>JARWLC010000005.1:48277500-49535000 GCA_033318265.1 Phyllotis vaccarum | reverse complement strand
GACTAACACAAAGGCTCATCTCTTTGCATCTTGTGTTGCTATAACCAGTTGGACTATCTCACTTTACTGGTTTGGATCCCAGAGAAATCTTTCAGCCAGATTCTTTGTCAAATTCTCCCCAAGTTCAGAATTTGTAGACATTAAATAGCAAGTGCTAATCTAAAATTATTTTGTTTAGTTTTTTTCTGAGATACAATATTTCTGGCACCCCAAGTTGGCCTCAAACTCAGACAATCCCCTTGCCTCAGCCTCCTAAGTATTAAGAGTACAAATGTGCACTGTGACCTGTCTTAGCAAGTGCTATTCTTCTACAAAGAAAACTTTGTTCACATTCTTCATGCAAGGTGCAAATATAAACCTAAGCACACATAGAGGAGCGTAACTCCACCAGGAGCTTCGGGCCCATGGTTCTCACATGATCCAGCAGCTTCCTAAAGCTGATTGCACTTCCACTGTCACTGGCATCTTCCCAGGTCTTTCCTTGTGCCTTCTCCTAAGCCAAAATAATTTCTCCAAGGATTTTTCTCATTCCACTTATCTACTTTTGAAACTTTATTGACTGCCTATTGGTTATGAGCTCAAATTTAGAAGTCAAAATACAACATTTAAACTATCCTACAATATAATCCCATCTTTGACTTTTTTTGTTCTAAAATATTTCAAATAAATAGAAAACTAGCAAAGTTACTTGTAAGCTTCAACCAGAATTTTAGTATTGACCAATGATAGTCAGATGCTCATTTGATTAAGTTTAATTTTAGAGGCCTTGTCTGTGGGTGCGTGTATGTGTGTGTGTGTGTGTGTGTGTGTGTGTGTGTGTGTGTGTGTGTATGAATTTAGAATGTATATCTTTTCATCTTTAATATTCTTCACCAACATCCCTGAATATTTCTTAGTTTTTTGTTGTTATTGCTGTTTTAGTAGTTTATATAGTCTTTATATCTCAACACTGTACCCATACAACATGCCCTTAGAATAAATTTATGTAGTAGAATACTGCTAAATATTATTCAGACATGAATCCTCTTCATGAATCATCTAAATATATCCCCATTTCCCTATTATGGATCATTTATACCACTTCCAATTACCCAGGCAAAAAACAATGTAATGTACAGTTTAGTTCATGTGCCTTTCCATGCATGTATAAGATTTTCTCGACACAGTCATGCATACCTTTCCCAGCACTTGGGAGGTGAAGCTAGGAGGACCAACAGCTCAAGACCAACCTCTAATGTTAATAAGTTTGTTACCAGTCTTGGCTTGTAGCTTCAGATAACCCCACCAAGGCAGAGAGCCAGCAGCATATAGAGATCCAGTGATCCACGAGCCTTTTCATTTAAGGCTGGTTAATATTTACTTTCTTGGTAAGTTTTATTTTGTTTTGTGGTTCTGGAAACCATGCCCAGGGCCTCATTGAGGTTTTAATTTCCATTTTCTTCCTTTAAAGCACAATTCTAACCTCTCTTCTTTCCTCAAACCTTTAACTCATCCTATGCCTCACTTGTGAAGGAGAGGTTCTTTGTAAACAGGCAATCCGTAGCTCTACTTTCACTAAACATGAACTGTGTTCTGGGTATAAAAGGCATTCATTAATGTGCCCGTCAGGGTTACTGGCCACCTTAGCTTTCAAATAAGTTTCTGAGTTACACTGCTGAAGAAAATTATTAAAGGCCCACAACATGTATAAAGATACATATGGACTGATGCTTATTGGCTAAAGAATGGGGGAATTATTCATGCACCCACCCAAAGAGAAGAGGGGAGACACAAAAGATATGTGTTAAAATTTGGGGATACCAAGTATTAAAGCAGTTTTGGCATTCAGTCCAACATGCTAATTTATAATTTTTTGGAGTTGGGGCATCATTTAGAAATTTATATTTATCTATGATCCTTATACATTACCTGATAGTAGTAACATTTGTACATGCTTCTGAAAATGACTAGTACATCAATTCCTAACAAAGCACTAATATTTTAAGAAACACTTTTCCTAACTACATTGTAATTGAACCTAACTATAGGTAAAATTTTCTTATCTATTTTCAACTAGACCCAACATGATATTTTACAAAGAGATGGGACTTAAATATGTATGTAGCTAATTTTTAGGGGAGAAGGACAACTGAACTGTTATTATAAAGTAAAGCTTTTAAGATGAGGGTTTATGAAAACTGAATATTAGTTGATCTAGTCTGAACATTGTGAATAAGGTTTCTTATGTATAAAAAGATTTATTTTAAAAAGAAAGGTGGTTTCTGGCTTCTGAACTTAAGTCCTTATGATTTCCCCTCACATCTGAGAAAAGAGTTTGTTTGTTTGTTCTTAGAGTATTTTATTTTCCCATGAAACACTGTGGAAGGCAGCATGGTATGGATATGGAGAGAAATAAACCAGTGGGAAGTTGGTCCTAGTTTACCGGTTAATTCTAACTTTCTCAAAGGGCTTTAACAAAGCTATTTTAAGCTGCAAAACAAGAAGACAAGTTCCATTGTTGTGAAATCTGTGACCCAGGGTCTGCACTGGGGTCCACAGCACAAACACGCGCTGTCACTTTAATGTCTCGGTAACCAGAACGCTAAGGCTCAATAAAAATGCTATAGCTTGGCACATAAGTATTTGTTTTTAAAGTGCATAAGTTAATTTATAGCTTTTTAAAATTAAGTCTGACCACTTTTTAAAGTTCCCAGATATGAATTTCAGTTACCAGTAAATATTATTTCCCATTTAACTACACATAACCTGTACAAAGATAAAATAGCAACAGTACACACTCATCTAGGAAATCAACTTTTAGGTTTGTTTAGGTGGTATAGAGGGGAAAGGAGAAAACATCCCTACTTGTCTTTACTGCTGCTTTGATTTCCTCTGCAGCAGTAAACAGCTGGATCCTGGTGGAACAGTGGGCTTTGGACCACAAAGGCTGTCCTGTCCTCCCCTCCCTATTCTAGGCCTTGAAATAAGTCTTCAAGCCACAATGGCCACTGGAGGGAGAAATGACAATGCTCCATAGATGTTTCATCCCCAAAGAATTGTCATTATCAGCTAGCAGTTCCCCGGAAACCACTGTCATGGGGCCAGTGCTCTGTCACTGCATATTTGCCTAAAACAGTGGCAGATGGTTGACACTGCAGTTCCTATGGTGATAATAGCTGGGAAAGTAAGAAGCCCACCAAAGTCCACGGAAGCTAAGGAACATGATGCTATAGACAGCTTTCAAGCACCTCCAGGGCATTCAAACATCCACAGACCTGCTTATTTGGGAGCTGTATCACCAATTACTAACATTTCCCCTGGATGCAAACCAAAATAAGCTTCCTCATCACAAATAATCTCACATATTCCTATGGCTTTACTACCTCTAATGTGTAAGTAATTTTAGATCTCTGACTCTAGTGAGATCATTCATGAATCTAGCCTAGTAAGCCTATTTTTATGGCAATTAAAACCATGGTATGTGACTAGGAACTTCCAGAGTCAGCTCAGTCCCGCTCTCTCCTTTTAGAAGCTCCATGACTTAATCTAGTAATGTACAACTAAAGACCGCTGCAATTCGTAGTTTATTTCTATAAAGATGGAAATGCTCATGCTAAGACTGTGACTCATCACACAATGAAAGAAACAATGCACAGAGACAGGCTTGGCTCCATGACACATGCCAAGGGCTTGGACGGTAGCTGCTTTCCTTTTCACCACCTCTGTGGACACATCCCCAAAGACCTCAAAATTATCTCAAGTTTTCTTATACTCCTTTCCCTTAAATTCCAAACTGCTGGTATCTCTGTTCTCTCTAGTTAGAGGAAGATTACCCCAGCCCACTGGTGGCTGGTGAAATGTGAATGGATTTGAATGCACAATCCCAGAGAATGGTTCTCAAAAAGATAATGTTGGCGGAGCAGCATTAACCTATGATGGACATACAGATTAACAAAGCTTTTGGCTTACTGTTTAAAGGGATACTTATAGTCATAAAATGATCTTACTCTTCCCGACTGCTGAGGGTTGCCTGTCTCAGTGAGTGTTCTTGCTATCTCCAAACATGTATTCAGATGAAATGCCTGGGAGATTGTCCTCTTGGTTTGTCCTGACTTGTGTATTAATTCTATCTAAATATTTCACAAATTATTTATCACTGATTTGACCTTAACTAAGGTTCTCTTTATATTCACTATTTCCCTTGCTTCATGCCCTTTAAACATTTTCATCCACATGCAACAGACTGCCTCTCAAAAAGCCAGTTGTCAGGGATAATAAAGGGCATGGCCAGGAACACCCCTTATGATACCAAACCAACACAGTCCCAATTTTACAGCCTCAAACATCTTATCTAGTGTGTACATAAAGCCAGTATGTCACCTTTTCTAAATCATAGGGGGGTGGGGAGGTACCAAGCAACTAAGAAATGCTCCTACTGCTCAAAGCCCACTGGCACTATTACAACTAGCCAATCCCATTTGTCCTGCCTTGCCTTTCATGGACCCCCTTCCAGCAACGCTCTCAGCTCAGGCTTCCTTGTAGCCCATGCTGCTGTCTCATGCCTGTCAGCCTTCTTTTGGAAATGCATATAATAAAAAGCTTCAGATGGTGTTATCAACATCTCTGAGTCCAACATGAAGCAAAGGCCTGTGGAGACACATCAGACGGGACACTTGAAAAATAATGAAAGAGGCTAACCAAATGGAGACAACTATGATTAAGACTCTCCATAGGACTGTTGAGTATCTCTGCTTCTAGTGGGAGTGCTGGGGGTCAAATTCAGGGCCTACCACAGGCTAAGCATATGCCCTACAACTAAACTATATGCCAGCCCGGCTGAGAGTATCTTCACTAACATCTTAAGTACAGTCAATCCATTCAGAAGAAGAATACACATAAGCCAAAGAAGATATATCTAGAAAAATGTTGAGATACATGAGAAACCAAAATATCTGGACTATTTCTGACAATGGCAACATGCACAGAGCTGAGCATTGTGAAGCTCACATTCCCCAAAACTGAGCAAATACAGAGTTCCAACAGCCTTAGTCATTCCTAATGCTTACTTCCTCTACTGCTGAGGGTATCTCAGTGCAAACCTAAAACTACACACTTTGGAATAGTTGGGCAGCTTCCTACAAAACTAAACATTGCTTTATAAGGTGACCCAAAAGTCATTCTCTTACTATGCACACCAATAGCTAAAGCTGTGATTCACCCTGAACTCTGTACCACAATGTTAAAATATACACATAAGTGTCCAAAACTCAAAGTAAACAAGATAGGCTTCAAAAGGAGATTAGACAAATGATCTGGTCTAGAAGAATAATACAATGGTAATTACACAATAATAAAACAGAAAGGAGCAATCAAACCATGAGAAGAAGCTGTCCAGACCATTTTGTGAAGTCAGAGTAACCGATCTGAAAAGGTTACACTGAGAAACCAATTATAGGAAAGATCAGTGCACATTGAAGAGCAAGAAACCAGTACCTGACAAACTCAGGGATAGTGAAGGAAACACAAAAAGGTAAACATGAGACTTCTTGTAGTTGGGAAGCTACTCTGTGTATTATAATTTAAGTATATTGTATACACATGTCAAAACTCACAAAATTATAGAACATGGAGCATAAACCTTAACACACTCACCAAATAATGATGTTTTAGTAGCTGAGGAACTACATATATTATCTAATAATGCCATTAGGGTTGTAATTTATATGTTAATATTGAACACTGATGTGTTAACAGAGGGAACCACTAAGGAGATGGTACACTGAAACTCTCCATACCATCACTCAATTTTTCTTACACCCCTAAACTGCGTTAAAAAAAATAAAAAAAAAAAAAATCCCTCATCAAAGAAGGTTCTTTTGGTGACAAACAGAGACTTACACAATGGACCAAAATGCAGAGAACAAGAGATTGTGTAGTGCCCAGTTCTGACTATCTACAACACAACTCCTGAACTTAAGGCTCAGGCATCATTATGGAAGAGGAGGCAGGATTTTAAGAGCCAGAGGAATAGAAAGGTTATTGTGTAATTGTGTCTCCTAGAAATGCAGGAAAGGCTACACTCAACAGTCTGCCAACATGGCTGCCTTAGAAAGACCTGAACAATGAAAACACCAATGGACGTGATAATAAGGAAGGGGAAAACCTGAGGCCCTCAACCCATCCAAAGAACCATGGATCAGAACTGGGAATGCTTTGACTGGAAGAATAGTCTTCCCCAGGAGAATTCCTTCAGGCCTGGGATCTCACACAAACAGGTAACATGATAGATTTTGAGGGGAGGGAGGATGTACACACAGGAGTGCTACATGGTAGGACTGGCAGAAGGAAATGATGTAACTAGATTATAGTTTCAAATGAATAAAATTATTATAAATAAAAAAAAATCCATTACTAACTGAGTGTGGTGGTGCACACCTTTAATTCCAGCACTTGGGAAACAGAGGCTGGAAAGCTCTGTGAATCTCAAGATACCCTGGTCTACATAGCAAGTTCTAGGCCACTCAGAACTACACAGTGAGAACCTGTCTCAAAAATAAATAAATAAATAAATCTACTAGTAAGAAGACAAAGGCAAAACAGACTCAGCTGGGCTAGTCAAAGGAGACGATGCCTATCACTGCTTCTCTAGAAGGGGCACTAGATGTCAGAAGAGTCCTTCTGTTGTCCATAAGCCAAACCCACTATACTAATATAGCACAGCAGTAGATACAAGTAGTGAAAAAAGACAGAGTATTCTTGAGGGGATAGGTAATCCTAATAGCCAAATATACAGAAGTTAATTTGATCCCAAGAGATACATGAGAAAGCATCCCACTGAGAAAGTCTAGACCACAGATCTGCTGCTGTGAATTCCCATCCCATTTCGGCACACATGCTTTCCTTTGTCTACAGCTGGGTATGGTTTGCTGTTTATTCCATGCACTGAATGATGTCACAACTCATAGATGAGCTCTGACTTGGCTTATTAGTCAGTTCTTAAACCAATATTAAGGACATCCACTGTTGCCTGACGGTGGTGGTGCATGCCTTTAATCTCAGCTACTGGGAGGAAGAGGCAAGCAGCTCTCTATGAGTTTGAGGTCAGCCTGGTCTACAAAGTGAGTTCTAGGACAACCAGAACTGTTACATAGAGAAACTCTGTCTCAAAAAACTAAACAAACAACCAAACAAAAAAGGAACACCTACTGTCAAGTTTATTGCCTGCATTCCTCCAATTATTACCTGTTATGCTGTTTTTTAAAGGTATCTTTTAACTTTATGTGTATGAGTGTTTTGGCTGTGTGTATGTAAGTGCACTGTGTGTATGCCTGGTATCCCCAGAAGCCAGGAGAGGATTCTAGATGCCTTGGAACTGAAGTTAAAGACAGTTGTAAGCCACTGTATGGAATGGGTAAGAACTGAATCTGGGTCCTCTGTAAATATATATATATCCTTACCTGCTGAGCTATTTCTATATGGTTTTTCTACCACAGCTGCTGGACGACTCCCCATATCTCTGCTTTAGTGTGCACTATTCTTGACAGCCATTTACACCACTACTGCTACTTCATGGCCTGATGCCCTCAGAGTTTAAGGACTCTTTACCAATGATTCTCTCTCTCTCTTTCTTTTTTTTTTAAGAGAAAAGAAACAGACACAGGCCACTGTGATGATGTGTCAGCCAAGTACTGTGTCTCCCCTCAGCAGAATAGAGAATACAGCAACCAGAGCAGTGTAGTATGATTAACTGACTAACAGTCATACTGAAGTCAGTGACTGGCCGGCCTTAGGCAACAAATGTTAACAGAAATCTGTCACAGACTCATAGAAGTACATGAGTATCTGCCACATTTGTGATTACTGTGGAAAAAAAAAAAAAAAACCTTAAGAGACTTTCATCTGACCATGAAAAGCAAGTCAGCAAGAGAAAGTGTGTGAGCACACAAGAAAAAAAAAAAAAGACAAACACTTCTCTTGTCATGTTTGCAGAGAACAGAAAAATCTAGAACACAAGTCTATTACTACTGTTGATTCACTAGCAAAGAGAGTAGCCCCTTAGCTATAAGAAAAAAATAATCATAAGACACGAGGTAACATACATTTCTATTTCCTTACCTGTTGTGTTCCATCTGCACTTACAATAGGGGCAGACAGAAGAGAGAGGTCGCTACTTAAAATCTGAGCTGTGTCTAGCAACGGTGGGTGTTCTGCCATCATTAATAAGGCATCGATACACCGGATAGCCCTCCAATTCTGCAAAACAAAAAGACATCACCACTGATATATACATCCAGAGAACACGTTAAAGTGCATTCAGGAATTGCCTCCCTAACAGACATACTGTCCAAGGAAATCCAGAGACAACCTGACTACTTTTTTCAATCAACTCTTTGGAAAAAAAAAATATTCCTTACAAACCAACCATGGTAACTATTAGTACACTACATTTACTAACCTCAATGCTAAAATCATGGTTGTCTCTCCACACTCTGCCATCCCAGATAGTGATTATTTAATTTAACCATCACTATTTAATCTACACCCTATGATAACCATCAAACTACAATGGCTGAATGAGGCAACTCTACCTCTGACATTTATATTTGAGCAGACAAAGTAATTACAAAGACCCAATCTCCCCAACATCCTGTTTGCCTTGAGGCACTACACAAAAAGAATTACGATTTTTCAATAAATCCTCATACAAAGTAAAACAGTTTTTGATTTTTTTTTAAAAGGAACTTGTTCAGGATTAGTATAAGAACCATCAAGTTTTAAGTTTTAAGCTCTTACATTATTCAATCATCTCTTTCATTATTCTTTTATAAGTAAGAATAACTTTATAGCAGGAAAGGATGTTTGCTGCATTAAGAAACCTTTAGTGTCCGGTGCACAGGCACTCACATAACAAGATGGGATGGCAAGGATCAGCCTATACAACAAGAACCCACATAACAGCAGCAAACCGGGCAAACTGAACACAGCCATTCATGTGACTAAGCCCAGACTGAGCTGTAAAATAAACAGGTTTGGATGCTTTCAGCATTCACCAATTCAATGCTAAGGGGCAAGACATTCAACTTTCACAGATTAAATTCACATTTTTTTTATTTTAAACTATTAAATCTTCCCAGAAACTCTTAATGTTGATTAAACTTGAAAACAGTTCCTGCGTTGGAAAATGCTGTGACTTTACAAACTCTATTCAACACAAGTACTTACTGATGATTTCATCCTGAAAACCCTAGCAGGGAACAGCTTATACAATTAGCTGTCTTATGGAAAGGCACACCACTTAAACATAGTGCTAAATGCTACATGCACAAGCAGAAGAACAAACTAACTTCTGGCATAATGGGCATTACTAACTTACTTAGAGACTGGTAAAGCCCAACACTTTGAATCACATCAAATAATTTCTCTGGGGAATTTACAAAGAATTATAAGGTGGTAAAGAGTCACTGTGATATCAATTTTATTATATAAGAGTGAAAACATATGCAGACAGTAAACTCATGAAGATATTCTGTAAGTATTTCATTTTGCTCCTCCCTCCCTCCCTTCTCCTTGTTGTCCTGGCAATGGACTTTTATTTCATTAACAGATGGACAGCCTCATGCAGGCTAGACTTCAACCCTCCTCTGCTGCAGTAGCCTGGGTATTTGAAGCCACATGCATATGCCTTTCTCTTCCTGGTCCTCCTTTTCCTCACTGCACTCATTTTTGTTGTTCCTTTTATCCAGTGTGTGTGTGTGTGTGTGTGTGTGTGTGTGTGTGTGTGTGTGTGTGTGTGTGTGTGTGTGTGTGCAGTTTATGCGAATGTGGGTATGACCATGCCATGGTCCGATATAGAAACGAGAGGTCAACTTTTTCTAGCCTTTCCACCTCATGTGAGACAGGGTCTCTGCATATAGGAGCCAGCTCACCCACCTCCTATTTCCCCACAGAGTGCTGGGATTATAGATGCACACTGCTGCATCTGAGAGCTAAACTCAGGTCCTCACACACTTTTAGTGCAGACACTTCACTGAGCATCTCTTAAACTCTCTTTCCTAATTTTGGTTTTGGGTTTTCAAGACAGGGTTTCTTTGTGAAACAGTCCTGGCTGTCCTGGAACTCACTTTGTAGACCAGGCTGGTCAAACTCAGATCCACCTGCCTCTGCCTCCTAAGTGCTGGGATCAAAGACACCACCACTGTTTGACTGTTATATTTTGTTTTTTGAGATAGTCTCACTCTGTAGCACGATAGACCTCAATCTTGAGGTGATCTTCCTGCCTCAGCCTAGAGTGCTGGGATTAAAGGAACGAGGGAGACATCATCCAGATTTGTTTTTTCCTCTTTTTTTTTTTTTTTTTTTTTGCATTTTAAGATTACTTGGTATTTTGCCGTGGCTATATGTGAGCATGTCATCACATTCATCCTTCTCCCTCTAGTTCTCAGAGGTTACAGTCATGCTTCACTAAGCCTAACTCTGTTTTTCATTGTAAGAATATCTGGAGAGACGGCTACGTGATTAAAGGCACTGGCTCTTACGGGGACCAGGGTTCAGTTCCCAATATCTACATGGTGTCTCCTAATTGTCTATACCTCTAGCTTCACAACATACCAAAACTTTATTTATGAACTTGTTTCCTATATGACCATATCTATCTTCTCACATGCAAAAAATGGTAATTTTACTCAAGTTTATAAACTTTAGTCCTACAACTCAAATATTGCATTTGATAATTTCATTCAATATATTCTAATTTTGCTGCTAATATTCTAATCCTTATCTTGTCTTAGGACCCAAACCAGATCTCTATTGTTATTACACATTTAATTTCCCTTCTTATAATGTAATATCTACTATATGCAAAAAAAGAGTAGTAAGGGTGTGTGATGCTTGTTAATGTTCCTGGAATAAACCTCCTACCTCTGTTTTCAAGCTGAAAGTACATGAGCATGCTTTAATACTCTAACTCACAATGTAAAACACACATTGGCTAAAAACTGCCCTGAAAATCTGTGAAGTTTTAATAATATCTGTATAGTATATCACTGTCAAAATTACTTCTAAAGCATGACATAGTTTAGTATGTTCATGGACATGAGAAAGAAAAAGATTTGTCAAATAAAGTATAGAATATACTTCTCAAATGATAATGGGAAAATGAGACAGAATTTCATTAAGAGTTATGTTTTAAAATGTCTTTAATAGAATGAAATGTAAGCTTCAGACTAAGGAAATAGTTAAACATTGACAACTGAAAGAACTCATGGTGCTAATAAACAAAACATTCAAAATCATTTATTGGTTGGAAAAGTAATTTAAAATTAGAATGGCAGAACATATGACTGGGTAGGTACCTTTAGGATGAGAAAATCTCTATGAGACTGATGATGTCAAGTGACAGTGGGACTACGGAGTAACCAACAAAGTCCTAACATCATTCTGAAAACAGACTAAAGTGTCTTTGTTTCTGATGCTAGGGTTTGAAGCCAGGCATACTGCCACTTTGATCTACAGACCTATCTACCAAAGCTGACAGATGCAGACAGTTGATGCTCAATTTACGATCTGATTACAAAGACTCACAGAATATGTTCACGTGTGGACCAACACACAAGTTCAAGAGCTTATAGCAACATGACTTTTTGAGTCTTTTAAAAGCATATACAATCTAAATGGCCCTTAGAAATCATCCCAGTTACTCAACACCATATAAACCAAAGAAAGTGATTTGAAAAATATAAGTAAAATTTCACAAATACAATATGAGTAAGAAACAAAAGGGAACAAGCCATTCAACTTTGTAGGAAGTTCAAAAATATAATCAATCTAGTGTTAAAAATCAGCACACCAGTTGCCTTTGAGGAGTTAAGATGGGAGACAGGAGGCAGTTGCTGGGATACTGTCTCTGTTCTGTATCTTGACCCAGGGGCTATTACATGGGTCATAACCACTGAATTGTAAGCAGGGCATATTGATCATTCGTGTTACTGCTCTGTATATGGCATCTTCAAGAAATTAATGTTTTAAAGTTAAAATCTTTTTGATAAATTCAGAACTCATTCATGAAAAAATAAAAACTGGGAACACAAGAATAAAAAAATAAAAGGTGAGATATGAAAACACACAGGGAAGCACATACATTTTTTTGCAGGGGAGGGTGGTGTTGGGTTTCTCTGTGTAGGCCTGGCTCTCCTGAAGCTTGCTCTGTAGACCTGGCTGCCCTCAAACTCATAGAGGTCCACCTACCTACCTCTGCCACTCATGTGATAATTCAAAATACTTATTTCAAATAGTATTTTACCTATCATACTGCTATACCTATTGCATAGTTTTCAGCTTCATAAACACAACGTCTTTCAAGTTATTTCAAGTACTTTGAACTTTATCCATCTTCTGTACTCTCTCCTCTTAAGCCCCTTCCCCTTTCCCACAAGTGCCTGTCCTCTTCCCTCCCTGGTGTCTCTTTTGATTTCATGTCATCCACTCATCCATATGTGTGTGCATATACATAGTGTATAAATGATATGAAACATGCAACATATACAAAGCAAGTGCTTTTGTGTTTTTATATAAAGTCTAGATCCACAAGTGAAAGAAAACCAAGTTTTTGTCTTCAAGGTCTAGCTTATATTGCAGATACGCTGAGAATGCAACCGTTTCATTATTTGTAATTTTTCTGTTTCTATTTCATAGTTTCTGTGCTAATCTTTACTATCTCTCCATTCAGCCTCTGATTCCCAGTTGCATACTCATGAGCAAGGGCATCTGCACACACATGCACACCCACCCCACAACCACGTATACTCAGAGAAATGCTTTCATTTTACTCCATAGTTTGTTCTATCTTATGCTTTTGTTTCCATTCAATTCTAAAATTTTTTAAAATTTCTTTTATTTTTCAAATGACTCATACAGTACGGTGGTGTTTCATGATTTTGTGTGTTCAGTAATTTCTCTTGCTGCTGGTTTCTAGTTTTACTAAAATGTGAGCATTTAGAATATAAGGAAGTCGTTAAATTTTATTGTATTTTTTAGACTTGCTTTGTGTTCTAAAATAGGGTCCATTTCAAACAAAGTCCCATAGACTTCTGAGGAGAACTGTGTTCTGCTGTGTTTGGACACAACATTTTGTTGATGTCTGCTGAGTCCATTTAACTCTATTTCCTTACTCATGTTTTTGATTGTACAACTGGTGTACTGATGAGGGGAGGCTACTCTGTTTACCTATTGCCATGGTCCTGAGGTCAACCAGGGACTGGTATTTGTCTTATGAAATAGGGTCCATCCATATTCAGCACCTGGATATTTATAATTGAAATATCCTCATGAGGAATTGTGCGCTTAAACAATGACTGTCTTTATCCTTGTCCGGGATTAGTATTTCCTACACCTACTTGCTTTCTAGTTCTATTTACTTGAGATATGTTTCCACGCTTTTGTCCTAAGGCTGTGTTTATCTTTGATAGTTACATGTGTTCCTGGTAGCAATACCCAAACAGGGTGTAGCACTGGCTGTCCTGTAACTCATAGAAGTCCACCTGCCTCTGCCTCCTGAAGGCTGTGGTTAAAAACGTGCACTACCATGTTCTGCTTGGGACTGGTCTTTTAGCCCAACCTATGGGTCATTCATTTTCTTCTACTTAGAGAACTGACACTATGAATACCCAGTTTTGAAAACTATGCGTATGTTTTTATAATATCTGGTACTTTCCTGATCATTTGCTAATCCTAGTGAGGATAGTCTCTTCTGTGGGCTCATAATTGTTTATCTCTATTCAGTGTGCCTAATCCCTGCAAGTATCTTCCCTAGTGCTGACCTAGTACCACGGAAACTTCCTTCCTCAGTTATTAAGGATACCCCTGCTGGGTCTAGCAGCTACTGTCTTTCAGAGCCCGATAGATCTTGTTCTTTATGCTCATGGCTTTCAGAGCTTCTGTGGATAAGTTCACTGTTGTAGTTTTCTTTCCGTTGCTGTAATAAAACACTAACAAAACCAACTTCCAGGAGCAAAGGATTTGGCTTACACTTCCTGTGGGTTTCTGAACTGGACCTTCGGGCCTAGCCTTAAGGTTTAGACCCACAGTCCCACAGACCCACACAGATGCTTTCAATAGTTTTAGGCTGATCGGCCTAAGGCCCAGGCATATAACTTGCTAACTCTTTACCCTTAAACTAACCCAAGATTCTTATCCTGTTCAGCCATGGAGCTCAGTACCTTTTCTCAGAGCAGTATAGTTGTCCTCTGCTTCTTCTGGCTTGTCTGGCAACTCTAGAGTCTCTGTGGTATTTCTGCTCTGTTCTTCCTGTTCTCTGAGTTTTCTTAGTCTGGGAGCCCCACCCACACTTCCTGTCTGCCTTTGGCCAATCAGCGCTTTTTATTAAACCAGTGGGTGGGACAATTATTTACAATGGACATAATTACGTAGCAACATAATCCTCCTACAACTTCCAGATCACTAAGGGAAGTTGGAGCACCACCAACAGAGCAGAAAACTTCAAGGCAGGTCTGCTTGCTATTCCATGCAGCATTACCTCTAACCAGAGCACTCACTCCTAGCCAAGGATATATACAGAAATTATGGAGAAATGCTGCTTGCTTGACCATTTGGTGCTTATTCTCATGCTCATGCCTAATCAGTTTCCTTATACAGCCCAGAACCACTTGCTTAGGGAATGGCACCACCCACTGTGGACTGGGCATCCTATGTCAATTAACAAATCAAGAAAATTCCCCAAGATATCTCAAGAACCAGTCTGATCTGAGAAATACCTCAATTAAGACTCTTCTCAGGTGAACTCTGGATTGTGTCAATTTGACAGTTAAAGCTAACAAGAACATCCATTGTTATTTTGATGGAATTGCCTTTCTTGATATGTGACAGGTCTCAACAGTCTTTGTTCTGTATTCTTAATGTTTTAAGCATAGTATGATGTGGGAGATTCTTTCTTGATCCTATTTATTTGGTTCTCTAAAGGCCTCCTATATCTGATAGCAACCTCTTTTGGAAGAAAATAATGCTTCTGCTATAATTTCCTTGCATACATCATCTTCTGCCTTTTGTTCATTGTTCTTGTCCTATACCCACGATTCATAAATATGCTCTTCTAATAGTGTCCCATAGATCTCACGTGCTGTTCATGCTTTCCTATTTACTTCATACTTGTTATTGTCTGAATATTCTAATTCATTTAGCTTGTTATTAAGCTCTGACATTAACTTCTATTTAACTCATAAGGCTTCCCATTGAATTTTTATTTAATTTATTGAGATTTTAATTTCCAAATTTCAACTTTTTTCAGTGTTTCCACCTCTACTTAATTCCTCTTTCATGTTCAGAATTGAGTTTCTTATTTCATCCAGCTGTTTGTGTTCACTTTGAATATGCCAAGAAGTTTATTCATATCCTCTTGGACTTCATTCAACATTCTTTTAATTATTCTTTTGAATATTTTGTTGGAATTTTCAGCTAATTCACTCTCACTGGAGTCAATTACCATGGAATTAGTAGTTTTAGGAAGTTGTATTGCTTTGACTTTTCACATTTCTTTTCTTTCTATTTTGAGACTTGTCTGTGATTAGGTTGGTTGAAATTTTTTCAGTCATATCTCTTCGTTTAGTAAGGGTTTTCAATATTCAAATGGAACTAGATTGTAGTAGAGTTGAGATTGTATTTTCCCCATAATGGCACCAATTTTTTGACATTCATATTCAGCACAGTTACAGAAGAAAGACATTTAAATTGGAAAAGAAATACAATGATCTATGTTAAAAGATATTCGTGTTATCTGTAAAGAGTGTAAGGATTATGTAACGGCCAATAAAACTTACCAAAATCTCAGGATATAGAATCAGTGATGAAAAATGAGCTGTTACTATACACTAACAGAAAGAAATCAAGAAGATATACTCTGCAGTAGCACCAGAAAGAATAAAGATGGGCCAGGGACATAGCTGAGCAGGGTAAAGCACTGGCGCATGGGCCTGACACCCCAACTTTCAGCTCCATAACCTTGTAAAAAGCTAGAGGGGTGGCAGCACATATCTGTAACCCAGGAACTCTTATGCAAAGGTGGGAGGCTGAGGCAGGAATCACCTGGAAGCTCTTAGGCCATCTGGCCTGAAATATGGAGCAAACTCAACTGCATAAACAAGACAGCCCCATCTGTACTCAGAGAGTACAATATACCACTGAAAAAGGGAAAGATACACATAGAGGAAAAATACTCTATGTTCATATTATAATGATTTATTTTGACGATCTCCAAATTCTTCAGATGATCTTCAGATTCACTGACACATTTTTTTAAGGATACAGAAAATTTGATCTTAAAATTTATATGGTACTTCAAAGGAACGTAAACAGCCAAAACAATTTTGAAAGAGAACAGAGATACAGGACTCATACCCACTGTTCTCTAAACATATTAAAAAGCCATGTAGTAATAACATATATGGTACTGATAGAAAGAAAGACAAATAGATGAATGAAATACAGACCTCAGAAATATCCTAACATACGATTAAATGATCTTCTCTGAGTGCTAAGTCCACAAGGAAAAGGACTCTTCATCAATGACATTGTAACTAAGCTATCCACAGAGAAGGATGAATTTGAACTCATTGCACATACAAAACTTCATTCATAGTAGGTTAAAGATTTAAAGGTAAGACTCAAATCTATAAAATCCTTAACAAAAACAAGCGAGGAAGCTGGGTTTCTTGTGCATGCTGCACATACAAGGCAAAAGCAAGAAACAGACATGGTAGGTAGTACATCAGACATGAATGTTCACACCGCAGAGGACTCAATACACAGAAAAAAGGACAACACTCAGAGCTGTTTAAAAAACTTCAAAACTGCCATGGTGAGGCTGCTACAACAAAACACAACACACTGGGTAGCTTAAAGGCACTGCTCACAGTTTTGCGGCTACAAAGCCAGGTAATGTGCTAGCTATCTGGCTCTTTAGGGACCAGTTTCCTCTTTGAAACAGCTATCTTCTCTGCATTTTCTCTATGAGGGAGAGGAAGCTCTCCTCCTCCTCCTCTTATAAGAACACTGATTCCACCTTTATGACTTCATCTTAAGTCTCATTATCTTCCCAAAGCCTTGCCTCCTGACATCATCACACTGACGGTTAAGGAATTCAAAAGAACTTTAGAGATACACACTTAAAACTTAACTGCCATTACCTTTCCTCTAAATTCATGTCTTTTTTCATTCTGTCCCAATGCTTCCAAAGTCTTAATCTGTTCTAGTATTAATTCTAAAATCCAAAATTTCATATTAACATCAACTACATCAAACACTGGGAGAAACTCAGGGTTTATCCCAAGGAAATTCTTTTCCTTTGAACTTGTGAACCTACTTAAAGTGTGTGTTTACAAAATATAATGAAGGGATATACATGGGATAGATGCCCTGATCTCAAAGAAAAAAAGAAGTCAAAAACCAAGCAGTACAAATACCATTAGCTCTGAAGGCTTGAATTTAATTACCTCTGCTTTCCTGACCTAGAAGATCACCCACTTACACAGCCTGACCAGGTGACCCATCCCTTCTAACTAGTGAAGCCTGAGCTATGTAGCTGTCAGGGCCCTGACAATAAGGTTCTGCCCTGTGGCAGTTCTTTAAGACTTAAATGGGCCAGGCATAGTAAATGACACAGTCTCGTTATGTGGGAAGCTAACACAGGAAGATCATCACGAGTTTCAGGCTACCCTGGGTTTTATACACAGTGAGTTTCAGACCATCCCCAGCCACAGAATGAGCTTCAAAAAAATTAAAATTAAAAATCTAGAAAGCCCTTGAGGGTTTAGCAAAAGTCACAGCCTGATAACCTCTGACCCACCTTTAAGTCCTTCTTCCCATGTCCTGGAGCACATGCTCACAGTTTCTTCAATTTTGAACTCTTTAGCTTTGTGGCTGTATTCTGCTGGTCTAACTAAGCCCATCTCTATTCACATTCATGCTAAGGCTGGCCGGTGTGCTCTTATAGCCACTCTATTTTCCAAATGGTCAAGTGGCCATATTTTAGTGTTCTTTTTCCACAACTGCTTTCTATGTGTCAAAACATTCAAATCTTCTGAATTCATCTTAACAGGCTTTTTTCAGTCACCCCCGCTTCTTCTGACTACAAGCAACCAGGGAAAGCCACTCCTTTCACAGTTTTCTAGAATTCTAAGTAAATAGCCCACTGTGTTTGTAAAAAAAGAAAAGAAAAAGACAAAAAAATCAAAGCATAAATACAATTCAGCTAAGCATGTTGCCCTTTTATAACAAGGATCACCTTTTCTGCATTGTCCAATAACATATTTCTCATTTCACCCAAGACCTCATCAGAATGACCTTTACCAACCACACTTCTATGAAAATTCTACCTAGGGTTGTGTCCTTTACAAGATGGACATTTTCTCTCTCTCCTCTCTTGTGAGTCCTCGCTAGAATTACCCATAGCAGCACTTGAACTTTTCCAGTCCCTACACTGTACTATTCGTTAGTCACTTCTGTATTTCTAGGTATTTGTTACAGCAATACCCCGTTTCTTGGTACCAATAACTGTCTTACTCTGCAACTACTATTGCAAAATACCACTGTCTAAGAGGCTCACAAGCAGATACTAATTCAAACAGCCCAGAAGTCTAAAAACTGCAAAACCAGATTACCACAGTGTCCAAGTGCTCTAGGAAATCTGAAGACTGAATCCAGAAAATACATAATACCCTGCTTTTAACACTAAGTAAAGTCAGAGATGTATTTTGTTAAGTTTTTTTAATTTATTCACTTACTGGGTGTACCCACATATTATCATATGCATGCGGAGGCCAGATTACAGCTCCTGTGAGTTGATCCTATGGAAAAACAGCAAGTGTTCTTTCTTTCCTAGTGCCCCATCTTTCCAGCCTCAATGACACTGTTAATTTTAACCCAGAAAAATTTTCCACTGACCACATTCATTATATAAGAGTCATGTTCTTTTAGAGGAGTCATAAATGCTTCAATAACAATTCATCACCTGTGATATCTCTGGTTACTATCAAGCAATAGATTCTTCTTCTAAGTGAGGCTTATAATTTTCTGTTTCTTTATACAATCTTACTAATTTTGATTAACAGTGTTGGGTGATTTTTCCTGGGGGAATGTGAACAAATCTCTATTTATTCCAGACACCCATGTCAGGCAGGGAAATGCTACCACACAAATGCAGCCTGGTGAATCAGTGAGTAGAGAGAGGCAAATGGGGAGTTATAGGAGACAGTGCACCACCCAGCATCAGTGATCATTGACAACTGCTGCATCCTGGCAGCTCCCTGGCCTCCAGGCCACTAGCAGGCAGCTCTGTTAGGCTAGTCCAAGTCCCCTCTCCCCAGTAACTGTTACAGCTTAGAGAAGCTTGTGAACCCTCAGACTGTTACGTTCTTCAAGATCTGAACCTTGGAGGTTTTATTTCCTAAGCCTTAGTGAGCCTCTCCAGGATGAAGTTTTAATTTGAAGGACACTACTATACAACAGTCAGATATCATACATTTTCCCTGACGGCTGCTGGATATTATATGATTTCACAATTATTCAGCTTTGTTCTGAAATGTAGGTAAGTGGACAGGAAATAATTTGGCCTTTAGGGATCTTGCTTTCAGTCTAGAGTTAACCTCTCTGACCTCTAAGCAAGCCCTACTAAAGGCCCAGGACCCTGCTGCCTTCTAAATGATGAAGCTCTCTGCTCCGGGCTGTTGCCTTTTCTGGCCAACCATGAGCTGAGATACTATTCAATGAGACCAATAAGATCATTCTAGGTGTCTCCTGTCTAGATAAATGCAAATGTGCTCATTTATCACTGCTCTGGCTAACTATTCAAGGGTGGCCATGATTTCTGAAGTTGGTTTTCTATGCAGTTCTTCCATCTTAGGTCTGTGACCAGCAAATTAGAATCTTCCTTAGTTTACTAGACTAACAGCTTAATCTCAAATCAGAGCCTGCCAGAGAGACATGGGTTCCCCTGCATGTATTATGTGCATGGTATCCTCCTCCAGGAGGCTCAACCAATCGTTGGCTGATTTTGTTTTGCCTCTTTTGCCTGATGTCTAATTTTTTAAGCTCTGTTCTTCTAGGTATTGTCTAGATTTTAGTTGTTTCAAGAAAAAGGGAAAACCCAATCTTCTTTACCATGAAAAGGGACCTACATTTGTGACTCCTTTTTAGTGTGTCCAAAAGCCAGTAGAATGGTAAACAGACTTACTAGGACATGTTATACTTTATATTATGACTATTTTTTATGGTATGCTTTAGTTATCACTACTTGGAAGCCAGCATGCCCTTAATATGCCCTTACCTACCTATAAGAAAAACTGAAGTAATTCATTTACTTTGAGTAAATGACACAATTCTTTGGTTATTATTTCAGTGTAAGACTTAGGGTAATTAGCAGCCTCCAGAAGGAGTTTTGTTCAAATGTGTCATCATCCTCAAGCCAGAATTAATGCAATTCTGGGGTTACCTGGGGCCTCTAATTCAGGATTCTAAGACACCTGGCTGCATGGAATAGGCGGGATAAGTACAAACTGTAGGGAACAAAACTTAATCATCTGTGGGGCTACTGCTAGTGCTCTTTTTAATTGGCTTGGTTTTGGGGTATCTTTAATTGGTCAAGGCTTTCAAGTTTGAAAAAAATTATTTTAAATTACTGTACATTTTAAATTATAAGTTACTAACATCTAGTACTATTGTACTTATGTTACTTTTAGGAGAAAGCTGTTCAATTAATTGTAGAGTATATAAGGAAGCACGTATACAGTATTAATATTCCTTGTTTACTATTGTTGATGTCTGAGACAGGGTCACACTGTAGAGTCCATGTTAGAATCAAGCTCATGTTCCTCCTGTCAGTCTCCTGAGTGCTGGCATTACAGGTGTGTGCTACCACATCCAGTCTGGTTCACTGGCTGTACCCGTTAGTAAAGTATCTGTGTTCATACTGGATTGCAGGATAGCAGTCCACACTATAGCAATAACTAACAGTTATTTTCATGGTGAGATAGCATTTTAACGTGTAGGGCAGTAATTACAATCATGGTTTAGTAAGTCAAATCTTACGATATTGACATTTAAAATTAAAAAAAAACCTATAAAATGTCAATTATATCATAAAGCCTATGTTTATAGTCTAACAGTGAAATAACAATCTCCACTGACCGTAGCACGTTTCTTATACTTATTTATCACATTCATCTTTACTTCCTTATCTACTGGAAAGACAAAATGGAGTACATCAGGTAAGATGGTGGGACTTATCCCCAAAGAACAGAAATTGGAGGGGGGGGGGGTGAAGTCACTATTACTACTTTCCTTAGTGAGACTCACTGAATAGAATCTAATTATACAGTCAGTCTCCACCCCTCACAACAAAACCACACTTAACTGCTATGGTGAAATCTGGGTTCTGGATGAGGTTAACTGGCAAACAATGCTTGATGAAGAAGACATTACAGAGACACATCCTGCCCTGTAAACTGAGCATGACAGCACACACTATAGTCCCAGTGCTCAGGAGACAAGTGGCAGTAAGATCACTGTAAAAGGGAGGCAATCCTAAACTGTACAGTAAATTCCTAGCTAGCAGCTAGCCTGGGCTACACAGGAAGACCCTGTCTCAAATAAATGAGACAGAGAGAGAGAGAGAGAGAGAGAGAGAGAGAGAGAGAGAGAGAGAGAGAGAGAGAACACCATTTTAAAAGTAATATTATCTTAAATTTGTATATAGCCCTAAGTGTTCGGTGTGGGGGGAAGGGGAGGTAAGGTACATTTAGAGTCAAAGCGTATTCTATACTCATCTACAGATATTTTACTGGTCTCTGAAAAAGTATTACTTTTTATGTTACAGATCATTCACTTTCTTCTTGTAGAATTTCAAATTCCCAACCATGTTTTATCTGAGTGAATTTGGACTTGCAACTAAAGCGTAGTTGCCTTTCGGACCACATTAACTCCTTAGCAGCTAAACTCGTAACACAACAACCTGAACTTCTATGTGAAAGCTGCAGTGCTGGGGTAACTTTACATGCTTAACATGGTTGGCATGACAAATTATTTGCAAAGATAATTTTGTCACAAGAAAATCTTGTTTTGATGTTCTGTGAGACAGAGCCTTTCTCAACTGAACACAGTTAATGATGCAGTGCTCTCCAAAAGAAGCAAAGTCTGCACTAAACCTCTGACTATGCTTGGGCTAAAAGCTATTTTCTCTAAGCTCATCATTGATTACTGAAGTCTTTATTCCTGACACAAAGTGACTTCTCTCCTGAGATCTAACATCAACTCTCTAGAGCTCTGAGGTTGACTTAGATTGACAAGTGACTTGTCCTTCCTGTGTGTCCCTTGAGTTGATCCCCAGCACCAAGAAAGAGAGGAGGAAGGAGCTTTGAAAACTAAAGAGCATGTAAGACCACAGCAAAGGTGAAGGTACATGAAAGAAGGAAAACTTTCCCAATAATTTGTGTGCCATTAGAAATGAAACCCAAGGCTTCACACTGGTCGCACAAGCACCCTGACTCCTAACTACAGCTACAAAGCCACAATTAACACTTTTATGTCTGAAAAAGAAAAGTGGGGCTGGGGTGGGGAGGCACCTTTCTGCACAGGCAAGAGGCCCATATTCCCAGCACCTATGCAAAACACTGTCACCCATGCAATTCCAGCACTACTGAGGAAAGACAGGAGAGCTGCAGGACTTGCTAGCCAGTCACCTAGCCTCTGGCTACCAAGTCTAGCTCCAGATTCAATGAGAGATTGTTTCTCAAAGGAATAAAGAGGAAAATGACAGAGCAGAACACCCAGAATCCTCCTCTAGGTTCTACACATGTACTGGTATGTACATGTATGCATACACCACACACATGCACAAATAAAAGTAATAATATTGACTTGGATGTCAGTTAATTTACACAAGAGCCACCGCATACTTCTTACTTCTTTAACATCATTTCATCACAGCTTCAGACACACCATTATTTCCTCTGATATTTTTGTTATAAGTCTTGGCCTTTACTGGCTGAGCACTCTCTATTCCTGTTGTTTCTTATTGTTATAAAGTGTGTGCATGCGTGTGTGCATGTGTGTGCATGCGTGCATGCACACACGCATGTGTGTGAGTGCACGCATGTGCTCAAACACTGATAAGGAAACTAGATGCTTTCTCACTAAGTTTAAGACCAGGATGTCTAGTCTCATCACTTCCTTTCTACTTCTGTTTTTCGTTGTTGTGGTTAAGGAGGCAGTAACCGTGATGGGAACACTGGGAATCGAACCTAAGACATCATCTATATAGGCAAGGGTTCTAAAGCTAAGTCAGACTCCAACCCTATTTTGCATTTCTAAGTGTGCAATAAATAATAATAGAATATTCTCCTATTACTTACAGGTTATTTTTCTTGTTTCTTAATGTACCAGCTATGAGTTCTGGACCAAAGTTAATGTTCTTATCTTTTAATGGAAGTGCTTCTGATATTTCACTATGATATTCAATGTAAATTCCTGCTAGAATATTTTTGTAAGATAGATTATTTCTTGTTGACTGTGGGTTATTAGGAAGGACTGGCAACTAAATTTAAGAAAACAAATTTTAGCACTAAAGAGATAACTATAGTTGTCCCAAAAATTCATAAATATGGTAAATTAGATTTATATTTCCTAATAGTGAATCATTATATACCTGGGATTCAACACAGTAATATATCAAAGAGATAATAATTATAGTTGTTCTTGAAATCTATGACTATAGTAAATTACATTAACATGTTTCCAAAGACTGAAGAATTAAATTCCTGGGATTCAGCACATTGGAACTGGTATTAACTTTTGTTAAACAATTCTGCAATCACCTAGGTTCAAAGCCCCCATCTGCACAGAGCAGCTCCATGATCTTGGGCATACTAATTACTAATTGTTTTTCATTCCCTGGTTTTGAAAATGGTGGCAAGATATCTAACTCAGTTGCTTTGAAGACTAAATAGGAAGCTATGTGTGAAGTTTAGAAGAACAGCCCACAAAAGGTGTATATTAATTATTATTTACTGGTAATCGTGTACAAACAAAGAACAGAGTGGTCTCTCAGTAGCACTCTAGGGTCGGCATACTAAACCCTATGGGTCAACCCTGGTCTGATGCCTGTTTTTGTAAATGAAGTGAAATTAGGAGAGACCCACACTCACTTTTTATATTGTATCTGGATGGTTTCTGCTTGTGCTGTAGGCTTAGCTTCTGAATGTACACAGAGTCCTTGCTATCAACAATGCCTGAAATACTGATCTCTGCTCCTTTGGTTCACAACTGTTAGCAGCTGTTCAAGGTCTAATAGTTGAACAGACAATCTAATACATAGAAAGATAGTGTGTGAGTGTGTGTGTGTACAATGTACACAATTACAACATTCTACAGTAAATATACCTATTTGGTGCCCAAAATAGAAAAGAATCACACGGATAAACAGAGGCAAAAGAAGATGCATTTTATTGTAAGATATGTGTTTATTTATATGACTTTATCTCTCATCCTATTCTATGAACCTAGAGACAAGAGAGTATGACATCCATTTTATAACATTTGTACTGCAGGCATCTGGGACATAGTAATTCCTCGACAAATAATAGATAAGTAAATAATGAAAATAAGAATAGAAAACCTGCATGGCTTAACTAGACACATCTATCAAAGTCCCAGATATAAATGTACTATGGCATTCATTCTATTCACCATATAACGTAAGTTCTACCTTTTAGTCTTTGTAACACTTAAAGTGTCTATGCCCATTAGTATTCTATTGTAAATGGAGAAATTGGGGTCACTGGAGTAAAGTGGCAAGTTTCTATAGAGCCAGTAAAGACAACCAACAGATAGTCCCTGCCTTCAGGAAACATGTCCTTACCTTGTGGCACAAAGCTAGAAAGTGATGAGACACAATGAGGTAATCACAGGGCATCAACAGAATATGAATTTGCAAAGAAAAACAATTATAGTTGATGCAAGAGAAAGTTTGCTGTAGTTTTAAATTGGGGGAGGTGATTTCAATTAATAATTCATTTTGAAATATTAGTCTGGATGTGACCAAAAAAGCAGGATAAGATGGACATAGCAGCTCCCATATTCTATTCTACAGCTACCCAAACATGTGAGCCTACCTTCATAAGGTTCAAGTAATAAATATATAATAAAGCATTCCATACTATAACTTTTTTATTTTAAATGTTTTTAAACACTGTTCTGAAGTAGTAGATGTACTTGGTCATAACAATATACAAAGGAACAGAAAGTTACTTAATAAACTATGATGCTAAAATATAAATAATACATACATAATACATTACATATGAAAATACTACATAGGGGGGAAAATCAAGTCTTAAGAACAAACCCATAATTGAGGCTATATTAAGAATAACAAAAAACAAATTCAGAAAATTTAAACAAGGTGACAGCATGACTTTTTTTATTTAAACAAATATTAAGATAGGCTAATTTTAAAATACATGAAATAACTACACCTTTAACTATGGTAGTTAGTGTGTAGATTAACTAATTCCCTCAAAGTACACAATATACAGGCTGAATGTCCCTTCATCAAAATGCTTAGAATCAGGGGTATTTCTAGCTCAGACTAAAATATCTGCTCATACCATGAGATAGTTTGGGAACAGAACTCTAAATACAAAATTCACTTGTGTTTTATATATATTTACATACTTGGCCTGAGGTTACTATATACGGTGTTTAGTAACCTACATATCAACTGTAGTCCATCACTCCATGTAAGGTGAAAACTTGGAATTTGTGGTATCATGGTGGCAATCAAGAATTTCACATTTTGGAGCCTCTTGAATTTTGGGGTTGGGGCACTCAATTTGCAATTACACTTTAAGGAAGAAATGTGATGCAAAGTATACTTAAGAAACATGTGCTTAGAATCTGCAGCCAAATAGGAAGATTCCTACCCCTTCCATTATGTGGCCACTGGTTGACTGAAGACTATACACACATATAAATCAATTAAGTTAACACCTGGGGAAGAGGAAAGTTGCTCTAAAATATAAATCTTTGTGCACAAGTAAATATTAAGATACAGGTTCTGAAGGAAGGAAGACAGAAAAAAACAATACTTTTCAGCATTGGTGTAGTCTGATCCATCCAATAAACAATCAAATGCATTTAACCTTCTTATCTAGGTTGATGACAAAATACACATTATACTGCATATTTCTACCAACTAGCACCTAAGCCATCTCAAGAAGTGAGGGAGAAATAAAGATGTCATTCTCAAGTAGAATTTCACTTGTAAAATGAGAGAACAATGGTGTACCTGGCAGGTTTATTCAGGATTTTAAAAATAACTCAGCATAGGCCCTAAAATCAAATGCAACCTCAGTACTGTATGTAAAGATGTTGTCTTCCCCTGAAAAAGGAGCTAGTTCGCTCATCTTATCCATTCCATTTCATTTTGGATAGAATAGCTGAGTCTGTGTGAAACAGAAGGCCAGCCTTCCCTTGCAAAGAGGGACAGAGGAAGAGTGGAACGGATTCTGTCTGAAAGATTAATGAGTGGGAAAAATGTTATATGTACTTTATTTGCAAAGAAAACAGTTATTTTTCTCATATACTGAATGCTACCTGAAAATGCTATCAATGGAAATTTGCAGAACAAAACTTGAACTCGTTCTGGTCATGTTAGAAAGAACGAGCCGTTCAGCAGCTTCCAGTATGGAAAGCACTGATGTAAGCACGTACATGGCACCTTAACATTTTCATGTTTCAGCCATCCTGTTGAGCCCTGACCATGTGTGAGGAAAACAAGGCAAACAGTCTCAATTTTAGGGATTGGAAAAACAAGACTGAAAAAGAAAACTCTGAAATCACTACCACGAGTGAGCAGTGAACACGGAATGAAGATCTGTAGCATCTGCGCCACCCAAGGCACTCCATCTCCTCCTTAGGCAAGGAAGCTGGCCAGAGGAGAGGTAAAAGCAGTGGTCAATTATTGACTACTCCCTGCCCCCTTCTTTATTCAAGACAAGGTCTCAACTGTGAAGCCTGGCTGGCCTGTTCTGGAATGCACAATGCAGGTCAGGGTGGCTCCTAACTCAGAGGTCCTCCTGCCTCTGCCTCTGCCTCTGGAGAGCTCAGGTTGAAGGCATATGCCACCATGCCTAGTTACTGGTTTCTTCTTAAAGCAAAATGTTAAGTTAAAATTGTACAAGGTAGTAATTCAGAAAGGCCAAAACCTAGTTCAAGAGGCTCATGTTGCCTTTAAACTTAAGATGGTAAAAACAATTATAAAGGAAAGCAAAATTATAGCCATAAAAGCATAAAAATAATCTTTTTAACAGTAAAATAAAGGGGAGAAACGATACTGACTCTGCCCAGGCGGTGTTGCTTCTATTTCTTCCAAAACATAACACTGACCACATACAAACCTATTTATTATGTGTGCAGAATGAAAAAAATTATGCTAAATTTTAATCTCAATACTGCAAATGATGTGGTGGCCCTCACCAATTGATCCATTAAGCTATATCCTCAAGTACCATGGGTCACCTGGTATGATAAACACAGTGGGGAAAAAAATAGTGTTGTCTTAGACATGCATGTTATGAATTAAGAAATTACAAAGAGATATTTAATATAAATGAAGTTTCAAAACAACCAGTATTTATTCTTTAAAATCACCATAATCATCTTAAAATCTTTTTCTTTTTTGGAAATAGGTTTTCTCTGTGTAACAGCTCTGGCTGTCCTAGAACTCATTCGGTAGACCAGGCTGGCCTCAACTCACAAGAGATCTGCCTGCCTCTGCCTCCCCAGTGCTGAGTTTAAAGGCAAGTGACACCACACCCAGCTTTTCAAATCATATTAATAGAAAGACTTCTTAAGACATTTCTGGGTCCTTTTCCCTCCTTTAATTTATATGGTGTGACATTTTTCAAGATGACTATAGCTTATTTATCAATTACCAATTATTCTATAACAGTGAATCTTTAGTACCTCTGCTAATCTGCAGAGGTACTGCAGGACTTCTCAATGTTTAGATCACCTTAGGCCACCTTTACAAAACAGGTCATTGCTCCCCTGCCATCACTCACAGACCACCAGCACACTAGCCAAGACTTCGAAATGCCTGTCATACTTTTTTAAAACTGTAAACTCAACATAGAGTTGGGTTTATCTTATAAATTGAAGCCCAGTCACTGTGTAGCTTCTTCACTGCCACTGAGGCCCAACTTGAAGGTTTCTACTTCCTAGTTGTGAGACCTAGACTAAGCTCTTACTAGAACTTTAGGCACAAAGTAATAATTACAGTAGCAGTTATTTTGGCACATTTTCTTTATTTTTATGAGAAAAGATATGTATACCACTTCAATCAAACAACCATTAGAAAAATAGTCCACAATGTGTGCTATATGGGCAATTAGCTAGCCTGGTCTCAGTGAACTAGGCCAGATGGCTAACTCCAGCCTGCTAACATGGTTTTTACATTTTAATAAGATTCTTTTAAAAATTTATTTAAATGTATTTTTATGTGCATTGGTGTGAAAGTGTCAGAACCCCAGAAACTGGAGTTACAGACAGTTGTAAGCTGCCATGTGCATGCTGGGAATGGAACCCAGGACCTCTGGAAAAGCAGTCAGGGCTCTTAACCACCTCCCTAGCCCCTTAATAAGGTTCTTTTAAACAAGAAAAGAAGTAGTAATATTCAACAGAGACTACAAATAGCTTGCAAGACAAGATTATCAATCACTATATAAAATAGCTGTCTACCCATATCTAAGCTATATAGACATACAGACTCTAGAAACATGTAGCTAGAGACCAAACACAGTATTTTCTCTCATGTACAGAACGTGTATATATTTCTGTCTGTGTATGGCATAGAAGAGGAAGTGTGCCTATGAGGTATTAAGGAAGGAGGTGGGAACAAGAGAGGGTAATGGGAAGACACACAGAAATACGCACACACACAAACACGAAACGAAAGCAGAAGAGGTTTTTGTGAGGAAATGGGGACCCACAAGAAGCAAGAAAGATGGTCCAAAGATGGTAGCAGGGAAGAAAATAAACCCAGTAAAATATACACAGGATGAGAATGTCATGTTGGAACCCATTATTTTGTATGCTAACTATAAATAATAAAAACTAAACAAAATGATGTGTGGTTCTTTAGTACTTTCAGAGATGGGCTCCTACTGACAGGCAGGACTTTCCTCTCCAGGCTCCTACCCTACACTTCATACCTAGTGGGGCCTAGCTACATCCTTACCTGAGTCTCTACTTCCTAGTGCTTGTCCTTGGATGCTCCCAAGCATCCCTCCTGCTGCTAGCTCCAACCCTGGCTGTCACTCTATTTGGAGTTTTTCTTTGAAACATAAACCCTTTCAAAATTTCAAGTTGGACTTCCTACAAATGCTCAGGCCATTCTAGCCCCTAAGACCATCTCAGTCACAGCGGGTGGCACATGCACACACTTTAACAATATTATGCTCTTGGCTTTGCTAATAGTCTCCTTTGTTAGTGTGCAGTTCTCAAATAATTCGTAAATGACTTGAAGGAACACAGCCCACTGCTTTTATATCCCTTACTTTGATAACAGCTCATCCATCACCTCTAAGTCCATGCTCTCTCCTCCCAAGTACTCTATCTTATAGTAGCTACCTTGTGCAGAAAAGCAGCCTAAGGCCTGGAAATGGTTGACAGAACATTGGGAACATCAGAAATGAAACCTACAGAGAACTAAATGGAAGCCCAGAAGGTGCATAGCAAACTTGGTATATATTAACGATACACAAAACCCAACCACCTGGAGAAAAGGTTAAGGATCATGACATAAAAAGAACTCACTAAATAATACTGTTAAAAAAAAAAAAAAAGGACTAACCTATTAAAAAGGATAAACACTCACATGTAAAAGAACAGAATGTGCCCTTAACACTACTGGTCATCAATGTCTTTGTGATAATCAACTCTTAACATTGATACACATTTGTTGCACCAAAGTGATCAACCAAACTACTACAGGACTCAATGGACTAGACATGTACAGGATTCTAAATCTGACTGTTTTAAAAAACATTCACAACTTATTTGAAGTAGTAGTTCTTGTTTTAGAGATTACATTTAACAACAGAAACAAGCACCAATTACTTACCATCACCAGGCTAATAAGTTTGGAAATCTTATGCACATCCTTACAGCATGCTCTAATACATAATCAAAACAGATTTTCATGGAAAAAAATGGAATGATTTGCTTAAAAAAAAAAAAAAACACCTATTTTGGCTACACTGTACAAGCAAAATACAAGATTAACAAGACTTAAATATATAAACACCAAAAATACAAATATTTTCAAGACAAGCATTAAGTATTACCTATGAGGCTAAAGTAATAATGAGCAAATCATAAATGTCTTTTACCCAAGTCAAGCTAAAAGACAATATTCATTACCTCTTTTTTTTCTCCTGTTTTACAGAATCTTTCAGCCTTCATCTCACTAGATATGGAAGGCAGAAAAATTTTAATATGTAAAAAAATAAGCTGAAATGTATAAAAATATAGTGTGTAAAAACAAATCATTAAACGTGTGGAACAATAAATCAGCTCTCAATTACACAGAGAGGGGAAGTAACGGCATGTGATGTCAACAATCTGTTTTCTTAAACGCATAACATTAATTTGGGACAAGAAAATTCCCCTTACAATCATGACTTCACACTGGGGCCAGCATTAAGCAAGAGTTTATTTTTCCTCACCACTCAGTGATGAGGGGAATTCAGACAAAAGGGGAAAGGAAGGAGTTAAGCAGACGCACACAGGTGGCCAAAGGTAACCAGCCTGAGATAAAAAAAAAATTCCACTTAACCTACAGAGAGAACTGGGAGATGAGCTACAAGACAAGGAAGAAAATACAGGGAAATGTAATATGAGAATGCTAAAATTTTTTAAATATAAGCAAGATTTTCCCCCATCACCTCATCACCTCTCCTTCCCTTTAAAGGATGTTATCAATGGCAGCAAGAATTACAAGGGGGCTAAAATGCTAAAAATCAAACTGTCATATTTATATTTTAGAAAAAACATACTTTAAAAAAAATCCTTATCCTTGCTTTCTGTTAGGCCTACCACCTGTCTCCACAAGTAATTTACCTCATTAGTTGCGAAAAATTAATTCAAACAAGAAAATGTTAAGAAGGCAGGGACTCGTTCCTCTGGAACAATTTTAGGTGACTTAAACAAAACTTATGAGATGGCAAGAATTACTTACATACTTCACAACCAGACAAAAACTAAACATTTATCTAAACATAAGATTTGAGCCAGAAATCTCCATTTGTTTCTGTCTGACATATGGCTCAGTATTGAAGTGGCATATGTTTAGCACTAACGCTGGTAAAAGCATAGTGATTAAAATATTATAGAAAAGCTTCAACTGTTATTTCATTCTTAAAAATGATCTTAAACCAAAAGGCAGAGGAGGGACGCGATTTGCTTCCAATGACACAGAAAAACACGCACAAACTTGGGTTTCGGGAACTAAAATAGACCACGATATGAAGCTGCAAAATCAATATGTGGCTCAGTTTTGTTTTGTTTTTTTTGTTTTTGGGGTTTTTTTTTGTTTTGTTTTTTTAGTCTACCGTGAACACATAAAGATTAAACTATAAAAAGAGGAAAATCCTGTCAGCCTGCTATTCTCTGGAATAGATGGACAGACAAGAAGGTGCCTAGAGGAACTTACAGTCTCACAAGAAATTTAAAAAAAAAAAAAAAGAAAAGAAAATCCTAACTCACCATCTCAACACACACACACACACACACACACACACACACACACACACACACACACACACACACACAATATTCTCAAGCTTTGTATAAAAAGGTGGCAGTTTAATAAAAATACGGTTATCTATCACACTCTTTAAAACAGCAGCGATCTGACGTCGAATTTTTTTTTTTTTTTTTCTCCTTTTCCTTCACCTAGCGCAGGACGCCCTTTGCCGGGACAGTCGCGTCAAAAGTTCCCCCACCGGGGGCTCCTCCCGACCGACCGAACAGGTGGTTAACTTACCTGGGGACAGGAGCCACCAGGCGCCGGCAGCGGCCACCAGCGGGGGCGCAGACCCGAAGGGCGTGTTTGCGAGCACTTAACCCCCAGGTGAGCGGGCTGAGAGCTCCGCCGGCACCGAGCCCCGGCAGGTGTCGCGCACCTCGCCCGGGTGTCCCGGACCCGCCACCCCGCAGACAGCGCCCTCCCCTCCCACGCGGGGGGAGATGGGGGGGAGGTGTGGCCCGCCCCTCGACGGGCTCAGCCCTCCGGCGTCACCGTCCCGCAGCCCCAGCCTAACGGTTTCCCCGACGCGGGCTCCGGCGTCCCCCGCCGGGTCTCACCTCCGAGTCCCGCCGCTCCGGGACAGAGGAAGGCGGCTCCCCTGGTGTGTGTCTTCGGCGGGGCTCCGGATCGTCCTCTCACAGCCTTGACGGTGGGCCTGGCTGCCGTGGCCGCCGCTGCGCTGACTGGTGGGGTTGTTTCCCGGCAGTGACGGTGCCGCCTCAGCCCCGCTCTTCGCTCCCTCTCCGCGTAGCTCCCGCTTTCTGTTTCACCCGAGGGACCGCGAACGCCGCCGCCGCCATGATTACTACGGAGCTGGGAGGAGGAGCCGGGAGTCTGCGCGCCCAGTGCGGCTGCGCGAGCCCCGCCGACGGCGCCCCCGGCCGCGGGGACCCGGAGCCCCCGCGCGTGCCCGGCGCCCTCAGCGTCTAAGGCTTCGCGGGCGGCTGGTCGGGCGGCGGGTCTCGATCCGGGAGCCGTTCTCTCTAAGCCGGGCAGTGCCCGGGAAATTGCTGATGATTGACACCTCAGGGGCCACACAGGCCGTTCCAAACGCGCTCCCCACCCTCCACCCCCGGAGATGAATCCTGTCAGCCCCTCTTCCGAAAGCTCCAGAACTTACACGCTGGCAGGTGCTTCGGGCTCAGACGTCTCCACTCTTAAACGTTGTGAGCCCCGGCATTTTAAGAGCACCCACAAAACAGATTTACTTCGTTCAGAAACGCACTGGTTAATTTATTAGTCTCGGACTAGGCAAATGTAGCGGAAACCCCGTTACCTTGATTTCTGCGACAGCGGAGACCGAAGCGAAAGCAGCCGCAGTTTCGGGAAACCTCAAGCCGCGGGGGACGCTGCAGTAATGCCTGAGGGCTGGCCCGTCCGCTTACTTTTGCAGTTGCACCGGAAGCCTTGGGGAGAGGGTCGTCTTTGGGAACCTGAGTCCTGCTCTTTCCTAAAACCGATGAACCCAGGCGCCACGTCTGATTTGTATTTCGGTTTATGAACTGCGCTGTGTTTTAAGATGACAGTCTTTTTTTTTTTTTTTTTTTTTTAACCGTTTGGCAGAAATCTCTTGAAGATGTACGTGTTTCTTACGTTCTTAAAGAAAACGATGGATAACAAAATTATTAGTGGATCACTGTCAAATGTAATCACTCAGACCCTACACCAAAGTCCCAAGAGATTGCAGACTGTATACGGTCCCCACTTTTGATAGCCTTTGCGGTGTCTCCTTTACTTTTGTTGAAGACCCTCGCTTGGCATGGGCTCATCTGCCTCTGTAGCCTCTTTAACCCTTCCTATTTTCCTGTGGTGATGGTGGTGGTGGTAGTGGTGATGTCTTTTAAGTCCCCCCCCCCTTTTTTTTTCTTTTTCTCCTTATTTTCTGTATGGCTACAGGCAATACTTGATCTGATGTTATATCCACAGCCAACTAATGAGAGGTTCTTTTTCTTGCCCTCAGTAGGACAGTAATTTTATCAAATGGTATCTTGAGGGAGTTTCCCTCCCTCCCCCTCCCTCCCCCTCCCTCCCCTCCTCCCCCCTCTCTCTCCAATAAAGGACCAAAAGTCCCTTCCCTGAGAGAAATGTTTCATTTTTCTTAACTTTCAGCCTTGGACCTCTTCCAGACAAAATTGCTGGAAAGCTGATCTTGGAATAACAGAAATATAACTGCTCATTGTTTGACAACATGAGAGTTTTTATCAGAGTGTGGAGGAGTTGTGTGGCTTCTCCATACTGCTACCCAACTGTTTAGCTTTGAGGCTAAACTAGTGGTCTCCAAATTTAACTCTAAGCTAGTATTTTCCAAAGCGTTGTACTTCTGAACTCTGTAAAAGTGCAGAATCCTACAATCTGCCCCCCTCAAGATTCTGCTTCCTTGATTTGGTGGTAGACAAAGAAGTAGAGTTTAAAATAAACCTGCATTTTTAAAAGTATGTTTAAAGTCCATCTCCATGCCGTAGGCAGAGCAAGAAATAAAAGCTCCATTGAGAGAGATGGGGGCCATGTAACCCAATATAACACCGAACTAGAACTAGACTTTGATATGACACACAATGCTGTGAGCTGGAGTTGGGTAAATCTGGGGGATTTATATCTTGTGGGGAGAAAGAATCATAGACATAAATCACCTTAGCCAGAGAGACATAAGAAACTATGTTGGCTTTGAACAGGACTTTATTTTCCCTATCAGTAAAAGAAATGCCATTCTCAGCCCTCATCTTCTTGAGTCCCAGCCGAGAGTCAACAATTTGAACACCATCTTCCTTGAACTTTTCTTCCTCATTGAGCACCCATTTTCTAAATTTTCCTCCTGTTTTTCTGGACACAGGATCTCCAATCCCTTTGCATGTTCCCCTTCTCTCTGCCTGTTACTCATGTGTGGGCCCAGGGTTTAAGAGCAAGTGCTGCTCTTACAGAGGACACAAATTCAGTTCCCAACCTCCACACTGGTGGCTCACAACCACTTACACCTCCACCCCCAGGAGTTCCAATACCCTTTTCTGGCCACCATGGGTACTTGCACTCATATGCATATGTTTAATGTGTGTGTGTGATAATTAGCATTTCCTTCATAGAGATGTTTTTGCTGACCTTCATTCTTCCCTCACACACACACAACTCTGCCACTATTTTGCCTTGGTCCTTTATTCTTACCAAGTATCATCCCCATAGTTGGCTGTTTAGACTTTCTGTAATTGATGCCACTGAGGAAGCACCAGTTCAGGCTCTCATTGCATTTCCAGGTCCAAGTCAAAGTCTCTTAAGGATCCTGACAGTGTTTGGAAGCTGAGAAAGCTTGCAATGGGAGGGGACTGGGCTTAGAAACAATCCAGGGGAATCTGAGGAGTCATCCTGAGCTTGGTGATGTGGGAGTGTCTTTCTGTATGCTGTGAATATCAATCTTTAAATAAAGGAGCTGTTTTGGCCCATGACAGGCAACATAGAAAAGTAGGAGGGGAAATCAAAACATAGGTAGGAGAAGCAGGGCGGAGTCAAAGATCAGACAGAGCCAACCGCCCAGGAAGAAGCAGTTAAGGAACACAGGTGAGCCATGGGCCACATGGCAGACAGATTAATGAGAATGGGTTGAGTTAAGATGAAGGAGCTAGCTAGCAATGTGCCTGAGCCATGGGCCAAAAAGCATGAAGTTAATATAAGTGTCTGAATCATTTCTGGGGGCCTGAGCAGCAGTGGGCAGCTAAGGGAGCTAGGGTGGCAAATCTGTGGGTCTGGACCTCTGGCCACCCGGGACCAAGGAACCTTGTTGCTACACAATGGAGAATACTCACCAACTGTGGATATGAGAGATTCAAAGGCCAACCAAGTGCTTCAGGCAGAGACTTATGGGTTTGTCAGTTCGCCACTGTGGAGAAAGTGGGTGGGAAAAAGAAGGGAAGGGAGAAAAGAAAGAAAAAGGGAGGGAGGGGAGGAAAGCAGAGGGGAGGAGAGGGGAGGAAGAAAGAAGATGCAGCTCCAATGCCATCCAAGGTGGACAGGATAGTTATGGAGCCAAAGAGATCTATATCAAGTAAAGGTTCTCAGAAGATCTTTGTTAGTGGTGTCAAAGAGGACACTGAAGAATATCACATGTGAGATTATTTTAAACAGCATGGGAAAATTGAAGTTATTCAGATCATGACTGACAGAGGCAGTGAAAAATGGGGGAGGGGGGTTGCTCTGTTGCCTGTGCTTGCTAATTTTATGCCAGCTTGACACAAGCTACAGTTACCCAAAGGGTCCCTTGGTTGAGAAAATGTCTCCATCAGATCTGGCTGTTGGCCATTTTGTTTATTAGTTATTGGTGTGGGAGAGCCTAGCCTATTGCAGGTAGGGCTACCCCTGCGGTGATAGTTCTGTGTTCTATAAGAAATCAGACTGAGCAAGCCAGGATGAGCAAGCCAGGAAGCCACACTCCTCCATGGTCTCCATATTAGCTCCTCCCTCCAAGGCCCTGCCCTGTCTGAGTCCCTGTCCTGTCTTCCCTCCAGTGATAAGTAGTGATTATGTGGAAATAAATCCATTTTTTTTCCAAGTTGCCTTTGATTATGGTGTTACTATTATCACAGTGATAGCAACCCTAACTAAGGCATTGCCTTTTACTACCATGTAATAAGACTGCCATGGATAAGATTGTCATTCACAAGTACTATACTGGGAAGAAAGAGTGTAACCAGTGTGTCACCCGGCCAAAGAGGTCCAGGGAGTTCAGGAAACTTTGGTAGTGGTTGTGGAAGTGATTTTGGTGTCAATGACAATTTTAGTTCTGAAGGAAACTTCATGGTAGCTTTGGTGTCTGCCATGATGGTAGTTGAATATGCAGCAGTGGGTGGATATAATGGATTTCACAATGATGGAAGTGATATTGGAAGTTGTAGAAGCTGCAGGGTCTTTGGCAACTATGTCAGTATCTTCACTTTAGGGACCAGTGAAATGAGGAGGCTTTGGAGACGAAAGCTCTGGGCCTTATGATGGGGAGGTCAGTGCTTTGCTAAATCAGGAGACCAAGGTGGCTGTGATCATTCCAGCAGCGGCTATGGCAGTGGCAAGAGGTTCTAATTTACTACCAGGAAACAAAGCTTAGCAGGAGAGGAGAGCCAGGGAAGTGAGGAGAAGCTACAGGTTGCAACAGATTGTGAACACAGCCAAGCACAGTGGTGGAAGGGCCTAGGCGCTGCAAAGAAGACATGTTTTAGACAATACTCCTGTGTATAGGCAAAACACCCACAAGACTGTGTTTGTGACTAATTGTATAACAGGTTATTTTACTTTCTATTCTGTGAAAGAGTATAAAACATTCCAACAAAAGATTGTAATGTAGACATTTCTTTACTCATGCTGTTTATTGCTAAATGTAATAATCTGATCATAACACTGAGAAATCCCTAAATCTTTGTTATTATTACTCAGAACAATTTTGCTTTTGTTTCTGCTTTTCTCCAAATTAACCTTGGAAATCTTTCCTTTATTTCAAAAACAAGAAAATCTACTAACGTGTTTTTCTAAGGCTGAAAAGGAATGTCAGGGATAGAACCTAGCATATGTGAAGTACTGGGTTTGATTTTCACCATCAAAAATAATACAAAACAGAATAAACACATGTGCCACACACACACACACACACACACACACACACACACACACACACACACACACACACACACACGCTCATTTCATAAGCTGAGTACTAACTTCTCTAGAAAGGCAGTTCTTAAGTGTTGCCAAATAAAAATTCCCTGGGATGTTTAAGATCTAGTAATTTGGGCTGTAGAAATGGCTCAATGGTTATGTTCACTCATCCTGAGTACCGGAGTTCAGTTCCCAGAACCCACATCAAGCTGCTCACAACTGCCTGTAACTTCACCCCCGGGGAGATCTGAGGTCTCTGGCCTCTTTAAGTACAGGCGCTAAGGTACACACACACACACACACACACACACACACACACACACACACACACACACACACACACACATGCTACTTAAAGTAAATCTTTTTAAAAGATATGTAATATGTACAACTGTGTTACAGAATTTCCATCCCATTCTCCCTCTCCCCCATTCCAAGATTCTGCATTTTATAGGCACGCCAAAAGGTTTTAATGAGGGAAATCTATGGACCATACTTTAAGCAACAGAAAGAACAGTTAGTTTTCACAAAGATATTTCTCCCCTCTGTGACATAGTATTAACTTGGATTAATAGAATGGTTTAAAAATTGCTCTTATGTATGGTTCAAGTTTTTAATATGGTTTCTTCTTTATAGAGAAGCTAAGACAGACTAGGAAATTTTAAAATCATAAATGATAATCCTAATAGTCCATTTTTTTGGTATAAATGATATGTTTCAAAGCACACTACAGGGGACAGCTCTCACTTCCCAGAAGGGAAAAGGCTTTAACACTTACCTTACTGAGTAAGTAAGTTTTCCCATATGAAAGGGCTGTGCAATTATAGAACAGACTATAAGGATTTTTCTCTTGGTTGAAAAAATAGTTTCTATATCTGTTCTTGGATCTGTCAACAGCTCTTTGATGCTGTGTACAGATTCAGGAGAGTCTGATATCTGCCTTGGGTTTGAGCACACAATTATCATTATCCAGCACAAGCAGATGACATGTGAATCCATTTTGGAGACAGAAGAGGAAGATAGTCATCTGTGAGGAAACGAGACAGAAGGTGACTTTAGAGTTTTAAACTATCCTCAAATGGCTTGGCTTCTCCACCCCCACGCCCCACCCCCCAAAAGGGCTTGGAGGTCTGGTAAGCAGACCTCAAACCAGAGCAATGTTTTCTTTCCCAAGATAACAATGAGATTTTAAATCTGGGGAAAAAAAGCAAAATGTACATGAGTTTAGAAATGAAAAATCTCTAAATTCTAAATTCACTTGTAATTTGCTCAACTTAAGAAATTTCTTCTCCATCTTCTGAACTAAATATTTAAACAAAATCACATTTTAAAACAATCAGACAAATCTACTATTCATGATAACAGGCATATCTTTACTCAATCATTTATCTCTGTTATAATATTTTAAAATACACTGTAAAATGAAATGGACATCTCTTAAATTTAGACAAAATTGTACAGAATGTAGAAAAGCTAGGAATGTATTGATACATTTAAGGTTTGGGGTGTTTTTTTGTTTGCTTGCTTTTTGGTTTTTAACACAAGGTCTCGTCGTGCAGATCTGGTTAGCCTAGAACTCATAAATCCTCTGGCTTCTGAGGCCCGAATGCTGGGATTAAAAGAGTGTACCACCATCATGGCCAAGTAAATCTTAACAAAGCATTTAATTACATAATAGTGGTATGAATGAAGTTCAGAACTTAGGCCGAGGTTAATTCTCACCACGGGAATTAAAAAGCTGGAAACTTAATCTGCCCGTGTATTTAGAGAAGAGACATTGAGAAAGGATTGGGATGGAGTGAGTTAATCAGGATGGATCCCCAGTGAATTCCAGTGGTTTTAGGAGATGCTGAATGCTAAGCGACAGGTGTTCTTGCACACTTCCATCTCTTACGAGTGACGCCCTGTATCATCACAGGACTCTGTTAGAAGGCTGCCACTAGATGCAGCCTTTTACTTTGCATCTCCAGAACAATGGCCCCAAATAAGCCATTTTGCTCTAGAGTTGACTCCATCTCACCATTATACTATTTGTAACAGAAGATAGACTAATACAATATTATAATTTGACTGAAGCTGTAGGTCTCAGGCGTAAGCTCACAGAATAGACATTACCCATTCAGCCTTTATGACTACTGTGAGGCAAACAACCTCAAAGCAAACTTTTCATATCTCTTTTAAGTTTGTTTTCCCCTCTGTAAATAAGCCTACTCACTCTATTATCTCTATTGTTAGGTTCAAACATGCTGATGTCTTAAGGCTTAAATGTCTAAGCTTAAGTTGTAACTCTAAAAGCAATTAGGTGATACTTCAGGTGAGAGGCATGATCATTAATAAAATGACTTATTATGTTAATTTTTTAATAATGACATCTATTAAACACAGATATGAGACTAGTTGTATTACTCGAGGACAAACACCCTTCTATAAGAGTCACATTTAAATTGACAACCTAAAATTGCTTTGGAAGGGGTCTATTGCAAAGGAGAGAATTATTCAATAATAAACATTTACAGAATTCCTCTTATGGTAAAGATTCTGTCCCTTGAGCTTGACAGATTTCCTTTTCAAATCCACCCTTTTTTGTCATACACATGCACGCACATGTGTGTGTGTGTGTGTGTGTGTGTGTGTGTGTGTGTGTGTGTGTGTGAGCATGAGTGGACTGTCATGTCTTCCACCTCTTTTTGTTTTTCGAGATAGGGTCCCCCACGGAACCTGGAACTTGTTTTAGTTATACTAGCTGGTCAATGGTCAGTGAGCTCTCAAGATCTGCCTATCTCTGCCCTCTAGCTCTGGAGTTACATGCATACCTACTTTTTTTTTTTTTTAAGGTCCACATAGATGTGCAGTGCTGAGAACAACAAACACCCTACTCTACCTTATTCATTGTTATGTAAATTAATGAAAATAGTGGGGTTTTTTTCTTCAGGATATGCCTTGAGAGACTACCTCATAAGCAGCTTTTGATTCAGTTGTGAGGGTGGAGGACAATTGTGCTCTAGGGTGGACCAGCAAACAACACTATCAGGCCAGTACCACCCATGCAGCACCAACTGATAAACGATTTATTTCTAAGTATTAAAATGCGATGACTCTTTATTTATTAGGGTGAATTGAGGCTTAGGGGCACATGGGCATTTTAACACCATATCAAGAAAAACCGCGCCCAAGAATATCAGATGTTCCAGATTGAGGAAAGGGTGTAACTCCTTAACCTGGACCTACGGTGCCAGATAATTAGTAAATTCCTTAAAGACCAACAGGTAGGGAATTCTTGACAATCCTTGGGGCTTCTGCTCAGCTTGTTCACCTACTATCAATCAGGCCTACTGGACTGCCTATTCACCTGAAAACCCTCTGTACCTAGATCTGCCATTCCCATCCCAACCTGGTAGCCTGTCCTTTCACACTGAAACTGGATTCAACTGCAACTTCACTGTCAACCCTATCTCTCTCTGTCTTTCTTTCCACTCCTAAAACCTCTCAGACTCTGCTGTAGCCTCATTAACTTATATTTATTCTATAAACTAGGGAGATATGGATACAGCTATTTAACTTGTGGTATAGGATATGCATTAATATTAATAATTAAGATTGAATGAAAGACCTGAATTTGTTTCTGCCAGATCTAAGGAGATGGAGAATATCTGGCAAAGTGCTGCCGCTGATACACCTACAACCTTTGGATTTATATAATATAATGAATTTATTGAGTAAATTCTGACAGTGTGGAAAGACATGAGCATGAATGTCTTTTTCTGACATAACATCAAACACCCATAGCACAAATCAAATGCTTTACCCAGTTGTCCATCTACCCAGTTCCAAAGCCCACCCATAATTTTATGCTCTACTTTGGAATGCCTGTACCAATAGGAAGTTCTAGTAACTAAAGGATGTTTGGAAGAATGGACAGAAGACATGTCTCGCTTCCTGTTGTTATGACTATCAGTGTAATTCCTTCAAAAGATGTCAGCTATGATTCTCTATTTAGCCCCCAGACTTCTGTGGACCTTCAGACCTATAGGTGGCCACTACTTCCTCTGCCTATCTCCACTTACTCCTCCTGGGTGTTGTTTTGTTTTTAAACAGCTGTATGATTAGTTCCTCAGACATGAGTCTGTCCAGAATATTTAGCATGGATTCTGATTTCTGAAGCTCTAATTTGGATTTTGACTGATAGATTTTTACCAGATTTGTACAAAACACTTGGGGAATCAAAATATAGTCATGCAAAAAAAAAAATAGTCTGAGATATAACCAAACAAATGGCTGAGATGATAGCTGCTGTAGACTTCAAAAGAACAATATGATGACTTGCTAAGGGGCAAAGACAAGCATCATACTTTGAAAATTTTTAAAATGTAATCTTCAAAACAACACTGTGATCAAAGTACTATAAATTTCACTCCTTACATGAGAATGGTACAGTAAAAGGTTCAGCTTAGTCAAACAGACACGTAGCTAAGACAGCAGCACGTTGAGATTCAGCCCACTGTAGTCCTCACATCCTAGGTTCAGAAATCTGCAGAAAGTGTGGGATCTGAGGGAATCCTGAAATTCCCTCAAAGGGGAAAGGCTTCACATGGAATGATGTTTGTACAGTGTTTGGGTAGTTACAAAGGAGTCATGTGAGAGAAAATATCAGATATGTGGGGGTAAAAATCCAGAACAAAAAGCTGTGATGGGGAGTAAGGAAATGCAGAAGAAATGTGTAGAGGCCAAGTTCAGAGTGATTTTAATGGTATATAAAGAATTTTCAAACAGTTTAATTTTATGAAGTTTCAAGAAAATGAATGAGCAAAGTGAAAAGGCTTTTTGGGGACACGGATTTATGGCTTTTGTTGATATTTGTAGTTACTATTTTGTCAAAAAAATTTAAATTACTAAAACATTAAAATAAAAATAAAACATAACAAAGAACATTATAGATTCTTCCATTAAATCAAATGTTCTGGTTATTTTTGGGGCTTGCTGTAATAAGCCACTGACGGAAAGCATCTTGGGGAGGAAAATATTTATTTGGCTTTGATTCCTGATCACAGTCCATCACTGAGGGAAGCCAAGGCAGGAACTCAAGCAGGATAGGAACCTGGAGGCAGGAACTGAAACAGAGACCATGGTAGAACACTATTATGGCTTTCTCTCTGTGGCATGCTTAGCCTGCATTCTTATATAACCCATGTCCAGCTGCCCAAGGATGGCGTTGCCTACAATGGGCAAGGCCTTCCACACCAATCATTAATCTATAAAGTGCCCTAAAGACTTGCCCACAGGAAATTTGATGATGACATTTTCTCAAATAAGTATCTCTTTCCAAGGATCCATGGTTGTCAGCCTTCCTAATGCCATGATTTTTTTTAATACAGTTCCTCATGTTGTGGTGACCCCCCCCCCCGTCATAAGATTATCTCATTGCTTCTGCAATTTTGCTACTGTGATAGACTGTAATGTAAATATCTGACATTTAGAATATCTAATATGCAAACCCTAAGGAGTTTTGATCGACAGGTTGAACACCACTGCCCTTGATAATCCTAGCCATGTCAAGTTGATTTAAAAAAAAAAAAAAGAAAGAAAAAAATAGCTAGCACCCCAAGTAATAAGAAAAAAATTTTTTAAGTTAAATGAATTTCAAAATGAGCAAAAGAGGAAAAAACGAACATGCCTTTAAGAGTTACAGTGCAGAAATAGCATTCTCTTGACAAGCCTGAAGAGTGAACTGCGAGGTTCTGATCAAGTGGGCTACCTATCAATCTGCCAATCAATTGCTATGTTCTGCTACAAACCTGTATTTGAAGCAATTGGCTTTGGACATGTTATGTATGAGATTGACTTTTGTGAGCGAGCTTAGAAATTTGACTGTCTTTTATAACTTTGTTTCCATGGCAAAAATGCTTTTGAAACTTCTAAACAGCAGGCTTTTGAGTCAACCTTTGGAATATAACTCATTTGCAACTTGGAAACTGACTGTACTTCGAATGTAGATCACCTGTTGTAACCAGTGCTTCAACATCACTGAATCTCAGGGGATTTCAAATTAGTATATGTTTTCCAATCCAATACCTCATTTTAGAACAAAGGATTTTTTTAAAGTAACTCATTTGGTATGAACAAGAGGCCACTCCAGTGATTTTTCACCATCAAAGACCTATTGATAAAGAAGGAAATAGTCCATGTACACGTGTTAAAACATGAGTGATTCGTTGTTTTTATCTCCGCAATGCAAAGATAAGGAAACTTCAAGAATTGAGTTGATTATCCTTGAAATGCCCGTCTAATATTTGTCTACCATAATAACACTTAGAAATTGTAGGGAATGTCTTTTCTCCCTAGATTAGATCTGTGGAGATGGTTGTTGCAACTTTCTAGTACACGGTACATAAAAAGTTTCAGGATCAGACTGACAAGTGATAACTTGTGTGAGGAAAACTGGTCTCTATTTCAGGGCGTGAAATTGTCTTTGTGATCAGGAAAAGGCTATGAAGCAGCATGATTAGATTTCATCTTACTCTTTCATATATTTCTTGCTTCCACTTAAATGATAGAGCCATTGTAATGGATACACAATATTAAGAAATATCTCTATCCCAGCTCACATTCTCCAAAGATGTTAATCATGCTCATTAAATTGAGAGCCCGCAGGGTGAAGACACTATTTATATCAATAAATATTTGTACATCTACTAGTGAATAGTGGTATTCTTAATGAAGCCTGGAAGACTTTGGTTTTTTGCTTATTTTATGAACCAAATTTCTGGTCCATTTGTCATATAGGTGAGAAAAATGATATTATGTTTATACTTTTTTAAAAGTTTGAAATCTTAAAAGCATTTGCTTAGTATCGTATACCTGACAAGTTGGAGTGTTACTTTTGTTTAGTCTGGCTGGTCCTTTATTTTATATCGTATCTTTTCAATACTCCACTGTGGCATTCCTCTTGATGGTAAGGGTGACAAACTGGAATTTAAGACCCCTGAATGACCAAGTCCTCGTTCACAAGAATTTCCTCACCCATTGTCATTTAGTTCCAATAACATTTTAATTTCGATAATTTTTCTTCCCATCTCTAAGGGTTCTTTGGAACTATTTTTTTTTCAAACATCTTAAAAATACGCGTTAATCTTTTTTTTTTTTTTAAGTAGAAGAGTATGTAGAGAATGATACATAACTTGTTTCCCTTTTGCATTTAAGCTTTTAAAACCCTTTATTGTGAATGCTTCAAATATAAATGGAACACATTCTGTGTAAGCAATGTGGTAAGCTGCTGGAGAAGTATATGCCTGTGAGGCCATCGTCACAGTCCATGCTGTAAAACTCCCCATTGACTTTGAAAGTTGCTCTCTGTCTCTCCTTGAGTTCTAACTTTTCAAAAGTTGGAAGCAGAGAACATGTTTTAAATGATAGCCAGGGTTTATTTTGTCTTGGTTGTTTGGGGTTTTTTGATGTTAACGTCTCTGCTACAACAACGTGGTCAACTAAAAAAGTGTACCTGAAAGATTATATTTTCCCTGTTCCTGCAAAATTTTTCATATCTATTGAACTTATTAATGTTGTTCATCTTTTCATTTTTCTTATTAATCACTTTTATGTTTCTGTTTTGAGTTTTAAAAATAATAATTTCCCACTGAAGTTATCAGGTATCAGGTTGTCTTCTTAGGAGCTTAGTTACAGGTTGCTTTACACACTTGGGAGATTCCCTTATAATCTTTGGATATTTATTGAGTATTGTTGTTATCCTATGCAATTTTATTGGTTTGGGTTCTCTCTCTCTCTCTCTCTCTCTCTCTCTCTCTCTCTCTCTCTCTCTCTCTCGTAGATTATGTAGAGGTCTGTCAGTCTCGCTCAGTTTTTAAATAGAACAAATTCTTAGGATGACTCTTGGTTCTTTTTCCCTCTGTTTTATTCATTTTCTCTCTAGCTACAGCATTCGGGTTCATGCCTCCCGATCTATAGGTGCATTGTCAACTCTCTGACTTTAAAAATCAAGTATCTATGAATTTTCCTCTTACAACTGTCTTGGTTGTATCCCAAAGGGTCTAGTGTTGTTCTCAAATTTTAATTTGACCTGAGGAATTTTAGATTTCACATTTTGATTTCTTCAAGGACCATTGTTCATTCACAGGTGTAGGGTTCAGTTTCCAAGTAGCTGTGTAGTTTGTGAGTCTTCTCTTGCTAATGACTTGAAATTTTATTTCACTGTGGTCTGATGTTCAAAGAGGTTTTCTCTTTCTTTCCTTGTGTGCATTCCCTACCTGTGGGGTGGACTACTCTATAGGCATCTGTTAAACTCAATCGATCTCTGGCATAACTTAGTCCTGAAGTTTCTTTGATGACTTACAATTTGGGAAATATGTGGGTGAAGTACTGAAGCCTCCAACTGTTGTATTAGGACGTCTGTGATGTTTCGGTGTTTGTTTTATGGAATCAGGAGCTCAAATATTTGGTGCATAAATATTAACAACTGTTCCATTCCCTTGATGAATAGTGTCCTTTGTTAGTTTGTAGTAGCTCTCCTTTGCTAACCAGTTTGCTTTGAAAATCTTACTTTATCAGATATGAGACTTACTCTCCCAGCTAATTACAGCATCTGTTAGTTGGTAGGTTGATTTCCAATTTTAGCTTTCAGGTTTCTGTGTCTTTGTTAGTTATGTGAGTATCTTGAAGACAGGGGACACTTGGATTTTTTACAGGACAGGTCTTACAATGAAGATCTAGAAATCACTATATAGACCAGGCTTACCTCAAACTCTCAGAGATCCACCTGTGCCTGCCAGCCCCACCTATCCTTTCTCCTGCCTTGCTATTGGCCATTTAGTTCTTTATTAGACCACAGGTGCACAGCTTCACAGAGTTAAACAAATGTAACATAAACACAAGTAACACACCTTAACATGATATTCTACATCGGACCCCTTTGTGTTACTTTGTTCTTCTCATGAAATGTGTTTATTCCTGTGTTCTTGTGGTGAAATTCCTTCTTCATCCTCTGTGCAGTGAATTTTCATTATCAGGAGTGGCTGCGTTTGACTTAAAATAATTCTTTTTTTCTACATCAAATTTAAGGGACAGCTTTTCCGGGTATAACAGTGTTGATTGACAGTTAATCACCTTCATATCTACTTGAAATTATCTTTCCATGATTTCCTGGCCTCGGGAGTTGCTCACAAAGGGTGTGACAAAATTCTGACGGTTCTGACTTTGTATAGGAATTGATATTTTTCCCTTACAGCTTTTAGTATTCTTTGCTCTTCCGCTTTTAAAATTTAATATATGTCCTTGCCTATTTTCTTTATGTGTGTGTGGGCATGAACTTGCCGTGGATCATGTTTGAGGTTCAGAAGACAATTATTAAAAGTCAGTTCTTTCCTATCATACAGGTCTTGCTGATAGAACTCAAGTTGTCAGGACTGGGGACAAGTACATTTATCAGCTGAGCCATCTTGATGGTCCTTACTTTTGACATCTTGACTATGACATAATTCAGAGTTCTTCTCCTGTCATGTCTCCGAGGAGCTTCAAATGGCTCTTGTGTTTGATTTATTTGGGTTTGGAATTTCTCAATTATAATTTTATTAATGAAATTTTCTAAGCTTTAAGGCTGGTTCTTAGTACCTTCTACCAGTGGGATCTTAGGCTTGGTCTCTCGAACATATCTTGGAGTTTTGGGAATGTTTGTTCTAAGTCTGTTTCTTTACTTCTAGACTTTCTATTTGGTTCATCTTGGGTATAGTAATTTCCCTTTTTAGCCTCCATTTAAAATTTTTCTTTTTGCGTTTAGATACTTACGTTATGTGCATCTGTACTGCTATGCGTTTGGGAACATGCCCTGGTGGAGTATGTGGAGATTAAAGACAACTGTTTGGAGTAGGTTCTCTTCTGCCATGTGGCTTCCTCGGATCCAACTCATGTAATCAGGCTTGATGGCAAGTGCCTTAACCACTGAGAAACTCCACCAGCCCCTCTTCCATGTTTTAAAAAGTGTTTGCTTCCTTCTATCTGTCTTATCTTGATTATTTCCTAATGGAGATTCTGAAATTAATTTCCTTATTTTCTTCATCTACTTACTTTAGTCCTACATGTGGCTCTCAATTCTTTTTAAAGTAGGACCCTCCAATCTTGTGGCATTTCAAACCTAATTATCTTTGTTTCCCAGTGTTAAGAAGTCACGAGCTTGTGACGGTGTCATAATGAAATGCCATCTCATGGTTTTTTGTGTCCGTCGGGATGTGTCCTCTAGTTTATATTTCTCCCCCCTTCACCCCTCTGTTTTTGGTTGTCTTGCTTTCTGTGAGTTCTTTGATGAGTTCTTTTCACTTGGGGTTCTGCTTAGGGAAAGCATCGGTGTGACAGAGGTCCTGGGGCGACTGTAGGTGAAGGTGCTTGTGAACTCATCTCTGTCCACCGCAAGGCTCAGGGAGAATGGTACCGGCCTACTGGTTTGGGCAAACAAAGTTTGTAGGGCTCTGATGTTATTGTTTTAGGGTATGAGTATCAATATTTAGGTAGTGAAGTAAGGAGCGAATAGGGAAAGAGGAAGGAAGGAAAAGGAAGAAGGATGTATACCTGTAGAGGTTTCCAGAAAAGAGCAAAGCACTGTATATTCCTTGGAGAAAGGAATGACTGATATAAAAGCCTTTCAGTCAGAAGTTACAACACAGAAAATGAAAAATTAAAGCGTAAATACTAACATCTACATAACAAAATGAAAATTAATTAACATAATAATAATTAAAATGGGCAATACAATGAAATAAAAGAAATTACAATTCCAGTCTGATTAGGGAGGTCTGGTTTCTGCTGCCTGCTCCTTGTATTGAATTATGATTAATATTATTGATTTTAAAAACCACATAACAAAAGTGGGGAGGGGGATGCTAGTCTCAGTATCTCAGACAAGTAAGTGTGTCTTCCTAGGGAAGTGTTTCTTGATCAAAGACCACTTTCTGCCATCTTAACCTTGTTTGGTTTCTCCAGGTTGCAAACTACAACTCTTGTCTCATGCTTTTCAGACATGCATGGTGAAGCTTTCTGTCTGGGGCTCCAAGAAGCATGGTGGGATGGCCAATCTGTGTTTACCTTTATCGGTCTGTCCTGAAGAATAGCACGCTCCACCACAAACTTCCTGTAATCCATGCATATGGCTATTTATTGCTACTTCTGGGATTGGGGCAGGGGGTCAGAGGATGGCTCATGGGTTATGTGAGGATTGAGTGTCTCTTTGTTTTAGACTCTACTAGCACACATTTGGCTACGTTGTCCACAGGCCACACTACTTGGGGTGTCTTTGGTTCCAGGTTCCAGTTTCCTCAATGGCTTGTCTCTGCCTCTCCCTCTGCCTCTGCCTTTCCCTCTCCCGCTCCCTCCCCCTTTCCACACATTTTTATCCTTTGTTCCTTTGTCCAAGAGTTCAGTTCCCAAGTTCATGACGCTTTGCTCCTCCTGGAAATGGTTGCCATGTGGGAGAGGGTAGGCATTGTGAATCCTTCAGCTTCAGGCTCCCATGTCTCTTCCTGGCCCATGCCTGCTGCTCATTGTGTTCTCTCTTGCTCTTTGAGCATGCTGATTTCAGACTGAGATTCATTTGACTTTCAGGGCACACCTGCCTGGTGGGTCCCAGCTCCGTAAGTAACTTCATATGGGCTGGAGAACTGGCTGGCTTCTTTACACTGAAAATGTCTGTTTTCTGTAGCTCTTTCTCTCGTTTATCTGCTGGTAGCGTTTTAATCTTGACTTTCTTCCAATCCTAGTATCTCTATTAGCTGCGTTTTAATACAAGTACACCTTTGTATTTTACTTTATGCATTTGAAAAAATATTATTGGAATTGGGTGAAAAGGCTTTATTAGAATTTCAAAGAAGCGTATCACACATAAATAATATAAAATTTCATCCCTAGGACTTCAGTATCCTTATATTGTTCTGCCCACATTTGGATCCTCAAGATAAAATTAATTTAAGAGGATAAAAACTAGGACCTCAGCCAGGGAGTGCCTAAAGGAAGCATCTTCCAAAGAGTTGGCAATCTTCATAACTAAGAAATACAGTTTTGTTATCTTTATGTAGAAATCTAGTCACACCGAAGATAGACTGTCAAAAACTACCGTTATGGAGACAGAGGATTTGATCTCTTTGGCTCACTCTTTCTTCTACCAGGCTAGACCCTCGTTTCTCAAACTATGGTGAATTCTGAAGATTTACTTGTGATATAACCACTCATTTGACTGAGTCATCATTCTGGGAATTATTGAACTTGAGACGCCCATGATTCAGAGACCAAACTGAAGGAACTGGGTTACTATGGCAGCATCTTTACAGCATCCTTTAAGGGACCTGCCAGTAACTGGGATGCATTGTATTGTACTGGTCTTCCATCTGAAAAGTCCAGTCATTTCATCTTCTTCGGATTATCCTTTAGGCCTATGGCATGTGTAGATCCTTTACGCTTATTTCTTCTTAATCATTTTCCTTCCTCCCATAGTCCTTAATGCATTTTTGCAAAGCGATAGGAATTCCTGGTACTGTAATTAAACTATTTCCTCAAACATCTATGTGAGTAGACTGAGATGCATGAGATGCATAACTAATTTTAGTCATCATGACTTTTTTACCTTTATAACATCTTAGATACTTGTCTTTTTATTGGGAATTCTCATTTACTTATTTTTTCTTTAAAAAAAATAACTAATAGGTTCAGACTTGTTTACATCAATAAATGTTTTACGTTTGTGGCGGTTGGAATGAAAATGGCCTCCATAGACTCATAGGAAACAACACTGTTGGAGGTGTGGCCTTGTTGGAGTAGGTGTGGCTTTGTTGGAGGAAGGGTGTCACTAGGGTGGGCTTTGAGGCTTCAGATGCTTCAGCTAGATTCAGTGTCATTCTCTCTTCCTGCTGCCTGCTGATTCAGGTAGGACTGTCAGCTACCTCTTCAACATCAAGCTTCCTGTCACGACAATAACAACTAAACCTATAAACTGCAAGCCAGCACCAATTAAATGTTTTTCTTTATAAGAGCTGCTATGGTTACGGTATCTCTTCATAGCAAGAGAATGCTTTTTCTCACTTTGAGTTAATACGGGTTTTTGTTGTTTTGTTTTGTTTGGAGTATATGCAAATAAATGTATCTACATCTGTAAAGACTTCATGTTAAGGATTAGGACCAAGATTGTTATCTAAATAATGTCCATTCTCCCCATTCTACTTACAAATAAAAAACAGAAACAAAGAAAGCATCTGAAAGAAAAACCTGGATTTCCAAGTTTTTCTTACAGATCAAGGCAATGATGTTAGCCCATTCGGAACCGTGAATGGATATTAGTGAGCAGGACTTTCAAGAAAACCCTTTACAAGTAGTACAGGTTTAGGTAGGTTAAAGGTCATCTTTTGACCTTTTCTCTATCCTTATTGCTATCAGAATAAGACATATATTGGGAGATGTAACAGGGTTGCATTATTGTACTCTGGCAGGATACTTCATTACAACTTTTTCTGGTAGTTATGGTAACTCTGTGAAGTGGCAGAGGAGGCTTGGGAGACACCTTGGGATAGTGTAATGAAATACAAGGAAGAAAGCTTTCCTTAGAAGTATTGATAATCTAGACTATTTAGACTAGGAGGGTGACCTACCAGACTTAAGTCTCATAGGCACATCTTATATTACGTTCAGTACACACAGAAAGTGAATGTACAAAAGAATTGGAAGATAGGACATAGATATTGTAGGTTATCATGAGCCACCAAGAAAGGTTCTGGCAAGAATGATTTCCCTTTGGTCCTAACAAGAGATATGTTTTCCCTACTTCTGTGGTGTTCATTAGAACTTTGTTACCTGTTACACATTGTAAAATATTTTCCAACTCTATTATTTAGTGTTTCTCTTAGCAGCAAAATTTGTGTACGGTAGTATATGTGAAGTAATTAATTCCTCCAAAGAGTACGAAATTCAAAAAGTATGAAAAATAAATACACAAATTAACTTGATCTAGAATCTATTGTGAAATGTTATATTTATAGTGAATCTGAAGAAAAAAAGTAGCCAAAATACAAATATAAAAATATTGAATATTTGTGTAACTAAAATTAAACCCAAATCATCTTGAACAACAGATGGGTTTAACATCACACGGTGACATGTGCCTGCTATACCAGCACTCAGGAGCCAAAGGCAGAAGGACTGTCACAAGATATGCTGCCACCCATAGCAAGTTCCTGCCAGCAAGGGCTGCACAGAAAGATGTGATCTTAACAAAACAAAATAAAGGATAGCTTTAGTGTTGTTCTAAATGGAATTGCAGGATGTAAATACATCTTGCTGCTTCTTAGACTCACTGTACTCTCATTACGCCTGAACAACTTTCAGTCATAAAACTCCATATCTTTTCTATGCCCCACTGCGTTTCTTACAAACAAAGAAGTGATAAGGCTAATGAGGTCACCATTACAACCTATGAAACTGATTAATAATTCACTAATTTTCTTGCCTGTATTTACAAAGGCTTCTAAAGAAAGCACTGAATGCATATTCCCTCTTAATAAGGGGAAAGGGATACAAAATAGTATTGAAAAATATGCTCAATCATAAAAGACATAAAAGGGCACAGGAATTTTACCAGACACTGTATGTGGTTCAGGACAATCATGAACCAATTATTCCACCTCCCATCCCCATTTAATTGTCACTGTGCTTTACACTGGATGCTCAACAATTTAGCTGGAGTTGAGGTAAGGGACTCTCTTGTCCAGTTAGGCAAAGATTCTAATGGGTAGTTACTCTATTTAAGACTCTTTGAAGAAGAAGGGTATTATTTAAGTATTAAGTATTGTTATGAACATCCTACCTTTAAGAAGCTCAAAAGGAAAGACAAGGGATCTGTCTTTATTAGAATTTCAAAAGAGACTGTGATGGATGAATTATTCTCAATCCGTCTGTCCTAATTTGCCTCCTCTTGCTTTGACAATCACCATGACCAAGAAGAGCAACTTGGGGAGGAAAGGGTTTATTTCATCTTAGAATTCACTGTCCATCATGAAAGCACGACAGCAAGCAATGTTTCCTTATGGCCAGCCTATCTAGCTTATCCTCCTAGACTTGGTTTTGATCAAATTTATGTTAAGAAAAAAACATATGAACGCAATCTTTTATTTTTCTTTTAGTTATAACTAATGACTTAACAGTAGGGTTTCCTTGTATTAGTTAGGGCTTTTATTGCTGTTATAAAACATCATAATCAAAAGCAACTTGGAGAGGAAAGAGCTTACTTTATTTTACAGTTTATAGTCGATCACTGAGAGAAGTCAGGGCAGGAACTCAAACAAGGTAGGGACCTAGAGGCAGGAGCTGATGCAGAGGCCATGGAGGGAGCTGCTTACTAGCTGTCATTATGACTTACTCAGCCTGCTTCCTTATAGAACCCAGGACCACCAGCCCAGGGTGAACCACCCACAGAGAGCTGTGCCCTCCTGAATTAATCATCAGTCAGGAATTCGTACCACAGCTTGCCCACTGGGAAATTTCTCAATTGACTCTAGCTTGTGTCCAGTCGACAGAATACTATCCAACAAAGTCCGCATGTTTGCCTGAGCACAAATTAGTTTACCTTTGCAAACAAGGCTTAAAGTGTTCCAATAAGCAGCTATACCAGCCCCCTGAAATGAATGGCCTGTGGCTTTTTAGTTTGGAAGCTATGAAACACTGTGCCAACTCTTTTAACTGGGAGGGTCATCAAATAACTGTAGCAATTGGTTATTGGAAACTTATTTGGCCCTATCCAGAGAATCAGCAGCAGCCTTAATACAGTAGTCACCAGTTAAATGAATAGAATTATCAGATTCTTTGAGTGAAGTCAATTTTTATGACTTGGTATTTATTGGGACTCAGCCAGCTCACATAGCTTTTCAACTTCCTTAGTTAGAATTCCAATGTCATCCAGCCTCAAGCTGGCCAAAGAGCTCATGATTTGATATAATTGGCAGATTGAGGGGTACAAATTGAATTTCCAAATGATTTTAAGAATTTGCAAATAACAACTTTGAATATCTCTCATGATGATTGAAAAAAAGACTATGTCTAAACAGATTAGAGATTCTACTTAGATCATCATCAATTTAGTCTGGATAATTAGAGGATGTGATTTTTGGCCCAGTGGTATGTGTTTTGAATTCAACACTGGTTATTTTTAGTAGAAGGTAAAGTCTGAATATCTCAGAAGAAACAGCACTATGTCAAGTTTCCCATTCTAAAGTGATGGACCTTGTTCTCTTTGTGATATTACCTATTATTAAAAGCATCATGCAATAAATTAAAAGTTATGCTGTGGTAAGGTGAAAGTATGAAGCCTCATATTTAATTACTTAAATAATGAAAGGTTTGTAAACCCATGGTCACTCGGAGTGCTGGTTCTGTCTCTACGTATATACGTGTGTTGATCTTTATAAAGAACAAACTTCCTGCTTCATTAATAACGATAGAGCTACAATTCAAAATGCATTATATTACCAATTCATGGGGCAAAATGTATGGACTTAAGTTAAAAGCCTGTACTCATTGAAGGTGACTCTCCTGCAGTTTTAACAGAAGCCTCAAGTTAAGTCTTCTCTGTGCCTCCCCCCCCAGGAAAGATGATTCAGAAGTTGATGAGATCATTCGGGCCATCTGGGGAGATTGAGACATTATGCTACTGTCACCTGAGTGCCCTATTATGATGATTAGAACAACCATCTTGAGTCATCAAATTTAGTTTATTGATTACACACTGGAAATCCAGGCTATGTAGAAGGGAACAATAATAATAGCCTTGTGGTGATAGGGAAGTCTAGTCTTAACCTCAGGAGCTACGACAATCAAATATAAATAGACAAACCCTCACTTTGCCCTCAGACACTGGCTTCCTCCAGAAATCTCTCATCAGGAATAAATCCCCATCCCTCAGCTACTGACCTCATTGGCTGCTGTCTGCTTACACTATTTTGGAGTGGAAATTGTCCTCTGCCACCTATCACTGACTTGACCAAAGAACTACCCCTATCAAGAAACGTCACAGGACCGATAAAATGGCTGGGATAAAAGGCGTGGCCTTCAGTTTGTGAAAACATGGCGGGGGGAGGGGGGTAAGGGGAGTCATCCTCATTCATTACCATTGAGTCCTCAATTGCAAGAGCTTTGCCAGGGAGCTCCTCTGCTCCCCAGTGCTGTGATCACATTGCTTTTGAAGGTGTATCTCTTAAGAACACTTTCCTGGGAACTCGGCAGTGATGTGTCCCTGCCATCAAGGAGTCTGGCTTAAGAAAAGGTCTGCCTAGGGAATTAGGAGAACATGACTTTATTGCTTGGTCTTCTAGTCAAAGATAAAACGACCACCACCTTGCTCATGCTGATGTTTACTATTTCCACAATCAAACCATTACCTTGTGTTAGTCTGGAAAGTATTTAAGAGTAGAAAAGTTTACACTTATAATTAGCAGGTGAGTTTCTCTGGAGAAAACAAAACACTCGAGTTGATTGTCTATAAGATTGAATGAGCTACAGGAATAGTAGGGGTGTGGGAAGAACCATATGTGACTTGACTTAGAGAAATTCATAGTGGAGGCTCCCTGAGCCAATTAATATTATATTTGCACATTGAAGGAGGAATAAAGCAAGGCCGCACAGTGGAGTAGAAATCTGGAGCCAGATAGAGGCTTTGGGCTGGAGCTACTTGACTTTTTTACTTAACATGGGTGACTTTGATGCTTCCATGGAAAATTAACACTTCCTACATAGATAAATTTTCTAAAGTCCTATTCTCATTCATTCTGGAGCTAACTTTTTTTTTTGTCATATGGTCTTATGCTACTTAAATATTTGATATAGGAATATCTTTTCCTTCTTTCAATTGTCTTACAGTATTAGGAAGAATGAATAAGGGAGTGGATGGATGGCAAGGCAAATATAAGATGATGAGAATACTATGTTGAAAAAGAGAAACAACATTTGCAAGCTAAAGGCCCTATGTTCATGGCCTCCAAACCATTTAAGGCATGGAATATAACATTGTTTTACAGGAGGAAAGGGGTAGATGTATTTTCAGGTTGAATAAATCCAAATGATGTTTCCATGATGGCCTTTATCATCTCAACTTGCTGATGACCTAAGCCTCTTGCTGTAAGACTCAGCATCTTCTTGACTCTGTGTAATTGTAGTACAAGTCACAGCCTGGTGAGAGTAAAGAGAATTACCTTAAGGTTACATGACTGTGCTAAAACTGAGCCATGAAGGGCTTCTTTTTGTTCAGAGGGCTGTTGCAGAAGGCCCCTCCTCCTGCTGAACATAGGGTTCTGCCTTGTCCTAGAGAACAAAGCTGCAGACTACAGATCACTTCTGTGTCGGGGGCCTAAATGGCTGTAAAATGATTCCATTTCCAAATGAAAAAGCAGGCTCAGATTTCTCTTGTACAAAATCTTGGTACATTTCTTTCTTCCTCTTAATCCCACTAGCCAAAATAACGCAGGTAAAACATTTCTAGGAATGGTTTGAAATGCAGATAATAAGCATTTCCTTTAACCCTATTCTGCTTTTCTAGGAAAAGCACTTTCATCTTTTATTGATGCTTATTAAAAAACATTTCACAGTCACTTCTTCCTCCAAATAAAAAAATGTAAAATTATTAAAATTATTCTACATGTAGCCATAAAGTAAATTCCATGGGTTTAATCTTTTAGCACACGATTCCTGAAAATAGATGAGGATGGAATGGGTATAATATTGATCCAAATAATGACCCTTGTCTAAAAGTTGAAGTATGAGTATTTGTAGGTTTTCCCCAGCACTGGTCTCATGATAACCCTTAAGGTGGTCTGCAGTGACATTATTCATTTGAAACGGGACAAGCTATTTTTAAACAGGTACACTTAAAGTCACATTCAATAAATGAATTTTAAGCTGAAAATCTGTTAACATTTATAAAAATAGATACTTAATTACTGTGAAACATTAGTTACCCTGAAGTGCATTTGATGCAATAGGTGGTTAAGAAAAATAGGTAAGTCACAGAAAAATTGGAGATGATAAAGACTTAATATTTATAACAACTTCCAGAAAAAAGGGGTTTCCATATGGGTACATCCTTTTGGTCCATGAACAAAAATATTAATTAATGCCCAAAGTTCTTCCTCATTCAGCATGTTTGAAATGATTGTGGTCAAATGATACTTCCATAATGTTCCCATGAAATAGATACTTTAAACAAAATATCTTTCTGATGAACTGAAAATAGAGTTCAATAAATCGAACCAAGAAATCTGAGCCAGCTATCTTTTGGAGGCTATATTTTAAAGACAGAACTGCTGTCCTACCTTCAGTTATGTAGCCACTGCTGAGCCCACCAGGCTCCAATGGATCACTTCAAACTGAAGGCCACACAGGTTAATTTCAATGAGTTACAAAACAAGAGGGATAGACATGAACACAGGAGAGAAATTTGTGGATTCCCCAAGAGGAAGCAGTTGTAATAAAATATGGGGGGGGGGCATAAAACAGGTTACTATGCATGCAGTACCTGTGTTCAGTGGTAAAAGTATATAACTGAATAAGGTACACACACACACACACACACACACACACACACACACACACCTCTAATAAAGCCATTTTGCCCACTGAAGATCATTAGGTACTAGAACATTTAAATAAAAGAAACAAGGACAATAAAGCAAAAATGGAAGTGAGCAATAGAAGATTATCTTTTCTTACTATATGGAGATAGAGTAGAAGCCATGCATTCAAATAACTGATTTATTTGAACTTTACAGGTAATAGAGATCTTGTCTTTGATGACTGGAAAGACCGCATCTGCATCTCTATCTATAAGGCTAGACTGTGATGCTGATGGTGGTAGAGAAAAAAGCAAGTGGTGCCTCCGTGCACTAATTAGCACAGCTTTGAATGGCTCCATGTGATGCGAGTCCTTAGCATGCACATCACTTAACTTTAAATTTTAAAGCAAATGAGCAATTAGATGGCTCTATCCTAGAACTGAGCTCTTCATTTGCCAAAGTGTCTCAGTGGTTGTTTGTGATTGCTGAAGGTATGCTACTTTAATAAGTCAATAAGTCCTTCATTATAATCTACTGAACTGCTTTCACTACTTGTTAGTTACTCCCTCAGAATATGTTAATGCTGTGCGGATCTCTACTTTTTCCCCATGTATTTAATATATTTTAATGGACAGTTGCTGTGATGTGAGGCACTGTGGGAATATATAGAGTAATTCCAAAAGGCGGCAAGGCGTGCCTTTCAGGAAAATTGATAAGCTATTCTGCTAAATGGACATGATGTCAAACTTCCCTCTAAATTTATATCTCTCTACCCATAGATTGGTACAGTTCTCAGGCCTCATCAGAAAACTTTCTTTGTTCATTGGGCTGTGGTTAATGAAGATACAGCAGGTCAAAACATGTAGAGTGAATGTCAGTGCTTAGTCACAAAAGAGACATCTATATCACACTCAGGAACCATCAAAGAAGGGGAGATAGAAAAACTGTAAGAGCCAGAGATCAGAGATTAGAGAGGACCAGATTGAAACAGTGCTTTTGGATATGACATGAATCACAACTTCGGTGGTTGCCTACAAAGGACTTGTACAAGATCAATGCAGTCAACACTCTAGCATGGCAGAAAGAAGGTCTCATGAGGCCCTACTCCCAGCTGAGGAGTTATTGACAGTGATGTTTAGCAGGAAAGGAAAATCAGTTTTCTGCAAAACTGTGGCCACTGGTAAGTTGATCAGACTCCAGTGGATGGCTCCATATTTATTGAGTATCTGGACCACGTGAATTGGACTCAGTGAGTTATTAAAAAACAAAGCCAAATAGAAGACATGAGGATGGAAGGGGTAGCAAGATTGGAGGTAGACTTGAAAGGAACTGGAGGGAGGAATCAGGAGAATTAAACTACACTGTAAGAAATTCTCAAAGGATTAATAAAATATTATATTAAAATTGCTAATCTTGTCCTATTCATTTTCCTTAAAAGTTTGAATTATTAAATTATATATATATATATAAATCAGTGTACATTCCAGCACACATAATACACACTAATCATATCCAGCCTCCTTTTATCATTGCCATCTGTTTCCAACCTTTAATAATCACTGTTCTGTATTCAAGGTGACTTAAAAAAAAATGGGACAGGGATGTAGCCTAGTTGGTAGAGTGTTTGGCTAGCATCTATGAAGCCCTGGTTTTCATCCCCAGCATATCATAAAACAGGTGTAGTGGCACATATCCATCTATAATCCCAATATTCTAGAGGTGGATGAGAGGATAAAGGGCCCAACGTAGCCCAAGACTACATAATAAATTAGAAACCGGCCTCTGAAACATTAGAGTGGTGGTTCTCAACCTGTGGGTCGCAAACCCCCACAAGAGTTGCATCTCAGATATTTAAGATATTTACATTATGATTCATAACAATAGCAAATTACACTTTTGAAGTGGCAACAATATAATTTAATGGTTGGGAGTCACCACAGATGAGGAATTGTATGAAAGCATCACAGCTTTAGGAAGGTTGAGAACCACTGCATTAGAGTGCCTTCAAAACATGAAACAAATAAACAACCTTCTACATGTGAGAATGATTGTCTAGTATTTTATTTTCTGTGCTTGGCTTATTTCAGTTTACATAATGCCCTCCAGTTCTATCCATTTTCCAAAAAAATGAAAAGATTTCATTCTTCTCTGTGGCTCACTAATATTCATATATATCTATATATTCGACATTTCTTTACACATCTGCTAATAGGTTGATCCCCCATGTTGGCTGTTACGAAAATGCTGAATTATAGGCATGCAGATATTTCTTTGCTACATTGATTTTAATTGAAAAGCATGACTCTCTTTCAACCCCAAGTTTATGTGTCAATTCCCAGCTTTGCTTCTTAACTGACTTTATAAAAAGAAAAGATTTGTGCTCAAGGCTGATAGCTGGGTCTAAGAAAGGAATACTCCCTTAAGAGAGGCAAAACAAAACCTCAAACATGTTATGCTGAACTCATAAACTTACAAACTCCTAGCAGAATTCTTACGACATTGTCAAGTCTTCATTTCAAGCTGAAGATTTTAAGGTACCAAAAGTCAGACGATTAAAGATCAGCCATTTACCTGGTCCTCTATTTTATTTTTTTTTTCAGAAAGAAAACTATATGCATTATAAAACCTCATCATTAACTTCTTCAAAATGCTTTCTTTCTGTGATCTCTATTCAGACAATGCCTCAGAATCATGGACTACCAAGTTGCCACCACTGTGTTGTCTTGGGTCTTGTTTTAAACTTTTTTTTAGTTGTAAAAAAATAATGAGTTTCATTACATTTTTCTGCATGTAAATGATATCGTTTGCTTACATTTATTCCTCCTACATTTTCTCAACCATCGGCCCTTTCCTCTTTCTTAATAGTTTCCCTCTGTTTTCATATTGTTGGTTTTTTTTTTCTCCTAAAGCCCATATGGGAGAGAAAGCATGTGATACTTGCCTTTTTGAGACTGGCTTTTCTTACTTAGCGTGATATTGTTGGGTCTTTCTACCCTGACTACTGTCATGGTGGTTCAGATCATTATCATCTCTGTCCTGCACTACTTCATTAAACCCGAATCTCCTAACTGGCCCATAGACCTCCAGGACTTCCCCTTTAAGCCTATTTTGAGAAAGCAGAGATGATCATGGGCATCTCTTCTAGACCCTTCAAGGAGTCCTCACCGATCATGGTTCATCACCTGTTACCAGCCCTCTCATGCTGCCTTCCCAGCCTTATTTCCCCATTGTACAAAGCACATTCAGGCCAGATGCTGCTGCTATGCTTCTCAGCTTTTCAATTACCAATCTATTTGCACAGAACGCATTTCATCTTACTCCACTTTAAGACATTGTCTAAATATTACATCCTCTAGTTACATTGTTTTCTATGGGCAGAGTACACTTCACACATTCTGTTTCTGAGATGCTTTGTATACTTAACCAACATGATATTTGTGGGAATGTGTAGGTGCATGTATATGGTGTGTATGTGAATATATGTATGTAAATTGTGTGTGTGCATGTCTGCCTGTGTGTGTAGGCCAAAGGAAGTTGCTGAGTGTCCTGCTATTTCATTGTCTACCATGTTTTCTTGGGACAAAATCCCTTATTAAATCTAAGTTCTAGACTGGCAGCTAGCAAATCCCAGAAATTCTCCTGTCTCTTACTACTTCACTGTGCTGAGGTCACAGTTGCTCAGGAAGCCATTTATACGCATAGCCATTTCTCCAGCCTCAATAACATACTACCTCTTAACTGTTTGGAGTTACGTCTTGCATTTCTTGCCTAAATAGAAAGCCACTAAATGTGGAGGCTATTGTTTTTACCACTGAGTCTCTAGGCTTAGCTCATTGACTGACTCAGAGTTGCCGTTCAATAGCTACTTGGCAAAAAGTCAGAGTTGACATTGTTCCTGCTAATTGTTTGTTAGATTTGCATAGGATACAGTACCAACAGCAACATCATGATTATGGACAATGCCAGTAGCATAGTATAACCAGAATGTTCTTAGTACATTGAGCTCCATTGAGGAAAACCACAGATAAACCTCTAATTTGCCTGGATTCTGAGATGAAGTCATCTAATTTCCCAAAATCCTGAGTGAGAAAAGCTGTACATTGCTCAAGAAAAAAAAAAAATGTGTTCTTTGACACCAACTCTGAAAGCTTTCACACAAAAATGTAATTTTTCCTTGCTTCTAGGCTGTTTTCAATAGTTTTGTTCTTCATGAGCTTACTTTTTGCTAAAACACATGTTTTTAGAGTATTCTGTGGTTAGGAAGCATTCGGCAACCTCTAGTCCACCTATTTCGACTTCAGCATTGTTATCTGTGTGACGAGGCTAATGGTGCTAAGCTGTTCTCCGAGGGGTGCTTGATTAAATATGTGTCTTGACACTGCACAGGCCCTGCATACATCAGCAAGGATTTTCCAAATAAAATGTTCTATATGCCCAGAAAATGGTTCCATTTGGCATTGTTTGAAGAGCAAGCACATTTACACAAGGGAACATTTGCATCATCAGCAAAGATTCCAAAATAGATCTGTGGTTAAAAAAAAATCGTCATAACTGCCATGAATGTTTTATTTGGGGTTGATAAGGCAGGCAAGTATGTCAAAACATATCCACCCATAATTTTTAATGGGGAAACCAAGTTTTTAGTGGAATGTGGGATTTCTGTTTTTTGTTCTGTATCCTTGCTGTTACAAGAAGATATTATAATATTCTCACTTCAATACAGGCCTGTGTTATATTAGATTTGTTACTTCAAGTGGGACCAGAGCCCAGAATTCCTATGGTAATGCTCTATCTAGCATATTTTCCTATCATTTAAGGGGGGGGGGGCTGGGCTGCATTGTTCTTCCCCATAGGTCTGGCCTAGTAGGCTTCTTTTCAAATATCTCTTGCTTTCCTACCATTCTGGTGGCTCGTTTATTTGTCCTACTTCTATAGAAGCTGAGAGTTTCCTCCCTAGGTATGGGTGGGCCCTGAGAGGCAGATAGGAGGAGGGAGACAATAAATGGAAATCAAAGGAAAGGCAGAAACAAATACACCTTGAATGACTTCTGAGATGCAGAGAAGTAGTAAAATGAGTTTAGATTTATTAGAAAGCAAAATGTACAACAATATTGTTATGTCTATTCTTCTCACATCTGGCCTCAAGCGAGGTTCAGTGATAAGTGAATTAGCCAATGCCTGCTTCTGTGCATGTAACAGAGTAACAGCAGTCCAGATAGGAGAAGTGTTACATGCAAAGGTTTCAGATCTGGGTAGAATAAGCTCTGGTTCAGTCTTCCTCTGCACTCTAACTTGGGGTGGAACAGAGTCACCTAGGAAAACTTTTTAACCTAAAAAGCATCTTTTATGGAAGTATAGCACACACACAGAAAACAATGCCTTACAAACATTGTAAGTCAGATGAACCCAGTAAATTTCACAAGCCAAACATGCTCATTAATTCGCACAATTTCAGAGAGACACTTCTGTTTGCATATGCTTTTACAGTTTCGTTTTCAGGAACCATTCTCTGATTTTCTGAATTAGAAACTCAAGGGCACGAAGTCCAGGAGTTTAAATAAGTTTCTCCAGGAAAGTCTTTTGCAGCTATCCAGGAACCAAGTTCCATTTGTGAACTCAACTCAATTAGCCAACTCATGCCTTGGGTAGAGAGAGATATGAGAGCAAGTCCTAGGAGAATGGTGGGCAAAGGGGCTCCCCTGATTGGAGACTTGAGAAGGAGCAGATGACAGTACCCCCTCCAGTTCCCGTCTATTATTCATTTGTTTTTTAAAATTACTTTATTACTTGGTAATGGAACCTCCATTTCAGTGCAGTAAACAGTCACCAAGCATAAACACAAGGTCTACTATGACCTCACTTGAAGCTAAATGTGGCTACGTGACCCATTTTTAGCCATCAAGCTATCTGTGGAAAAATGAAGAGTGGATTAGAAAAAGTAGTTAAAGGGATGAGGTACGCCCTTCCTGTTCTGTCCCATCTTGCTGTTCCATGGAGGATGATCATGTCTGGAACTAAAGGAGCCATCTTCATTCAGATAGATGACAACCATCCATCATGAGTGGGAGAGCAGAAAGCAGCAAGAATTGTAGATTCCTTGGGAATGTTTGAAGAATTTCACCGATTTTATAATACCAATTGTGAATCTTCAACAGAAAACCATTTATATTTTAGCTAGGATTAATTTGAGTTTTATAATACTACATATAAGCATCAATGTATCTAACTGAGACAAAGATTGCCTCTTCTATTTAGGTATGTCTGAAGGATCGCAATTAGAAGTAGCGGTCTCCCTAGAACCTGGTGTTCTGATTTGCCTTCTGCTTCTTGGCTAAAGAAATGTCTGAGAGAAAGTTTTGATTGTGTTAATCTACTCTTAATGAAAACAAATGTGCTTTGTGCCATAGAGTGGAAGCATGCTGTCTGGGAACTGTTTATGATTTTGGTTTCTTGCCATAAGCTTAATTTGAACTGGGGGGGAGGGTATGTTTCCAGCCAGTGGAATTAATTCTTTTTCCTAAAGATATGAATTTTGAGGAGTCTACATGTATTCTCAGGTCACAATAAGAAAAAAAAGGGGGGGATATTTTCAAATATAATAAAAACAGTCAGAAATATCAGACGACAGATCCACCTCCTCCAGTCTTTGTTTGTTTGTTTTTTATTTTGTTTTGCTTTTTTCAGACAGAGTTTTCTGTGAAACAGTCCTGGCTGTCCTGGAACTTGCTTTGAAGACCAGGCTGGCTTTGAACTCACACAGATTCTCTTGCCTCTGCTTCCCAAGTGCTGGGACTAATGGTGTGAACCATGGCTTCTTCTGCCTTCTCTGTCTTTCTATGCCTGCCTTAAATACTTTCTTTGTTGAGTTAAGGTGTGGCACCACCACTGTCTGCCTGGGAGTCTGGAATTCCTTCTGTAAACTAAAATGACCTCAAACTCAGATTGGATTAAGGGCATAGGTCACCACTTCTGGGATACTCCCTGTGCTGGCATTAAAGGTGTGAGCTATCACTGTCTGATCCTCCTAGACTGACTGTGGGTAGATCCCTCTGATGTCTCCATTTTTACTATATTACAAAATATCCCCACAGGGTGTCTCTCATTTTAGTTCCAATGGAAAACACATCATGAACCAGTCACTGGTTTGGGGCTCAGATAGAGATTACAGGGAGGGAGCAGATTCAGAGAAATCAGATACGTATATGTATGTGAATGTGCATCTTATGTGTATGTTATTTTATTCTGGAGTACAGCACAACCAACTGCAAAGCTCTGAATTCTAGTACTTCAGATTCTGGATGCTGCTCTCTCATTCCGAAGTCCACAGGAGACCACCCTGAGAGGAGATGATAGTATAGAGCAAGGCTGCGTGAGCAAGGAAATAGTCATTGATCCATGTTGTTCTAGCATTTGAACTCCGTCCTTTGGTCATGCTAGGCAAGCGCACCACCGCTGAGCCACGTCCTCGGCCCTTTTTTCATCCCTTATTATGATCAGACATTCTTGATCGTGCTGTAAATTCGGGACATAGTCCTTGATCTTGTGATCCCCTCCTTCTGCCTCTAGAATAGCAAGGATCACAGGTCTACATCAGCAGGCCCAACACTCAGTGAGGTTTTTGTCCATTTGCTTTGGGCTTTTTCCTTTAACAAAACTCTCCTTGGCTTCATGTTTTATATCTGTAATACTGCGAGTTAGAGTACCTCACCCACAGGTTGAAAAAAAAAATATGTGTAAGGAATTTGCAAATTGTGACAAGGCATGCAAATATAAATCATTATTACTATTTTGGGACAAGGATGGCAGCAATTTAACTGTGCTGAGCCAATTTCCATAGCATTTAAGATGAAGATAATTCATTCATTGAAAATGAGAGGGCGGAGGTTTGTGGAGCTAAGATCTAATGGGGAGATTTGTAACACAGACAGGAAACCTATGTCAGAAAAAGAAACTGCATCCCTGCTTAAGAAAAATGATAAGCTTTCCAAGAGATGGCATTGTCAAAGCCTTGTTTGCTTTTTAGTCATTCACGGGTAATACAGTTTATCTTAGGGAAATGATTCATGAGAGTATGGTTTATAATTCACTAGAATCAAGAGTAGCCATTATGCAAGTTTCTGCTTTGTTCAACCATAGGGGATCAAATAGAAAAGCAAAGGGCTGCTTGACTTTCACCATAAAGCCAGCATCGGAGTATCTAGGTTTACAATTGCATTTGTCGTAATAAACCACATTTTATAGGTAACAGGTGTAGCTGACTTATAACCTCAATTGTGTGAGGCTGGGCTTTCAAGCTGGCTATAAAGGGATTTGGGAAGATTTATGAGAATGAGTGACAGCCACAATGATTCTAGGAATTAACTTTTAAAGGTGTCATCTTTGGCAAATGATAGGTTACTAAGAGATATTCTTACAGTGGTTAGGAATTTGTCTATAAGTAGAAGTGAGGCTGTTTAGTGAAATAATTTTTATTACTTAACTAGAACGTGTTAATTTTGGACAATCCATGAATGCAGTTGGCTCTAAACACATAGCCTGACTTTCTCAGCCACTCTTACTGGCTCCTTTCCCCAAATGAAGGCCCCTAGCATCATGGTGGATGGTTGCCATCTATCCCAACTGCTAATTAATGTCCTTTCTAACTACTACAATGAATTGGAGGACCAAGAGATCAGCTACTGTCTTTCAAAGAAGAGTATGAGGGAAAAAGGGAGGGACAGAGGGAGGGACAAAGAAAAGAAGAGAGGGAGGGAGGGAGGAGAGAGGGAGGGAGGGAGGGAGGGAGGGAGGGAGGGATGGAAGGAGGGAAAGAAAAAGGGGGGAAGGAGGAAGGGAGGATGGTTGCTATTATGATTTTGTGTGATGTAAGGAGCTTCATCCTTTTATCTCTGCAAGCCTGCCTAAGGCCTCCAAGCCTGCCTAGCTCCCCCCTCCCTCCTCCCCGCCCCCCTCCAGCTTGCTTCCTTTCTTCTCTGAATTGTCTAATCTCTAACCACCTCTGAGGCTTCCTAACCATCAGCAGTTCTTGGAGGTTGCCAATCTCAGAACTTAGCATTTTCTGGAAGGAATATAAGGGATACCCCCCTTTGGTTTTTATTTTATACTTGGTACAACATCATAATAACCATAAAGGAAACGTTGCGGAAGGGGAGGGGCCTGCAACTTTCCGTAAAATAATTGTTTCCTTTGTATTGACTTCATTTATTTTATGAAATATTTATTAAAAGCTTCTTATGACCAGGCTGTATCCTTACTGATGGGGATATTCCAGAAACAAACACCATCCGCATGACTATCCCTTTGAGTGTGAGGAAAAATAAATTTAAAAAATATATTATGTTATACAAAGTTAGGTTTTAAAATGGAATAAGACTACAGGTTAAATTTTCGAAGTGTAGAATTGGAAGGGAGAAGTAGCGTTTTCTTCTTGCAAATGCACACAGTCTTATTCTATAAGCAAATTTTCTTAGGGAAAAAAGTCCAAGAAATAAATTAAAAGACAGAACAATAGTTAAAAACAAATAGATAATAGCTAAAAGAACGGAATAAATTAATAAAGAAAACAAGGGAGATCCTCTAAGTACATCTGGTGATCTAGATCCGGACACACCCTCCCCTTCAGCATTCCTATGTCATTTCATGTTAATAATATTCACCAGAATCCTGTGTTGGTTCGTAAATGGAGAGAAATAGAGGACTCGGCACCAAGAAAATAAGAAAATACTGAGTAAGACGGGAAAGAGGAAAGCCAATTCTCATCATAAAAATGTCAAACTTTGAGAATCTGAGGCAAGTTCGGATTGTGTGAACAAACTCTGAGGTGAAGACTCAGAGAGTTGGTTGAGATCTGCGAGATGGCTTAGTAGGAGCTTGATGCCAAGCCTGACAGAGGACCCACACACCGAAGTAAGAGAATCTCCATATGTTTCCCTTTCATGCTTTGAGAAAAGAGGCAGAGTCCTTTTTCTTTCTTCTTAATTTTCAAAAGCTTTGAAAACGTATTACTAAATTTAGCATTGTCCCTTGTTTAATTTTTTTTTCATTTAAAAAAAATGTCACCTCCGTCAATGTATCCCCCAGCTTCCCTTTCCCTCATCCTCCCAATCCCTCCCAGCCAGCCCTCAGCCTTACCCCTTCCCATCCACCCATCCCCCTCCCAAAAAGAGCAAAAAGTCCCAAGGTGGGCCAGCCTAGCGCTGCACATCCACTCCAGGCAAGTCCCATTCATTCATCTCAAAGTCAATGCTGGGCTGGGTGTTCCTCTATAGAGAATGAGCTCCAAGGTGCCAGCCCATGAACAGGAATACAGTCTGATTCCACCCCTCAAGTCTCCACATACTGCCCACCTCTGGAGGGCTCATCTCCCCCTCCCAATGGGTCTCCAGTGGCAGTTCCTGATTCAGGAGCTCCCCACAGCTCCAGCCATCAGTGGGAACCTTCCTCATAATCCCTATCCCCCTGCTCATACAGACTCTTTTCCTCTGCTCTCACCTGGACCAGGAGCTCTGCCCAGTGCTCAGCCATGGATCTCTCCCTCCACCTCTATTCCCTGTTGGATGTAGGTTCTGCGATGACACTTAGGGTGTTTACTCATTTGATTATAGGGGAAGTCCCATTTAGGGCCCCCCTCCACCATTGTTTGGAGACTTGGCCAGGGACATCCTGAGAGTTCCTGGACATTTCCCTAGCATCTAGTTTTTTTCCAACCCTACACTGGCTTCCTCTATCGAGATATCCATCTCCCTCCAGCTTCCTCTTTGCTCCTCTCACTCAACCATCTCCTTCTTTCGAGATTTGTTCCCAACTCTTCTTGGTTGCAACTCCGTTATGACCTCAATTTGCTAAGGTGATCTTCTCTATTTTCTCTTCTTAGGGGAATCTCTGGATGCCTCTCTTAAGCTCCTTCTAATTCCAAGATGTTCAGGGGTTGTGGTTTGCAGCTTGGATATTCTTTGCTTTTTGTCTAAAATCCACTCATGAGTGAGTACATCCGATGTTTATCTTTCTGGGCTTGTGATACCTTCTCGCTCAGGAGGATATTCTCCAAATCCATCCATTTGCCTGAAAATTTTAGGATGTCATTTTTTTCTGCTGAGTAGTACTCCATTGTGTAGATGTGCCACAGTTTGTTAATCCATTCTTCAATTGAGGGTCATCTAGGTTGTTTCCAGATTCTTGCTATTACAAATAATGCTGCTATGAATACAGTTGAGCTGATGCCCTTTGGGATACAAATGTTCATCCTTTGGGTATATGACCAATATGGTATTGCTGGATCCTTGGAGAGGTAAGTTTTCTTACCCTAAGTCAACAGGACACCAGCAATGAGAGAAACAGGAAACGTAACAAATAGAAAAGTCCGATCAGAGAATACAAAGCTCCGATGTTAGCCCCACTGAGAGTCTACTCCAAACTGGGAATGTAGGGGGCAGGTCTCCATTTGCAAAACAAGGGTTTGTGTATATGACTGCTATTAATGAAAATATTGGCTAGGCCATTTACTATGGAGCCTGAATTACCCTGCAGAATAAATTTAGAGTTTGCAGTAGATAGGCATAGATTTGAACTCACATATGGTATTAAGTTAATTTGATCTTGTCTATTTCCTGGCTGATGTTATATTTCTGGTGATCATACAGAGTATATTCAAAAGACTGTCCTTTAGTTACACTGAGTTACACGGAACTCATTTATATCTCAACAATATTTAACTATGAACATTGTCACACTGCATTGCTTGATATATAATGTGTGCCTTCTTCATAATAGCCAACAGGCTTTCTGTGTACATTTACTATTGAATTTATTTGAGATAAGGTCTTTATGTAGCCCTGGCTGACTTGGAACTCACTATACAGACCAGATTTGCTTGGAACTCACAAGAAATCTTCCTGTTTCTGCTTCTACATTTTATAAAATAAGAGAATTGTAAAATAAGAGGTTTTATAAAATTTGAAAATAAAATAACATTTGTACATTAATGAAGCTCGTTAAATGACAACCATGCCAAGTACATTATGATTTTCTTTAAAATAAATAAAAGCCTGGGGCTAGAGAGATGCTCTGTAGTTAAAAGCACTGGCTGCTCTTGCAGAGAACCTGGGTTCAGTTCCCAGTGCCCATGTGGGGGCTCACAACCATCTATAACTCCAGTTCCAGGTGATCCAATGCCCTCTCCTAGTCTCTATGTGTACTAATCACATATGCAGTGCACAGATCTACATTCAGGTAAACATTCATAAAATAAAAATGACTAAGTCATTAAGAACCAAAATACCAGTTTTATTGAAATACTCTTTACATTTCACAAAGTTTTCCCTCCCTTATTTCACAGTGTAGTGGTTCTAATTACAGAGTTGGGTCACTATCATGAGTTTGTAACTTTAAAATACCTTCATCTCCCCTAAAAGAAAGTCAGTGTACCTAGTAGTAATTAATCTCTGTTCTACCCTTTCTAGTTTTTGGTGTCTTAGTCAGTGCTCTGTGGCTGTGAAAAGACACCATGACCATAACAAATTTTATGAAGGGAGACATTTAATTGGTGCTGGCTTACAGTTTCAGAGGTTTAGGCCATCATCATCATGGCAGAAATTATGATAGCATGCAGGCATGCATGTGCTGGACAAGTAGCTGAGAGCTCTCCATTCTAAGCTTCAGGCAGCAGGAAGAGAGAGAGTCTAGGCCTGGTATGGGCTCTTGAAACCTCAAATCCCACCCCCAGTCACACACTTCCTTTGACAGGGCCACATTTTGTAATCCTTTCAACTGGTGCCACTCCCTAAGCATTCAAATATATGAACCTATAGTGGTCATTCTTATTTAAACCACCACAGTAATTAATGGTTTATTTTCTGGGTCTATAATTTGCTTATACTGGGTATTTCATACAAATAATATCACATAGTCTGTGGCATTTTATGATGGATTTCTTTTGCTTAACTTAATGGTCTTGGGGTTTGTACATATTATATGATGCATCGAATCCTTTCTTTTTATGGCTGACTATCATTCTGTTAAACAGGACATTTACTATGTATTGTTTATTCCACAACTGATGGAAACTTAGATAGTTTCCCCTTTTGCTATTTTAATACCTCTGCTATCTACATTCTTCTGTATGTTTTTGTGAAAATGTATCTTCTATCCTTTTAGGAATGGGACTGTACTTCATATAATAACCATATAGTTAACATTTTAAACTTTTTCCTTTATTGTGGCGGCTGGTTTTTGTCAATTTGACACAAACTAGAGTCCCCTGGAGGAAGGAAATCTTAAATCTTGATTGAGGAATTGCCTCCATCAGATTGGCCTGTGAACATGTCTGTAAGGCATTTTCTTAATTAATGGTAAATGTGGGGGCACGCAGCATGTGGGCTATGCTACCCCTGTGCAGGGAGTCGTTGGTTATATAAGAAAGCAGGCCGAGTTAAGTATGGAGACCAAGCCCATAAGCAGCCTTCCCCTATAATCTCTAATTCAGTCTTTGCCTCCAGGTCAATGCCTTGGCTTCCTTCAATGGTGGACTCTAACTTGTACAATGAAACACACTCCTTTCTTCCCAAGTTCAAGGACTCTCCCTTATCTATATAATTTATCATAAATTTAATTCTAAAGTGAAACATGGCTTCCAAAATAAACCATTTTATAAACTATGTATTTTAATTAAAATGTAACTATATTTCTCAACATAAAATCACTTGGTGATACAAGTTTAGGGAAAAACATTTTTATCTATATAGTTCAGATAAAAGAGTTTGTGACTGGATGTTGAGGTTTGTCTAAATTGATGGTTTACATTGATTCCATTTACCAGGGAATGGCTGGCTTCCTTTTAAGCTATTGAAAGTTATGAGACTGGCTGACTGACATCAGCTATTGTAGCAATCAAGACTGTGTAGCATTTGGTCAAGGCATGCTTCTCCTGTCTTTCTCTGGGCATTTGTCTGTCTCTTTTCTTAAGCACTATCAACATTTTGTAAATTAATAAGCTAGAGCTACACACAAGAAGATATGCATTTACCTCGGCCTCCTCTACCTGGACCTGCCAATTACTGTACCTGCCTACCAAGTGATCACATGCCCAGTTCAAGATTTGGCTCTTAAATGAACAGTGAGACCTCCCAAATGCGCGCTCTCTCTCTCCTCTCTCTCTCTCTCTCTCTCTCTCTCTCTCTCTCTCTCTCTCTCTCTCTCTCTCTCCCTCTCTCTCTCTCTCTCTCCTCTCTCTCTCTCTCTCTCTCTCTCTCTCTCTCTCTCTCTGTCTCTCTCATTAGCAGTCTGTCCCACAGGAAGACCCCAAAGTCAAAGTCCTCAACTTTTGACCTTTGCTTCTGGTTGTATTGTTCTCCCGCCTGCATGCGATTTCTCAGTATTAACAATTATCACTCAGAGTCAAAAGAAACCTTCACAGGATTTCAAGTGTCTTCCTGCTCTTACAAGCTTTGTTTGCTCACATTCGTCCTTGTTTTTAAGGTCATTAACTGAACCTACCACCTGTTCTTGACTCTCATTCTTTACCTAATGTTTCATTTTGCCCAGTTTCCCACTGAGCTAGTTAAAGGTAAGGAGAATTGGAGTTGCCAACATAGAATGATAGTTTAAACCAAAACTCAATATATTATTTTTTAATTAAACAATTTAGGCTTTTCAGTTCATGTGATCAAACTATGTAGCTTTTCTGATGTGGCACAAAAATGTCATAGAGGATACATAAATAAATAATTGTAGCTATTTCAATAAATTTTATGAAAATGGGCCATAGCTCAGATTTGACCTGTGAGCTCTGCTTTACCAGTGCCTGGGTTGACAATAGCATTAGCTAAGACTGCCTGGCCCAGGGGATTTGACAGAATCCAGAGGATCATCGGTATTAAAGGAGTTAGCTCAGGAAGAAAACTCAACGGAAAAAAAAATGAGGAAGAATATTCTGTGAGTAGGAAGAAAATGGGGGGGGGGGTTGTAGTTGTGTCCTAGAAATCAAAACAGAAAAGTATTCATCTCCATTTTGACCAAAAGTCATGAAGAGATGGAGTCAGAGTCGGCAGCTTGTACTGTGAGAGTTTGGGTCTATGCCACTTTGAGACCATGGTCCGTTATGACAGAACAGAACAGAAAACTGGAATTGAGATTACCTAAGATGCAGCCCTATCCTTGTGTCTAGGCCATTCAGTTCTAGGCATAGAAAGGTGAGGATTGAGGGTCCCGGGCCAGTATTACCCAAGGATTGTTCCGAATGAGCAGAATAATGAATTTCAAATGGCAAGTTCTCTATGTCCCTGAGGGAGGGATTGAGAAATCAATGATTTTTCCATTCTAATAAAAAGACATGGGGTTTTTTTTTTTGTTTGTTTTGTTTTGGTTTTGTTTTTGCAATAATAATGTCTGGGCACCACCTTCTTGGTAGGTTGTCTCACTCCTACTTTTCAAAGGAGAAACTGGAGATAAGAAGTTTCCAGAAAGTTTGATACCATGTATGAAAACAACCACTCAACAGCCAACCATTAACCTGGTCTCTCATTTCCTCCCCCAGTTCTGTTTTTGTGTGGATAAGCATGGAAATTGGATTCTTTCTCCCATAATCTTCATTTCAGAATGTGGTCATATTTGGTATTATGGCCAGGCAGTTTATAATACTTTGGAAATCAAATGCAGGGCCTTACCTTACTCAAACTGCAAGCATTTTTAATATTCTTATCTGTAAAGATTATTTTTAAAAGAAAAAGAACATTTGTAGACTTATTGTATACCTTTTCACCATTCACATTAGCACTATTCAAAATTCAAAATATCAGGTTTAGAAGTCTTGTTTCTTCATCTCTTTACCCCCTACCCCAATGGCCTCATTCTTCTGAGACACAATCTTGAGTGACTAACCACCTCAGAAATATTCTAGGGCGCACAGTCATTTAACAAAAGAGAAAACTCTATGAGTTACCATTCTGTTCTTGGAAATCTGTTGGCAGCTCCTGGAAAGCAAGGGACACAGATTAACATTGCATCTAATCTTCACTGAAGATTGAAGAACAGAGGCACACAGAGAGGCTTGTAACTGCCAATTTTGCCTTTTGATCAAGACGAGTGAACTTGGTACACACTTATTTCCCATCATTAGTGGGCCCCTTGGCCACACCTCTCTCTTTAATTCTTTCCTGAGTTAATTTCTAATTTGCCTTTGGTTTCTGTATTGAAGCAACAGATTGGGAGAGATCAAAGAAGATAATGACAAGGAATAAGTGGCAAGTTACTGGCATCTTTGCAAGAGGAAGAACTATAAACAATGTGACTGCTTATAAGTCATCTTCTAAGAGGCCCTTTATAGTAAATTCTGTCATAGCATGCTTCAAGAAACTGTCCAAACAGTCTCTTTATTGTTTAATACTCATCCAACTGTTTGTCTTTTATTGAGTATCCACTATTGTGTATAATTTGCATATATCCATAGTAATTATGTATATATTATATACAAATGTACACATGTTATAATAAGATAAGAAGAAAAACATTGAGTAATAGCTAAAAGATCAAATGGATGTTTGGCATAATATTCTGAGATGGAATCATTATGAATTAGACCAGGTCCTAATCTGAATGATAAATGTTCTAATAGGACATAAAAGGATAAGACATAGAAAGGGAAAGAGACCACCTGGAAATAGATGCAGAGACTGAGTTACACAACCACCCCACACCAAGGAAAGCTAGGGTTGTGTAGTGGAGAGCAAGTACCACCACCCTGACCTACAGGTATGGTCTCTTGGCATGTTTGTTACAAAAGCCCTAAGAAACTCATCTTTGTGTTATGACTTCTGATTAGCTTACTCTTCACAGTACCAGTTTCTGCCTCTGTAAAATTAAGAGAATAACACTCCCTTAGAGCTACTGCAAAGTCCCAATGAGATAATGTATAGAAACTGCAGAGCACGAAGCCTGGCACATGGAGTGCAACTATTATTAAGGTTTGGAGAGTAGTATGGATCACGTTCTTCCAGGTTGGGTCATGATGAGTTTTGAATTTAGTTATGTTGAGAGTTCACTTCACTTTTGGTTTTCGTTGTTTGTTTGTTTGATTAGCCTGTGATATCAGGGGCTCTGAAGCATCTGTCTCTATGACAAGAACACAGCACACATACCACCTCCCAGGCTATGGAAGAGTTGACTAGCACTCGAAAGACTTTTATCTGAGCTTTGTTATGTCTCTCCATGTTAAGCTGGACCACACAAACCTTCCAATGGTGAAGACAAAGAAGGCAGGAAACAAAACTCATTGAGTTAATTTATTTGTAAAATTTTCTTATTTTTATTTCATATGTTTTGGTGTTGTGCTTGTATGCAAGTCTGTGAATCACATGTATTCAGCATCTGAGGAAGCTAGGGGAGGGTACTGGAACCCCTTGGAACCGGAGTCACAGATTGCTGTGAGCTTCCTCCTGGATGCTAGGAATCAAATCCAGGACCTCTGAAAGAGCAGCCAGTGCTCTTAACTACTCAGCCATCTCTCTAGCTCCACACAATTAATTTTAAACTCATGCTTCTGAGGCTGCTTGATTCTCTTTTTAGGACTTTTAAAAATATTGTTTTCTTTTATTTATGTGATAGAATCAAATAATCATAAGTGTCAGAGATTATGCATTATAAAGAAAAAGTTTAAGAAAATTTGAGACTGTGTCAATTTTTATTTCCTACTTCAGCTATTTTTTCTAAGTCATTAATGACAATGAATTTCAAAATCAGAAAAGCAATTGCATCCCATTTATATATATTTGTATATATATATATTGTACATTTACTATACACACATACTTTCATGGAATGTTATATTTCAAACATGAAGTTATGTTTTTATGAAAGATGAGGAAACATCCATAAACAGCTATGAATATTCACATCAGCCAAGTTATCCGATTGCCCTTAAACAAAACCTGTGATTTACAAATGTATGCTTTGTGCCAACCTATTTTATTGGCCATTCTACTCCTGGTTCTCTATGCTTTATGGCACATTTGTGTTTCTATGGCCATCTATCCTTACTTTTTCACAAGCTCCATTCTGCTCTCTAAAAGTAAGACCCAGTCTGGCTGCTGGCTTCTGCTGCTCTGGTCTTTTCATTTGCAGTGTATCCTCCTTCACTGTAGGTCCCATCTTCATGCAGCTAATAGTCAAAATGTATAATTTTGTTACTGAATTATTTTTTTGAAAATATTTTTTACATTTTGCATGTAAGTATGTATTTGTGGGTGTTTGGGGGTTCATGTGAGGTCAGAGTACAACTCTCAGGAGTCACTTTCCTTCTTCCATGGCCACATTCAGGATGTGGAGCTTTGTGGAAAGCTCCTTTTACACATCTCACCAGCCCCATTTTAGTACTTCCTGCAGGTCCTGGTATCCACACCAAGCCACCTGAATTTCTACTGTTAAATGTCTCCAAATCTGTTTGCATGCATGTCCCCAGCCCAAATCAAATACATGACACCTTCATCTATCACACTGGTTGTTTGGACATGAATGGCCCCTTAGGCTCATATATTAACTGTTTGGTCCTAAAGGATTAGTGTTACTAGATAGGGATTAGGAGGTATGACCCTGTTGGAGTAAGTATGGTCTTGTTGCAGGAAGTGTGTCAATGGGGAGGAGGGGTTTTAGTGCTTCAAATGTTCCAATCAGCCCTTGTCTCTCTTCTTCCTGCTGCCTGTGGATCCTGGTGTAGAATTCACAGCTCCTCCAGGGAACATGTCCGTGTATGTGAAACTGTAAGCCAGCCCCAGGTAAACCTTTTCCTATATAAGTATTGCTGTGTTACAGTGTCTCATCACAGAAATAGAATATTGACTAAAATGCAAACCAAGACATTGTATTCTTCCTTCAAATGGAATCAATTTTGATTACACTTGGAATTTGGGTTATAAGTTTTTTGTTTGTTTACTTTTGAGCTTTTTTTGTTTGGTTGGTTTTTTGCTTTTTTGTCATAGAAATTTTGTCTCTATTAGAATAATATACACCTTCTGATCCACCTAAAATCATTTTTTTTATGTGGAATGTGATAGGTATTTGAAAAGATTTATTGAATATTGAGTCAAATATTTCTTGGGTATAGCAGACATAGAAGACTGTAAAATTCTCTCATGTTTCTAAGAGACTAATAAGTCACCTCAGAGAATTCTGACATTATCGAATGAATGATCAGTAGATAACTTGCACTTAAAAAACATTAGTCTTATGTCAAATAAATAATTCTTCAAAATCAAATATTGACTCATTGTGTGCATATTTGTAGAGATTAAGATAACAAATATTTAGATGCATACATGAACATATAAATACATACAGATAGGCATAGAATCACCTTTTTTTTCCTTCTCCAAGCGCAGTCCTTGAATGTATGGAATAAAATTATACTCCCATGGTTTAGTAAACAGTGAGGATTTGAACATTGTGCTATGTCTGTTTGGTTGGTCCTCTTTTTATCCAAAAAGAGATGATAATTCTAAACACATGGTATCAGATGAGGCAGTGTTGTATATGGTGGATGGATTCCTGGTAGCTTAGGTTTTGGTTCTATTGGGGATATAAATTTTTCAAATATAAAGCAAATGATCTTTGGTGAGAGCACATTTGTGACCTTTAAAAGTCATGAAAAGGCAGTGTGACTCAATAAGCCTCTACAGCTCAAAGGGGTTTTTTACCCTTTATATTTACCCTGCCACAAAAAAAAAAAAAAAAAAAAAAGATTTCTTTCTAAAGAACATTCTTTCAACTTCACAATCAAATAAGAGTCAAGCATTTGGATCTACCTGGAACTCAAGCATAGCTACAAAACTATCTCTTTCTTAAGCAATAGGCCAGATACTTCAAAGGAATCAATTATGAGCCTCAAGAAGAGATAGCACTAAATATTTGAGGATTTATTTCACATAAGTGGGAAAACGCTTAGGAACACATAGGAAGTTTTACTGCGTTATTGCAACAGAATGTTGAACTCTTTGCAGAACTTAGCACTTAAGTTGAGTTTTATATTATTCAAGCCTGTATTTAAAGTCATGGGTCCCACTTTGGCATTTTGATACATTGGTTTTCCTCATATCCCTTCCCACTGTTCCCATCCCTCTACTGCCTGTTCTCTTTGTTAATCTGAATAGCTCCCTCATTGGGCTTTCATGTCACAAGCATTTTATCACCCTTCCTCCCTTAAGATCTCTTACCCCTCACGGCGCAGACACACACACACACACACACACACACACACACACACACACACACACACACACACACAAGTTCTACATAGGAGAGAAAAGATATAGTATTTGTTTTTCTGAGACTTCCACATTTTACCTAGCACAACTAATTTCCAGTTTTAGACATTTTCCCACAAAAGTCATGATTCAATTTTCCCCAGTTCTTAGTTGTGTGTGTGTGTGTGTGTGTGTGTGTGTGTGTGTGTGTGTGTGTGTGTGTGTGTGTGTGTGTAGCACCTACATTTTTAACCCATTACTCTTTTGATGGACATACAAGCTGCTTCTACACCTTAGCTGTTATGAATGGTGCAGAAATAAGACCGATATGCAAGTCTATCACTATGGCGAGGCTTACTGTGCCTTGACTTCATAGCCATAGCTATGACACAGTTGCATCATATGGTAGCTCTAGTCTTCGTTTTTCCCCCAAGAACCTCCATAGTGCCTGTGCCAGCTTTAATTCCCACCATGGGATATAAGTGTTCTCCTTTTATTTTTAATTATGTACACGTGTGCACATGCGCATGTGTGCAGCATGTGCACATAAGTGCAGATGCCTGGGTAAGCTATAACAGGGCATTCATTGGATCTCCTGGAGCTGGAGTTGCAGGTGTATGGAAGCTACCCAAGGCTGGGAACCGAACTCCAGTCCTTTGGAAGAGCAGGACACACTCTTAACCTCTGAGACACCACTCCAGCTCCTCCCCAGCCTTTTTGCCGAAACCTATTATCACGTGCTCTCTTGGTAATAACTGTTCTGCATGAATGGAAAAAAAATCTGAAGGCAATTTTAATTTCAATATCCTTGATAGTAAGTTTTGAATTTCTTTCTGAATATTCATTGGCCATTTGTGTTTTCTCCATTGAAAACTGTCCATCTAGCTCATTAATCCACTTACCAACTGGGAATGTTGCTTTAAATTTCATGATTTTTTTCCTCTGCATTCTAGATATTGTTTTATAGTTGTCAAGATTTCTCCCATTCTGTAGGGCTGTCTATTTTGCTGTGCAGAAGTCTTACTGTGTAACTGAATGTTAACCCAATTGTCAGTTTTCAAGATATTTCCCTAGCTGTGAGAAAATTCTTGCCTATTCTTGCTTTAGAGTATTTTTACTTGCATTCTCCCCTAGAAATTTCAGCACTTTAGGTTTTATGTTAAGGTACTTGGCCTGTTTTGAAATTATCTTTGTGTGTGGTGAGAGGTGTGGATCTTATTCCATTTTTCTTTATGAGGAGATGCAATTTTCCTTGTCTCATTTGGCAGAGAAGCTATTTTGCTCATTTGCTCTTGAAAAAATCTTTTACTAGTGTATATATAATTTGACACTTGTGTTAAAAACAAATTTTGTGCTATATTTTGTGGGTTTGTTTCTGGGTCCTCGATTCAATTTCATCGCTCTATGTGCCTGGTTTGTGCCATTTCCCTGTTATTTATTTGTTCACTTGTCTAGTGTGATGCTCGAGTCAAAGGAGAACAATGGGAGCCAGTCTCTATACATCACGTGGGTTCCAGGGCTCAGCCCCAAGCCATCGGGTTTGGTGGGAAGTGCCTTACTATCCAAGCCACTATCATGCCATTTTGTCGTGATCATACTATGGAATAATCTGATACCAGGTACCATACTATGGAATAATCTGATACCAGGTATCATACTATGGAATAATCTGATACCAAATGTGGTCTATGGTGGTGTTTGCTGTGGCCTTAAATAGCCTACGCCTGTGTGCCTAAGGATGGCACTGCCCACAGTGGACTTGGGCCTTTAGTAGAAATTAACTATCAGTCTGGATTTGCTGTAGAGCTTTCTTACTCTGGTCTCTACTCAGCACCAGTAGTCTCACATGTATTTTGGTAGATGTAGATCCTGTCAAATGACACAAGTTGTTCCAAAATCACAATCGTAGGCCATCAGCTACTGTGTCAGTCTCTGGTGGGAAGTGGAATGAAAAGGCAGCAACTCACTTTTCTTCTTGGAGGAGGTATTTTGAGTTCTAGGTCATTGGCTCCAGAGATGCTAATGAGGTGATGGGGGCCATTTGTATCTGAACATGTTGTCCTCAAGTCTCTGTTAATATAATTAGAAAATCTGAAACTTAGTTTCTTTTACAGCTCATTTTCTGAAGTCAGACCGAGTACTTCCACTTTGAACATCATGAGCCCTAATCTTCATTCTGAATCTGGTGGCAACAAGGAATGTTCAGGTTAAGTTTTTAGGAGACAGAGTGCCAGCATCTAAAGGTAACCGTTATCAGATAAAGATGTTTTAAGGTAACCAATTAACCAAGGGAATTATTCTCTGAGGCATGCAAGGACAGTTTCCATTTTCTTCAAGAGAATCTCATAGCTACAGGCAGGGCGATAGGGGTGGGGTGGGGGGTGGAATTTAAGATACTCTGTGTCTCCTGAACTCAAGCAGATGCCTCCCATTCTAAGTTTCAAGCTTCTCTCTTCCCCTCCCAATGCCCTGTTTACAGAAAAGGCTTAGGTCTGGGATCCAGTGTGTAGTATAATTATATGAGCAGTATAGTTAAACTTTGGGTATGGCTTTCAACAATACTAATCCTATAACTATAAAAAAGAAGTCAATTATGTTAAGCTATAACTGTTCTATGGTAATCTTACTTAAACTAAAAGTAAGACCTAATTTGTTATTTTTCTTCTCAAATTGTCCTGGGCACCCAGAAGTTCCTCTTCAATACCAAAGTCCTGAGGGCAACTCACATCATTAACTGCCCAGTGAAGCAAACCCTTGTTTCCTTTACTCACTCAATTAGTTAAGAATTTTATCAGAGTGAAGGATATTGCACTTACATAGCATGTAGGAACACAGAGTTTGGTCACTATTACCACCCTCCCCCAATCTTTTTTTTTTCTTGTATCATTTTCTTAGGTGTGGAAGCAACATACTCATAACCCATGTACCAAGGACGCTGCGGTAGGAAGTTCCCTAGTTTTGAAACTGGCCTTTTACTAAAAAGTATTGAGTTACCACTTGGGACCTCACATTTGGCATGTAAATTGCTCAAGGGTTATCTGTCTCACCCATCTCAATCCACATTTAAAGCTGACGATGTAGAGATAAGTCATTGTCCTACGCCTAGAATCACTCAAGAGATTCTGAGAAGAACTAAACCTTGCACAACTGAGGGCAGTTATATCCATGAGGGGGAAGCTTTATCCTGCATCAGGACCACTCATCTCCTCATAACCACATTGTCCATTGATGAGTAAGGACTTCTTCAGACCTTCTTGCAAGACTGGAACTGAGTCCATGATCAGAGACCACACTGTGGTCAGGACTGCTAGATCATACCTATGACTGCCTTGTGTTCCAGTTCATTCTCTAACTTAAAGATTGTATTGGTTCCCTGAAGATAGACTTGGAGTCCCTTAGCTCATTGGGGTCTCTTGGTTCTTCCTCCTAATGTGGCCACAACGAGTAAACGTCTCTCTGCTTTTCAGCAGCATTCTTTAATTGGTGTAGCAGAATGGGAGGCAGAGTCTAGTATATTAGAACTAACATTTAGGGGCTTTTGCCCTAAAATTCCGAGTTATGGTTTGAAGTCTGCTGGAGCTGCGCAGCAAATATGAAGCCATTTTGAGTGGCATAGTGAGACTCTATCTTAATTAGGGTTTCTATTGCTATGAAGAAGCACCATGACCATGGCAATTCTTATAAGGAAACACTTAATTGGGATGAGCCTACTGTTCAGAGGGTTAGTTCATTGGAGGACCTAATCTATGGTCCCAGGTGTACAGAGTACAGGGTTCTTGAAAACAAAAACCAGCTTTTGGCACCTTACTCAGCAGCTATAGGATGGTTTCTCAAAAGCAAGCAGCTAAATAGTAATTGAGACAAGTTAGGACATCATGAGCATTGGTCCTAGAATAGAGTTGGGTGACTTTCTATGAGATTCCCCATCAAGGAGATCAGATTCTAGTTAACCTGAAATGTTCTTGGTAAGAATACAGTGGAGGGACCTTTGCACTGTCTTGTCCTGTTGGGACACTAGCATGTATCTATCCATTGCTCCCTTCTGACTGCATGTAGCTGTAATGTGACAGCTCTAAGATCCTGTTGCTGTGCCCTGGACCTAAGAGCTACATAGCCCTTTCTCCCATAAGTTGCCAGAAGAAATTTGGTTAATTACATTGCTACTGTATGAATTAGTACTGTTCTATGTGCAGTTGTCAAGAAATTTAGCAATGTATTCAAGCCCAAAGACACAACCAAGCCAATCTTAAAATGATATTCTTCAACATATTGTCAAATATCCAAAAAGCAAGGTGAATACCCTTAGGGGCTAACTTTCTGAAAGAGACTCCAAATCATAAAAAAAAAAAAAATCTCAGTGATAGGCAAAATGGGAACACACGAGTTTAAAAAGTTTCAGCCCCAAAGACAGCCACAAGCAAAGTAAAAAGCAAAGTAGGCTGGGGGAAGAAAACCTTAATAACTCTGCATCAAACAACAGGGTCATGGTATAAAAACAACAGAAAAAACTAAACAAAAATAGTCTGGTCAATAAGTGGGCTAATAAATAGATTATAAATGGCTAATAAATATTTGGGGGAGAACCACTCCCAAAACATTTAATGTTCTTAGCCATCAAGAGAAAATAGATTAAAACTTCTTTGGGAGTTCATCTTAACCCAGTCAGAATACCTGTCATCAGCAAACAAAAAATGGGAACAAACGCTAGAGAGGAGGAGCTTGTGGGCTATTATCTGAGTAAAATTATGCAATCATATGGAAATTAGTGTGGAGGTTGATCAAAGCATGAAAATGGACCTACGATATAACACAGTGATAGCATTGTGGTGATTGAAAAGAAAATTGTCCGCAAAGGGAGTGGCACTATTAGAAGATGCAGCTTTGGTGGAGTAGGTGTGACCTTAGTGGGGAAAGTGTGTCACTGTGGGGTGGACTTTGAGGTCTTCTATGCTCTAGATACCACCTAGTGTTTCAAATCACCTCTTGCGGCCTGGGATCAAAATATAGGTGGGACTCTCAGTTCCATCACCATGTCTGTGTGGCTGCCACCATGTCCCACCATAACGATAATGGACTAACCCTCTGAAACAGTCACCCATTCAAGGTTTTCTTTTATAAGGGTTGCTGTGGTCATGATATCTCTTCATGGCGATAGAAACTCTAACTAAGACAGTATTCTTAGTTGTATAGCCAAATAACTCTTAAGTATACATGCAACAGAGATTCTTGCATACCTTGTTACTTCAGCACTCACAGTGGTAGAAAGGGACCAGCCTATAAGTCTTTCAAGAGATGAGTGGGTAACGAAAATAGGCTACATACACCCAGTGGAATTTTATTCAGCCATAAGGAAAATTAATCATAGTAGTAGGAAACTAGATAAAACTGAAGAGCATTGTATTAGGTAAAACAAGCCTCAGACAAGAGCTATATGAATGGAAACTGTGTTTAAAATTGCATGCACATTGTGTGTGTGCATGCATGCACGCTGTGTGCGTGTGTGTGTGTGTGTGTGTGTGTGTGTGTGTGTGTGTGTGTGTGTGTGTGAGAGAGAGAGAGAGAGAGAGAGAGAGAGAGAGAGAGAGAGAGAGAGAGAGGGAGAGAGAGAGAGAGAGATTTGTATTTGAAGGAGAAGGGAGATGTAAGGGTACATGTGACCTGGAAGCAATAGTGGGACTACTTTCATTAGTATTAGTCAGCTGACCAGGGGTCCAACTGAGTAGGAGGGAAGGAGAAAATCCAAACAAAGAATGGCAGCACATCTGACAAGAAATGCCGCAGTGAAACCCATTGTTTCTGTGTCAGCTGAAAAAAATAAATAAATAATTGCCTTGATAAGAGCAGCTAGTCCCTAAGAAACACATCCTTGAGCAAAACCACAAACCTTTGAAGACTTGTGTTCCTTGTGTTCAGTTCTTTTAAAATGTCCAATTTGTATTGTAGTGATTGGCATAGTGAAATCTGGGAATAAGTGGTAATAAATGATTTAATTAGCAGGAAAAATAGTAGGAAAATGCAACATGGAATCTAGATGACATAAAATTTATTTCTGTCAGTCTACGGTTGACCTACTGACCTTAAATAAAATCTTGACAGTGCTGTAGACAGTCTTTTGGAAGTAAAAATGAAAGCCAATGAATAATTTTGTTAGTTAAGAATTTTCTTTTCATTTTAGTATTTATCAATTCTTTGAGACTTTCACAGACTGCATTTTGAACACATTTTTAAAGCTCTCCATACATTTGTATCAACATAGATATATGTATGTATTATCATAGATCTGATGAATTCACTCTTAAGAGTAAGGAACAAAATAGAAAATTTTAGTTTGGGCTAAGTTTACTACAGAGTCTAGTCGCGAAGAGTCCCTTTATCTAAATTGTTTTTAATGTTGGTTTACATTTTAATAAACTGATGTCTGACTTTCTCATAAGCATCTTTACTCAAAGGATCACATTTAAGAAAGTCACACATCACATCCAAGAAAAATCTTTTTTTCCCTGAAATTGTGTTGCATTTCAGAAGCCAATACACTCAGAATACATTCAAAAAATAAAATTTATCAAATGCTGCATTTAGCCTTTCATGTGCTTAGTATTTCAAAAACAGTCTAACAGCTTCTTTTTTATCATTGTCACAAATCACAACACAGATGGTGGTTGAATTCCAGTCCAGTACCACAGACTATAAATATGTCTTTTTGGTAGATGACTTCATTTTGTACTGACTTATACAAACACCTTATTTCATTTATTTTGCTACCACATGTGAGCATTTAATTCTGCTAGCTGGATAACATGGCAAGTGTTTTTTATGTGCATGAAGCATATTTGACATTGGAACTCAATCCAAAAAATAAGAGCAGAAGCCTGGGTTTATTCTCTCTTATCTGAGGAGGGGCATCATGCAATTGAATGATAGTTGAATTATTATAGTGGGGGTGCCACTAGTTTCTTTAATGGACAGACAGTTCATCATAATGGGGAAATCAAGGCAGCAAGAGCTGGAAGCTGCTGGTCACATGGCACCCACAGTTAGGAAACAGGGAGAGATGAATGTGAGCTTGGTGCCCAGTTCCTCTTTTCAGTTTTTACAGTTCAGAGACATGGTTTGACCCATGATTGAGGGGCCTTCCCACCTTATTAGCATAATCAGGACAGTCCCTTGCAAGGGGACTAAAGTCCCATAATTTCCAAGGGTCTTTTGGAAAGTCAAGTTGTCACAAATGCCACGCACAGATGGCAACCAATATAGCAAATGGAATTACAGTGTGATTTTCATATAAGCCAGAGCCTGGTTCAATATTGTTTAAAGGCATCAGTATTGAGCTTCTCTGAGGAAGAGTGGAGCATCCCTCCCATGCAAGACTCTGCAAACTCAGTCACCTACACTATCAGGAAGGAGGTGCTTTTATCTCCTGTCCCTTCTTTCATTTTAGCTTCCAAGGCAATGCTGGAGGAGGTGGTATAAAAGTCAGGGTTCCGCATCATTAGTAACTATGGAAACACAAACCAAAGCTTTATGTGATGCTTTGCATTAAGGATGTTGGCTAGAATAAAAGTAGTAAGTGTTGGTAACAATAGCAACTAAAATTCTCACGCGCTGTTGGTGGTTAAATGCCTCACTGGACAAGCAGTTGAGATCCCTCAGGTATTTAAACCTAATGTGATTGTATGACCTAGGATTCTACTCTCAGATATAAACTTCAAAGAACTAAGAAACAACCTGTTGTATAATGTTGTTTTAAGGTGTGTTTCTTTTGTTTATGTTGCATTTGTTTAACGCTGTGAAGCTGTGTTACTGTGCCTGTCTAGAACACCTGATGGTCTAATAAGGAGCTGAATGGCCAATAGTGAGGCAGAAAGTAGAATAGGCGAGGCTGGTAGGCAGAGAGGACATATAAAGGAGAAAGCTGGGAAAGAGAAGAAAGAAAAAGCAGCAAGAGAAGGAGGAGGATGGGAGGGACCAGCCACCCAGCTAAACAACCAGCAACCGAGTCAGAAAGACAGATATACAGAAGTAGGAAAGGGTAAAAAGCCCAGAGGCAGAAGATAGACAGGAGATTTTAAGTTAAGAAAAGCGGGCTAGAAACAAGCCAAGTGAAGGCTGGGCATTTATAATTAAAAATAAGCCTCCGTGTGTGACTTATTTGGGATCTGGGTAGCAGGCCCCATAAAAGAGAAAAGAGCAAAAACATTACCCCTTAAGAACATTTACAGACATGTTTATAGCAGCATTAAAAGTAACAACCAAACAATAAAATAATAAACAGTAAAAACCAAACAATAAAAGCTGAAGACTAGACAAAAAGCAGGCATAGCTACACAATGGAATGTTATTCAGCAATTTATAAGGAATGAAGTGCTGATATAAAATGTAGCATGAATAAAACTTAAGACATTATTCTAATCTACAAAGACTGTGTGTATTATTTGAATCCATTTATATAAAATATATAGGTACATATATTGGCAAAGGCTGAAAATAGATTTGTGGATGTACAAGATTTTGAATATGTGTGGAATGAGAATTATTGCCATGGGTAACAAGTACCGAGTTTCTTTTGGTACTAATGCAGATCGTAAGGGTGGATGCCTGCCTGTGATATACAAAAATTAAAATTCAAGCTCAACTTCCTGGTGTGTGGATTAGATGTCAGTAAAGCTATTTCCTTAAGAAATATAGCTATATTTTCATTCTCAGGAACCAATCCTATGTTTGGACGGAACTAAGAGTGAAGACTTCATTAAAATTTGGCTCTTGAGTACTTTGCTTGTTCCATCCTAAGCCAGGACTTGCACTATTCTAGGAGATGCAGGTAATGGCTAACTCTTAGTCTTTATTTGCTGACAGTACCTCTCTTTGTAGCTCCAACTCTCTGCGTTGTATCCACCAGCTGACCCTATTTAGAGCCCATGTCCCCTCTTTGCTAATGCTTACTAAAGCAGGAAGGTGGCTCTGTGTGCCTTAATCTGCTTGCAGTCATATAAAGATGTCATATAGAGGAGGCGCTCTGATCCCTACTGAATTAAAGTCTCATTTCTTAGGAGAAACTGCTCATTGATTTCCTGCTGCTTTTAAACCCCTACATAAGGCCCGACCTGGATGATGTGTAGGGCTTTTTGTGACTGCTCCCTTATTGGCTGGCTAGATCTCTTCCTGCAGGGAGATCTCCATCTGGTACTTTGGTTTTATGGAGCCCTCTGAGATCCTGGGATGTGTCATGAGCTCTGTCTCTCTTCGGCTTTGTGATTGTTGCTCCCTTTATTGGAACATTCTCTCTCTTTCCTTTCCAGATACCAGACTACATCACAGTCTGAAGGCTCTGATGGGCTCTGCTTCTTTCCTCTTTATCCTTCACTGATACCTTCCCAGACAAATCTCTCTGTTTCTAATCCCATCCTGGCATTTCCTTCCCTTTGGATGTGAACAGCCTGTCGTTTCTAGTCTCCCAGAGTTTTTAATTTCAGAAGTTGTGCAATTGTAATAGTATGGACTTAATGCCTTTGCTTTCTTTCTAGACACCACGATGACTGAGTGCTTACACTGGTTTCATTGACTCTGGTACACAGGTGACAGATTTTTTTTTTTTCAAGCCATGGCATGAGGACTGGATAGTTTCAGTCATTCATACTCATCACCCGTTTACACACGCATTGTTCTTCATTCTTTCCGTGCGGTATGAAGCGACTCTTAGAATTCCCTTTAGTGAGGACTCTGGTAACAAACCCGGTGTTCTGTATATATGAAACTGTCTGTATTTTAGCCTCATTCTTGACAGGTAATTTTTGCTGTGTATGTATGGAAACCATTGAAAAGCTAGAAAATGCCTGTAAATATATTTCAACTTCAATTATCTCCTTGCTTACTCAATAGATGTAAGTATTCAATAAGACAGATTAAAAATGTAAAAGATAAATTTTTTTTTAACAAAAGAGCATCTAGGAGATGTATTTTTTTAATTCAAAATTATATAACCATGAGGTAAAGGTCTGATGGATTTCACTATATGTACAAATAAAAAAAATTGTTTAACTCAGGGAACTTGGATAGTTCAACAGACAGATGTTAAGCCAAGAGACAGCAAAATCATTAATGTAGTACTTGCTCTTTAACGTGGAAGAAACTTTAAAGGTAAATAAAATTAAATTAAATTAATAAAGATAGATATGCAAATGTCTGGTAAATATACAAAGAAGGGCTCAGTCTCGTTCATCCAAAATGCACATTAAACGGTTGCAGAAGTGGGTTTTAGCATGAGATTCCTGTCTATTCTGAGAATGATTTTGTACATATTTACACACTCCCATGTGCTCCTTAGTTGCATTTTAAGCTGGTGCAGTTGGACCTGCTCACCATCTCCATTTACGTTTTTCAATGTTTTCTCAACTCCATTCAGTCAATTTTTCACCTCTCAGTCTACTTTAAAGTGCCTATAGAAGCCAACAACTGTTTGTAAATTCAGCTTCTTGCCATGGGTCATGACCTCAAGGGAGCCATGAATGTGGGAGGCTATGAAAAATTAGCAGCAGTTTTCCGAATGTGCAACGGACAAAAAGTAATTGAAAATTAAATGTAACAACTCCCTGATGTTTTGAGGAGTTCTTTCCTGTGCTGCTTTGGGTGACTTTAGTGTGAACACGCCCCTTGAGGGCTTTGCATTACTCATGCCAGCCAATGCCAACAAGGCTGCCCAAAACACCTCGGCTCAGAACCAGTATATTATGAACTACAGTGTTGTTATAGCTCTTATGGAAACATAATGGTTCGATTACAGAAAACAAAGACCTTGAACCTCCTCCTGCTGTTATTCTTCAGCCTGTAAGTATCAAATTAGTTTATCTTCGGATTGTATTGCGTTAAATGTTTGCTTTTCAAAAACTGCTGTTGAAGTTGCTGACCTGAGTTTTCTAGAAAAAGTGAATTTTGACTTAGAGGTAGGATATAACTTCCAACTGCTGAAATGTCTAGAAGCATATTTCTGCTGTTTTGGTGTGTGTGTGTGTGTTAGGTTGTACTCACTTGTGTGTGCACATGTGGAGGCCAGTCAACTGCTTTCCACCTTAGCGTTTTGGGGACAGGCTCTATCACAGAACCTGAAGCTCACCGCTTTGGCTAAATTGGCTGGCCAGCAAGCCTCCGGTATCTACCTGTCTCAGTGGCCTCTCCTTTTACCGCTAGCGCTGAGATCTGGTAACCTCTGCTATAAATCCTGGAGTCTGTACATAGGAGAACCAAGAGCTGGGTGTCTGATGGCAGGAACAGATAGATGTCTCAACGAAAGAGAATTCACATTTCCCTAGTCTCTCTACCTTTTCTTCTGTTTAGCTGTTCAACCGACTCAGTACCTGCCACCTGGGCCTGTGGCTCTTCCTTATTTAGCCTATTTATTCAATAACTAATCCTTTCTACAAATGTGCTCATAGACACACCTAGAAATTATGCTTTACGAGACACTGGATATTTTTTATTCAATTTAGGTTGACTCAGAAGTTGACTATGAGATTTCTCTCGGGGCTTGGCAGAACAAGTGATGTAACTGTACCTTAAGCTCATTTATTCTTCTATTCTGCATTGCAGAAGGCTGTTCCTGAAGAGTGTAGAAAAAATGATATAGGCCCTTCTTTTCTCCCTCCCTCCCACCCTCCCTCCCTTCCTTCCTCCTTTCTCTTTTGACAGTGTTTCCACAAGCAGCCACAGCAACTGTTCAGCTTCCACATCTTCCACATCAGTAGCCTAGAGTGACCACAGTTTCTACTGGCCTCAGGCTCTGAGAACACTGCTCCGTTTGTCCCTTCAGCCTTGGGGTAGTGACAGTTTCCTGCTGTTACCCTAGCATTTTTTAATCTCCTGCCAGTCAGTTTGAAGCATTAAATCTCCTTGAATCTTGGTGACATAGTACTTCATTGCTTTAATTTTGTGGTTGTGTTTTGTACGTATGTGTGCCTGATGGTGTGTTCACTTGTTTGTGCATGTGTGGAGGCCAGAGGCCCATCTCAGGCATCTTCCTAAAGTTTTGAGACAGTCTCTCACTGAACATAGCTAGCCAGAGAATCCTCAGAATCTGCCTCTGTCTCCTGCAACCCCTGTGCTTGGTTATAGGTAAACACTGCTACAGTTGGCTTTTACATGGAAGCTGGGGGTCCAAACTCTGATCTTCATAATTGTGCAGCAAGTACTTTACCCATCCAGCAATCTTGCCAGACCCCTTTTCATTTTTTTCTTTTACTTATAAGAACTAAGTACTGAAGTCACACCCTTTGGTTCTTTCTTGTGTTCCAGTCTGTTCTCTGAATGTGTTTGAGGGATGTGTCATCCACTACTTCCTCGGAAATCTTACTGGTAAGCATTATGAAAGAGAGGCTTGTCTACAGGAGTCAACCTGGCATGCTCATTAGCAGGCAGTTATAGAGCACAGTGATATTAGAAAAGGAGGAAGCTACTTAACTTTAAATTACGTGATGATATAGAGAGACCAACTCCTGATTTCCTGAAAAAAATATGCTTCGAGCCCATTTCATCAGTGTGCCATTCTTTGAGCGCATTATTTAGATTGATGGTCTATAAAACCACATTTACAGATTATTCTTAGTATAGATGTTACTCATATTTGGATTATGTCACACACACACACACACACACACACACACACACACACACACACACACACACCTTTTAGTCTTTTTAGAACAAACTGGGCATCGATCTTTATTCATCAGCGATGCTTCTGATGTTCTAGGATAAAGTGAAGCTATCTTGTTCCAACCTGAAAGCCTGTCTTTAGTGGAACAGCTTGGTTTTATTCGGGAAGCACTATAGACCTGTATGGTAACAAAGCCCAGCTTGGGTACATGCTTGTACCCAGTGAAAATCCCTTTAGCTTACTGAGGCATTTTTAGTTCCTCCTAGTTTCTACTCTCTTTATCACCAAAGAACATAAAGGAAGATTTGGAGATGAAACAGTTCAAAAGGGTGTCAGCCTCTTGGCAAAGGCATTTACCCTCAAATGTCCCAATTTGATGCTTTATGAACGGTGGCCTCTAGAGTTAAAATAGAAGGGCAAAGTCTGAGGAATGCGGAATTGAAACGTCAGTTATTTCAATGGAGTACCAACTTTCTAGAAGGAAAAAGAAGCTCTATAAAGATCAATGAGAGTGAGAAACAAAACTAAGACCCTCATATTAAAGAAAAAAAGCCCAAGTGTCACTGTGAACATTCACAGTACAGCTGATGGGTCTAAGGCTGAGGATTGGGCAATCCCAATTTGCCTATTTACAAAGAGTGTGATGAGCTCAGGCAACTGTGGAGGAGTGCTCTTCAGATCTCACTTCTATAGCAGTGAGACTACTGAGAAGGGGCAGTTAGTGGACAGCTTCCCTCTTTTCAACATCTTTGGTATCGGCCACTGAATTCACATCACAGCCTCACTCTTTTGGGTAGCTTCTGGCCAAAGATCATGGCTTGAAAGTACAGCCTGGCTTTTCTCCTAAAGAGCCATTCTTTTTGGAGTCTGTTTGACCTGGCTAAGATGACCTGAATCTGTACTGAAGCCTACAACTCTTCCTACCCCGCCCTCTCCTCCCTTCACAAGCTGGTTGCTTGTTTTGGCTTCTCTTAAACTGCTTGCTTGCTTCACTTATCCCTGCAACTGCCAACAAGGATATGCTTTCCTTTTTGTATTCTTTGCTTTTAAAAAGGTCTCTGCATTTGAAACTGCCCTGCAAGGAAGGAGTGTTTCTCTCCAAGCAGTTGCTGGCTGGCCTAATACAGGCTCTCACTTTAGACTTGGGCATGCTGAGTGGTCTCTATCCCACAATACCTAATCTCACAGCAAAAATGCTGGAATTGAATTCTTTCCAGAGCCCATGGGTCTCAGAGGCTCAATATCATAAAGGGCCAAGAAAGCATACTACAATCCTGAATAAAACGATCTTTATTTTCTACAGTGTCTAGAATGCATCTATACAAACTTAGAGATGTTACTTTGTTAAAAGAAATGAGGGAACTAAAAATTAATAAAGTACCCCACTTTCATTTTTTAATTGATTCCAGGCTTGTGTTTATTTTTTCCTGAGACTCTATCCCTGTTGCCTGCACATATATCCAATGTCATATGAATATTCTGGCTAAATTATGAAGAGACATTAGACAAGAAACCCTGCTAGGTCAGAAGCTAAAGAACTTTGTCCTTTGCCATGAAGATCTTGTCTTGAATAAGAAAGCACAGAACAGTTCTTCACAGATGTCCTCACCCCAAACTCACAAACCTACCTTCAGAACATAAAAGAAATATTACAGAGTGACTAGTAAGGCTCTTGAGGAAATATCATCCTGGATCTTCAGAAAAGTCTCAGGGTCCTTATATGACAGTGGCAGAAGAGTCATTCAGAAGAGAGCTGTTTATGTGATGTTGCTGGTTTTGGAAATGCAGAATATGGCCATGGCCAAGGAGCTCAGTGTTATAACCCTTGGAAATGGAAGATCAAACACCTCTCCTGAGCTGTGCTTTCCACATGTGAAAGGGATCAACACACTATACACTTTGTAAAACAACCCAGCATCTTGCTTCTGTTTACAAACAGTCTGATTAAGACTGAACAGACCCACCTCAGGACTCCTTGCCCTTCTGTGGAAAGGATGGGGGTGGTGGTGTGGAGGAAGGCCGAGGGAGGCCTGGGAGGGATTAGGAGGAGGGAAGGGAGAGTGAGCAGAGGAATGCATGAGGAAAAAACCTTTTTAAATAAATAGTCTGATTAGAGTACATATATGGAATTTACTTATAACCTATGGCTGCATGCTGTGTCACCATAGGAGAGTCCTAAGATTCTGACCCAGACTTTGATGCAGACAGTTTTGGGCAGTTGCTATTTCTTTCTTTATAGCAATGGCTCTCAGCCGGTGGGTCACAAATCCCCTTGCGGTTCAAGTTGCCTTTTCATATGGGTCACCTACGACCATAGTGAAACACAGATATTTACATTGTGATCCACAGCAGTAACAAAATTACAGCTATGAAGTAGCAACAAAAATAATTTTATGCTTTGGGGTCACTCCAATGTGAGGAAATATATTAAGGGGTCATAGTATTAGAAAAGTTGAGAGCCACTGTCTTTGTTAAATAAAAGTATGTAGAGCCCTTGAATAAGGCAGCATCTCACTTGTAACATTTTTTAGAGGAAAAGAACTTAGCACATAGTGGGGAATAAATAAACATAACAGCTGTTATTACCACTGCTGTGTAATTTGTTACCATCATTATGGTCTGCTCTTCCAAACTATATGTAGGGCATCATGGCCTCCCTACTGCCCCTACTGCCCCTTTAAACAGATTTCCCCCCACCCACCCAAAACTCTTTCTTGCAGGGCTTCTCAGCTTTCTCTATCCATATGAATGAGCACTGCTGGGTTATAGGTAAAACAATGAGTCCAAGCCAGAGAAAATGTATAACTTATAACTATGGCTTTGATGTACTTAGACTATATCACTTTCTCTAATCCACCCACTGAAATGGCAATGTTTTTCAGAATCCTTAAATATCAACCCAAGTGTCATATAGCTGTGTGCACTGGGAGGGATAGATGGGATATGTTTACAGCACCTTACCTGGAAGTAGACTCTCATGTCTGATTATTTCAAACTTCAAGAAAGGATACTAATTTCTGTAAGATTATAAATATTGATGTTACTTGATTTATGCTATATATTAGCTTAGCAGGACGTAAAGGAGACACCCATGTCTCAAAATTTGGCATTTCCCCCTAGTGTATATGGTGGTGGCCAAGTGGTAACCAAATAACCCAGGCACCTAGGAATAGAACTGGGTAGGAAGGCGTCTGAAGCAAGGCCAGGATTAAATGAGGTAACAGGCCTCTTAGAGAGGTTTCCTGAGTAAAGGAGAGCTGGGTTGTCCAGGTACCATGAGGAATATTTTGTGGACTTAGTCTCATATCTAAATATAATGACCTGAAATATTGAGTTACAGGAATGTGTTAGTAGAGGAGAACTTAATTTTTAAAATAACATTTCTGTTAATTCTTTGAGAACTTCATATATTTTGCTTATTTTCACCCTTCCTCCACTTCCAAACCCACCCAACTTCCCATGCTTTTCTTTTTTCTTTGCATTTTTTAATCCATTGAATTCAATTTGCGCTGCTCATACTCTTCTTGGGTGTAAAGCAAAGCTCTGGAGCACTGTCAACCTACTAAGGGTCACACCCTTAAAGAAAAATAACTCTCCCTCTCCTAGGAGCTATCACTTTTCAATATTTTTTTAGCTAGAGGTGAGACTTTCTGGCTTCTTCTCTCCTCCGTGATGAAATTGTTGTTTAGCTTGAGCTTACACAGATCCTGTACATATTACATGTTGCTACAAACTGTATGCGTTAATAAGCCAACTACCATGTTGTATTCAGTAACTGTCTTCTTGTAGTCATCCATCATCTCTGACCTTTAGAATCTCTCTGTCCCCTCTTCTAGGATGATCCCCGAGCCTTGGGGTGACATAGATGTCTCATTTGGTGAATACCCCATAGTCTCTTATTCCCTGTGTGTTGACCAGTTGTGGCTCTCCATGTAATCTCTATCAATTCAAAAAGTTTAATGAGGGTTGACAGAGGCACTAATCTATGTGTATAGCAATAGATCCCCAGGATGCAGTATGTCCAATTAGCAGAATAATAGTAATAGGTTCTACCCTAGTGCCTATGACATATCTAGCTAGCCACAGGTATAAATTCTACCTTGTGGAACAGTCCTTAAGTCCAATCAGAAAGTAGCGTCATTACTCGTAAGATGGTCCACGATTGCATCAGCAGGTTTGTCTTTCTAGGCCAATAATTATAGTAACTGACAAGGTTCACAGATGGATAAGAATGATGATTAAGGAGAACGTTATTAAGTGTGGTGATGTTTGGGATTCAGGCAAAACCATGTGCTATAAGTTTGGGATGAGATTTTAAGTTCTAGTTTGTAGATAGTAGCAACTGGTCCTCAAGAAACTTGGAGTTCAGAAGGATGTCCCTACCCTAGAATTGAGGAGGGCAAGGTCTACAGTCTTCTAGATAAAGTAACCTGGAAGTGGAATATATTGCAAGTTGAGAACTTTTATGCAAATATGGAATATTCCATAAGAAAGAGGAGGGAGAAGAGGGGAAGAAAGGTTGAGGAGATGTAAGTACCTCTAGAAAACTCACCTTGATCACTACCAAAAAAGCCGTGATTCTCATAGTCAATGCCCATAAAGGACCTTTGGGATAGTTCCTTTAAAATTTAGATTCAAGAAACTGTTATGTTGATATGTTTACCTAGAGTGACACCAGATCCTTCTGCATACAATAAATTTTCTTCTCTACCGGGACTGGCTGATGTGCCTGAGCTCTCTGTTTTGATGATCATATGTGATGAACATGTAACTGTGAGGGAATAAGGAAAAGAGTGGCCCAGGAATAAGTGTCTTTTCTAAGATGTTTAGGATTGGAGCCTAGTTTTTCTCATCCCTCGCTTTTCTTCCCCGGGAGCGTTTGCCCACAATATTGCTTACTAATAGTAGGGTGAGCCCAAATGCATACAAAGCAGGGTTCTTCCCCAAAGATCTGTATTTCCCTGTGTGAGCTGTGCTGGGATCTGCTTCATCTCTGACAGAAAACAGAAGAGTGGGGCATGAGCTTTCGGTGGTAGAGAAAGATCTGCTAGAGTGCCTGACCACACTGCCCTCGAGGTAGGTCTTGCAGACCAGTTTATATTACAGGACAGAAGAGGCACAGCACATTGTGTGCATTTGGATGGAAATAAATGATCTGAATGAATGGACCGAAAGGGAGCATTCAAACTTTCAGCAGAATATTAATTTTGAGAATATCATGAAGAGTGGAAAAAAGAAAAGTCTGTTTTGACATGAACTACAATAATGAATTGTTTCAGACAAGTATATCATTAGATGTTAAACTACTTGTGAAAAACAAATATTTGTGTAGTTTAAATACACACTTCTTTGATATATTTAAAATTACAATGACAAAGTAATTTTACAATGAAGAAACTCAGCGGGCATTCCCTAATTAAGAGACCAAAGTAAATATCACCATAGGACAAGTAGACATCCTGTACTTCCTGGAGTGATGTGCAAATGCCATGTTTGTATAGTGTTCTTGCCTAGAATAGCTAATCACCAGAAAGTATCATAAAAGGCCTAACCTGAGGGAGAGTCTACAACACACATGCATACAATAAAATATGACCAGATCCTCTCCCCATCCCCCTCCTCTATCTTTCTCCGTATTCCTTTAACATGTCTCTTCCCACTTCCTGTCTTTATTAAAAAAAAAAAACCCTCATTAAGTCCAATTAATACTGCCCATGTGTACATGGCTGTGGACCATCCCATGGAGGACCAGAAAGAGCTCTCCCCTAACCCAGGCTCAGGGAATATCTCCAAAGAGAAGAGTGTAAGAGCCAGAGGATAGAGAAGAATGCAGTGATATGTCTTCCTCTGGACAAGACATGGTAATTGGAACTGAGAAACTCATAGCATCTGTGTTTACCTGCATAAAACCAAGCTAGCCCAAATCCCAGATAAATGAGGGGTGTTCTCCAGGCCCCACTGTGACTAAGGAACTTCTGGCACTCGATATCTGCTGAGGGAGAATCATTTTTCCTGTTGTTCCTTACAGTATTTTTGCAACTTTTAAGTCTCATATGGTTCCAGAAGGAAAAAGAAATTAAAGATTCCTTTCTTGGAAGAATTCCTTCACCTTCAGATTAATGCGATGAAACAAGACAGAAGTGACATGGAAGATTACCTGGCACCAAATAAAACATGTATTGGGTATTAATTCATAATCTACTAGATATAGTATTGGGGCCCACTTTAATAAAAATTTGAACAAATGATTAGGAATATAATGGTGCAGTGTGACTTTAAATATGTAGAAAAATACTTTTCAACTTGTACAATTTTGATTTTATGGGAATTCCTCAAAAAAAAAAAGCCTAACCCTTTTATGTAAGAATAGCCATAAACTAATAACATTCATCAGAGAAACTGAAGAAATTAATGAAACCTGGTTTTCAGGATGGTTTTTAACACTTTGACTTTCTTCCCAATTCGAGATAGTCATCAATTAATGAACACATTTATTGGAAGCTAAAGTGTAGTGCGTATACTGAGGAGTTTGGCATATATTAGCATTCAAGGAAAAATGCCTTGATTAAAAATAATAGAAAAGAAGGACACGATCTAAATCCATCCTGGATTCTGAGAACAGCTTTCATTCCCAAAGTCTCAGAAATAGTAGGAAAATATTCTGGGCAAACTCATTGCCCGAAGGAAGATTTCTTCATTTAAAAGCCCATATTATAGAACCACGGAAGCCATGAAAAAATGGACAACTCCAAAGATAAAGGAAATCAGGTACAGACACAACACCTGTCTGAAACTCAGGGCACTGAGAAAGATTAGAAGTGGTAAGAGTTTAGTATGATGATCTGGACAGTCCGCTGCAAAGAAGGACATGAGGGAATGTATGATTTTTCTAGAAAGTTCTGGCTAAAATTCTTTAAGAACACACCTTTGAGTAGAGGCTGACACTTCACATAGTGCCTACTGAGTGTTAATCTAGGTCACATGTGTTCTGCACCAACTCAGAGAACCCTCATATGCCTGCAAGTGTTGTTTATCTTAGTCTCAATTTTCTAAATGTGAAACTGAGATTCAGAGGTGGCCTAACTTGCTCTAGTGCCTAGGAAGTGCTGAGTCAGGATCTAGACCTGGGCAGCTGGCTCCAGGGTTGACTTTCAGCTTCTGTATTTCATTTAATGCCATCAAGGTTGGTTCTTTATTGGATTACACTCACTTTTACCTTCTGGCCAAAGACTGTCTATTTTCTACTGGCGTTGGCTGCGTTGTAGCTGCAATCATTGTCTTAGAAGCTCTTTCTGAACATCAGACCACTTAATTCCCATGCAAGTGCATGAGTCTTAAAGGCTCTATTGTGAAAACAAGTATCTAGTCAAGGTGAGTGAGGGAGTGTGTGAGACAGCTAGTAACTAGTCAAGGTGAGTCAGTGAGTATGTGAGACAGCTAGTAACTAGTCAAGCTGAGTCAGGGAGTGTGTGAGACAGCTAGTAACTAGTCAAGCTGAGTAAGAGAGTGTGTAAGATATCTAGTAACTAGTCAAGGTAAGCCAGTGAGTGTGTAAGACAGCTAGTAAGCTGCCAGGGTGAGTGTCTAGTAGCCACCAGGCTCCTATTCTCAAACACTGTGCTGTAACCTAAGTCTGAAAAGCTGCTACTTTCCCTTCAGCTCTGTTCTTTTCTTTCCATATTATGGAGTTTTGGTGAATACAAGTCCACCCTGTTTGTGTGTCATTTCCCAGATGCTCTGGAAGCTAGGTTTGGTTAGGCAATTAAGCTCATACCAATGGAATGTGAATAGGAGGAAATGCTGCAATTTCTACCAAGAAAATTGCTCATGCAGATGCTTATTCTTCCTGTTGGGTAAAGTGTGGAGCCGTCTCATTGGCCCAGACCTGCCAGACTGCAATACCACATTTCTTTGGTTCTGGAGATGAGTCACAGTTCTTACAGAACTTCTTTAGGCCATCACATTGGATGTGTTTTGATGATAAGAATATGTCCTGACAACAGGTTTTGTTTTGTTTTGTTGTTTGTTTGTTTGTTTTCCTGGAAATAGCAACTTAACTTGAACCGTGGGGTCAAATGACTGATTTTCCAAGTCATCACCTGTACAGGATGGAAGCATTCCTGTCATCTGGCAATGTTCAAGGTTTGCTAGTTAAAAAACATGTATAGACGGACATACACACACACACACACACACACACACACACACACACACACACACACAGACATTCACCAACCTGTGATTTCCCAGAGTTATTAAAATAATATGACTGCATAGTGTTTAATGAAGCAGAAGGAAATTTTTTTAAAATTTTTTTTGTATTGGAGTTGAACCCAGGGCCTGTGCCTTCTAGCCCGTTCTATCTTATCACTACACTACACCCTCAACTCTCATAATATTTTCAAGTAGAAAAATAAAATCCTTACAAAATGCCCGAGAGCTCTGGTTCACGACAGCAGGTCTATTATAGCTGGTAAAGTGGAAGGAGATTTTTTTTCTGTCCTTTTTTACGTTTCGCTTATTTTTGATCATCTACGTTTATACTATTTTTCCTGTGAAATTTTTCTCAGTTAATTTTATAAAGATGAACTAAAAGTAGAACATATACACAATAAAAAGGCTGATCTTACCAATAAGGCTCCAAAATGTGGTTCTCAGACAGCCTAGCTTTGATTTTCACTCGTGTAACAAGAATAGACAGACATGGTAGTTTTGAGTGGCTCTCCTCCACACAGCCTCCCTGGATCCCAGGCTGAGGCTCTGCCATATTGAACATGTAACTTCCAACTTACCACAGTCATTTCCATTCCCCTCACTAAGAATGAATAAGTAATAACAGAGAAATGTGCATGGCAGGTGCTTTAGATCCAGGTCTGGAAGTAGCCCACACTGTAGTCAGATTGCATGGTCAGGAACTCAGGCCTGCCACACATAGCAGCATACCACATGACTAGCTTATGAGGTAAGATCCCTGTTCTCTGCCCTTCATTCAGGCTAAATAAATGATTTGATAATTTGCTTTTAATTCTTAGAATATTTTGGTTAGTCTTGGTGCTGTTAAAAGATAATCTTTCAATTAAAAATATTCTTTACAAAAGAGATGGAAAATTTCTTTCTCTAAAAATTCAGAAGCAGTCTCTTATTTCTGGCTTTGTTACAATCCTATCGATTCAGTTTGTTATTATGCTCATCCCTGAGCTAGTGACACCCTATTACTTATAGGTCAGGAAGAGAGCTGACATTCATTCCTGTCTCCAGGGTGAAACTAATGAATTGTAAGATTGCTTCGTGGTGAACAAATGAGTTTTAAAACCTGGGAATTCACAAGTTTGGTATTTTCTTTCTTTGAATCACAGATTGCTGCCTGTGGGTCATTTTATAGACATAGGCTCCTTTCTGCCACTTCTTCGCCGTCTTCCTCTAAGTGATTTCTGTCAGGTAAGTGAGTAACTTCTGCAGTGCTGAATATAAGCTGAAGAAGCACAGGATGCTTCTTTCTTCTGGTGTTGTTTGCAACGAATTCTTCTGATTAAGGACACTTTAAACCATGTCCTCTGTTAACCAGTATGAAATACTCCCAGTTAAAGAAGTATTCCAACTATCTGGTCCAGATGAAAGCAGAGAAGGGGTGTGTCTAAGAACCTTGAAGTTCTGAGTCAGAAGAACAGAATGAGTGAGTGAGTTTGAAGCTATGGGGTTTGAGTTGGGGGGGGGAGATAATAAACAGCTAATAGCAGCCCCAGGGACAGATTTCCAAACCTGTGCCTTAAAAAGAAAAGTCAGTCATCATGGGTAAGTCAACGCTCTGGAGCCCATCTTCTCCACTGTTCCTACATCTTCTTTCTTGCCCTCTTTCTGTCTTCCAGATTCCTTTACTTTTTTTTTTTTGCATGCTTCTCCAGTACTATCTTTAGCTATTTATATAATTTCCTTATGTTTATTATGCCCACCAACTATTCTAAGATACACACACTTGTTGACAGGTGTCTGAAGCACCAGCTGAGTGTACTAGGACCGAGATTGTCAAGGCTAACAGGATGCCCTTTCCAGTGTTTACATCTAGTCATTCTGGCACTTTTAACTTTTGAGGAGAATAAAAGGCAGAAGAGAAAAATTTCTCAGAAAGAGTAAGGAGACATGTCCCTGACACTTAGGCTTGAGTTTTCAAGATAAATGGGATTTTTCCAGGTAGAGAAGGATGGAACGACCTTTTACCCAGAAAGGACATTGTACAAACTCTTTCTTCAAAAACCAAAAGCTCTCAAAGTGAAATAGACATCATCAATAATATTAATATAAGTGAGAAAGCATCTCTTTCTGTATCTAACATGAGAGAGATCACACCAACCAGAGTCCAAATCCTGTTTAATAAACCTAGAATCCAGAATCGATTAAGAACAAAGTAGGGCACCAAGTAATATGTTCACAATGGTCTGGGTAGCCAGACATTACATGGCAACATTTCTCAGCTTATATAAAATCCTTCATCTTCCAAGGCAGGTGATTTATGTCATGGATTGCCATTCTTACTAAACAATTGGAAGACGGCCATGGGTACAGCCATAGGGAGGGTATTAGTGTGAGGTTATTTCGGTCTTACTAAGAGCAGTTGTACAAAGTCATTTCTAGGATACTCAGAGTTTGTGAAGCAGAAGGGCTAGAAGTGACTGAGAAATTGCTTACGAATCTAAAGACACAGAGAGCAAAGGCAAAGAGGCCTTGGTCAGCACTTCACAGTAATAGGTTTTCTGTAAAGGAGGTTACATTTCATTCTGTGGGTTCCGTCTTAGAAGTCAGTTTGTAATTTTAGAAAGAATGCTGTCCAGAGAAGTGAAAATTACCATTTGAAGATTTTGCTATAACCCAATGTCTGCGACCCAGATCTTTTAAACTTTTTTTTTTAAAGTTTTATGGTTTTCCTGAAAATTGCTTAGATGCATTACTTTTTTATATTATGACTTTCAAAATAGCTTAAGAAAAGCTTTTAACTGCTTTCATATCTTCAGTTAAGCAGAGAGCTGATGGGACCTGGAAGATATCCAGACTTTCTTTATGTCCATTGGAAGCATCTCTAGCTTTGGGCTAAGGTGGAAGATGTGTAAGGTGAAGGTTGCAGTCTGGACTGGGATAGTGTTCAAAGAGGAGGTTCACATTATGCTAAACAACTCCATCCTCTGTGCTCCATGTTTAGTGTTTAGTTTCAGATTAAAATATTTCCAGCCCCTCACTTTGTACACAGCTACCATACAATGCTTAAAGGAAGCATTGATGACGTGAAATATCTCCTTGGAAAGCAGCCTCTTAAATCAGAGTAAGTCACAGAAGCCTTGGCATTTACCAAGTACTTTGAGTGAGGATGTGGGTAGGGACGCTGCCAGTGGAAGCGTGGTTTGGAAAAGACCATCCCATGGGGCAGAAATTTTCGGCCTTAAGTGTTTAAGATATTTGGAGCTTAAAATCTGGTGCAATTTGCATCAGAGTGTCTGGAGTGGGGATTAGAGAGATCTTTAGCCATCTTTGGCTACAAAGGATCTAATGCCCTCTTCTGTCCTCTGTGGGCACTGCACACACGTGGTACACAGACATGCATACAAACAAAACACCCCTGTACATAGCAAAAATCTAAAAAACTAAATCTCTAGGGTGAAACCCAGGTGGTGTGTGTGTGTGGGGGGGGGGGTGTGGTGTGTGTGTGTGTGGTGTGGTGTGTGTGCATATACATATATACAATCACACACAGAGAGAAGTTAGTTGCTTCTATTGCTGAAGGGCAAGCTAGAAATCCACTAGGCATTTGCCTGAAATGACGTATAATTTAGCATCGACTATGGTGCTGTTAATAATTACCAGGCATTCTGAATAAGCAGAAACATAAATGATCCCACGTAAAACCCAGACACTATGTACCTGACTGTATCTTGGATACATTTACGCAGAAGCCTATTAAGAAATTCACATGGGGATGTTGTGGTGATATCTGTCCTACCTTGGAAATCAACCAAGCACATATACCGGAAGAATGAATGGGAAAGGCGAATGAATACAGATTGGTTTGAAAGCATGGCTGTGAATATGGGTAGGAAATAGAGTGTATTTCTCAAGAAAATACTACTTAAGTCAATTAAAAACACATGGCTAAAAAGGATCAATATAAATGTTATGAAATATGGAAATATAAAGAGGGGAGTAAGAATAGGAAATGGGGATAAATGAGGCTGAAGAAACAATTAAATTATCACATAAATCTGGGAACATCTTACTGACAGCCACAGCATGCCACGGGCTAATGAGGATGCTGGTCTGTCTGCATCTCCAGTCTGGAACTGTAGGAAGGAACAGAGTGTGAAGGAGTCTTAGAAAACAGAAACACAAAGAACCCTCATTTACAAACATTCCAAAGGAAAGGTGTGTACAAAAAAATATAAGATGCCATGGACACGTGGCCTCACTATCCACCTGGATTATCAGCTTCCCCTGACAAAATTTTATTCTGTGTTTGACCATGCTTTACTGTTGACCCATATTGGTTCATTTTGCCCATCCATTCTTTGAGGCATGGATATCCAGATGGCTCCATATTGCTCCTCCACACTATACTTCAGCTTGGTTCCACACAGTGAAGCCTAAGGAGTTAACTAACTTGGTCAAAGAATGAATAAACAGCTCAGATACTTCCACCTTGAGGAGATATGGTGTGCCATTTTCCTTATAGATAATGGAGACGAGACCAGAGCTGTTTTGAGTCTCTCTGTGGGTGCCTCTCCTTTGCAAAAGGTCTTCCTTATGAACCTAGAGCTATGCATTAAGTATTTAGTACTCCTTAGAAGAAACATATTAAGATATTGGGGAAGAGAAACATAAAAGGTACTTCCTTGCCCTTCAAAGAATTTGGCAGGGAGAGGACATTCCCAGAAACATCATTATGGACTGTGAAGAGAAAAGTGATAGAAATGGCCAAGTCCATAAAGGCCCTTGGCTTCAAGCATGACCGCTTGAGTTCAGTCTCCAAGAGCTGCATGTTAGGAGATACTTCTCCCTCAGGTTGTCCTTTTAGCCCACACATATGACATGAAGTGAAAGCATATTACACATGAATCAAATAAAATATAACTTTTTTAAAGTTACAGATAAAGATGTTATTGGAATAGTTTGTGGGGTAAGATATCTTTTAACCAGAAGTCCGTGCTTCAGCCATTTAGTATAGAAAATCTTTGTGGAAAAAGAAGAGTACTAAAGGCTGTGAACATTAAGAGCATGGGGTGGAGAAAGCCCCAGGTGTGCTTCAAGAATCTGGTTTTGAAGTGAACAAGGCTTGGAAGAGATGTTACTGTTCTGGATGTTATTGGGCAGAACATCCAGAAAGGAGATGTGGGTAATGAAGTTATTCATGGATGTGCTTGAGGGGGCAGCACACGTGAGTGGTGTATGTGAGGAAAGCTAGCATGTCCCTTACTTTGCAGCTGAGTAGAAATGCATCCAGTGAATCTCTCCTCACATATGAGGAGAGGAAGTGCTAGGAGCTGGGCTCTGCAGCCAAGTCCCTCCATCCTTGGAGAAGCATCCACAACGGGCTCTTCTGTGGATGCTCCTGTGACCGGGTGATGCTGCACTGCTCGGCTCCATAGCTTTGGGTGCTTGTCTTTCTAACCCTGTTTCTTCTTGTACCACAGGACACATCAACCTTATTCTTGAGCTCTATTGGTCACATGATCCACTCCTCGAGGGCTTTTTGCTTAATGAACAAACTATTTCCAATCCTCTGAGCTGAGTTATAAATTCTCTGAAGACATAAATTAATTCATACATTTCTTTATTTGTTTTCCTGTGCTGTGTCAGGCACACAGTAGGCTTGCAAAGAAATAAAAAACAAAACTATTGGTTATATCAGCCTGCTTTCTTTCCCAAAGGATGCCCAAATGGAAAGTATTTGTTAAGAAAATTGTTCAATCCTTTAAAGATCCCAACAAGTTAAGTGTTTAGATATTTTCTTTAAGTTAGTGTAATTGGTTACATGAGTATTTTAGCTGCTAACAAGATATGAAAATCTTTGAAATAGTGGCTGCATACTCCCACCTCTTGGCCAATATTTTACTAGGCCCTGAATCAATGCCTAGAAATCAGTTTTGCCCTTTACTACAGAAGCATTGCAGGACCAGAAGAAAAGGAATACTTGTTGAATTATCAGAGGTTCTGGGGAAGCAAGAAAAGTTGATATTGATTGATAAGGGTCTGAATGCAGACCACCAAGCAGGAATGTCGAGACTATGATAACATACACTTCTAGGCAAGTATGGGGTGTACAGCAGTGTTCCATGCTAAGCCTGGTTCAATGAAGCCAGTGGGAAGAATGCTTTCATGTATTCTTTGTGAGTCACAGAATCACCAAGTTCAGTTCAGTTTCCCAGTCTTCCATCTCCCTCTTCCCTCAGTTAGGGGCAATCAAGATGAGGCAAGAACCGAATCCAAGTACAACCTGAAGTCATTACACTAACATTTTGGTACTATCTTCCTTACTTGAAAGAAACAAAGACTAGATTCAATAAAATGGTTGGAGAAAATAGAGAAAAAGAAAAACCTGCAGTCAGAAAAATGCACAGACTTCATCAGGCGTATGACTGTTCCCATCGTCACATCACACATACCAAGGAACTGGAGTCCTGGGCCTCCCCACCCACTAAAAAAAGGCAACCCAACAGCTGTGAAGTGTGAGGAGAAAATAGATGGCGTTTAAAAAATGTTTATTATCAGTTAAAAATTAAATTGGCCCAGGTGTGGAGGTCCATGGTCGTCATTCCAGCCCTCTGGAGGCCAAGGCAGGAGGCTTGAGGGCTCCAGGTTAGCCAGGGCTACAGAACAGTTTCCTGAGATTGAAATGAAGTGAGTAAATAAAGTGTATATGATTTACACACTTATTCAGGTATATGCATGCAGCATGCAATGATAAAATCGGAGTAATTAATAGGTTCTTCATTTATCATTTCTCTATGGTAAAAATATCTGGAAACTTTTTTAAAAGACCTAATAACAAGAAAGTGACCTGGCCTAAGAGAATAGGCAAAAGACTTGGTGTCTTTTTCTAAAATAGGATACATACATGGCCAACATATATGAAAAAAGCAAAAACAAATAAACAAGCGACCTTCACTTAGAATCTCAGACAATTAGACAATTAGAGAGACGCAAATTAATTTCTGGGCTCCTAGTGGCCAGTTGTACCCTTGTGTCTTCTGTGAGGTCAAGTCATAGATGATGGTTGCACTTTTGAAGAGTCCTTCAGGGGTCCAGGGACCAATGCTAGCCTTGCCTTGGGTTTGTCCTGCCCAGACTGAGTGCACTTGAACCTGTGTCTATGCTCCCCTAAAAACCGTCTCTGACCAGGATTCCCCAGTACTTCAGGCTCTGATACAAAGTTTCTTCTCTGATGTCTTAGAGGCATTTCAGTGGGCAAATTTTATGACACTTTGTGTGAGATTCACTGGAAGTAAAGAGTTTCTGCCATAACCCACCTGTTTCCTGGGTCCGCCTGTTTATGCCTTGGATGTTTTAGCAGACCAAGACTGTGCATTATCCCTCATCTTGGAACTGTTCCTTGTCTTGATAAGTTTCTTATGCAAAGGAGACAGAGGCATGAGCCAAGGATCTTATTTCAGTCTTAACAGGACTATTGGTCAGAATGAGCTAATTAAGGAGTTATGAGAACAGAGTATTCCGAAAGCACATGACTGTTATGAAAAGGTCCAAAGGTGGATTCCAATGTCAGGCACTGGTCTGTGTTTTAACAGGAGTGGTTTTAGTTGAGCCACACCCAAAGACAGTGGTTCTCACCATATGAATCACAACCTCCTTTGGAGTTGAACGACCCTTTCACAGTGGTCTGGCCTCTCAGAAAAAACAAACAAACAGATATTTACATTATAATTCATAACAGTAGCAAAATTACAGTTAGGAAGTAGCAACAAAAAATAATCTATGGCTTGGGGGTAGAGGGTGTCACTGCAACCTGAGGAATTGCATTAAAAGCACAGAGCATTTGGGAGGTCAAGAACCACTGCCCTAGCATGACAACATTACTGCTCCTGTTTGGTTTCTTACAGTGAGCTTTGGAGAAAGAATGAACTTGCCAGCAAGAGTAAATAGGCAAAAAACGAAAGCTTTCCTATTCAATGTTCCTTGGATAGTCTCAAGAATCTATAAGATTGCCAGCACCCCTCAATCAGCAGGAAGTAGTAATGGAAAACTATGCCCAAATTCCCAAAATATTGTTTATGAATGTTTGTTTTCATTATAAATGGTTAATGGTCATAGTTAATCTATTTCTTAGAAGAAAAAGGGGATATGGTATATGAGTTATTTTTTAAAAATTAGATTATTGAATTTACTTGAATCGAAACATCAGCTGTTAATCTCAAAATGTTTTACATTGGTATGTAAATTTGGTTTGTTTATTGATACAAATTTAAGATAATTTCATTATGCTGTATGTATTTTTCTACTATTGTTTAAGGTATGATGTTCATGTAACTGATTTAAAATTGTAATGTATAATTAGAAAAGTGCAGGTTAATAGTCACTTATGATAACCAAACTTATAGTTATGTTAGAATTTTTTTAGGTATAAAAAGATATATTTCAGTTAGGTAATCTTCAAACACTTCTAAGACCTACAGAATATGGCATTTAAAATATTTTAAGAACTTAGGCTTTTCTGGGTAGTGAGACTGATCTGCTCCTGGCTGCACCAATGTACTTCAAGAGAAAAATGGGCATTGAAGAAACTCCATATGGAGTCTACTTTCTTTGTGGCAAGAACCTGTTCTTGTATTGACTGCTTGATGGAATGCTGTTTAAACTGGGCATGCAGATTCCATAGGAAAGTGACCTCTGAACCTTGGCAGAACAAGCCAAGATGGTACTTCAGGTTTCTGCTTTGCAGAGCAAACTGTCAGACATTCTTCATCACGCAAGGAGAAATGGCTGATGAACTATAACATAATGAGCAGAGCAGACATTCAGATATCTTGCTTCACTGAACTGAAAAGAGACTCTGAGCTTGTAGGCTGAAGATGGATGCCCCAACTTTGTACAGAAACTTTGGGTGACTGTCCAGGAAGATGGGTGTCATCTCTGTCACTTATAGATTTTAGAAGTTGTTTGCACATTCTGTTTACTTGGGTAAATATTATATCCTTCTGTGGTCTTTGATGTAGTTGGAGATTAGATAGTTATAGGTATAGTTTTTCTTAGTTATTTTAAAAGGCATATTGGATATGAAACTTTAGATTCACAGAATAAAGTAGATGATAGAGTATTTTCTTTAATTTTGTTAAATACAAATAGACTAGATGTTGTAACTGTAATTCTTGCTTGATAGTTGTTTTGTTATATGTAATTTTGCTATGTTAAAATTGAAACCTTCCTTTTGGATTAGAAAGAAAGGAGGAGGTGATGTGGGAATGTCTTTCTGCATGCTGTGAATATCAATCTTTAAATAAAGGAGCTGTTTTGGCCCATGAATGGCACCATAGAAGAAGTAGGTGGGGAATCAGAGCATAGGTAGGAGAAGGGCTTAGTCAGACACAGATCTTGCCAGCCGCAAAAGAAGAAACATATAAGGAACACAGGTGAGCCACGGGCCATGTGGCAGGACAGATTAATAAGAATGGGCTGAATTAAGACGAAAGAGCTAGCGGGCAATGTGCCTGAGCCATAGACCAAACAGCATGAAGTTAAAATAAATGTCTGAGTCATTTTGGGGAGGAAAAGCAGCAGTGGGCAGCTAAGGGGTCTGGAGCTGCAGGTCTGTGGGTCTGGGACCTCTGGCCACTTGGGACCAAGATGTCTTAATGTAACAGTGCACTGTGGTAATATTCTGTGTATGCTCTAACAAATAAAGTTTGTCTGGAGATCAGAGGGCAGAGAGAGCCACAGGTTAACCATAGAGGCCAGGCAGTGGTAGCACACACACTTAATCCCAGCACTTGGAAGGAGAAAACAGGAAGTGATGTGACTGGGTGGAGAGAGGAAGTGACAAGGTGGGGTAGAGACAGGAGCTCCTCCCTTCGGCCTGAGGGGTTGGCATGGTAAGGAGTGGCTGTGAGTGGCTCCTTTGTTTCTCTGATCTTTCAGCATTTACCCCTATATCTGACTCTATGTTTTTATTACTAGGATCAATCCAAATTTCAGCTGCAATGCACTACACTACTAAAGAGCCTAATGAGTTTTCTAATTAATTCCAGCTAATGTTTAATAAGGAAGATCACACAGTTTTTTAAAATGTGTCAAAAGTTTTCTTGAATAGATGAATGAAGCACTTGTCAAAAGATGGTCCACCCAAAGGGAGTTGGAGATGCTTGCTATTCCTTAGTTTAATGTTGATGAAGAGATTTTTTTTAAGATGCAGAAGGAAATTACAATACTAGATTGGGTATGCTGCATTAAACCTAATCCACAATGGGAGGACCCGGAAGACTTGTCCCTCACTAACCCTATAAGACACAGTTTTTAAGAGGGACACTACCACATTCGAAGAGCTTCGTTGTCATTTTTGATTTGCACCAGACCTTAGGGGTGGAGATGCTACTGCTCAGTTGGATTAACTAAATACAATGCGTTTAATTGGGCCCTGAGGTAGCAGGGCCCAGGTGGCAATACTGACTCACCAAAAGCAAAATGGTGGTCGTTATTGTGATGGGCAGCATAAATAAAGCAATGCTAATAATGGCCAGACCATTAGTTGTTATGGACCTTTGGCTCTGGCTAATCCAGAATTAGCTAAAGCCCACGTGGCTGGGTATACCTGTAAGGGATATTTTTCTTCTTGATTAAATCATATGGAAAAAAAAAAAACCATTTTTAATCCATTTCTTTTGAGGTGGGAAATTCCACCTTAGGTCTGGGCCACACCATCTCCTGACAGTTGCTTAAAGAAGCACTTGCTCTGCCTACTCACTCTTGCTGGCAAGTTCATCCTTCGCTGTTATTAGAGCCCATTTCTTTAGGATTCTAATGTGGACTGGTGACCAGCTGAGATTCCAGCCTTGTAATGAAACAACTACTGGATTCTTGGACCATCCACTGCTAGATAGCTACTGCTGTACTAATTGGACTGTTAGACACAGCCTGTAAGAAGCCATTGTAATAAGTCCCATATATATGTAAATTCACACACACATATACATTTCATATGTTCTGTTTCTCTAGAGAATCTTGACAAAAATACATAGTATTTATTTGTATAAATTTGTACTTCTTTATCAGCCTTGGGTAGAATCTGTTATTTCCTTTCCTCAAAGATAAGAAATGTAGCTTATATATAGAGCCCCGTTCTCTCTTGCAACTTTTTGTTGGTTGTATATACATTAGGTAGGTTTTCCCATATATTTTTATTATTAAATGACAGCATTTCAATTTTAGAAAAACTATGCATTAACTATATTCATGGAAGATTAAGATTTTTAGTTCTTAGAATTTCTCCTTCCAAATATTGCCTTTTATTTCTAACATATTTATTCAACCATTACTTTTAAGTTTTGTTTTGGTTTTTTTTTTTTTTTTTTTTTTTTTTTTTTTTTTTTTTTTTTTTTTTTTTTTTTGCTTTTCTCTTGCATGTTTTAGCTAGTATTAAATGTTACATTTACTTTGGTAAGTAGTCTCCCTAACCAGCAATTAGCCTAATTAGTGAATAGTATCATAAAGGAGGAAACCAACCTTCTAATTAAATCCACATAATTAGTAACAATATTTCCAGCAGCAACATCAAATGAGACACCTTGTCCTTAAGTAGCATTCTTCAAGCTTGTCTTACAACATCTAAATATGTTTATATTTGGACAAATCGCTTTTATACAGCTTTTTAGTTTTCCTGGAATTTTTAATTGCCTGACACCTCATGCTACCCCCATTACAATAGAAGTTATTTCACTTAAAAACCATGTCTCAGTGGCAGTGAGTGCTGGCATCTAATGGATCACAGCTATCCCCTTGAAAATTTGTCCTTGGCCTACTTAAAGTCTCTTCCCCAAAGAAGTAGCTCCTCTTCTAAGGGTTCATTGCAGTTTGTTGTCTAACTCCATAGACCAGCTCACTTCAAGGGGGCCCTTTCTCTGGGGGCAGTGAGCAATGTCCTCACTTGGTTTGCATTCTGCTTTTGTTTCTCTCCTTTGCACACATCCTTTTCTCAAAATAGCTCTTTTCCCATAAATAACTTGTACACACTCTTTTCAGACTTTCCTGGAAACCTTACTTAAGATTCTGATTGATTGTAAGGAATGTATCTTCTTGAAATCATCAATAGGTGTACACACACACACAGTCACACACACAGACACACACTCATATGCACACACACACACACACACCCATACATGCATACACACGCGCACACACACGCTCAGACATACACACAAACACACACACATGCACATACACACTCACACACCCACACGGGCACACGCACATACACATGCACACATACATATAGACACACTCACACACGCACACACTCACACACACTTTTGCAAGTCACTCATCTTCAAATGCTCTATCTTCCTGATCAAGTTTGTATCAGTTGTCTGATTACACTGTGTCTCTAAAATACCAAGATTTTTAGAAATTATCTGGCTCCTGAGTTAAGTCCCTAATCCTTGCATGGTATATCGTCTTCTCACTGAGGCTTCTTTTAGGCTTAACAGGAACTGTGCAGTGAAATTTAAAGTAGTGTTTTGTAAGAAAGTGGATTGGAGCTGTTGTTTTAAATCGTAACAAATCTGAAAATCTGCTTATCTGAGCTTTATGATCTGAAAACGTGGTCAAACATACAATTATATAAAGTGAGAGCAGCATCCTTGCATCTCTTTTGTGGGACTCCTGTATTGCAGTTTAGTTTCAAGGCTAACTGACATTGATAATCAAAAACCCCACAGTGTCAATCTGATTCTTTTGGAGAGGAATTCTGGTATTTTTCCCATAAAACTTTTTTAGTGGGCAGTCAAAATTAACCACCACATCAGCTCTACTATATTGATATATATTACTCAGGTCTTTTTTTATTTATTTGAAGTTTGTTTCAATTCATGAATGGATATTGAAATTTATGACAATTTTTGTGTCATGTCCATCAGGAAAATTAGTCTTTTTTTGTTCTTTTATCCATATCTGTTTTTGAGGCTAAGGTAACTCTGGTCTCACAGTATGTAGCATTTTTTCCCTTTCTATTTTGTGGGATAGTTTTAGAAAAGAGCATGTAACTAACACCTCCAGCTCCTCTTTGTGCCACAGTCCTCCACAGGAGCCCTCCGATATATTTCTTTTCTCAATGTTACGCCACTTCAGAGTCTTCAATGATCAGAACTCTAATGGATGTGCCATGTCCCTTCATCTCTGTAGTCTGTTCATGGAATGATTCAGGAAAGTGAGGGAAACACATACTTTAGTCTGCTTCCAGAACCAAATCTGTTTGCTTGAGACAGATTCTTGCTATGAGACCCTAGCTGGGATGGTACTTGCTATCTACCTAGAGTAGCCTCAGATTTGTGACAATTAGCTTGCTTCCGACTAAGAACTGAGATTGTAGTTGAGTGCTGCCACACACATCTCTGTGCCAAACTTTCATCACTGACATACTTTATAGCTCCTGAAACTTGGGCTCAGGGAGGTGGGATGCTCTGTCAAGTGGCTAGTGATCAAGCTGAGCTCCGGAATATTCTGGCTTTCTTTTACTGGGCTGAATGTTCTTTCCTTTTTTTTTTTTTTTTTTTTTTTTACACTTTTTTATCTACCATCCCCTCCTTGTTATTGGAATTAATACTTTAAAACAGGGTTTCTTGCGCACCAGGCAGAATTTTGAGTGTACATCTTTGCTCATTAGAGCCACATGTAACGGGGAACAGCAATTCATATCTTCACTTGACCTCCTTCAGTAACATTTCCCTTCCATTCCTGATGTTCATGGAAATGTCAGAGATGAAAAGACTTTTGAATGTTTTTAGTTGAGAAAAACCATGTAAGTGTCTTACACAAGAGCCTAAAAACAAATGAGTAAATGGGGAGGGTGGCAACTGTTGTTTTTTTTTTTTATTATTATGACCCATGAGTAGCACATTTGATAAAGCCTAATATGGTTCAGTCTTCCCAAACCTAGAAATGTGTGGAATGAAGAACAGACACACAAATTTGTTTTGTTCACCGTGGAGCCAGAGCACACAGCTACCTTCCTCCCTTGACTTCACTTACACATAACTATATTTTCTTCCTTGCCACTTTTCGTATCCATTGAAAACTTTACAAAGGGAAGATGCTAAATTATAGATTTATGGCTGTTATTAACACATACAGGACTCCTTAAACAATGTAGATTACATGTTTACCTTTACTTTTATAAAAATCATACTCACCATCCAGAAGGAAGTAATATACATTAGAATTTTATATCCACCCTTTCTAGTCTCTCTCCCTCTCTCCCTCTCCCTCCCCCCTCCCCTCCCTCCCTCCTTTCTTTCCAATGAAACAGTCTCATTATATATCTTAGGCTAGACTTTTAAACTTGTGGTCCTCCTGCCTCAGTTCTGTGTTTATAGGTGGTTGTCATGCTTGGCTGAGATTCTTATAGCCCACCTTCCCAACTATGAACTGAACCCAGGGCCAGCCATGCGTATGCTAAGCAAACATTCTACCCCTAAGCTAAATGCCTTCTCATTTAAACAACTTTTCTTTTGAGATAGAGTCTTGATAAATTGCCCAGATAACCTTGAACTTGACATCATCTAGCCTCAGCCTCCCAAGTAGTGGAGTGTGTGCTGCCACAAGCACTGTGATAGTTTCTTTTAATTAGAAAAGTTGTGAATAGAAAGTAATAGTTCATCTGTTCAGCAAACAGAAATGGTGAGCATTTCTTGTATGTATAGACAGTGCTGAAAAGTTAATATGAAAGCTTAGTAAAAGACTGAGAAAATTATATATGACCACTTCCTCATGAAGCATTTAACCTTGTAGAGGAGAAAGACATAAATCAAATTACAGAAACTTGTAGTGGGGTTTCTTGGTCCCGGGCGGCCAGAGGCCCAGACCCTGCTGTGCCAGACCCCTTAGCCGCCCACTGCTCAGGCCCCCAGAAATGACTCAGACGCTTATATTAACTTCATGCTGTTTGGCCTATGGCTCAGGCACATTGCTAGCTAGCTCTTACATCTTAAATCAAGCTATTTCTATTAATCTGTATGCCACGTAGCCCGTGGCTCACCTGTGTTCCTTACATGTTGCTCTTTTGGGCTTTAGCTCGATCTGTCTGACTCCGCCCTTCCTTTCCTAACTATGTTTTGATTTCTCCTCCTACTTCTTCTATGGTGCCTGTCATGGCCCAAAACAGCTCCTTTATTTGAAGATTGAGATTCACAGCATACAGAAAGGCATTCCCACATCAGAAACTTTTGATAAATCACTGAGCAAAAACCACCACTGACAGCTGAGGATGCTATTAGGGAAAGCCTTTTAGAGGAGTGCTGTGTGGGATGTCTTTCTATGCACTGCGAATATATTATTCTGTTACCCATTGGTTAATAAAGAAGCTGCTTTGGCTTATAGCAAGGCAGGATAGAACCAGGTAGGAAATCCAAGCAGAGATGTGGGGAGAAGAGGGTGGAGTTGAGCAAAAACCAGTCAGCCCCTGGAGAAGCAAGATGCATTAGAACACAGATGTTCACCAATCTGATTACAGGGGCATGCCAACGCAGGCATCTTCTCCACTATTGCTAGTAGTCTAAGATGGGGTCTTCCTTGTAAGTTCCTAGGAATTTCCGTAGCACCGTCTCTCCCTAACCCCATGATGTCTCCCCCTCTATCGAGATATCTCTTCTATTGTTTTCCCTCTCCATTCCAGATTGGTGAATGCCCTAACTGTCATCAGAGCCTTTATCTAGTAACCGATGGAAGCTGATGTAGAGATCCACACAGCCAAGCAGCAGACCAAGCTCTGAGAGTTCATTTGAAGAGAGGGAAGAGGGATTATATGAGCCAAGGGGGAGGGGGGTCAACATCATGATGGAGAAACCTACAAAGACAACTGGACCAAGCTAGTGGGAACTCATGAACTTTATACTGACAGCTGTGGAGCCTGCATGTGAATGAATTAGGCCATCTGCATAAGGGAAAGAGTTGGGTATTTTGGTCTATTTAAGGGGCTCCTGGCAGTGTGATCAGGATTTATCCCTGGGACATGAGTTGGCTTTTTGGAGCCCATTACTTTGATACACCTTGCACAGTTTTGATGGGGGGTGATGGTTGCAGGAGGGGCTTGGACTTGCCTCAACTGAATGTACCAGGCTTTGTTGACTCCCCATGGTTGGCCTTACCTTTTTGAGGAGGGGACAAGGGTGGTGGTAAGGAGGCTGGGGGGGTAGCTGGAGGAGGGATAAGAGTGGTAAAACATAGACTAATAAAAATGGGTTAATTTAAGTTGTAAGACCTGGCTAAGTAATAAGCCTGAGCAATAGGCCAAGCAGCTTGTAGTTAATATTAAGCTTCTGAGTGAATTATTTTAAAAAGTGGTTACAGGACCAGGCAGGACAGTAAAGCGTCCATTTACATAGTAGGGGTAATGAGAGATGTTCTGGAGCCCGGGGATAGAGTTGGATAGAAACCACACACTAGGCAGAGGGAACTGAAAGTGTGAGGGTCTCACACTGGGACAGGCAAGGAGGAAAATGAAAGAAAGTTGGAGATGCTGGAGATGATGAGAGAGACAGGCAGGTTTGGAGAACCCAAAGTGTGTGAGTGTAGGAAATAGGGAAGACATCCCCTCCAGGGGTGGCCTGACTAGAACTAGGGAAGACATCCCCCTCAGGGGTGGCCTGACTAGATGTATTCTATGAAATAACTCTGCATGTCTTGTGAGGCACAAATTGGAGGGAAGCTGAAGAGGACCCAGGAGTCAGGTATCATGGTCATTCTGGCTGCCAGGGGAAATGCAGTGTTGACTTAGTCAAAGCATTATCATAGAGATAATGGAAAATGGAGAGCTTCAAGAGGTATGACAGGAATAGAATATTCAGGATAGGTTGTGAATATAAAATGGAGAATGAGAAAGGGGGCATCAAAGATAATTGGTGTTTCAAGACGGCTGTATAATAAAGGAAAGACCATGTTCTGTAAATGTAGTCCTTGAGGTAGGTTTGAAGATGGTTTCTGGCTTAGCAGTTAAGGATAAAGGTGGTTACATGAAATGGCCTTGACCATTCAAAAGATAGTTGTTTGAATTAAAAACACTAAACGGAGAGCAAGCCGTCCCATAAGAAAAAGTCACTGGTGGTGATCCCAAATTTTCATTTGGACCTCCTATTGATTCACTCCTGTGTTCAAAGATAATAGAATAATGCATCTGAAAAGATGATCTTCTCTGATCCTTGTTTGTTACTCATTGTAGATTTATTTTAAAGCATTTCATCTGTGTATTCAGCAACAGTGGCGGCCACTTCCACATCCTGGCTGCACAACTGACTGATTGGGTTCCCAGTCTTGAAAAAGTGGAGCCTTAACTTTTGCGGTATCACAGATAGTTGTAAAAGAAGGAGATATTTGAAAGGCAGCTTGAAGATAACAGGAATCAGAAGAGAATGTCTGGGAGATGTTTCTGGATTTTTCTCAACTTGGAGATTTCTTGCAAAGAACAAGAGTGGGTGACGAGTTGCTGTCAGTAGGAATTTGTTGGCTGTACAAGCTGCAAAACACATGTACTTATACACCTAAGACAGATTCAGTTTCTCTGTTCTTAGCAGAAATCTTCGAAGGAAGCTTAGAGAGCATGATTCCTTAGCTATGCTTTCTGCTACTCCTCAGAGCACACAGCTATGAAGCAAACTCCAGGGGGAAGGCATAATCATGGAAGTCAGGAAAACTAGGTCTAATTACCTGCTCTCCATGCACTAGGATGACTCTGGGCAAGAGATTTCATGTTTTTGTATCTTGTATTTGTCATGCAAAAGCAATAGTAACTGGCAGTATTATGGGCTATTTATTGATGACTCATGAATGTGTGTTTTATTTTCCAGATTTCTCTCCTCAGCTTCTTACTTTCATGTTCCATTGCTTCCTGCGCACACTCTACGGAAGTGTCTCAGAGGCAACTCAAAGCCCTTTTCCCCCCTGTAAATCCAAACTCATTTCTACCTTCAGTCCATACATAGCAAAACAACCTTCTCATGGAGTACTATATTGGTGAACACACCCTTGTCCAGCGATGAATCAGAAGTCTGGACAGCATCCCTGAACTCACCTTCAGTCCCTTACTTAATCCTGTTTTCAGTTAGCTGCTATGTCCTATCGATGCTATGTTACACCTTTCCTTTTTATCACATTAGCAGATGCCACTGCTATCCCTCTGTCTAGACCTTCTATGACCTGTCTCCTGTGCTCACGTTTATTAGACGTCAGATTCATTCAGCTGATTTTTAAATGTGCCTCAGACGTGCTTTTCACTAGGCTTTTGACAATACATCATCATGGCTCTCAACCTTGGTCAGAGAAGCTTCTTATTGCAGGGGGTAGTGGTTAGTGCAGACTCATAACTGTTAAAAGAGCTCAGAATAACTGAACATGGACTATCTCTATCAAACCCTTCCTCCAAGGCCCCTGGATCATTGTGGAAGAGGGGAGTCCAAAGAGATGGGCAGGGATGCTGTGGATTGCCAGCCTCTGGAAGGGACATGGTCAATGCTGTAGTTATTTGAAACCTGCACAAGTGAAGCCAGTTCAAAACTCTAGCCTGAAGTGAAGAGAGGGAGGCTCCTAATGACCCACTTCTAGCTAAGGCGTTAATGCCAACTCATGACTGCTGGGGGTAATAGAGTCTTTTGGGGGGTGTGGCCAATAATAAGTCTCCCTGTGCCCCAGATAGACAGCACTAATTGAATCCAGTAGATTATTTAAGGAAAAAAAATGAGGGAACAAAATTGAATAGCATTTGGAGGGCCAGGGCAACTGAAGGGCAGGGATATGATCAGTTACAGGGAGCCCACCAGAGATAACTATTACAACCAAGTGAAAGTCTTTATTCCAGCTGGCTGGGATTACTTACACTCAGGAATTCAGGAGCCATCAAGCATTTAGAGTAAAGGGTTTTAAAGGCAAAAATCACATCTCAGTATCACTCAGCAGCTACAGGAGAAAGTTTGGCAGAAGCTAAGTTGGCTGGAGCATCTTGATGGTGGGTCCAGAAGAGAGTTGGGTAATTTTCATGAAGTCTCCCATAAAGAAGATCAAATTCTAGCCAAACCTAAAGTGGCCTCAGTAAGAATACAAGATGGATAAGCTCTGCACTGGCTTGCCCTGTACTGATTGAGATATACTGTATACATGTATAAAATTTTCAAAGAATGATATATGTGTATGTATATAATTCCATAATCTAAAAAATAAGATAAAAAGATATGGATCTCTTGCCTGCTGTATTCTGCTATACCTTATTTCTATTTTTTCTAAATGTCTTTTTTTCTTGGGGCACCTTCCTCATGCCTTGCTTTTCCTGGACCAGGTGAAGTATCTCTGCCCAGAAGTTCCATAATGTTCAGGGCTCCTCCAAGTGTGACAGTCACAAAGTTCATTTCAAAGCCTTATATATTTTTCTCTTATACTTAAATGGGTATCCTTTTTTGAAAAAAAATAAGGTACTATTGGAAAAAAAAGAAACATGCACATAAGCATGAGTGTGCACACACACAAACACCACTGTTGAAAGAAGACAGGAAACAATATAGGAGGTAGGGATGGGGGAAGGATTGGTTGAATATGTCATTCATAAAAGCAAGTGGTTTCAGGAGAGCCCCCTGGAGTCTCTCCTGCAGAGTGTGTATAGAGTGTCTCCCAAGTTCAAGGTGGAGAGGGTCTTATATACCCTTTATGAATCTGACACCCAGTTTTTTGTAAGAAAGATCTTTTACTGTCTACTGTTTCAAATTCTTCCTCTGAGACTGTGTGTGTGACATGCTGAGGTTGGACAAAACCGCCTTTACGTTCCCTTCCAACTCTAACCTTGTTTGGTCTTACTTCATAACTCATTCTTCGTGCCTCTAAGACTTTGAGGTCTCGTTTGTTTTTCCCCACACTTTCTAAGTGCAGCAGGTAAAAATAGGGATTCCAAAGTTTGGGGTAAAGTGGGCAAGAGTGGACATGCTACATGTCCTATACTTCTGTTTTCGAGGCTCTGTTTGAATTTCCAACCGTTCCATTTTCATAGCATCTTAGATGTAGCTGTTGTTTTCACATCTTAGCTGCACCATCTATTGATAATTCCACCTTTTCCCCCCTCCCAAGAGCATTGGCCTTAGCCAGAAACTTTAACCAAATATCCTTAATGAAGATGTGCCATCAAAAGAAAACAAGGTTATTTTGAGTATCTTCCAATCAACTTTCAAAGACTTTAGTAAATACTGAGGCTTTCATAAGAGTGAGATTCCTTGGTGTCTTAGTCTTCCCAGGCTGCCATATCTGTTCCTATCTGTGACTTTCCTCTCTTAGTTCCTGGCATGCCCAGCTCCTTGTTATCATTCAAAGCTGAGCTCAAACATTAGAGGACTACTTTTATAGCGTCTCTGATGACCAGCATAGTTAGTTAACCTCTTCTCCCTAGACACCACCATGTCACTGTTACACAACACTTTTACTCCCTGAAAATACAATGTTCATTTATTATAAATTCCCCTTTGTAACTCTCCTCTTTCCATAAGCTTGAAGGAAGGTGGGGCTCTATCCATCGCTATTACACAGTTGAAGGTTAGACCAGCGTGTGAACAAAATAGGTGCTTGCATCAGTATCATGGTAAATAAATGAAATTTGAGGACGTACAGTTTACTATACCCATTATATCCATATACTCAACAGTCTCAAGTATTGGCTTTCCCTGTGACAGCTGTGTAAAATGAGCAGCTTAACATTGGACTTGGTATTTTCTCTTGAAACATATTCTAACTATGTTATTCCCGCGAGAATCTGATTCTATTTATACAGATACACACTCATTTATCTATGCAGAGATCCCACTGCGTGAAATGGACCAATGGTTTTTGAGTGAAAATCTTATAAGGAAGCCTCATACATGACAATAAAGTCAACAATGATAAGAAAGAGGAAGAAGCAGGGGGTGGAATCCATAGCTTTCTCCTGCTCTCTGTAACGTCTTCTTCCATGCGGAAAATTCTCAAATATTTTGACTGTGACTTCATTAGCGGTGATATGTAGTATTTTTTGAGACTTACTAGATGCCAGGAACTTTATATCTATATCTCATTAATTTCCATAACAATCTAAGAGTATGTGTCATTCTCTGATCAAAAAAATAGAGTCTTAAGTATTCAAGGTCTCACCAAATCTCATCTGAAGTGCTTCGTGGTGGTACTTTTCAGAGGTAGTGACAGCGGCTGTCACTTCCTGCTATCATCCTTGAGTCACCCTTCTCACACGGTCAAGGTGGCCAGATGAAACTCTCAGGATGAGAGTGTCTGCTTTGCTTCCTTGTATTATCTACTCAGGGCTAAACCCATTCCCATATCACAACAGAATACTCCGGCAGCCGATGGAGAATTTCATGTGCAAAGGGGCTGAGTTTCCCTTCCAGTAACTCCTAGAAGCTTGTAACATGAGTGAGAGATGGTGAATGTCCCATGCAGCCCCTGCAAACTCCACCACTAGCTGACCTTTGATTGTAGCCTCACGAGGCCTTGATAACGAGGACCACCTACTTAGGTCTGACTCCTAGAAGCTGTGAAAGATGAAAAAAAAATTAAATGCTGCTGCAAGCCAGAAGGTTTTATGTGATTTGTGACACTCCAATTTAGAATGAAATAACCATTGTAATTTTACAGACGGTGAAATTGCAGATTTAATCCCTGGTCGCTCTCCTGAGCATACGCTTCTAAGTGTGGATGCACCGATTCTTACATACTCATTGTCACATGGTCTAAAGTTATGCAAATGCCATTCGAACTCCATTTCATGGGTGGCAAACTGAGATGAGAAGTGTAAAAGGGTATTTGGAGAGCTAGGATTTGATGTCAGGTGACCTAATTCCAAACTTGTGCCGTTCATCACTATAGCAGTAACTAGAACATTCCTTGAAGAAAATTGCTATAGAAAAAGAGTAACAGATGGAAGAGAAAGAACCCCTAGGTGTGGACTCCTCTTCTAGGAGGCTCTTATGATATGGAAAAGAACAGTTAACAACAGTTAACAAAACTTCCTTTATATATATATATATAATTAAATAGCATTGACTCCACCTTCGGCTACTAAAAATTTAGATGGGCAAGCTAACCCAGTAAGGCATTACTTAGATTTTTATAAGCTTTGTATAGTTCATAAATATTTCATCACACTTAACTGTAATTATTGCCCAGCTTTGTCTCCCAAGGTGGGACAGTCAAAAACTTCAGCGTGAACTGTAATGTTTCATCTCTGGTCTCTTGTAGCACACTTTAGTAAATATCTTTATATTAAGACATGAACCACTAGTTTTTGAGAGAGGATAGAGAATTGACCAAGATATATATATTTGGCTTTGAAGTAAGTTAACAAGTAAGTGATAATTGAAATGAAAGATCCTGGCACAAGAAGAAAGAACAGGCTGTGCTCTGTCCTTGGTAGACTTTTGAGTCATTTGTGTAGTGTAGTATCTGGAGAGTTCTGGTGAGTCATGCATTTGCTAGAGTGGGAGGAAATGCCTTTTCTAAAGCTGTCTGTAATGACTCACGCCTTGCAGTTGGCATCAGCAGATGCTGGTACCCTACTGACTGGTGATCTGAGAGAAAGTTTCTCAGACAGACAGTTCTGACACAGTCCGTCCCCCCCCCCCCCATACATTTGGCACAGTCCTTTTATTTGGCTTTCAAGATGTCTGATTTAACATTGGGACTTATTTCGGGCTTGGTGTTAGAGGAACTGTTTAGTAACAGAATGGAGTATTTGGAATTTTTTTTTTTTTTTTTTTGTGACAGCCAGGAGGAATGCTCTTATTTTATAAAGAAACAACTGAACAAATGTTCTCTACACTGATTCACTCCTCATATGGGAAAAATTTCTTTTTTATACATACATACTCTCTCTATTGGACACATGGAGCTTCGATACTTGGACAGAATGAGTGATCTGGGAACGATATATGTAATATAAACAACAAAGATAGCCTCCTCTGCAGAAGGAAGCACAGAAATGCATGTTAGAAACCACCTGGGTTTTATTTCTAGCCAGGGTGTATTTGCATATGACCTTGAGCTGTCCAGTTACTCTTTTTTTTTTTTTTTTTTTTTTTTAATGTAGGCTTTCTCTCTGAAATGGACAGAAAATTGACTACCTATTCAGTCAAGGCAAAAACAATTTCCTGTTAGGAAGATGACTCAGCAGTCTGGACAGCTGTGTAGCCTTGTCCTAGACATCTTAAGGTAGCAGAGATCCTGAAGATTGCTGAATACACTGTGCAAATACAGCCTGGCATTTGAGGATGGGAAGGAGATTGGGTGCCAGGCACTGTGCTAGGTCTGAGAGAGCACAGCAAACCAGATACACTCAAAGTTTTATTGCTTTGTTTGATTTTTGTATATTTGGATTATCCAAAGAGATTAATGGATAAACTGACCCCGAGTATCTTTAAGTATAGGGCCATTTAATATCACTGTTCAACAAAGAGACTCTACTGCCTGTAATTCTAGCACTCAGGAAGAGGAGTCTGGAAGATGAGAAGTTTAAAGTTCAACTATATGTTAACTTTGATGGTAGCCAGAGAAACATGTATCCTGGTCTCAAAACTAAAACAATACATTTAGCCCTGGAAATGTTACAGGAGAAGAGTTTGCTAATGTTTGGTAGCACAGGTTCACACAGGCATGGGCCACACATTAGATGAACATTGTATGTGTTCTCCCTGAGCTTTCAGGCTAGAGTTAGTGGGCTCCCCTGCTCCCCATCCTGCAGTGAAACTGATCACCTTGTAGGCTGTTTGCCTGGATTGTGAATAGAAGAGCTACTGTTGATCTTGGGGATGAAAATAGAGTATCGTTAGGTTCATAGAAGGCTTTGTTTTCATTGGGATGCTTAGTAAGTCATTGCTCCCATCAAAAACCCAAAACTTTGAATGGCCCTTTCCTGCTCACGGTAGAAACAGAGCCACAGGGACCCAGACTAGGGAGATTCACCAGCATTGTACAGTAGATCCCTCTGATCCAGCAGATGCCAACCATCTGGTGGTTTTCAAGTCACTTAGCATTATTCATTCTATTCAAACGGTTTTTAACATTAATTTATTAATTTTAAAATTTAGTATACAGTGTAAAGGGTTTCTGAACAGTAGTTTTTTGTCCCAAGCCATCCACTCTCTGTTCCCCTGATTTCACCATGAAAGTCCCATCCAAACACCTAACAGTGCTGTTTCTGCTTTCAAGACACTGATAGTCCAGTTCCATACTCTCTACACTTTAATCTATTCTTCCACTTTCATGGTCCCCTTTCCAGTTCCATGACCTAATTATACACACACAGGCAGACAGACACACACACACACACACACACACACACACACACAGATAGACAGACACATGCACAGAGACAGACAGACAAACACACAGACACATTCACACAGACACACACAAACACCCCTAGATTTCATCTATGAGAGAAAATGTACTATTTTTTTTTTTTTACTCTGGCTCATTTGAACAAAGATTTCTACTTTTTTACAAATGTTATTTGCTTTTAATTCATAGCTGAATAAGATTTCATTGTGTGTAGTACCACACTTATTTTTATGCTCCCATTTGTTTATGTTCATGTAGACTAGATCCATTTTCTAGCTATGGTTACTAGGGTAGCAAGAAACATGAGTGTGCATCTTTGTGGTGGGTTTTAGAGGCCTTTAGATATGTACCCAGGATGGTATGGATGGGCATATAGCAGTTCTATATTAAATGTTTTGAGATCTCTGTATACTGTTATCCATAGTGGCTATTCCAACATACATTTCCACAAATACTGAGCAAAGGTTCCTCTGCCTCATATACAACATTTGTTGTTGTATGGATTTTTTTTGATAACCTTTATGGCTAGGGTGAAATGAAATCTCAAAGAAGTTCTTATTTTCATTTCCTTAATGATTAAAGATTTGAAAGCCTTTTCAAATATTTATTGGCTACCTTTTTTTTTGAGAACTGTCTATTTAGTTCAATAGTCTGTTATTGCTTAAGAGATTTCAAAGTTTAAGTTTTAATGTTGAGCTTTTATAATTCTTATGTTTTCTGGATATAAACCCAAGAATACAAATAAATGGAGAGATATAGTTATTACATATTATAATAAATACATGCTACATATTAAATAAACATATTATAATAAACAATTTTACATTATAATAAATATGACACTATTTATTTTATATTATATTATATAATTATACATGAATATATTGTATAATAATATAATTATAAATATGAAAACAAATACATTATTATTAAAATACATATGTATTTATATATATAATATGCATATTATGTGGAGTCGACAAAGATTCTTTTCCCATTTTGTAAACTGCCTCAGGACTCTGTGAGTGTTTCTGCTACATTTAATGTTTTTGCTATTCAACTTAGCAGTTCTGGAGATTATTTCCTGTGATAATGGGAGTCTTTTTCAGAAAGTCCTTGCCTATGCCTATCTCTTGAAAGCTTTTGTGTATATTTTCCTCTAGTGGTTTTAACGTTTCTGGTCTCACAATAAGGTCTTTTTGCAATTTTAAATTAATACCTATGGAAAGTGAGAGATACAGATCTAGTCTCTTTTGTTTTTCTACATGTGGATATCCAGCGACATCAATAATTTTGGTTTAGGTGTGTTCCCATGTTTTCACCATGACCAAAAGCACCTGGGGAGGAAGGGCTTTCTTTCAGCCTTCTCCTCCAGGGCACAGTCTATCACCAACGAAGCAGAAAGGAACTCAAGGCAGGAATCTGACAGCAGGAATGTGGAACAGCAACCAGGCTTTCTGGTTCTCTGCTCAGCCAGCATTTTAAGCGTTCCCAAACCAGCACCTTCCCAGAGACCCCAGCACTCACAGTGAGCTGAGCTCTGCTCCATTAATCATTAACCAAGACAGTGCTTCACAGGCAGGGCCACAGGTCAATTTGATCTAAGACATTCCCTGGCTGAGACTCCCTCAAAGGACCCTAGATGTGTCACCTTGGCGGCTGTAGCTAACTAGGACAGGAGGCTGTCTTTTTTTCCAGTGTATGGCTTTGACACCATTGTCAGATGTTACGTGACTATTGCTGTGTGGTTTTATTCCTCAGTGTTCTGTTTCATTAGTCTGTGTTATAGGGTTTTGTTGCTGTGAACCCTTATAAAGAAAACATTTCATTGCCATGGCTGGCTTACCGTTTCAGAGGTTCAGTCCATTATCATCATGGTAGGGAACATAGCATTTTGCAGGCAGACTTGATGTTGGCTACATCTTGCCTTGCAGGAGATGGGAAGTCAACCAAGACACTGGGAGGTATCCTGAGCATAGGAAACCTCAAAGCCTACCCCACAGGGACACACTTCCTCCAGTAAGGCCATATCTACTCCAACAAAGCCACATCGTGCCACGGCCTCTGAGATTATGGGGATCAGTTATATTCGAATTACCATAGTCTGTTTTTGTGCCAATACTATGCTTTTTATCTTTCTTTTCTTTTTTGGTACCATGGTTCTGTATGATACAAAGACCAAATACTTCTATTACTGCTCTTTCTGCTTGTGATTTCTCAGACTATTTGGGAGTATTTTTTAAATCCGTATAAATCTTAGAGCTAGTTTTCTAGTTCTTTGAAGAATGTCACTGAAATTTTCATGAAGATTGCATAAAAACTGTAGATTGACTTAGTCATATAATTATTTTGAGAACATTAATGTGGTGATATATTGTATATTTAATTAAAATAGCTGGAAATATCAGAGAGACAGGGAATAAACCACAGTCAGTTCTCACCCAGCCAACTCCTCAGGCCAAACTGAGTACCTCCCATCTCCTCAAGTCCTCAAACTGACTGGGCTCACAGGCTAAGATGAAGAAATCCTGCCTTTTCCTGCCTTATAGCTCTTTCTGTGCCCAGGATTTTACTTCCTCCTTTAATATTCCTAGATCTAGGATTAAAGGTAGGTGCCACCACCACCTGGCTCTGTTTGACCTTGAATTTAGAGAGATGCAGAGGATCTCTGCCTTCCAAGTGCTAAGGTTAAAGGCTTGGATAACTACTCTCTGATCTTCAAGGCTTGGTTCTGTTCTCTAATATTTCATGTTCTTTTTATTAAATGTACAATATATTACCACACATTCATCCTACCAATCTGACTGCCTGGGAGGCCTTTCCACCTTCTAGTGTTTTCTTTCATTTTTAAAGATGTCTTTTTTTTTTTTATTGCTGGCATTCTTTTTCTCTTTAGTTAGGTTTACTCCTAGGTTTTTTTTTTTTTTTTTTTTTTAGGTGATTGTGAATGAGCGTTTTCCCTGGTCCCTTTCTCAGAAAATTTATTATTGATATATAGAAAGGCTACTGGTATGTGTGTGCGTGTGCATGCATGCCTGCATGTGTGTGTGTGTTGGAGCCTGTTACTTTGCTGAAAGTGTTTATCAACTCTAAGGGTTTTCTGTGGAATTCTTAGGGCCTTTTGAGGATTATGTTGTTTGCAAATAGAGAAACGGACTTCTTCCATCCTATTTATGCATTTGTAGATTTTTCTCTTGTTATCTTTCTCTAATTAAGGCCTTGAACTATATTGAATGAAATTGGAGGAAGTGGGCATCGTGGTTTGTTCCATCTTACCCAAGGCTTTATGTTTTTCTCCAGTATAATTTTGCTATAGGTTTTTCATATGGAAAATTTATTATGCTGAGATATGCTCTTTGCATTTTTGATAATTGGGACTTTTATCACCAAGGGTGTTGAACATTATGAAAAACATCTTTTGCATCTGCTGATTTGGCCATGTGACTTCTATTCTTATTCTATTTATGTGCTAACTAACATTTATTGATTTGCACATTAAACTACTCTTGAATCACTGGGCTAAAAATAATTTTGTCATGATGTATGGTCTTCTTAATGCATTCTTGAGTTCCATTTGCAAATATTTCATTGAGAATTTTTAAATGTATATGTCTGTCAGGAAAACTGGTCTATAGTTTTTATATTCTGGTATCCATATCTGTTTTTAGTATCAACGTCTTCCTGGCTTTCTGGATGGGCTTAACAGCATTTTTCCCCTTTGTATTGTATGGAACAGTTTAAGGGGTATGTTAGCTTTACTTTAAATATTTGGTAGAATTTGGCTGTGAACCTATCTTGGGATTTTCCTTGTTTTGAAACTCATTTTTGGCTTATTGACCTAATACTGTTGTTTGCTATGCAAATGTTAAAGTGTTTTATACCTTGTCAGTTTTAGCTTGTCATATCTATTTAGAATTATGTGATCTTTCTACATTTTCTACTTTTGTTTTTTGTTTATTTTACAATGTAAGTTTCACAGGCTATAATTATTCCCTGGATTAGATTGGCGTCTGTTGTAACAGCTCTCTAACCACATTTCATTTTGATAATTTGAATAGTCTCCCTTTCTCTTTGGCTAGGCACTTGTCAATCTTGCTCATGTTGTTTTAAGAATTAACCCTTTGATTGATACCATACATTGTTCTTTTAGTCACCATCTCTGTCATTTCTTCGTCGATCTTTACGATGTCTTGTCCTGAGGTGCTTTGGGGTTTAAACCCTAAGCCACATCTCTGGGTGATTCATCTGAGATCACCCTGATTTTGTGGTGCCAGCACTTCAGCTATACACCTTCCTCTTAGTATCCCCTTGGCTGTATCTCGAAGGTTCTAACCATTGATCTGTCACTGTCACTTGGTTCTGGGACTTTTCCCTCCCTGACGTGAATGACACAGAAAACACAACATCTATCAATGTTTCTTCCTACCTGAACTGAGTGTGATTTCTTCCACAATCTCGATGTCTTTTGCATTAAGTTCCGTCCCCAGTTGGAATGTCTCTAGTTTCAAGCAACTGAGTTTTAGGTAAGGGTAAAACCCAACTTCTTAGATCCTCCAGGAGATTCAGGGGCCTCTGCTTCTTGCAGTTCTCCAGTCAGAGGCCCCTGTCTGCCGTCAATACATTGTGTCTGCTGTGTTGGACGCTGTACTTTCCACAAGGGTATTCTGTGACTGAGGCTCTGAAGGATGTACTAATTATGCTGATGCTTGTGATTACTTTGTGGGAAGATGCCCTCTTGAAGGCCTGCTTTTAGCTGTGTATTTCACTGCTGTCACAACCTTTGCCTGAGAATGCTTGTATCTCTTGTGATGATAGCAGCTTCAGCATACTTTTCATATTTTGCTGTTTTCACTTGCCCAAGCAATGTCGGGGTGCTACCTTCATATATTCCCAAAGCTGATCACTCTAGGACATTCTATTTGAATCTCGGTTTCCACTTTCTACTTCTGCTGCAGTCTCCACATGGGGTACAAAAGTCCTGGTCATGTCTCTGAGTTTACCACCCATGTCCAGGAGAGGAAAACACCTCTCTAGCATTTACCAGTGACCTCAGCCTTACTGGGAACCATTTGGCAGTCAGTACTGGACACTTCTCTATGGAAACGTATGTAAATTTCATTTTCCTTTTCCTGCCCTTATCTTCTGCATTTCTGCTGGGTTTCTTTCTTTTTCTTTCTTTCTCTCTTTCTTTCTTTCTTTCTTTCTTTCTTTCTTTCTCTCTCTCTCTCTCTCTCTCTCTCTCTTTCTTTCTTTCTTTCTTTTTGTACTTTTTCTTGTAGGAAGAGAAACATTTCTTTTTTTAATCCTGAGTCTGTCCCTCCATAGAGTCACCTGGAGGCAGCTTCTAATCTGCTTTCTTCCTCAGAAGTCTGGAGGACCAACGCTAATCCAGAAGGGTGACCTCTTTAGGAAGAGGTCAGGCAGCGATAAGAATCTCACAGTCTTTTGTGTAACAAGGTGTTCAAACGTACACATGAGTCTGTCCGTCATGACAGTTGCTGTGGCACTGTGTTGAGCATATTGTTCTCACAGTGGTGGAAGGATGGGTGACCTTTAAAGTCATCTGTTGCTATGGTATTTTCACGGTGGGAGGGAGGCAGGAAGGGGGAGAAGAGGGGAAAGTGGGTGTAGTGCTGTATGGACAGGTAAGCAGATCAAATTCCCTTTTCGTATAGTTTTACAGAGGTACAGCCCTACGTCTATCTAGGGCTGGCCGGGGGGGGGAGGGGGGGGACGGGGGGGGGGGGGGGGGACTAGCAGGGACAGCCAAGCCTGCCTGCCTGATGGCTCACTTTCCACACAAGTGTCGCATCCTTCCAGTACCATGACTATACCTCTTGTGCTAAGCATGGCACAATTAGTAGTCAAGTCGCACCGGCAGCCTCACCTCACATTATCTCTTGGGATCCTGAAAGGTTTCCATTTCAAGTCAAGCCATCTTTGAGTGCAAATTTATGCCTCCACCTCGTTCTTCTTTTTAACTTTCCCCCTTACCCCTGTGACATTGGCCCATCTCCTTTGCTCAGCATCACACCACAGTAGGAACTTCCGGTCCCTACCCCGGCCTCACCCCAGAAACCCAGAGAGCTGAGGGAGTGGACAGGGCTCAGATCACAGCAATCAACTCAAAACTCACGCTGATTAACCTTGATTTCAGAAGCCCTTTGGCAAGCTGGTCCTGCTGAGAGAGTGCCGCTTGTCCTGTGTCCTCCGCAATTTACCTTTTTCGTGACCATATCGAACTATTTTTTTTTTTTTTTTTTTGCTTCTAAGGCTTGTCTTTTCTTGGTGTGTTATGCTGAAGAAATGGCTTCTTTCTTGCTTAGCCTAAAACTCAGCTCTGGACTTTGTAGAGCTTGGAGAGAAGTGTAAGAAAGCATAGTGGTTTGTTGGTAAGTCACCCAGTGGAGCTCATTTGTTCTGGATCCTGAAGTCCCATGGAAGATTCCCTTCTATAGGTTCAGAGCCTGAGGTATATTTGCCCTTCCTATGGAGGTTCAGAGAGGGGAGAAAGGTGGGCTTCATCCCTCTGGTGTAAGCCAACGCTACTTCAGTCCCACTAAAGACACAGAAGCTGTTTCACATTTTCATTATATGAAGGCAGAGGCTCTAGCCTTAAAAAGCAGACTGATAAGAATTTAGGGAATGAACTAGCAGGATTCCGTGCAGAAATCTAATGTCTTGGACAACCATCTGAGCAAAGACCAAGTTTAGGATAATTATCTTAGAAGTAAGATGTGGACATTTCTATTCCAAGTTGGCCTGAATGAGGCAGGGGGTGCTGAAATCTGAGATGGGTTAATAGCTGGGCAGTGGTAGCTCGCGGGAGGCAGAGGCAGGCAGATCTCCTCAAGTTTCAGGCCATCCTGGTCTACAGAGAGAGTTCCAGGACATCCAGGGCTATGTAGAGAGAATGTCTCTCACAAAAAACACAAGAAGAGAAACAAGAGGCAGATGAAGAAGAAGGAGGAGGAGGAGGAAGAAGAGGAAGAGGAGGAGGAGGAAGGGGAGGAGGAGGAGGACCCAGCCCTGCAGAGAGGACTAAAGAACTTCCTTCCTAGTCTTTTTATTGCATCATCCACATGTAAATATATAGAGTGAATTATGTCTCATTCTCAAAAGCTTTCTTGTTTCTCATCCTTGTATGAATGAGTTTTACTTATCCAGAATGGCTGTAACATAGCAAAATCCTATATAGAAGACTGTGCTAGATAGTCCTATTCACAAGCATACAACCCTATATTAAGACATGAACTTTCTCCACATCTAATCATTTTGGTAAGGGAATATAATATTACTTTACATATAAGCCATTTCCAGAACAAACCTATATTCTGTGTTTCTTTACAAATAACATGCAAATTTCTATTTTTTAGCATGTATATTATGTGTGCATGGATGCACGTATGTGTGTGTGTGTGTGTGTGTGTGTGTGTGTGTGTGTGTGTGTGTGTGTGTGTGTGTGTGTGTGTGCAGTCTTGGTGCTGTTCCTCATGAAACATCTACCTTGTTTCTAGAGACAAGGTGGGGCTTGGGTATCCCAATGAAATGAGGCTGGCTGGCCAGCATGGTCCTCCTGTCTCTTGATAACTACAAGTGCGTGCCACGTGGCTTATTTATTTAATTAATGTGAGTTCTGGGGACTGAATTCAGGTCCTCATGATCACATGATGAACACTTTACTGATTGAGCCTTAACTCAGCCCAAGAATCTTTTTTTTTTTTTGACCACAGGGACTATATAATCTTTGGCAGATTGGACATAGCCTTGCTTAAAAGGCTTAGGCAGGCCTACCAAGATATTTTCCCTTTTAATTAACCTAATCATGGGAGCAATATCACACAACATCCACTGGTCCTGCCCAAACTCAAGACTGGGATAGAAAGGACCACATGGAAGGAGCTGGGACTCTTGGGGACTATCTTTTCAAATACTGCTTATTGCAAATGATGCCTGTCTTTTATCTCTGAGCTCACACTAGACTGTGACAATATATACTACATCTCTCACTAGGGGCTCACTTATCCAACTTATACTATCAGCCTTTTTTTTTTTTTCCTTAAATAGTTTTCTAGATTCTTTTTAAAACTGCATTAAAATGTTTCTGTATTTGATATTGGATTCTCCAAAACTGAACCCTGGCTACATTATTAAAGTCTAATCTGATGCTTGTGTGGAACACATTCTAAATGTGAACTGCTAAATGAGAACCTGAAATGCAGAGGATACCTAACGCTAAATTAAACAAGTGGTGGACAGTCTAAAGATGTAGCTAAGGTTTTTTTTCCCTCTTTGTTTGCCCTTTTTTGAGAAAGATGATTTATCCAGATAAATGTACTGCAAATAACTTAGAAAAAATGGAGTTGAAATGGAGTTGTGAGATTCCATAAAAACAGCTACCAAAACAGCCTGATTTCCTCCCTAAGTTTGGTTTTGAGATGCTAACAGCCCAGTTCACATTGGTCTTGTGAATGTCACATAAATCATTTGCTGACTGTTGCACACGGAAATGATAGAAGTATTGATTACATTTTAATAAAAATAACGAATAGGCATTGTTCCAGATATTCTTTCGTGAGTTTAATCAATATCTCCAGCATCCAATTGTCTCTAGGAATACCAACATAACCAACCTCCTAGATGTATAATGGAGGTTTAGATTCCACGTGAGGTGACTGAGGCCACAGTCATGCCCTGAAACCCAAAGTGGCTCTTGTACTAGACAGCAACACCGCCTGAACTTTCTCTTACTGCAGCGTGTTTGATTGATAGCCTGTTTTGAGAAGACAGTGTCAGTGACCTTAATGTTCTGAGCCAAGCTCAGCTGGTGGCATGGTCTGACAACCTGAATATGTTTTTTAGCTAAAATGAGCAGGTGGCTGCAGTGGTCGCCACAGCAACGGTGTGGCTGGAACCCTTGGGAGTTCTCAGTACAGGAATACAGGCAGCTGTGAGGGAGGCTTCAGCCAGGAATAATGGTGACTTCAGGATTAGGAGTCCTTCATCTTCTTTTTAGTCAACACAGGTACAAAACTGTGGATATTTTTTAACCCCTCACTGTAGAACACTTTGCTTGTTTTTACGCAATGTTTTCCTCTACTGGATTTTATAAATGCTATATCAACCTTTGTAACAGCTACCCATTTAAAGAATGGGGTGAAGGAAGACAAAGAAACATAGATTTTATGTCATTTTTAACTTCGTTCCTATTTTTTTCCTTTGTAATTTCCCACCAGGATGCGTTTACTTCCTATGTGAAGGGAAGGAAGGTAAGATGCTGGAGGACAGGGCGACAGGTGGAGAACAGTGAACTCAGTCCTTCTCTCTGTCCCCAGAGGTCAGAGACTTAACCAAGTTTCTATTGACTGCATTGAGGAATCGTCACACCCTCCACCGCTTTGTTGTTGAGAGTGATAGGACAGCTGTTAGTTCAGTGAATGTGAAGAAAGTATATTTGACTGATGCTCTGGGAGTTGCAGGAATTGTTAGGGAGGCAGGTCTGAGAATGAGAGAAGAAACCTAGAGTCTAGATCTGGAGCTTTCTTTTTGTCAGTTCTCTGAGAATTCCATACAACGTATTTTCATCACATTCACCCCTCCTCCCTCCTCCCAGATCCACCCCCTCCTGCTCTACTCACCTAACTTTGTGCTCTTTGTCTCCTTTCTTAAAACAAATCCATTCACGTCTGTGCTATGTATACACTTGGATGTGTGGCCTTCTGCTGGAGCAATTTACTAGGGGCAATCCTGGCTCGGCTGGGCAGCAGCAGTGCACGCTTTTAATCCCAGGGCTTGGGAGACAGAGACAGGTGGATCTCTGTGAGTTTGAGGTCAACCTAGCTTGAAAAACAAGAGGGAGGGAAGGAGGGAGGGAAGGAGAGGGAGAGGGAGAGGGAGAGGGAGAGGGAGAGGGAGAGGGAGAGGGAGAGGGAGAGGGAGAGGGAGAGGGAGAGGGAGAGGGAGAGGGAGAGGGAGAGAGAGAGAGAGAGAGAGAGAGAGAGAGAGAGAGAGAGAGAGAGGAGAGAGAGAGAGAGAGAGAGAGAGAGAGAACTTTATCTTCCAGCAATTATCAGCTGCCCACAGCTCCTTAACTAGAATCGGGACATTGTGCCCCCCTCCCCTCTCCGTGCAGGATCTAGCCTAGCTCATGCAAGCTGTCACAACTGCTATGAGTTCACACATAAAGCCATGTTCACGAAAGTTTTATTACAATCATCCACAACTTTTAGCTTTTATTGTATTGTGGCCTCATTGAGCCTTGGGAGATGAAAATGCGATATAGATGTCCCATTTATGACTGAATAGTCCAGTCTCTTATTCTATGTATTTTGGCCGGCCATGATCTCTGTTTTAATCACTGGTGATAAAGTGTTAGGAGTCAATTTAATACTATATGATTTTAAAACAGAGTAATAGTAGTGGTTTCTTCTAGGGGCTATGACCTATCTAGCTACAGGCACTTGGTCAACAATTGTGCCAGGCATGGGTTTTATCTTATAGGTTAGGACTTCATCCAGTCAGAAAGTGTTTGCTTACTCCAACGATGCTCATGCCACTATTGCAGGAGGCAGAGTGCATTGGTCATGATAGTAGGCTTCTAAAGTCTCAGAGCCTGCCCCATGACATACCTCCTCCGGCAAGGCCACACCCCTTCATCATTCCCAGGCAGTTCCACCAAACAGTGACCAAGGACTTAAACATGAGCCTATGGAAGCCATTCTCATTCAAAGCATCACAGTGTGGGTGATTTGGAACAGTGATTCTTAAATTTGGATGGGATAGTGCCATCTGAGAACTGGATACAGCATGGGTTTCTGGGCCAGTTTCTGATTCTGTAGTCTGGGGATGGGGCCTGAGAATGCACAGTTCTGACCTCTGGATGAAACAGATGTCGCTGGTTTAGGATGACGCTGGTAGAACACCTAATCTGAAGAACTGGGTGCCATTTGGAAAGGCCACTAATTTGTACCACAGGCCACTGAAATGAGGAAGTGAGCTAAGTCAAATTGGTGCAGGGGTAGAAATGTATGGTGTGTGGGGGAGGGGGTATGCACATATGACATGATTATTCAGGGATTCAGTCTAAAGGCGGTGCTGCTGTTTTCAATGTCAGGTTTGCAAGGTCCCTCTGAACGTTGACATCTAGGAAGCAGAGGGAAAAAGTATGCGGAAGCCTTGTGCTGATGAACTAAAACTTCCTTTGTCTGTAATTTAATGATAAAGCAGAACTGCAAAAGGAAGATGGATGGACAGAAATTCAGACACCGTTGGGCACCCACTTTTCAGTGACAACCTTGTGTTAGAAAGGAAGGGAAGACAAGTGACAACAAGAAATGGGGACGTCTACATAATAAATGCATAAACAAACAAACAAACAAACAAACCAGGCATGGTTTGGTATACGGTAACCTCAGACTTGGGAGATGGAGACAGGCAGATTCTGGGAGCTCGCTAGTGCCTGCTATGGGAATGTCTTTTTGTGTACTGTGAATATCATTCTTTAAATAAAAGAACTTTTGGTCCTTGACAGGCATCGTAGCAGTAGGCAGGAGTTGAGCATAGATAGGACAAGCAGAGTGGAGTCAGAGAGATTTTGAGCCAGACACCCAAGGAAGCAACATGTAAGGTAACACAGGGGAGCCACGGGCCACGTGGCAGACAGATTAATGGAAATGGGTTGAGTTAAGACCAAGGAGCTAGCTGGCAATGTGCCTAAGCCATAGGCCAAACAGGATGAAATTAATATGAGCATCTGTGGTTTCTTTGAGACTTTGGGATCGCTAGACAGGATAAGGGCAGCGGGCGGGTCTGAACTGTGGGACTAGGCAGGCCAGAAACTCCTTGTCACAAGCACCTAGCTAATATGATGAGCTTCAGGCTCAGTGAATGACCCTGCCTCAAAAACAAGGTAGAATGAGGAAGATGGCATTTTTAGTGTCCCTCTCCAGTCTCCACATGATCTCACACAGCAAGCACACATGCATATGCATATGCCCATACACTACACCTAGCACAGCCCCCTGAGGAAGAAAGAAACACAGAGTTTTGATGTTCGGCTCAACATATATGTCATCAGTATAATCCCTAAAAATCTATGTTTTCTGTTCCTTTCTGATAAATCAAATGTAGAATTTTCTTGAAACCCTGGTGCAATGTCTTTCCCTATAATTTTGGTTAACTTGACCCCATAATGCACTTCTCTCTTGAGCCTAAGTCAGACAAAATTTTGTGGAAAAAGAACATGAAGAAGTCGGTGTGTCTTATCTCTGTCTGTGTCCTATCAAGTCATACAGCACTTGGTCAGTTGAGGGCTGTTGAGACGGAAAGGAAGCAGTTTACTTTCATTAATTTTATACTTCTCATATTTTGCCATGGAAGAGAAGCAAGTGAGTAGATAAATGTTTTCAAAATCCTTCCCAACAAGTAATCTGAGATGAATAAAAGGTTGCGCACCCATATGTATACACACACACACACACACACACACACACACACACACACACAGAGAGAGAGAGAGAGAGAGAGAGAGAGAGAGAGAGAGAGAGAGAGAGAGAGAGAGAGAAAGAGATACAATTTACATATAAAGGTTCCTTTTGTGGGAATTGGAATTATGGGAGGGTCCGTGGTAAGGTTTTATTCATCAGCACAGTAGCTTGGGTCATTTGGTACCTGTGTTAGCCACACGACCTGTTGTCTTAGGAAGCTGCAGTCATCACTTTTGTGTAGGTGACTGCTTTTGGTCTTAATATGGTGGCAAAGCTGCTGGGGTGGGGGGCGGGGGCTCTTCTCCTGCGTCAACTGACCTGGGTTATAATGAGTTTTACCCTTTGGCATCTCTCCACGATGAGCTGCTGGCCTTCCCTTTTGGAGAGTGTTTGCATTCCCCTTAGCTGTGTGCCCTCTGCCTTTCATTTCTTCTGAGCATTCTGTGGAGAAAAGAGTAGAGTGAAAAATAAACGTCTGAGCAAGCCTTGCCTGCAGGTGTGTTTCTATTGAGGCAAATGAACCCATTTCCTAAAATCTATTTTTATTGTTTTGATTTCTTCTTACTTCCTGTTTCTTTTTTTCTGTTCTAAGAAAGGCTTCTGGAGAAGCTACTGAACAACACGGTTGTTTTACCTAATAAACCCAGTTTTACCCAAGCTACTGAGTTGATCTCAAAGCATAAACCTATGAACTCCCAATAAAGCCTTCCTACTGATTCTCCCATAATTCCAATTTCCACAAGGAAACTTTTTTATGTAAATTGAATCTTTGTGTGTGTGATTCCTTTTATTCTCAAATGACTTACAGGGATGAATTTTGAAGACAGTCAGCCTCTCACCTGATCCTCTTTCTTTTTCTTATGCATATCTAGAGCCAGGAGATGAGAGAAAGAAGCAGTTCATGAGGGATGACATGTAGTCCTGTGTGGCCTTCTGATCTGGCAAGTTTTCAGTCAAGGGGTTAAAGAAACAAAGCTTCAGGGGAGAGAATAATCTGTCTTTGTTTTAGTTATTTAAAGGTTTTAATGATTTGCATGATGGAATTTTCTAACTCGTGTTAAAAGCGGTCATACACGAAATTTCCTCAAGTTGGAGACACAACTTAATAACCAGGAAAACAAACATCAGCAAAGACCCTGCCCTGGCAGGAGCTTCTGGGTTTGAGTATGTATTTTAGCTGCCTGCATATTGCACTCATTGCCTGTGATTTAAGGGGGGGTCAGACGACAAGAAGGGAAAGAAAACCTTGTGTTCTATATCAGGTATTCTTAGAAATGCCAACTCATTTTTCTAGAGTATATAGCACGAGTTAATGAGAAAATGAATCACTTCCAGTGTGACATCGTAGTAACACAGCTTCTTCAAGAAACTTGAAAACAACATCCTGAGTTATTAAAGCTATGAGTGGATTGCTGAAGTGAGTAAGACCACAAAGTAGCCTGGTCTCAAGTTTAGTTGAAAACAAAATTCACTGACCTTTGTAAGCACCGTGGTTATTGTGCCTAATGGTAATCAGGTCTTAAAAGGGGAGGGGCTTATTCATGGCCACATGATTTCCTTATGTCACAGCTGGTCATAAATTTCAAAACTTCTGGTAGGTATCAAGCTTGGTCTAAACTCTCAAAGAGACTCAGATAGGCACTGGTTTGTTGATTAAAATTCAACCAAGTCTTTGATCTACAATGCTATTCTGCCTGCTAAAATACTTGAGGGCAATGTTGGCTAAAGCCTGTGGGAGCAAGCAGCCAATGTCTGATTTGACTTAAGGTCACCCCGTGAGATGGAATCCATACCATATATATTTGTATGTGTCTGGAACCCATGCCATATATATTTGTATGTGTAAGATACAAGTGCAGGCCCATGTAGCAGTGTATACACTGCTTGGGTTGCCAAGTCCATAGACTAGATAGCCCAGAGACCTAGGGTAAAACTAAATAATGTTTGTCTTAAAAGATAATTAGCGATAAAATGACTCCTAATGATACTCTGCTGTACTCATAGATCAGTACTGTATTCAGCCACCAGCAGAGAAGCTTCCAGATGGGAACAAACGCAGAGACCCACAGCCAGATACTACACACAGAGAGACTTTGGAACACTCAGCTCTAAATGGGCTGTGCCCATTAAATCCCTCTCCTCAGCTCAGGGAACCTTGTAGTAGAAGGGATGGAAAGAGTATAAAATCCATAAGGGATGGAGGATATGAGGAGAACACGATCTTCTAAATCAACTCAGTCTCATATGAATGCACAAAGACTAAGGCAGCATGCACCGCACAGGGCCTGCACAGGTCTGCTCCAGGTCCTCTGCATACAGGTTATGTTCTCAGTTTAGTGTTTTTATGGGGCTCTCGAGTGTGGGGATGAGCAGATCTCTGATTCCTGCACCTTATCTTGGGCTTTTTTCCTTCTGTTGGTTTGCCTTGCCCAACTTCAGCGTAACAGTCTTCGTTTTAACCTATTATATTTTATTTTGCAGTTCTGTTATCATTTAGAAGCCTGTTTTTTTTTTCTAATGACAGACAGAAGAGTGGATCTAGATGAAAAAGAAAGTGGGAGAGGACCTGGGAAGTGTATAGGGAGGAGAAACTATAATCTGGATATGTTATATGAGAAAATAATCTATTTGCAATAAAAGGGAGAATTATCATTCAACCATAAGTAAGAAAACACTGGGGCACCAGGAGAAAGAGTATATATAGCATCAAATTGATCTCAAACTCTAATACAAAGTCTTAGTGACTTCTGTTTTCTGTGAAAAGACACCATGATCAAGGCGACTTATAAAGTATAATTGGGGCTTGTTTATAGCTTTGGATAGTGAATCTATGACCATCATGGCAGGGAGCATGGTAGCAAACAGACAGGCATGGTGCTGGAGCAGTAGCTGAGTGCTTACTGATCCACAAGCAGGGAACAGGCAGAGAGAACAGAGTAAGATTGGGTTTAGAGTGAGCAGTTGAATCCTCAAAGCCCACTCCCAACGACACACCCCCTCCTACAAGGGCATGCCTCCTAATCCTTCCTAAATAGTCCACCAACTATTCAAATATATGCACTTATGAGAGGCATTATTATTGAAACTGTCGCATAAGTCATAGATAAGCAGGGATTTATAGCCAAGGAACATCCAATGTGGGATTAGGGAGTTAGTCAGTAGATGGAAAATTGCCAAGAGAAACATCAGAGAGAAGGGGGATTCCAGTCAAGTAACTTGATATAGGGTTCTTAATGATAGCAGGTTAAGGTGATCCGATACCTTAGATGTGGAATTCTTTCTTCTCTCTTCTCCTCTCTCTTCTCCTCTTCCTCCTTTTTCTCCTCTTCCCCCTCCTTCCCTCTCTCTGACAGCTATTGCCATGTAGGTTAGGTTTGCCAGGAACGGTTCCTCCTGCCTTGAACTCAGAGGCTAGAATTATAAGTGTGGGCATTACCTGTGGCAAACAGAATCTTGTTGTGCTAACTTAACAGGATTCTTGCTAAAGATGGGTATTATAAAGATGGATAGAGAATTCCAGCATTTATTTATAATATAGTAAAAGACGTATACATATACACATACACACACACACACACACACACACACACACACACACACACACACACACACACACACGGCCCAGAAAAGAATAACTAAATTTGATCAAGAAGGGAATCTATGATACTCTCTCTAGTCTCTTTCCCTGTCAATTATTTTTCTACAACATACTAACACATATCTAACACATATCTACAGCATCCAGTCACTGTACCAACCCATATGTAAACAACAACAACAAAATTGCCGAGAGATTTCAGCAGAGAATGGTTAGTGCCTGCCAGGGACCCAACGCTTGGTAGGACAGAACAGTACTGAAGAGAAAAAGAACTAATGAGAAAACCCGGCTGAAGTTTTGGGAACCTCAGATTTGTGCAGCTTATAAAGCTGTTTTGTTGGATGGGCAGCTTTCCTTAGAAACCTCCCTTGCAAAGGGAGACCTTTAAACTTACGGTTTCTCAGTAAACCCATATATTATCAAGCTACAATCATGTTGTTCCCATTCTGATCCAACATTTTAGATCTTAGTGGCCACTGAAGTGCTGTCATGTAGAATTCTGAAAGACAGAAAGGTCACATGCATACATTCATGAAGCCTTCTCTTGCAGTTTGTAACTTGTAGGATTTGGGAGATATTTAGAACACTTGACAAGCAGAATACATTCCATTAATAGTTACCATGACCTTTATTCATGGATAGTTTTCTTTGGGAACTAATCCAAACAAACAAACAGACATTTCCCAACTCTCTATGCTTGAAAGAACATGAAATTAAAGTGGTACTTGAGATGGACAGTTCATCTATTGTTTTGTGCAAGTCATGACTGCGGTGTTTCCTCACTCACTGTTCTTAAGACCTGGAACTTTCCAGAACAAAATTACAGTAACAGTCAGTATTTATTAAATAACTAAGTTCTTGCTGTTTGTTTGTTGTATTGTGAGACCTTGTTATGCAGCCCAGATGGCCTCCAACTCATGATCCTCCTGTGTTAGCATCCCAAGTGTTGGGATTACAGTGTATACCAACACACCTAGGGGTGTGAGTGTGTATGTGGCTTGTGCACATGATTATATATACTTATGGATAATGGGTGCATGTTTATGTGACTGTGCATGCTTGAGAAGACCCGAGATCTTCCTATGTAGCTCTCAAGTTTATTCTTGGAAATAGACTGCCTCACTGATTGCCGAGGCTGGCTGGCCAATATGCTTCGGGGATCCCTGTTTCTCCTCCTTCATCACCAGAGTTACAGATGCAGGCTATTCCTCTCAACTTTTACATGTGTGCTGGGGATCTAAACTTGGGTTCTCATGCTGGTATGAGCCATAGCCCAACCCCCAGCTTTTACACACTTCTATTCTATACCAGACAAAATTCTAAACATTCAAACTTCATGAAACCTTGTCATAAAACTTTTTTATATATAAGGGTGGAGTAACCAAGAAAGAACTTTGATGATCACCTATCTAGTGGGTACCAGAGACATATTTGAACTCGGGGAGCCTGAGGCAAACGCTGTTATTATTATTGTCTATTTGGAGACACTAAGGCTTACAGAGCCCAGTCACTTGATCAAGATTCAGGATCCAGTCACTCAAGAGTTAGTGATGTGGCAGGGCTGGATTTTAAACCAAGGCCTATCTGATCCAAAACCTGCAATCTCACCTCTCAAGTTAAACATTCAAAGGAATTCTCTGTACTTATGGCATTTAAAGAAGGAGCTTGATCTCACCTCATTGGTCTATTGGAATAAGGTCTCCTAAAGTAGGAACTGGAAGCCAGGCACTGGGATGTACTCTTAATTACAGCACTCTGGAGGTAGATGCAGGTAGATCTTGGTAAGTTTGAGGCCAGCCTGGTCTACAGAGTGAGTTCCCAGATAGCCAGGGATACAAAGAGACCCTGTCTCAAAGTAATAATAATAAAGCAGGAACTAGAAGAAGATATAAGGGTCTGGAGCCCTCCATTTTCACTGTAAATGTGTTTCTTCCTCATTAGATATCCTGGCCACATTTGAACTCCCTAGTACTTTACCATAAATCCCAATTATGGTTTCCATCACTCAGTATTATAACTTCAACTTCTTTTTTTAAGATTTGTTTTATTTTTAATTATGTCTATTGTCTGTGGGTGGATATATACATATGAGTGTAGGTGCCAGCAGAGGCCAGAGGCATTGGATGCTACAGTGCTGGAGTCATAGGCCGTGTGAGCTGATTAATGTGGTTGCTGAGAATCCAACTCAGGTCCTCTGCAGGAATAGCACCTACTGTTAGCTGCTGAGCTATCTCACCATCCCCGGGTTCAATTTTTATCTGTCTCTACCATATGTCACAAGCTCCTTAATGAAAAGATCTATTTTTTTTTTTTTTGGACTCGCTCTACTATCTAGTGGTGGGGCCTAGCATACGACAGTATTCTCTGTACAATTTTATCACTCAAGGGGCACTGGAAAGTATTCATAAGTATTGCTCTGAGAATACATTGTTGGTCACAGTATTAATGATCCTGAGAGAGGCATTTAATCTCCCGGAGAGTCTTTGTCCCTGTCTGGTCTGTGGACCATGGTTGATTATTCATAGGAGGTCTAATACATACATGAGTGTGAAATCTGCAGACTACATTCTTTAAACATACTGTTGATTCTGTGCCTTGTCTCAAAGAATCCTGGGCCAGGATGGGAATTGACAAAGCTGATTTGTCTCCATGGCATCCAGCAGTGTGCCTTCAGGGCAATAGGTACTATTTAATCACTATTGCCCATGCCAAGCAGATAATGTGCTTCATTTAGTGTTGGGTTTATATTCCTTCATGGCTTCTGCACACATTTTTTTTTCTGGGTCCTAAGGAGATCTTAAATGAGCATAAATCTTGTTAACTATTAGGAAGAGAAAAGAAAAGAAGGGTCTCCGCAGCTGAGGAAGCAGATAATTGGCTCCCTGACCATTGAAGGTTAAGTGTAGTTACTCATCAAAGCCAATGTTCTTCATGACTGTCTTCATCATCCACATTTAACCTAGATTGTTAAATGCAGCCCAGGATACAAAAACCCCAGGAAGCTGACATCTTTAAAAGCTTTTAGAAGGTAATCAGTCAAGGACTGAAGAATCTCTTCACATTCAACATTCACTTCACATTCCACAATCTCTGGCTTTCTCCCCTCCTCTCTCTTATGTGAAATTCCTTATTTTAGGGAGAGTTCTTTCTTCCTCTATTTTTAAAGACTGTATTTTCAATCATGTCAAATTCTCTGGAAGTTTATGAATCCCTCGAATACCAACTACTACATAAAGGTGGATATACTTTCCAGCTGTTTGCTTTTCAAGTTTTAAAAGATTTATTCATTCAAATCAGTGTGATAATTTATCATAAGAGCTTTATCCATTTAAAAAACTAACAAGAACCTATTTAGCATAAACTTCACATTTTATTTAGCTAACCAGCCATATGATAAACTTAAAGCTATTGAACTTACACTTCTGGCCCAGAATTTCCTCTTCTGGTAAATTACCTTAAGGATATAATGAGAGATGACATTTTTTTATAATAGAAAACAATCAGTAAAACCTCAATATTTCATCTTTAGGTAGATGGTTAAACAGATTTTTTTAATTGAATCATTTTCTACCCTGGCTTTTTGTAAAAGTGAGGGTGGGCACTATCTGGGAAAGGAAGGGACAAGCAGAGTGGGAGGAGAAGACAATAAAGGGAAATAAAACATTGGTGGCATGCATGCAAGAGCATTTCATCAGTAGACACATTTTGGAAAATAATACATGCTACAGAAAGTAAATACATTTGAAAAGTGGGTGTTTTCAAAGAAGTAATTGCAGAGAAATGTGCCGTTTATTAAAATGTTTGGGTATATCTCTCTTTCTTCTTTCTTTCTTTCTTCCTTCCTTCCTTCCTTCCTTTCTTTATTTCTCACAGACAGTCCACCTAGAAATACACACATATTTATATAGAAAGGGATCTGGGAGGTATACTCACAAATATTAACTCAGGCCACGTGTAGGCAGTGAGCATACACATAAGATTCCTTTTCACTTTAACATTTCTGTGCCTCCAATGCTCTACAATGTGGACATCTGAATCTTAGGGAAGAATATGTGTTTGGCACAAAATCGACGTTATATTCCTACAAACTTCTAAGAATAAAAATGGAGGGCTTGTGTAGTGGAGCGCACCCATCTGCTGCCTGCCCTCCTGGTATCTTCGCATGTTTCCTTGGTTTTGTATAGATAGTGGAAGTTTCAAGGAAACCTTCCTCCAGTCCTGTGGATTACTAAACACCTTTGCTGTCCCTTACCATCTAGTCCTTGGTAATTCCAGACAGAACAGGTTGAGAGAGTGGATGGAGATCAGAGCTAGGGATTCAGCTGAATGCAGAGTTCAGTACAGCTGTGGGTTATGAGTGAGTCTGGATTCAGAGGCAGCTGGACTCTCACTACCTGCTACCTACTTGCTGCCCCTTAGTTTTCACACATGGATTGACTGACCTAATTGGGGTTGGGGTAGACGGTAAGTACTCAGTAAAAGTTAGCTGTTTCTGAACTTCAAAAGAAACAGAACCCTTTCATCAGCCCGGTAGGCGGAAGCAGGGCTTCAGCAGGTGCAGGTGGCTAGCTACCGATAGGAAGGAAGCAATTAACAGGCTGAGTCTTGTGTTTTGTTGGTGTTGAGGATGAGAAGAGGAAGGACGCAGGAAGCCCCAGAAGGGTTGTGCCAAAAATATATGGAGTCAGGGGTTACAAATTCACTGGAGTTGGAGGCAGAAGTGGGAAGAATTCAGCTGCATCATACTAGTGACACCCAGCTGCCACTGCCCCCTGGAGAAGGCCACTGCTATTAGTATTTGGTCCCCAGTCCTCAGCACAGGGTTCACAAGGCTCCTCTTCCTTTAGCACAACTAGGGAGGGGTAAAGAAGAACGGCCACTTCAGGCACTGATGCTGGAGGAAGAGGCCACGACCCAGGTACTCCCTAGCAGGGAGGTGGTGGGTCATCAAGTAGAAAGCGATTGTTCTCCATGTTCACAACCTCTGCCACCATTGATAAATGGATACTATCCCATCCTTTCGTGCAGGGCCTCCATGCACTTGGTAGAAACGAAACATGATGGTAGAAGAAAAATCAAAATCAGGACTCTGGTATTGGAAGTTTTGAGTTGCTAAGAAAGAGGTTAGTTGCTAGAAAGGCCTATAAAACAAACACATGTCAGTCGGGATTGGGCTGGGTTCAGAAGGAAATCAGGGTGCTTTCCTGCTATAAGATTGGAGAGAGTGTTGAGCATCTCTTCCAAAGACATGCAGGTGGTTCTCTGAGCACTGACAGTCCTCAGTGGCAGAATGAAGTCACTTTTAGTTCTCTGGCACCTGAATAATAGACACAAGGCAAGAAAGGTGCTCAACATCTGGGTGATCCTCACAGGGTGAATGAGAATCAGATGTCAGCTTGACAATGACTTTCATTCCCATTCTGGTGGCCAGGAGCCTTTCTGACTGTATTACACGAACATTTCCACCTCAGGTCAATACAACTGTCTTCTGCCTGAGACTCAGAGATGAGCCAGGACCACAGTTCAGTAAGAGTAGTGATGGAATTGAAAGGAAATGGCAGAGGAAGGCACCTTTCTTAAAAAGCACGGTCTTCCTTACTCAACATACTAGGCAAAATAATCCAGACTCAGGGAGACCGTTAGAGAAGGAGTTGGGGGAGGGAAAGAAGAAGAGCAGTTGTCACCCTGTCATGACCTCTTTGGGGATCAAATGGCCCTTTCTCAAGGGTCACCTAAGGCCATTGGAACACACAGATAGATATTCGCATTGTGATTCACAGCAGTAGCAAGATTACAGTTATGAAGTCGCAGTGAAAATCACTGTATGGTTGGGGGTCACCACACCCTTAAGATCTGTGTTAGAAGGTTGCAGCACCGGGAAGGTTGGGAACCACAGAAGGAGGAAATTGAAAGAGGTAAGAAGGAAGAATGAACATGACCAATGAAAATCCCATGTGTGTATGAAATGATCCCGACAAAATGCACACATTTATCATACATTTGTCAAAAAGGATTAAAAAGGCAACCTCCTTCCTGTGGCATGTAAATTTAGAGCCAGGTAAAACATTCTTTCTTTTCCTCAGCCACCCTGTTGGCCTTTCCTTTCATCTGGAATTTCCCTCTGTGTTACAGCAAAATACTTAGCAGTTTTTTAAATCATTTTTTAAAAAATCATCCTATTGAAGACTTTTCTTTGAGACATAAAGGCTTTTTCCAGCATTAATAAGTCTTTATTAAAATTCAGCTATTGCCAAGCATAGTGGCATTCAAGAGACGGAGGCAAAAGAATTGCTGTTAGTTCAAGGCCAACCTGGGCTACATAGTAAGTCTATATCCATGACCCTGTCCCTGCCAAAAATACACAAGAACAAACACCCAGGAAGAATTGAGTGAAACTTTGATGACTCATAACTTATCTAAATCCATCATCACTTTTGAGCCTAAATTTATTGAGCCCATATTATCTGCTTAGGAGAGTTTCTATTTATTTGGTCCTCTGTCTATTTAAAACATGCTCTATTGACCTGTAACTTACAAATGATTAGATTGACACTTTGGAGTCATTTGAAGGAAATACAGCAATCAAAGTTGATCCAGGTCCCAGACGTCTGAATCTGCCCCAAAGCTCTAACCTTTTCTCTTACTCCATTCCTGTCAGCAATGAGTCTGTGTTCTGTCCAAATACCTTTGCCACTTCCTGGCCTTAAGCATTTCCATAAATAAGACACCTGAGATTGGGGGGATAGTTCAGTCAGTAAAGACCCAAGCTTGATCCCTAAAGTCATGTCTGAAGCTCATGATGGTGTATGCCTATAAGCCCAGCACTGAGAGACAGAGACAAATAGGTCTCTGGGGCTGGCTAGTCAGGCAATCTAACTTCATTGGCAAGCCTCAGGTCCCAAGGAGAGACTGTTGTCCTAAGGAACAACATCCTACATAGGTCTTTGGCTTTGTCACACACATGCACCCATGTACATGAGCACCCTCATACTTGTGGACAAGCACACACACAAACTACAACAACATACACTTCCCATTCCACAAAAGATACTCAGCTCTGTTTAGGATCTAGTTAATATAGATGAAAAAAAAAAAAAAAGAATATGGATGCTCCTAGGTATGGATGCGGAGAAGTTTTCTTTTCTTGTAGATATTAGGGAGAAAACAGCTAGAGGCATTCAGAAGGGTCCAGACTGCACATGGTCAATAGACTGAGCCCAGCCATGGAGGTTGGGGGTATAGAGAAAACCTGGGAACCAAGAGATGGTATAGGCAAAATAAGGTAGGTTTTATAGTTAGAGAAGCTGAGAGAGGAAGTGAAGCTCTGGGGGTGGAGAGGTTTAGGGTAGGGGCCAGGGAAGGTAATGAATCTGGAAAAGGTACCAGTGACGCTGAGAGCCTGGATGCCAGAGTCCACTCTGACATGTTAAATAGGCATCCCAGGTAGCCATTTTTCAGGGTTTCTCTGAGACCTCATCCATCCAGTTTCTGAATGGACCAGAAGAAGGAAGCAAGAGATGGAGCCCCTTGTTCTAGGAGTGACCAGGAGTCACCCCTCCCTCACTCCCCTGCAAGCCCTGAAGGTACAAGCTGCAGAGAGCCTGGAAACAGAGTGTTCCTGGCCTGTTCTTCCAAAAACAGAAATTCAGGCCAGAGGCAAGCCACACGCCCCGTGCAGAATGCTTCCCTCCTTGGTCGTCCCTCTCTTAGCTCTTGAACTCTGGGATACTGGACATGAGGGCAAAGGACAGAAGGATCTAGAATTACTCCCACATTTCTGGCTTCAGTTACTGCTAAATAATGAGAGCAGTAATAAGGGAACAGCGGGGGAATAGAATGTTTATTGAGCCTCTTCCCTGTGCCAGACATCCATTATTCCATGCGATCCTCTCAAAGGCTGTGTGAGCTGCTCTCTGTTCCTGGTAGGGGGTGGGGACACACACACACCAGGAATCTTGCTTTCAAATTCCTTCAGCCCATGTTGTTTAGGACCATCAGGTTTGTACTTTAATTCCTTCCAAACTCTCTCTCCTTCCTCCTCTCTGGTTTATATCTTAATTCGGCCTCATCATCGCTGGACCTGATGCTTGCAAGACCCTATTACGAATCTCTCCCTGTCCACTCTGGCCTTAACTGGTCACTCCTATAGTACTACTTATTTCTCTTTTCAAATGCAAACTTGAGATATTAGTCTATTTCCTAACATATCTTCTATGACTCAACTTTGAGTTTCAGGATAAAATTATGACTCTGGCTCCTTATGAATATGGGTTGTCCAGGATCCCAGACCAGATGTAGCTCTTTCTCTCACCTCCTCCATTGTGCCTTCTGCTAATCCAGATGAATGCTCTTTCTTCATCTCCTCCCCTCTCCTGGCCATGGCCATTCTTGTTCTTAGGGGAGTTCCATGATGTTCTCTGAGAATTCTCTCTAGGACTTTCCTTAAGAGAGTCTCCATGACTCCATTCCCATCCCTTACTTTATTCTGGAAATATTCCATCATCCCCACCCCACCAAGTTGATGGCCTTCTTATATTCCTATCTGTCTGGGAGTCTCTCTTTTTCCGGCCTTTCTGAAGTTCAAGTCTTAATAAAGACTGTAGTGTAATTATTTCCTCCAGATTGAAACATTCTTGAGGAATACAGAGACTCACCCTCTCTCTCACTCACTCACAAGAATTTGGAAGCTAAGGAACATACAAAATTCAGAAAGTTATGATATCTAAACTGCCCGCATGTCACAAGGTTAGATAATCAGAAGGCAGTTGCAGGGGAAAACTGTCTCAAGTGGAGATGTTTGCAAGTTGAACAATTTGTGCCAGGGACTCAGCTTCCACCAGCCCTTGCCCATGTCAAAGTGATTCTTTAAAGTGTTGCTGCAGTCTTTGAATCACCCACAGCTCCTGTAAATAATGTCAATAAGCTCATTGGTCCACCAATCAACTTTGTGGTGATATATTGTGTATTAAATAAAGATTGCCTGAAGATCAGAGGACAGAGCCAATCACAGAGTTAGCCATAGAAGTCAGTCAGTGGTGTCACACACCTTTAATCTTAGTACTCAGGAAGCAGAGATTCCTCTGGATCTTTGTGAGTTCAAAACCAGCCTGGATTACTTGGGAAACAAAGGAGAAACAGAGCCAGGAAGTGGTGGCACACACCTTTAATCCCAGCTTTTGGGATCTCATGCCTTTAATCTCAGCTCTAGGAAGGTTGGGACAGGAAGTGATGTGGCTGGGCAGAGAAAGGAATAGACAGGAGGCAGGAGCTCAGCAGGTCGCTTCACCCTCCTGCCCTTGAGCTCCCTTCCCATCCTGGTACTTCCCTTCCTTTTGTTTGAGAACGCTGAGGCAATGAGTCGGAGAGACAGGATCTTCTTCCTCTTTCAGCCTGAGGATGCAGTAGTGGTGAAAAACTCTAGTGGCTCGTTCCCCTGTCTCTCTGATCTTTACCCCACTATCTGGCTCCAGGTTTTTATTATAAGACAAATTAGGATTTGACTGACACGTTTTGGGGGTGAGGAGTTGTTCTATTTGCTGTTAGTGATGTGTTTGGGGTGAGCCCTCAGGAAAAGTCACCCCAACAAGGACAAAAGAAGTCGTAAGTTCCCATTTGCTACAAAATAGCTTCCAGAAGAATGTAAATCTAAACCTAGAAAATTGGCTGATACTCATCCCATGCTATTTCTGCAGCCTAAACCATAGGTACACATCTGGAAGGAAAGACAGCTTCATTTTGGAAAACATTATGTTTGAAATGCCTGTGGACTTTGGGATAACTGTGTGTGCTAGTGATTGTGAAGACAGGAATAGAGCTCTGAAGAGGTTTTAGGTTAGGTATGCAAGATCAGCATACTTATATTTGGAGAATCTGACAGAGGAGAAAATGTGAGCAAGTTTTAAAGATCAATTCATTGAAGGGAGGAAGGAGAGCTATAGAGTATTGCTTTAACTAAATACCACCTGGTGCATGAATTATAAACAATAGATATTTACTTATTTCTATTGTATTGCTTTTTGTTGTTGTTAAACACAGGGTCTCATGGAGTAATTTAGATTGGTCTCAAACTCTCCACTCTCATGCATCAGCATCCTAAGTGTTGAGATTATAGGTATGTGCATCCTCACCTGGATGCCAGCTGACACACAGTTCTGGTTCTTATATACTTGGTACCCAGCATGAGTCTATTTCCTGGCTCATACATGGCTAAGTTTTGCTGTATCTTTCCATGGTAGAAGGAGTGATGTTTCTGTCTCTGGAGCCCCTTTTAAGAGTGCACCAATTCATCCAGCATCAGCTCTTCCCCAACCATCTCCATAAGGCCCCACTTCCAAATGTCACATGTAAGGATGAGATTTCAACACATTTTGAGGGGCAAACCATTCAGTCTGTATCACTTGATTTTGCAATGGAGATTGAAAGATGGCATCAGGGCCATGCTCCTAGCTGAAACCACTCTCTTCCCTTTCTTGTCTACTCAGGCCACCCACCGCTCCAGCATTCTTTCTCATTAACCATACCCAGTCTGTATGCTTCCTCTGTTCTGTTAGATATTTCTTATCATCCTAGAGACAAACAAGCATCAGACCTCCTTGAGCTCATTTTTTCACTTTCAGATTCCTCTGCTTGGTTTCCCTCTTCCGTTCTCAACAGAACACCTTGAAGGAGGCGTCTTATTCCTTGTCTCTTGATTCTAACTTTACATTACTTCAGGTAAGAGATGGCAGGGAGCAGGGGTTTTCCCACCTTCACTGAGACTTCCTTGTCAAGGTCAGTATGTCATGTCATGTCTTTCAGCTGACAAATTCAATGGACCATGAACACTCTTAGTTTTTCATGCTGACCAATGGTTAGCGTTTGATTCATACAATCAGCCCCTTCTCCTTAACTGTCTCTTGCATCACCCCAGAGATGGTACTCTTGACTTTTTAATAAAATCTATGATTAATATCATGTTAGTTTTATACTAATGTCAGGATTTTAAGTACTAGCCTGGACTTCCTGACATTCGATGACTGCCCTGTGTCAAATCAGTGTCCAACATGGATCCCAGTGTTCTACTCAAGCATAAAGTCTTCCTTACTCCAGAAAATAGCAACGCCATTCTTCCCACTGCTCAGGCTCTAAGCTTCAGGCTTGCACTAGACATTTACTCTCAATTCCACATCGGATTTCTTAAAAAGTATTGTCATCTCACTTTCAAAATAGTGCAGAATCAGATCGTTTCATATGACATTTACTGTAAACTCCTAGTGACTAGGGCTTACTCCTAGCCATGCACCACCATGTCTTCAGCCTCCAAATTGGACTCACTGCTCCTGCCCTCACATTCTGGAGTCTGTTCTCAACACACCGCCAAGATGTTCCTATTAAAATGTAATTCAGATCAAATATTCCCCTGGTCAAAATCTTCCTGTAGGTTCCTGTCTCAGTCAGAACAGAAACCAATCCCTAAGGTCTTTAGATCCCTACAGACTTCCTTTACCAACCTCCTTGGTGTCCTTGGGGGCAAGCATACAATTGTAAGCCTGTGTACATGATTCTCCTATCTGCAATGCATGCTCCCAACCCCCGCTTCACCGCCTTTCCTTTCCACATAATGCTCTCTTCCCTGCTTTATCTTTTCTTATAGGGAGTGAACTCTTATTCAAGTGGTTGGTTGCAGAACCCTCAGTTTCTGGTAGTGCTTATGACACTGAAGGAAGCTGAGTGACACTGTTGGAGAGTGTGGAGATAACTGATCTACCAGTGTTCAGAGGGACGCAATCCTAGGGTCACCAGCAAGGAGCGGTGTGAAAATCCCCTCAAGTCTTATGTTAAGAGGCAGGGCAGAGTAGAAACCTGAGACCAAGGGCATTGACTGAAGCAATTCACCAGCAAGGTGCCCTTCCCTGAGTTTGCCCTCCTAAGCCCTTTGTCTCTAATTGTAATGGAAGCAAATGTCCCCATGCCAAAGGTCTCCCACAAACGATGGAGATGGTTGATAGAGATCCACTCAACACAGAAGCCCTTCATGACCTTGACGTTATCTCAGGTCTGAGTAAAACTTGCTCACACGTGAACCCATGCCAAACAGACTTCATTGTTGTTGGTCTCTTATTCTCGTTCCTTTAAAAAATTCACATGACTGACCTATTTTAAATTTGAGAATAAACCACTACCTATGCACCGGTAGGTAGATTTAGAACAGCACAGAGTTCTTTGGGATTGTTTCACGTTGAAAAAAAGAACCCAATAATTTGTTATAGAATTTTGTATTTGGGTACTGTACCTACATTATCACCCCACTTCTTTTAACTCTTCACGTGTCCCCCTGAATCACTGGTACCTCCCAAATACATGACCTCTATTTATTTCAGTATTTTTGTTACACACACACACACACACACACACACACACACACACACACACACACACAAATTATAAATGCAACCTGCTTTGCCAGGCAGTGGCATATGCACTTAATCCCAGCACTCAGGAGACAGAGGTAGATGGATCTCAGAGTTCAAGGACAGTCTGGTCAGGACAGCCAAGGTGACACAGAGAAACTCTGTCTCAAAATAACAAATAAATAAATAAGTGCAGGCTGTTGAGTTCATATATTGTTGTTGATGTGCATGTTCTTAGGGATGTCCACTAGGTAAACAGGGAGCTCATTCCTGGAATAGACTGGTTTCCCCCCTCTCGGCAGTTATTAATTGCCTATAGTTTATCATCTAGATATGGGCCTTGTGAGATTTTCTATCCACATCAGCATGTGGACAGCAGAGTATCTGATTGCATCTTAAGATTATTCTTGTTGTCTTGCCTGGTTGTGAGTCTGGTACAGGTTTTGTTTCGTTGTGGCTTTCTCCATATCTTAGTTCTATAACTCCAACATCCTCAAAGATGGAAGGAGAGAACACTAGGAAGACAGCTGAATGCCCAGGCATTGGCTAGAATACAGGAACTTGATTGTGCGCAGGACAAGTACACTGGCCACAGAGTACTACTGAATCCATATCAACATTGAGCCTACGTCTCAGTGTTGACCCTGGCTGCTGAGAAAGAGACAGGAGGTGGGAGAAGGATGAAAACAAAAATTGATCTTGGCTTTAGAAAATATAAATATATGTGAGGGCATTTCACCTTATCCACTACTTATCCAATATATTCTGTAGCGATTGGGTTATAATTAATTGTTCATTATCTCTCTCAAACCATTAGCCTGGAAACTCTTGAAAGTCAAATATCTTATCCTTTTCTTTATACAGTGCTGGCCACTTTACATTCATTAAATGAGTAATGATTTGTAACAGTCTGTGTCTGTTACTTATTAGATATGCCTTATAACCAAGCTATACACCTATAAGTATATAGTCAGTATTAGCTATGAGACAGTCTGGTGTAGCTTTTAATTATTATCAAAATGAATACTATAAAGGATCATAATTCCATTTCTACTGTGATTTCCAGAAGTCAGAGCCAATTTGTGAACATTAACTATATTATTCTCTATTATTTACATATATGCATACACCTTCCATCATCATATACATACATATGCATGTACACAGATTATTTATAAAATTATACTATTCACTATTTATAAGAATATTATACACAGATTATTTCAAAACTTTTCATGATCAGGGTTGCATATGAGTATACTAATTTTCATAATGTACTCTGTCGGTTAATTTTGGTCTAAGTTTTATCTGAGTAGCCAAGTTTCTATAGAGACTAAATGCATATGAACACACATGTCAATTATATTTATTATTTTTTTTGTGAATCTTCGTATATGAGTCTACAGTGGTTTTCTTTGTGCACTCAGAAGGTAAATGGGATAGTCAGACAAAAGACAAAGCTAGATCTGCTATAGAGAAAGTGAATCCATGAATTTCTTACTTAAGATTTTTTTTTATTTTTTAATAAACCTTTTAAAATTTATATTACATACTGACCTCAATTTTTCCTCCATCCTTCATCCTTCCCCCTTTCCCACCACACTCCCATCTACCCAAATCCCTACCCACTCCTCCTGTCTCCATTCAGCAAGGGGAAGGCCTTCCATGGGCTTGAACAAAGCATGGCACATCAAGTTAAGGCAGGACCAAGCTCTTCTCCTTGTATCAAGGCTGGGCAAGGTAATCCAGCATGGGGAACAGGTTCTCAAAAGCCAACTAAATGCCAGGAACAGGTCCTGATCTCCCTGTTGGAAGCCTTACAAACAGACCAAGCTATATAACTGTCACACACAGGCAGAGAGCCTAGGTTGGTCCTATGCAGACTCCCTAACTATAGATTAAGAGTCCATGAATTCCAACTAGCTCAGATCAGCTATCTCTGTGGTTCCCCCACCATAGCCTTGACTCCCCTGGCTCATACCCTGTGATTTCCCATCATAACCTTGACCTCCTTGTTCATACTCAGTGACTGCCCATCATGACCTTGACTCCCCTGGCCCATAAAATCCCTCCTCTCTTTTCTCAGGAGTACTTTGCTTGCCTCAGTTCTTGGCTAGGGATCTCTGTGTCCGCTTCAACTAGTAACTAGAAAGAAAAGACTCTTTGATGACAATTAGGGTAGTCACCAACCTAATTACAATAGAGGGCCAATTCAGGCGCCCTCTCCACTATTGCTAGGAAGTCTTAGCTGGGGTCATCCTTGTGGATTCCTGAAATTTTCCATGGCACTATGTTTCTCCCAGCCCAAAGGCATCTCTTTCATAACTTTCACTCTCTGTCACACACCAAACCTACTCTCTCAAGCTCCTAACTCCCCATCTTTCCTATCCTCACTCCCAGCTTATAACAAGAACCTGGGAACAACCTAGATGTTCCTTAACTGAATAATGGATAAGGAAAATGTGGTACATATACACAATGGTGTATTATTCAACTGTAAAAAATAATGACATCATGAAATTTGCAGGCAATGCATGGAACTAGAAAAAAATCATTCTTAATGAGGAAATTTGATGTGGATGTCTTTCTGTATGCTATGAATACCATTTGTTATTAAAGAGGATATGGCAAGTCAGCTTATAGACAAGTTGGAAATCCCAACATAGATAAAGAGTAAGAAGGGTGTAGTCATACAGAGATGCTTTGTGCTGTTGTGCAAGAGAGCAATACGTAATGGAACACAAATAAAGTCACCTGGCAAAGCATAGATTAATAGAAATAGACTAAGTTGTAAGAATTAGCTGATAATGAGCCTAAGCCATAAGCCAGACAACTTATAGCTTAAAATTAATATAAGTCTTTATATGATTATTTGGTGATAAGTGGCTGCAGGACCATGGGTGGGAAGATTCCTCTGGACCTTAGGCTGGTCAGGTCAGAAACTTCTGGATACAGAAACCCAGACCCAGAAAGACAAACATGGTATACACTTACTCATAAGTATATGTTAAAAGTAAACTATTGCATAATCAACCTACAATCCACAGCCCTAGAGTGGTTAGCCCAAAGAGAGATGCATGGATTTCCCTAGGAGGGGGAAGTAGAAATTTTTCTGTTCCATCCTTAATTCATCAATGGACCACTGGTATGGAAGTTTCTACAACAGCTTATCTACGTCCTCTTTATGGTAAATAATACAGGCAATTTCATGCTTCACTTGGTTTGGACTAAAAAGTAAGGATAATGTGAATAGCAATAATAGTGATTAAGCAAAGTAAGAACTACTAGTAGATAGATAGCCTGAGGTTCAAGAGAATCAGCACAACCAAGGTTTGCTGTATTTCACTGATGATCTGTAGAAGTCTACAAACAACAGAACACCATCGAAGAACTTCCAGCAGATTCATTTCTAAAAAGGGCTCTGGTCAAAGGCCACACTGTTAATAGGAATCAACTGAGCCCTATTTTTTGTCAGTTTGTTTGATGAGGATTGAACAAGGCACTGATCCTCTATCAGATGTATAAGTAGGAAAGATCCTTTCCTGTTCTGTAGGCTGCCACTTTGTCTAAATGATGGTGTTCTTCTCAGAAAATTCTTTCCTGTACCAATATGTTTAAGCCTCCTTTCTACTCTATCAAATTCAGGGCATATGTTCTTTATCCATTTAGAGCTGAGTTTCATGTGGGATTATAAATCTGAATTTGTTTGCACCCTACTACATGCAGCCATCCAGTTTAATCAGCACCCTTTATTGAGGATGCGGAATTTTCTCCATTGTGTATTTTTTACTTCTTTGTGAAAAATCAAATCCCATCATTTATGGACTTATGCCTGGGCCTTCAATTTAATTCTATTTACCAACATGTCTGCTTTTAATTCTACTACAAGCTATCTGATTTTATTTCTATGCTCTGTAGAGCAACTCAAAATAAGGGACGATGATACCTCTAGTAGCTCTTTTATCATTCAAAATTGGTTTAGCTATTCTGGATTATCTTGTGTTTTTCCATATGAAGCTGAAAATTCTCCTTTAAATTTCTGTGAAGAATTAATGTTGGAATTTTGATGAGGATTGCATTGAATCTGTAGATTGTTTTTGGCAGGGTGGCCATATTACAATATTAATCCCACCAATCTTTGAACATGAGAAATCTTTCTTTCTTCTGATGTCTTCTTCAATTTTTTGTTCAATGCCTGAAAGTTTTTATTATACAAACCTTTCAGTTGCTTAGAGTTCCCCAAGATACTTTATTTTTTGAGGCCATTCCCTGAGTTATTTCTCAATGGGACTGGCATTTGTACATAGGAATGCTACTGATCGATGTTGGTTTGTATCTTTCTACTTTGCTCCTGAAGGTGTTTATCAACTGTGAAAATTTTAAGGACTTCTATGTTAAAAAATTATATAATCTACAAATATAGTTTGATTTCTTCCATTGCCATTTATTTGTATCCCCTGAGTTACTTCAGTTTACTTATTGCTCTAGCTAAAACTTCAGGTATAGAAAGAGTGGACGTCATTGTCTTGTTTCCTGTTTTAATGGAAATGCTTTGAGTTTCTATGTGTTTAGGTCAATGTTGGCTCTAGGACTGTTATAAATTGTCCTTATTATGTTGATGTATATCTCTTGTGTCCCTAGTTTCTTCAGGACTTTAACAGACAGAGAGAGAGAGAGAGAGAGAGAGAGAGAGAGAGAGAGAGAGAGAGAGAGAGCAGAGAGGGGGGGCACTTAAGTTGTTTTGCAGTTTCTTAATGATCATATTGCTTTCTTGTCTTCCGGAGGGAAGATTCTAACATCAAAAGTGAGAAAATATTTCAGAAGGGAATTTACATCTTTCAGCTCTAAATAGTAATTTTGTGGTTTTTCCAAGTAGTGCATATTTCTGGAGAAAAATCCATGCTTATTGAGAAGTTTCAATGCTTTTGCAATAGAAATTTGCCTTTGGGAATGTCCATGATGTTTATATCAAGGTGACAGGCAATCTGGATTCTTTTAGTTCTTGTTTTTGGAATTGACATATAGACGTCATTTAGTCATGACAACAGTTTGTTATCTTTTCTAGCAACCTCTTCGTTGATTTGTGAATGGTGATTCAGCTGCTCACTTGGGAAGCTACAGGGAGAAGGGTGCTTGGGAGCTGTGGATAGCTTCACCTGGCTGATTTCCCACTCTGCTCTGTTCTTCAGTAGGAGTACCTAATGATGTGTGTGACTTGAGCCTCCATCTCTACAACATGATGCCTTCAATTACTCTCCAGGACATTTTTCATGAAGGGATATTGTATTCAGAACTTTTTAATGAATCTTATTTTGAGTTTTGTAGCTTTTGATGTCAAGTAGATTTGACCCTCATGCCTATCCATTTTAGAGAGCAGACCTCTTCAGGGAATTGGGGATGCCTTAGAGAAGGACAATGTAAATTATAGGAAGCTCTTGTCTTAGTCAGTAATATCACAAGGATGCTGTAACTGGTACTGTTTAGTGTATAAAACTTCTGGATGCTAGCATATATTAATATTCATTGATGAGCCATTTCTAGTTAAATCCCTTGAAAACACATCAGATTAGGTCTTACATAACCTATAATTTCCTACTACATGTAATTCTTCTATGAAACACGGGTTTATTTCCAAAGCTCCCAAGTATAAATATAAATAAGTATAAATAATTATGAGCATTTGTATGTTTATAATTATACCATATCTATATTTCTAGTTTGAAAACTTGAATTTTCATCCATACAGATAAAATCCAGAGCAATAGTCTAAGATCCAAAATTGTATAGAGGCATCTTAAAGACTAATCTCATTTTCATTATTTATTACAGTTTAGATGTGATCAAAATATTAAATAAGTCTGCTCTGCAGCATGTTGCTCCGAGGCTCTAAGTAGAATGTATTATTCATGCTGGTGGTGGGTGGCTGTGTTACCTCATCCCTATGTATAAGCCACACTGTTAATGTTAATGGGATAGGGGGTCACGCATACACATTCAATGTTGGATTTGGATCTTGGGGCCTTTACACAAATTGAAATATGAAATTTAGTCTTTTACATTCTGCAAAGAAAAAACAATATTGTTTCTAATAAAAACATAACTCAAATAAAATTTGAAACCTCAGCTTCCCACTTTAAAGTTCCTTCCCTCCACTAAAACATGCTTTTTCATCCAAAGAAATAAACTTTGAAAAATCAAATCTAATTCCACAGATATCCAATGGTTTCTTCTAATGTGGTATATATGTTGAATTAGGCTTTTGCTGTTGTTGAAGAGGATCATATCCAAAATGACAAAAGATAGATGGAAGTGAATTTATTATTTGCAGTACTGATTTTAGTTCATTGGGAAATAACTGGAGGAAGAGGCTTGAATATCACCTGAAAAGCAAGCAGTTGGGTTAGTTGGGTATATTTGCTGGATTGAAGTCACCTAAGCTCCCCACTCCAATCTCCACTTGACTGTGTATCATGGAGATGATGCTTTTTTGCTAGAGATTCATCCGGAAAACTAACCTGGGAATTTGTTCATAGCTCCACTACATGGGACCTGAAAACCCCACATCCAGAAGTTCCCCTCTGCCTCATTTCCTAGTGGCTGAGTAAAGCCTTAACTATCTTATTTCTGGCTCTGTGTGCAGTACCAGTGCCCAATTGATGCTTCTCTGTTTGTCCTCTCTCACAGAGTTATAGTACTCTAGATTCTGTGCTTGGCCCTAAATCAGTGTTTGAGAGATGACAAATGTATCACAGAAACTGACTTTCCAGTGGCAAATGGGTTTGATTTTTTTCTTTTTCTCTCCTTTATGGCTAATTGATTATTAATAGGGTTGATTTGTTTTAAGAAATTTCACAGTTATCCTCCATGAACAATGACTTCTCAGTTTGGATCTGAGAGCATTTCTGTATCTTAAACTTTAAAGGAAAAAAAAAAAAAAGCAGAATCAATTCTCAATTACCTCAAGAGTAATAATTTAGTGCAGCCATGCTGAGCCTGGTCAAAATTTAGGCTTCCCTTTATGTTAGCCATGTTTAAACAGTCTCTGTTGCTACACTACAATAAAGCTTGTAAGTACCATAGCTTGACTTTATACCTAATTATACATAAACAAAATACAAGCTATAAATTGTACTATTAAGCAGAAATGAAAACAATGTAACTTAAAATATGCATTCTAAAATACCTCATCGGGAGTTAAACTATTCTAGGTAGGAATCCTTTAGCTCTTTTCCAGCTCTATTGGTAGATAATGAAATAAATGAGTTTGTAAGTAAGCCCGTAAGCTGGGTTTGGCACACCTGTAATACCAACACTTGAGAAACTGATGCAGGAAGACAGTGAATTTGAGGCCAGGCTGAGCTGAATAGTTAGACTCTGTATCAAAAGAACAAACAAGCAAGCTTCTCTAAGCAACAAAAAAGGAGACATATTTCTGAGTCTTAGAATAAGCTGTCTCCTCTGAGCTTCGATTTTCTCACATTTCATGAAGATGCTGGTTCATAGGGACACTATTTCTGTAGCATAAAATATCAACTCTATAGCACACAAAATAAATACTAACAAGTCCTAGTTACTTTTCCTGTTTCAGAAACGTACTCTGTCAAAAAGCAAAGTGTTTATTTTGACACACAGTTACATCATGGTGGGTAATTTAATGCAGTAAGAACCTGTAGTAGCTGGAAACATCACATCTGTAGGCACAGAGATAAATGCCTATGCTTAGTTTACTCCTTTTTAAAAATACAGTCTAAAATCAGAGCGCAGGGAATTGGACTACCCATAGTGGACAGGTCTTTTGATCCCCATTAACACAAAACACCACACACATGCCTAGAGATCTGTATTCTGGGTAATTCTAGGTCTCATCAAAAGTTACAGTTAGTATTAACCATCCTACAAGTTTTCAGAGTGTTAATTTTCAAAATTTCAAAATTACTGTGTCTAAGACTTATTTTCCAGTATTTAAGATATTCCCAGTTGGGCCTTAAGTCTTTCAGTGACTTCCTTGCCAACCTCACTCCCTCCACCCTTTCCCAAATACCTGAAATAAACACCCACATTTCCATCTCTTCCAGGCTTAGCCTTTTTATGATGCCAGTCTTATATGCATTCTGTCTGCTTGTTACTTGGTAAACTGTTATTATATACATTGATTGTGTTTGGGAACATGAGCATTTGTACCCAGCAGTCAATAGGCTCGGTTTCTTTTTCCAGAGCAATGGTTTATGAAGGTGGGGGACGAGATGGTTGGGGAAGTGATAGCATTGTAGAGGCAGGTGGTTCTAGTTATTCCTCCAGTCTATTGTAAAGACGAACTGAGGCATATTCTTCATAATCTCTAAAAGAAAATAAGGGACTAGAGAGATGGCTTACTGATTAAAATTACTTGTTGCTCATCCAGACGACCTGAATTTGACTCCCAGCACCTATATGGCAGCACACAACCAGCTATAACTCCATTTCTTAGAGATCCAATTCCCTCTTTTGGTCTTTACAGACACCGAAATGCACAGATACACATACATACAAAACACCCAAACACTGAAAAATAAAAATAATATTATTTTAAAGAATTTAAAGCTGTATCTTCACAGAAAATACTCTAAAGAATTTGAAGTAGTAAAATTCACTTTTATAAAAAAATGAAAATGAAAACAAACAAAACCCCCTGCTGATCCCAAATAACCAAATCAGACGCTGAATATAAATTATAAATGCTTGGTTGATAGCTCAGGCTTGTCATTAGCTAACTCTAACATTTTAATTAATCCATATTACTATTTATGCTTTGCCATGTGGCTCATGACTTGTCATCTATTTTTACACATCCTGTTTGCTCAGCACTGGTTAGAAACTCTCTGCTCTCCTTCCATCATTCTCAGTCTTATTTCCCACCTAACTTCCTGCCCAGTTTCCTGCCTGTCAAGTTTTATTAACTGATGAAACTAATACATATTCATAGTGTAGAAAATTACTGTTTCACAGAAAACCAAAATTTTATGAATTTCTAAAAATACGTTTTCTTTTAGTGCATGCAAGGTTTAAAGGTACCCATATGTTATGGTTCATTTAGAGAGATCCCTGTGAACAGTGACATTTTAGCCATTTTATTTTCATCTTTTGAAAAATATAGTGGGATCAAGTCCCATTCTACATAGCAAAGTAAGTCCCTTAAAAACACTGGGTAAAGCATCATAGAGCCTTCTCCTATTTTAAGCCCTCGAAAGAAACCCCAGTTGGAAGAAAGGTCTGTGGAGATGAAGGCCTCTCTGGTTACTCTATTTCCTATGGTTTTTCTTCCCTGCTTGATTCTCCTGTTTGATAAGAGATCAGGTAACCATGACAACAGTGCATAGTAGAAGGCCTTTCATTTTGAGTGTGTGTGTGTGTATGTGTGTGTGCTTTACATAATCCTGAAAATAAATCTACTGTCTGTTTGACACTGGCTTCTTTTCTTAAAAACTTTTTTTCCCTTGACTCCCTGCATTGTATATCCTGAAGGAAACTCTCCACTTCAGAGGATTTGCTGACAAGGCTGTGGCTTCCTATTAGTGGCAGAATGGCTGCATTCTCTGAGGCTCAAATTCCCGGCATGGATTCTCCCCATACACACTTCAAACTAAATTATAGCTCTATTATCCAGTTATTGAAAGCTAGTGAAACTGTGATAGTTCACTGGGGTGTTTTCTAGCTTAAGATTTATGCAGTCTGAATACAGACCGTCCAAAAATGGAAGCCACTATTACATGGGCTCTGAAGGTTCCACTCAGAGGCACTGGTCTCATTGGGATCATGCCAAGAGGAAACTTAATCTCATCCATAGCAGATAGAAAGAACATTTCACTCAGTCAAATTTTGATAAGACAGCTTGACCTAATACTTCTTGAAAAATAAAGACTCTAATATAATTTAATATAGGAATATTGGCATGCTAAATGATTAGCTTCTATAATGTGCCCAGAGGAGATTTTAGCCCCTAGTATAAATCCTAGAAACCTGCTTAGCAATAAGGGTCTCCCTCACAACAAAGCAAATTCTTCAGTTTTCTACATTACTGTCTGTATTCTGCATTAGTGTCTGTATGGAGATTTAGGCAAGTGACAAGTAGCATAACTCTTGGTTAAATGGGAAAAAAATTATCACCAGGGTCAGAATAAGGCCATTGCTTGAAAGCAGACCCAGCACAGACCCAGAACTTGTTTTCACCCACCAGCTTGAGTTTCATCCAGGCAAACTGTATTGATTAGATATACTTCCCTAATAGTCATATCCTGCCCTCTCTCAGGAACATGCTTATATAAGACACATAGAGCTTTCTACTACATGCCTACCAATTAAGGGTTATTGAGTTTAATGAATCTGTTCCAAAGCACCCAGCTCTCTAGCCTTATTTCAAAAAAATCTCTTGAGACTTGGGGCTCATGGCAAAGATTTTTGTAAACAAGCATGCAAATGTGTTAGATGAGCCTGTGTTTGTCCTCGGAATACAGATAGCTAGTGTGTAGTCATGAGGCATCATAATATGGTTTGCTGTGCAAAATGACTATACTTCAAGTGACCCTCATTCAAGTTACTTTGGTAAGCCCAGAGACTCTGTACACAGTAGAGGTTCCGTCCTGCCTGAGGGTGTCCAGCATATAAGGGGATGGAGTAGAGAATCAGCTCAAAGCAGTCAGGCAAGCATCTGGACTACCTTAGCAACTTGGAACTTAACTGAGATTGGGTTGCACAGAACCTTCTTTTAATGATGCATTTGACTGCCTAGCTGCTTTACCTGCAACAAGGCACACATGCTCCTCTCCAAACAATGCATTCAAAAAATCCCACTCCCTCTAGCCTCCACCTACATTGAGCTACCAAGTACCTCTCTCTCTGGATAATGGAGGTTTCTCCTTTCCTAACAACAACCAAATGTAGACAGTTTCTATTCAAGTATATCATCAGTGTATCTGAGTATGAGAGAGGCCAGAAAAGCTAGTCTGGCAGGAATTGGTTTTGTGTACATGTGCAGTAAGAAAAATTGTGTCCTCAAAATGAACTTGCAGGGAGATTTCTCCATTTATTATCATACGACTGTGCTTACCCAGGAGTTCATAGGATTAAAATGAGATGCACTATGGGAAGGGATATGTGCAGTAGGAAAAACAAAATAGTTTTGTGACCTCTTCTATCAATCAAAATGGAGAACCACACAAGCTGCTCCAATTAGTGACCAGCCCCTCCTTCCTTTCACTCCCATCATGTAAAGGGAGGCCTTGAGAACCCATAACCTGTGTCCTGCCATTGATGTTAACAGTGCCTTTTTTTCTAAGCCATATTACTGCTTCGCTCTGAGTAACATTGACTTGCTGCTTTTGCAAACTGTGTGAGCCTTCTTCCATTTCTTTAGATAAGTGGTCAGGAACCTGGAAATACCTGGCCCAAATCAGAGCACCCAAAACAAAGGGTGGTGCATTTATCTACTTCCTAGAAAGCCATTCGCTGATGGCAGCCTCGATGAAAGAAGCTTTAGCCTGTTACTTTCTGGATTTGACTATTTGAACAATGACACTGGTAGCACAATGCTGAGGATGGACCAGTATGAGGTAAAGAAAAAAATTCAGGATGGAGGTACAGAAAATGGTAAGTGCACAGGTCCTCAGACACTCTACAATTAGTAACTGATGTCAGAGTAGCTTTGAATTGTGGCTTGAGATGACCTTGGAGGTGAACTGCTTAGAGATTGTGTATCTTTATCTTCATACGGGATAATCATACCTTGGAGAATTGTTGTGGAGTTTTATCGAGTTCCTGACAGCAGTTCCCAGCAAACAGTACGGGCTCAATCACTGTTGGCTGAGGTTATTATGCTCCATCCTTCTCCTTTCTCAGCACCTGCCCCTAACCCTCAGGGTTGACTTTACCTGCATGTAGGAGCAGATGATGACTGACTTCCACGGCCTTGGAAGAGGACAGGGGTTTGTAGGACAAAGGGCACCTACAGGGTGGATAGCAAACATGATTTTTTGGGACAGGACTTGAGGACAGGTTTGAAGCATGAAGAGCTATGAGCAATTCAATCAGCAGCAGCCGGTTTACCATGAAGGTTCCGGTTCACTTAGACTTTTGGTTTTTTTGCAGGCTGCATCTCGTACAGACAGATTTCTCTGAAGGTGGTTAAAGTGGCTTATAATAATTGCTACTTGAGTATTAAAAGCTAGAAGTCAGCCTGTGTTTACTCATTTACTTCTCTGTCAACAATTACCAAGATTGCCAGCCCACAGCAAAGGAGAGACAAATCTTTGCCTCCTGCTATCTAGCCTGGTCATCTGGCTCTGTATCTTCTCCCAGCTTAGCATTTTAAACCCTCAAAAAAGGAACAGGACCAAGGCCTCCCTCTGTTCATGTTTAAATAAAGTCCATTATTTTTCTTTCCTTTAAATATTTTAAACTGGAAACCAGCTGGGTTTACAAATAGACATTTAGCTGTAATGGTTCCTCACGAAGATCCTCTGTGCTGTATTCATCATCTATTTAGACTTTTCAGTGACAGGAGGAAATTTTAAGCTCAGAAAATATGTTTAATTGCCTCAAACAAAATGCCAAAATGCCATCTTTCAAGGCTCTTGAGAACCGTTTGCAGCAAATATGTCTAATTTGGCCATTCTTTGAACTTGCTGTTTTGAAATAGGAATGCCTGCTTTTATGCCAACTTGAAAAAAAAAAAAAAAAAAAACAGCCAAGAAACAAAACAAGACAAAAACAGCTGCTGGGTTGGTAGAAACACCTGGAAGGCAATGCTAAGCTTCAGAGTCAATTGTCATCTTGGGTGGATAGTGCAAGGTCTTTTCCCCACATTTTGTCACATGTATGTTGAGAAGATGGGATGCCTCTATTGGAAAGGGCTAGTTTCAGAACATGTCAGACCTGGTGCAAAGTGAAACCGGGACACCTGTTGTTCAAACACACAAGAAAGCTACTGTTACTGTTATTTAAGAGGCCACAGTTTTCGTGTTCTTCAGTTTCTCAGCTTCTTTTGGTAATTTGTAAAGTTTGCCACTTGAAACCATGCTTAAGACAAATGAAAACTTCAAATGGTCATAGGAGTTAGCACTCTTCTGTATTTGTGCAATGTTAACTTTAACTACAAAAGTAAAAATATTTAACTGGGATTCCTGGCACAGTTTGCATAGCAGAGCTTTTACCTGTCTTTAGAAGAGCAGAAAACTCTCGAACACCGACTCACTTGTTTTCACCCATTTCTTGATATGGGCATACATTGTGTTTCAATGTCCTCCAAGATAGAATATTTCATCCTGCAGGGAAAACCCTTAATACTCTGGGTGCTCCAGAAGGAGGGTCCTTATAACTTGGGAGGTGAAAGACTCAGACACTCCACAGAGACTCATACATTCCACACATGATTGGATGCATGAGCCCCTTTCCAAACCTATGCCAGCAGTAAGGACCAATGGAGTGTCACTCAGATCAGCCAAGCTGCTTGGAAGTGAGACTCTGACTTGTTGAGCTGCCTGAGAGTCATGCAGTGTGCTCCGGAGTTCCAGCTTTGGTGAGCTGTCACCCACACTGTGATGAGTTTCGGTTGGAGTATTATCTGTCTTTCAGTCATTTCTGTTCCTGTAACCTTTCATCCATTCTCCTGGAAGCAACCCCAATAAAACTCACTGCTTCACCAAATTGGACTTAGGTGGTATCCGTACTTTGTTCTGTTGTGGATTCCTTATCTGAGGTGAGTGTCTCCTCAGGAATAGTGTCACACACCTGTACGTTCTGCCAGCAGCCTCTGCCATGCTTTCCATGGCCTGTTGAGTGGGTAAGGCCTGAAAAGAAAAGACAATGTGGATTGTTCTTTCCTTACCCTCACTGTCAGCATTTCAGGGGAAGTGATGGGTTAGCAGAAAGGTAAGGGATGTGAGAAAGGATCTGCTAGGGTTGAGCTGGCCAATGTGGGCTTCCTTACACTGGCAGTTGTGGGACAGTCCGAGTTTTCAAATGGACTAAATAGGTGATTTGTGTTTCTCCAAAGACCATGGCTTCCTATCTGCACTTGAAGAACATTCTGGCTCAAATAGAAAGTGTGGCCTCTCAGGACAAGCATTTTTTTTTCTTCCTTGCTCTGTAGTCATAGAAGAAGCACACTTACTTTCCCTGGTCTAGAATCTTGCTGAATTCCCATGCTTCGTGCATCCCTACAATTCCAAGTTTATAGAATTCTTCCATATGCTTCATGTTGATGGAGCAGTGTGGATGCAATTATTCCCTTTACAAACACATGCCCAGTTATGCCACCTTATCCATGACCAGCATGGCTTAGGTATCACACAAATTCTTTATGGTATTATTAATAATAACCTGAAGCCAGATACTAGGGAAAAGCTGAAACATCAGAGGAACAAGCCACAGCCAGTCTTTACCAAGCCAACTCCTCAGGCCCAAAAGGGTAGGCTGTGTATCCATGAATCCTCAGACTCAACGCCTCTGATTCCTCGACCAAAACAGGAAAGCAGTCCTGCCTCCTCCAACCTTATCTTTCTTTTTCTTCTCCAGCTATTTCAATTCCTGGTTCAGCTTTCCTAGTGCTAGGATTAAAGATGTGCGCTACTACCACCTGGCTCTGTTAGGCTTTGAATTCTCAGAGACTCATTTGGATCTCTGCCTCCCGAATGAAAGTACTCCCTGACCTTCATGGCTTGGCTCTGTCCTCTGATATTTCGGCATTTTTTTTTAATTAAATATACAATATGTCACTACACTTTTAGACTGACCTGAAGGAGGTGATAGGGAATGAAGACATGTTAGGCACACATACAGTACTGGTTAGTGAAGGACTTGAACTACCACTTATTTATAAATGTGCCTTTGTGTGACTTAGGAAGGCGTTCTCTCCAGAAACAGTACCATGACTTAGTGAACAAAGTATTTCAGCTTTGCTTCTTGTTTCCTGCTCCTCCGACCTGAGACTTCTTTGCCCATCACAAGCTGTAAAACTGCAGTAAGTGGTGTTGGGAAAGCTGTTAGTGAAGGAAGTGAGGGAGAAGGATGGATTCCTCCTCGTGATCTCAGGCAGCCTCCTAATCTTTTGAAGCCACAGTTTCAACATCTACATGATTAGGAAACTGAAATTCAGCTTGTCATAGGTACCAGCGCAAGGCTTCTGGTTCACGGTACTCAAAATTGTTAGTAATTTCTACCACCTGAAAAGTGTTCTGTGTGTGACTGTTTTAAATACTGCAGCCCAATAGTAGTCGTATGGGGACAGTTGTCAAATGTTTTCAACCAAACTCATTGGTAGACCACACTTCCAGCTCTATTTCTGATTTTAAAACAAAGAACAAGAAGTACATTTAAACATTCATTTAAACAGTCAGTATATGGACAACTTGGAGAGAACACAGACATTCTGTAAGTCGGTTCTTTTATTCTTCTTTCTCGATTCCCCTCATTCTCTTTTAAATGTCCTTTCAACCAGGTAGTTTAGAAACTGCAAGTTTCTGTCAATAGCTAATTGGTTCTTTGAAGTTATGTTTTTACTCCATCCAAAAGTCTAGAAGTTTTAAAGTACGGTGATAGTATTTGTCTCTGGAAATGGAGGAAATACACTAATTTAAAATAACAAAAATAAAGCCAATGTTTTCTTAAGACTTCTCATCACATCTTTCCCGTTTCTTATTTTAAGTGTTTGTTGTGGAATATCGAACTATGCAAAGATGAGTTATATTTGTTTATGCCATGGAAAATTGCTTTAACTGTGTAAAAGTGTGTTATATATGTTTATGCTGTATTTGTTTAGTTATAAAAAAAAAAGATGTGTTGCTCTTTTGCCTTGCCTGCCCAAGGAATCTGATTGGTCTAATAAAAATCTGAACAGCCAATAGCAAGGCAGGAGAGGGATGGGCAGAGCTGGTGAAAAGAGAGAATAAATAAGAGAAGAAATCTAGGCTCTAGAAGAAGGAGAAGAAGAGAACAGAGAAGTGGGGGGGGAGATGCCTGGGGCCAGTCAGCAGCTGCCAGCTGGAAGACACAGAACATAGAGAATGAAAGAAAGGTAAACAGCCCCAAGGCAAGGTATAAAAAGAAACAGGATAACTTAAGTTAAAGAAAACAAAACAGCAAACAAACAAAGCCATAAAGGACCATAGGCTTTTATGTCATGATTTGGGAGCTGGTTGGCCACCCAAGAGCAAGCCTGCTACAGTTCGTAATAAGTTAGTCGGTGTTTGTATCTCTGCCCAGATCTCAACTGTGACGTCATAGAAGTAAGAACCATCAAACTGGAGTTCCCTCCTCTCAGGCTATTTGGCCCTTGGGTGTAAATTATGAAGGAGGTTGGGTTGTCAATGAAGGAAAGGGGAGTGAGGACAGAAATAGCAGCGGCTACACTCGATTCTGTCATGCATTCTGTCAGGAATAAGGGGCTATCATGAACCTTCATATCTAACATCTGAGTTACAGCAGCACATGATGGAATGAACAGAAACTTACTACAAAAAATGGGAAAAGGAGCTAGGCCCTCCAAGGGTAGGCAACCGTTGACTGGCAGGAGCAGTATGTGGAGCTCGAGGGGTGGGATCCGACTGTGTTGCTGTGCATGGGCTGGCACCTTGCAGCCCATTCCCTGCACAGGAGCACCTAACCCAGTCTTGATATTGGGATGAGGAAATTGGACTTGCCTGGAGTGGATGCGCCACACTGAGCTGACCCACCTTGGGATGTCTTGCCATTCTGAGGGAGGGGATGGGTGGATGAGGAGAGGGGTGAGGCTGAAGGCTGACTGGGAGGGATTGGGTGGAGGGAAGGGAGGGGGAGCAGGGGGATACACGGATAAAAATGACATTTTAAAAATTCCTTTTTTCTTCCAAAAAGAACTTAGCTAAATGAGTAGTATAGGAAATATTAAAGTTCTATTAATCAAAATTTATTTTAGCCCAATTAATAATGTATGTATGACTGGCCAATACTAGAGTCTCCTTCTAACATGTTCTTTATATAGAATGATACAGACTTACATTTTGTTACTTCATATATTGTAAGATATGTTCAAATGTAATTTATCAACAGAAATATATATTACTGTATTACTGTATGTATTAAAAATAAAAATGAGCTCAGCAAAGAAAAAAAAATGCCCTCTTAAAATTTCTATACCGAACAGCACCACAAACTTGTGACTAAGTGTTCAAATAATGAACCCCTGGGGACCATTTCTCATTCAATCTCACACTTTTTGATTTTAGAATATTTTGCAAATTGGAAATGCTCAAGCTACAATATTAAGAGATAAGGCTATCAGACAGTGATGAGTAAAGTCTTGTTGGAGGAAGACCTTCACTGGGAGTGGATTTTGAAGGTTTGTACTTCTGCTTCCTCTTCTATTTCTCTGCTTTTTGCAGATGAAGGGAAATGTGACCAGCCAGCTTCCATCTCCTGCCACAGTAGATAGACTCTATCCCTTTGGATAAACCAAATTTCTCCCTAAAGTTGTTGTTGACCAAGGTATTTTAACATTTTTACATTTTAACCCAGGGGTTCTCAGCCTGTGGGTCCAGTGACTTTTTCATAGGGGTCTCATTTCAAATATTTGCATTACAAATCATAGCAGTTTCAAAATTATAATTATGAAATAGAAACAAAAATAATTTTATGGTTGGGGTCACCATAACATGAGGAACTGTGTGAAAGGGTCACAGCATTAGGAAGGTTGGGAACTATTGTTATAACCCCATTAGAAGTTTAGGACTTTGAATTTTGCGGTTGCTGGGACAAAGTCTACTCAAATGCAGCCAAAGCTGGCTCCAAACTAATTTTGCATCCTAGGAGGTACTCAAGCTTGTGAGCCTCTTGTCTGAATCTGAACTCCAAGTGCTAGAGTATGAGGTGATGGTGATCCTTGGCTTGGATTTGTATTTTTGAATTACAATCAGAAAGGGCTACTCAATAAGATAGGTTATTTAAATTAAAAATCTGAAATATTCTTGGTCCCAAGTACTTTGGACAAAGGAAATTTAATTCAAACTTTGGAAGGACACAAGCAATCACAGATGTCACAGAATTTCAGCCAGAAGATTCACCACATACCTTTAAAATAGAACAGCCTTTCAATAATAATAATAAAAAAAACAATTAGAACATAATTGCCATGTCTATAAAGAAAGGAGCAGTAATATCTCAAAATTAAAAAAGTGAATCACTACTAAAATTTCCCCAATTATCTGTTCTTTTCAATTGATACAGGATTCCATAAAGTTCATATTCTACAACTTGTGATATTATTTCAAATGTCTCTCTAACCCAGTTCTTAAGTATGATCCCCACATCTGAAGTAACCGTGTCACCTGGGAGCTTATTGATGATGAAACTGACTCAGCCAGGAATGAGGACTTCACAAGTAGCCCTCTCCAGGGGATTCTGATGACAGTAAAGTTAGAGAAATCCTAATTTCTAAGTTGTCCCTAACTCCATCTTTCTGTCTTGCTTTATGTCCATTTGTTAAAGAAATTGATTACTTGCCTTTGAGATGGTAAATTCTGTCGCGTTGACTAGATTGAAAGATGCCTACTTAATTGGGAAAGCAAATTCTCAGATGTGTCCGGGAAAGTGTTTCTAGGGAAGACTGGCATAAAAGCTAGCAAACAAAAGAGAAGACCCATCCCGAATGTGGGTAGTACTATCTCATAGGCTGAAGACCAGGATGGAACAAAAAGCTGAAGGGGCGTTACCAGGTATTGTAGGAGTTATTTATTGGTAATTGATTATATAAAGGGATTAATATTTATTAAGGAGTTTATATGAAACACTCACTGAAACAAGATTAAATCTTAGGGCAATTGAGGGTTGAAATGTCCCGTGCATTGGTGGCCATGGCAATCCTCCCTTTGAAAACTCAAGAAACAAAATAAACAAACAAAAAAGAGGTAGCATGCAACCAATATTCAAATGGGGTAGCCATGCCCCATACAGGGGTCTTCAAGACCTCACCATGCCTCCAGGTCTTGCTCAATAGTACCTACACCCACTACAGAGGAGAAGGCAAGTGGGCCTTTTTTGAGCTGGTGAATAATTCTGCTGCTGTCAGGGACCCTGGTTCTTTAGCCTTTGAACACCCACTTGAACCAGCAGCTCTGAAGGAGGGGGCTTTCAGGTCTTTAACTGTGTGTAGGGATGCATCATTATCCCACTCCCTCTGAATCAAGCTGCTTGAACCCAGTAGCTACTGCTCTCCTGACTGAGAACAGCCATTGTGGGACTATTTGGCCTCTACATGTATGAGTCGTCCAATAAGACTCTTGATTATTTCTGTTTTATTGCTTGTTGACAATGCAGCCCTGAATGGTTTTATACAATCTGAACCTCACAAGGTAGATTTGTAGATTGCTTTACATCTCCCCAATGAAAAAGGCTGGCTTTGAACTTTCTGTCATCCTGCTTTGGGCTCCTGTGTGCTGAGATTACAGGTATGCAATATTACATGTTGTAGATTGCCTTACTATAACAATTTGCCTATTATTTCTTGAAGAAATGTGACAATGCATATGTTTGCTGTGTGTAGGTCAATTAAGAGATTAAATGAGTATGATGGACAGTTGACAGTGTTGGCTACTTTTGTCTTATAAGAGCATATCCCATAATATAAACTTACATTTTAAGGATCATTCAACCTTATGTTTGTTATTAAAATACAATCAACTCTCCTTCCTTAAGGCTCCATCTGTGGATTCAACCAACCATGAATCAGAGCAATTTGGAAAAACTGCATCTGTATTCAACACATACAGACTGTTTTCCTTGTCATTATTTCCTGTACAATTCATCATAAGAAAGGTTTTCACAGCATTTGCTGTATAGTAGATATGAGCCATCTAGAAATGATTCACAGTGTGAGAGGTTGTACATAAGATACTCCATAAAATAGCTTTTTATGATAGAAACTTGAATATGAGAGGGGTTTGGTGTCCTTGAGCACCCTGGAGACCGCCCCCATGGACTCTGAGGTTTGATTGTATTCCATTTTCAGGCTTAATATTATGCCTACTAAACCAAATTACAGGCTTTTAAAGGCATTAACAAAAAGCTGGCACACCCAGTGGTGTAATGGTAAGTCAGCTCTTTGAGGGACTGTGCATTCTTGATTTATGTCTCTACAGTATAAATAGTCTCTGATGGGCTACCAATGTGAGGCCATTGAGTGCAGACTTGAGAACAGATGGTCACAGTCAGAAGCTAATAGCCAACTCCAGTACATGTTGCCACAGCCAACTTACTGTCTGCCATACTGTCTATAATAACTTAGGTGGTTTGAACAAACTCCATTACTTTCCTTGGCTTTGTAAATCTTGTAGCACTTGATATAATTTTATGTATCACCTTGGCTGAGCACAGGGGCCAAATATTTAGTCAAATATTACTCTGGGTATTTCTGTGGCAGTATTTTTAGTAGAATTTTTGACAATTTTCAATTTGCAGCAATATGCTAGAAATTATGCCTTATAACCAATATTTCAAATGTAGCTCTTTTCTGTAGCAAGTTTAATATAAAACTGTGCGTTTTAAAAGTCATTCCTTCCTAATTAAACTAAAATCGATTTAGGTAAAATCATTGTAAACAGTCTGACTTAGCTACAACTAGCATAGCATTATAAGCAGACCACATTCCAGCGGAAAGCCAGGTACCTGAGAAGACATGGGCAACACAAATTGGCCTTGATGGGTTGGGAGGGAAAAGAGGACCCAAAGGTGGATGGGTAGATCTAGGAGGAGTTCCAAATCCCCAAGGCAGGGAATTGAAAACAAAATACCTGTTAAAAATAACTGGACAGACATAATTTCTAAACAGAAGACACCCTACTCCATCTCTGGGTTGAACTGAGAGAGGTAAAGGACAAGAGAAATCATTAGAAACATATTTTGGTATTTCTTTTTCTTTAAGGTGTGTGTGTATGTGTGTGTGTGTGTGTGTGTGTGTGTGTGTGTGTGTGTGTGTGTGTGTGTGTGTGTGTGTCTATTACAGGAGTCTATTCTTTTCAAAATGTGATTCCTGGGATTCAATTCAGATTATTGGGATTGTGTAGCGAGCACCCTTATCTGATGGGCCATCTCACCAGTCCCAAAAACCTATTTTTGATGCTCATTAATCCAAGACAAAAAGATAAGGGAGATTCCCAGAATTTTAAGCTATTCAATACAAGAATTCTACTTGGAAATCATTTTAAGTAGGTAAGTATTTGTTCATCTACTTTCAAACACCACAGTAAAGATGTCTACAGAATGAATGTATACTTCCTGTGATTAAGCCTGCTTGTAGTTTTTGAATGTCATATCTAACAAATGAATGATGTCTAGTGGACAGGGTTATTAGTTATATATAAAAATACTGTTTATTGAACATTTTACATTATAAATATATTTGGCTCTCACAACAACCTTATGAAGTTGGTGTTGTAGTGTGGTTTCTTGGTCCCGGGCAGCCGGAGGTCCAGACTCACAGACCTGCCACAGCAGACCCCTTAGCTGCCTGCCGCTGCTGCTCAGGCCCCCAGAAATGACTCAGACGCTTATATTAACTTGATGTGGTTTGGCCTATGGCTCAGGCACATTGCTAGCTCTTACATCTTAACTCAACCCATTTCCATTAATCTGTCTGCCATGTGGCCCGTGGCTCACCTGTGCTCCTTACATGTTGCTCCTTTGGGCTTCAGGCTCAGTCTAGTTGTTAAGGTTCTGTGCTCTCACCATTGCAGTCCGGGTTTGATTCGCAGTCAGGGAACAAAAAAAAAAAAAAAGTAAACAAAAATAAAAATAAAATAAAGATAAAAAAGAGAGAGAGAAAGAACGGGCCTCCCCAAGATCCCAGCAGCCTTTTATCAATGGGATTGGCCACTCCCCCTTCAGTGGCACAGGACCCTGGATAAGCATCCTCAGATCTTATTAGCTGACACCTGAATCCCACCACAAGTTGGAACTATTATTAAAACCCACTTTACAAGGGAAAAGGAGCAACCAAGCATTATTAAATAAATGTCACCCAAATGTTGAGGTGGAACCAAGATTTACAGCCGGACAGTGACTCAGAGACCATGTTTGTAGTGGATTTTCTACTTGATCCCTCACTCAGACATATGTCTGGCTAAAGTTGGGAGGTGAATCAAAAATATGGACCTTGGTCTTGGAATAGTCAATTTATGACTTTTTCTAGAAGTGGTCAAGTCATAAGAACCATTTTGTTGGAAGGCTGCTCTTAAAAATAATGTCAGGTAAACTAATGATTTTCATTCTGTTAGCATCCGTGCCTTCCAATATCTTCAAATTGCTTCAGTAGGAGGATAAACAAGGGGAAAGGGAAGGCAGATGGTCTGTGACTGAAGCCAAGACTGCTTCCTCCATCTATACACCATGTTTTACTAGGTTGGTGAGAAGTCACTTCTGTGTTCCTGGCTCATGGAGAGTGATCTCTGTATGAACCCAAACATCTATAGTGTTTCCATTGAACTTTGGATTCCTGGTGTTTATTCTTCTGAGTCAAAAAAGGAAAGCTCAGAGTAAAAATCACACAGTCTTCTATTTATTAAGCCTACCAGGTTTCCCCCAAGAGCAGAGGGATGGTCAACATCAGGAGTAGCTGCACCTTCTCTGGCTCAATGGGATGGAGCCGGACAACAGTGGATTCATCACTGATCCCCACCTCCCTGAGAGCTGGGGCCCTCTTATGCTTTCAGTCTCTTATTCCTTCAGTCTCTCATGCTGTATTCCTATACCAGTGGTGTCACTTTTCATAATGAAACCATCACCATGGCAGCACTATAAGCCCTTTGAATCTCGGGGCTGCAGTATTCCAAGCTCTTTCCAGTAATGAATGAATACAAATTCAAAGTATTTACAAGATAGGAAATAACAGCTGTGTAGTGCTGATAAGGAGACAACTCTCAACTATTTTTCTGCATCTAAATATCACACTTCTGTACCAGATTTAGGGGTAGAGTTTATTTTCTTGGCTTTGGAATGTCCAGGAAATCTGCTTCCTTCTACCTTTGGATGTATCTTTCTTTGCTCACATTCTTCTCTGACTGCCCCTTCCCAGCACACACACCCTGTATTCCTGGAATCCTTGCTATTTTTATACTGCAGTATTTTTAAGTCTCTTAATTCATTTTTCATGGGGAAAACAGTCTTGTTTATACAGCATTATCTGTCTTAGCACCACTACCTTATCTACATGTAATAGATAATATATAAAAGACCAGTAATAATACAGGAAGCACGCCACTGCAGGCAACAGAAGAGCCACTGAGGTTCACAGACCAGATTTTCCAACAACATTTTTTTTTTCTATCTCAAAAATTGTAGTATTCTGACCTGGCAGAAGAACACTAAACATTTATACATGGACTCATTTATGAAATGGTTCCTGTAAGTAACTATGTCAGCTGCAAAATTACGTGGGTCCTGTCTGTGAGGAGCTTTTGGTTAGGTAGGAAGGCTGCGATATGCATGATATGATTTAAACAGTCATACTGCAAGTAAGAAAGCAGTACAGCTGAAACATGAAGGAATAAATTGGGCTTCAGATTGTCTTGCTATAGAGAAATCAACAGTGAATAAAATAAGAATACAAATTTTAGAGTAGAAGTGAACCCAAAGATCAAAGTCCATCTGATTCACTTTGTAGATGAAAAAACTATATCCACATGCTTTAAATAAATAAATGGGAAGCTTTGCTATTTAGTTGTGACAGAAGAGAGTCTAGTGCATAGGTCTCTAGATTTCTACCACAGAACTATTTCCTCTAACAAGTAAGTTTCTTCAATAGCCCAAGAACATGAGATCATAAGTCAAATACTAATTAGCAGTAGCTAGCAAAGTGTGTCCTCCCTGACTCCCCACCCCCGTGCATATGTATGGATATGGGCATTCTACACCCTGGGTTGTCTTCTGTTGCTCTCCATCATGCTTCTCGGCACGGAGTCTTTCACTGAGAGCATGAGGCTCACTGATTAGATAGACTTGTGTCTTACTTACTTTTCTATTGCTGTGAAGTATTTTAAATGCTAACTAAAGTGAAATTGCCACAGTCAAGGCAATTCATAAAACAAAACATAGAACTGGGGGCTTGCTTAAAGTTTCAAAAGGTTAGAGTACACTGCCATCGTGGCGGGAAGCGTGGCAGTATGCAGGTAGGCATGGTGAGCAGTAGCTGGGAGCTTATGTCTTATTTGAAAGCTGGAGGCAGAGAAGGGAGATTGGGCCTGGCAGGAGATTTGAAACCTTAAATCCTGTCCCCAGTGACACACCTCTTCCAACAAGGGCCATACCTTCTAATCCTTTACAAACAGTTTCACCAACCAGGGACCGAGCATTCAATATGAACCTATGAGTGAAGGAGATATTCTCATTTAAACACCTGAAATTGGTTAGCTAGCAAGTCTCCATGAGCCTTCCGTTTCTGTCTCTCAGCCCTGGGATTACAGGCATGCACCACAATGCTTAACTGGTGCTAGGGACTAAATTTAGGCCCCTATGCTTGCCTAGAAATCACCTTATCCACTGAGCCATCTCCCCTGTTCTTAAAACTGTTTTTAAAAACTAAGATGAAGCAAGACTAAATGGGTCAGTGGGTCCTAGCATGTACTCTCTTGCAAAATATCCAACTTTGATCCCCAACACCCACATTGGGCAGCTCACAGTTGCCCATTAACTCTAGCTCCAGGGGACCTAGCTCTTTCCTCTGGCCTCCATGGGCACCTATACTCAATGTACATAACCTCCTCCAGATATGCACAGAATGAAAAATAAACTTTTTTGAAAAAAATTAAAGTTCCATTAGTTGGAAAATACGATTGCCAAAACAGATTGTTTGATTGATCAGCTATAGTTATATTTGATATTGTTATGTGACATCTCCTGGGGAGATGGGAAAAGACAAGTACTTAATCACACCAGGCAAGGCATCAGCAGCAGACCAAAGAAGCAATGTTACCCAAGTCTACATTGGTAAACCAGCATGTTAGAGTGATGTCTTCTAAAAGCTCCATCCTACAGATCTCTGCCCAACTTGCAGGCAACTCCACCTAAAAGACTCCCACCCACCCCTTAGCAACTATCTCCTACTTTTATAATCTTGGGGCAAGACTTGTGGGTCTTTCAACTTTCTGAGCCCCCTGAGCCTGGTAAGTTTCTTAGCCTCTGAAGTCAGTCGGGCTGTTCTTTTCCCTCTGGGGCTGAATGTTTCATTGGAAGGAAATGGATCTGCAATAGGTGTAGATTTGTTTTGCTATTGTTTGTTGAAATAGCTCAATGGTGAGTGGCTTTTGTTCATTTCTGTCTGTCAACACAAGCTAGAGTCATCTAGGATGAGGGAGTGTCGGTTGAGGAATTGCCTCGGTCAGATTGGCCTGTAGACAAATCTGTAATGAACTTTCTTGAGTGATGATTGATATGGGAGGTCCTAGCCTACTAAAAATGGTGCCACCTCTGGACGTGTGGTCTTGTGTAGGATGGTCAACTGAGCAAGTCAGGAGGAACAAGCCAGTAAGCAGCATTTCTCCATGCTCTCTGCTTCGGTCCCTGCCTCCAAGTTCCTGCCCTGACTTCCATTCATTATAGACTGTAAGCTGTAAGAGAAATGAACTTTTTTCTTCTGAAATTGCATTTGGCTATAATGTTTATCAGAGAAATAGAAGGTAAACTGGGACACTTTGCTAACACAGCATTTAATATGTGATCCAGACTGGCCTCCAACTCCCAATTCAAAATAACCCTCCTGCCTTAGCATCTGGAGTTCTGGGGTTACAGGTGTATGTATCTGGCTTTGATTCATATCTTGGAGGAACAGCATCTAATAGAGAGCTATGAAAAAAGGACTGAATAGTAAAGCCATATAAAAAGGATTTGTAAATGAGTTATTAAGCCTGTAAAAATGATGTTAATAGAGGAATTCTTTAGCTTCAGAGATCAGGGTGTTCCCAGCAGCTGCTTTCATCTCTCCAAAAGGCAGAGGAAGGAGTCCTGAATAATAAGTCCAAAGGTTGGAGTTGATGTAAGCGAGGGTCCTTTGTCTGGAGATCAGATTACAGAGAGAATGGACAGCTGCGGAGTACCAGAGATTGTTTTTCCCTTTGTTTTTACACACAGAGAACAAATGACCTCCAGGGTCCTGCAGATTTACTCAGAAGTGTGTATGGATCTCAAAGGCTTTTGCGGCTTGAAATTCAAAAGATCATTTCAATCCCAATATCCATGGTTTTCTCGTCTTGTAAATTGGGGGGGGGGGGGGTGTAAAGCATAAACTAGAGTGTGACATGCCCTTAGAAAAGAACAAGAGCAGACACTTCCATAAGTCACGAGCCCATAAGGATATTTTTCTATACTTGCTAGCTTTTCCTATTATTTTAATTCAGTTAGTAGTGCTGGGATCAAACACAGGGCCTTGCCATGCTGAGCAACAGTTCTGCTAATGAGATTCACCCCTGACCCCAACAAGCAGCCATTTTCTCTTAGCCAAACCTAAACAAGATTCTGTCATTAGATCTCCCCATGCTGCCTCCAGAGCCTACTTGTTCCCATTCTCTTCCTCCTTCAATCATAGCCCTCAACCCAACTCTGTCACAGACAAGTCTCCAAATTATTAACTGAAAATGTCAGAAATCCCTGACTCCCCAAACCAGACAGAATCATCTAGAAAGTTGGAAATAGAATTCTGGGGTCCATTTCTCAAGATTCCTATTTAGCTAATAGAGAGTGGTGCCCAAACACTCATAATTTTGAAAAAGCACACTTCAGGTGATCCCAGCATCTGCAACTGAAGAGAATTTGCTTGTGTTAGCCTCTCTTGGAGGTATTTTTATTTTAACAGAGACTTTTCAGAAAGTCTAGAGTCCCTCATTTTGAAAGTTTGGAGTCCCTACACACTCATACAAAGGGGTTAGATCTTCTAATATAGATGGAGAGAGAAATAATTTGGAGTTCTTTTTTCCCCCAAGTGTCGATTGGAGTCTTTCTCCCCTGCAGCCATGGCTGTGCCCTTGACCCTGGAAAGTGTCACCACAGGAACATTTAAAAAAAAACTAAGGGAAAAAGCAGGTCCTCCAATACAAGGGGCATGAACAGCATCTTCTAGAAAGGACAGAGGGAAACATAAAGGGCTGGTGTGTCCGTAGATCTGCTTCTGGAGAGTTCTGCTCTGCTGTCTATGTGTAACCAGCTCCCAAATAAATTCCTATCTCAAAAATGGAAATTGTCATTTTAATTGAGAGTTCTTCATTTTAAAATTGATTTTCTATTTAAATTCTTTTCCCCTCTGTCACTGAGGTTGAAGTTATGCATAAAAAATAGGAAACGAGACAGTTTAATTTCTCTTGTGAGCCACTTTTAAAAGGTCCCTTTTTAAAAGCTGAGTGGTGGTGGCACATGCCTTTAAGCACTCGGGAGGCAGAGGCCAGTGGATCTTTATGAGTTCAAGGCCAACCTGGTCTACAGAGTAAGTTCAAATTCAGCCAGAATTTCAGAGAAGCCTCGTCTTGAAAAACCAAAAATAAGTAAATAAATAAATAAATAAAATATTACTTAAGAAGCCGGTAGGGCAATAAGGGGTAAGTACAAGTCACACTTAATATGGAGTATTTCCAGTTCTTCATGTCACCCTTAGATTTGCTGTACTAATCCACCAGCCACGAAAGAGAATTAGCTCTTCTGAGAAGGTCTATGCTTTATCAGTTGAAGTTGCTGAGCATGAGTTACTGATAGGGATACAGTACTTTCCTCAGCTACTCCTCAGTAATGTAGGAAGTCCAAGGAACAATCATCAACTTGTAATGGTTCCGACAAAAGAATAACAGTCATTATTGCTCTTCCATAATTTTTGCTTGGTTTGTTCTTGGCCATGTAATTCCTTAGGAAGACAATGGGCTACCCAATCAATATTATAGCTGGGTAGGACTGTGGATGAATTTGTTCCCCATTACTTAACTGAAGGGACTCATTTACCAGGGTCTCCCTTCTACTGTAAAATGAAACACAGAATGCTAGTGAGCCAATGAGGCCATTGGAAGTGGTGCTTAGAAGAGCAGAGCATGGTGGAGGGAACATGGATCCCTGAGGAACCGCATCCCAAACTAAGATGCTGGCCCTGGGAGGATTGTATAAGAAATTGGGTTTACTTTAAATCGCTGTATTGTGATCTCCTTGTAGCTTCCAAAACTTTACAAAATTAATACACATACTTATAAGATGCCAGTAGAGGAAGAAAAAAAAAAAACAGAACAAAACCACAGTATACTGATTTTCTCTACTGTATTCTCAAACACAATGGTCTTGCAGCTTCTGATTTAAACCCCACAAGACTGCACAGTCCTTTAGATGGCTGTTGTGTGTGCTTGTGACCAAATGACTATACAATGGAGGTTCCTGTCACTTCCTCTTTCAATCATTCACATGTTAGAATGGCTCATAGAACTCAGAGAAACCTGTTTACCCATTTATTATAAAGAGTACTGATTTTTTTTTTTTTAAAAAAAAAATGAGTCAAGGTGGAGAAAGGAGGTACAGAAATCTCACAACTCCTGTGGGTCACTCTCCTACCTTCCAGTATTTTGAAACTTGGAAGTACTCTGAACCTCGTCCACTTGAGATTTTCTGGAGTCCTTATTATATATGCATGATGGATTAGATTTAATCATTGGCCCTTACTAATCAACTCAAACTTTAGCCCTTGCTATGGTTTGGGATGGAATCACCCCCTCAAAAGTTTGTGTGCTAGAAACTTGCTCTTTTAGTCTGGCCGGGGTTGGGAGGTTAGGGTTTTAGGAGGCAAAGCTTAGCATAAAGTAATTGGGTGGCTGGGGGTACTGCCTTTGGGAGAGGATTAGCATAGTTCTCCTGAGACCCTAATTAGTTCCCTCAAGTGCAAACTGTTATGAAAAGAGCAAAGCAAAGCGTGTTGCTGAGTCTCTCTGGCTTCCTGCCTCATGTAGCTTCATCTGCATACACTCTCATAAATGAAGTCACCTCCTAGAAGGCTCTCACCAGAGGCCCAAATGATGGGGCTGTTCAATCCTGGATGTTCAGTTTCTAAAACTGTGAACTGAGAAAAATAAACAAACAAGTACCCCAATCTTTTCCTTTACATATTACTCAGCCTTGGATATTTTCTTATATTAACAGACTAATATAAGCCTTCCGACCTAGAGGAGGAAAGTGGAAATGGACGTTTCCACGCATTCATGTGGTTGGTTTCCTTAGCAACCACAGCCCCATCCTGAGTTGATCCAGGAGTCTTTATTGACCACTCGTCTCACTACCAAAGAAACCAATAATGATCACTTTGGGGGTTACAGGGCTATAGGAGCTGTGACCAAGAAACAGAATGAAGATTGCATATACATTCTTAATCTAAGTGTCCCAATATCAGACCACTTTTTGTTTATTTGTTTTTCCAAAGTAATTTTTGGGGGTTTCCACAGACCCCCCCCCAAAACTTACAATATGAAAAACATTGAAAGTTATGTTGTTCAACTTCTCTTCTAAGTAATAACCCCTTGTGCTGGATGTCTTCAGGAAGACACTCATGGGGAGGACCAGCCCACTGGGCTGTTTTGGTCTTACTAAACCTTCTCAATTGAGACCAGTGATTTGGCATCCTGCTGTACAACTAGGTAGACTATAAAGCTCCCTCAGACATGGATTCTGGAGGCAAGCAAGTAGCATAAGTGCATATGGTATACCTTTTCCTAAAGAGTCGGGGGCACATAATATTTTAAAGTTTAGATAATGCAAAAAGAAATGTGCTATAATTGGCTTGATCTGGAGTTTATTAAATGTAGTTATGACTCACACCCAGAACCACACCATCAACTCTATCAATATTATGCAGAACTAGCATATTCTGTAAAATAAATTTAGGGAACGCAGATCTGTTTCATGACTTGGTCTTACTCAGAACTATTTCCTAAGCCATTGAGCAGATCAATCATGAATATGCAGGTTCTTACCCTACATGAGACAGAGCAACATTGGAATTTGGAACTCTCTTGACTATGGGATGTTAGCCCACTCTGCAGTCCGTAGTAAACATTTGTATCTCAGAACATATCAAGACTTCAGAAGCAAAGGGGCTGTGTGCCCAAAATGAAGTCCTCACCCAGCAAACTGCAAGCATACATCTCAACCCTTCTCAGCGTGCGTGCAGAGGGCTCACTAACAAACCTGGGTCTTTTCTGACTGGAACACCTGGTTTCTGTTCTGTTTCATGTCATCCTAGCTTAGAGGAAAGCAAGAGCTCTAGTGTCACACAGCTGGGCATGGGTCTCTCTACGATGGCTAGGAAATTACTGTGTCTGACTGTGTCTCAGTGTTCCCCTTTGTAAAATTGGGATAAAACGGCCTGTGTTTGCAGAGACTGAGATAAAGCCAGCAAAGCCCTTAGCAGAGCCTGAAGCATTCACGAACTGATGATGTCTCAATGTCTCTCTTTTCTTCTCCCGCTCTCTCACTTTTAGATTGATATTCTCATATGTTTTATCATTATAGGGTGTGCATCTTATAATTTAGCCAGATTCTAGTAATTTACTTGCTATTTCATTTAAAAGTGATGTGTAGAATTTCACCACCCTTCTGCCCAGAGAATCCTTCTATGAGAACCAGAATCGGATAGAATAGTCAAGTCCTAATTTTTATCTTCAGTGACATGTTTGTGTCCTCTTCCTGCCTTTTTGCTTTAAGGGGATAAAATTTTATGAGCGTAATTAACTTTCTATCTCCACAACTCTGCCTAAACCTACAGGGAGCTAGCTAAATGATAGAGTCAAAACTGTATTTTTGGTAGTACAAACATTTTTAGGAACTGAAACAGAAAAGAAGACAAACGGGGGGGGGGGGGGATTCACTTTGCTTACCCAGATGTAAAAGGGCTAAGAGTACACAGCCTTGTTGCAAAAGCCTCCCCTGAGAATAATCATAAGAGAAATATATCATGTTTTAAAACCCAATTATTTATTCAATCAGCCATAACTATAGTGATCAAGGTAAATTACTTACATCCGTGAGCACAGATACAAAAATAACATGCAAAATACTTACAAATAAATTTGGTACACACACATGTGTGTATGCATCTTAGCTTCGACTGTCACCTTGATGTACCCTAGAATTATCTAAGGGAGACTCAATTGGGGGATTGCCTTGATCATATTAATCTGTGGGCATGGATGTAGGGGCATTTTTCTTGATCACTAATTAATGTAGGAGGGCTTAGTCCACTGTGGGCAGCACCATCCACAGGCAGTTGTTCCTGGGCTATATAAAAAAGCTATATGAACAAACCAGAGGGAATAAGCTAGGCAACAGCTTTCCTCTATGGTCTCTGCTTCGGGCTTCTGCTTGAGTTCCTATGTTGCTTACCTTCATGATGGTCTGTAAACTGTAACTGAAACTAACCACCACCCAAGTTGCTTTTGGTTGTGGAATTTATAACAGCAACAAAAAGTATGTATGTAAACTGACATTGCTTCTAAATTTTACACTGAATAAGTAGGTTAAGAATACTCCAGAAAGGTCTTGAAGAGCAAAATAATACGTTGTTTAATATTATAAAAGGTAATTTGCATAATTTTATCTTAGCATAATAAAAATAAAATTACCCAATTATCCCAATGGGACAATGATAAGGCTCCCATTGCACAAGACCCCGGACTCAGTCCCCAGGGCTAAGCTGAGAAAAGACCACCAGTAAGGGAACATGCTTATGTGACTTCCCCACCTCAAGAAACTGTACAGAATTATAGCTAGACTATACAGAAGATTATGTTTTTATTAATTAGCTAATTGATTAACTTTCCAGCCTGATAACAGTTCCCCTCTCCCTCCTCTCCTCCCAGGCCCTTCCCCCAAACTCCCCTCTTCCTCACCCCATCCACTTCTCTTCTTTTCTCTTCAGAAGAAGTCAGGCTTCCATGAATATAAGCCAGCCATGACATAGCAAGTTGTAGTACAACTAAGCATCACTTTTCCCTTTAAGGAGAAGGAAACCCAGTAGGAGGGAAGGGTCCCAAAAAGCAGGTGACAGAGTCAAAGACAGCCCAGTAGCAGATTATCTCTAATGGGAAGTAGGAAGCACTTCCCTGCCGATATAAATAATTATACAGAGATATTTGCTGCCACTGTCTCTAATCATAATCAATATCAGACTGTAAGCTCCAGGCAATGAAATAAAAAACCAGGGAAATACATAACACTACAAAAATTTGTAGATGGTAGGATTGAGTACATGGAAAACCCATAAAGAAAAACATAATCAAAAATGAACTAACGAGGACTCTGGTCATAAGATCATTATATTAAAATCAACTGCATACCTATATTATAAACAACAAGAAATAAAAATTTTAAATGACGCCATTTATATCATGAAACATTACTTATCTAATCAAATGCGTGTGGCATCTCTACACTGGAAAGTGCAAAACACAATGGAGAGAAATTTTCAAAGGCTCAAATCGCAGCAGTGCACTATCCTTCTGAATTGAAAAACTCACTACCAGAAGACTCCAAGTTTTTCTAAATATAATGCAATTTAAATCCAGATCCCATTCTTTCCCTCCCCCCTTTCTCTCTCTCTGTCTCGTGTGTGTGTGTGTGTGTGTGTGTGTGTGTGTGTGTGTGTGTGTGTGTGTGTGTAAACTGATTAGCTGTTTCTAAATTTTTTACTGAGTAACTAAAAAAAGTATACTCCAGAAAAATCTTGAAGAACAAAGTTACACAGTGATGCAGTAGTTAAAAAGTGAGGTGCTGGTGGTACGTGAAGTGTGCACAGATTGCATGCGCACACATGGACAATCAATAGGAAAAGATTTCAGAAATAGCCACATTTAGAGTTATGACAAAATCTTGCTACTCTGAAACAGTGGGAAAAATATTAGCGTCTCAGTCAAGTAGATAGCTGTGTGAATAAAATGGACTTTGAATCAGCTTTGCCTCATCTATAAAACAAAATCCAAATTGATCCTGGAAGTGAAGTCAACACAGGAAGAAGTTTAATAATGCAAACATATTTTATAATTTATCAAAAAGTATTAAGAAAAAAGAAATTGATAAATTTGACTTTATTAAAATTAAGACATTTTCTTTACCAAAAAGAGATAAAAGTTAAGAAGCAAACATGGAAGAGGGATATTTACACTGGATGACATATTAGTGTTTAAAATATATGTGTGTGTGTGTGTATATATATACATATATATATATAGCACATTATGTACATAGTAAGTCCTATACATTGGTAAGATGGCTGTGTCTTACCTGTCCTTCCCCACCCACCCACCAAAAAAAAAAAACTGAGCAAAATATTTAAGCATGTTTCATTACAGAATGCATTCACATAGCCAATAGGCACATGAAATTGTGCCTAATGTCATTAATTATCAGAAAATACAAGTTAAAGTCATGGTGTTATCATACTGCACCAGCATAGCTAGACTTTTAAAGTTAACAACACTAAGGAATTGGTAAGAGTCTGGAAGGACTGGAGTCACACACTGCTAGAGAAAGCAACAATTTGAAGGACTCTTGGTATCTAGTAGAATTAAATGTATGCAGGTCTAACCCTACTGCCGACATTGGCAATCTCATGGCTACAGATATATCCACTGGAAGTGCAAATGTAGTTCTTTACGATGTCGGATCTTAATAAAAGAATGTTTATTTAAGGGATATTTAGAACAGTCTCAAGCTGTGGACACCCCAAGCCCCCTCACATAGCACAAATAAGGAAGTTTGAGTTTATTGATGTATATCCAGCGCATGCGTGTAGAGTGTCCAGGGATGGAAATAACAGTGTGTTATTACTGGTGTCACTGATCAATATTACAAATATAACATTAAGCAAAGAAGCCAACAATAAAGGAAGCAACAGATGAGGAAGTATTGATTGTCAATTCAATTTCCTTAAAATTGCTGCCTCATTTAGGTTTACTGATTTTTATTATGTGAGTTGTAATAATTTATATTATTTTTCCAAAAGGCGTAATATTTTTAATTTTATTGACATGAAATATGTTATCATAATCTCTTAAGAGTTTTAGTGTTTCTAGGACAAAGAGATGGCTCAGTAGGTAAAATCATGTGCCTCTAAGCCTGAAGATTTAAGTTGGAGCCCTAAGACTCACAGGGCAGAAGGAGAAAATTGACATCTGCAAATTGTTCTCAGATGTTCATATATGTGCGGTGGCATACACACATACACACACACACGCACACATGCACACACACATACATACACACATACACACACACACTCACACATACACACACTCACACACATACACACACATATACATACACATACATATACATACACATACATACACACATATACACACTCACACACTCACACATACACACATATACATACACACACATACACACACATACATAAACATGTGTGCATGCACACACACATATAATTTTAAAAATTAAAATAAAATTTCCTATTTTCTATTATAGCTGTACTTGCCCTGGTTTTTCTAACTCAAGAAATCCTTAATAATATAGACCATAGTAGATACCCACTCTCTGTATTCCAGTTGCATAAATTGAATCTTTATATATATTTTAAAGTTCTTTTTTAATTTCAAGTGATTTGGGAAAGAGAGGAAGAGGAATGTTTGCCTTTGTCTCAGAAGCCATCTTCATATAAGGCATCCTTTCAAGTATTTGTTAGCTGTGTGTATAGAAGTGAAGTAAAGGACATTATAATACAGGATAGTCCTACCAATAGATCTTCAATGAGACCATCTTTGGAAATCATTAAAATGTCCTATTAAATATTTTTAAAATTCAAGTTATTATGAAGGAAACTATTAGGAACTAGTAAAATAAGATGTCTGGGAAGGCTATGTGAGCACCCAGATGTCATTTATCAGGCACAAACTTCCACGGGGAATGCTTACTTTTTCACTGAACCCCACATTACGGCGAAAGTAGCAAGTCCAAGTATTGTAATGATTGTACATGAGCCAAGAGGAATCCATAAATCCAGATTCCTAAGACAAACAAGCAGACAGAGGCACAGTTATAGGAAAGCATGAAAATGAGTTAAAAGGATATAAGCAGTAATCAAGTGATCTCTAGGATATCGCAAGCATAAAACTAGAATGCATTTCTTTACCGTTAGCAAGTAGTGACATTTTAACTATGACACTGGGTCCTACTGAAGCAGACAAATGCGTTCAGAATTTCATGGTGATAAATAATGAGGACTTTCTAGCTAGAATTCTATAGTCTGATAAAACAGTCATCTGTGAGTATGGGGTAAAACATCTGACATCTGCAAGATATCACAGAAGTTTAGCATGTATGGACCGTTCCTTAGGAATGTCCTGTAGGAAGCATTTCTACTAGAACTGAGTGTTCAGTGAGGAATATGGAAGATTCGAGAAAAAAAAAAAATCTAGAGAGACAGAAAGGGTGTCACCTAGAAAATGGTTCCTGCAGAGCTAAAATGACTTCCGTGAGGCAACTAGACAGACAGACAGAGGCAGATTGAGGAATACTGGAAGAATTTCTTGAAAAAAATGAAATTAGGGGTCACCTAGATGGCTTAGCAAGTAAAGGCACTTGCTGCAAAGCTTGAGAACATAAACTTGATCCCAGACACACACACACACACACACACACACACACACACACACACACACACACACATACACACGCATGCACACACATGCACTTCCTCAAAAAATTAATAGAAAGAACAAGATAGACAACATTAGGACTACATACAAATATTTTTAAGCATACAAAATATACTTAAAAATTACTTAGAAAGAGTTTGAGTAGAATTTGTGGTTAGTCAGAAATCTAAATAAAATCAAAACATGGCAATTATTAATTCTGGGGAAAGTACACAATGAAAGAACAATTATAATACACTTCTCAGTTCAGGGGTGATTTATATCAATGGCAAATAAACACCATTTGTTGATCTAAAATCAGATCAACAGGAGATAAAAACTGGGTTGAAGCAATACTTAAAGCAGAAACAAAAAATATAGAAATGATAAGAATTTAAAGAATTAACTTTTTTTAAAAGCATATATATTTGAAATCTGCTACTTTAGGTAAATGGGGTAGGTGGGTTCTGGTGCTACTTTCCATGAGCCTGGTATCACTATTTAAACAACATCTAATGGTGAGTTATGGTCAAAATAAAAATAAAGCGAGTATGGGGGCAAATGCTTATGATCCTGGTTCTCTGGAGGCTAAAGCAAGGTCATTAACAGTTCAAGGATGGTAGACCACATAGCAGTGAGTCTTTGTCAAAACAAAAGAAGAAAAATACTTATGTTGATGTTCTGGGCAAGTAATTTTACCTCTATTTACCCTGTTTGCAAAATGCAGTGTAGGGATAGATTAACCTTTCTGTTTGGATGGCCTCTGACCCAATAAACTTAAATAGTAAGCTACTTTCCACTTTAAAATTCAATATGATCCCAAGAAGTGGAGCCTAAATTTCATAATTGGAAGGGATGATCGCATCATTTAGTTGGAGTCTGTAGTTTCCAGAAAGAAGCTTAGAGGAGTAAAGCAATTTGCGCGCAGTTCTTCAGTGGCTGAGAACTTCCAGGACCATTGGCCTCCAGATTTTAACTGGTTTATTTTTTTAATTTGTCAAAAATTGGGAGAGGGCTTGTGAATAAAACAAGAAAATTCATCCTGCTACACATGTCTAGTTCTTACAATATTTTTTTCCTGTGGTATAGGTAGATAAGTGGCTTAATTAAAATCTCCCTTCCACCCTGCCTACCTCTATCATGACAGAACTGTGTGTCTGCCTCTAATTGCAGACCCAGGTTAATTCAAGGTTAATATTAGATCTAACATAGAAATGAAACTACTAGCATCCATTCCTGTTGGATCTCACCAAATCTTCCTGAGGCTGTGAGTAATTTTCCAGACTTATCCATACACTTGGCTTGTGGTTGAATTCATGCTCCAGTTATAACAGAGACACAGAGCCAGTATTTGAAGCAGGAGATGGTTAGCAAACAGTACTGCAGGTGATGCTCCCCTACCCCCACCCAGAGCATGCCCGGATGCTGTGAACCATTTCCCTTCCCCCAGTCAATTTGCTGTGCTTGCCTGCCTGCAAATACAAGAGGGAAATCTGAGAGGCCAGTTACTAAGGAGACCAAAAAGGTGCTCTGTCTGAGTCATCCTCTGTTTGGAGGGGATGGGGGTGAAGTTTGTATGGTGGAAGCTTCGGTGGTGAGTCACTCATTTTTGACATCCATTTCAGGGCACAAGGAATGAAGAATTAATTTCAAATTAAGCCTAAGCCTTTCAGTAGCACTCAGAGCTGGGTACGGAGAAGCTTGGGCAGCAGCAGAGTTGGGGCAAGACTGACTTTGTGGATGGAAGGGGGTCATAGGGGAAACCTGCCTTTAAGAGGGACAGCAGGCAGAAACCTCCAGATGAGTAAATGGCTCTGCCTTGGAGCCAGATAAAACATGGGTGACCTAAGGGAAAGGGCTGGAAAGGGAAACATGATCTTGTCCTGTTATTGTGCTGACCCCTAGCCCCAATCAAGAAACCAACGCTGTTTAAATCAAAGATGTGAAGAAGAACGGGAGGAGATAGAGGGAAAAGGGGAGAGATGTTTGACTTAGTTTTGACTTCCTGGGAGGCAGCAGTAGAAACATCGTGTGACTAGTAAGCCCTTGCTGGTGTGCAGTTCCAGCAATGGCACCCAATAGCTGGGTCTTCAGACAGCTTGCACTGATCTCCCAGAGCATCAGGGCCATGTGAGGAGCACAGGCCTTACAGAACAGTTGAAATGGTACGCTCACAGCAGGCACCTAGAAAGGGTTTCCTTCTCTTAGCTTATCAGCTAGAAAAACAGTCTAGAGAGAATCACAAAATCTACCAAAGAGACTCCTCTAGACGGGAGCATGAAAAACCTAAACCGGCCAATCTGAGTGGTCCAATAAATGCTATAGCTCCTGGAGAGTCCACAGTCCAGCTTTATGAATAACAGGAATTTCTATTGCCAACACAAAGCTCTATTCTATCTTTTGATTATCCACAAAGTCCATTACCTTTTAGCCTGACATGGCTTGGGAATCACACAGAACTATCCCAAGTATCCTACAGAAAATGTCATTTTCATCTCGCACCGCCCCCATCTGATTGTGTTTCTCCAGATTGTATTCTAGCCACCTGAACAATCTCCCTTTCTATTCTCCGTTCTCCCTTCTTGTTTTTAAGAAGTGTGGCTTAAACCTAGGGCCTACCTCATACTAGACAAGCACGTGGCTTAAACCTAGGGCCTACCTCATACTAGACAAGCACTCTACCACTGAAATACCAAAATCTCTTTTTCACCTTTTATTTTGAAAAAGGGTCTTACTAGATTGCCCCGGATCGCCTTGAACTTATGATTTCCTTGCCCTAGCTTCTGAGTACTGAAATTACACGCATGAAAAAATCAATTGTGGCTTCTCCTCTTTCTTTTTTCCTTTTTCCTTTTCATTTTCCCCTCCTCCTTTTTCCTCTCTTCTTCTTGGAACTATAGTTGCATGCTTACAGCTAACTGCCTCCCTGTCTCCCACTCAGGTGTGAGCAGCCATGGGTGACGGTGACATGTGAGTCTAAATGCTTAGCAGCCAGCATCGGCTCAACCGTAACCTGGGCTACTGGTGTTTATTTCAACTCTGTTGTAGGTGACAGTTTTCTGATGGGTGATGTGGGAATGAGTATGGAAGGAACTTGGTTCCCTGAATGACTTCTGAAAGAAAGCTTCATTCCAGCCTTAGCATTGCATGTGGGACCGTGACACAGGAGAGCAGCAGACCAGTTGAAATGAACAATGCAGCATTACACCGCTGTGCCAATGGACTGTTTATATCAACAACCTAGACTTTCTTTACTTAAACCAGGTCTTGATCAAGTGTTCTGGCATAAATGGGTACAATGGCTAGGCTATTTGGCATTTCACCAGAGCAGAACACCTACCTTTGCTTTGTGCACACTATCCTACTTCATAAGTGAAACGCATGACTGGGTATACATACATAGTTATCAAATGCTGACTTTCTAAAGCAATCTAGACTTCTAAAGTCTCTTAGCTGTGTGTCCACTAATCCATATACTCTCTGATCCCCACTTATAAAATTGGAACATCTTTTATTTTGGCTGTTCCTTCCAACTTCCCTTGATCCATATTTTGAAATGCCTTGTCATCTGTAACTTTATTTTTAGTTTACATTCATTCTTTGATGCTCATATTGAGAAATAAAACACTTCTGATATTCTTCCACTAAAATGATACCAGAATTCTGACTGTGCAGCTAGATGGCATCAACGTGGTCTCAACAGTAGAGACGATGGTTAGGGACTATCTAGCTTTGGAGAATTGCTAGTCAATAGTGAGGATTCTTACCAACACGCGTAGAAATGTATACCTATCTTTTGTGTCCTGTAGGATTGTACTGTTTGTCACTAAATGTAAAATAAAAGTAACCAGCCCTTCTGCCTCTCAGTGGAATTTTAGGGGGTTTTTCCCTCCCTATTTGTAGATATTCAAACACAAACATAAGCAAACATGTTATTGTTTTGATGGTCTGTGAAATGGGCACATTGTGGTAGCAGACTCATTGAAAGTGAACAATCGTTCTGAAGGTAAAAGCTAGGTTTTAGCTCCTACTAAGTATTTAAATAAGAAACCATCTTCTGAATGAGAACAGCTCAACACTAACTGTACTAGACACAAAGAGGCAATTTTAAAAGTTGCCATTGAACCTCCCAAATTGCCTTAAATTTCCTTATCCTAAAAATATTGCTGTAACTATTTTATCCCATGTGATGGGTGCTTTGCCTACATGTCTGCATGAATGTGTACCCAAGGAGGCCAGACAATGGTGCAAGATTCCTTAGAACTGACATTACAGCTGGTTGTGAGCCACCATGTGAGTGCTGGGTCTGAAACCTAGGCCCTTTGTAAGAACAGCCAGTCCTCTTAACCTCTGAGCCATCTCTCCAAGGCCAATTTCTGTATTTTTTTCTATAGCCAAATATAGCATTTCATGATGACTGAGCAGTTGGAGTAGCCAGCACCTTCGTCGATGACAAGAGAGTTGGAATGCAAGGTGTTTGCTTTCCTGAATGACCTCACAGAACAGAGTCCAGGACAGTATAAAGAGAAGCAGTCCCTGAAGGATTCTATTTTTTGGCTACATTCTTTCCTTTCTTCCTCTTAGACTCCATCATCACCCTCTGAGTTCCCTGGGATTATTAGGAAACTTCCAACAGAGTAAGGCTGGTAGTCCAGTTCTTTACTAGCTTAAGCAAGTAGACCTCAAAAAAGACCATACAATATACACTTGCCAGCCCAGAAACATACCACACCAAGGTTAGACAGCCTGATGACCTGTCTGGAGTTAAGTCCATGTCACCAAAGATTTAGAATGGAATTCTCCCAGAGATGCTAGGAGAATCTGGCTGTGCTTTCATGAAAGGAACCTTCGCCAACTCTCTCTAGTACCCTTCCTGGGAGCTTGGCCTTGGAACACCAGCTGTGGTCCTTAGAGCCAGCTGTTTTCTATGCCTGCCTTTGCCCTTTGAAGCAAAAAGGTTTTCATTGTTCAAGGATGGATAGTTGGAAAGTTTTTCTATCTTAGTATTTCTCTTGTGTTTATCTGAAGAATCTTTAAGTGTCTTATCCTGTAGTCTTAGTGAAACCAGAGGGGGAAAAATGACCCATGGCTTCCACGGGAGCTGTGTCTTTTACTCATAGGATCAGATCTTCCCATTTCGTTTCTTACTCAGTTCCCACACATTTCTTTCTACTTCAGCTCCTCCTCAGGATGGAGACCATTGCGCCTTATAGGGGTACAGGATCTGTTCAGTCTGTATATGGTCTTGGCTTCCATCTGCAGCACATACAATGTCTTTTCTCTTGACCACTGCTATACCCAGGATCTTATCTAGTCTTCTTCTGTGGTTCCTTGTTTCAGAGAATGCCACTGCTCTAAGTTTTAAAGTCATATTAAGGATTCATCTCATGGCGTGACTTGTGGAACTAGGCTCTCATCTGTAGCTACCACAGAATTCTGTCTATATTTATTTTCTAAATGCTCCCTGGCTCTACTTACTTGACCTCTTTCATCTTTATACCAGTCTAAGACACCATCTTCTAATGACCTCACCATTCCTGCAGGCCATTTTCTATGCTGGTCTGCACACTGGCTGGTACCAGAGTGGTACTTTCAAAACAAAAATCTCTTTATATTACTCACTTTCTTCCTAAATACTTGTGGCCAGTGACAGCTAGCATGCCAATGGAAAGCCCCTGAACAGACATAAACAGAGAATTCCCCAGATTCTGCAATGAAGACAGAAAATTGTTTAAGGGAAGTCCAGCAATGATTTCATCCTGCAGGACCAAGGCTTGAGGCCTGAGAAATGCAGAGGAATTGTTGGTCATAAATGTGATATAAAAATAAATACTAGAAACCTTCAAGGGATTTCATACATTACTAAGTGGTCACTCTGAAAAACATTGACCACTGTTGAAACCCAAGACACTTGGACACAGAAAGGGCTCCTGAAGACCATGTTGTCTTTGGTTTATTTTGCTCTCATTTTCATTATTCAATAATTGAGCACTTCAAATTTCATTGCATAACAGCTATCTCATACATATGGAGGGGTATTATGGTTCAAATTCGAAGCTTCCCTTCACATTTCTCAACATCTACACAAAGAGTGCCCAGTCCATTCTTTTCCATTCTCAAACAACCTAATGACTATTTTTTAGCCACAGCCCCAGGAGATTCAGGGCACCTCCATTTCATACTTCTTTTCTTCAGTGTTCTCATGTCTACCCAATCGACACCTTCAACACAGAAGGACTGGGTGTTCTGACTGAAATGTTGTTTAGGATGAGCAATCACTTAAATTGCTTGGGCCACAATGGGAATTCTGGGTCCACACCCCAAAGGAACAAAGAACATGTCAACCACTTCACAATTGGTGACAAACTCTGGAGAGTTCACAGAAAGTCAGTGTAGGGATATGTTTCATATTGAATAAAAACCAGTCTGAAATATCAGAGGGATCTACCCACAGTCAGTCTAGGAAGATCAGACAGTGGTAACTCACACCTTTAATCCCAGCACAGGGAATATCCGGGAGTGGTGACCTACGTCCTTAATCTAATCTGAGTTTGAGGCCAGCTTAGTTTACAGAGGGAATTCCAGGCTCCCAGGCAGGCAGTGGTGATATCATGCCTTTAATCTTAACCTGGATGTGAAACAACTGGGTGACGAGGGTATTTAAGGCAGGTATATAAAGACAGATGAGGCAGTAGAAGCCACAGGAGCAAGCCTGAGGAAGCTGGAAGACAGTTGGGTGAGATTTGACTGTGGTGTTTCCTCTCTTTGATATTTCAGCCTTTCCCTGATTATCTGGCTCTGAGTTTCCTTTATTTATGCAACAAGTCAGCACTTATGGCATATCTGCACCGATAAATGCTATTAGAGACAATTTAGAGTATTAGCAAATTAGTAAATAGTAAATTAGTAATTACTAATCAGTAAAATTAGTGAAAATAATTATGATAATTCTGTTTTTTAATTAATGTTAAAGTTGGCATACAAAGCGGTAGGTTTTATTATGGCATTTTCATACATGTGTGTCAGTATACTTTGTCCTTCCTCACACTGTGGCCCATTGCCCTCAGAGTTCTCTGCCCTCCCCTTGCTGGTCTTCTTCCCTCTAAATGGTCATCCTTCTGCTTCCGTGTCACATGTATTACATCATTCTCCCCACACCCATACCTCTTCTTCCTCTCATGGTCCCTATCCATATTCTATTGTCAAGTCCCCCCCCCCCATATACATAGGCTCAGCATATGAAAAGAAAAAAAGCATAGTATTTGTCTTTCTTACTCTGTTTATTTCATGTAAATCTAGCATTCTCCAGTTTCATCCACTATTTCCAGAAAAAAAAATGTCATGATTTCCTTTATGGCTGAATAAGAATCAACCAGTGTAAGTACCACATTTATCTTTTCTGTGCCTTTAGGCTGGCTCCATTTCCTGGCAACTGGGACTAACTCAGCAAGAGTCATGGATCTCTGGTCCTACCAGTGGCACAGGTCATCCAACAGTGCTATCTTTAGTGTTTCAAAGGAACCTACATGCTGACTTCTGTGGTGGTTTTACATGTTTACTTTCCCATAAGCACTGTGTTCAGTTTCCTCTCTCCACCATGAACAGAATGTGCCCTTATTTTTCTCACTGCTAGACTTTCTCAATGGAGCAAGACAAAATCTGAAAGCAGCCAAACACTTTGACAAGTATATTTGTACTTAGATTTTAGAGATGACAATTCAGTTCATAGTGCAATTTTGCTGATTAGATAATTTTGTGTGTTCAACATCCATAATTATATAACATAGACAGTTATCACTGGTGTGGTATATAGTTGGCAAAGATTTTTTCCCCAAATATATATATATATATTTTCCAAATCCACTCTATAGTCTCTCTCCTTCCTTTGATAATTGCTTCTTTTTCTGGATAGAAGTTATGAAAAATTTTATATAATGCCACTTTTTCAATCCTTGGGATTTTTTTTCAGAGTCTACACTGTGAAGTGTTTTTCCTATGCAGTCTTTCTGAGTTTCAAGGTCTTTGAATCATTCTGAATTGATTTTTGTGCAGAGTGAGATGTTGCCTACCTAGGCAGTGGTAAGGCTATTTTCTGTCTGTCACATATTCCTCAGGACAGTCACTTGGGGACAATAGTGGAGAGCATCAGCTTCAGTCACTAGACTTCTGTTAGGCTCGGTGACCAGCACCACCACTCTGGCCACCTATTTCCAGATCCTGTCTATGTCTCCAAAGCCTTGCATGGAGCTTACACTGGGGAGGGCCAGCATCTCACTGGCAGCTACCATGGACTGCACGGCACAGCCCAATACCAGACAATAGCTACTTCAGGAAGTGTCTTCTCATCTCTGCCACATCTTTTCGGTTTCCCACCCCTTCTTTCAAATCTCCACAGTTTTTAGTTACATTACCCCCACTTTGTTTCTGCTATACATTCATTTACTTTTTCAAAGATTATTTATTTTATGTAAATGTGTGAGTGCCTACACATATGTATGTGCACCATATACATGCCTCGTGCCCAAAGGATTTCAGATGACAGCATAGAATCCCTTGGGGCAGAGTTAAAGATAGCTAGGAGATACCATGTGGGTACCAGAAGCCAAAACAGGGTCCTCTGCAAGAGCTTCAAGTGATCTTAATCTCTGAGCATCTCTCCAGCCTCGTCCTTTCTCTTTTAGTCTATTTGTCTGTTTCCTACTATTCTCCTTTACCAGCTTACACAGAAGCAGCTTCTAGTCTGCCATCTCCCAGACTCTTTACTCTGTTCTTTCCCACAGCGTCTTGTTCTTTACCCAGACTATCCAGAATTTTACTATGGAATATGCTATTTCAATTTCATGTCAATCATTCTACCCTAACCTTCCAAGAAGTACTGAGATTATAGGCTTGAGCCACTCTACTGGGGACTTCCACATATGTTGATGTGGTGATGTCTCCTAGAGCTGGGATTCAAGGTGTGAGCTACCACTACCTGGCTGTTCGGCTTGAACTCACAGAGATCCAGATGGATCTCTTTCTAGAGTGATGGCATTTAAGGCATCGGTCACCACTCCCTGATCTTAATGGCTTGGTTCTGTGGGTGATTCTGTCCTCTGATATTCCAGACTAATTTTATTAAATATATGTCACCACATGTTGATGTTTCCAAAACCTTGTAAGAAGAACTCCATGGTGCTGGCAGTTTTTAAGTTGTCAATATGGAAATCTAGCCTTATTCTAGGACTTAAGCAATCTTCCAATCCATTATCCTTAAAGCCTTCAATAGGCACACCACAAGCTGTAATAGAAAAAGAGGTTATGTACAGATTAAGAGCCTGGGGGGGGGATCTCCTAAGGAAAGGGAAATAGAGTATCTGGAGAGACTGGGGGCAGGGAAATACTGGAACGGGAGGATTAAATAGGGAGTGGGGGGGGGACACAATTAACACTAGGGGTCATTTGAGGGTCAAATTCTACTACTGCAGAAGAATCCTAAGATATATAACATATGGCAGAAATATACATGGAGTCACAGACCAGTGAGGGGGACAAATCCCCAAACTTTATATCTTTGCCATCAACTGCAACCTCCAGTGCCAGAAATGGATTACATCTAGTTGAGTATTGGCAAAGAGAATAGCATGGGAGCCCCCAAAACATTGAAGGCTCCTGCCTACCTCACTGAATATGAAGTCAAGCTGGTACCCAACTAGAGTCTTCACCACTACTGACTAGTGTTCATGGTATTAGAAAGCACTCTGCACTTTAAAGGAGTAACGGAACCATTGTCCCAGCTCCAAACTGTAATCTATGACAGTGACCTGCCTGCCCCACTTATTACCTTCTCTGCACAGACACAAAAGTAAGCGACTTCCTCTACATCTTTTGGAGCTCAGACTAAAGACTATTTTTCCCCCACAAACTTTCTTGACCTGTCTGTCAGCCAATCAGTTCTCATTAGTCAAGAGTCCACAGTGTCTTAGATATTAATTACCACTGCAGTTTAAATATTTACAGAATTACTTGATAACTGTTCTGTTATTCTGCAATAACAACATCTTGTCTTGTACATTGTTACTTCCCCTGTGTCTAGCTTGATGCCTGGCATGGTATCCACTCAATAAATTTAATGAATAGATTAATGAGTGACTTTGTATTTGTTATAGAGAGGAATCACTACATAATTGGCTTTTCTTCTCTTCTTGGATTTGGTTTGACAATTTGTCAACAAGTATTTATTGGACTTTATGAGGCAGAGAGAATTTTTCTGTGCTTTTAATAGTCCTATAGTGTGAGTTTAAGAAAGACGAATAAGGCTCAACAAAGAGACTGATCTTCTTTGTATGAGCTCTGGTGGAGTAAGATGACTAACCAGAGACCAACAAGCAAATAATGAAATCACTTCCAAAAATAACACAGAGCACACGTTAGCAATATAGTTCAGATTTATGGGAGGAAAGTTACCAAGTGCCTTCCCCCTCGCCAGTGACTTGGAACATTTTCATTAACAATTTCTCTGTTCTAGACAAGTATAGGATGTCACAGTGATTCACCAAAGGTAGCCTGTGGTCAGTATTGCTCAATGCAACACAGGCAAACAGAGTGAGCTATTCTAAATTCCTGTCTCCAGAAAGGAAGGAGAAAAGCTACTTTCCAGACCCACGTCATTGTTAGAGCTGTGGCACAAAAACAGAAGCCATTATGAAGACTGCAACTGGCTCCGAGAAACATCACTGTCATCACCTCTCAGTTATATGGATTCTCTTTCTTTTATAAATGCTTATGTAGCTGAGAGAGGACTGTATAGGATGAGCATCACCTGTAGCGACATGACTTCTTTAGCCACAGCAAGCACTGTGAAAACCACTATGAGGGCTCTCGGGAAAACGAGGATGGTAAGGAGGAACCAGGGAGAAAGGATGAACTTTGACACTTTCACCAGTGTAAAGCAAGGCAGACATGAAGTAACTATCCATCTTAGAAACATCTAACGACTGCCCCGATGCCCTGCCTGCCTGTCTCACTTAGAGGAATAACCTGCATCTTGAGCACTCATGTGAAGAACGTGCTCTGTTGTCTGTTAGTAAACCAGAAGCTTAAGAAAAATAAACCCAGATTCTTTATTTATCCAAGATGTCTATCTACACAAGACATAATGTCCTAAACTCTAGAATCATTCCGAGCCTGGAAAAATAATGTCTCATCTGAGCTTGCCCAAGAAGAGATAAATGGCAGTATATTCAGGTAAAGTTCTGATGAGCCATTGGTAATTCAGATCAAGATTAATATTCTTTCACAAAATATGAATTTAAAGGTGGGCCAAAGTATGAGGAGTTAGTGAGAGACAAGAAAAGTGTGAAATTTGGAGGCAGCGGTATCAAAAGAATTAGTAATGCTGAGATACATGAGAGTGGGCAAGACATGGTGGCCTTTTGTTGTTTTTGGAAACCCAGCATCACCTGCTTCCTTTTGGATTTCATTTCAGAGTACTTTCTTCCTCCCCAATGTGCCTTCCTGGTGGTGGAAGGAACAGGCCCTTCCTTCTGAGAAAACTAAAGGAGATCTTCAGATCCTCTGTTTTGCTGAGAGATGAACAAAATGTGTGGGCCCAATCTAGAGGACTCACTGCCTGAGAAGTTCGCTTCCTTATTTATTTGCTTAGCTTATATGGCTAGAGACTGACTCGAGGGCCTCACATAGGCGGGGCAAATGCTGTACCCCTCAGGTTCATGCCGTATCTTGGGCTCATGAATCTGAGAATCACATAGTGGGTCAACAAGGACAAGAAAGCCAAACATCTCCGAGGCAGGAGCCATGCTTAGGAAGCCCATTCTACTTCACAGTTGTAACTGGATTTTATTGCCTGAGCCTCCTGTTGCTTTGGCTTCTGCTCATCATGCTGGTTCAATGCTTATTTCTCCAGTTTCCAGGGCTTGTCTTTCCAACAAATTTCTTTGACTCAAGACAACCAAAGCGACTCACAGACATGGTAAATTCATATGAAAATTGCCAGCAAGATGGTATGAAAATAAAGAGCATTCAAAGACAGATGCTTAGGAAAATCAGGCCTCGAGAGAGTCTGGGTTAAGATTCCAGGATGCAGGAGAATGAAGTGGATGGGTCTTCTCAGGCTCCAAAGTAGACCCCAAAGTTAGACAGAAAACAGCCAAAGGAACAGGGGAAAAAAAAAAAAACCAAAACCAAAAACAAAAAAACAAAAACAAAAACAAAAACCAAGTAATTGTAACAATACAGAAATTACTTAGAGGGTTTTAAAGGTTGAAATATAATATGGAAAAGTAGCTAGATCTATAATTTTTTTTTAAAGCAAGGGAAGTTGGAACACCACAACGATGAGCAAATATAGAAAAGAGACCTCCTCAGGGCCTTGGCTGGAGGGGGGGGGGGGCTAAGGAGAGAGCCTTGGCCTGTGACAACCAGGACCATAGGAACTTTTGAGAGTCAGTTTTGTAGAAGACAAACAGGCAATGCCACCTACTTCTGTGAAAGAGGGAGGACAGAGGAGGGGGAGGGGTAAAGGGGAAGGGGAAGGGGAGGGGGAAGGGGAGGGGGAAGGGGAGGGGGAAGGGGAGGGGGAAGGGGAGGGGGAAGGGGAGGGGGAAGGGGAGGGGGAAGGGGAGGGGGAAGGGGAGGGGGAAGGGGAGGGGGAAGGGGAGGGGGAAGGGGAGGGGGAAGGGGAGGGGGAAGGGGAGGGGGAGGGGATCATACTCCTCCTATTCCATGCCTGGAAAACCAGGCTCTGGGAATCCCGAAAATGCAGCTCCAAGGGAATACATTAGGGGATGGAGTAAACCATGACCACACAGAGTGGGGACAACATTCATCTCTCCTGAAAGGGCCCTGTAGTGTTCAAAGGCAAAGTCTGAGAAAGGATTAAATGGCATAAGTAAAACCACACCTGTCTGGAAGACACAAATCATATTCATTTCCTGCCGCTGCTATAACAAATACAACTTAACACAACACAGACTTCCATTGCAAGTCTGGAGGTCGGAAGTCTAAAATTCATTTCACTAACCTAAAGTCAGAGTCACCCAGGCCAGTTCCTTCTAGAGGCCTTAGAAGAGTGTGGCTTATTATTATTATTATTAAAAACAACAACAACAACAAAAACTTCAGCCTCGGAGGCCAACTGCTCTTTTTGGTTTGTGGTCCCTTCCTCTTGTCACTCCAGTCTCAGGCATCTTTCATTCATTGTATCTCCTTCAAATCTCACCATCTGCCTCCTATGATATTACATTGGCCACATCACGATCCTTTACTATAATCTCCATTTCAAGACACTTTGTAGTCATCACAACTACAAAGCACCCTTTTCAATGGAAAGTAGCATACCTCCAGGTTCTCAGAACTAAGGCATGAGCATCTTTGGGATGTGATTATTCAGCCTACCAACCCCTGAAGTTTAGTACATAGCGTGGGATTGCTTGGAACTAGATGTAGTCAGCTAATTTATAGTGTGTTGTGAGATACAATTTGTAAAATAGAATACTATACTTAACATTGGAAAATTAATACCAGCTTAGATTCTCATTATAAATAGAAGATATGTGGAGCAACCATGATCTTGGATTTTGAGTTTGACCAGCTCAGTTCAGGCTCAATAGCAGGCTCGAGGCAGAGGCTCCTCTGTTTGCTATATTTCTTATTCTTCTAGATCACTGATAGAGTTCTAACCCATTTGTCTGAAAAAGATGCAAGATGTAAAGAATTCTATTGGAGTTCATCCAAACTCCTAGACATGATGAGGTATACCTAATGCGAACAATAAGAAAATAATCTCAAATTCAATTAGATGCAAAAGAAATAGCATAGCCTGACAAGAGGTTGAAAACTTCAGGTCACTGGTGAAAGAATTATGGATAACTGTAAATCAGGAACATGCCATCTGATGGGCATGGGTTTAGAATTCTTTATGGACGTAGATGCTATTAGGAAAAGTTTCCGTGCTTCCTAGCATGATGCAGAAAGAATCCCTTTGGGACTGACTCACCTCCCAGACCTGCATCCTGGCTCATGCTCTCTAAAATTAAACAACCTCGGGCTGCCTGGAATAATGACCCTGTTGTGGCCATTGTGACTCCAGAAGCCTCAACCTGTCTAAAATATAAAAATCAATGACACTTGGATATAGAGATGATAAAGCCTTCAGAAGCACAGTATTAAGATTTGTGTTAAATGTAGAAACATTTAACATACACTAAAGAGTAAAAGTGTGTGTTTCATAAAGAATTTGGCACATGAGAAGTTCAAGAGTAAACCTTGTGCATCCTTTTTAAGATTTGGAGTTGGGTTTATCATTTTAAAAAGTCATGAGAAATAGACTTATAAACAGTATGATACTGTTTCAGATAACTTAAAATTTTTAATTCATTATACTTACAAAAGTTTAAAAATATTTGAGAAAAAATTTTTTCTTTTCTGGTTGCAATCTACCTGTTTGGCCTCTGAAAGGCTTATGTAGATGCTTAGAGTATTTAATGTAAATGGTTAAAATACAGAAGTACCTAGTCTTTATTTTCTGTAATTTCCTAGATATATAAATAGTTTAATAAGATTTCAAATTAAACACAAGCCTTAAGTAAGCAAGGCTTTATGTTTTTATTTATTTGGTTAATTTAATTTGAGTATCATGAACACAAGTGGTGCTGTCTGTAATTGGCATCTCTCAGCTATTAGACTATCCCCTTTGGTGCTCTGTGTCTGTCTGAAAAGGCTCATGCTGGATTAGCCTAGAGTTCTCCACAAGAGAAAGCAAGTTGACAAGGATCTCAGATCAGGACATAGAGAGAAGGGTGCCCAAAGTATCACAATTTATATAGAAGGCATTTTTTAAATTGTATTTATTTTATACGTATGAGTATTTGCCTGTATGTATGTATGTGTGTCACATGCATACCCAGTGTCTGCAGAGGACAGAAGCTAGTATCTGATCCCCTAAAACTGAAATTACGTGAGCTGTGAACATCCATATGGATGCTAGGAACAGAACTCAAGTCCTCCATATACAGCAAGTATTCTAAACTGCTGAGCCATCTCTCTAGCCTGTGTATGAGATTTTGACTCATTGCAAGCCGTGCATCTACTCTAAGCTGCCTTCATCCCTACCATTATCATGTTTGCATCATTTATTCCAGAATGATTCTTCCAAACAATTCTGTTTGGTTGGCTTTTGTGCAACTCCAAGTACTTGGGCCATGAAATTTTCCATTTCCCCACAGGTGTACATTCCTTACACTACAGTGGGTGCCGCTCCATGGGCCGGAAAACATTGCTGGCTTCTAGTTGTCCTATGGAACCTGCAATCTAGTGATCAATTGGCCCTCACATCTCTCTCTCTTTTCAATTTTATGGCACACTCATGGCTGTCTCCTTTGGCTGGTTGCTTTGACTTGGAATGGGAAACAACATTCTTGGGAAGTGCTCTGTGAGATCAGGTGAGGATGGCATCAGATGAATGTGCACTATGTTTTTTATATTGCTTGACAAGAAAGGATGGAGTTTGTGTCCTCTAGAATCCTGTGAACAGAACAGGTTTCCACACAACTGTGGGGCTGAGCAATGGGTTCCCATTAGAATGGGAAAACAAATCTAGTGCAGAATTGGCAGGCTGAAGCTCAAAGGGTCCTATTACCCGAGCATTAGGGTGGCTGGCTGATCAGTCTCAGGCAGCATTGCCAGCTCGCGTCTTCCAGGTCGTCTGTCTCCTCATTATGGTGTAACTCAGGATGATTTATCGCCTGCTTGCAGTCGTTCTGTGTGTGCGTTTCAGAGCTGATGTTGAACAGCTCTAATTCAGCCCTTGTTCTTGAGTTTGTCCTTCGCTCAGTCACCTCCCTTGTCTGATTATTTCTCAATAGAATATTTACTCTGACTTTATAATATCTTGCAGTAGGCGGAATATAGCTGGGCTTTTACTTAAAACGGAAAGAAGATATGCAAAGGTAGAAGTGATGAGGAGCTATAAGGTGTATTTGCTTCACTTCTGCTTTTCCGTCTAGGAAAATGAATCTACATTATTTTCACCCACTCAAGACACTCTTGAATATATTATAACATTTCTCATAATGAACTGGTTTTTCAGATGGCGTTTGTTTACATAGGGGACATAAATAGTTTAAGAGCCCTATCATTGATAAAATTATCACTCTTGGTATTTTGTTTAATGTACCTTTTGGGAAAACTAGAAATTTTTTACTATAAAATTTAAGAAGTATAACCAGTAAATAATTTAAAGTCTTGGCCATAAAAGAAATAGTTGTGATTTTTAAAAAAATCTTCTCAAACCTAAACTTTTCCTTTCCTCTCATCTATTATCATTAACTATGACAAATACTGAATACTTTTCTACTAAAAGCCACATTCTTTTCTTCTTTTGCTAAATTTCCCAGCCCATTTGCATCTGAGTAGCACCATGATGGCATTTAAGGGGAAGTGACCAGACAATAAAAGGTTTATGGTAGAGAATCTGTGGTAGTTGCCAATGCTTTTCCAGTGTGGGCAGAAGCACAAGGTGAAAAGAACCTGGATCCCTTAGTGGCCCTAATCCTGATTCTAACCCTGACTGTGACCCTCAGGATGAACAGAGCATCCACTGTGTTCATGCCCTAAAGGTTTAGTGTGGTTAGAGTTCTCCTGCCCTTGTTAAAACACTAGGGAAGCATTAACTGATCAGAAAAGGGTAGTGTACGCCAGTGAACTTGCTGACACTTCTATACATCCTTAAAGGTTTTAAGAGGTTTCCTATTTTTATCTTTTCTCTTTTTTGTTTCTACTTCTCTTTATATATATATATATATATATATATATATATATATATATATATATATATTTAAAAAGAGTACAAGTCATTGGGTCAGTGTTCATGACTTCATGAAATAAATTAACCAGGCAGATAATTAATTTCTTAACTTACTATATAACTTTGATGCATATATTCTTGACCAATAAGCATATGAAAGATTGTCAACAACACTAGTTAACAGGGAAATACAAATCCAAACCATAACATGATGGTTGAGGGATGGCATAGACAGTAAATGCAGCCCACAAGCTGAGCTCTTCATCTCCCTGTAACAGAAGTTGTGCATGGTCACATGTGTCTATAGCTCTGGCCCTAGGAGTGTCAGGAGCAGTGGAAAGAGATGAACGGCTTCCTAGAGCTCTCTGGCTGCTTCTAGTGAGAGGCCGGGTCTGAAAAGATCATGTAGAGTTGAGAGGGTTCAATAGGTACATGAGTTTGCTACCAAACCTGCCAGACTCAGCTTTAGTCCCACGATCCACATGATAAAAGGAAGTCACTGACTCTCGGACATTGCCCTCTGACCTCTACATGCATGCCATAGAACATAGGTATGTGCATAGACACACAGACACATATACACAGACATACACACACTAACCACAAAAGTCACAATCAAAACACAAAATTACACACTGGAATGCAGAGAACTCAGCATCTTGTGTAGTCCCAGCGATGTAAAGTGGTATCTGCACTGCACACAAAATGACATATGCACTGTGAGGGCTCCTCAAGAAACAAAACACAGAATTTCCTTTGATCTACCAGGTCCACTTCTGAGTAAACAGCTCTCAAAACAAACAAGACAAAAACAAACAAACAAAAGAGGGAGACTTAGATAGATATTTGCATGCCAAGGGCCTGGTGGTATATTCAGAAAAAAAATAGATGGAAGAAGACAAAGTATCCATTGATGAATTAATGGCTAAACAAATGTAGTACAGGATACATATACAATGAAATATTATCCAGCTTTCAACTTTCAAAAGGAAGAAAAATAAATATTAACTGACTCTTTGGGACATTGTGTTGAGTGACAAGTGCTATATTTATTGTACTTATACAGGGGGAATTCTGAGGCAGAAATGGTGGTTGTCAGGGTATGTAGTTAATTTTGTTAATTCTATTGGATTGAGAAACCCCTAAGGGATTATTAATCACCCTTCCATGTGTGTTTGTGATATCATCCAGGGACAGTTAGATCCTGAGTGCTCTGACCTTCTGAGCAGAGTCATCTCTGGACAGAGTTATAGAACGTGGCAGTACTATCAGGTGGCAAAGCGAAATGAGGTTCGGTTGGAAGAACTGGAACTCACTGGGAGTATGTATCTGAAAGTTAAATCACAGCCCTGTCTGCTTCCTTATCTGCTGTCTACAATGATGCTAATAACTTCTCTGCCACAGGTGCCTGCCTCTATGGTGCTCTGCCAAGGGACTGTGAACTCAACCCCCTGAGCTTGTGAAGTCTGACCAGTGTACAACTGAAGCAATGATAATAGCTTCTAGGGCATGGGAGCTGGGATTGGGAACAGGAATTATGGCTTTAGTTGGTGAAGATGAAGCAGAGCTCAGAGACCCGGAGATAGTGGCAGTGTTCACACAGTACATGCAAGGACACTAGATTTACCATAAAACATTTGATACATAAAGGCAATTAGCTTTCTATTACTGGTAAATAGATCAGGGTGGGAGAAACTATGTAGATCAGCTAAGTCTTCAGCAGAAAGCATCAGAGACAGTATTCTCTGGTCAATAGAGTACAAAAGTCAGGCATGTGGATAGAATTAGCGGTGCCGAGAACTGACTTCACTATACCATGCCGCCCATAACACACCAGCATTCATCTGTAGCTTCTGTTTATTATTTCACCCTTTGATCACTAACATTCACTTTTATGTTTGGTATCTGTGTCCCCCCTTCCCCTGAATATTCATACATACATACACACATACATACATAGTGTGTAGACATAATTATATATAATTTGCACACATGGTCCTTATGTAATACTATTTTAATTAATTAGTTTCTTTGTATGTGGAGGTGCACATGTGCCACAGCATGCTGAGGAGGTCAGAAGGCATTGTGAGCCGCCGGTTTTCTCCTAACATCCTGTTGAGGCAGGATCCATCTTGCTTCTGTCTTCAAACTTTAAGCTATCTGGCCGAGGAACTTCTGGCTGATTCTCCTCACCCCACTTCCCGTCATGCAGTCTGAGTGCTGGGATTATAGATTCATGTTGCCACACCTAGATTTTTAATTTAGGTTCCAGGGACTAAATTCAGGTTGTCAAGCTAGCATGGCAAGAGTGAGCCATCTCCTCTGGCCCTTAGTCTAATGCTGTTTTTGAAAACATTATCCAGCCCACTTTGATGTCCCTGTTTATTGGTTTTGACTGTTGTATAGTTCCATAGCTTGTGCTATATTTTTTAAATCCATTTCTCCAGTAATAGGAAGTATTTTGCCTTCCATCTCATCCTACATTAAACTAAATGCTCAAATAAATTTCTCTGTGCTTATTATCCTTAGATTTGTGGATATGTCTTTCTGGGTTTGCAGTCAACAGTGAGTGTGCACATGCTGAATCTCATTGAGATTCGCAGTAATTCTGCAGATATGCTGAACGGTTGAACACGGCCACAGCAATGCATAAGAAAACCTTTTTTTTTTTTTTTTTTTAAATTGAGAACTGCCTGCCAATAGTGTAATCATTTTCATCTCTTTTCAGCTTTCATTTCTGCAGTTGCTAATGAGCTTCAGCATCTTCATATACTTGCTAGTCATTCTGACTTCCCTCTTTAGGCATATAATACTCAACCATTTTGTACTGAATACCCAGCCATTTGCTTTATTAGAAAACTCTCCTTGTCATCGTAATATCTTATGGGTTTGAACACAGCAAATGATAATTCCTACCCTTTTTATTAAGTTGTGTGTGTGTGTGTGTGTGTGTGTGTGTGTGTGTGTGTGTGTGTGTGTGTGTGGTGATGTTTGTTGAATAGAAAAATCTTAATATTAGTACGGTCTAATACATAATTTATGTCTCCTGAGTAATGGTTTTGGAACGTTGCTTGGGAATCTTTCAGGGTTCAGAGATAACCTCTGGTAATTTTATTTATTTTAAGACATCCTGAATGTTTCTTTATGTGTAGGTTGAACAGAGGTCTTGTTATTCTTCATGTGTGAATAAACTCGGAATATCCCAAAGGCATTATCAGAACTTTTGAAAACTAAACCTCACAGGACATTAAATAGATATGAGAAATAAAAATTCATGAAAAATAAGGTTAGGATCAGTCACGTTTAGCAATGGCAGACAGATTTCTGCTCTACAAATCTTTCCATGATTTTTTATGTTCTGGTTTACATTTTCTAGAGAGGGGTCCATAGCTGAACTGCCAGTATCTATTGTTGTGTGACCAATTTTTGTACAACCCTCAAACTAAGAATGTTTGTGACCTTTTAAAGAGGCTGTTAAAAGATGAAGAATATGTAACAGGGACTACATGCCAACAAAACATAAAAGATTTACTATCTGCCCCTCTATAGAAAAAGTTTTCATAGGCTTAGTCTATAGTGTAAAATATATATACTGATCCAGATTCCCCAGAAGAGGAGGTCACATAGGGTTAGTGTCCTGCAGCAGATGCAAAAAGAGACACTGCCCTGTGTCCAGGACAGACACGGCGTTCACAGAGGTACAAACCTGGAGGTGAGTCCTGGGATTAGTAAGGGTTAAGTGATCCCTCTTCATCAATTTCTACCCAGTGTGGATCTAACTGAAAATATCTGACCTTTCCCTCTATTTACACACAAAGGAGGGAGATGCCGTTGAAGTGCTCCCATCATGCCTTTCCTCTGACTTCCCTGTCACCTTTACCCTCAATTCTCATCTGTTTTTCTCTAATATTCTTTCTTGAAAGACTTACCTTGGATCATTTCTGTTCCATATAGTTTTCAATATACTTTGAAAGACACAGATTAATAATTAATTAATAATAAATATTCAGTATGCCAGTTCCAATAGGTACAATGGAATTGGTGGATAGAGTAGTATAATGGAGTAAAAATGACAGATCAGAATGTAATGTACAAATAAAATTTTGATATTTATCCTATTGACAAAATATGTATATTATGGACTAAATATTTGTTCTCTTCCCCAATTTATATATGGGCATCCTATCCCCTCATGTGTTGGTTTCAAGAGACAGGAGCTTTGTGGAGAAGTTGACTGAGTCATGAGAGTAGCACTTTCAGGAATGGCTTGAGTACCCCCATGAGAGAGGCCTTAGGGGGCTCTTCCTTTTTCCATCACATAATGATTAAAAAAAAAAAAAAAAAAAAACAAAAAAAACACTTTATTCTGCTGTTGGGAAAAGTTTCCCCACTGGAGCCCAATTATGCTGACACTTTGATCTTGAACCTCTAGCCCCAGAAATAAATGTCTATTGCTACTGAGTCTATGATACATTGTCACAGTAGTCTGGATGGACAAGACCCTACGACGATATTACATTCCTTCTAGAAAAAAAAAAAAATCAGGGAAGAAACATGGAGCTTTCAGAACAATTCTCCCCAGCCTGCAGCCAAATGGAGTTTAAAAACACTCCACAGATTTAGATGTATGGGGTACTTAGTGTGAATGAGACATAATGACTCATTCCTAAAGAACAGGGTGAGAAAATGGAAAAACAGAAACAGTAAAGGAAAACCTTGGGAAACAGTAACTCAAGGAGGTGACCAAGGTTACGGCGTTCAGTGGTGCTGTACAGTGGTCACGTAGCTCTAAGCCGATGTGACGAAAGCACACTTAACCTTTATGGCATTTCCCTCTAAATCCCGAAGCTCGATCTTATCATAAGAAAAACAACAGACTAAGCCAGACCAAGTGCTGTGCTACAAAACATCTGACTGGTGTTTCCTGAAACTGTCAAAGTCAAGTTGGTAACGAAATAAGAAAGAACCGTGAAATCAGAACCAAAAGAGCAGATGTCCCAAGGCAGGAGTGACTGCAACACAGTGTTCCAGGTCCTGGATTCTCAAACAAGAAGGAAGTTTAAAAAAAAATGGGGAAATTCAAATGAGGTCTGGAATTCTGGAATTTACTAAGTAGTAATGCTCCAATATTGGTTTCCTAGTTTTGAGTAATGTGCCAAAATAACACATCATTGCATTAGGGAAAACCAAAATTGGGTGAGGGATATGAAGGAACCCTGCGATTATTTTTTTACAACTTTTCTGTAAGTTAAAATTGTTCTGAATAAAAAGAGCTTTAACAAAAAAAAAAAAAAAAAAAGAGGAAAGATTTTATGTCAGGCAATAGTAACTTGGAATTGATTATAGAGTGGTAACGTGTGGCTTGTAGAGTACTCTTTAGAAGTCCAGTCTGAGGAGATTCTACTCAGGGTAGCAACAGAAAGTGCCCTGGGACATGGGAGAAAATGGGCACATATGAGATGAAGGGTCAGCATGGATGAAAGGCGAGCCGCGGGGTTGTGTTCATAGACCAATACAAATGAGCTCACGAGAGATGGTGGGCAGTCTGCAGTAGTACAGGGTGGGAACAGAAGAGTCCAGGAAACTCAAGTAAACACGGGGCTCACTCTCTAGGAAGGGAACCTGAGAACTTGTGTAGAACATGGAGAAATGGATGAAAAAGAAAAGTCATCTTGATTGACTAAAGAAAAAAAAAACCATGATCAAAAAAAAAAAAAATTCTGCTGATACCTCAGTCATTTTGATGGAGAACCCCAGCTTCAGACAGCCTTGGAGGCAAGTGTGGGATCAAAAGATTATGAAGTCAAGCTGGAGGATTGGCATTCAGTCTCTACAGAGTAAACCTTTAAACCAGTTGCCAGCCAGATCTACAGTTTAAATAATATCTCTTAAGCCTGAGGTCATGGCTGCTTGTGGAAAAGATGGATGGCTTTACAGGATTAGCCCATTTAGCTTGTCACTTTTACATTGTTGGGTCAAAGCTGGTGAATGTCTCACTAAGAAAAATGATAGAGTGTTCTGCTCAGAGCTGAAGGAAGACAAAGCGAAACAGCCTACTCTATCTCTTCCTTGGTAGAGCTTTGACCTGACTTGACCTGGCCTACAACACCCTTGCTTACCTCCAGCATCTTTCATTATCTGATGAAGCAACCAGAGACCACAGACTTGCTAACTCAGCACTATGCAGCCTTGTTGCCAAGAGTAACAGCAGGCACATAGGCCGGAGGCAGAAAGGTCTCCCTCAATAAAATGTTTGCCTTGTCACCACTAAAGCCTGAATTCAGTTTCCAGAACACAGAATTCGGTTTCTCTGTTTATTTTTACAGCTACACATACTAGATAAAGTCTGAGCTTATCTGCCTGCCCTGAATATCTCCCATGTACCAGGCACTTTCTAAGTGTTATCTTGAATTCAGGCAACAACGCTTCAACACAGACATGCTCTAGTTCATGTCCAAGAAGAAAAACCACAACAAAGACAGTCTTCAAGAGGTTGATAGCTTGTAAGAAGTAAAGCAGTGATTGAAAATCACATGCTTGCTCACATGTTGTTGTGCTTGTAGCTTAAGGGGGAAAATAGGCATGTGAGCCATGAGCATATGAGTAGATTACACAAGATGAACCCACCAGAAAGAGATGCTTGAAGCACAGGCCTGTTTTCCCACTAAGGAAGGAAACAATTAGAACTAGATTCTGCTTGTCAGAAGCTTATAGCTACACAGGTTATTTGCTAAGACATTAAGGCTCCAAAACAAAAGTGTTCTGGAATTGACTATATTAAATCTACATTAACTGAAGCCAATTTTCACTTCCTCTAAGCCAGAGATGGAAGATATGCGTGTCGTCTTCCTAACAAACCAGGATGATTGGGAAAGTACTGAGAAGGAGCGAGTATGCAGGAACTTGCTCTCGACACTGTACAGTGTCCAAATGTCTTGATATACTGAGTAAGAATAACAAGAAGAAAACAGATTTTTAATATACAACAAGAATTAAGATCTGAAATAAAATAGAACAAAGCATCGATATGGAAACCCCAATACTATCATGTTAGGATTTGTTCAAACAGTTGTACATTTATATTTGTTTTAATAATTTTTGAATGAGTCTTTGCGAGATTTATAGCACACAAAGAAAGTGATGGAAGGTTTTCCTCATTTCTTGTTTTATTTCTACCTCACTACCTACAAAGGTGTTATTGGATATGAACAAAGGAAATAAAAAATTACACAGAGTTGAATGAGCTCACGCAAATGGACCTAAAAGTGCTAAAATATCACTTCTGCAGTGATGGCAATATACTCATGTGTTTCAGGGGACCTCACAGTGTAAGAAGACCCGGTCACCAAAGGAAGGAGGTGACTCCGGTGTAAAAAAAAATAGATAAATCCAAGAAATCAGAGTGAGATTTAGTAGGGATTTAAAGACAGAAACATATCTTGGGTCATGGTGAGATAAGGGACTACATGTACCTTAAAGCAGAAAGAAGCTAGACAAAAGTGAGCCACAGCCAATCAGAACATATCTGGGTTAACTGAAAAACTATTGAAATGTCAATCATTAGTTTAAAAGCAATTCTGTCATCTTGTAAAATGCTCACTGACTATCTAAACGTCTATTTAGTCTAGAGGGGTTAAGGATGCAGGCTCACCAGAAAGGCAAAATGGCAGTTAGAACCAAGGAGACTATAGTAAAGTTAAACTGGGTCGTCCATATCATGCAACCTTAGACTCTGGAAGACTAAGTTTTCTTAATGACAATGCACATTCTGTTTTCTCATGTGCTCAATAATATACTTCAGTTTATTTATTCTATGTTCTTGGATACCAAAGGGCACAGAAGTGAATAAAATCTGTAATATTCCTGTGGATCTTAAATGTATACAACGTTTAATATTATATAAATGAATAGTTTCTGATATTTCAGGGGATAGATAGACAGGAAGTGGGTGTGGTGAGTAGTTTCTATATGATGTTCATAAAGGCACCTCTAAAGAGATGTCACTTAATTTAAGATCTGAGTGAAAAAAGAATGTTGAGACATGCACAGGTCACAGGGGAGAAGAATTTAAAAAGAGGAAACTGCTTGGGCAAAGGCTGGGATAAACATGCACATTAAAAATGAGGGCTGGGGCCACGGTAGCTAGAGAAAATAGGAAGAAGTTGGCGAAGACTAGAAAGAAAGCCCTGTAGACAATTTAAGAGATGTCCTGAGTACAGAGGGAGTGAGATTTTCTGATGGTTTGGAGGTGGAAACACATACAAGAGAAGAAGTAAGGAAAATTCTAGGTACTGACCTAAGTATTGAGAAAAGAAACCTTGGCCAAGAGCAGGCTTCCCAGGGGGATAGAAACAGGAGGTCTGGGTTTTGGTGTGTTGAGTTTGATGTCTTTACCACACAAATAAATAGAAATGTCAAATAGGTTCCTGGATACATGGTTCTGGAGTAGGAAAAGTCAGTGTTGCATATAGAGACTAGACAGACAGACAGATAAATGGATAGATGAAAGATAGATAGATAGATAGATAGATAGATAGATAGATAGATAGATGGATGGATGGATGGATGGATGGATGGATGGATGGATGGATAGATAGATAGATAGATAGATAGATAGATAGATAGATAGATAGATAGATAGATAGATAGATAGATAGATAGATGCTAGACAACAGAGAGATAGCTAATTGAAGATGGAGCCATATATTAGTTACTTTCTGTAACTCTTTGCTGAACAAAATACCCACAAAAGCAACTTAAGGAAGGAAGGATATATTTATGTTTACAGTTTAATGTAGTACATTGTGGCAGAGAAGGGATGGCTTCGGGAGTGTGAGGCAGCTGGTCACACTGAGTCTGCAGTAAGGAAGCAGAGAGAAATGAATGCTAGTGTTCTCTTTCTTTCTTTCTTTCTTTCTTTCTTTCTTTCTTTCTTTCTTTCTTTCTTTCTTTCTTTCTTTTAGTTCAGCCCAGGACCCCATCCCATGAAATGGTACTATCCACATTTAGGGTAGGTCATTTCATCTCCATCCAATCTAGATACTCCCTCACAGACACACTCAGAGGTATTTCCATGGTAATTCTAAATACCATCAGGCTAACAATCAAGATTCATCATCAGGAACCAGGTATTCTGTAACCAGATGCCTAAAGTCAAGGCCCAGAGGTAAGTAAGTCACAGAGTGTTGATGTAGTGGAGAAAGCTCAAGACAGGCTGCCAGCTACATTCCCACATTGAGGGCTTCAAAGAGAATGGGAAAGCATAAAGCAAGATCATATTGCTTGGTTGCTTGGTAAGACCAGTAGAAACCAAGATGGTAACTGGTTTCTGTTAATGTCTTATGCCACAGACAGATGGAAGTAGGCAAAACAAAGCCAGCCTTCTAGAACAAGAGAGAGGTTGATTATTTCTAATGATGTTGAGATTAAAAACAGAAGGATGTGGCCACTTAATTGGGCAAGATGTAGGCCATTGGAGTCTTTTGCCAGAAGAGTTTCCACAAAGTAGGTGGAAGAGAAGCCCAACTTGATTGCTTTAAAGAGAGTACATCCATTAGGAAGTAAAAGGACAGTAACCACAGGAAAGTCTTGTGTTCATTTTCTGCAAAGTAGAACGGGCTCAAACGAAGGTTTAAGACAGAAGTCTTCCAGTCGTTCCTGCATGTGGATCCTGATGACATGGCAATCCAGCGAAAAGGATAGTTGATGTGATCCACTTGTCCGAGTATACATCAAAGATAAAGATGGCTCTCTTAAATCCTTGGCCCTATGTATTTTAAATAAAGCCCCCCACCCATTCCTCCAGTGAGGGACATGGTCCCTAGCCTGTAGTATTCAGAACAATAGTGAAAAGGGGACTGACTAGAAAGACAAACAGAATGTGAAGCTCTGCAGGATAATTGGAATCATGAGTTCTTCTTCCCAGTTCTACAAACTGGTTGAACATGGATATATACTCAATGAATGCCAAATTAATTTTCACATGGAAAAACAAATTTGTGACAAAGGAACCAACCTATCTACTTCTTGTTTCTATCTGGAGTGATTTTGGTACCTTCAGAATACCTTTCAGCTTGTAAGGTTTTGTTCATGTGCTTGTTTTAATTTTTTATTCCTTTTTTCCTCCATGGTAACATTTATAAAAATCTCCTAAAGTTATCTCATCCCTTTGTCCCAGCCTGAAGAGATACTAACACACATGTAATTATGCCCATTTTAGAGGCATGAAAGCAAAGGCCCGTGGCATCTGGTTAGCTCAGGTTCACACAGCTCACTGGCACAGAGCACTCTCCCTTCAGTGAATTAGTCCTTAAATTCTCAATTTACTTTGGGTTCTTCCTCCACATCCTGTGACTCATGGGCTCGACTCCTGTTTTTATTCCACTTGTTTTGTTTCTGTGTAAGACAATAACAATTCTGTATTTTCTCAGGGCTGGTCACGGCTCATTAAGTTTCTGCAAAGTTTTAACCTTTCCGAGACTTAGAGGCAGATGGAATGAACCATAATGAGGTTGACTTTGCTTGGTGAGGATTGGGGAATTATACGTCAAAAGAACATCCAGGCTAGTCATCAGTGGCATTTGGGGTTTGGGAATATGAAGCTTTGGCAGCAGCTGGGCAGAGGATGAAACATGACTATTTACAGAATGATAGCAGATGTCCACCTTGGAGAGGTGAGAGAAGCATCTTCTTATATGGTTGAAATTCTGTTCTGCTTCACAGTCTTCTGATCTGGGAAAGGTTGGAATGTGTCACATACACCTGTGACTATGTTATAAAACAATCTTTTACAAGTGGAGTATATGTCCTCAAACCAGCACTGGACACAAAAGGCTCTTTATTTTCCATTAAATGGAAGCAAATGGAGAACAAATCAGTGACTAAAACAGAGAATATCTTAGAGTTTGGATTTAAGGACACAGATGTCCAGGATGGTCTCTCTGCCCTGAGCGGGGCACTAGGCTGAGCCTTCTTCTAGGCAGAAAACTCAGAACACAGGTATACAACATTTAAAGAGAAATGGGTCAATTAAAAGATTTTAAAAATGTGAACATGGGCTCCATTGCTAATTATACCAGCCTTTGAAGGAATATACAATTCTACTTTTTATTATCTAAATTGAGCATAATGTTGAAGAACCTTGAACATATCACATTGTCAGGAGTTCAGTGAGGATGATATTGTTTTATAGTGGATCATAAAATAGATATAATATCAATCTATGTTTTTTGTAATGAAGTTTTAGGGAACACCATTATTGGCTTAATTTATTTCCTTCATTTTAATCTCTCTCCTCATCCCTCTTTCTTGTATCCATGCCTTTCCTCTCTGAGCTTGCACTTCATTGGTACCCTGCTCTAGGTGGTGGAAAATGCAGCTGTTAACAAGGAAAAACAATGGTCCTCAGCCTCATGGATATCACAGTTGAGATGATACTTGTAGATGGACAATTGGAGAGACAGGTGGAGGATACATTAAAGGATTTTTAGCAAATTGAATCAATAAATTTGGTGATTCATTAGATAGGAGGTGGATGAAGACGTGGTGATGGCGAGGGAAGATGAGTTCTTACAAGAAGCTCCTTACAAGAAAGAGCTAGATGGATGGATTATCACCTATCTAGATAGAGAAGATGGAGGGCAATCAGGTTTGTGAGTTAAATCCATGGGAAATATCTAAGTCAAATTTCCCTCTGTTTCTCCTGATCTACCTCTGAGAGATAGCTGGAAGTCCTTCGGGACTCCAGAAGACAATGATCATCTCAATAAGTTTGTAGCCAATTTTTTCCTTACTCAGTTTTGATAATAACTCTAACTCCACCACATGGGAACCACAGTGGTAATCCACCTTGACATCTAAGAGCCATTTGGATGCTTGTCTTTTCCTTATGATACATCATGTTCTGAGCTTCCTGGGGGTGAAGATAATATTTAATTCATTTTGTTTTTTGCCTAATGTAGGCCTGACATTTAAGAGTTAACACTGGTTATTTGTTGACTTCAATTACAAGATAGCAGTATGAATACTAATCATGATGGACATGTGTATATTTACTAGTCCTTATGTACCTCGAAGAGCAATATGTTCTTCTGTGTGTGGCTTCTAGGTAACAGACCATGTCTGTAATGCCAACGACTCTGTATCTAGGCCTTCACACAGTGAAGCCTCAAAAATAGGTTTTGAAAAGAAGAAAGAAAAGTTACTTAACATTTCTGAAGGACTTTTGCATGTTGTTAGAAAAAAAAACAACAGCATATAAAATATGAACCAGGAAAACCATCGAAGCATGTCTAGACCATATTGGTAGAGAATTCCAACTTATCCATAAGTGGACTATTTCTATACCAGCCAGATTTATCAGTCACTAGGCCGTATATTAATTTTTACAGACAACCAGAATTTGATTCCATATGTTGGCACTTGAATTTAAAAGGACGGTGACTGTTCCTCATTGGCTTTCAGTAGTGTTCCAAGAGACTCTGGGGAAGGGGTCATGACTATCAAGGACTAGATAACTGAATGGAGTTCTGGTTCTTTTATCCTGTGCTCTGTTTGCTTTGCCTTTACGTCTGCAACTTGGTTTTTTTTTTTTTTTTTTTAAGAACAACTCCATAGCTAAAGAGAGAAAAAAAAAACAAAAAACCCTGCAAAGGCCACTTTAACAACCTAACTCTTCTCAGTTGGCACCATTCCACAAGATCACTGACATCCTGGTAACTATGGGAAGAAACAATCTGGCCTCCTAAAAAGCATCTTTATCAGGTTATGGGTTATGCTGATAAACTGTAGATACATGTGCAAAAGCACATCATTTCCATCACTGTAGACCTTCTAAAAAGATGCCTGCTTTCTTGTGCTTGTCAACCAACTGCCAACTTCCGAAAGCAGTAATAGTTGATGTCTTTATTTAATTTAGCTATGTCTAAATAAGAAAGCTATTCTGAATGAATACGTACATGATGGATAAATGAATGCATGCATGTATTGGCAGACGGATGGACATATGCATGGATAAATGGATGGGTGACTTCAATCATCAGAAGACTAGCTATGACACAGCACTGGGACTGGGTAATTGTGTTCTAATTTGATCTCAGCAAGTCTGTTCTGATAAGACTCCAAATAAATCAATTTTGTATCAAATTATGTTAAAAATAAAATTAAAAAGTAAAGCATGTTTTGCAAATTAAGAATAATGAGTCATGGATTCTTGGGAATAAAGAGCATGTGAGTAAAATTAATTACAAAGGCTTACATTGGAGTCATAATGCTAATTATGAAACATAGCTACTATGGAAAAGCTAGGCCAAAAAAGGAATGTAATAAGAGCAACTGGTTCAACTCTTGAGCCAGTATCCTATGTGAATAAAACCATTACTCAATAAGGAGAGTAGCCCAAAGCTTGATAGAATAAAAGCTATGTTGGGGTTTTTACTCCTTTAGCAAAAACAGTGACCTTGTGGTCAAAGAGGCATTAAAGACTATGGCAAGTTTGAAGAAGAAGAAGACACGAAATAAAGTCGTATACCCTTCATTTATTTTTCTTGTGGGTTGAATATAAATGGAGTAAATGTGAAAGAACTTTGTTAGTTGCTTTTGAAGCTCTGGTGTTGAAGGTCATTAACTATGAACTGCTAACTACAAAAAAAAATGTTAAAAGATACACAAAGAATAGTGTTCAAGTGAAGCAAAAATTCATAAGAAAGAGGGTAATCTCTCTCACTCTAAATATTCCCAGTTGCCTGGGTTTCTCATGCCATGAGTTTCCCTGGAATAAAATATTTCATATTTTCGAAACAGCCCTTAGCAAAAATGACTATGTAAGCAACATTTCCAGTGAGGTATGCCTTCCCTGTGGTTCCCTGAGAAGGTGGCTGTCAGCTCCATTTTGGTTTTGTTCTGGGATTTGAAGGCACCTGCTTGGCTGACTCAGTTTTGGGGCCAGGTTGAGCTGTAGATTGAATTTTAATATTCATCTTCTTATGTTCCGCTCCTCTCTGTCCACCCTATTCTAGTTTTTACCCTTACTAACTCACTGAAATTGTTGTCATGAAGGTCACCAGGTCCTAAAACCTGGATGTTCCAATCTTAGTTTCCTGGGACACTTGAAGCAACTAAGCCCTGTACTATTTTCCTATTTCCTACCTCAGACACACTCGCCTTGATTCGCAATTTGGTCTTCTCCTTGGGCCGTTTGTATGTTTTGTATTTCCTCCTTAGCATGCTTTCCATTCCTGTTCCTCTTACCCTATTGGTTCTCACCATAAATGGTGCAGGATGCTAGGCTAGACCTCTTTAATTCTACTTCAAAATATCCATCGGGCATGCAACTATTGACTCTCTCCACATATCCTTTTCTTTTCTCCTTCCGCTAGTTACCTGTTTTGGATTGGAGGGGAGATTGTTTGTTTGTTTTTGCTTTTCGTCAAACTGACACAGAGTCATTTGAGAAGAGGGAACTTAACTGAGAAAATGCCTCCATTACATTCGCTTGTAGAAAAGTCCGGAGGGGAGTGGTCTTGATTAATGATTGATGTGAAAGGGCTCAGATCTCTTGAGGTGGTGCCTTCCTTGGACTGGTGGTCTTAGACGGTATAAGAAAGCAAACTGAGCAAGCCATGAGGAGCAGTACTTGCCAATGACCTCTGCCTCAGTTCCTGCCTCCTGGTTCCTGTCCTGTTTGAGTTCCTGCCTTGGCTTTCCTCCATAATGGACAGTGATCAGGGCACATAACTTTTCCTCTCCAGTGGCTTTGGTTAAAGTGTGTTTCTCTTGCTTTAAGATCCAGTCATCTCCATGTCTCTAATTACAAGCTTAGGTTTCATGTCTCAGTTTTACAGTTTTAAGTCTCTTCCATTGTCTTCTAAGATAGAAACTGGAAATGTAGTTCATTTCCATTTGTTTGTTTCACTACTTGGGTCCATCTCTGTCACCTTTATTTCTAAATATCAAATATTTGTCGTTTTTTGTTTGATTAATAATCAGTGTTCACATATTTTTAAATCATAAATGAGATTGAAAACAAGACCATGTAATAAACAAGTAAACTGTGGTTGTGTTTACTGCTCTGGTCAACGATTTTCCCTTTTAATATTGCTTGATTGCTTTTTAGAAAAATTTGGTCCCTAATGACCCAGCAGTTGTTTAAATCTCCCTGCAAGGCAGATTTATTCAGCTAACCATTTTTTTCTTGGAAAAATCGAATCCAAAATCTGGTGAGCTGCTGCATCAGATATGGTTCTTCTGTGTGCCTGCCTCACAGTTCTTACCCTGAGTGAGACATCCTTCAAAAATTATTCCTGAACTTCACTTTGCCCTTCACTGTATTGATTTTGTTTCCCATTCTCCAAATGTCCTTTATTTTATTGGAATCTTCGCTTGATTTTGGACATTTGTTTGTTTTTATAGTGCTAGTATACACTAGACAAGTGCTATACCACTGAGTAGCACCCCATTCCTTACCCTAGTTTTGATAGACAGCACCCTCTGGGAGCTTCTGAGAAACAGGTCTGTGAGAAGTAAGAATGTTAACCTGTGCATGCAAGAGCATATTTTCATTTTACAGCTCATCAATGATTTATTTTGTTATGGGATTTGGTGTTTAAAATAGCTTCCCTTTAGAACTTTAATGACATTGTTTCTCATATGACTTTCTAAAGACGTAGATAAATACTCAGAAGTCTTAGCCATTCTTCTCTGGTGTACTTGATCTGGGTCTCCGGTCTTGGGGGAACTTCACCCAAGGAAGTCCAAGGACCTGAAATTGTATATTTCCATCTTTTGTTGTACATAAATCTAATAATATTCAATGTTCTGGTCACCCAACAGGCCCTTCCATCTGATTCAACTCTTTCTGTTCTGGAAAATGCTCTTGAGTTATTTTGTTCCGTCTTTCTTCTTTGTTCTCTCTTTCTGAGCTCCTGATGTTAGGAGTCTGGATTAACATTTTAATTCACCGGGGGTACCTTTACAGTTCCTTTCATAGCTATAATATTCACACACGTTTGGAAGGATCCATGTTTCTCTCTTTTTCTATATATGGGCTTAGTTTTCACCCAGTTGCTTTTTTCCTGAGCATTTGGTCTGTCTTACCAGCTACCTACCCTTGCTCAGACAGCTAGCGGTCTTGGTCATAGCTTAGAGACTAAGAACTCTGAGCACCATGTAGCTATTGTTGATCATTGGTGAACAACTGCTTTGGTTTGCCTGGGATGGGCTGAGCTTTAGCACTAAAAGTACTGTGTTCCTGTAAACAGTTAGGCCCAGTATGTAACATCTCTATTTAGTACATTGCCTGAGGATTTTATTGGGGACTCAATGTCAAGTATTTCATTCTTTCCTGTTAAGATGGCAGATTCTTCTGAGAACTTGATCACAATTTAGTGTCTGATAGTTAAAGTCTTGAGTCTGAACTTTTGGGGCATGAAATGGGAGAATATGACAAGATTCTCAGGTTCCAATATAAAAATGTTCTCTAAACTCTCTAAACTCCAAACTGTCAGATATGGCTTATTTTGCCCCGCTCACTCCCACTGTTTATTGAGTGCCTGTCACATTACAAGCAGTGCTTCATCCCTAAGCGGCAACTGTAAAAAACCATGAATAAATGAGTCTAGGAGAGAGGTCAGTCAGACAGAAACTGAACAGCTCCAGGCATGGGATCCCATGGTCCTCTAGTGTCTAAAGGTTGAGGAGATGGAGAGAGCAAGCAGCAAAGGAGAAGGGGGAGGGTATCCCTATGAAGGGGGTAGAGAATCAAAAGCAGCACTATGTGAAAGTCAACTGGAAAACGAACTCAAGGATGAGTCGATTCTAAACTCCTCAGAAGAAGTGCTTCCTCCGAGACCTTGAATTGACCCAATCCAGAGAGCATGGGCCTCGAGCTCTCCAGAGTAAGGGTAGCTGGCTCTTGTTGGGACTGGGAAAGGCATAAATAACCTTTGGGTTATGTAGACCGTCAAAGAGATACAGTATCAAGTTGCTCCCCAGCTTTTCAGCCCTCCCTCCCACGTTTTTGTCCCCCATCCTCCACTCCCCTTTTCTGATGATTTCAGGCATTTCTGAGCCGTTGGAAACCCAGATATAAATTAAATTGATGTTTTAGACTTAGATTTTTGCTTTTCTTTGTTGATAATCTACAGGTCTACAGTCTCGGATTCCTTAAGTCATGTACCACTTGACAGTATAGATAGTCCCATGCTCTACAGTTAACATTATTATTGTCTCTTGTTTCATTCCAGGCCTTGTAGCTTTGAATCTTAAAAAAAAAAATGTCTTATCACTGTCATTTGAGAATAAAGCAATAGTGGAGGCAAGTATCCAATTTTTTCTATTTACCTAACCATTCTAATGCTATAAAGTTGTCAACTTCATATAGATAAGATATTTATGCACATAGATATATGCACACACACAGAGAGAGAGATATATAATTAACTGTTCCTCAGTGTTTGAACAATTGGGCTGCTTCCAATGACATATAAAACTGTTATAAATTTTTTGAATATACCCATCACTAGGAATGTTTGTTATGGACTGATTCCCAGAAGTATACTGTGTTAGCATTTGATACAATAATAGGCAGTAGCATGTACACGTCAGTGCAAAATATTTGGAGTCAGGTTTGAACTTGTTTGGATGTTTGTTCTCCTCTATACTAGCTGTGCCATGTTGGGCAAGCTTACTTAGCTTTCTGTATGGACAATATAAGTGCTACACAGGGGGAGACTAAGGCATACCGAATCAGCTGTCAAAATTATATACATGCTCTTTCTCTTTACTCTGTTAGTGTGCCAGCTGGCAAGGAACAATGGTATGATCAGTGGATAAGAAAATGACAGGACACCCAAGGAGTGTGATCTCATGACAAATCTAGATTCCAGTGTTCATGTTTATGGGCATGTTACTGAGATCAACGCTCTACCATTTGGAACCTAGATTCATCTGATGAGTGTTCCTTTAAAAGCATGTGATCACAAATAGCTACCCCAAAGAAAAACTTGGTGAGAGATTTCAATCCTGGGACCTGTGAGATAGTTCAATAGATAATGGCTTTCACTGGCAAGCCTGAAAAGCCTGAGTTTGATCCTTGGTATTCACACAGCGACTCCATCAGGTTGTTCTCTGATCTCCACACCACATCTATGGCCCATTCCCTCACATTCACACAAAATGAAAAAAAAGAAAAAGAAAAATATTTCAGTCCTGACATTACCTGCTATATCTGTCCAGGGAATCTGACCAAGCCAACTACCGTGACAGGGTGTCTCTATATCCTCTACATGATCTGTGTAGTGCACTTTGAAGGGAGTGATGATTGCCAGGAATATCACAAAGTCTTTGATATAAATCCATCAGAAGTGCTGAGCAAATTGTACCATAGCTAAAACCTGATCTTCATGAACAAGAACTCTGGTGTGAATCTATTTGGGAAGAAAAGCCAAAATCAGGATAATGGACAAGATGATACTTCAAGCATTGATAAACCTAGATCAGATAAGGAATGTGCTGGAATCAAGATGAGGAAGTTAGATAGAAGTGAGCCATGGGTCACCAGCTGTCTAAATTGTTTATGGGATAAAGGACAGTTATGGAACAATACAGTAAATGGTCTGGTGAAGAAACTCACTCAGTGTTCCATAGATAGAGCTATGGGAACTACATAGAAAGTCTTAAATTAAAACTAAAACTTCCAAATTCTTACAAGCTGGATGCACTAAAAAACAGGAACTTTGTCTGGGATCATACCATGGCATTTGTGTGCACAATAAGATAGCAACTAAGTGCAGAAAACTCACACACTATGGGTTTGCAGCATCAACCAAGAATTAATTTGGGGTAGACCAATGGACCTAGAGTTTACTAAAATTCGCCCTGAACTATTTGTTTACTCTTCAATAGACTACACATCTGTCAGTAGGTGGATTATACAGAGGCCGTCAGATTTTCTGTGTGCAAATAAAGCCATTGACTATCCCTCAACTATATTTGCATCCATGTTATTTCTATGAAGAGTAAAGGAAGCGCTGTTTTGCCACTGAGCTACCCATGCAAGGTATGTATGCTGTTTTTCTAATGTGAGAGTCATGGCAGAAATCAGGGCAGTGTGAAGCCAGTATGCAGCTTTCCAAATATTTTGTTTGCCTGTTCCAAATTCTCAAGTTTATCTATACTTATAAAATGGCTCAATTTGTGTAGTGTTGTAGTGTTCACATGCCCATTTAATTACTTTTTGTTTAAATAAACAGCATACAAGAACATAGTGATTACATTCTCAATTATTTTGTGTGGAAATGCACTTAGGAAAGGGTTATGTACCATTGCCTCTTTCTTGCCAAGCTTGTGTCTAAAAAGCTCACTCTCGGGTATGCAAATACCTTCTTTTGTTTGTGTTAAAGTACATCATAATTACACATTCTAAGCAACTACAAGTCTATGAAATGCATGTGAGACATGTTAGTCCTCCAGATTGAAAATGTATGTGACTTTATGGACAACTGAAACTAATTTAAAAAAAATAGCTGTCGATTACACTGACACCTAATGAAATTAATGTGTAAATGAGGTTAAATTTGATATTGCTTTATGACAGACAAGCATCACTGCATGAAGTCACATCACGTGTGCATCATTACAATATCACTGTCATCTAATGAATGTGCTGCTTCTCATCCTAAGTATGCTACAGATGTGCATCATTGTTACATGGAGAGGGCTATGCATGCTGTTTTAAAAAGAATTTTTAATGCACATAACATAGGTGTGCTGTGCCTTTCAAAAGTCTCAAAGCAGTTGTAGTTTTAAACTAAGCAGCCTCCTGTCACATTGCCACATGATAAAAAGTGAGGGAGTAGAGAAACGGGTTAATGAAAATGGGTAGTTTTATTATATTTTATTTTATATACTGTAGAGTCTGGTGGCATTACTGCTTTGTGTGGGAGCATTAAAGGTGAGTTCATTAAAAGCAGCTTGGTAATGTTCTCTGTTTTGCAGTTTTAAGTCTTCTATTCACCTTGGGATTACCCTGCAAATCAGAGAGAGTCGTGTTGCCTCATTATGTGAAAAACTTCATTTTAAACCTTGTAAAACGCACAGTTGCTTCCAAAAGCCTTCTTGGAAATTGGTTTATCTATTAATTGCTTTGAAACAAATATGCTAACTTCTGAGTCTCTGGAGGGAATCTTGGAAATTAGGAAAACTTGCTTGTCTTAGAAACATGCTATGTGTATAACGTGTGTGTTATATGCAGCTTCTAGACTGTGTAGTTGGTAGGTTTGTCTAATTCTAGTGGAATGGATCACACATCAATGTATTCTGATTTCCAGCAAAGAGACAGCTCAGAGGTTGGGACCAGTTGCCACTCTCACATAGGATCTGGGTTTTATTTCTAGCACCCACAGTGAGCTCACAACCATCTGTAACTCTAGTTCCTGGGGACTCTAGTGCCCTCTTCTGGCCTCTGTGGCACAAACATACACATGGTACACAGTCTTACAATCAGACACCAACTCATATATAGAGAATAACAATACATACATCTTTTTTTTAAAAAAAAAATTGTTACTTCATTCACCTATCTCAAATAAATGTCAAACTTAAAAAGGGCCAAGAAATCTTGCTGCAAACACCTGAGGTATAAACACTTGTGGTTAGATTTATATTTGGGTAATTGTTTTAGTTGACAGAGAAATGGAAGCACCTGCCTTATCTACGGCATGATAAGAGCCTTCAAGAGAAGTATTTAAAATAAACTAAAGTCAAGTGTGATGGTGTCTATAATCTGGGCAGTGGGCATCAGAGGTAAAGAAAACAGGAAAACAGCTATAAGGAGCAACTGAGGGCAACCCGGGCTCCATAACTCTGTTCAAAAGAACTGACTTAATAAAATAGATAAGTCTCATTGATGTGGTTATAGTCATTGTTAGTATAGATAACATGAGTAATAGCTTTTAACTCCCTATAAGCCTTAGTTCTTTACATCATACAAACAGAAATTTCTCAATCATTACCTAAATTTAAAGCTATTCTTCAAGAAACGTGTTACATAATACCACTGAATTTTATTGACTATTCAAAATAAACTGCCATGTCACTGAAATGCATTTCTGTCTCTGGCTTACTGCATATTTTCAGCAATTTGTCCCTGCGTAGTATAAATGATAGGTTTTCATACTTTTGGAGTTCTCTTTCTAAAAACGTTTTCTGAGAATCCAAAAATTACCAAAGATATTTTGCTGCTAACTAATTTTACTGCTGGAAAGACAGTTTCAGTATTGGAGGTTGGACATGTTCAGATGGCAAGTTAATTTTATGTAGTTGGGGGTAATCTTGATTAATTCTAACATCACTGAAAAAGAGGCAACACAGTACACTTGTTCTTACAGCCATGAGAGCACACATTTCCTTTCAAACATCAGGGTTTCTTTTATCACTATCTCATAGATCTTACAAAACCCTCAAATTTAAAAGAAGACAAATGTAACAAATACGCATACAATGAAAAATTTATAAAAGAAAATTGAAATTTAAAAATATAAACTCAAGGAACTTTTTAACCCATGGGAACAGTATAGAATAATCTATTTTTATCTAACTCCCTGGTTCTTAATAACATGGGACTTTTATTGAAGTCACACTTTGGGAAAAGTGCTGAAATAGTATTTGTCTAGAAAGTAATATATTCTATTAGATTTGTATAAGTGCCTTTCCCATGTCTTCCAAATCAAAACGTTTAGAGCAGCTGGTTATTTCTTAAATAAGCAACTCTTTGGGCAGGCATGATGGTGCACATTGTAATTCAAGCACTGGGGGTGGGGTGAGGGAGCAAAAGCTGGGGATCATAAGTTTACATCCAGCTTGGACTACATGGTGAAATCCCGTCTCATAGGGAAAAGGGAAGCAACTCTTTGCCTTGCTCTCTGGTGCTACTTTATTCTCATTAGACACAGTGCTGAGGGGGATTAATCAATTGGTAAATGCACAAGCAGGAAAACCCACTTCAAAGAGCTCAGCCTCCACTGAGCAGCTGTGGGAAGTTGATGGCTCCTAGGGAAGGGAGAACAGATTTCAAGGGCGTGGCCCTCGTAGGTCCCATACCCATGATATAAGCAGAACGCAAACTGGACTTGGGGGGGAAGATTAAAAAAGCGGACACAAAGCAGTGAGTGGGAGAGTGGAGCTTGAAGACACCGAGGAAGAGGTGGGGGGTGAATATGACCAAATAAAACTGTATTAAATTCTCAAAGAGTTAATAAAAATATACTTTTAAAAATAAAAATGAATAAAAAGTCATACACTCTTGAGATGCCAGCATTAGGAGGCAGAGACAAGGGACTTCGCTGACCATCTAGTCTAGCCAGTTTATCAGTGAGAGATCCAATCTCAAAAAAATAAATAAGGTGGAGAGAGATAGAGAAAGACACACGAAATTTTGACAAGATGGAATATATTACGTACCTGAGGAAAAATGTTCAATTATGCCATTTCTCCTTGGGAGGCCATGTTCTATGCACCACCTCTCATGTAAAACCCCTATCAATTCTGTCTGGGAGGTTGCTAGGTAACCTTGTCAGGTGGGATGAAAATGGTTAGTCTGTTGCATACTCTGGTCTGAACAACCCCTTCAACCACTGAGCTTCACTCCCCTTCCCCCAGTCCATTACTGCATCATAAAGGATTTTTAGTTGCTAAGACAGCACCTCTAACCCAGGTTGGCTCTAACTCCTATGTGATCTCAGACTTCTGATCTTTCTGCCTCAGCTTTCTGAGTGCTAGGATGGTAGATGTGTGCCAGCAAACCCCATTTGCATAAGGAACTTGCCAGCAGACTAAGCTTTATACCAGTAAGGTATTAACTAGATGGTCACAGGAATTTCAAAACGAGCAAGTTTGCAATAACATTTCCAGATTAGACCGAAGTTGAAAATGATCATTATTTTAATATGTAAAATCCTTTGGCAAGCATGAGGAACATAGCATGCTGTTAGACTGGTTTATGGAAGCTCAAACAAATTAAATGCACTAAGGAAAGGTTCAGAAGCCCTGGATTAATTTAATTAATTTATTTATGTGCTTCAGTAGTGCTCTGATGGAAAGCATACACTTGGAACTTCATTAAAATGGACTTAAACAGTATGCAGTAAAAATAATTCTGGGTTTTTGTGTGAGTGTGTTTCTGTTGTTGTTTGTTTGTTTGTTTTAACAACGGTGCTTTTCTAGAAATTTCTAAGTGACTCTGTTCCTGTCTCACAGTCTTCTGCACGGCATGTTTACTGAATGATCTTTTGTTTTCAAATATAATGTTTGGCATTTCCATTTCACAAAATTAATTTAATTGCTTTTAATTCTCCGAGGCAAGAGAGAATTCTAGATAACTTTATAATCACTGTCACCATCATGACTGGCAAGTTACCTTTCAAAATTTCAATGTCACCAGCCACTCGTGAGGGCGCCTATGTGAACAAGGCTGGCAAACCAAGTGCCGCAAAGGTTTTTACCATTCCACTAACTACCTCTATGAGTTTTGTAATAAAACATGGGACGAGAAGAACACTTAAATATTCTGGCCATTTAAAAAAACATTGTATCAAGTTGCTGAAAATTTCTTAAATAAAGACTCAACTAGAACATCACTTCAGACCTGAATTGGCTACACTGATATCCACTGGAAGGTACAGCACCGGAAGAGTGAGCCAGAAAAGGAACCATCTTGAAACCTACGTGTTTCATTCCCTTTATCTCACTCAACGTAAGTGAGTTTGGGAGGAAAAAATTAACTTGCTTTTCTTTCGTGTGTCTAAGTTTTAGTGTGGCTTGACTGGGGGTAACCTCTTACAGATTGGGATTCTCGGTTTGATATTTCCATTCCTTCCTCCCTTAGATCAGAAACATTGACATAGGTACTGTGTCGAAACTTTAAACTAACATTATATACTCTAGCTTCTCTTAATGTTGCATAAGTATTTCCCCATTTAAATTGAGGTTTTTAAACCATTTTATCTGTATACATATGTAGGTGCATATGCTTATTGCACCACACACATAGGGGCCTGCAAAGGCCAGAAGAGGATATCAGAGACCTGAGAACTGGAGTTGCAGGTGTTTGTGAGCCTCCTTGGGTGGGTACTGAGGACTGAACCTGAGTCTCCTGCAAGAATAGCAAGCGTTCTTATCACAAAGCCATCCCTCCCGCCCCTTGAAACTCCTTATGTCTTCATTTGTACATGATGCTCAAAGATCATTTTTGTCCTGTGTGAAAATGCCTTCACATTCCAAACTTCATGAACAACAATAATCATAACATGTTTGTTCCGAGGTTGAATTAAATGGTAAATATTTCCCGTTGAGTTTCATGGTGCTGCTACATGCTTTGATTTTCACTCATTCTTATGGAAAACTCTCTTTTTATGAAGACATTTTTTCTCTTTGTTTGCTTAAAAAAGTGGCCCATTCTTCAGTGCAAAGCTCAAGCTTTTACACATTCCTATGAATACATTAAGTTATTGTGGCTAATGGCTAGGCTCTGAATATATAAGCCTCCAGTACAATAGTTATGCAGTTATTATACTGAGTGCCTTAGGGCTTCTATTGCTCTGAAGGGAACACCATGACCATGGCAACTCTTATAAAGGAAAACATTTAATTGAGGCTGCTTTACAGTTAAGATAATTAGTTCATTATCATCATAGCAAATGCCTGATAGCATGCATGCAGACATGGTGCTGGAGAGGTAGCTGAGAGTTCTACTTCTTGATCCATAAGCAACAGGAAGTGAACTGCTTGCCACACTGGGCATAGCTTAAGCATATGATACCTCTAGCCCACCTTCATAGTGACACACTTCCTCCAACAAGGTCACATCTCCTAATAGTGTCAGTCCCTAAGGGTCAACCATTCAAATGCATGAGTTTATTGGGGCCATACTTATTCAAACTTAGAGCTTATATGTTAAAAAACCTACTATACTATAACTTTTTAATCCAATGCAGGATAAAATACTTGATATATAATAAATGTCTCACGGATATTGTTGAGTGAATGAATGAAAGAAAAATGAGGTAGAATGAGAAGAACAGGGTGTGTGTGTGTGTGTGTGTGTGTCTCTCTGTGTGTGTGTGTGTGTGTGTGTGTCTGTGTGTGTGTGTAGAGTAAAAATTGTTCCACATTTCATAATAATTATCAACTGCTGAAGACCTAGTATATACCTTGATTTTCCTTGGAAATTCCTCATACATCACTTTACCTAGTTCACAGAAAACAGAAAATTTGGGCTCAGAGAACTTAAGTTATTTTCCTGAAGTCCTACGGCTTGTATGATGAGAGCAGGGGTTTGGACCTACCATTTCCTCCCCTCCCTCCTGCTTCTTTCATCCTTGCCTACTAAAGGAAGAGAAGTCAACAGGACAGTCAAGAGGCCTCCATTTAATTTGGTTTTAGGAGGTTATTGAAAACCCTATAGGTGTGAAGGAATGCATCCCTACATGCCTAGCTTTAGTTTTCATCCTGATACATTTCTTTTTTCCTCTTTATTTAAGGCAAATTTTAAATATTCTCACCACTGTTCCCCATCTCTCCCCTCTTTTCAGTCACCCCCAGCTTCCCTCCACCCCATCCCCCATCCATTTCTCAGAGGGTAAGGATTTCCAGGGTGAGTCAATGAGGTATGGTGTATCCAGTTGAGGTAGGACCAAGACACCCCTCCCCCATCAAGACTGAGCAAGGTGTTCCTCTGCAGCAAATGGGCTCCAAAAAGCCAGTTCATGCACCAGGGATAAACTCTGGTCCCACTGCCAGAAGCCCCACAAACTTCCCATGCCATTTTACTGTCATCCATATTCGGAGGGCTTAGTTCAGTTCCATGAAAGTTCCCAGCTGTCAGTTCAGAGTCAGTGAGCTCCCAATAGCTCAGGTCAGCTATGTAGTGGGTTTCCTCAACACGATCTTGACCTCTTTGCTCATATAATCTCTCCTCCCTCTCTTCAAATAGACTGGGAGGTCAACCCAGTGCTTAGCTATGAATTTCTGCATCTGTTTCCATCATTTGGGGATGAAGGTTCTTAATACAATGTGTGTTGCTGGAATGCACCTCTTCATTAACAGAAATGCCCTTGGATATCTTTTAGTAAGCCATTAGGACCTCCTAAGAAAGTCTAAGTTTTCTATGCAGAAATGGACTGCCATGTTATTAAGCGGTCTCAGGTTTGGGACAAAGTCTCCATCAAAAATGCCCTTATGCCAGGCAGGATCTCAGCTCCTGGAACCAGTTCCCTGAGCAGAACTTTCAGTATGGGGAATGTGTAGGTCATCTTTGAGACAAGCTCCCAAGAGCTGATACAGGAAAATACTGATCTCTGAGCTGGTAACAACACATCTATTTCTGTTGCTTTGAGACAATGACTAAAGTTCACTTCTTGCTGGATTAAAATGTTCTGGTGATGTAGAGCTAAATGGAGGCTTGTGAAGTATGACTCATGATGACAAGTCACTGTGACGAACACTGAAATACTCACCCTCCCATACTTAAAAGCATTGTTGATACTGTTGATTCCTAAAGCAAAGCCCTCACCAGTTCTTTTACTTGTAATTTCACTAAGTAGGGTATTGCAGAGTGGTCCTGAGCAAACCTATAGAGAAAATGGACCCATCTAACATAGTATGCTAAGGAAGGGGATGACTTTTATAGTTCATGGGAGAAAGAGATGTTAAAATATGAGAGATGCAGAGAGGGGACCTCAAAAAGAGAAGCAGTATCAGATATTTCTGAGCCCATACTGTACCAGGGACCACATTTGACTCTATAAAAGAACATCCCCCAGCAGAAACATGAACACATGGCACAGAGACTTTGGGAGAGCTTGAGACCAAAAAGTTCTTCAAGGTCTAGGTCACAAAGCTAAACACAGACCTGGGGAGAAGGATAGGGATGTAACGAAGCTTTGCTATCCTGAGGCCCCCATGTAGTATCCAAGGACACAATATGAAACAGAAGGGCTCTCAGCCTATTCCCTGAGAGTCCAGAAGCTGTGGTGTAGAAAGGAGATCCCAACGCAGGTAACACACGCAAGAGGCTGGGTAAGAGTCTATGATCATGTGTTACTATAGCCATGTGCCATTCACTGGAAGAATCTTGCCTAGGTAGGAATACTGTGGAGGACAATGAGGGAGGTACCAGTCTGAGGGACACACAGATGTGAGTATAAGTCCACCAGAACTAACAGGTTGATGAGAACGGAGAATACCTATCTGGGTGTTGTTGCTATGGAGGGAGGGGGTCAGGACACTTGGGAGCAAATAGGTCAAGAAATGTTGATACACACCTATTGTGGAGGTCATAGTAAAGCACTGTACTTCCTATGTGAGAATGTGGCATTGTTTAGGAAGCACCATAACCTTGAAGTGTATGTAGAATGAGTATGTGAAGTGTCTGTGGAGGTACAACCAAGTACTACATGCCTGAGCCTCAGAGCACATCCCACCTAATGCCCCACCAAGGCCCTTTGCCAGCTAAACAAGAGTCTCTTTGCTCTTGGTGAGAAGGTAGTCCTACCTTGCTTTTACACTTTAAAAATGATCCTGTCTAAATTAATTACCTGAAAAGGATTTGCTAATTCTCAAAACTCATCTTCCTTTCTCATTACCTTCAAATCAGGGTCAGAACCCACCCAGTAACACTGGGATCCAATACAACACAGTCAGACTCAGAAGGAAAAGAATGGCTACACAGTCAAAACATCTGCCTGTGTGTCAGCAAATATTGTGAATACCTGTGGGAGTGCCAGACTAAGGAACAAAGAACATAATTTTAGATCAAGCTGGATTTCTCTTACGCATTACACAATTACATGTCCCCAAAAAACTCATATGCTGGAGCTGAAGTCTTGTTGTTTAAGTCTGTTTTCTGTTGCCATGACTGGAATGCATATCCTGGGTCATTTGTAAAGAACAAAAGAGTTATTTCACTTGTGAGTCTGGGAGCCTAGGAGCATGGCACTACCCAGGGTACCTGGTAAGAGTCTTTTTGCTGAGTCATGGTTTGGTAGAGTCAATCTTACAGTGAGAACAGGCAAGCCAACCAGAGGCAGCTCAGTCCTATAAAATAACCATTCCCATGATAATCCACTCATTCACTAACCCATCAACCTGTCAACAGATTAATCCACTGGTGTGAGGGAGCATGCGGGACCTAGCTATCTCTCCAAGGTCCCACCTGTTTCTCTTAACAGGTGGCAATTGGAATTACCAATTCCAATTTATTACCACCCCAGCGTGATGATACCAGGACACGAGGGGCCTTTCAGAAAGTACTTAACTTCCTGTGAGAGAGTCTCCAGGCAGCTACCCTGCCTTCCCATCTTTCCTGTGATGTGAGAACCCAGAAACAAGACGGGCAAAAAAATGCAGCGTTTCTTTATAAATAGTGATTTATAAATAACTGTTTCCATAGCAACAGAAACAGATTAAGATATGTCATTTATGAAAGGCTGTGGATTCAGTCTGTGAGTGAAAGTACCTGGGAGTGTTTCTAAATATTTCCTTTATTGGGTGACTAGAGCCTGAGGTTAGCAGATCTTCATTTGTTGAAGGTTAGAGGACGGAAATTCTTTAGTATAATACTGAGCACAGAAGTACAAGGCTTGGCAAGTAGGCACCTTGGAAGGGACTCCAAGTACTTACCCACAGTCTAACAATGTCCCAAGAAGGCTCAGCACACACTCATTCACCAGCTTTAAGAAATATAATGATTGATAAAGAAGATCAATACCACTTGGTAAGTTCTACAGGCCAGAGATTCTAATAAGAAATGCCTCGGCTGGCATGAAGTCTCCAATTTTAAATGAAGTGCCTGGGAACGTGGGGTGGCATAGGGCAAGCAGGACAGGTGTGAGGCAGAGCAGATATGGCTGATTAGTACGGACTTGGGATAAACAAGTTGCATGAGTAATAAATTCAGTGGCTCTGAAACTCTCATAAACACCAGGACAGTTTGTTAAGGTACAAGAGATCAAAAACAGGATAGATGCCTAGACCCCATCTCTAGAGTTTTTGGCTCAGTAAATGTAGATGACAACCAAGGATTAGCATTTTAAATACCTCCCCAGGTTATATTGATACTGGACTCCAGAGACACATTGAAAGATATCAAGCTACAAACAAAAATAAAGACTACATTATAAAGGCACCGCTATATCAATAAAACCCTCAAATAGTAAATATTATGAATAAAGACTGTATAAGAGGCAACATCTTAAAATACTTTTTAAAAAGAGTGGGTCAATTTAAAGCCTATCAGCCTTTGAAAGATAGTTTGCTATCATTTAAGGAAGAACATGTAATTATCACATTTGTACTGTATATATCATCCTGTGGCCTCTCAAAGGACTTTGTGGTCATTTATCACTAAGAGAAAAAGAAAGAGCTAACTTATTGAGGAGATTAGACCTTTCCATGAGCAGCACTAATGTCCTGCACTAAGCTTGGCTCTCATTCCTGTAGTGTGTTATGAGAGTCCTATGCCAAACAGATTCCCCCTTGAGTTTCACCTCACAGAAAACTCAGTGAGAACCAAACCTGCCCCCATCACTATCACCCTAGCTTCTTACATATCATGAGTATAGACACAAGGACAGATTTGCTCCGAGGTCTTCAGACTCCACTTACTGGGTTCCACCAAAGGAATTAAGTTAGGAGCAATGCTCCATGTTTGGTGTCATAGTTTGCTTGGGTCTCCTTAACAAAGTATCACAAGTTTGGCAGTTTAAGCAAGAGAAGCAATGCATCCCTTGCAGCTCTAGAGTTGTTGAGAAGGTGGGTTTCATTGCGAGGCCTTTCCCCTTAGCTTGCAGCTGACCTCCATCTTCTTATGTGTTCATATGGCCTTTCTGTTTCTCCACAATACTCATGCTTCATGGCATATGGGAACACATGTATGAAAGGGCTCAGAGTGAGTGAGTAAGTCTGGCTTGGAGACCAACAGTACAATAGAATAAGGGCCTTATGGTCTCCCTTTAATATTAAGTACTTTCTAAGAACTATCTCTCAATAAGCAATCATTTTATGGTTGTTCCACACAAATAATGTAAAGCAATACTAAGGCTTCACATATGGAATTAGGGGGTACATAGTGCACTTCACAGTACTTGGTCAATTTAAGTCATAAATCCCATGATTGTGGGTCTGAATGATATATTTTCACATGCCCATTTGATTGATAGCTTGGTCATTATTAAAACTTGATATATTTTTAGATACTGGTAGAAATGTGTTATAAGGCCAATCATGGAACTATCCTAAGTATAACTACTCATCCAATCTCTTTACTGAAGCAAATTTGCCTGTCCTATGAAGCAAATAGATACATCTGGGGTGAGAGAGCTGGCTCAGTAGTTAAGAGTACTTGCTACTACTACAAAGGACCTGGCTTTTGTTCCCAGAACCCATATGGTGGCTTACAACCATCTGCAACATCAGTTACAATACCTTCTTCTTGTATCCATGAGCACCAGCCATGCATACAGTGCAATACATACATACAAGCAAAAACTATAAACGTAAAAGTAAATCATTTTAAAGTATATGCACATCTTACAGCATCTGAGATGCAACTACACATCTCTGTCTTTCAAAGCAGAAATGTCAGACACAGTTTGCTTTGACCTAATAGGATAGACTGCTATATAGATTTTCCTTCACTTATAAAGAAATTACAACTTGATAAACTCACCAGAAGTTGAAAATGTCTTAAATCAAAACTGCATTTAATATACATAGCCTACCACATATCACAGGTTAGCAACATATTACACCGTATGTCATTAGTTGGTTATCCTGGTAGTTGCATGGCTTACTGGGCACTACAGCTCACAGTCACTACCTAGCATCTTTAGGTACTGAATGTTTCTATCCCAGGAAGAGATTAAAAATTGAAAATTTAATTACAGTTTCAATTGAATTGCACTGTTTCTGCTGCATCGTAAAATCAAAGTTCTAAATCAAAGTGTATTATGCAACAGTCTTTACTGTCAGGAAACTACCTCAGAAATATGTCAACACCCAAGTCATCGCAGAGACCCTGACTATACGTCTGGTTATCATATGGGAGAGCATCATATTCAACTACATGTTGAGATAGAGTTCTTGGATGAAGACCCTTGTTGAAACTTAATCTGCACGGCTGTGACTCGGGACACAACTCATTAAGAGCTAGATTTTATGAAAACACGGGACAGCCATGTATATTTGGGTGCTTTACCAACCTTCTTGGTATAAAGACTCAAGGTACCCCGTTTTGTTAGAGGATACATTGCTGGAAGGCCCATGGTAGGATGTCGAACCCTGATCCATTCTCAGTGCCTATGAAGACCATCCCAGAAAAGGAATCCCCACACTTTTGAAAAAAATAAGATGAAAGAGCTAATCTCATTTGGGCGGGGGGATATCTTTAGGTCCTGTTGGAAACAGATGGGACTACAGGTGTTTGTGAGTCTGAGCTCTTCAGGGTTAATTATGTATCATCCCAGCCATGGATTCAAGAAAAAAAGTCTTACCTTGTGGGTATTATCAGTCAATTTTCACACTTAAACTGATCTTTTCAATAGGTTCATAAACATGGTGGTTAGACTGTGGGGATAGTTTGTGCCAGGGATGAGTCTATGTATGGGCTCTTGGACATTACTCTTCCCTGCACCAGGGATAATCAGATTCTATGTTCTGCTGCTCTGCCCGCAACATGGACCAAATTAAACTCCCAGTGGACTTTCATACCTCGGAGACATATATGCCTGGATACAGTTTCCTTGTCTGCCATGGTTTAACTATTATCTACGTCATGAGTTTATTAAATCCTTGTTCTAGAGGAACTTGGTTCCTGTATATAAGAACCAGCTTCAAGGTTATATGAGACCGAAGAGAAAAAGAATGGCATGCCCAGGATTTCACAGAGTTCAGTTAGTTGAGAGAACTCAATGACCAGCAATACAAAGTGTGTCTTCATTATCTGGCCAGGAGGAATGGTACATACGCTTTGCTGAAGACAAAAGACACAGCTCAGAGTGTACTTGATGTATCATGTCAGTACAGGGCAATCCTAGAGTCTTCTCTAAATACTACTCTAATGATTTGTCCATTTACAGAACTCTGAGAAACTACAAAAAAAAAAATCTAACTTGAATTACACTATGCCAATAGCAACAGTTATACTGTGTATATATATATTTTATATGTGCATATATATTTAATATATATAATATATACACAGTATAACACAATATATAAATATATATATATATATATATATATATATATATTTACTAGATGTGTTTATCTCTTCAGCAGGAATGAATACAGGGTGACATGCATGTTCATAAATTACACTACTGTGACCAATGATCAAGTACAATTTTCTTTTGTTTCATGTTCTAGTAGCTCTGGACAGTCCTGTTTCAAGGCTTTTCCTCCAAATAAGGAGATCTGAGACATAATAACAAAACTTTAATTGACATAGAGTCATTTTGGAGGTATCACATCATAAGTTAAAAAGAAAGAATGCTAGCCATGGTGGCGGATTCTGAGTTGGAAGAAGTGAGTTGTGCTGTACACGGGGCAAGGACCAGGGTCACTAGCTCCTCTAGGACCCCATGAATACCTCTAAAAGCTGTTATGGTCAATGGTGGAACCTAAAAAGCTTACAGTATCATGTATACAGGGGCATTAGGGTGAAGGGCTAAGTGCAGGCTTACATAATCCTTTAACAAAGTGAATGCAGAACAGAGAATGTAAGAAGAAATTCATAAATACCTGTCACACTTTGGAGTGAGTTATATTAGAAAAATTGTGTGTGTGTGTGTGTGTGTGTGTGTGTGTGTGTGTGTGTGTGTGTGTGTGCTTGTATGTGTTCAGGCACACAGCTGCACATGAGGGTGCATGCAGAGACCAGAGAACAACCTCAGGTGACAGGTCTTATAAACCATCTACCTTATGTTGTTTGTTGAGACAGGACCTCTCATTGGCCTGAAGCACCCTAGCTAGACTAGTTTGACTGGCCAATGAGTCCCAAGGGGGCTGTCTGTCTTCTAGCACTGGGATTGTTAGCAATTACTTCTGCATTCAGTTCTTCATGTGGGCTTAAACTCACATCCATCAACTAACCATCTTCTATTCCCCAAATATTTTAAAAATATTGTGGAATCTATGTATGTTTTCTAATTTATAATCCTATTTACATAACTATTTCTCTTCTTTTCCCCATAATTTCCCATAAATAGTTTACAATTAAAACTATAGAATGTTATAGAAAACATAGATTATTAACATAGACGCTCCTTCTCTAGGAATAGAAGGCCTTGTGCAAAGATCAGGATGAGACATTAAATGCAGTTATCTAGAGAGTGAAGAGCTTGTTATCTTTTTGATGGTATACAGCGAGAATGTGTAAGATTCTATGAGCTGGTCCATTTTACTCAGCAGATCGTTTAGTCTATGAGGGACCATATCCATTACTGTTGCACAGCAAAGTACTGGACTGTGGTGAGCATCCATTACTTCCACTGACCATTATGGTAACTCAACAACGTGTACCTCTCAGTGAAAACTGCAGTGTCTAATGCCTACAGACTGAAGCAGCGTCTTTATCATGCCCATGCAGAGGCATGATCTGGAGCCCCACTCTTAGATGTGTGTCAAAGCTTGATTCTCTCATCATTCACAATTCCAAATGTTGTTGATATAATTTTAATAAATTAATTCCCACGTGACTCTGTGCTAGTTGTTTACTAGTGCATCTGACTGTAGACACTAAAAAATCCCTTTCAATAGAACAATCTTCTGGGACTGGAGGAATGGCTCAGCAGCTAACACTTGTTCTTACAGAGGAACTGGAATTAATTCCCAGTATTCACATAGCAGTTCACAATAGCTATAATTTCAGAGCCAGGGAATCCAATGCCCACTTCTGACCGCCACAGGCATCAGATGCACAGATGCACATGCTTGCAAAACATAGAATAAAACCAATAAATCAGTTTTTATGAATAAAAACAAAACAACCCCCTGGCCACCATAGTTAATGAAAAGGATCCCTTGGGTAGTAGACAGAAGTATGGTCACTAGTGAACAGAGACAGCCTCTGTTGCGAATCCATCTCCTCTGAGTGAAACTTTCTTGGAAGTAAGATAGTTCATGCATCTTACAAAGCTAAATGTCTTACTTAGGCTTCTGCTGTTGTAGTTTTCTATTGCTGTGATAAAAATAACATGACTGAAGGCAACTTTTAGGGGATAGGGTGTGAATTCATTTCATCTTTTACTTCCAGTTAATAGTCCATCACTGAGGGAAGTCGGGGCAGGGATTCAAGCAGGACAGGAACCCAGAGGCAGGAACCAACGCAGAAATCACAGAGGAACACTGTTTACAGGCCCTGCTCTACATGGCTTCCTCAGCCTATTCTCACATAACTCAGACTATCTGCCCTGGTGTTGCACCTCCATGCCCCCTTACACTCCATGGGCTGGGTCCACCCCCCTCAATCATTAGTAAAAGAAATGTACTACAGATTGCCTACACACAATCTAATGGAAGAATTTTCTCAACTGAGGTTTCTCTTCCCAGATTATTTTAACTTGTGTAAAACTGAACAATAAACAAAACCCCACACAGATGCTCAGGAACTTCATGCATCTTCTTAGAATGATGCAAGATTTGCACTGTCCCTTTCCAAGGTTCTATAAGCTTCAACAATGGCCCACTGAGTTGTTCAAAAGCTGTGCAGGGCCCTCCAGACATGCACATTTTGTGAACCATACTGATGCTGGGACAGACTTTTCAGTGGTGCAGCTGCCTTTAGGTCAACCATGCACCTTCAAGCAACTGCTTGCCCTTGCTCCTATAACTGGCTGCAGTAAATTCATTAGTTCAACAAGTTAAACTTAGGATGATTCTTGCCTTTATCTTCCCCATAAAAACACAATGGCCTCCAGTATTTATTCATAACACCTTTATTCAAGTACTGAAGTCCTGTGTTATTAGCATAATAATAATCATCACCACTAAGCCTCCCTCATCTTTGGACAAACTAATAAAACATGGCAGCTTTGTCATAGCCACTTGTGAAGTACTGTATTGTGCTTAACACTGATCACTTATAACCTCCAAACTCTCCTCACCTCAACTCAAAAAAATCACGGCCATTGTCACAGACTCACATTGTGGTATCATGTTCCTATATGTTTAAAAATGTTTGTTACCTCCCTACAATGAATCTGGCAGGTATTTTTGTCTTCAGTCTAGGGATTAAGAAAACCCAAAGAGATGCTGCTACATTTAATAAGCTAGTAAAAAATAGATCTGAAACTGATGCAGATATGGGTCTGTGGACTCCCTGATTAGCTCACTGAGGTGCATCCTCATATGCATAGTCCACAGTAGTCATGGTGATGGGATATCCATGTGTGGATACCCTCAGCCTGTGCCCCTCAAGAAATATTTGTGGAGTCGTGGGAGACTCAACGAGTTTCTAGGCCTCTGCTTGGTTTACTTTTGTGTTTGTATTATGTTCAGTCTCCTAAACTGCTTTTGTTGTAATTTCCAATCCCATTTAGCTTTAGAGCTGGGCAAATAAGGATGCATTGTTCACAGAACAGAGTCAATCGAATGAGAATGTGAAATTCACACCAGGCCCAGGTGGAATGGGAAAGATTTCAGTCTCTGTCAGAATACAGAACAAGGAGCTGAGGCAAGCTGGTTCAGTGGGCTGTCTGCTAATGAGAGACTCTTAAATTGGTTCTCGGGTGACTTATTGTCCAGTACATGTTAGCAAAGGAGAGACCGCCACAGGAACAGAGTTCTCAGAAAAACAGTTTTGAGTTAGGGTTTATAATACTGTGACCATTACAATGACCAGTGTTTGGACAGGAAAGCATTCATCTTGTCCAGGGAATTCAGGGCAAGAACTCAAGCTAGGAACTGAGGCATAGGCCACATAGAAACACTGCTTACTGTTTCTCTCTTCCTTTTTTACTAAGTTCTTCTTATATGCCTACGATCACCAGCCCAGGGGATAACCCTGCCCAGAATAAGCTGGAGTCTCTGACATTAATCATCAATCAAGAAAATATACCTCAGGCTTGCCCACAGGCCAGTCGGGTGGGAATATTTTCTTTCTTTCTTTCTTTGTTTTTTAACTTTCTTTTTACTCTTGGTGTCTTCCACATCATGTCTTACAATTTCACCCATCTTCTTCTTCTCCAAAACAAAACTAAATAAAATTATCTAAGAGAAGAAAGGGGGAAAAACAAAAAGGAAGAAGGATCTCACACTGGAAGCTGCAGTGTGGTGCAGTGAGGTATGCCGTAAACTCCTTTATCCATAGATTTTTACATGCAGGCGTTCACCTCCCAAACAATCGTTGATCTGGTTCGGAGTCCTCTGGTCTCCACTACACCATCTCTACTGGACCCTCACTGGGACTCTCCCTAGACATCCCCTTACTGCCCTGTGTCAGGAGATCTTACAGTCCTGGGTCCACAGGGTCAACCGCCCTGTGCTCCAGGATATCACAAATGGGCTGGATGCTGAGGTGAGGCAACACATATCCCTGGTTCTGGGCCTGGGAAATTACAGGTTTGGTCAGCCCACCAGCTCTTCCCTGTCTTCTATTCACCCTTTGCAGGAATGAGCAAGGGGTGGGGCCATTCCTCCTACTTTCATGTCCTCAGGGTTGGGTCTCGCATCAGGGCCAGCTGTCCTCCTTTCAGGCCACCAGGATGGGGACAGCTCTCCCATCATCAGGATGTCAGGGCTTGCTCATTCATACCTCCACCAACAGGATCAGCTCTACTGCACTTACTGCCCAAGCAAAGTGCATACTCCAGTTTCCCTAGTGTTGCTGCTGATGCCTGGCAGGGACAGCTCTTCATTCTTAGGACCTGGTGGCCAGCTCTCCCACATGCCTCAGGCACTGATGGACATTGTGGGGTGGCATCTCTCCCCTGTCCGTCTATGCTGCCAAGAGACAGATGAGAAATGGGGACATCTCCCCCATACTCAGAACTTGAGAATATTTTTTAGTTGACCCTCCCTCTTCAAAAATAATGCCAGCTTGTGTCAGGTTGACGTAAGTCCAGCCAGTACCACAGAGGTTACATTAAAACTCTCCGATTATAAAGAAAATGAGCCTGAAGCGCATAGACATGTGCACATAGGTGTTTCATCCATTTTTAAACTTCTTTGAACTCCTGTTCTAGGACTTTGTCCTGAAACTCACCTCAGCCTTGTAAACTGAAATCACCCCTTCATTTACATTGTGACCTCATCCGATTTGCTGACAGACCCCACTCTGTATGCAGTCCTTCCAGGAAGGTAGAGTCCAAAATATTTTTTTCTTCTTTTGTTTGTTCTTTAAGCAGCAAGTAAAATGGTTATCTAAGGTTTTATATGCCATTGGTATTTCAAAATTAGACTAAATGGGTGTGTACAGACCATAAGTAATATTTATCCTCTCAACAGAACAAATCATGGCATTCCGTCAGCTGCTCACACCCTCTGTTTTTGCTACCCACTTGCCCCCTTTCAACTGGTACATTCTTTGTTTAAATACTTAGCCCTACATAAATACTCAAGTGTATGATGTATTGGTGTGTGTTAAAAGTAAGTATGATCAATCCTTTTAAGCAAGAGCTTACCATCTGGTTAGGTTGTGAGAGAAGATGGTAAAACAACCATACAAAATGTCCCTCTGTGTTCTAAGACCTACAAGTTGTCTGGTGTTGCCTTGAATCCTCCATCAGCAAATGTGCACTCACTGGGCAACCTTGACACATCCCTGCTCATTGGCCCCTCTCTTCCTTCAGCTAGCATGAGGAAGGGAGCCTTTACAACATGGCAGAAAGATGAACCACAGACCTCATCTCCACGAAATGTAGCAAAACCAAAACGCTGCTTTGTTTCTGACTGGAGAGGAATTGTTTTCTTCTCACCAAAAAGGAAAAGAATGGCCATCTGTATAGATAGGTGTATTAGGCATTTGTCTGGTAGCTTCTCTATATCTTATTTTTCTAGACTTGCTCTAAATATTATCATTTGTCTTAGCAGTAAATGTCAAAACCTATGCTTCAGGTGTATGTGCTTCTGAGACATATTCCAATGCTTTGAGCTCCCTTAGGGCCAATGGGTAAAAATGGTAGACTTCATATTTATAAATGAGGAAGTTAACCACAAGCTTTGAACCTGAAATGTATTACTTTAAACAGATTCTGGAAAGGCTCCAACATATTTGGCTTCAGTGTCACACATTAATATGTTACTGTGTCTTTTTTCCTGCCTCCTAACTTAAGTTGATAAATGATGTGGTTCAGAGATGATCTGGGGTTGACTCTGTTTCTCTCTTAAGCTTGACTCATAAGAAAAAAAAAGCCTTCAAATATTGAAACTTTTTCATAAGAGAAGAAAATACTTTGAGTATCTTTGGTATCCTTAAAAATGGAGAATGAAATTCAGAATGGACCCTCTGTATTTCCTTCTAATTGTAAGAGGCTAGTTAATAGCAAATTAAAGAATCCCGCAGCACACACCACAGTTCCACCAGAAGGGAAAGCTATCTCTTTATCTACTTAATCTATCCTTCCATACACCCACGATTTTATCTAATCCATTTATGTTTGTTGCTTATCATCTAACTACCCACTTGGTGACTTTCCATTTTCCATTCCAATATACAATGAGGGGTATACAATATACTCACTGTGCCACACATTATGTTTTTTTTAAGTTTCACAAATGAATAGCATATGAACAAAATCATTCCATAGAAAAGACAAGTACATGTAACAATTCTAGGAAAGTATGGACATTTTTTCCAGTGTCTCAAGCACTAAATAGACAAAGCACCACACAGTTGGTGTCTTGTGCAATGTGACCCAGGAAGAAAGCAACGGTGGAGGCTGAAGGGATTGGGGGGGGGGGGGCTGTGCGAGCCCCTATCAAACCTTCAGTTTTCACTCAGAGAAGGACAGAAATCCAATCCATAAGGTTATGGAGAGAGAAACATCATGACAATGTCAATTTGAGAAGAGTCCCTGCAGTGATGGAAGGAGGTCAGGTTGCAGAGACAGAAGCCAAGAGAAGCTAGAAAGCTCCTGCATCCTCCAGAGGATGATGAGCCAGACATAGAGGCAGCAAGCCAATGGTGTGTCTCATCTCTTCTTCCACCTCTAAAAGGGCAACTAGAAATTTCCTCTAGAGCCTGTCTTTAGAGTGAGGAGTCAGGAATCCAAATCCCAGATGCCCTTTATTGGTCATAAAGTATGAGCTAGAAGCAAATCGTTGTTGTTCTAAATCACTAAGATTTTAGGGATTGTTTGTTATTTGTAACATAACGAGCCTAATCTAACTTAATAAATCATATTTTATGTAAATAACAATACTCATAGCCTTGTTCAACTCCCCCATAGCCCTCACCCTTACCACATCCTAATACCACTTGTGTGGCTTTCCTTTATAAATATTCCCCCTCAGAATGAGTATTTCATGAAGACGGTTCTTAGACCAATGTTTGACTCACATCAGATACTAAGGAAAATGTGGTATGAAAGAACAAATGAATGAATGAACAAATGAATACATGCAATGGAACATAAGGGAGCACGTCACCGAGCAAGAAGGGTTGATGCTGGATTTCCAAAGGATACAGAAGTTCTCCAAGGTAAAGAAAAGCCTGGAAAGAGACAAGCATGCTCAGAAGCCTTGGACTATGGCTGTGCAAGAAATGGGAAACCAGAAAAGTGGCCTGGTCAGATCTGTTGCTTCCTAATACACTGGGACTCTGTTTAGTGAACAGTAATAATCAGGAAATGGAAAGAAGAGTTTTGATTCTGCCTGGACAAATTACATTCGGGGAGCAATTTCTGTTCCTCGTTTCTCTCTGGTCAGGGCACTGATGTTACCCTTCATCAAATCATTCCTTCAATTTTTAAACCCCAACAAATGTTTGCTGCTTGCTGTGGGCAATATACAATATAAAGCACACAGGGAGTAACCAGAAGGATGGCACTCCACACCTCAGATGAACTTCTCTTGTGTGGGGTTCAAAGCTAACACACAAAGAGGAGTTACACACGAGAAGAAAGCCTGGGGCTTTCGGTCTCTGTGGACCTCCCATCTCATCTTCACATTGACTCTTCTTCCTTGGCTGAGCTCCTCAGACTCTCACGTACCATTTCCATCCCATCCTTGTGACTAGCTATGTTCCCACCATCGTCACAGAACAGCAACACTGAGCATTTTAAGACATTTTACAAATCACCTCAACATGCGCATAATCTCATTTAATCTTTTCAAGGCCCCTGAAAGTAGTCTTTACACGTACAGATGAAAATCAGAAAGGACCAGAGTCTAGAACATGGAGTAGATACAGCAACGGTCCGTACACACTTACAGATTCTCTATCTTTACTTGGCCATTCCACTCGGCTTTGCCCCTATACAAAATTATATTCTGGTACCTGTGGGACCTTAAATACAGCAACAAAGAAAATGGCTCCCGCTTTCTAGGATGTTGGTATCACAGTATAAGGTCTACAGTCTCTATTCTGTAACATAGGTTACCTTTCTCTACAATTCCTAACGAACCTTTGAGGGAGCTCAAGCTACTGAAATGTCTAGGGCAGAATAAGTGAGTGGTGGGTCACATGGTTGCACCTCTGCAGAAGCCACCCCCCCTTTTTAGTAGGTGTAACAGCAAGGCTCAGTGGTTCCTGCCCACCCCACCAGCTATTAGATAGTGGCCTTTCTTGCTGACAGAGGGCATTAATCTGCTAGGTCTCATCGCAACTGTCAATTCCACAAAACTCTTTGCAAGATCTGCTTCACTTTTTCGTTTCCTTGACGTCCTTTTTTGTGAGCTAAGCTTCTGGAGTCTCACCAATGTGTAGGGCTAACTGGCAGCCAGTTTCAAGACTTAGTCATAGATAAGGAACGCAGCAGACAGCCTGGTTCCTCTGAGCTACAAGCCCCATATGAGTGCATTTGGCGGTCCATGCTTTACAAATGGCTCCCTGGCAGGGCTCAGTGCCTTGTGTCATTTTGTTTACAAACTGACATCTCTTTCTCCTTGGTGTTCTCCTCCCCAGGCTCTTCCCATCTGGAAATGAGTCTCCTAGAGGCTGCTATAGCCTCTAAGGATCCAAGAGCAGCTCTTTATTCCAGCCATCCCCTGACCTGCTTGGAAGCAGCTGTGTCTCCAATGTTGTAACAACCTTGTGTTTAAACTAGTTGTCCAATGGAAAAGGGAGAATCTGCTCCCCGTTGAAACAAATTGGTTTTAGATGTAGAGAATAAGACAGAAACAGAGTGTAGGCATCCTGTCTCAGAAGTGAGCATTTTAAAGATAACAGGCTCGATACCATTCCATGAAAAGGTGATGGGAGATATGAGTCATAAGAAATGTGCACTGCGTGCTCTTGTTTGGAGAAAATTGCAAATTACTGTATTTCTATCCATAAAAGTCAGAAGAATTACATCAGCAAAACGATGAGCAGAGAGGGCCTACATCACCTTCTCCTACCCAAACAGGAATTTAGTAACGAACATTCTAAACATATCTGTGCAAAGTAAAGATCCTACACCCAATGATGAAGCCTGTAGAAAATCTATGATGTCCTCCACTGTTTCTCACTAGAACGTCCCACATACCATATCAGGTAATGAAGGAACCTCCAATCCAGGATGTCAGACTTTATGATCTGGAACTGGTTCCTGTCTTGTGTCACAGAGCCACACTAGTAGAAGCAGCCCACCAGATCTGGGATATCAGAGAATGAGGGTGGTCAGCAAGATTCTGCTGTGTGGCAGAAATGCACAGGATACCTGCTGCACGAATAAAGGAAACTCGGAGCCAGATCTCAGGGAGAGGCTGAGATATCAAAGAGAGGAAACACCACAGTCAGATCTCACCCAGCTGTCTTCCAGCTTCCCCAGCCTCGCTCCTCCTGGCTTCTATTGTCTCAATCTGTCTTCCTATGCCTGCCTTGAATACCCTCTTTGCCCATTTGTTTCACATCCAAGTTAAGATTAAAGGCCTGGCACCCCCACTGCCTGCCTGGGAGCCTGGAACTACCTCAGTAAACTAAGATGGCCTCAAAGTCAGATGTGCTGAGATTAAGGGCGTAGTTCACCACTCCCAGATATTCCCTGTGCAGGGATTAAAGATGTAAATCACCACTCTCTGAACCTCCTGGATTGACTGTGGGTAGATCCCCCTGATATTTCAGACTTTTTTTTATTAAATATGAAACATATCACCACAGATACCTGTATCATGGTTTACCACAGCACCAGACAGGCTATAGAATCGCAGACATCGGATGAAGTACTTCAGCAGAAAATGGGAAACCTCTTCAAATAGGTTGTACCCACATCTCAGAAAGGACACAAGCCCAGAAATGCCCCGAGAGATTTCCAGAATGTCTAGCTAACTAGAGAAAATTTCCCTTATGTAAACTTTATCACAAAGCCTGGGACTTTGTCGAGTTGCATAGTTCTTTAAAGACCAAAATCGCAACAATAAAAATGCTGAGACACACAAAGAAATAGGAAACAGTGACATATTTTACAGAACAAGTTACATTTCCAGAAATATACGAGAGAGAGCTATAAATTACTAAGCAAATAACTAACAATCACAACCTTATACATGCTCAATAAAAGAAAACATAGATACATAAATAAATAAAATCCGTAAAAATAACTCACAAACAAAAAGTCCCAAACAGTAACAGCTACAAAAAGAACAAGATGTAAACTCTGATCTGAAGCGTGCAGGACCTGAAATGAGAAGCTCACTTGCTGATCTCAATGGCTGACTTAAAAAACAAACAGCAAGGAGCGGAGAAGACAACGCCTTCCGACAAGGGGAGCAAATCTGCAGGGATAACGTCATAAAGCCCACTTCTAGAGGAACTTCTAGACAGCATCAGGGACATATGAAGGAGCAGGTGACAGATGAGAAAAAGAAAAAATGAGCAGGTAACATATTCAAAAAAAATAATTATAGGAGTTTTCCTAAATCTTATGAGGGATTGAAGACACAAATTTGAGAAGCCCAAAGAACTCTACTTTAAAAAGTACAAGTTTAAACAGACTTAAAAGGCATGTCATAATCAAATTGTCAGAAGTCATAGACAATGAGAAAATTTGAAAGCATCCATATTAAAATGACTCATCATATAACGGAGTTGCTCTTCAACTATTAGTTCCAGAAGGAGCCTTACTAGAAGGGGATGAGTTCTATATTCAAAGCACCGAAAGAAAAGAGTCCTTACTAATTAAGAGAATTATGTCTGGCCAAGCACCCTTTTAGATATAGAAGAATTGAAGATTTCCTAAGTCAAACAGAATTTAAGGAAGTTCATCTCACTCCTGCCCTAAAAAAATTTGGGAGTTATAAAAGTTGAAACAAAAGTTACCAAGACAAAACTGGTCAAAATCCAAAATGCCCAGATAGAAAGTTGTGTAGTTCTATAGTATCAGTGAGTAAATCACTAGCAAATCTGGTATAGAATATTTTTAAAACTAAAATGTATGTGTAGACTCATGTTGGTATCCAATTTAAAAAGGTAATTTTTGTCATCTACAGTGACTACAAGGGGCCAAAAGATATGGAAGTAGAATTATTAAACATAACTGAATATTCAGTTGAAGTTATTAGCTTCAAATGGAGTAATATGATGCAAAGACACATTTATGTAATTGTGTTGGTAACTACAAAGAAAATATTCATAGGATACAATAAAACAGAAACAAGGAAGTGTTACTCCAAAACATTCAACAAAACAAAAATAAATACAGTAAGACAGACCAAAAATCTGCAAAAGAAGAAAATTTGAAATGATAGTTATAAATCCCTTTCTACCAGAAAACTGTAATTATGACCATTAAATGCCCCAATTAAAAGAAATAAATTTGTACAATGGATTAAAGACAAAAAGAGCCAAACTGTACTCTATATAATATGTTCATGTTGGAGGGTAAAACATAAAAGACAGGAAGATTTCAAATAATGGAGAGTAAGTAAGAGTGGTCACACATTAAAGTAAAATAAGGCCGGGGCCCTGTGAGATGTCCTTTTTCTGTGCTGACATGACGGTTGGTGTCTTCCTGTTCAGGTCACATTTAAACAGCCATGTTGTGGGAGTTCAAGTGTACAGCTTTTCCTGTAATTTCTAGGAGATGAAATCTCCCAGTAGACTCCCTGTCCCTCTGGCTCTTACAGCCCTTCCTTCCCCTTTCCTCCTTAATGTGCAAAAATTGTGTTGCAGATACACTAATCAGGTCTGGCTACCACACAATCACTTGTCTTCTGCATTTTGACCAGCTGTTGCATTTTGTAACAGTCTCTGCAGGCACAACATGCAGGATCTGCCTGGACACAGTGCTTGGGGCACCATGGAAGGTGCCTGTAGATCATGGGAAGCCATGTAGGATTTTTTTAAAAAGGGCAAAAAGAAAAACATTGACAAGATTTCAGTTAGATATAGAACAGGGAGAAAAATTCTAATTTCTAAAGTTAGTAATAAAAAGGGAGATATTATAACCGATGTCACATAAATACAAAGGACTAGAAATGTTTAAAGGACAAGAAATTCTAATCATTCTCAAACCCTGAAAGACTCTCAAACTTAGTGGGTAAGGCTAGTGTTACCCCAGCACCAATGCAGTGGCCAAGTGGAATTTGTACCTGAAAAGCGAGGATGGCTCAATGCATGGAATAATAAATGTAATGATTCCACATTAAAAACACAAAGGACAAAAAGTTCTCGATCATTTTCAATCATTCGACAGATGACAAACACAACAAACTAAGAATAGATAGAACACTACCACAATTCAACAAAATCTGTGTATGAAAAGCTTGCAGCTAACATCATGCTCAACGGGGAAAGACAGAAAGCCTTTTGTCTAAGATCACTGAGAATAGCAAGGATGCCTACGCTCCCCATCACCATTGGATGTAGAAGAGACCGATGCGCATGACTGCTGCACCAGCAAAGAGATGCGCAGAAACCAAATTGGGGATCGAAGATTCCAAACTGCCATTAACTTGATGCACCACTTAGCAGATCTTCAATACAACTAGGTAGGGATCTTGGGATCGTCTTGACACTGGAAAAATCCTTTCTTCTCAGCTGCAGATTGAAGCAGTGCCAAGAAGCCACCGGCTTAAAAGACCCTGTCTAAGCAAGTCAATGGACATATGTACTAGAAGCAAACGTCTTTCTATGAATGGCTTGTTCTGAGAGACCAGAGCAAATGTCATAGCGATCCTCTGAGACGTGGCCTGTTGGATGCCTCTGGATAAAAAGGAGGAAAACCTTAAGCTCAAACCACTTCCTGTTCCGCTGGGTGGAAATCTGGTTATTAGACTTGAGTAGGCCACAGAGGCAGGCCCTGCCCCTGCACCCAGGCAAGGAACAGCACAGACATGCCCTGCGCTCACACCCGCACAAGGGTCACAGAGGGACAAATGATACATCTGCACCCACACGAAGGACTATACAAGACTGTGGTGCTGTGAGTGACTAGGAAACTTCTGCACCTGTGCCCAAGCTCCTGCCGAAGAAGAAACAGCCCACAACCCCATCCACTTCTGTTTCTCGTTTGTACTTCCTCTATTCCACATCTAATTTTGATGTAACTGTCCTGTTTCACTTTTATTTATTTATCAGAGATAGGCCCTTCCAAAGAGTACAGGATGGCCTGAAGATGGAATTCTTCCTGCTTCTGAATCCACGATCTGGAATGATTTGACATAGTCTCACTGCATTTCGTAGCTCAGTCGCTTTTTGTTCTGTCTCTACCTGGAGATGATTTTTTACTTTATCTTTATTCTTCTGGTCTTTTATTCACTTTATCCTCTCTACATGATTTGATCCTCTAATGGCAATGGTGAAAATCATTTTGTTTTCACTATATTTTAATCTTAGTATCTGATAGTTTAGTATGCAGTGTGTGAACCCTGTGTCTTTACTCAGCTAAAAATATTTCATATGAAGGCTGTGTGTGTAACAATTTCTTCCAGGATTGAAACATTCCATCCTGTAAGGAAGCTCCTTAAAGCAGAAAGGTAAACAACTAAAGAAAGCTTCAGGAAGTCCCTGAAACTGACCGGATTCACTAGGCCCTTCCTGCCATAGTAAGCAACAAAAGCTGCTAAGAGTTACTCTCAGACAAGCTAAGTTGCAAAGAAGACTCAGCAGGTAACAACCAAGCTGCCCAGAAGAGGTTTAAACCAACTGAGTCACTTGAAAGGGACACTTTTTAACCCATTGTGTTGTCTGCAGGCTATGCAGTATGCCCAAAGTCCCAGTTTTTGTGAGCTGTCCCCCACTAGAGAGGGCCTTGGCAGCTGTCTTTGAGTCATTTCAGTTTCTGTAACTCCTCACCCATATGCCTGTAAGTAATTCCAGTAAAGCTCATTGGTTCACCAAATTGGACTTTAATGGTATCTGTACTTTGGTCTGTCATAGGCTCCTTGTCTAGGGGAAGTAGACATATGTTGCATCTTTCCAGGAACAGTTTTATCACACAACAAAGCAATTATTTCTAATTGATTATTATGATATTTTTACAGATGGCTTATCCAATCTTTGTGCTTGCTTCCTCCATTATCATTCTATGTTTAAAACAGTCTAGAGATGTTTGATGCTCAAAACATGTGGGCTGAGGGAAGAAAGGCACCTCAATGCAAGTCCCACCTGAATATGGAAAATAATTCAACCAAAATGATATAGGTAGTGAAAGAAAAAAGGAAGGAAGGAAGAGAGGGAGGGAAGGAGAGAAGGATGGAGGGAGGAAGTCCCCAAAATGACTTAATTTCAGATTGATAAGCTATAGCACAGAAACATAGAGGGAGGGAAGGAGAAAAGAATGGAGGAAGGAAGTCCCCAAAATGACTTAATTTCAGATTGATAAGCTATAGCACAGAAACATGATACAGGTGAAAAAAATGTATTTCTCCTCCAAGTTAATTTCAACAGTAATATATTCCAAAAGTAGAAATAATGTAAAATCACAAATGAAAAATTCCAAGTAATCAGTGTAGAGTTGAACAAGTTTCATGAATGAATGGTGAATACAAATAGCTGTGTGGCATATAGAAAATATAGAATATGAGTCCAGTGTATCCAATAAAGAAATAGAAATACTGAAAAAACTAAATTAAAATTCTGAAAATGAAATTCAACAAGTTACTTAAAAGTGTAACAGGAAACCACCAAGAGAAGGAATCGAGCAGAAAATGGAATGTGAGAACATGAAGGCAAAGCAGACGAATTAGAACATTAGATAATGGCAAAGATAAAATAATAAAACATGAAAAGAACATGCAAGGAGTATGGGACACGATTAAAAGATTCTATTTACAAAGCCTGGACATAGAAGACGGCAAAGGCATAGGAAATATGTCCAATAAAATTATAGAATTTCTTCAATCTAGGGAAAGAGATTGCCATCCAGATCCAAGAGATATTTAGTTACTCATGTGCATGCATGTGTTTGCATACACGTGTGTGTGTGTGTGTGTGTGTGTGTGTGTGTGTGTGTGTGTGTGTGTGTGTGTGTGTGTGAACATACATGAACAGGTGCACATGTGGAGGTCAAAACACAACTTCGGAACATTGTTTCATTCCCACCTTGTTTCAAGGCAGGGTCTCTCTTGTACCTGACACAGCCTACTTCCTGTCTGTCTCCCATCTCACCACAGCAGTGCTGGGATTACAGATGCAAGATAGCTTATCTAGTTTCCTTTTGTTTTTCTCAAGTTCTAGGGATTCAAACACAGGTTGTCAAGCTTGCAAGATAAGTGCTGTTTCACTAACTGAGCCATCCCTCTAGCACCATTTAAAAAAACCAAGTATAAAAGGTTAGGAAAGATCCCTTCCCCATCATTATTTAGTTAAAACAAGAAGCATAAGGAGCCAAGAAAACTTGTTGAAATTTGCAGGAAAGAGGTACTATGAAGACAAATCCATTAGAGTTTGAGTTACTCTCTGAATGAAACTCAAAACCATAGGACGGCATTGAATTTTGTATTTCAAGATCTGAATGACAATAATCACCAACTGCTGTATCCAGTGTAGATTCACACATGTCCCCCGGAAAGAAGATACAGAGGCATTCTAGAATGGATTTTTAGCTTTTCCAGCTGTAAGGGAGTCAGGATCTGAGGAACTGACCCACAGCTTTGAAAAAGATTTTAATTGTTATACAATTCACACCTTTGGCAAGTCAATTTCCATATACCAAAACCTTTTATCTAAACTCCTGCAAAAAGACAATACCTATACAAATTTCTAAAATCACTGTACATCTCAGTTTACTGAGTTTTATAACCAGGTTTTGCATAGGCTCTGAGCCCTTAGGAAACTCTCAGGTAAGATTTACATACTTCAAACACAAGGCACTGAACACAAAAGATAACAATCACAAAAAGCAAGTCAAGCCCAGATGCTAATATTTCAGAATCAAACCAGCTACATAGCTCTGCAAGAACATTTACCACAACCAACCATGATTATTTTATCTAGTAATGTTGTCTTTCCTAGTTAAAGAAGAAAAACTTGGTTTAGTTGCCTCTACAGATTTCACCATCATGATCTTGACCTCCCCTTGCTCAAATAATCCCATTTCTCCCTCTTTGACTGGAGTCTAGAGCTTGGCCTGGTGCTTGGCTGTGCTCTCTGCATCTGCTTCCATCAGTTACTGGATAAAGGTTCTTTGATGGCCGACTATTCAATTCACCAAATTGACTACCAGGATAGGCCAACTCAGGCACCCTCTCCACTATTGCTAGTAGTCTAAGCTGGGGTCATTCTTGTGGATTTCCGTAAACTTCCCAGGTATCAGATTTCTCCCTAGTCTTATAATGGCTCCCTCTACCAAGATATTTGTTCCATTGCTCTCCTACTCCATTCCTGTTCCAGCTCAGACATCTCATTCCTTTATGTTCTCTTCCCCTATTCCCTCCTCTCTATTGCCCCCTTACCCCAGTTTACTCAGGAGATCTTATCTGTTTCTGCTTTCTAGGGTGATCCATGCTTCCATTTTAGGGTCTTCCTTGTTATCTAGCTTTTCTGAAGCTGTGGGTTGTAGTCTGGTTCTCTGCTTTACTTCTAGTATCCACTTATGACTGTGTACATACCATGTTTGTCTTTCTGAGTTTGGGTTACTTCATTCAGGATGATATTTTCTAGTTCCATCAATTTGCTTGCAAATTTTATGATGTCATTGTTTTTTTAATATTCAGTAAGACTCCATTGTATATATGTATTACACTTTCTTTATCCATTCTTAGGTTGAGGGGCATCTAGGTTGATTCCAGATTCTAGCTCTTATGGATACCAAATAATCCAATTTTAAAATGGGATACAAATCTAAACAGAGAAGTCTCAACAGAATAACTTCAAATGGACAAAATGCATGTAAAGAATTCTTCAATATCTTTAGTCATCTGTGAAATAAAATGATCTTACACCTGTCAGAATAGCTAAGATCAAAAACATTGATGACAGCTTATGTTGGAGGGGATGTGGAGTAAGGGGAACACTCCTCTACTGCTGGTCAGAGTAAAAATTTGTACAACCACTTTGGAAATCAATAAGGCAGTTTCTCAGAAAAATAAGAATCTATTTACCTCATGACTCAACTATACCACACCTGGGAATATACCCAATGGCTATTTAGTCATACCACAATGACATTTGTTCAACTATGTTCATAATAGCCAGAACCTAGAAACAATCTAGATCCTCTTCAACAAAAGGATGGATAAGGAAAATGTGGTACATTTACGCAATGGAGTATTACTTAGCAGTGAAAAACAATGACACCCTAAAATTTTCAGGCAAATGGGTGGAAAATATCATCCTGAATGAGATAACCAAAATTTAGAAAGACAAATATGGTATATACTCACTCATGAGTGAATATTAGGAATAAAGTACAGGATAACTAACATACAATCTACAGCCACACAGAGGCTAGATAACAAAGAGGGTCCAAAGAGGGATGCATGGATTTCCCTGGGAAGGGGAAACAGATCTCCTGAGTAAACTGGGGGCAGGAGTATGGAGATAAGGAAATGGGAACTTGAGGGAGTGGCTGGGATGGCTGGGTGCAGGTGGCAGAATGGAGGGGGAGTAAACATAGGAGAGGAGGGGCATTTTCAATTTAGAGAGAACCATGGTGCCAGGGAACCTCCCAGGAATCCACAAGGATGACCCCAGCTAAGACTCCTATTGGAGAGGGTTGGTGAACTGGTCATGTACTGTAATCAGATTGGTGACTACCCTAACTGTCATCAGAGAGCCCTTATCTAGTAACTGATGAAAGTAGACGCAGAAATCCTTAGCCAAGAACTGGGCTGAACTCTGGGTGTCCTCCTGAAGAAAGGGAGAAGGGATTGTATAAGCCAAGGAGATCAAAATCATGACTGGGAAGCCCACAGAAACAGCTGACCTGAGCTAATGGGAGCTCATTGGCTCTGGACCAACAGTTAGAGACCCTGCATGGAACTGACATAGGCCCCCTCTACATGTGTGTGACAGTTTTGGAAAACTCACTAGCAGTGAGATCAGGACCTGTGTGCAGTGCTTAACTGGCTTTGGGAAGCTATTCCCCATGCTGGATTACCTTGCCCAGGCTTGATGGGGAGAAGATTTGTCCTATCTCAACTTGATGTGCCATGTTTTGTTCAAGCCATGGGAAGCCTGTCCCTTTCTGAATGGAGACAGGAGTGGGATTGGATGAGGACAAAGAGATTACGGGGGTGGGGGATGAAACAGGAGGAGAGAAGGGAGGGAAAACTGGACAGTATGTAAAATAAATGAAAAAGTGTTAATTAAATAATTTTTTAAAGTGTACTTGCATTGCTGCTCTTCCGGAGGACGGTGTTTGATTCCCAATGCCCACATGGCAGCTCACAACAGTCCAACTCCCATCCCTGTAAATTAAATGCCCTCTTTTGGCCTCCACAAGCAGCAGGCACATAAGTAGTACACAGACAGGCAGGCAAAACACCCATCCATATATAAATCAATAAAAAGATTTTTAGATACTATAAAACCACATCAGTAAAGCTTGCTGTGCACTGGTACAGACACATCCATTGGTAAACCATAATAAAGCACCCAGAATTAAACTCATACAACCAAAGGCATGTACACCAAATGCACAGTGGGGAATTGATAGTCTATTCTGCAAATGGTTGGGAATATTGTCTGTATGTAGAATAATTAAGGTAGATCCTTATCTTCCACTCAACAAAATTAATTCAAAGTGGATCAAAGTCCTTTAATGTAAAGTCTGAAATTAGTAAAGGAAAGCATTGGGGCAATAATTTACAGGAATAGGTAGAGATTTCCTTTAAAAAACAAAACAAACAAACAAAAACCCAAAAAACCCAAATGACTCAGGAAACAATCCCATGAATTGACCAACCAGGTTCCGCGAAACTAAGAGGCTTCTGCTCAGCAAAAGAAACAATTTAATGAAGTGACACATTACAGAACAGGATAAAATCACTTATAGATATATACCCAACATAGAATATTATCAGTAATATGTAAAGAACCCCCCAAATGAAGTAATAAAATAAGACAATCTCAAAACGAGTCAATTAAATAAAGAGTTCTCAAAAGATGAACTACAAATGGCCAATTAAACATATGTAAAAATGTTCAACAATCTTATCAGCCAAATGCAAGTCAAAGCTACACTAAGATTCCCTCTTACCCCAGCAGAATGACAAGCATTAAAAATAAGCAAGAATAAATACAATTGATGAGTCAGGAGCAAAAGAACCTTAATATAAGATACACTGCTGGTGCGAATGTAAACTGGCCCAATTGCTGTGAAATAATCACAAAGGTTCTTTATGAACCCTACCCAGTTGTGCCAGCAGTATAGAAAACAAAACCAACAGATTAAAATGGAGTACATTTTTTTTACACAATGAACAATATAAAAAGCAGATTATACTAAGAACTCCAGTTACAATAATTTCAAAAAGATGCTTGTATCTGATTTCTGTCTTTCAGCAGGTGGATAAAGGAGCAGCAGTTGGGGGAGAGGACAAGAAATGTCAGGCTCCTAAGAGATGAAAACCTTTAGCATGGCTTCTTTACTTTGTATTTATACTAGCTCTGTTTAGACTATTATAATTGACTCCATAGACTACAAAATTATGCAAAAAATTCCATGTGATTCACTATTACATCTTTCCAGCTTGATTTTATTTGGTAATTTGGCTAAATCTCATTACAAAGGATATCATTATGTACACTAATAAACTCAACATGTAGACCAACATTTTTCAACAACATAGCACTGAGGTGCTGGGAAGCCAGAGTGAACATTGCATGGCAATGTGTAGTCAGGTTTCTGGATATAATATAGACAGTACCAATCAGGTATGAAACTGAGCCAGAAGGAAATGGGGAGGTAAAGTGAATGCTTTTATTTTCCTTATAAAAGGCTAAGGTCCCCTTTACTTGACTCTTTATTCTGACTCCTCCTCAATGCAAACACAAAAAGGAATTAATGCTATTATACTGGCTCCTTCTTTCCTCTTTTCATCCATTTCTAAGACAGATAGAGAGAGAGATTAATATTCTAAGATGTGAAATTGACATAATATTTTATCATATTATATATTTGCTAGTATTAGAGTGTTGTTATATCTTTGGATATTATTTTCTAGTGTGGATATATTATAAACTTTAATGTGACTTCTCTCTTTAAAGACATAACCTAAAATTTGTCTTTAGTTTTCCAGTCATAAAAATAATCTTGCAAATAAGTCTCCTATAGACATATTCAAATGGTTTTCTTGAGCTAATATAAAATGAAATTGGTGGTTTACAGAGTATGCATATTTACATTTTCATAGATGATAATTATGTCTTTTTCTATGTAGCCCAGAATAGCCTAGAACTCATTATGTTCCTTATCTAGTCTGAATTCATTGTCTTCCTGTCTCTACCCCCCAAGTGCTAGAACTACAGGTCCTGGACTGTCACACTTGGTCACTGACAATGTCTTCTAATGAGCTGTTACAATTCATACAGCATATGTATGGAGTCTCATACATATGCTGTATGAATTGTACAGCAGTCAGAGACTCCATTTGGATTGCTAAACCTTGAAAGCTTGAAAGATCGTTAATGGTTTGAAGGCTTAGTGTCTTGGTTATATTTGCCTCATAAGTTTTTCAAAAATATTAAAACATGTATAAGCTCTGGTCACATAGGGTCACAAGAAATGTTTACTACTGTCTCTTCTTTTAGTGTGACTTACACAACCTTGTGGATACACCATTTATTACTAGTTATTTGCCAATGTGTGTTTTTATGGACAATGAAGTAGTACGATATGCAAAAGATGTAGTCTCAGCTCCAAATATTTTTAGTCTAGTGAGAAACATAATGTTTGAATCCTGAAACTGGGTAGTTTATAAAAGAACGAAGTTTGTTGAGTTCAACGTTGTGGAGATTTGAAGTCCAAGGCTGCGTAGCTGAACCTAGTGGGACATCATCATGCATTACAGTATGGTAGAAAAACAGAAGGCAAGAAAATATGTGAAAGGGGAACCTTTCCTTAGTGAATCTTTCAGAATTTACACAGAGCTAAGGGTATTTCCAGACAATCAAAAACTAAGCAGTTCATGACCATCAGACTAGCAGTATGGAAGGTACTTAAGAGAATCACACACACTGTAGCTGGGGGCGGGGGCAAAACTGCTGCAATCCCAAGGGCATAGGATAGGCAGGGTTAAACAAAGAGGTCTAAGAAAGAATCTGTCACACCCAGCAAAGGAACCCATCAGACCCCTGATTATAATGATAGGAAGAAGAGTAAAGAACCAACCAGGAAACAATCAAAATTATAAGAATTAATAAATATGTATAAATAATAACCTTAAATGTAAGTAGCTTCAACTCAACAATAAAAACATATAGACAGACTGGAGAGATTAAAAAAAAAAAAAAAAAAACAGTCCCCACCTTACCTTTTGTCATCTCTAAGAATCATACTAGACTGGTAAAGACAAGCGCAGATAAGAGGATGCATCAAAGGATGCAAAAACAATCTACCCCCCAAAAAGAAACTTAAAACAAGCTGTCATGTATATTCTGATAGTTGATTAAAAAAAAAACCTTTAAATGAAATTAATTTTAAGCAGTAAAGAAGGCTTTAACATATCAATAAAAGTAAAAAAAAAAAAACACATCAAGAAAATATGCCAATAGTCAATGTGTATGCACCAAGCCTTTGAGCTCCCAGTTTCATAAAATAAATGCTGGTGAACAGATCAAATATGTCCTGATAAAGCAGTGGTAGATGATTTTAATACTCACGTCTCATCTTTTGGTAGGTTATACAGACTAAAAGAAATATCCGAGTTAATTATACCATAGATCAAATGGAAGGAACGGAGTATCTGCAGAATATTCCAACTAACAGAAACAGAACACATACTTCTGTATAACAACCTATGAAATATTTTCTAAAAATAGAGCATATTAGTCCATATTAGTTACTTAGTTCACAGGTGGAGTCTTGTAAATACAAAAGAATCAAAATAATCTCTGGTAACGTTGGGTCACACTACAAGAAACCTAGACATCAGTAGCCATGTAATAGCTATAGAGACCACGCAAATACAATAAGGCTGGACAACGTTTTCTCAAACGATCAGTGTGTCACTTAAGACTCAAGAAGAAAATTAAGATAGTCTTAGATTCAGATGAAAATGAAAGTGCAAAATACCAAGACTTTCGGGATATAGCTATAGATAGTTCTAAGAAGAAAGTTTATAGTTATAAACGGTTATAAAAACAAGATCTAAAATCCAGAGTCCAGCAATGCACACGTTCCTGAGGAGACAAGAGCAATCCACACTGAGAAGCTGTGACAACAACAGTTAATAAATATGAGGGCAAGAATGAATAAAATGGAGAGAGAGAGAACACTATATATAGGCAAAGAGTCGGTTCTTTGCCTTTATTTCAAAAATAACTATGAGTGACAAGCCCTTGGGCCAACTACCCAAAAGAAAAGATCCAAATCAATAAAACTAGAGATAAAAAGGGGAGGTACTGCACATCCAGATGAAATGCAGACAGCCAGTACTGACGACTTTGAAAACTTAGGTTTCCCCAAAGCCGGAAACTCCAGAGGAAATTAGTAAATTTCTTAGATTCATATGTCCTACTAAAATTAAACCAGAAGATAAAAACAACTATAGCTATAGAAATTCCGAGATTAAGCGAAATTCTGAGATTAAGCAGTAATAAAAAGAAAAGTCCATATATCTAGATGGGTTTACTGCCAAATTCAACCAATCCTTTCAAGAATAAGTAACACCAATGCTGCAAAAATTGCTCTATAAAAATGAAATAAATGAGATACTACCAAAGCCACTGCACAATGCCAGTATTACCCTGAAGCCAAAATCAAATATGAATGCAGCAAGAAAAGAAAATTTTAAAAAAAAGCTATATACCAATTTTCCTGATGAACATAGAGGCAGTCATGCCCATAAATTCTTATAAATCAAAGTCAAAATTACATACACTATGACCAAGAAGTCTATATTCCATGGATGTGACAGTGGTTCATCATTCAAAAATCAATAAATGTAATATAGCACTTAGACTCAAGGACAGGAATTATATGATCATTAAATTAGTACAAAAATACCTTTAGGAAAATAATCTAACATTCCCATTCCTTCACAAGAAAAGCCATGGATCGGCTGAGGATAGAGGGAGCACACCTCACATACACACACACACACACACACACACACACACACACACACACACACACACACACACACACACACACACACACAAACCAAAAACCCTGTAGCCAACATCTCCTAAATGGAGAAAATCTAAAATGTTCCCTCTAAAGTCAGGAACAAGACAAGTATTCCCGCTCTCCCCAGTTCTGTTCAATACAGTGTCTGAAGCCTTAACTAGGGCAATAACACAAGAAAATAAAAAGGTACAAATAGGAGATGAAGGTTGATATGATTCACGCCACCACGTAGCGGCCACGTGGTAAACCCAACATGGCGCTGGCAGAACACCACGTATGGAGGGCATGCCACTAGCATTGCTACATATATCTGTGCCCAGCTACCCTCTTAAAAGGAGCTGCCCACCTAGTGAAACTCTCCCCCCCCTCTCTCTTTCCCCTCCCCACCCCCTCCCTTTCAGCAACTCCCCTGAATAAAGTGTGGCATCCGGCAGTGTGTGCATCTGTCTCTCATGCAGGAAACTAACAAAGGTGCCAAGTATCCCCATTTACTGATATGATTCTGTACTTAAGTGACCCTAAAGACGGTACCAAAAGTCTCTTAGAGCTAATGAATACTTTCAGAAAAGTGTCGAGACACAAAATTAGCACACAAAAATCAGTAGCCCTCTTACATAATTATAACAGACATTCTGGAAAAAAAAAACCAAGAAAACAATTTGTTTACAATAGACACACGTAAGTGCCTGTGTATAAATCTAATCAAGGAAATGAAAATGGAAACTGAGGGAAAAATTGAGGAAGACCCCAGAAGATGGAAAGACCCCACACGCCTGGATCGAGAGAACCAGTAGTGTAAAAACGGCCGTCCTACCAACAGTGACCTACAGATTCAACAAATCCCAGTGCATATACATAAATGATTTTAAATTTCAGTTCCACATCTGAGAGAAAACACGGAATGATCATTTTTCTGAGCCTGGCTTAGTTTGCCTAATGAAATGACTTCTAATTACACTCACGTCTTTCCAGGTACATAAAATTCTGCCGTGCCTGTGCATCATGTTTCCTTTGCCTTTCTTGTTGATGGACAGACAAGCTGCTTCTATCTCTCATTATTGTGAACAGCCATAGACATGGGCTTGCAAATATGCATGTTGACTTAGAATCTTTCGGTTTATACTAGGGTGATACAGTTGGATCATGTGATAGTTTGATTTCCATTTGATTTTGAGGACCCTCCATACTGAGGATCCTACAGTGGCCACAAAAGCTATCTTCCCAGCAGTGAAAAGGGTTCCTTCTTCCACATTCTCTCATCAGTAGGTGTTGTCATTTGACTTCTTGATGACAGCCATGCTGAATGGGATGAGGTGAAACTCTGAAGCAGTTTTAATCTGCATTGACACTGAGCAGTTTATCAAGTGTGTATTGGTCATGTACATTTCTGTTTTGAGAACTGTGTGTGTGTCGGAGTTAACACTAGAAAAGCAATCACAAGTGGAGAGGAAGAGGTAACAGAGTAATGGGGTACGTGTAATAGGAAAGAAGAAAGGAGTACACAGCTGGGTAAGCAAGGAGAGATGCATGAAGAAGGGGAACACGTGAGAACAAAGTGTTACTACATGCAGGTGTGAGGGAGGATGCCGTGATGATACCATTCCTTTGTTCACTAATTAAAACCAAAAGCAAGGGCTAGGTTGGGCCCCAAAGAACCATACCGACAGTAGTAACATCACATTCGGGACCTACCTCTCTCTACCTGGCTTTCAAAGGATGAGACGGAGTTTACCCGGTAGGGATAAGGAGGAGGTGAACAAGAGGAAAGGATTGCTGTGTTTCAGTACTCACAGGTACATCCCTCTCCCTTTCAGGTGCCAGGCACTACAGTTTCCCAGCCTCGTGTTTCACTGGCATCTGTATTCAGTGTTTCGAGTACCGGGCCCTGTGTCTATTATACAGTGGAAATCAGAGTACCATAAATGAACCGTGCATACACGTCTACTCACCAAAAAGGTTTAACTCCTCCTTCTTTGCCTGTCTCGTATTTCTTTGGGGGTGGGGTGGGACTATGCAAATTCCAATGACAATGTCCAGTGGAGAATGAATCCCATCTGTCACTCTTGCTTATAGGAGACTTTCCTCTCTGGAGTCATATCATTTGATGTAGTTTGTAAAAGTTGTGTTCAGGTGCTGGATAGGTGGAATTCTTCTATCCAATAGGTAAATGACCTGGTGAAGAGAAAATACCACTTCTTTTGCCCATTTAAAAATCCCACCAGAGAAAATCTCTGTGTCTGGTAGCTAGAAATACTATTTAGGAAACCAAGGCAGAAAGATTTCAAATTTTAAAATCTGCCTAGATTCCAGAGTGAGTTCAAAGCCATGTTGGGCAACTTAGTGAGACTCTATCTCAAAATAAAGAGAATTGAGGACTGGGGATACAGCTCAGTGGTAACACTCTCACAGCACATGTGAGGCACTAGTTCAATCCAACACTGAAAAAGAGAAAATTTCAGGGCCGGAGGCAGTTTTTCATAAGAAGTGGCCGTTCCCAAATATAGTTCATATGCCCCTTGTGTTTGTTCATAAATCAAAGGCGTCCGCAGCTGCTGTTGCTGGAACTGGCATGTTTACATACAGGCAAAGGGACAAAACCAAGGGAGAAAATGAGCTGACTGGACCAATAAAAGAATACCAGAAGATAAAGGGGGGCAGGACAACAATAACAATCAGCACCAGCTATATTTTAAAAGCACTCCAGTCCAGTTGGTGCTAAGCGTGATTCAAGCTGTATATGGGGAAAAAAGGAATTGTACAGAAGGGATAAACAAAATCAAGCCTGTTTTACATAATTCTATTCTCACGCACAGAGCTATTCAAAAACTCATGAAATTCAGCAATGATAGAGCACCACAGTGTTCAGATGTCAGAGTGCATGAAGCTTTTCTAGATAAGCACTGTGCCAGCTGGGAATTAAGAGACAGTGTCCTACCGTCCGAAGCACCGGGGGCCTGGCTCAGACGCCCATGAAAATGGGTAATGTTACTGGAGTGACTTTGAAAAGTGAGAAGATTAACAGTGATTCTCAAACTAGGCAGGTGCTGGAAGATGAACTTGTTTCCTCTGCAAGAGCTGGATGCACTTTTAACCACTGAGCCATCCCTCCAGCCTCCATCGTGATACGGAGACTGGTTTACTAGCTACGAATGCTCAGTCTTATCTTAGCTCTTATTCTAATCTGATTATAATCTCTTTATTTTCGTTTACATTTGCCTTGGAACTTCTGACCTTCCCTTCCTCCCTCCCACCCTCCCTCCCTCCCTTCCTTCCTTTCTTTCTTCCTATCCTACTTTCCTGTCTCCATGGCCAGCTGGTGACCCCCTGACCCCAGGTGTGTACCTTTCTTTCTTCCTCGTTTTCTTCTTGTTTTCTCCTATTTATTCTCTCTGCCCACTAGCCCCAACTATCCCTTCATTGCCTAGCTATTGGCTGTTTAGCTTTTTATTTAGACCAATCAGGTGCCTTAGGCAAGCAAGGTGAAAAAAACAACACATGTTTACATAATTAAACAAATGTAGCATAAGCAAACATAAAACATCGTTACATTGTTAACAAGGGTGGCCCACAGAAACAGTTGTAACAAATCTTTACATAGTTAAAGCAATACTCAGCAACATAAACAAATGTAACAAGTCTTTGCCCAAGCATTCCACACCATCCCCAAATCATATTTTTTTTTTAATCCTTCCTTTGTAAATTCTAATGTTTTGCAAAGTTTGAGAAACATTGATGAGCACCTGTACTAGAACTGGAAGAGGAAGATATGAGGATGCTGTCAATTAGAGCTGTCACACAGCTTGGGAGCTCCAGTCAGCATGTGGGCTATGTGAGCTCTACCTGCAAGACCATAAATCAAAGTGTGTAAGTCTGTGAAGGAACCTGCCACTCTCTCCATTCCATTCCGTGGGGAGTGTGTGAATTGTTCTGCAAGCCTTGAATGTCACCTCCTGTTCTTTTATCATGGTAGTATAGCTCTAAGTCTACAGACCCCCGAGAGAAGAACATAACAGATCACATTCTTCTTCTTGAGACACGTGACAGACCAGTCTGTGAATAAGTCAAGTGGCCATCCCAGGTCACCATGATAAGGGGAGCATGTATCCCTGGCCATTGAGGAAGCAGAGCTCTAAATATGCTGTGTCCTGCAGGACATGTGACTCAGAAGACAATAGCTGGCTGGCATCTGGTGGAAGCCAAAAAATGCTATTAGCAACAGTGACCAAAGGGTTAACTGTCTAAAATCAGAACCCTTCTGAGAACAAGAATGGTACAGTCATAATGGCAATGCTGAGACAATAGGTATACACCCGAACACTGCAGACCGTGTGGTCCACAGAGCCACCTGGTTCAGAGGGACATTTAACAGAAGAGGAGAGAAAGAGGCTGAGATAAAATTTCAAAACTTGATATCATGGTTTGTTTTTATTGCTGTGATAAACACCATGACCAAAAGCAACTTGAGGAGGAAATGGTTTATCTCACTGCTGACAGTTCTTTATAAAGGGAAGTGTTGCAGAATATTATTTTAAGGTGTGTTACTTTTGTTTACGTTGCATTTGTTTAGCTCAGTGAAGCTGTGTTACTTTGTCTAAAACATCTGATGGTCTAATTAAAAAAAAAAGTAAACAGCCAATAGCAAGGCAGGGGAAAAGATTGGGGAGGGGCGGTGGCAGGCAGAGAGACTATGTAGATAGAGAAATGGGGGGGAGGGATATCAAGGAGCCAGAGAAGGAGGTGGACTCCAGGGGCCAGCCCCCTAGTAAAAAAGAAAGATACACAGAAATAGAAAAAGGTAAAAGAACAGAAGCAAAAGATAGACGAGATCATTTAAGGAAAGTTGGCAAGAAACAAGCCAAGCTAAGGCCGAGTATTAATAGTAAGAATAAGCCTCTATGTGTGATTCATTTGGGAGCAAAACCAAATAACAAGTAAGTGCAGAAACTAAAGCAGAGCAGGAACCTGGAAGCAAGACCTGGAGCAGAGACCCCAGAGGAATGTGATGGGTATCCCTTTATCCAGGCAGAAAGACAAATTACCTACCTAACATACACGTCTTAGTTTCCCAGGACTTGGTGACTAAACTACTACAATCTTGTGTTGACAATCAAAGTTTCTGGCAGCTCCAGACATTCCTTGGCTTGTGGCTGCATGACTCCCACACCTACCCCTATCCCTGCATGTGTCTCTTCCCAAGTTCAGATCTGTAGAATCTTTGGAGCCCAGTGTTTTTGTGAAGCCACTGTAGAACCTGATATAGTAGCTAAATACTCGGAATGAGCTAGCTTCATTTAGAGCAGCAAAGCCCAAAGAAACATACATAAATCCTTACACAGAGTAAGACTCTGTGGTGAATTGCAGAAAACCATCCGAAATCGACCTTAACAATGCAGCAAATGGACTCATGAGCAGTCGAGGTACAGGAAGCGCTACACTAAATTGTTTCCTGTTTAATGCTGTTTCATGCATAGTCCCACAAAGGCAGTCTGCAATGTTGTTGTTCTCAGACTGGAAGAAAGGAGCGTCTCTGTGTCCAAATAGGCTAGGGAACAGGATATGACAATAATCTTAAATGAATTGAGACTCATCCTTGTAGCTGAGACGGGACCAATCCAATCTAGATCGTATGTCAGATACTCAGGATACTGTTAAGAGGAAATTCGGTAAGAATGCTGAACATGCAGCCAGCATAGCAGAACCACTGCAGGCATCATAAAGAATGAAGCTGAGATACAGCTAAATGGAATGTTTCTGAGTGCTATGCACTGTACCCTAAATATGTTCGCAACCACTAGACAGACACTATCCTTAGTTCCATTTTGCACAATAGAAAACAGGTAAGAGATGGCACATAGATTATCTAAAGATATGCCTAGTATCTTAGTTAGGGTTACAATTGCTGTGCTAAAACACCATGATGAAAAGCACCTTGGGAAGGAAAGTGTTTCTTTGACTTATGCTACCATAGTCCTGTTCATCACTGAAGGAAGCCAGAACTCAAACAGGACAGGAGCTTGGAGGCAGGAGCTGGTACAGAGACCATGAAGGGGTGCTGCTTACTGGCTTGCTCCCCATGACTAGCTTAGCCTGCTTTGTAATAGCATTCAGGACCACCAGCCCAAGGGTGAACCCACCCACAATGGGCTGGGCTCCCCCCCATCTATCATGAATTAAGAAAATGCCCACAGGCTTGCCTACAACCAAATCTTACTGAGATATTTTCACAACTAACACTCCCTCCTTTCTGATGACTATAGTTTGTGACAAGCTGACATAAAGCTAGCCAGTACATCTGTTAAGTGGGATTATGGGACTTGATGTCAGGTGTTTTGCTTTGTTTTAACATGCAGTCTTATTACGTAACCGGAGCTATCCTTGAACCCAGCCTCCCAAGTACTTTGATGCCTGGCATGGACTGTCTTTTCCAGTTTAATTCAACTGTGTGTGTGTGTGTGTGTGTGTGTGTGTGTGTGTGTGTGTGTGTGTGTGTACACAAGGTGAGTGCAGAAGAGTGAGGGGGAATAGCATGGTTCATGGTAACAGTGGACAGTGCAGTATGATTAGAACAAAGGCAGTGAGCAGCTAAACTTGAAGTTACAGAGGGCAACAATTATGACTGGGTCAAAATCAACACACATAGCTGGACATGTGCTGGGACTGTGAAGGAATCGATGATGAGCCCCAGGTTTCTGACTTGAGTGGTGACTCTGCCCATGAACTACCATTAGCTGAGACTCTGATAACAACCTGCATTCATCAAGGACTTATTTCACAACAAGAGCTTCACAATGCTTTGTTTATTTAAGTTTTGCAGTGGCCTGACCATGCTATGTAGTAAACAGCCACAAAAATCCCACAAGCACTTAACAACACCCCTTTATTTAGCCAACATTGGGAGGAGTTGGAGGAGCTGGGGGTTAATGGAGGCACAGTTCAGGCAGCTTGACTCCCTACCACATGTCTATTATCATCCTTTTTGGACTACCGCCTAAGAAAGGGATCTCCCTGACAGATAACACAGTGCAAAGGTGTATCTGATGCAAGGAAAATGCATTAGGTCTAGGGTACAGCAGTCAACCAATGGATTTTTTTTTAAGTTAGATAGCTTGAAGAGAGGAAATTCTGGCACTGGTAGTGATGAAATAAATCAATACAAAGCCTTTAGAGAGCAATTTGGCAATGTTGCTAGTAAAGTTTCAAAAGTCTGTGCCCTATGAATCACCAGTTCTACTCAATTTCGGAATGAACAGAATACTATAAATGGCAACTCCATATAAGAGAAGAATGTCATTATGAATCATTGAAGGAATAAGAGGTCTTCAGCAAACAGCACTAAAGATAATGACGTTAGATTCTAACCGTGTACTAGCATGAAGTACAGATTACAGGTAGATAAATTAGATGTTAGAGAGACTGGGTCAACATTATTTTTAGGGAAATCTCTTATGACCTTGGAAAGGGATCCCTTACATAAATAATGAAATATTTGCATATTAAAATTCAAGGCACTGCTCAACAGAAAAGCCAAACACCACAGGTCAAACTACCTTCAACTGGCAGCAGTGTGTATTCAGAACATATATAGAACTCTTAGAAACCTATAAAGACTGATAACCAATAAAGTTGGGTGAAACAGGTAGATGATATTAAGAAGCAAATCCAAAAATGAAAACACTCTAATTGTCATATGGGTGTAAAATTTTTCTCAAGCCCAGAAAAATGGCTCAATGGGTAAAGGCATCTATCACCAACTCTGACTGCCTGAGTTCAATCCCTGGGACCCACATAGTGTAAGGAGAGAACAAGTGTAGTGATCCTTTGACTTCCATGTGAGTATGGTGGCCTGAGCATACACACACAAAAATGAAACATACAATGCTAAGTTATCAACTTCACTGATGATACAGGAGAAACAAATTAAACTATGAAATGTTAGTTCACTGTGACCAGTTTGGCAACAACTAAAGTCTGATACTACCAAGTTGTCAGGTAATCAAAACTCTTGATAGAAGATGTTCTTAAAGGCTTGCGAGGTCAAGAGCCAGGCCAAAGGCAGATAAAAACCATGCACCAATGCTGAAACCCCCAGGGAGTAAACCCAGAAGAGTTGAAAGGAAGCATCCTCTCAGATGAGTGACATCAGAGAGACAATGAGTTTTTATTAGCCAAAAAAGAAAGAAAATTGAACAGAATGAGAAAGTACAGAGTCCATCCCAGAGGGCTCGGATCCAGTGTGTAGTGAGTGCGGCTGCAGAGGGTGAGAACCATGGCTTAGAAGGAAGAGAGGACTTCAGGAGATACACAGTGTCCTTCCAGTATCTAGATGTATCTAGACAGCAGAGAGAACGGGAGAAGAGAGAGAAGGAGAGAGAGATCATACAGCAGAGAAATGGGAAAGGAGACAGAAGGCACTCAGAGACTCCAAAGTACAATTAACACTAGACCTCTCATTGAGCAGAATCACAATCTGACAAGCAGGATTCTCTAGGATTTCAAAATACACAGGTACTAAGACACTCCTCTCCCTATCATTCAACTGCAGCAGTATTAATAAGCCATCCTTTAAAGGTCTGTGCTGAGTCATTGACTCGGTGGCATTACTGAGCTAGAAGCAAAGGTCCCTCTTTCCAAGACTCTGGGTATGTGTGTCACTGGTCTGTTGCTGCGAAGAGACACCATGACCACAGCAACTATTAGGAAATAAAACATTTAACTGTGGCCTTGCTTCCGGTTTTAGAGGGTTGGCCCATGATCAACATGGCAGGGTTCAGACAGACATGATGCTAGAAAAGTGACTGAGAGCTATATCCAGATCTGCAGGCAGCAGGCAGAGCCCAGCATGGGCATGTGAAACTTCAAAGCCTACCCTCAGTGACACACCTCCTCTAATAAGGCCAAACCTCCTTCAACAAGGCAACTCCTAATCCTTCCCAAACAGTTCCACTGACAGGGGACCAAGCATTCCAACATTTGAGCCTGTTGTGTGTTGTTGTGTTAGAATCTAGTATGAGACAAAGATGGAAGTGAACACGCATTTGAGGAACAGGCAGGATCATGAACTTTAAGATGTCAGTGGGAAGCTTTCCTACTGAGTTGTTGGGGACAGAAAGACCACCAGAGAAAGAACTAATGCCAATTCTCCTCAAGCTGTTCCATAAAATTGAAGAGTGAATAAATGCCACCAAATGCAGTTGGCATTGCCACTGTTACCATGGAAATAAAACTGAATGAGGACATGGCAAAATAAGATAATAGGCTGTATTAGTTACTTTTCTGCTGCTGTAATAAAAACACTATGACTAAGACAACTTATGGGAGAAAGAGAGTTCATTTGGGCTTATGATCCCAAAACAGGTAAGAGACCATCGTGATGAGGAAGCTTGGCAGCTGGAGCAGGAAGCTAAGAATTCACATTTTCAAATTCAAAACCAAGTCAGACAGAATTGTAAGTGGCACAAAGCTTCTAATCTCAAAGGCTACCTCCTGTGACACACCCCCTCCAACAAGGCCAAACCTCCTAAACCACCCCAAATAGTGCCACTAACTGGGAACCACATGCTCCAATGTCTATGGGATGGGGCAGACTTATTAAAACCACTACATAGGTGGTTTTAAGGAGTATGGATGCTAAAATTCTCAATAAGATACTTGCAAATAAAATTCAACAACATATTGGGATCATTTACCACAAAAAAAGAGAAGGCTTTATTCCAAGTATGAAAATATGTTTCAATATTTGAAAAACAATGAGGAGTTGGACAGCATGTAAACAGATACAGGGACATAAATCACATGATCACCTTAACAGATACAGAAAGGCCATCCTGAATAAAGTCTGACGTCCTTCATAATAAAAGCACTGAAGAAATTACAGAGAAAGAGGCTGGAGAGATGACTCAGAGGTTAGGAGCACTGGCTGCTCTTCCAGAGGATCAGAGTTCAATTCCAAGCTCCCACATGGTAGCTCATAACTGTCTATAACTCTCATTCCGGGAGATCTAGCACCCTTACTAGACATACGGGCAGGCAAAACAACAATACACATAAAATAAAAGTAAAGAGATGTTTTAAATTAAGAAATTACAAAGAAGACAATGGAAAACAGTCAAACGTCACCAACCACAGAGTAGATACAAAGTCATTTGCTCCGGTTTTGTGAATGATCAAACCCTACCTCATCTCAGTAGTGCTGGGTTACAGATGTGTACACAGAAGCCAGATTTGTATGTGGGTTCCTGGGGCCTGATCTCAAGTCTCCAGGCTTCCTGGAGGGAGCATTACTGAGGCATCTTCTGGACACTCACATCAATATTTTTAATTCACAAAAGCAATATTATTAAGCGAACAAAATTTAAAGAATTAGAAGTGTAGGAGGGTTTATTTCTATGTTAGAATAGTTTAATGAAATATCGCTTCTATTTATTATTTTAGATCTAGGTAGTCAATGTTTTTAAAACATTGCAAGTGAGAGAAAAATCAACATTTAAACAGTAGACAGAGGTTTCTGGCCATCGATAGCAATAGAGGAGAAAAGAGTGACAGAGGTGGGGGCTGTAGATCTCCCTCTCCTCATAGGAATCCTCAACTGTATCTCTAATTTACATTTGTGAAAAATAATGTGGGAAATATAATGAAAGGTTAACATGTGACAAAGCTGGGTGATAGGGAACAGGCATAATTATGCCATTCTCTCTGGTTTCCTAGAAGCAGAAAGTCTAAAGACCTCTGGAGACCCAGGCCTGAAAATGTGTGTTTTTCTTTTTCTTTGTAGGAAGCACGTTAGTAACTAGCTCTGAGCTCAGGGGCAGAGGGCAGAGGCTAATTGCAGTCAGATGAGCTCGCTGCAGCTGTTTGTGCCTGTAGACAGCTCTAAACTGATACTCCAAGCATGGGGTTGATGCCGATAGCTCAGCATCCATATATTTATCCACATCGGTGGAGGTTTAGAAGAGCAGGGACAAGCTTGAGTTATGCAGCTACAGGAAAAGAAATAACCTGGGAGCTTGTTGTGAGCAATACAAACCTATGTGAACTGCAGCCACACCATCTTAGAAAGAATTCTAGCTATTGCTTAGCACTGGGAAAGTACCACATTACCAATGGGTCAGGGGGCGGTCTGTCTTCATCTCACCTTGCTATAAACTGGGACCTCCAGGTGAGCAGCAATGGGCTCCCAAGGAGGCCGAGAGGTTAATATCCCCACATTTCCCTTTTGGCAGCTGCAATCAAAGTGTATACTAGACTTTTGTCCTATATCTGAGGCAGCTGCTCGTGAGTCAACTCCCAAGGGCTATGACCTGAAGGCAGCGCATTAAGAGCCCACTCCCACTACAAATGGCATAGCTTGGGGTGTTCCTTCATCTACCCCAAGAGCAAATAGGGTATCTAAGAATCCTTTCACTCAATAAAGAGCTCATGAATACCTTTTTGCACCTGGTACTGGGCAGGATTGAGAAGCCAGGGACAAAAAGGCGCCAGCCTAGATAGATCCTTTGGGAATGTCAGAAGAAGAAGTACTTGGTGATTTTTCCAGCTCCTCTGCATGTGAAGAGAACACAGGGACCTCTGATGGTGATCAGAATGACTCTGCAAAAGAGCCCGTGTCTATCTGGGCTGAGTTCAAAGGGCAAACGTGTAGCCAAGAGGATACACACAAATCCCTGGGGTACATGAAACCATGGTAACTCCAGGAGACACCCCTCAAAATGATAAAATGGAGCTGTTGGTGACCTCATCTTCCGTGCAGCCTCAGGTGATACCTCAGGACCTGGAGCCAGCCCACCATGCTGGCGCACTTGAGCTTAGTTAGACTATCAAGAGGTCTAGGAGGAGATGAAGGGAAGGGTCCCAAACATTGAGCATGAGTCCTGCTGACCTTAGAATTCTTTCTGTCACCACAGCTCTGGAGGCAGATGGCTGAGATTTGAATCTTGGCTATGGCATTGAGCTTCATCTTGAATGGAAGTAATGTCTCAGAGCCTTAAATTCCCTAGCTGTTAAATGGGGAAATGAATCACTGCTTCACAGTGGGGTTGGAAGGGTAAATGAGACAGCATGTAAGACAGACAGTGCTATGCGGGCAGTGTTTAGTAAATGTTACTGTCATGGCCATTGCTGTTAACAGCCATGTTTCTGTTACCAGTTTGAAAGTCTCCTTCAATGCTTTTGTCCTCTGTTCTCTGTATATCACCGATAGATTCCACCCAGAGCCGCTTTCCTTGGTTGGTATTATGAACAGAGAAGGTTTATCAAATGTCCTTTTTCCAGTTCTCCCTGGAGATTCTGACATCACTGGGTCCTCCCCTCCTATCACCCAAACCCAAACTAACTGAGGAACATGTGATGGTCATTGCAGGCTTTCGCACAAGGGAGAAGTGTGATTATCCGAGGCTACTTTATCTCGGGACCTGATTTATCATAAAGACTTAAGTTGTTTATAAACATGTGTGCCTTCATTTGTCAGCCCTAATTCTCCTATTTCGGTGGAAACTGTTCTCAGGCTTCCAGATCCGTTTTACTACTCTGGCCCTAGGGATGTTATATTTCACTTGCTGCTGAAATCAGTGCCTGTCATTTTCCAGGCTGACATTCACTGGATGAGTCAGATGTTTGGATATGAACAGCAAAGCCTTTGGTGCAGCTGCCAAAAGGGTGTGTTTGCCTTCACTTCCGGGGACCCTCACTCAGCTGCCACCTAGTGGTGAGCTTTATGATGGTAAAAGATGGCTCCCAAAAAGCCATACATAAGCGTTTCTGGTAATGAGACCCTCTGGCTCTGGGAGTCTTGCCAATGGCAGCGTGATAAATATTTAGTAATCGTTGTAAATGACTCTCCATGCTCCGGGGATGTTGGAAGCTGCTTTAAAAAAATTGTCATAGTTATCAAATGAAAATTGTAGGATTTTCTAAATGTAGTAATGATTTTCTTCTTCAACATGTACTCCATCTGAGAAAGAATTAAACTGGTACCACAGGGTGAGAGTATTGTTCACATTAGCTCAGCCTTTGGAATGTGCAAAATTCTATTTTCAATAATTATATTTTCTCACTCTATTTCAGCCCTGAGTTTCTGTAATAATATCAAATTAACTATCTTTCTAGATTGTTATTGCCAGGGTTGTTATTTTGCAAGTGGAATAATTAATGTTTAGACTAGTCAAATTTCATTCAACTGCCCAATGACAAGACTGGAATTCTAACATCAGCCATGCCTAGACTACTTCCTGAAGCATATTCTCTATTTCTGTGTTCTTTTGGAATTCCAGAATCTGCTCATCTTTCAAACATCTGCGAAGTCCCAGGACTGGTCCCTTTGGTCAGCTAGTATCTCTGCAGACGGCCTTTCCCTGTGAGTACCTAAATGCTTCAGGGGAGGAAAGAAAGGCAAAGGAAGGAAGTGTGTTTGCATGGATGCTGCACTGAGATGGGCTGGTGGGCACAAGAGTCACACAGGAGCAAGCAGGGTCAATCCCTTGGAGAAGGGACCTATTGTATTAGGTTTCTGTCCTAGCCTCATGGCCCGGACCTGCAGACCCACAGCCCCATAGTCCCACTGAAACACACAGATGTTTATATTAATTTTATGCTGATTGACCTGGGGCCCAGGCATATAACTTGCTAACTCCTTACTCTTAAACTAACCCATGACTCTTATCCTGTCCAGCCATGCGGCTCGGTACCTTTCCTCAGAGCAGCATAGTTGTCCTCTGCATCTGCTTCTCTGGTTTGTCTGTGGCATCTCTGCTCCATTCTTCCTGTTCCCAGAGTTTTCTTAGTCTTGTAGCCCCACCCACACTTCCTGTCTGCCTTTGGCCAATCAGCATTTTTATTAAACCAGTAGACAGGACAATTATTTACAATGTAGCATAATCCCAGGGACCGAATATTCCTATAAAATGAATGGAAATGAGTCAGGCCCAAGAAGAAAGGGACTCTTGTCAAGACCTTCTATGTCAGATAAGCAGCAGGCACAAGACACCACAGATCTCAGAAGGGTCCTGAATCCTGGGAATATTCACATGACTCACTAGCTTCAAACAGAGACCAGGATGATGGTTGATTTGGGCACTGATTTTGTCTCTGTGCCTAGACGGGTGCTGGCTAACACCACATTCTGATGAGTACCGCTTTGCAGGGGAAACTCCTAGAGAAGAGATAACAAGAGAAAAGTGTTTCTTTCTCTGGAGACCTGGAATATGTACAGAACGCTGTCATGGGCTCTTGGAGGAAGTCTGGTTGCTCATGTACCACAGCTCTAGGCTCAGCCATCCCTCAGAAACTCACAGCATCACATGTATAACTTGGCAAATCTGAAAGCTGAAACACTAGAAGATGAATCTTATGTCCACTGAAGGCAGTGGCAGAAACAAAGACATAGCTTAAGGACAGAGTCTGTTGCAGCTTCCTGTTGAGTGCCGGTATCTTCTCAACACAGGGCAAAGTAATCAGGACTCTCCTCTGAAGTATTGGGGCCTTGGAAAAGTCACTTTTCATTCTCATCTCCCTGGTACCTCCCAAAGGCACAGCTTCACTAGTTGAAAAAGCTTAATTGAAAAAGTCATTTTGCCAAATTATGAGAACCATGAAGACAGGCATGTAGCACATGCCTCACATATTGCTGAGTGTCTGCTTGATCATTTTCATCTCTACTACTTGGCACCAGTCTAACCATACCGCCCCCAAGGACCGAGGGACACTTGAGATTTTCTTGTTAGCCTTCCAGTGTTTTCCTTTTGGCTCAGGTTGAAATAGTTCTTCTAGAATTTTCTGGATCCCAGCCTGGTGAATCCTCAACAGTTCATTTTGTCTCTTTTAATCAAATCCCCCTATCTCTCTTCAAAGAGAAATTCTCCCTTAGCGGTTATTGCATTTTTTTGATTAAGCATTTCTAGTAAGTTACTACATAGGGCATCACTCGGTCTTAGTGACAGTCGTCACATGAACAGCAAGTTACCATGGACATTGCTGTGGATCTGGAAGGATGTGGCAACAATTTCCCTATCTTCTGCTGATATGTCTCATCTCTTAAGCTTCATTCCTAGTGTGGTGACTAGGACCCTGGAGATACATTCTGCTCTGATCATTCAAACAATATTGGATAATTTCCTTAGCCCCCTTGTGCCCATCTCTGACTATAGAATATCATCACCTGTAATGGGCTCACTGAATGGTCCTTGGGATTAGCAAGACAGGAACAGCATAGCACAGAGAACAAGACCTGGCCATCTACACACTATCAAGTGTTACCTTTGGACAGCAGCTAGTCCTCTTCTTAACTACTTTTTGAGGTCTCCTCAATAACGAGCAAATCAGTATTTATGTTCTCTGTGTCGTGTTTGGATAATGGTTTGTAAAGAAGTTCATAATACTAGTTTGAGAAGCAGAATTCTACATCATTACCTCCCATCCCCCTTAACTGCCATCCCGCTTACCCCCCATCCTCCTCCACCCCCTCGATGCTCAATCCTCCTACTCCAAACATCATGCGGAGTCTCTCAGAGGTCTTGTTCCAATCACCCAGATGAGAGCAGTTCTATCTCTGGTGCTATTTCCTCCCATATGATTCATGAATCTTCTTTGCTAATCTCCAGCTGTAGGTGTAACTGATTCCTTGAGGTATCTTCCTTTATGAATGTATAAATTGTGCTCATAGAAAACAATATTCTGCTGTGTGCTCGTCTAGGCTTTTTGGTCTTAGAGTCTAACTGAGGGTTTCTGAATTGGGTTTGAGTTACTGAGTGCCTTAGTGTCTCTAAATACATGCCATAGACCTGAACAACACCCGACACAGCAATAACAGGCTCATCATTCTCTTCTCATCAGAAACAGCTTTGCAAAGTCATACAAGTCTGATGCTTTATGACAGAAGAGCCAATAAGTTATCCTGCTGGAGAAAGAGCTTCTTTGCCTTAAAAACACAAGTTATTTCTTTCAAATAGAATATAATTCTATTGGTTTTATTCTTTGTGGGTATTATACTTCCTTCTTTATTTTTCTGAGTTCTGATACAGTTACATCATGGGGAATATGAGAACTCAATATGAAATATTTTTACATGTGAAAAAAAATTATAAGAGAGAAAATGACTTTAGCTGATGTTAGCATCATCTACCTACTCAATGAAAGAACACAAGAGACTCACCCTGAAGACGTTCCACACTCACATGGAAGTTGGAGAATGGTCATTACATTTTTTTTTCACCTTTGTCTCTCCATGCTTCTTTGGCACAAAAGAGAAGCATGTGGATTTTTTAAGAGGAACCTGTTGACACAATAGATATGAAGTCTGAGCGTGAGTGTACTTTCTAAAACAAAATCTCTCTAATAGATGGCAAACAAATTTCAAATCTGTTACCTTTCCAAAGTCAAATAGAAAATTGTTTCTCTCATCTAGGACCTTTTTAATTTAAAATTCTACAGATCGTTTGGGCCAGGATGAACATCGGTGTGGGAACCTGGTCTTACTTTAAAACATCTCTGAAAGCAGAGACATGGAGGGGTTACCTGGAGCTGTGACAGGTTTGGAGGCACAGTTTGTGCCCTGTTGCTCAGGCCTGGAGACTGGCCTGACTGGCGATATTGCAATTCTTAACATCTATGCACCAAACACAAGGACGTCAAAGTTCATAAAGGAACCATTATCACAGCTTAAATTCCTTATCACCCTTACACACTGATAATGGTTGAATTCAATACCTACTCACACCAATAGACTTTGTTTGGTTATCCAGACAAAAAGTAAAATGCTACAAAAGAAGAAGAGGAGGAGAAAGAGGAAGGAGGAGGAGAAGAAGAAAGGTGTAGTAGTGGTGCTGGAGCTAATTGTTGCCGTTAACCAAATGGACATGAGGAATACTAACAGAGCTTTCCCCTGGTCACAGAAGAATGTACCTTCTTCTCGGCACTTCACAGAACTTTCCCCAATTGGCCACATACTCAGACACAAAACAAGTATCAACATATCCAAGAAAAGTGAAATAACATCCCATCGAACCACCAAAGATTAAAGCTAGATGGTAACAACAGAAAGCTTACAAACTCATGGACAACAAACAACTAGCTACTGAGCAATAGGAGGGCTCAAGACAGAAATTAGGAAATAAATTAAAACTTTTTCAAAATTGAAAATGAAAACACAACATATCTAAACTTATGGGACACGGTGAAGGTTGTTCTAATGGGCGCATTCATAGCACTAAGTGCCCATGTAAAAAATATTGAGTGACCTCATGGTGGTAACATAACAGCATTTCTGAAAGCTCTAGAACAAAAAGAAGAAATAGCATCCAAAGGAGTAAATAGGAAGAAATAATCAAACTCATGGCTGAAATCAATAAAATAGAAACAAGAAAAACATGAAAAGAAACAATAAAACAGAGAGTTGTTTCTTTGAGAAACTTGGTAGGATTGATAAAACCTTAACCAAATAACTAAAAGGTGGAGAGAGAAGATATAAATTAACAAAATTAGAGATGAAGAGGGTGACATAACAACAGATACCAAGGAAATCCAGAGGATCATACAGACACAATTCAAAACCATACTCCACAGAATTAGAAATCCTAAAAGAAATGGATAATTTTCTCAACGTATATCACCTACTAAAGTAGAGCCAAACGTAGATAAGCAATTTTTATAGACCTATAACTCCTAGTGAATTCAAAGCAGGAATTAAAATTTCCTAGTCAATAAAAGCCTAGGGTCAGTTGGTTTTAGAATAGAAATCTACCAGACTTTCAAAGAAAAGGTAACCCTAATACTCTTCAAGTTATTCCAAAAAGAGAGAAACGTTGCCCAATTTTTTAATGAGACTAGACCATGTAAATCCAGCAATGAAAGAGGCTTACAGGCCAATTTCCCTTATGAACATAGATGCAAAAAAAAAAATCTCAGTAAAATACTTGCGAACTCAATCTAAAAACATATCAAGAAGATCCTCATCCACTATGACCAAGTAGTCTTTATCCCAGGACTTGCTATGTAGACAGCTGAGGAAGAAAGAAAACAGTGTTCTTCCTTCAAGTTTACACACTACAATATCAACTTAGCAGGCAAGAGGACCTCACTGGTGTAATAGTTGTGCAGCCATTATGACAGTAACCAGCTGACTTATGTTGGCTCTGAAGCCCACTCCATTGGAAGGAGCTATATCTGATACAGTGGACCTGGTCAAAGGCTCATGGTTGGAGACTTCATAGGCACTAGGACGGACTTACTACTTTCGTAGAGCATGTTCTCAAACTTTCCCTTATACTCATTGCAGACCAGTGCTATTCTCAGCCTGGGTCAAACTTCCCTTTTTAGCAAATAGTACCTAATGTGAGAACTGGTGGCTGTTTAAGGTGCTGAGAACAATTACTGTTGGGTCTTACGTTATACTGAACACCAATATCACCCCCCTCTGCGGGGATATTTTCAAATATAATAAAAACAGTCGGAGATATCCACCTCCTCCAGTCTTTGTTTGTTTTTATTTTTGTTTTGTTTTTTCAGGACAGAGTTGTCTGTGTAGCAGTCCTGGCTGTCCTAGAACTTGCTTTGAAGACCAGGTTGGCTTTGAACTCACAGAGATTCTCTTGCCTCTGCTTCCCAAGTGCTAGGACTAACAGTGTGAGCGAAGGCTTCTTTTGCATGTTCTGTCTTTCTATGCCTGCCTTAAATACTTTCTTCGCTCAGTTAAGGCATGGCACCACCACTGCCTGCCTGGGAGCCTGGAACTCCTTCTGTAAACTAAGATTACCTCAAACTCAGATTGGATTAAGGGTGAAGGTCACCACTTCCGGGATACTCCCTGTGCTGAGATTAAAGGTGTGAGTTACCACTGTCTGATCCTCCTACACTGACTGTGGGTAGATTCCTCTGATATTTCAGATTGGTTTTTATTATATTTGAAAATATCCTACATATCCCCTTTTGTGTCAAAATTTAAAAATGAAGGTTATAGCTAACATAAGAAAAACCATATACAATAGGTACAATAGTTATATACTATATATACAAACAATAAATGAGCAATGTCCAGTTCATTAACAATTGACAATTCAAAGAAAATATTTCATTAATTGTCCTATTTTGATGAGTCCAAAGGATTACACCTAATTCACTTTCTTTCTAACTTGTATTACTAGCTAAAAACTGTTATTTTGTTGTTTAAACTTATACACTTTAACTTCAAAGTTTCTTTTCTAAAACTGTCACTAGAAAACTGTAACTATAACTATCTCATCTTCAACTGTCTCAGAGACCCAAGAAGGAAATAATATTTACCCAACTAACCAGGAAGTGTAAGCAACTTCCAAAAACTAGAAATGACAGAGATGACACCTATCTGCCTGAACCCAAAGTTTCTTTATAAAGTTGGGACATCCGTCTTCAGCCTACAGGCCCAGAGTCTTTTTTCATTTCAGTGAAGCAGGAAATCTGCTTTGCCCATTTTGATGTAGTTCAGTCACTTCTCCTTGTGTCCTGAAGAATATCTGACAGTTTTCTCTGAAAAGCAGGAACCTGAAGGACCATCTCAGCTTGTTCTGTCAAAGTTCAGATCACTTTCCGAGGGAACCTGCATGTCCAGTTTAAACAGCATACTGTCAAGCAGTCAATACAGGGACAGGTTATTGTCCAGTGGCTAACCATTGTCACAAAAAAAGTAGACTCCATATGGAATTTCTTCGATGCCCATTTTTCTCTTGAAGTAGCTTGGGGCTGCCAAGAGCAGACCTGTCTCACTGTCCGGAAAAGTCTAAGTTCTTAAAATATTTTAAATGCCATATTCTATAGATCTCTGAAGTGTTTGAAGAAGACCTGTTCATCTAAAATATATTTGTTTGATCTTGAAAACATATTTAAAGCTAGTAAATCCTTTTAAAAGAAGATTCAATGACCTATCTTTATATCCTAAAGGACATCACATAAGAAAGAGAGTGGAAAGGATGTTAGAGCTGGCTGAGGGTGGTGAACAGCAAGGAAGGCCTTGAAATGCTCTCTTGTGGGCGTGGCAGTCATGAAGTCACATTAGCAGGTGCATGCAGAGGGCACACACAAGGCTGAACTGTAAACACCTAGTCGTAGATAGGGATGAGCTTATGGGGTCTCACCCTCCCTGGGAAGACAATGGCAATCAAGGACTTTAGGTTGGAGAAATAGTCACCGATGAGTTATTAATGCTCCAGGGGATAAGTTCACACTCATACCCACAACAGCAGTTCTACCAGTGAGCCACAAAAATAAAATAAGCAAAACAAAAGGACATGAAATATGGATGGGGCAACAGAAGTATGGCAGGAAGTTGACAGGGATGTGTAGGGGGATGAGTGCAACCAGAATATATTACATATATACATGAAATTGTTGAATACTAACTAAAAACACTATTAAAAATAACAAATCAAACAATTATCTTATAACCCAGGAGTCTCATTTTTGAGCATCTGGACTAGAGAAATGAAAAATTATATATGTGCACACAAGTGTTCCAAACAGCATTATTTGTAATAACTAAACTTCCCCAAATGGAAATAACCTGTGTCCCTCACGGGGCAGATGCTTAAGCAAACAATGAAACATGCTTAGCTCCAGAAAGAAATGAATTACTGGTGCATGCAAAAGCTTGAATGGTTTGCAAATAAACTGTGAAGAGTGAAATCAATACTATTTAAGAGATGTCACATACTACGATTCCATTCATGTGTCACTTTTGAAATGACACATTGATAGAGATGGAAAAGGAGTTACTGGTTGCCAGAAACAGAGCAGATGGGGCAGGGTTCTGAAGTGAGGGATCCTTGTGGTAGTGAAACCAGTGTGTCTCCTGAACACGGTGATGGTAACAGCTGCATGAATCTCCAGATGTGACAACATTGCATTAAATGATATATATGTACAATGTACATGAAGCTTTTGCACTCTCTCACTGGGGCGCATTCTCACTCTGTCATCATGTACGAGCTGCCACTGGAGGAGATAGGCATCTCTGTGTTACTTTGCAACATTCAATGAATCTAGCTATTTTCAAATTAAAGAAATATAAAATGAAAGTCACTGTCACATAATCACTTAGCCAATGCAGAAGTATCCCCGCCACCACACTAAGAAATAAAATGTGGTAATTATCTACCCTTTTTTAATTGAAGGTCCCTCAAAACCCAATCTGGTGTGGTATGTGAAGCCCTTCTCTTTATTTTCCATATCAACATACAAAAGAATAGCATAGGCTTTGCTTTTTTGTTCTAAGTGTGGTGTCAGAAGATACATTACCCTGAAACTTGCTCCAAGCCCTTAACAAGATGAGTGCGCCTCTGTTCGGAGTTCTTGTTGGTCATGTCTAACATTGTTCACACATTGGCTAGGCCACAGACTATTCAGTTCTTCCTTTATCCATGGACCTGTGGGTCGTTAGGCTTTTTCACACTTCCAGTCATAATCCTGTTTTATTTGCAATAGGTCAAGTCTTCCAGCATTTGCCTTCAAACTTTATCTCAATAGTAAAACTTTCAAGTCCATTTCACCCATAGAGATCCAGGAATGAAAGCAAAGCTTACCTGGGTTGTATAGAAGTAGGGCTCTTGAAGTTCATCTGCTTAGTCAGCAGTCCTGGAATATCCTCTGTGAACCATGAGGTCTTAGGAAACAAAGCCCATCTTTTGGTCCAGCTCTGAGCTTTTCCATGTCTCCCAATCTTTTCTGAGATTTTGGGTTCTGTTTCAGTTGTGTAGCTTCTGTGAAGCCATGTCATGTGGTCCAGCCATCTTTTTGCTATTTAATTTATTTTTAAAATGGAGCCTGAGATCTGTTCCTGACTATCTCAAATTCGCAATCCTCCTGCCTCAGCCTCCTTGAGTGCTGAGATTACTAGCATGTATAATGTGTCACACTTGGAGAATTATAATCTTCTTACTATGTGTCCTGATTTTACTGGCCCCTGCTTGGGTACTCAAATCAATGTCATTCCAAACCAGTCTTGACAATGTCACATCTGCCTTCTTAGAAGGCCAGCTTTACAGCCAAAAGCCTGCTCAACCCTCTTTTCCAGACATAACTACCCCCCAACTCTGTACCACTATTGTTTTCTCTTCAACTCTGTACCACTACTGCCTATTGTTTTCTCTTCAAAACCTTCCTTCTGTACCAAGGTTCCACCTAGTGAGGTGGGAATGTCTTTCTATATGTTGTGAATAAAGAACTGTTTGGCCATGGCAGACACCATAGAGGTAGGCAGAGGAATCAGAGCAAAGGTACGAGAAAGAGAGTGAAGTCAGAGACAGAGAGATCCGGATACCCAAAGAAGAAACATGTAAGGAACACAGGTGAGCCACGGGCCACATGGCAGGACAGATTAATGAAAATGGGTTGAGTTAAGATTAATGAGCTGGCTAGCAATGTGCTTGAGCTACAGACCAAACAGCATGAAGATAATATAAGTGTCTGTGAGATTCATTGGGACTTTGGGATTGCTGATCCAGATAAGTGGCGCCGGTCGGGACCAAACTGCGGAGCTAGCTGGGCCAGAAACCTTATTGTAACAACCTAGCTTTTCAATGTTCCTTCAATGTTCCTCTTAGGACTTCCCATGAGTCTGTCTCACAGTCTCTTCCTCTGCTTTGGCTCTGACACAGATAGGACCTGAAGAAAAGCCACCTCATCTGTCTGCCCTATGTAAAGGATACCCAGACCATCTTTATGGTCTAATTCAGCCATGTTCTACAACTGTCCTGAAGCTTCCCAGCTGTGCTAGACCTCATGCTTAACTTCTTTTTCCATCTTGCAAATAAGCTCCAACATTCTCCCACCAGACAATGTCTGCTGTCTCTCCATTTATGGCTTGTCTCTTCCACTCTACCAGTATCCTAGTCCAAGTTCTTAGGATTTCCTGTGGAGTCATAGCAACAGAACTACAGAGACTTCTTCTCTGGTCCTTCTGTTACTTCTTGTTGGGTTCTCTGTAAATACCATGGCCACCATCATTTCCCAGGAATATCCCCTTCTATGCACCCTTCATTTGCTCAAAAGTGTTCTGAGGACTGCACTGTCTAAAAGATGAAGCCCAAGCTCTCTTTATACTTTTCCAATCTGCCTAATGTTCAGAGTTCAAATACAGAATGAATACAAATTTTTATTAAATATATCTCATCACATATCCCCTTTTGTGTCAAAAATAAAAAAGAATGTTATAACTAATATAAGAAAAACTATATACAATAGGTATAATAACTATACATAATATATACAAGCAATAATTACGTCAATATGTCCAGTCCATTAACAGCTGAAAAATTGAAAGAAAATGTTTCATTGTTTAATCTATTTTGGTGAGTTCAAAGGGATTGTACCTAATTCACTTTCTATCTAACTTGAACTACCAACTGAAAACTATCTTTCGATGTCTCTCAAACTTACACTAACTTCTTAGTGAATTTTTTCTAAAACTGTCATTACAGAACTATAACTATAACTATCTCATCTTTAATTCCCTCAGGGATACAAGAAGGAATATTAACTAAGTAAACAGGAAGAGTAGGCAAGCAACTTCCAAAAAATGTGAAAATGAAACAGCTGACTGCCTGGAAAGTCACCCAAGGTTCCTCTGCAGCATTGGAGCGTCCATCTCGGGCCTGCAGGCCTAGCATATCTGACAGACTTCTCTGTGAAACAGGATTTTCTCAAAGACCTTCCCACCTTGTCCTGGCAAGGTGCAGCTGTTCTCTTTTGTATGTCCTGCTTCTCCGTTTCTGACAGCATACTGCCAGCAGTCGAGGCAAGTGCACTTTCCTGCCCAGTGGCTAACTTTTGCCACAAAGAAAGCAAACTCCATATGGGATTTCTTCAATACCCATCATCTTCTCTGAAGTAGATTGGTGCTTCCTGGAGCAGACATGTCTCATTCTCATAAAAATAAGAAGAACCTATGTTATTAAAACATCTTAAATGTCATATTCTGTAGATCTCTGAAGTGTTTGAAGATTTATCTAAAATATCTGTTTGATTTTGAAAACATATAATATGACCATAAGTTTGATTATGATGTCTACTAACTTAAATTTCTTTATATCCTAATTAGTTGGTAATAATAACTTTCAAAAGCTAGCAATTTTTATTACATTGTTAGATGAACTATATAAGTACAATACCTTGAACAAGCATAGAAATATATGTACAGTAATAAAATTAATCTCAACTTTGTATCAATATACACAATGTGTACAAAATATATTAAAAAATACAATCCAATTAAAATTATTTAAAACTAGTAATTGCTTTTTAAAAGTGGATTCAATAATTTACTCTTATATCCTATCACATCTGTATTCTCCTTTTCTTGGAGTAGATTTAATAATTTACTCTTTTATTCTATCATATCTGTATCTCCTTTTTTCTCTTCCTTTTTTTCAAACAAGAACCCTGAACTTAATTTCCTTTGTTCATATTTTTTTTAGCCATAACCAAGAACAATTTGTGACCAATCACCCTAAATAATGACAGTCATTTATAACCCATTGAAAGACTAAAACCTCCCCTTTTCCTTTAGGGAATAGAGACATTGTGTTCTTAATGTGGGCATTATGTTCTTAAATTTACTTCCTGCTGTCTGGGGGCGATGGCATCTTTAAGGGATGAGTTCTGAAATAAGTAGCTGTATCATTTGCTTTCCAGAGTCTACATAATAAGAAAGTGCAGGGCCTGTCTCAATTCCCGACTGGAGTAGTCTGGGAGGCTGATTCATCTTAGCTAGCCATCTAAAAATTGTCTTGGGCAGTTTGCAGTTCAAATTCAATCTTTGGTTGCTGCTTGTCAGCCTAGTGCATTGTCATAGACAGGTATTCCCATGATGGCCATAACTTCTAGCTAATGTGTTATTAATCTGATTATTACAGAATCAGCCTTTTCTGAACTCAAAGAAGCTGCTCACTGAAATCCTGAAAATGTATCTATTGTATGAGGTACATATCTTAATTTTCCAAATTCTGTAAAATAAAATATGTCCATCTGCCATATTATACTTCTATGTATTCCTTTCGGACAACTTCCTGCTGGTAATGGAGTTTGGTTATGGAAGGAAGAGACAGGACCTCTTTTTACAATTTCTTTGGCTTATTGCCAAGTACTAGAAAAATTCTTTTTTAAGCCTTTGCTGTTGATGTGATTTTTTTCAATGAAATCCTGAGGCCTCTAGTACATTTCCTATTAATAATTTATCAATTTCATCATTACCTTGTGCTATAGCGCCTGTCAGACCCTTGTGGAATTGGATGTATGTTATATAGAAGGGATGATTCCTATTCCTGATTATCTCTTGTAGCAGAATAAATAATAAAGTTAGTTCTAACTCATCAGGAATAAAGTCAGCAGTTTCAATGTGTAAAACAACTCTTTCTGCATACTGAGAGTCAGGGACTATGTTAAAAAAAAGGTTCTAAAAAATCCACTAATGCCATCAGAATAGCATATAATTCTGAATTTTGAACAGAGTTTAAAGGGCTTTGAGCTACTTACACTTTCTGATTTGTAATCTGTCTTTACTGATTTATTTGCATTAATATAAAATGTAGGAACTCCGGACCATGTTTCCCATACAGCACAAGGAAGAATCCAGTTAGTTCCCTTTATAAATTGAATTCTTTTGCTTTGGGATAGGTGTTGTTAATTCTCCCCAAAAAAAATTACTGCAAATTCTTTGCCAGCATTCACTTTCTTCCCATTATTGATCAACTTATCCATTAGTTAAAGGTGCAACAATTTCTGCTGGGTCCATTCCTGTCAATTGACAAAGTCTTCATTGCCCTTTAAAAATCAAATCAAAAATCTTTCCCTCATATGTCTTTAATTCCTTACTCTGTTTACGTGATAGAAATATCCATTCCAATATAATAGTTTCCCTTTGCATTAAAATTCCTGTAGGAGAATTGTAGAGGGTAAAATAACCAGAATGCAATGAAGGTCTTGACCCACATGATCCACATGTGCATCCTGTAATTTCTTAACCACCGAAGTCAATTCTCTCTCAGCTTCAGTTGATAATTCTCTTGGATTATTCCAAGGGCTGGTTAATTCTTTAATATGCTAAGCATTTAACTACTCCTGTACCAAATGTTCTAAGGCCTGTAATTTCTCTTTTGTTAAAGGCCATTGCTAGACCCATATAGGCTTCTCTGTTAACCATTTTAAAGGTAATATTGTCGGTGCCTTTGAAAGATCAGCCATTGTTGTGTCTTGTTTTTATAGAACCTAAATGGTTGGTGACTATTTCTCATGATACCTTCTAATATTTTTCCTATAAACTTTTATGTTTATTTAGGGTTCATTTCTGAGATTGGAGGAATGTTAATCTGAGTACTCCATTGTTGTAATAAATCATGTCCCTAAATTCATGGCAATGTTAGCTTTAACTATTCTCTCTGTCCTTCGACCCTATACATTCAAGCTATCTTGCACTCTGTTTTACCTAGGATAATGTTCCAAGTCCAAAAAGCTGAACATTTACCTCCTGAAGTGGCTAATTTGGATGCCAAGATTCTGGTGAAATTATTGTTACATCCACCCCTGTGTCTACCAAACTTTTGATTACATTATTTTTTATATTTTTAATTTTGGCCTTTGTTCACTTATAGAAGTTTGTGAAATTTTTTACTTTATGGTTTTTCTGATATTTTGTTCTCTTTTTCTATAGCTGTTCTATTGTCCAGAGCAGTATGGTATTTTAGAATAAGGTTCTTTAATTGCTCTAGGAAGGTGTTTCTTCCATGATGAAAGGATAAGACTGAACTGAATTTGATAAGGGGGGGGGCTGCAAAATCTAGGGAATTTCCTGAAAGTAAAAAAATTACCTTGTCTGTTCCTTATTAACTTGCACTCATTGGTCCAATGACTGCCTTTGCCACACCTTCTGCATACTCCACAAGGCATTCTGTTGGAGTTATTCTTAGCAAAGATATTGTTTCTGGAAATGCCTTGTTTATGGTCCCTTTTACATGACCTTGACTTCCATGGTTGTTACATTTAATATTTTGAGTTTTCTTTAAACCTCTAAAAATAAACTCTTCTAGTCAATTATCATAGTTATAAGATTCCATATTAATCATATCATGAATTCAATCCTCCAAGTGTGCTGATCTTGCCTTTAATGGCCAAATTATTCTTTTGCATTGTGAGTTAGCATTCCCAAAAGCCAGAAATTCAATTACTATTCACCTAGCTTCTGAATCTGATATTATTCTATTTACTGCTATAGTCAACTTTTGTTTTAAAACAATCTGTAATGGTTTCTTTAAGCCCTTGGATAAATTTTCTTTCCTATTTCTTCAATTCTATCCTAAGCATTCAAGGCTACCATTCAGCATAAATCCAGGATGTGATTGTCATATAAAGATTGCCTTTCCACATCACCATAATCTGCCTCCCCAAGAAGTTGATCATGGGAGATTTCTATGACACTTTCTCTGCTTCTTTGTTCTATTGTTTTAGCCTTATCCTTTCATCATGTCTTACCCTGTAACTGAGGTCCAGTCTCCAAGACAACTGTAACCATATCTGACCAATCCTTAGGGATAATTCAGTCATAGGTTGGTGAAGAATTTAACATTTGTTTTACAAATGGTGAATGCATACCATAAGTAACCATTGTTTCCTTTAATCTCCTTAAATCTAACATTTATGCTGGAGTTCATTCAGCTTCTGCACAGTTTCTATCATTTGGCAATTCCTGTAAGATACACTAAGGTTAGCTGTTGGAAAGCCTTAGGCTGTTTCTTTGTAATCTCATATGACAATGTTGAGATGGGTTCTTTAAATTCCTCTGTCTAGGAATATCTCTGTGTTCTCTTTTAACAAGATTTTCTAAGACTTTCATCTTTGCACTCATATTAACTGACTTTTTAAAAATAATAAAACAGAAATAATCAAACAAATAATATTTATAATAGACATTACAATATTCCAATCTACATTATTCATCTTCTCCTTTACTGGTTCCAATTTCAGTCTGGCTAGAGTAATATCAAATAAAGACCAACCATCTTCCATCATACTACTCTTTGCCATTTTTAATATGGGAAAAATTCTATTTGTGTCTTAAACAAATTTCCCTTTAAAAAAAAAAATCCCAATTTACCACAAGACTTATTGTCAATGATGATTCTTATGACTGTGAAGTAGGAAGTTACCTAGTGTGGTAAAAAGCCCAAGGAGAGGGTCCAGAAAGAAAAAAATCACAACCCACCAGGAAAGGGAAGCCACTGTCCAAAAAACTCACCGAGATGAATGTGGAGAAGAAACACATGTGGCAGGCTTTGCCTAAGGCTGGAGGCTAACTCCAAACAGAAAACCTAGCCAGCCAGATAGTGACGCCAGCCACATGTAGCTCCAGCTGGAAGCAGCTTTTTTGTGAATTGGTGCTCCAAAAGTTGAGTGCCAAATATTTCACAAATTCTATTTAGCATATAATAAAAACCTGGAGCTAGATATTGGGGGAAAGCTGGAATATCAGAGAGATAGAGAAACAAACCACAGCTAATTCTTACCCACCACAGCTCTCCAGGAAGTTCTCCAGAAAAGTCCAACTTTTCTTTCCTTTGCCTATGTAGGAAGTGTGCAGGAAATTGAAAACTCTCTTCTCTTTCTCCGCCCAGCTCTCTTAACTTCCTCTTTCCACAATCCTAAAGCTGGGATTAAAAGTGTGGGTCAGCACTCCCTGACCTTCAGGGCTTCCCTCTGTGGTTGACTCTGATATTCCAACTAATTTTATTAAATATGTCACCATACCAAATAGGCTGCTTGGTACTCATGCCTTAACTGAGCCAGTTCCCAGGTCCAGGTGAGTTATTGCTTCTGTCTGAAATTCTCCCTGTCGGCTTTTCTGTTTCCTTTGTTCCTATAGAGCCTCCAAGGGCCCTCAAGTCAGCTGAGAGTGACCTCCTTGAAGCTGCAGAGCCACTGATTTACCTCCTATTCTGCTTTTAAGGAAGCCTGTTCAAATTTTCTTTCTATGTTTTGTGTGTCTGTGTGTGTTTGTGTGTCTGTGTGTGTGTTTGTGTGTCTGTGTGTGTGTGTTTGTGTGTCTGTCTGTATGTCTGTGCATGTGTGTGTGTGTGTTTGGGTATGTGTGTGTGTGTGTATGTGTGTGTGCGCACGTGTGTGTGTGTCTGTGTGTGTGTGTGCATGTGTGTGATACAGCACTATAAATACAGTAAGTTCCTTGAGCACAGGGATGGGGGGGTCACAGCCATGCATATGCATTTTTATCATGGTGTTGTCCTTCATGCAGCCAGAGCTGGGGTTCTCTCTCTCTCTCTCTCTCTCTCTCTCTCTCTCTCTCTCTCTCTCTCTCTCTCTCTCTCTCTCTCACACACACACACACACACACACACCTGCATACCAGCTAATGGAAAACAGTCATATTCACTCTTATGCTTTCTCTAAAGTAACATAGCCTGTATTGAATAGGAAGTGATTAATACTCCTGTCAACCAGCTGATGCTTCCTGGAATCATTTAAAAGAAAGTGTCAGGGTTTGGCTGAGTGGGGGCCTTTTCCATCCAGACTGAGAAGCCAGCAGCAGCCAAGCTGAAGCTCACATTTCCAAGGGGTGCAAACTGCCAGGGAATACAAAGCCTTTTACGGAAATCACTCTGATGATAAATAATACAGGTATTAACTGTGATTGGGTAAGTGCAGAAGGAAGTCTGAGAAGACAGTACTCTCTATTTGGAAGCAAGAAGAAACAGTAAGAGGGAACCTGTCAGAGTAGAGGCCCACAGAGTGGGGCAGACACACATCCTGCAGGGACTTTATATGAGGACAACTCTCTAAGCCCCTGTGGGAAGAAACAGAAGTTTTCTGGCAGAATCCTGCAGAGGTCACCTTACAGAAGTATCTGAATACCCCGTGCATGTGGCTTAGGCCATTCTTTCCTACATCACATGACTTTGTCATTTTTATAAATGTTCAGGTAGAAGAAGCTGCCTAGACAGAGGGTCTAATGAGGGACTCGGAGAAGCCTGCAGGGCAGGCAAGGCCTCTCTTTATACAGAGCTTTCTGATGATGGGACTCACTTCTGTCTGTGTAACTGTGACATACGTGCCTGAAATAGACAGAGAAGACAACAGATGAGCACCAAAGGCACTGTCTGCCACCCTCACCAGAACTCTGCAAACCAGGTGAACTCCTCATACAAATAAGGACAGTGAGTGAGGCTTACAGGGTGAGCTACTTCAGCTGACAGGAAAGTTGGGGAGCTGTGCAGGGCCTCTTCCTTCATATCCATTCCTGTCCTCCCCTCTAAAGAGGTTTTGCTGTGAAGAGAGCTAGAGACTCCTATGGCAGATGCATCTTCCAATAAAGCCCTCTGAAGGACACATATCTTCTCTAGTAGTCACCCCTCCACATGTTTGTGACCATCATGCAGCAAAATTCTCCAGAAAACAAGAACAGCGCTTTCCTACTTCTTCTCTGCAGCTCACACACACTTATATAGTTTAATGCCTGTTTTTTAGGAAGGAAGCTGAAGTGGTTTGAAAGAAAAGCCCCCCCCCCCAAAGAGAGTGGCACCATTAAAAGATGTGGCTTTGTTGGAGGAAGTCTGTCATTGTGGGGGCGGGCTTTAAGGTTTCCTTTGCTCAAGTTTCCCTAGGTGTGGCAGTCAGTTGACTTCCTGTTGCCTGCAAGATGTAGGACTCTCAGCTCCTTCTACAGCACCATGTCTGCCCGCATGCTGCCATGCTCCCTGCCATGATGATAATGGACTGAACCTCTAAAGCTGTAAGTGAGCCTGCCCCCCCCCAATTAAATGTTTTCTTTATAAGAGTTTCCATGGCCATGGTGTCTCTTCACAGCAATAGTAACCCTAACTAAAACAGAGACCCTAAGATACTAAGGAAGCTGTCATAGTCACACATAGTCAAGGTCACTGAAACTACTGATTTCTCTACTGTGCAGCCTACCCAGCTGTCCCCCATGAGCTCCTCCTCCTCCCTGAAGAACTGAAGTTATGCTCCCAGCATCCACGGGCCATTCAGTCCTGAGATTTATCTTTTCCAGAAGGCTGCCCGCCACTCTGGAGATTCTGTCCCACCTGGTCCCCGATGCCTGGAACTTGTTTTAGTACTGGAGCAAAGTCCTTTCATTCTATAAAGATACAATAAAATGCAAATACTCATACTAAAGAAAACAGCCGTTGTCTTAAATGTCAACAACGGGAAAATGACCGATAGATAACCTCACTGGGCTTCATTGGACAGAGCTGAGTTAGAGCTTCCCTTAATGATGTGTGGCTGTGTGATTCTGGGGTTGCTGCGTCACCAGAGTGAGCACAGATTCCTCATTAACAAAATGAGAATCAGGCTATTTACCACTAAGGTGGGAGGAAGGGGACATAAGGATGGCATCTGAAGTGCCTAGTTCAATGCCTGCCACAAGGTGTACATTTTTAAATAAAAGGCATTCCATTTATAATCACCACAACACCTCAGTCATGTCTGAGGTCCTACAGTACAATGTGCAGAGGAAGACCTGGTGGCTGTAACATCATCTCTCTAGGAGCTCCATAATCTTGGGCACTGTGTTAGCACTCTAACAAAATATCTGACAAAAAATAACTGTAGGAAGGGAGAGAGGGATGGAGGGAGGCGTCCTCTGGGCTCATGGTTTGGGTATAATCGACATCATGGCAGGAAGGCTAAGAAGTAGGAGGTGAATGACACCTTGGCTAGGTTGCCTTTTTTTTTTCTTTTTTTTTTTTTTTTTTTTTTTTTTTGTAGTTCAGGACCTCAGCCAGTGGAGATGGTACCACCCACATCCAAAGGGACTCTTTCTTCCTCAGTAAAACCTTTCTGGAAACTCCTCAGGGGTGTTTCCATGGCAATGCTAAATCCAGCAAACTTGACAATGATGATTAACCTTTACAGACCCTCTGAGCCTGACTGAGACTACTCAGTTTGAAATCAGACCATTGTAAGGAGTAAGCCAAGTGATATTATACCAGAATGTATTAGGAACTGGGGAGTTTATCTCAATACTCACTGAGGTAGCTGTTGGGGAGCAAAATAATATTACATGTTTAAAATAACAATATAATTGATCAGAGTACTAATTATAGGTTGTAGTGTGTTAACTGTATAATCTCCCTGAAAATACAAAGATACTGCAACTTGATGCCCTGCCCAGGTTAGTGTGTGACTATATAAATAAATTCTGAAGTGTGTGTATGTTTGTCTATGTGTATATTGGGCCCACATGTCCAGGCACAGTCTGACATTCCAGCCAGCCCAGGAGACAGTGTGAGCCAGGACAGAACTAGCATGAAAACCACCTCAGACACATGCTTCCTCTAAGACACTGGAAAACAAACATGGGAAACCCATCTGCAAGGTTCCCTAGACACAAAGGTCTAGGTGCTGGCTAGCTCTATGCAAAGGTCTTCTAATTTGATGGAACTATGTGAGTGAGTATCTACTTCTGCTCTAGGGTCTAGCCCAGACCACTTTCCAGGACATAAAAGAAGGGAAAAACATCTCCTGAGGCCACACCCTCCATCTTCTTCAATCAGTTCTCAGTGTTTTTCTGTTGTGAGAAAATCCTCCGGCTGTGTTTAATGAGGGATCCACCTTTCACGGGGGTGGGGTGGGGAGGGGAGGGGAGGATTCTTCCCCATGGCCTGGTAACAAAGCAGTTTACTCCAGAGGGGTGTGCACAGGAGGCCAGGAAAAACACTGCTATGTTTCCGAAGCTGCCGGCAAACTGGATGTGGCTAGTAGCTATCAAGCTCTTGAAATTAAATTCAATTTGGCGAGCGAAAATCATCACTTCAAATTTTTAAAATGTGATAAATAATCCCTTATGTAAGGAAAACAACCCTCCTGTGCCTTAGGTGCCTCGTTCTGAGGACTGCTGGAATGCAGACACCAACAACAAAAACAAGTTTATGGAGCAAAGAGTATTAACGACAACGACAACCTAGTCTGGCTCCGACGCAACCCAACAAGAGATAGAAGCCAAGATCCGAGGCGTTTAGTCTCAGGAGCCTTTGCCTGAAGCTGTTGGGTGCAAAAACAGAGGCGCCTGGATGCACCACATCTCCCCCTCGTGGTGAATCCTGGTATAGCACCCGAGCCCAGCCGTAGCCTGTAAATTTCTGATTCTTTATTTCAGCACCAGGCCAAAGACTAAGCCGCCACCCACAAGAACCTCTCACTCTCCCCACTGAGAACCTTTTAATTCCACGACACTTGCCTTAAAACAAAGGATGATGAGGGACAGACAGGCCTGCTCAAGAAACCAAGATCTGGAGCTGGGAATGTCTCAGTAGAGTACTTGTCTAGTATAGCATGGCATAAACCAGGCATGATGGCACATGATGGCACATCCTGAAATCCCTTCCCACCACCTGGGTGGAGGAAGCAGGAAGATCAAGAGTTGAAAGTCATCCTCAACCATATTCTGAATCTGAGGCCAGTTTAAGATACGAATGAATGAATGAATGATGAATGAATGAATGAATGATGAATGAATGAATGACTACAATGTCTTACTTGCTAATTTTTTGTGAATGGGACGAAATTTACCTTTGAAAACTTCAGTATCTGTTTCTTCTCCAATAAAGCTGGAGTAAGACCTGAATCTGCTTCTTAGAGCTATGAAGTTTCATGCTGGGCACCCTTGGTACTGTTTCTCTCTCCTTCAAGTCCTGTGATAGCAGCCAGTGAAACCCCCTGTCTTACTAAGGCCATCCTGCCTGACATTCTCCATCCTTCCCCCAGGCCCCTACTCCTTCTGTTTTCTTGTTTCTGTATTCCATCCTACCATGATCAGTTGAAAGTTTTATGTGGCCCATGGTTGCTGGATCTGTTTCCTTCTGTGTGACCATTGAACTAATCAAAGTAACCAAATATGTCAAGTGTCGTCCCACAGTCTAAGTGATGGTGATGAGGCCTGCAGTGACCCTGACATGGCTCTGCTGATGTATTTTCTTCTGCCCAGAAGGTCCCCAGCAGGTTTCCTGTTTGTCAAACCCTGATTCAGGTCTGTTCTCCAGAGCTTCTGCCTTGGGGTCCCTGGGATCAGGATGGATGACCCCATCAAGCTGATGAGAATATTAAAATCACACTCCCACCACCACCCCCAGCACTTATCTGTGCCAACTCCAAGGACACAAATTCAGTTTACCATTTCCAAGGTCTTTTAATGAGCTAGATACGGTAACAGGCCTTCAGTCTCACTTGGGTGACAGGCAAGAAAATCAGAGGTTCGAGTTCAGCCTGGGCTACAGCGTGAGATCCTACCTTTAGGGTCAGGTAAGACCATTCCATTGGTAGAGAACATGTTCATTTGATAACTTGAATTTGATAGCCAGAACTCACATAAAAAATCAAGCATGGTTCCTTCCCACTTACAATTGTAGTGCTAGAGAGCTGGATACAGATGTCTGTGACTCACAGGTCAGCCAGTCCAGCCTAATTGGTGAGCTACTGGGCAATCAGAGATCCTGTCTCCAAGGAGATGGATGGTCCTGAGAAGAACACCTGACATCTGCTGGACCTGGCAGGACCGAGCACATACATGAAATAAACAAGTGAATAAATTAAAAGGCCCTCATTTGTATGGGTGATCTTTCATGGCAGATTCTTCCATGGTGACAGCGGTACCACTGCGGTGTGGGAGCTTGATCATGGACAAAGCCAGTACCAGGGACGGGGTGAAGTGAAACTACATGAACTTAGATGCTGTGAGCCTGAAAGTGCTCTAAGGAGGAATATTTTTAAGCTCTTTATTATTTTTGTATTTGTTTGTTTGTTTGTTTGTTTGTTTGTTTGTTTGTTTATTTGAGGGGGTGCACATACCCTACCCTCAGGTAGTTTGTTCACTTCTCTTCCAGGGATTGAACTTAGATTTCCAGATTTAGCAGTAGCCCCTTATTCACCAGGTCATCTCACCACTGAAATGGTCTTTAACAAAACACTGATGTGGGCAATTCTCTTAAAAGTTTTGAAAGTTTGGGGAACCACACCTGCACTGAGGGAGCCGAGGGAAAACCGGGGCTGTGGTAAGGACCCTTGCTCCTCAAAATCACAGGTATTAGCAATGACTTCTTGACACCCGAGGCCCACAGGTAGAGGCTCCTTCACAGAACAGAGCAAAAAAACAGAGCCCAGCACTCTTCAGCCCTGGCTTCTGTAACATCTAATTTTACTCCTGATAACCCTGGGGCAAATATTAATATTTCCATTTTAAAACACAGAAGGATGCAACCCTCAAGGTTACAATAACTGGCAAATCATAGTCCAAGGATTTGGATCTAGGCTTCCCTTCCCTGCAGGGAAGTGGGAGGCGGGGGGTCTTAATGTAAGTCACAAGCTCTGGAAACAGAAAAAGACTCAGGGGTGGGGATTCAGGGATTGGGGGTGGAATGAAGCTGCAAACCAGATGAAGCCCCAAGGGAAACCTAGCTGTTGAAGACAACCTTGGGTAGTCATTTAAAAGCCTCCTTGCCAATCCCACTGGGGTAGGGGAGCAAAGGCAGGCGGATTTCTGATTGGAGGCCAGCCTGGGCTACAGAGCAAGTTCCAGGACACCCAGGGCTACACAGAGAACCCTGTCTTGATACCCACACCCACACCCCTAAAAAGCCTACTTGCTGTCAGAGGAATCCCAAAACCATAGTAGGGTGGAGGAGGCAGTCAGGCTAGACCAAGAAGCGACCAGTGCAGAGATGAGCAGCAGAGGGAGCTGTGAGCTGTGCAGACGTGGCTGGCCGGATCTTGTCCATCCCTACCCACTTGCGGATCACCCCAACTAGAGTAGCCAAGGAGTGAACGAGAGACCCAGAAGACTTTTTTAACCAAGTCACTTCCGAAGACGTAGAAATTGACTAGCACTGGAGAACAAATTTGCCGCTTGCAAAGCCTCAACCCTCTTTGCTTTCTCTCAAGGCTTCTCTTTGCTGCAGCCCGGGGTGGGAAAGAGTGGGTTCAGCTCGGAAGATGGGGGAGTCGGAGCCCACGATCAACGGGAGTTTTTCAATGATTTCTTTTGTAAGATGGAAATCACAGGCTCTGTGTCCTGAGTCTGTTCTGAAAATCAAAGAGAGTGTGAAGAAATGTACCTGTCTCTTTCATCCTGTAGTCTTAACTCCCACAGGTCTGTAATTCCAACACCCTTGGCCTTCGGCCATCCACAGCTTCACAAGATACCCTGTCTCAAAACACAAAACAGACCTCATCACACTTTTTTTAAGTTATTGAAGACTTTATTAGAGCTTGACAAACTAAATGTTTGTTTTATCAGGTTTCCTATTAAAATAGCAATTTGTTTTTTAAAAGTTTTATTTTTTTAATTAAAATATAATTACACAATTTTTCTTTCTCTTCCCCCTCAATCTAATCTATCCTATGTATACACACTACCCTGTTCGCTCTCTCCCTCTCTCTCTAATTGTATAAGACATGTAATTGTGTGTATATATAAATATGCATATTTTATATATGCATTTAAATATGTATTACTATACATGTAAATATAACTTGCTTAGTCCAAATAGTATCACTTGAAGCATATGACTTCAGGCTGACCCCTTGGTGTTGGATAACCAGTTATGGAAACTATTTTCTCCAGTTCTCTGCATTCTTTGTGAGGACTGAGGCCCCTGAGAGTTCCTCCTTCCCTGTTAGTGTGTCTGCTGTACGCCCTTTATGTTGGCCGCCATGATGTTGAGAATTCATGGGGGTATCATCTCACAACAGACTTCACGGTCCTCTGGCTAATATTATCTTTCCACTACTCTTCTGGAAGGTTCCCTGAGCCTTGGGTGCAGGAATGGAGAGCGATTGATCCACTGGGACTGGGATTTACATAATCACTTGTTCCCTGCATTCTGCTCAGTTCTGGGTTTTCTGGGTTTTGTTTGGTTTTAATATTTTTGTTTTGCGTTGTCTCTATCTGTTGCAAAGAGAAATTTCTTTGTTAAGGGATGAGATCTACACTTACTTATCTGTGGACATAAGGACAGATGTTTAGAGTGCAGTGAAAAATTATGCTGATTTAATGAAGTGGATGTTATAGGTTCACCTCCAATATTCCTAACCTCACTAGCACCAGGAAATCAGCTAGGTTTCCAGTGCCAGGCATGATTTCCTTCCGGCCTTAACTCCAATAGAGAGCTGTTGGTTACCATCAAGGTATGTGTGCCACTGCTGTTCCCATAGAGTAATCATTCTATGGTGGCCATTGTAGTTCATAAGGCATCATAGCTAGACAGGACTATTTATTGCATCCCTCTGCACCTTGGAAGTATGTGTGGCCTTCTGCTACCATGAAAGCTAGTCCTCAGGAAGAAAAATTTCAGGTCAAATCCTGCTGGAATCCTCCAGGTCCTGTGTCCAAAGTGCATGTGTCTTTACCAGCAGGAATTTATCTTCAGCGTCTGGAAGATAAATATGGACAATAGCAATAGCCTGCAACATATGAGGAGTCTCTTCAACTCTCCTGCTGAGGCTTCTAATACTTGGTATTGGGGATTTTTGTTAGATAATCTATGGCTGTTAAGGAGAGCATTGCTACCCCCAGTAAGAAAATTTCACTTAAATATCTGAAAAACACATTTTAAAGAAAATATAATTTTTGTCAAAACAAAAAATAAATACAAGAGTGGCAGCATGTTTCACTTTTTGTATGTTAATGTTTGTCTGTTTGGGTCAGTGAAATGTCTCAGCAGGTAAAGGCACTTGTCTCCAAGTTCAATTCCCAATAACCACACAGTGGCAGGAGAGAACTGACTCCTCTAAGTTGTCATTTGACACCACACACACATACACACACACACACACACACACACACACACATACACACACGCACACACACACACATACACACATGCACATGCACACACACACACACGCATATACACACATACACACACATACACATACACACACACACACACTGTGGCACTTGTTAACACACATACAAACAACTTAGTAAACACAAATGTCATTAGTGTTTGGCTATGTGGAGGACAAGAGGATCTGCACATCTGCACATCTGCTTTGGCTCTCAGCCTGTAATAATACCACACATCACGTAGCTCCTTGGAAACTCCAGCAAACACTCGAGAAGGAGTCGGAATAAAAAGGCATAAATGGCATTTTGCTACATTATGAGAATAGCTCTGACCCAGATATTCAGCAAGCAGTAATGATTACACAGCTTCCTGCGGGGTCAGGCAACAGCTGCGTCTCATCCTGATTTTCTAAGCAGCAATTCCATCCTGCAACACAAGAGGATGACCTACTATGGAAGCAGCTTCATGCTCAGGGAAAGCATCTACCTTGAGAAAATGAAGGAGTCTACTTGGCATTCAAGTCATCAGCAGGGTGAATTAGACACAGCACAGTTGGAGTGAGGTAGATACAATGCACCATGCCAAGGTGTCTCAATCCCCACAGCATCAGCTCAGAGAACAGTTGTTTAATCAAGCACTTTATTTTGAATTAACATAAAATCTGCCTTTCAGTGGCTCCCCAACTGTTTTCATTTCTTTCCTGCCTTAGATGATGGGAAGTGTTACTATGCTTCTGCCTCCTACCCAGCAGGCATCCGAATCCATGCCTGGTGAATCCCGTGTTGAGAAACTGTTGCATCTTGCTAGGACCTGAGTATCTTCTGTGGAGCTAAGCTATTCTAAGCCTGCCCACGACAGCTGTGGGTAGCAGGACGGATAAGAACATCCCGGAGCCTCCTTCTGCAAAGAGATAAGAAGCAGCCCACGGAGCCAGCCCTTCAGCCACAGTGCCCGGGCCTTTGTCAAGGCATAGCACGGGTCTCTGTTATGTGAGTTTTCAGGATCTTCCTCCTATGGTGTTCATCCTCTGCTGTCTCCTGTTAGAAAGCCTCTTTTTAAGCCTCATTGCTCCTCTGGTATCTCCTCCGGCTTCTCTCTATCCAGCCAACTTCAATCAGGAAGCGGATAAGGAACGCTGCCCCTCATCTCCCTTCCTCCTTTTTATTTAGTCCAGGACCCCAGCCCACAGAATGGCACCGCTCACACTTACAGTGGGCAGCATCTTACCTCATCCCAAGCTATAAACTTCCCCAAAGATGTCCTAGAAGTTTATTTCATGGTGACTTTAGGTTCCGTCAAGTAGAGCATGAAGATAAACCATTGCACCCCGCCTCCCCCCATTTAAGCCCTCTTCCGGATGGATCCCTCCTCTCTATTCCGCACGATATGTCCGGTCCCAGGGTCATGCTGAGCTAGTACATAGAACTGAAATGTGATCTATAAGCGCTCTATGTACTTTTCTCAGATAAGAAAGTGAGACACAGAGGAACTCACACACTTGTCCTGCCTTCCCTTTGACTGATCTCGCCTCACCCACCTCCACCCCCACCCCAGGTACCTTCTTGCTGCCTGAGTACCTGTAACGAACCAGGGGCTGCACTACATCAGCAGGAAGAGATTGGTGAACGGGCCTTATCTCACGCATCTCTCAATCCCTTCCTGTCCACGCTGACAATGGCCTTGTTCAGGCTCCTTTGCTCCGTCTGCTGTCTTCTCTTTATTCCAGAACCACTTTTATCTTGAGCGGATATGCGCTAAACAAGGTTTCCTTTGTATGGTGTCCTATGTCCCTCTCCCAGCCTCTCCTCCTGCAAGGTCACGTCCCTGTCATTCTTCATTGTATTCCTAGTCATTAAAATGTTAGGGGGCCATGAGCCACGGTGGTTTTCTGTCCTTGTCACCACCTAAGAAGGTCATGCAATGTGGAAAAAGCTGCCTTGGCTTCTCACACAGGACTTTCCTGTCCCCTGTTGTCTGCAAAAAGCTAAGAACACAGTGAGAGGGCAGGCAGCCACGTGCCTGGCTGGGGCCTCTCCAGAAATGAACCCAGCTGTGATCTGGGACTTCTACCCACCAAAATTATAAGAAGTGTTTATTGTTAAAACCGCAGTCGAAGATGGTGCCGGTGCTGCTGGTGCTGGTGGTACTTACTGGTTATGCTGGTGGTTCTGGTGCTGATCCTGCTGGTTGGTGCTGATTATACTGGTGCTGATGCTGGTGGCACGTGTGTGCCAATTCAAAAAGACTAATCCACACTCGATTGGGGACCTTCTCTGTCCTGTTTCTTACACATTATTTGCTCTCTGGCAAGCTTGAGCATGGCCCACATCCCTGAGAGGAAGATGTCCTGTAACTTCAGTCTTGTTTGTAGGAGAGCTGAGTGGGCATCATTGGAAATTCAAGAAGCCTTAAATATCTTTCCCTGATTCTTTCTATTTTGGGAGAAATGACACCAGCATTGAGCTAAAGTTCTAAATAATAAATTCACCTCAATAAATAATTGCTGAGATCATATACATATGACATAGGGGAAGGAGGCCAAAAGGAAAATATGGATACATCCCCTATGGGAAGAATATGTTTTATAATGTTGGTGGCCATGTTGGCTGACTGGCAGAATGCACTAATTTTATACTTGTTATGCTATTCTAAGTAGTATGCCCTTTTTCCTTTGGGATCGTGCAGTGATGACAGCTGTAAACTTGAGAGGTTTGTTTGGATTTGATTGTTGGGTATTTTGGTTTGGCTTTGGGTTTCCTTGAGACGGGATTTCTTTGTGTAGCCCCGGGCTGTTCTGGAACTTGCTCTGTAAAGTAGGCTGACCTCAAACTCAGGGATCCACCTGCCTTTGTTAATAGAGTGCTTAGATTAAAAGCATCTTCCACCACCATCCAGCAAGGAAGTTTGATTTTGGGGGCCAGGCTGGCTTTTTAAACTATCTATATAGCTAAAGATAACTTCAAATATGTGAACCTCCTATGTCTGCCTATCAAGCACTAGGATTATGGGCATGCACTACTATTCCCAGTTATATAAAATGCTGGCAATATTCCCAAGGGCTTCCTGAATGTTAGGCAAACAGTCTGCCAGCTGAACTACATCACCAGTTTATTAAAAATTTCTTAAGACATCAAACTTTCATACTACAATAGTACATTTGTGACTGTAGTGAGACATGAGAAATGGTGGGTTAAGACAAAACTGTTGAGTAATGAGGTATAGTGGTTTGTGTGAGAATGGTACCCACAGACCATTCATATATTTGAATGTTTAGTTCCCAGTTGGTGAACTGTTAAAGAAAGATTAAAATGTGGCCTTGATGGAGAGGGAGTGCCGGGGGGAGGGGGAGGGTTGATGTTTCAAAAATTCATGGCAAGCCCAGTCTCTCACTCTGCCTCCATCTCTCAGATCAGATGTAAGCTCCAGCTCCTACCTGGCTTCTGCCATATCTGCCACCATGATGATCATGGATTCACCCTCTAGAACCGTAAAAAAAGCCCCAAATTAAATGTTTCCTTTTATAAATTGCCCTGATCTCTCTTCACAGCAATAAAACAGTAACTAAGACTTCATGTGAGTAGTTTGAGACTATTACTGACTACTGGCAGAAAAATAAATGTGTAAGATTTTTACTGGGTGGCCATGTATGGAGCAGAGTTCAGGACTAAGAACACTACGCAGGGAAGTGTAGAGAGACCCTGGGACAGCTGCCAGAGATGGAAACAATAACAGCAAAGTGAAGTAAAACAAAGTCCTTTTTGCTGTGTTTTAAGAGAACTATTCTCCTGGGCCTTTTATGTGAAAGGTTATAAGATATTCTGATTGCTAGTAATCACTCTTTGGCTCTCAAGCTATGTTTCTTTTAATGAGATACCATGTTATGGCTGGACAGCAAAACTGCCTATTTTTATAGAAATAACATGCAAGGAAATCCAAGTTATTAAAGTGAGTGATTTGTTTTATCACAATAGACTCAAAGGCTTTCTTTCCTTCTCGGTTTTGTGGTGGGATTAAGGTGTCAGCTGATAAGGTCAGAAGACACTTCCTGGACCCTGGAGGGGGTGTGGCCAAGCCCATTGATAAGTGGCTGCTGGGACATGAGGAGCTCTCTTCCTGGTTCCTGGCTGCTGGCTGCTGGACAGACAGAATCGGAATCCATCGTGCTTCCATCGCGCTTCCATTGCTCGTACATCGCTTGGATCCGCCAGTCCTTGTTCAGGTGCCACCATAAGCTGTTACTAATATTGTGAGTGTTAATTTATATTCTAATAAATATTAATTTTGGACTGGCGCCTTGAAAGTAAAACTCCAACTACACGGTTTCTTTTTATTTGTTCCCCTTTTATTAAAAATAAATTCTTTTCTCGCACTGTAGCTTCTTGGGTCCATTCGCTTGGAATATCTTTTTCTGATCCTTTTCCTTGAGACCGTGTCTATCCTTGATGCTGAGGTGTGTTTCTGGGATGCAGCAAAATAGATCTTGTTTTCACAGTTTTCACATCCAATCTGTTACTGCGAACTGAGACCAATTGATATTGAGAGATCAGTGACCAGTGAATGTTGATTCCTGTTATTTTGATGGTGGCCCGAGTGTGGGGGTAGGGGAAGAGGGAGAGAGAGAGAGAGAGAGAGGAGTTTTCCTTCTTTTGATTGTGCTGGTCTAAGATGTTTTTATTCCTTGTGTTTTCATGGCTGTAGTTGACCTCCTTTCATTGAAATGTTCCTTCTAGCACCTTCTGTAGGGCTGGATTTGTAGATAGATGCTGTTTAAATTTGTCCTTACCGTGGATATCTTATCTTCCTCAGCTGTGGTGATTGAAGCGGTCTGGGCTGGCATCGTGGTCTCTTAGCGTCTCCACTGAGAAGTCAGTGTAATTCTAACAGGTCCTGCCTCTGTGTTTCTTGGTCTTCTTCCCTTGCAGATTTTTTAATTCTTCTGTTGTCGTTCTGTATGTTTAGTGTTTCGATTATTATGTGGGAGGGGATTTCTTTTCTGGTCCAGTCTATTTGATGTTCTATATGTTTCTTGAATCCTGATTTAAAAAAAAATCTCCTTCTATGATTTTGTTGAGATTATTTTCTGGGCCTTTGAGCTAGGATTCTTCTCCTTCTTCTGTTCCTATTATTCTTAGGTTTGGTCTATTCGTGGTGTCCCAGATTTCCTGGATGTTTTGAGTTTGAACTTTTTTAGACTTGATATTTTCTTTGACTAATATGCCCATTTCATACCTTCAAAGCCTGAGATTTTTTTCTTAGCTTATCTCCATAGTTTCCATGTGAATTCCTGACTTTTTTCATTTCCAGAATTTCCTCAGTTTGAATTTTCTTTGTTGATTCTACCTCCATTTTCAGGTCTTGAACAGTCTTGTTCTTTTCCTTCTGGTGTTTGCGTTTTCTTGAATTTCTTTAAGGAATTAATTCATTTTATCCGTGTGTGTGTGTGTGTGTGTGTGTGTGTGTGTGTGTGTGTGTGTGTGTGTGTGTGTTTTCTTGGATTTTGTTAGGGTAAGTGGTGAAACGTACCTTGGTGGATTGGAGGGTCAAGGGATACTGCAACAGCTCACACCACACAACAGATCTAATGCAAGAGGTTTATGGGGCAGCATCTCTGAGTAGGAACATAAGAGCAAGTCAGGGATTGGGAGACGGAACAAAAGAGATAGAGAACAGAGAGAGAGCCATTATGTTCAGAGGGACCTTTAAAAGGGTGAGCGTGTAGCTTTACATCTCATAGTGATAGTGGAAATGTACTTCACTGCTGCCACTAGCGCTAATCTCTGTGACATTCTGAGGCAGGCTTTAGTCTCTCCATGGAGGGCAGACAGAGCACTTGGTCTACTTGAGCTCTCCAGAGCTGATACCAGGAGCAGGTTCAAAAGGATGGGCTTCTGGTCTTCTGCCACATTCACCAACTTCCTAGAAACCTTTATCTGGTGTTTTTACTCGGTCCATAACTCGGGCCTCATTAAATTATGTGGACTCCTCTTTTTTGATGCTTAGTAGGAAAAAAAAATGAGAACAAAGCAACAACACAAATCATCACTATAGATCCTTATTTTAGGGTGACAGGTTCCAAAGTCCTAAAATGACGAGGCTGGAAATGAGCTCCTGTAAGCTTGAGCTCCTGCAGATTTTAGCAAACAACCTCACATCTACCCTTCCTGAGTTTAGGTAACTGTCCCACAAGAGTGAAGCTAGTCTAAAGGAAGACCTTAAGGAATTGGGATGTTCCTAGGAGACTCACACCAGAAAAGAAAAGACTGGGGTCCTGGTAACAGCCAGAGGGAAGTTTGTCTCTATAAAGGAGATTTCATACATAACAGACCTGAATCAAACGCCCAAGGCAATGATATGCCATCTCTAAGCAGGCCCACTGACCAGGTCTGCTGGCCATGCTTTTTGTTAGGACCCCAAGAATAGAGTAGGGGCGGGGTCACTAGACCTCATTCTTTGTCCATTTTTCCAGTGTGGCCAAACTGAATTAATCTTTTATTTCTCTACATTTCACTGTTGCCTGTATCATAACTGAACTAATGAGAACAGGCCATGCTACCTACCTTGCTGGAGCTGCCACAGTCCAAAACTGCAGTGACAATCATGGCTTTCCTCTCCTATTCCGGAAGGCATGGAAATGTACTGAGGTAAAAAGCTGTTTATAGCCTTCCCCATTTAAGGACAAGCTAAGAAAACCAGAGAGCTTTGAGTCATCAAGACCTTGACTTTCATGATGTCACTCCTCACAAAGATGGTTGAAGTCATTTGTTCCACTAGTCCCAAGGGTCACCTGTAGCTGTTCCAGCAGGCCTGCTTCTCCTCATCGCCAAGTGAATACAGACCTCTGAGCTTCCTTTTCACCAGAACTGCATTATGGTCAGAGTAATCATTGTGGCTTCTTATGTGAGAGCATAACATGTGCTATTTTTGGAACACTAAAAACAGCAAAATTCTAAGAACAAGCAAATAAGGAAATAACTCTAAACACAAAATGAATGTTTGATTTAGGGAAAATTTCACTGATGATTTCATTTGTGTGGCAAGCTCCCCAAAGCAATTTAAAGTGCAATGTGGCTAATAAAATGCTATTGGTTTTTTTTAAGACTTTTACCGATATATGTCAAAAATGTGTTTTGTCTTCATAACTACTCAAGAGGGGAATGGACTGTTATTCCTTGTTAGAAATTAGAGTCATGGGTTTGGAAAAGGACCTTTTGAGAGATTGCTCTTCAGAAATGTTTCTTCTTTAGAATGACATCCATCCACTCATGGGGCTTACAGCTGGGCATAAAACATCACACTAAAGACAGCATGCCATGGGATACGCAAGCAGAAAGGACATCATGAGAATATTTGGAGAGATACCTCAAGGCAAAAGAGAAAAAGAGAGAGATAGCCATCATGGATAGCCTGGTAGGGGAAACAGGCTATCAGAAAAATCCTTTAAAAGTGTTCTGTTATATTTTGAATGGGATGAGCTCTGTGTGTTCACAGCAGGTATTGCCATCTTTCTCCAAGGAACAAACTTTAGGGAGCTAGCTGTGCCCTCATTTCTCCAGGCTACAGAACTAATCTCTTAGATTGACTATCAACTTTAAATTCCAGGCCCATAATTTAACATTCTTCTGTGACACCCCCCCATAAAAGGGGGCAAAAGGGAAAATAGTCTTTGCCGAAGTCACATAGCTACATAGTGACAGAGGGACCAGCCTGGCTGTCAACTGTCAAGTGTCCTTGACAAAGGACATCAAAGGACACTCTCCTTATAAGAATATGGCTTGTTAATATTTGTGCTCTCCCTTGATATGGAACCCATAGACTGGATTGTACATACATGTGTGCATGCCTGCGTGCATGTGTGCATGGTGTGTGTGTGTGAGTGTGTGTGTGTGTGTGTGTGTGTGTGTGTGTGTGTGTGTGTGTGTGTGTGTTGTTTGTCTGAGATAAAATTGTGCTCTTCAGCCTAGGCTGACCTTGAACTTTGAATATTTCTGCCTCCTCCTCCTCCTGAGTGCTGGGTTACAGGCTTTCAGTACCATATCTTAGCTCCTAGAATTCAGGTATTAGAACAATTTACAGATTCTATTTAAATTGGAAATATATAACTATGTAGAAAGTAATTTAATTCTTAATGTTGTATCTGTAGGCCTATGCTTCCTTTTTATTTAGTTTAATTTTTTTAAATGAGTGCAGGTACCCACTGAGGCCAGAAGTACATAACAGATTCCTTTGAAACTGGAGTAATAGGCAGTTGTGAGTTGACTGACATGGGTATTGGTAGCCTAAATAGGGTCCTCCTCAAGAATAGTTTGCATTCTTAATGACTTAGCCATGTCTGTAGCCCCAAGATCTGTACCTTTCTGCCCAAGTCACTAATGAAGTCTTATATATTCATTGTGATTCTTCTGAGAAGCACAATCAACCAGACACATCTATAACCATGCCCATGTCTATATCTACAACCACATATACAAAGAAATGTAATAACAAAGAACTGGGTAGTGTGATTATGGAAATTGAGAAGTCTCACAATGTCTGTTACAAGGAAAAGACAGAGAAAGCAGTTGAACCATGTGGGGGGGGGGGGGGAGCAGGCCACAGGGGGCAGCATCGAGATTAACTATTGGGTATTTGGCAGGAAAGAGACCCGAAACCACTCCCCACCAGTGTCACTTGTAATAAAAGAGAGCATGCTCAAGGAAAATTTTGTGATCTTCAAAGTTCAGGAACACTGGGTATGATCTCTGATTCTAGTTCTCTTGTCCATTTGCATTGTCCATGGTGTCTCTTTCTTAATAATCTGTCTCTGTTTCCATGGGTATCCATCCATCACTGGTTCAGCTCTTCGTTTCAGGTTGCAAGAACCTGGAAATCACAGTGAGTGTTCTTTGGAGTTAGATCTATGGTTATAACAGTACAGCTTGGATGCAAATCTATAGGTCCTTAAAGGTGAGTCCCAGTCTAGGGAAAGAAGCCCAAGTAGCTGAAGTGATATTTCCCTTCTTTAGCTTCATGTTCTCTTCAGGCCTATAGAGAATTGAACGGTGCCATCCTCTTTAGAGAGAGCTGTCTACTTGACTCAGAGCCATAATGCCAATGTTCATCTCTTCCATAAAAACCCAGAGATAATGTTTAAGCAGATAAAATCTGTTATCACACTTTTAAAACTGATGAGCAGGGCAGCTCTGCTCAACAAGAATTTCCAGGTACAGGTTTTTATTGTTCTCAGGAGACCAAAATGACCTGACGCATTCTGAAGATTGGTAAAGATGAGCCACAGCTTGCTTGTGAAACTGAATGGGCCTGTGCTCAAAGTTTTGAGCCAATTCTTCCGAGGCAAATCTAGTATAATTAACCTGTTTCTTCTCTCTAGCGGGGGGGGGGGGGGGGGGGACACATAAGCAAGAATAAATTCGGGACACTAGAGAGATGGCTCAGTGGTCAAGAATACTGGCTTCTCTTCCAGATGATCCTTGTTCCCATTTCTAGTATTTACTTAGCTCACAACCACCTGTAACTCCAGTTCCCGAGTGTCCGACACTCTCTCCTGGCATCTGTGGTTACCAGGCACACAGACATGTAGACGAAATACACATATGAACAACATTTTAAAAATAATTTTTAAGGAAGAGTAAATAGTGTTTCCCTTTAGGGGTCGATCCTAAATATTAAAATTCTAGCTTACATATTCATTGAAGGATTCTGTTCTTCACACAGATCTCCAGTCACTAGACTTTTTCCCCAGTCTTCAGCACTTATCCTCTGCAGAATCAGCAAGTAGTTCTTAACCACTGAGCCATTTCTCTGCCCCTTTGTCAGCTTTAATAAGCAACTCAATTACTGGGTAAAATAAACATTCAAGAGCATTTCAACATGCTGAAGTGTGAAGAGACAATAGCAAGAAAATATGTTACTACTGGCCTCTTGATAAGTGAACTTCTAAAAACAAGAAGGAAATTATAGTCACCCTCCTATAGTCTTGGGGAATTAGCTCCAGGACTCCACCAATGCCCAATCCTGCAGACATTTAGCCCTCTCTTATAAAACAGAGGCATGTCAGTGGATGGAGTGTGGGCTGAATTAAAGGATAGGAGATAATAAAATACAGGACGGAGGAAAGAGAGGGCAAACCAAAGACGGAAAGGTTCATACACAGAGGGCTTGGGGGGAGGGAGGGGATGAGGGAGTAGAGGAAGGTTTAAAAATGAAAGGCAAATGAAAAAGCCCAATAGAGACCTATGATCTTACAACCCATCTAATTAGAGGGAGCAGCAGAACACAGGTGGCCTGAAAGAACAGCTGGAGGGGATTCTGTAGTTAAAGGTTTAAGTAAGGATGGGAGCAGGGAGATGGGACAGAGCGAAGGGTTGGGAGTGGATTAGTCAAACATAAGGACGTATGAAGAAGCTTTCTGGGAATCCACTACCTTGTAAGATAATTAAGAAATATAAAACAAGGAAGTTTGATCATTAGTACCTGCATGGTGGACAATGCTGCTTCCAAGAATAGCATGAAAGGGGGATTAATGATCTCCATGGTCATAGATACGTGAGGGACCATAAAAGCTTAGTTCTCGCAGTAAGGAGGAAGAACAGAGGCCACAGTTTGATTCTTCTTTAGCTTATGTCTTTATTTGTGTGAAATATGTTGTGAACAAAGAGTGGACAGAAGCTTCTGGCCAAGATGCTCCATAGCATCATAGATGATTTTACGAACATTCATTTACAGCAGACTCTAAACGTCCATTGCATCAGCAAATGGAAATTCAATCTGGTCACCGGTGTCCCAGGGTGAGACCCATACTGCAGTCTGCTGCTACCTCACCCTGGGTTATGCAAAGGACAGAGGTGCTCTGTGAGCCAGCTTATCTGGGAGGCCTCTCCAGTCATCAGACAGCAGCTCACACTGGTTGTCTTTATACCCAGTATGTCCTGTTGTGTCTACTCTTGCTTGGAATGCGGAGGCTTACAGAGTAAGAGCTGGTGGTCCCTAGGCAGAGCTTTTAGCTCCCCACAGACATCACTCAGCTGATGTACCAGAGACCTCTCCAATTCCTGGTGGCAAGCAGCTTATTACATGGCTGTTTCTTTTCCACTCTCTGGAGATCCTTATGCTTATGCTACCCCTATTTGAATGTTAAAATTCCTATCAGCGTTATAACACATTCTTTCCTTCATGGTTCCATTAGCTTCTCTTCTTATAGGGTGGGGTGTCAGAGTGAACATCTCTCACCCCCATATTCCTTGGGTTTCCATTCTCCTCTGACCGGGCTTCTATTTCCAAATGATTTTCTAGGTAGAAAAGTGAATTCTAGATAGAGAGTGATCACGATGATCATGTCTGCAGGCTCCTCTCCTAACTCGGTTTTTCTGCTCTTTCAATATCCTCTCTGCTCAAGAACAAACCCTGGTCAAGTCCAAAGCCAAGTTTTTATTACTCAACACAGTTACAAAAGACAATGTCGTCCAGTTCTGGCCTCCACTGGAAAAGCATTTGCACAACAAAAACATCCTTTCTCCTACTTGAAGATTTTGTATATTCCTTTAAAGTGCCTAATCTCTCAAACAAGAAGAGCAGTATCTGACGCCTCAGGGTCCTGGTCTTCACTCTGGCAAACAGCCTTCTATTTTGTCTCTTGCCTCAGAGACATTCTACCCTGGGAAGAGGCTTATGCCTGGTAGCCTTTCTGTTATTTTTATTTTTGTTCCTTTAAATCCAGGAAACTGATTTGAAGGTTTCAACTTAATTTCATTTTAATTTTTATTTTATTTCAGCAGTACACATTCACAAATTATTCAGTTTGGCAACTACTAAAACCAAACATCCCACCCTCAACTTCTCTCCAGAGGCAACCTCCTCCAGATCTTTTTTGCTTCTTCTGCCAGAATTTACTCCCTATGGGTAGAGAGCGTGTTGTGTGGCTGTTTCTGGCTCCCCAGCTTTGGTTAACATAAATTCTCTCTGATGGCTTCCTGTACCTCTTTCCCGATGCATATCCACCCAACTCATTTCCTGAGAAAGATTCTACCATAGTGTTTCTATGTCTGTGTCATTCTCTGTGTAAGTATGTAGTGTGCTGGAGTCATAATTCATGCTCTTAGCCAACATTTTTCTTCTCTAGTGTGATAATAATGATGCTGTTGTACTGTTTATGTGTGTGCTGCTAGTTCATTTCAAGCACTCCCTCTCCATGCGTGTTCTCCCTCCTAGAGTCTCCTAGCATGCCTGCCCCTACCTGTATGAGCTGCTTTCTAACCTTCCTGGGAGTTGTCATCCACTGTGCAGGATTCCTGTTTTCTTGGTTGCTTCTTTGGGAGCAGCACACCAGTGTACACAAGTCTACACAAGTGTAGGAGTAATAAAGTGCTGAGCCCTTTCCTACTAAAGATGTCTCCCTCTGTGTTTTTTCCTACTGTGTCTTGCATCTTAGGGGTTTTCCTTTGGAAGTGTGTGGTCATCGACTTGTTCACAGTCCAGAGTGGGACTGGACCAAGTTGGAAATGCAGGGAGGGGGCATTTTAGATTACAGGCTTCACTGTCCCAAGTATCTGTCAGCCTTTTCTCTGAGATGGAAGAGTTTTCCTGTAGACTGATGTTCCAGGGCTTCCCTCTCACATCTGTCCATGACTAGGGTAAGGCCACAGAGTCTTGGTTTATATAAACACTCCATATAGTGCCCTCCAACTTCAGAACACCACCTTTCTCACAACCTCATTGTGTCAGGAGTCAACAACTGCTGGGGAGATAACCTTGGTTTTGTTGTTGTTTTCAAGAATCTTTACATATATGATATGAGCATTTTGTCTGCAATCTGTCTGTACATCATGTGCATGGCCACAGAGGCCACAAGAGGGCATTACATTATGGGGCGCTGAAGTCACAGTTGGCTGTGCACCTCCACATGGGTACTTGGCACCAAACCTCGGGTCCTCTGTAAGAGCAACAAGTGCTCTTAACCCCCAACCACCTTTCCCAAACCTTAATTTGCTTGTAAGGACGAGAAAGGCATCTGTTTCCTGATAATACAGGGAATATTCATCAAGACTTTACAGCAGCGTTTCTGGGGGTCATAAGGGTGGTGGTGGGGAGAACATCCACTCAGCGTTTCCACTTAAAGCTCTGATTAGTTATGTCGACTTGGGTACACTTCTCAATTTCTCTGAGCTTTCATTTTTTCTTCTGTGAAACCTTTGTGCTTTCTTGTGAGGGTTGTGTAGCTGTATAGCACCCGCTCAGGCTTCTCAGCATGGGGCTGGCACTTGACTGTCGAGGTCAACAGAATGGTCATGTGAATAAAGGTGGTACCTGTAGCCAGTTTCTGTGGATACACAGGGTCTTTTTCTACTATCAAGGACCCTTTTTATAGTACTTCTCAGGTTCTGCCCAATCCTCTTACCAAAGGCCCAACTTCGCTCCTTTATTTAACTGTCGTCCATTGGGGTAAGAGAAGAGAGCAACAGCTGTAATGACGTCAATCCAAACCCAAGTCTTACATAAAATTGAGGTGCAAGTCCAAGACTCCGCTTCTTCCCTATCCCCCACACAACGCCGGGATCCCCTAGGGAAGGGATCCCAACCCACCCCCAAGTCTTTGATCTTCCTAATCCCTGGCAAGAAAAACATAGAAGGCATATTCTTCCATTTTGCTTCTTGAACCCATCTCTTGGGGCAAAAATGAGATTACTCTTTACTATGTATCGTTCACTCTCTTTGCCTTAATCCTTATTTTCTTTTTTCTCTCACAAACCTTGTCTGAACTTGCTTTGCTACCAAGAAGTCTCCTCTTCAATCTAAAGTCTGAGTTCTTAGGGTGATCTCCAAGCTGCATGGAGCCCCCAGTAGGTTTGGCCGTTTCTCCAGTGTTTTAATAAGGAAATGATCTGGAGAAACGGGGTTGCTTGAGGATTTCTTAATTTAGAAAGTAGAATTTAGACTGCCTAGGTCAAAGACCTAGCATTCTGTCCGATGTGAAGCATGGCTTACTGTGCTTGACAATTTTACCCAATGTCACATTTTAGCATGCAATATTCCACTAGAAATACTTTTCCTACATTTCTCATTTAGTCCCACTACTAAAAATACATCTAATGGAATGTCTGAAATAGGCTTATTAGCAGAAGCTGTGGTCCAATAAATGCTGGAAACCGAGACCTGTTGGTTATGATGCAAACACAAAGTAGTTTGGAAACCATGGGTGAACGAAGGTAGACACGAAGATTCGTGAACACATCTACACAATCGTTCCCTGGACTTTAATTCTGCTCTTCAGCTATGCACAAAAAGGAAGGCTGCACTTAGCATTTGCTTTCTGTAGATGACCTTTGCTCAAAACGTCCTTTAATCGATCTTTGAAATTCTCCCCGGCAAAATAGTAGAGAAAGGGATTGAAGCAGCTATTGGTGGCAGCCAAGGCCAGTGTGATGACCATGGCTTTATGTAACTTGTCTCCACAAGAGTGTGCATTCCATGTGATCAAGTGGAGGGTCCGCAGTGCATGGTAAGGCAGGAAGCAAAGGAGGAAGATGATCATGGCAATGATAATGGTGATTAATGCCTTCCTATGAGAAGCCCGAAGACCGGATTCCGGAATCTCCACTTTTAGCAAGACCCGGATGATCCATAGGTAGCAGATGGTAAGTATGACAAAAGGAAGCAGGAAGCCTGCCACTAATGCAACGTAGTTCAAGATCAGTAGCTTATCAAACTTTTGGATATTCAGCTCCAGACATAATATAATATTGTCCTTCTTCTCATGGCCATTCTTCAGAAGCACCGCTGAGGAAGCCATGATAAAAACCCATATGATCCCACAGAGGATCCAGGCACTCTTGACACTGGTGACATGGAGCAGTTGGAAGGGGTGGACAGTGGCCAGGAAACGCACAATGCTCAGCACAGTTAGGAAATAAATGCTAGTGTACATGTTGACATATAAGGAATATGACATAATTCTGCAGGCCATATCCCCAAATATCCAATTGGACCCTCTGATGTAGTAGTCAGCTCTGAAAGGCAGTGTGCTTATGAACAGGAAATCTGAAATGGCCAGGTTGAGCATGAAAACATTCACAGACGTGGACTTCTTGTAAGTCTGTAGAAAGACATATATGGAAAAGCCATTTCCCAAGGCTCCCAAGACAAATATTATCATGTATATGATGGGGTAAAATTCCCTCTTGAAGTTGTCCATTGTGCAGTTTCTGTCACTGCTATTGCTGAAGGCCTCAGGTTGGTCCATTTCTGATATGGACATAAGTTTTCTCTCTATGTTGGGTTAAAAAGGAAGAAACACAAAAATTACTTGGCTCAACTCCATTTTTCTAGCTAACCATTGATCAAACATTTCCAGCATTCACTCTCACTCAGAGAAAGCAAGCTCCTCCAATGCCACCCCCCTTCTGACCTCTCCAGCAATCAGGCATGCTCACGGTAGACCTACAGGCATGCAGGCAAAACATCCATACCATAAAATAAAATATATGTTTTTTTAATGGCTAAATAAAGGTCTCCACTTAGGAAGTGATCAATAAAAAAAAAAAAAAAACTTAGAATATCAGAAAAAAAGGAAAGAATATGGTGAGCTCAGACTGGAGGGACAGCAGTGTCCCTTTCCTTTTTCAAGTTTAAATCATATCTGATGCTTGAAACAAAAACTATAGCCCTGTCTGATATGATTTTAAATGGATATAGAATTATTGATTAGTGTATTCTACATGAAGAAAATTAAGATATGTGAAGAGTATTAAAACTCCATACCCCATTTGAACTAACAAAATTATGCTAAGAGATTGTGACAAGAATATTTACATAATGTAATAGGATAAACTAAAAAACTAAACAAAAATATATGCTAAAACTCTAAAGATGAATTAAAATAACATTTTAAAGAGTTCAGATAATCAATATGGAAGCAGTGAGAAGAAAACAAGTAATATAAATAAAAGGGGATTCATAACCCAATATGTTGATAAGTACACTAAATATTAATGGTCTAAATATACAAATAAAAAGATAAATTTGAAGACTGATATGTGAAAACCAAAGACCTATATAGATACTGCTCTCAAGAAACTCACCTCAGACATAAATATTGACAGGCAGAAAGAAAAGGGAAACAAAAATGTTCCTAAAATCAATCCAAATCAGAAATGGCTCCAGATTTAACAACAAAGAAAATTACCAGAAAACAGAAAATAAAGAAATAGTCTCTACTGAAAAAAATAATTTCTCCTCTATGAAGATGCGCAAGTTCTAAAGCGATACACCAAGCTACAGAGCTATGAATATGTGAAGCAACAACGGGCAGAATTGGGAACACAAGTCCACAGTTCATTAGGGACCTTAGGACCACCCAACCACTGACAGAGAGCAAGTAGGCAAACACAAAGGAAACCAAGAAGCTGAAAGGATCTAAACCACAGATGGAGTTGGCATCTCCAGAACAGCTCATTCAGCAACAGCAGAATATGCTTTCTTCTCAAGTACCCACAGAACATAAACACCATCACCACAATTGCCCTATCTACAGCCATGTCTTGTCTTTTGTGACCCACTAATATTAATCAGGATCTTTGTGTGACCACTGGTTTGAAACAATTCATTGAAACCTAGTGGCTACCCCAGAGAAGAAAAAAGTCTACCTCTACCTCATCTCTCAAAATTTACCAGTAGCCAATTGCTCAGCAGAGAGAGGTAGGACCATGAACCCTGTAGATGCTCTGACTGGCTGTTGACAAATCCAATCTCATATAGCCCCCACGCATCCAATCAAAGGTGCTGTGGGCTGGTGTTTCCAGTGGCTCTGTCACACCCAGAAGGCAGTAACCTGCAGCCCTTCCCTGTTCCTCCTACTCCCATTGTCCCCTTCTCTCCCTCGCTCCAGGGCTTCAGGCAGATGCTCCAATAGTCTCTCTGGGGCTTATTCACAGACCTTGAATAGCCACACATCCCTGTTTTTACTGCGAAGAGAAGCTCCTCTGAATAAGGATGAGATTAGCATCTCTCTGTCTAGCTCAGGTATCTGGTAGGAGAGTGGAAGTGTGCCAAACATTTTACAAGTTATTTGAATACTTGTGTACATCTACGTATATAAACATAAAGGCATTTTTAATAAATGTTCTGTTGTAGATTGTTACACAAATAATGTACAAAACAAGTAAAATTAAAATTTGGGTCTTTGTGTAAAATGATTCTAATTTTATTCAAATAAGTAGTTTTTGCCAAAAAAAAAAAAAGTTTTTATTTTTGTCTTCTTTAATATCCTTTTAAGTCATTTTCAGGAAGATTCCTTGCTTTTCCAAAAATCATATTTAAGCTCCCAGCAACTACTGTTAGTTATGACATTACAATGTTGCCAATAGTTATTTCTTGACTCTAGGTAGATAAGACTTACATCTTGTCTCTTGAACAATTATTCTTGATTCTTACTTTCCCAAATTCAGGTCCCCAAATGAGAATAAGAGGGCCATCGTATGTCTTTTGAAGCTCACACTGCCTCTAGTTTGCTACAAGTGGCCTCTAACAGAAGGTGACAAGAAAGACAATGTAGAGAATCAGATTTCTAAATATCCTTTGAATTTTAATTAATTTAAAACTCTTCTTCCATTAAACTTAGTCATTAAAAAGCTGATAGACGAAAATGAAAGTAACCTTTTTCTCACAGTTACCTATAAATAAGTAAAATGTATTAATAAAAAACATAGTCCAAGAGTTCTATTCTTAGTTTCTTTTTTTTTAAGATTTATTTATTCTTTATATGTAGTGTTCTGCCTGCATGTATGCCTGCATGCCAGAAGAGGGCACCAGATCTCACTATAGATGGTTGTGAACCACCATGTGGTTGCTGGGAATTGAGCTCAGGACCTCTGGTAGAGCAGCCAGTGCTCTTAAACTCTGAGCCATCTCTCCAGCCTTATTTAGGTTTTAAAAAGAATGCTTATTTGGTGGAGAAAGATCTCACAAGGTTCCACCAACTAGCTAAGAGCTATTGTCAGCAGATGGGCTGGAGGTAAGGCAACTCCATTTTCTACCTAGGCTCCTCCTAAATTGCCCAAGCTCCAGTGGATGACCTTGCATGCACCTGCAAACAGTACTAACTGGGCTTAGTGGATTATACAGAAAAAAAAGATATGAAGTTGGGAGGGAAATGAGGGCTCCTGGGAGGAGTGTGGAGTGGATATGATCAAAATACATTGTATATGTTTATAAAATCCTCAAAGAATAAATAGTTAAAACTAAATACTAAAAAAATCAATAGAAGCATGTATATACTTAAACAACAAACCTACTGTGACAGCTATGAACCAAAGGATTTTTATAGTCTAAGTTCACAACATCGTATTTCTTTTCAGCCATGTAGTGTCTGAACAAGCCAACAAGGATGTCAACTAAATACAGGAGAGACATCAGAGACCCATTATGTATTTTTGTCTTTTCTTGGGTCTAGAGGACCCTGTGTGCCAGTCTTGGGTAAGAATCATATCTGCTGCTGCAGGACTTTTAGAAGCTTTAAGCCAGCTCAACTGAGTTAGTTCTAGGACCCCTAACTAAACTTAGTAATTTCCCTGCTGTTTTTATTGATGGGGTAACTAGATCACGTCCATTCTACTCTTGACTTTCCTTCATGCATTGCTGCAACACTCTGCAGCCTGTGATCATGCACCCTGGGCTTAGAAAAGGATGTCTGTGGTCTTATACCTCTATTAGGAAATCACAATACCTTCTATAGACCTTCCAGTGTCTACTCAGATACTCCTGACTTAATATTTGTATGTAACTGGCTCATAAGTAAAAAGAAAAACTAGAAATTTCTAAGATTATATTGTCACTGACTCGAATTTACTCTTGAAATATAAATTTTTTCTAGAAATAAAATGTTTACATGACTGAATAAATTGGCTTCAGCTAGACCTGCCAGCTGAGAAAACATAAAAGATATTTATGCTGATATAAAGTGTGTGAATTTTGATGAATCAATGGTTTCAGAATGTTTAGAAATGAGATCCTTTAGATTAAAGTGGGCCATACATCTAATCTCGAAATTGTAAACCTAAATAAGGATAATTGGTCTGAGGCCTGCCTGAGCTACATAAGAAGATAGTGGAAAAGGGTGGAGGGTAGGGAAGGGCAGGAGGGGGCGGCTCTCTAGACACTCTAAGAACCTCTATAAATCAGTAAAAAAAAAAAAAAAAAAAAAAAAAAAAAAAAAAAAAAAAAAAAAAAAAAAAAAAAATGAGGCAATTTGCTATTATAGAAGAAGTTGCAGCAAAAGTTAATTTTGGCAAAACTGATTCTGGATACTACCACTATAGTGGTGGTCAGTTAGCAGTGATGTTAAGCCACAACTGGTATGATAATTTAAAGGTCTGCCAAAAATACATCCGTGCACACTCTGCCTGCAGCAGCCCCTCTCTCATACAGTCGAAAGAGTAGACCGTGGACAGCCAAAGCCTTGAGATCTCCAAGCATCTGTCTTCTAAAGGTCTATGGAGCTACTCTGGTCCTTCGTTCTTTCCAGAGTACATAAAGCCTTGTCTCCACTGGAGAGCTAGGGCTGTAACAATGGGGGGGGGGGGTAGCTTACCTCTATCTTTCCAAATCAGGAAGTTCCAAGTCTTCAGCCAAAGAGACACATCTTTCCCTGATACTACTGTTAAAGAACAATATTGTTTTGTCTGTTAAATAGAAATGTATTTGTCCTCATCATTATCCACAAGCCTCAGCAAAGATAATGAGAACCAAGGGAATTCTAAAGCTCTCAGCCTGGTGGTGGTGGTGGTGGTGGTGGTGGTGGTTCACACCTTTAATCCAAGTACTCAAGAGGCAAAGGCATATGGATCTCTGTGAGTTTAAGGCCAACCTGGTCTACTGAGTGAGTTACAGGACTGCCAGGGCTTCACAGAGAAATCTTGTCTCAAAAACAACAACAAAGAGGGCTGGACTTGTAGCTCAATGGTAGAGTACCTGCCTAGCCATGCAGGATGCCCTGGGTTTGATTCCCCAGTATGAAAAAAGAAAAAGGAAAGAAAAGCTGAACTTCTCCACATGAAGCTGTTTCCTTCTGTGGTTTGAATGAAAACGGCCCTCATAAATTCAAAGTGTAGCTTTGTTGGAGTAGGTGTGGCTTTGTTGGAGTAGGTGTGGCTTTGTTGGAGTAGGTGTGGCTTTGTTGGAGGAGTTGTGTTGCAAGATGGGGGGGAGAGGTTTTGAAGGTTCCAAAGCTCAAGCCAGGCCTAAAGGCTCACTCTTCTTCCTGCTGCCTTCCCACAGAGATATAGACCTCTCAGCTCATCTCCAGTGCCATGTCTGCCTACACATTCCTATGCTACTTGCCATGATGACAATGGACCAAACCTCTGAACTGAAAGGCAGCCCTTGCTGTGAGATGGTCTTTCTGTATGGTGTGAATGTGTATTCCTACCATCGGTTAATAAAGAAGTTATTTTAGCCTATGGTGAGAAAGGATATAAGCCAGATGGGAAATCCAAGAGAGATATAGGGAGAAGAAAGGTAGGGTCATGGCAGATGATGTGAGCAGCCAGAGGTAAAAAATATAATAGACTATAGGTAAAGCAACTAGACACATGGTGATACATAGATTAGTAATTTTGGGTTAATTCAACATGATACAGTTGGCTAGCAAGAAGCCTGAGCCATAAACCAAACATATTGTAATTAATATTAAGCCTCTGAGCTTATAAGTGGATGCAGGATCACAGGGGCCAGGCAAGACAGAGAAGAGTTTCTGTCTACAAGCTCCAATTTTCCTTTAAAAGGTCATGTGTCTCTTCACAACAATATAACCCTAAGACCTGCTATGTCACTGGCTTTCTCCTATAGCAGTAACTAATCACCTCTGAGTTCCTAAGAGGGGCTTACTTGGGGTTGCTTCCAATCCTGGATTCTATTCTTTTATTCTCCAATGGAGGACTACAGGAGACTGGTACCTTCAAAAGACTCGCCAGGGCAGCTTCTGGGTAATTTAAATGTTAGATATTTTGGAAATGAGATCAAAGAAACACTCTTGAACCACTATGGAAAAGAAGACCTCAGGGAAACTGAGAGAAAGGAACCGGGATGAAAGATTTCAGTATTTTAACCTTGCAACATGTTACTCAATGGAAATGGTGCTTGTAACCAAATACTAGGCTTGTGTTACTTAAAGAATCCCCACCCTGAATATTTGTGGGAGTTCCCTGGTTGCTGAGTTTCAGAAGAGAGCAGCCTCTGCTATAAGCTGTGAACAGCCACTGATTGTAGAAATAGGTAGTTTCACACAAGACATAACAAAACATGTATTCTGTTCTTTCTCAATCACTCTATGACCGACTTGTCACATTGTTTCATTGTGACACCTCCATTATCAGATTCAACGCCCCTTCCTTCTTTCCCTCTGTCATTCTAAACCAATTCTGGTTTTTTGATGCTCAGGGGGAAGAACGCCAATTTCTTTGTAATTTTTTTCATAGATTATATATTGTTTTGAATTTAACTGATTGCTCACAAAACTTAATAACTCCTCAGAGAAAAAGCATTCCAAAAATAAATTTCTTTCCCATATCCTACTGATGCTTAAGTTTCTGTTGTATAATTAATTTCATATAACAGTCTTTTAGTTTTTAAAATACATTTATTTATTGTATGTGTGTGCAAGTCTGCAGTCACAAATGAGGACATGGGCAAGTGCCTACACACACACACACACACACACACACACATACTCACACGTGAGACATCTTGAGAGATTTGTTTCTGTCTGTCTACAGTGTGGGTCCCAGGAATTAAACTCAAGTCCTCAGACTTGGCTGCAAGTGCCTTTATCAACTGAGCCATATTACCAGCCACAGACATCATTTTATAAACATCATCCATTGACTTCACATCAACAACACACTTGTGCCAAGGTCTTTACATCATATCAGAATAACCTAACTTTTACAAATGAGAACAACAAAAAACCCATCCCCTACCAGGTTAAAAAAAAAAGTCATTTCATTTCAACAGTTGCTCCCACAACTGTCATAATCAATGACTGTCAAATGCCTTTAATAATACAGTCTGCCCCACTGGGACAGTCAAAATGATGCACAAGAACTTGTTCTGTAACTTAACTACCACCCTTCTCTGAACCATGGTTCCTCCTTTATCACCAAAGGATTCAGATAAACCTTGAAAAGTAAACCAAACACAGGACACTTGAGCAAACTGGTGGTGAAAGACTCAGTACCCTATATTATATATCATAGGGGGTAGAAGACCCAATCACCTATATTATATATCATAGGGGGCTAGAAGACCCAGACCCCTATATTATACATCATAAGGGGGTAGAAGACCCAGACCCCTATATTATACATCATAAGGGGGTAGAAGACCCAGACCCCTATATTATATATCATAGGGGGATAGAAGACACAGACCCCTATATTATATATCATAGGGGGCTAGAAGACACAGACCCCTATATTATACATCATAAGGGGTAGAAGACCCAGACCCCTATATTATATATCATAGGGGGCTAGAAGACCCAGACCCCTATATTATACATCATAAGGGGGTAGAAGACCCAGACCCCTATATTATACATCATAAGGGGGTAGAAGACCCAGACCCCTATATTATATATCATAGGGGGATAGAAGACACAGACCCCTATATTATATATCATAGGGGGCTAGAAGACACAGACCCCTATATTATACATCATAAGGGGTAGAAGACCCAGACCCCTATATTATATATCATAGGGGGCTAGAAGACCCAGACCCCTATATTATACATCATAAGGGGGTAGAAGACCCAGACCCCTATATTACATATGATATGAGTAATAGCACAGCAGCATGATAGAATTAGAGATAATCATTTAAAACTTGTGTTTGACCCCAGAAAAAGGCATATTGTTTTCTGCTCTTGTTTTAAATTTTAATTTATTAAGGACAGCTATCACAAATAATCACAGTAACCTTAGTGTTTTCTTGGCTAGAGTAAAAATTTCTGACTGGACATGGATAAATGTCATAGAGCAGTCCCTGAGTGTGGAAAAGCCCACTAGGTGACTAGGAGAATACACACACACACATACCCAACTACACACATACATTCACACTTACACATGCACACACACATACCTACACACATGCACACACATGTGTGCACACACATGTACACACACATACCTACAGGAACACACATATACACACCTACACACACATACACACCTACACACACGTACACACCTACACACACACATACACACCTACACAGAGAGAGAGAGATTTGAGGAATGCATACTCATTGCCTGGATACTAGTTTCTCTGTTTCCAGACTCTATTACAAAACTAACGATCACGTTTATTTCTTCAAGCTCTTATCCTCATTTAACTTTATTCCCAAATGGCCTCACAGCAGCACAAAGCCTGTAATAATTTCTTTCTAATGCTTTCTTCCTGAGACATTTATTTTCCAGTTGTTTAAATGTGAGATCTTGAAGATGAAAGTGTGCCCCTTCAACAATTCAGAGATACACAAAGTAGAAATAAAAAGATTTTCTTATTTACAGGTCCTAGTGGGTACAGAGCTTGCCGGGAAGCTATGCACACCCAAATCAGAGGTAAAGGGAATAGAGAGACAGGAACTCACGGAGAAATGACTTTACTGGGGCCAAGCTTCCCATAGTGGAGCTATGAAAAGCAGACACAAGGTCCAAAAGAATCACTATACATCTTTACAGTGCGTGGAGGGTGCAATAGCCAGGAAGAGCAACCAAGGAAGGTGTATCAGCTATTCCACAGGAAGCCGGTACCCAGAGGTGGAAGGATATATCCACCATGTGAACTACGGCCATCTGGATCAATCACATTGAGGACCTCTGAGTGAAGAGCTAGAACCAGAAACTTCCAAGAGTGACCGAGTCCTGGTTCTGGTATGAAAAAATTAAATATGCATATTTATATTAACTTAATTATGTGGAGTTGGGGGGGGGGTAATAGGTGTGTGCACATGAGTTTCCAAAGAGCCCAAAGGTGTTAGATCACCTGAAACTGGAATTATTAGCAGTTGTGAAACACCCATCATGGATGCTAGGAACCTAACTTTGATTATTTACAAAAATAGTAAGTATGTGCTCTTAACCATCTCTCTAGCCCTTACAGATGAATTTAAAATATATGCATAGGCAGCATAAAATTATAAGAACCCATCACACCAATAATGTGCACTCTCCCCCAATACAAATCCACTGACCCAACTTTGTTCATTTATAGGTATTTTCATAATGGCTTTTGATTAGATGGCATTGCCCCTGAGAGTCTACATAATAATCCAAAGAATGAGAAACATATAGGAAAGTACTAGTTTAAGCCACCTAGAGATATATAAACTAATTTCAGATGCAGCAAATGGTCTCCAATTTTCCTCAGACACTCATGTAAAAATATGACCCACAAAAATAGTTGGTTTATTATTTTTAAAACCACATGATACACTTGAAATAAATTATCTTTATGAAACTCATCACTATGTTCGATGAATAAACTCCAATAAAAAAAATTAAGTCCTAAGAAAAATATCTGGTATGAATTTTGCCTTGGTTAGGGTTTCTTTTGCTGTAAAGAACATCATGACCAATGCAACTTTTATAAAGGAAAGACATTTAATGGGGTGGCTCGCTTACAGTTTAGAAGTTTAGTTCATTATCATCATGGTGGGCATGGCCACATGCAGGTAGACACGGTGCTGGAGAAGGAGCTGAGAGCCCTATATCTTGCAGGAAACAGGAAACAGACTGTGACATTAGGAATAGTCTGAGCATGGAGAACTTAAAGCCCACCCGAAGAGTGGCACACTCCCTCCAACAAGGCCACACTTCCCTATTAGCTTATAGGAGCCGATTACATCCAAACTACCACAAATACAATGAAAAAAAAGAAAAATCAAACAGAAAGCATTGCTTTTAATTTTTTTTGTTGTTTAATTCTGAACTTCCTGAAGTACTTTTGACAGAACATGAATCCCATGAGATGCTTTGGAAAGGAAAGGCGATGGTCAAATCAGCCTGAGAAATATAGAAATCCCTAGTGGCAAAGCTCCACAGGGCTCTGTAGAAGTCGAATCCTGGTTTAAGCAGTATTTCTTCCCTTCTGTTTTGATTTTTTTCCTATGGAATTTTTTTGACCATTCTACTATCCCACATGACTGCTCAAGGTGTTATGCAACCTATCTGGAGTGGCTTCGACAGACTGGAAGGGAGTGTGACCTGGCAGAGAGATCAGCCAATGAGAAAGGTGCAGAGCTGGGCCAAGTGTTCTGGAGTACTCACTATCAGGTGAATTAGCATTTCAAAGCCTTGATAGCTGCTGACTTCCTTGGGTTGTCTTAGCAAAGTACCACAATGTGTGTCTCAAATACCAGAACAAGTCTGTGCTTCTGTGCTTTCTTCAAATACTAACCTTTTCTCTTTTTTCTGTCTAGCCACTGGTAGACCCATCAGTCTTCGGCAATTCTTGGTTTGCAGACGTGTCATTCCCATCTGTGTGATCGGAGAGAGCTGTTCGGTTTGTTGTTTTTCTGTCTCGTCAGATCATCTTTCTATGCGTGTCTGTGTCTCCGACTCATCTCTTCTTTGAGAAGCTTTGATCATGCTGGCCTCACTTTACCTGGTGTTATATTACCTTGTTCTAACTTTCATTGTCAATGGGTCTATTTCCAAATAAGGGTGCATTTATAGATAAATGGAGTTACAATGTATGTGTGCTGCTGTGCAGGACATAATTCTCCCCACAACAGAGATCTATACTATCTGTCTCATAAAATGATTATAAGACATACCCAAGAGACAGAAAGAATATGTTGCAAATGACTCTAGTCCCTGGATGAAGTGCTCCCTCCCTGCTCCATCCTCATAAATGAATGTAGAAATAAACTAACTTCATTCCCTGTCACTTCACTGGTTACATGGATGAATTGCTCTGTTTTCACATTGGCTTGAGATGCTGAGAGTAGATTCTCCTTGGTTTGCTAAAGGTATATTCCATGAAAATCTGGACCTCAAATCTATTGCTTCTAAGCCTCTTATGCTGATATTAGAGTCAGGATTCTGTTAGAATCAAAACGAAAACTAATACCTGAAACAAGAGAAAGATCTAAGAAGATAGAGACAAATTTTCAAGCAATCAAGTCTTTAATCTTTTACAAAAAGACCTCATCCCACCTAATGGACCATTGACCTAAGGAGTATGATGATAACTTGTCTGGGTCAGGCCACAGCCCTGGCCTCTTTCCTTATAGAAGTGTGTGTGGCTGGGCTTCAAGGACACAGTCAATTACAGTTGCTTCAGAGAAGTACTTATCATCAGCATGACATGGGAGTCAGCAAATATAACCACACACAAAAGATCATAGAGATATATGGGCCCACCAAGGAACAGGATCCACCTCGACCCTAACCACAGGGATTCCTGGAACATTTAGGAGAATGTAGGCCACAAAGAAAACTAGCACCAAACCACAGTGGAAACAGGACTCTGGAGTTAGGAAGAGGTCTGGTCAGGGTGTGCCATAAGTGCTAAAGAGTATGATTGAAGACCAAGCCTTAGGCACAGAGACTCTGGCCCATGGTGTATACTGTGGCCGTATCCACTGGTGAACTGGGGAACGTGTCTCAAGAACGAGAAAGCAGGTTATGTTTAGAAACATAGAGGACATAACGTCCTTGTGTTCACAGACAACATTAGGGAAACCAGGAATGCTAAACAGGCAGGGTTGTCTCCTCGATAGAGGAGATGTATGTCTGTTTTCCACCCAGAAGGCTGGGAATGGATGTAGGTAATAGCCAAGTGATCTATGCTGTCTGTAGGGCCAGGCCACACCTGAATCTCCTTAGACTGTTACATTTATCTGAGACTCCTTTATCTTGAGCATTGTTTCTTGGCCAACAGAACCCATTCCTGGGGGAGATGTCACATGTGCTTTATAGCTTGATGACCTCTGTGCTATCTGTATGACTGAGACCACACCAGATCCTCCTCTAGGCCCTTAAGTTATAGAACCCATGTTTATGGAAAAGGTCTAGTTTCAGTACTGTCATGCCTTATGCTTTATTGTGCACATGGGATTGAGATCATTGTTATCAAGAAACCTTTTCCCGAACTTGTATGTATGTCAATGTTTACTGCGTGGTGTCAAACTCCAGAAGTTTGAACCAGCACTGGCTACTAATTCATGTTGAACCAGATTTCCTTCTTGCTTCATGTGGATTGTTGCTCTGCCATTGTGGCATCTGCAGGGGCCCACACAGAGAACCAAGGTACAAGACAGGATCAAATCAACACCAGCTGCTTTGATTCTTCTGCCTGAACTGGGTGGGTTTAGAATACCACATTGCAAAAGCCTTTCATTACACTGCTAATAAAGAGGAGAAAAGGGTGTGGGGGGAATCTGCCTGATAGATATGACTATAAAATAATAACGATAATGATAGTGATTATGATGATGATCAGCCCGTCCAGTAAAGTGACAATAGGTAAATGGAAAAATGTTCTCACAGTCCTAGCAAAGCTGTAACTGTTCCAAAGTTCATAGAAGTTGCTTTTATTTATACTTAGAAAATCTTCTAACTATTAAGTATTGTGAACTGAAATGTCCAAAAGAAAAGAAGTTCCTGTTAAAGATTCTACTCAGCTAATGCAATGGTCGTGGGGAATCAGAACATCACAAATCTTGAGTCAACATTATCTTGGACTGCCTTTACTCTCCTTAATAGCCATGAATTGTTCACCTCTGAGTCTGACCTAACACTCTTTGTAGAATCTAGTAAAAGTTCCTGGAATACATTAACTTAGTATGCTATGGGATTATACTCTTGTATATTGTAGGTATTTGTTCTTCCTACTGGTTGAAAAAAAAACCTAATTGGTCAGAAGACAGACAGAAAGTATGGGTAGGGATATCAGACTAAGAAAATTCTGGGAAGAGGAAGAACAGAGCAGAGATGTCAGGCAGATGCAGAAGAAAGATGAAATGCTGCTCTGAGAAAAGGTACTAAACCAGTTGACTAACCAGGGATTAATTTAAGAGTAAGAGTTAGGAAGTAATATGCCTGCGCCATAGGAGGAAGACCGTGTAATTAATATGTGTCTGAATCATTTCTGGGGACTAAGCAGCTGCAGGCAGGTCTGGGCATTGGGCCAGACAGCTCAGAATTTTTTTACTTCTACATTAGTAGACTCTTCTTTTCCACCAACTTAGACTCAAAGAATGTCATTCTACAGCATGTCTGAGACCTACAGCAGAGATGTCCCCACTTATTTATAGCCACCTACAGATTTGAAATAGTCCTTTGAATTATGACTTCTATTCTTCTATATCTACACAACCTTCATGAAACCATCTACTTGCTGGAATGTTATTTGAGACAACATGAATCCATGTTCTTGGGTTATGGTCACCCAAATATATACTGTTTATTTAAGGTGGGATCTGTGGTTTTGTCAGCAACTTATGAAAATTTGATTTTGATGCATTATGAATGGAATATAGAAAAGCTTAGAGCTTTGGCTTAGAAAAGCCATTGGGTACCAGAAGCAGAGCACGATCCATTCAGATGGGAGCTTAGAAGATGGTGGTGTTTGGAGACAGAGAGACCATTCAGAGAGGAGCAAGGGATCTATCAGGACCTGGCCCGGGGGCCATGTAGTACTTTGTCTAAGAAGTGTTGGGTTAAAGGTGATAGACTGATTATTATTTTGCAGAGGAAATTTCAAAACAGTAGAGCATTTAGGCCGGTGCTGAGGACACAGCTGAAATGGACAGAAATCAGCATAGCCAGAGAAGCCTCCTGCTGCCTTGTACAGAGACAACAGAGAGTATTTCCTCAGAGTCAGTGTGTGAATGTGTGTGTTCATATATGTGTGTCCATGTGAGTGCCAGTGTGTGTCTATGTGTGTGTTTGTGTGCATGTGTCTGTGTGTGTGTGTGCCTGTGTGTCTGTATTGTGTCTTTGTGTGTATGCTTACACATATTTCTGTAATACAAACATTTTTAGGATAATTTTTTTGACTGATTACAGACTCTTGGGGAAAAAAAATCAAGGTCTTTTCTTGACCAATACAAAATAAGACATAACTCTAAAACTTACTTGCCTCTAAAAGAGGGAAAATGTTATTTTAAGACCTGCTCAGTCTTCTTAAAAGCTTTTAAAAAAAGACATAAAGTTTACAGATAATCCCAATAAGCATTAGAAAGTTTCTCTTTTACAATGAATTTAGTACAATAACTTATCTGTACACCTTTAGCTCTTTCAGTGTTAAAGAGGAGTAAAATAATTTGAGAAACTACTCATTAAATGCCCCTCCTGCTTCCTACTAAGGCAAACAGGACACAGAAAAGTAAAGGAGGAATTTTTAAAGGGCAAACATTGATATGTCTGGCATTCATTCTGCTTTTACTTTCCTTATAGACCTAATTTTTTTAAATCTTATTTAGAAAAAGTGATTTCTGAGTACCTGTTATAATAAGATTCACATTTTTTAACACATAATTAACTTAAATTTGTTTAAAAAGTAGAACTGGTCTGATTCTCCATTTACAATAAGAAAGTGTACTTAAACAATGATCTTCTCTTAGTAAAATATACAGAAAAAGTGGCTTAGAGAATGAGGATTTTATGTTTTATCTTTTTACAATAAGTAGGTAAAAATCTGATGATGAGGTTGAGTTGTAAAAGCCAGATTTGCTGTGGGTATAGCCTTTATGTTCTGCACTGCCTATATTTGCAGTGGAGAAATCATATAAAAAGAATTATTACTACTTGTGGCATTCTTAATAAGTTAAATAACAATTGTAAAAATAACTTAGTACAGATAGTAGCATTTATTTGTAAAATTTTTTTCTATTGTAGACACTGATCATTGTGTCATGGTCTTCAGTTCTACGGGTTGATGGTTAAGCAAACAAAGGACATTGGACATCCAAACTGACCCGAGACATTTCTGTCAGTTATTCTAAATCTATGACTTGCACTTTGGGGAGGTTTCAATTATCTCCACATAAAATAAATATGGGGTGTCTTATTAAAATGGACAGAGGAGGGCTTGGAGAGATGGCTCAGCATTTAAGAGCACTTGCTACTTTTTCAAGGGACATCTATGTGGTCACTCACAATCATCTATAACTCCAGTTCTATCGGATCCAATGCCCTCTTCTGGGTACACACCAGTTCACAGATATAGAAACATGTACGCAAAACAATCATATACATAAAATAAAAAATAAATTTACACACACTTCAAAAAGATGAAGGACTGTATAAGCCGTCTTGACTGAAGAGGAACATTACTCACAATCATGAGGAACTTTAGAACATGATGTTTACAAATTCAACTTTGGCTACACCCATAATAGAGTTTTCACATGGTGAGCTCCCAGGAGACAAAGAGCTAGAGGAATGATAACCAAATGCAGATGATTTGATCAACTTGAAAAGGGACCAATTAAAGAGTCAGTTCAGCTTGGAGAGAAAGGACTTGAAGGTGCTTCTAACCACTATCCACCTTACAGAACTTCAGAAGACAAACTCAAATTTAGTTCTCCTCTTGGACTTAGTAAAGTCAAGGAACACATCACACAGACCCGAGAAAAACTGGATGGGATTTATCTCAACTACATCACCATCAACAGTGGAATACCCCAAGTAACAGACAATCCCTCTAACACATGTCTACTAGTGCCTACTTTCTAAGTTTTTAATCCCTTTCTATTTAGATATTTTTTAATAATTTAAGATATCTGAAACTTTCTTTGCTATATTCCCAAATGACAGAAATAATGCTAATCTTGGTCTTGATGATGCTAAAGGATGATACTATGCTTTTTTTTGGTTGTTTGTGTCTTGTTTTTCAAGACAGGTTTTCTCTATGTAGCCCTGGCACTGTCCTGGAACTCACTTGTAGACTGGGCTGGCCTCAGACTCAGAGACCCACTTGCCTCTGCCCCCAACCCTCAGTGCTGGGATTAAAGGTGTGAGCCTCCACTACACAGCTGTGATAATATACGCTTTCATTAATCATGTTTTTGGTGTATCTAATTGCTTACCCAGACCAGCTACTTTACTTAAATCTTCATATTTTAAAAGTTTTTCTTCCCACTGCTAAGGAAGTCTCTCATAAGCCATTGCAAACAAGACTACAGTAAATGGAACAGATCCTCCTCAGTTCTGCAAATGCTGTAAAGGATTTTCGACTGACAGAGGCTGAGTCATGGAGGGCAGACCAGATCCTCTTTCTGAAGGCACCTAGACTGATAATGGCACCAAATGACGAACAGGAAGGTAGCTTATACATATGTGCTCAACAGAGGAAAGATTCGAGCGAGATTTTATCATTTTGCTTGAAAACATTTTAGTATTTGAAACTTAAAAAATAATTTCTGGAATTTTCCATCTCCTATTTGTGAGTCATAGTTGATCATAAATAACTAAACCATGGATAAGGAAAGACTTCCACACATTTTCCCTGAAATTCAATAGAATGAGCTTGGCTCCTGGCCCTTCCAAGTTCTGTCTGTGTATCTTTGCCCAGAGTTTGGGTTTCTCCTTTTAAAATAAAACTAATAAAGTTAGTCCCTTAAGACCATTTGGGGTTTAAAGAGAAATGATGGTTCTACATTGTGAGTCACTAACCTAATGCTAGTTTCTCTCTTTCATGAGTTCAATGATCTGCTGTACCCGCAGACACTCCTGAAGCCCAAGGTTACTTTATCATGCTTTGAGAGAAGCATCACACTGGCTGTAGAAAGAACAACCTCCTGTACACTGCATACCCAGTTCTGACAGGGCCCTGTTTGAGACATCTTGTTCAACTCCATCATTAACCCATGAGCATTACCATATCACATCCTTAGGGCATGTGTGTTCCACACAGCCTGGATTTGATGGTCCAGGTCAATCTGGAGCCCTGTGAGGTCTCTCCTCCTCCCTTACATCTAATCTATTAGCTGTGGGGTTGATTCCTCTGCAGTAAGAGCCTGTTGTTTTGATAACACATGCAGTTCATAACTCTCCTTGCAATTTTCTTTTTTTCACTTTATCCCCAAGCTTTAAGAGTCTAACTGGATCTTACCTCCCACCAGCACTGCACACTGAGAGACCTCCTGCTTTACAGTCCTCACAAACAGTGCCGCTTGCTTTTCTCCTTGCTATGAACAAATGCCTGGCCAAAAGAAATCTAAGGATGAGAGGGTTTATTTGGGGCCATGATTTAAGGGTATATAGTCCATTGTAGCCAGGAAGGCACAGACTCAGGAGAACAGGTGGCTGGTCACATTCAATCAAGTCAGGAAGCAGAAGATGAAATCTCAATGTCTGGCCCCAATGACCCGATTCCTATAGAAAGACTCTATTACAAACATTTCTATGACTCTCCAGAGCAGCACCCCCAGCAGAAACAAAGTGCAAATGTACAAGCCTATGAAGGATGCTTTATATGGCACCCACAGCTAGAATGTTCAAAGGAGAAGGTTTTTGAAGGTCACTGAGCCAAAGCTGCATCCTACTAACAAGGCACCTTGAATAAGTGGCTTTTCTTCCCTGGGCTTCTGGGTCTGAATCTGAAAATACCATAGTAGATGCCCTAAAGGAGGATGAGGATTCGGTGGTATTCGGGTACTATTGTCTAATTTCAAATGTATGGCTTAGGACAAGGGTTCAGTGACTCAAACAGGTCTGAACTAAAGAGAGCTGTAAAAAAACCAAGAACACATACCACCACCACTATCTGGGAGTCAGAGGCATCTTGACTACTGTCAAATTGCATGGCTACACATTAACCAGCCCCAGTCTACTACCCAGAGAGAGTAAGCACTGTCACAAAGCCTAGGGCATGTATGCTGCACTCCGACAATTTTTACGGTGACATTAACTAAACGTGATTCCCTGAGATGCAAGACCTCTTTCCTCTGAAGCCTTTGAGGACAGACACTTTGCTTTGTGAGGCAAGACTGAAGCTATGGACATCAGAATCCCACCATCCTTCCTAGAAGTCAGCATTGCCAGATTAAGCTAGTAGTTCAAAAGTCTCTCCCATCCTTCTCCCCAAGTCTAATAACAAGGAGGTCAATTTTCTTAAACATTGGTACAAATATTAAAGCAAAGACAGGTAGATGCTGTAATGACCTAGAAATTGTGAAAGGTGTGTCCCTTGCTTCCCTTCACAGCAAGAGCAGTAAGAGAGACAAGAAGAATGCACAGATTCAGGATATGAATTCTGTCTTTTTGTTTGCTAGCGCTAGGACCCAGGGCAGGTGTTTTCATCTCTTATCTCAGGTTCTTATCAATGAAATGGGAGTGATGATAATAGCACATACTTCATGGATTTGCTAGAGGATACAAATAAATGTCATAGAAACACCAGAGAAAGGCTCACTGTATCTGCTGTAGCTACTGCACAGGCTCCCCAAAGTAGCTCCCTGTTAGGCAGAGAGAATGCGGGGCCCTCCTCCAGAGTAAAAAACTCCACAAGCGTATTTTGCCTCTCCAAACTCCAGACAACAGAGTTAATAACTAATGTGCTCTCAAAGCAGGGGAGTGGCATTGAGGTTCCTCTGAGCTCTCAGCTACAAAGGTAGAGCTGAGGTGCAGAAGATGCCAGACTCCTCTTGGGAAGAGGAAGCTTCATAGACCCTTCAGATTTTTTTTTCAAAGGGTTGAAATGAATTTAGCACGAGAGAGAGAGAGAGAGAGAGAGAGAGAGAGAGAGAGAGAGAGAGAGAGAGAGAGAGAGAGAGAGAGAGAGGGAGAGAGAGAGACAGAGAGAGAGAGAGAGAGAGAGAGAGAGAGAGAGAGAGAGAGAGAGAGAGAGAGAGAAAGAAATAATTGCGATTGTGAGAGTTTCTAAATGAAGAACTAACTGGGTTCCAAGAGTCATTTAGAAGAACACACCCCGGGCTCCGTTTCAGCAAACTCTGTACCCTGGAGGACTCTGATGTCCTCACTTTTTCGGCTATCATTCCCAGAGAGCCTCAAAGCAACTCCATGGGCCACCAATTAATGACTCTCTGCTTGACAACTGCATTTATGTATAGTCCGTATCTGAGTTCATTGGGAAAAGGTTTACTGGCAGCTTCATGGGAAGCCAGCTCTCAAATAAGCATACATGGCCCCCAAGAGCCCAAAGAGGAAGTATTCTCTTTGTCACAGTCTCTATTTCAGAGACTGTCAGTAGCTTTGGAGGGCCCTCTCATGTGATGTCAAGGCTGGAGTTCTCCTTCAGTGGCCTGTGCAGTTTGTGTCAGCTACCAGTTCATCCCTCATATCCGGAAGTCTCAGAGTCATCACTTCCACTCCTCACTGACTCACCTTAGCACTCAACATAAAGAAATTCTGGGTGTTATTCAAGAGATATCACAAGTTCTTGTGTGGCTTGAAGCTCCTGAGGAGCGGTCAGTCTCTAAGCCCATTTGATTTTTCATCAGGAACTTCTCTGAGGGAACAGAGCATCCTTGAGGGGCAGGTGGTGGGATGACTTTAATTGTTAATTGCTCCAACAGGCTGAAGTCCCTATGTGCTTCCAAATGCACCAAGAAGTTTCTTTCTTATAATTGTTTCATCTAATTGTTTGTTCTGTAATTAAATTTTCCACCCATCTTTCTCAAAAAGGGGTGGGAGATGCTGGTTCATCAGACCTTTTTCTGATCAAATTCCAGAATGATAATACTCTAAGAAAATTCAGAAACCTCCAAAACAACTTCCAAACTTCACTATTTTTCATATTTTTAGTTCTAATAACCAGAAATTTAGTCAAATTGTATGACATTAAGTTTCCTACTTCAAACAGTTTCTAAAAGTCACAGTAGTCAGGATTAACATCAGTGATTTCTTCTAGCTATGACCTAGATGTGCCTTCAGCTTTTATCTGCCTCTCTCTGCCTTTCTCTGACGCATGAGAATGTATAGCTGCCCCGAGATCCTCCTTGTCTAAGCCAGATGGTCTTCTTGAAACAATAACCACTGGGCCCAGGTTGTGTGCAAGACCTAGACACACACACGGCAGTGTGGTCAGTCTTCTACTAAAGGGAAACTGAGTCACAGGACATGCACATGACATCCTTTATGGCAAATGATGCAGATGCAGGCAGAAGAAGAGACATCCCAAAGAGATGCATATTGCCAGAGCCATATTTAGACAGAGACCCAAAAGCGAGGTCTTTGAGACGTTCAGCAAAAAAAAGGCACCTGGAGCCAAGCCAGAAGACTGGAGTTTGACGCACCACTGTAGAAGAAAACCTACACCCACCTGTTGTTCTTTGATATTTGCACACATGCTCTCTCTCTCTCTCTCTCTCTCTCTCTCTCTCTCTCTCTCTCTCTCTCTCACACACACACACACACACACACACACACACACACACACATACACACACGGGATGTACACAAGTGCACACACACTAATGGACACACTCTGATACATATAAGGAGATGAATGTAGGTAGGTTCACACAGACTAGCACATACAAGCAAGGGAGTACACATAAGCATGCACACATTGAAACAGGAGAGTGTATACAGGCACACACACAAGTGAGTATGGACGTGCATGCACGGTGCACATACATACACACAGGTGAATGTACACAAGTACACAAGTGCATATATAGTAACATTCACAGGTGAGTGCATCCAGGCATACATATTGTACATAACACATTCTCTTCTCCTCTCTCTCTCTCTCTCTCTCTCTTCTCTCTCTCTCTCTCTCTCTCTCTCTCTCTCTCTCACACACACACACACACACACACACACACACACACACACACACACATGAAATAAACATAATAGAAATCTAAACTTAAAATCTGCATGGGTGGAAAAATACAGTTAGAACATATGTACCCAAAATGTGATATCCCATAATTACCCTGGATCTTGTATTGGTTCTTTAGCAATATCTGCTCTTACAGAAAGGGAGTAGATCCTGATGGAGTTAGGTAGGAACCGAGAGGAGTAGAATGGGGGGGGGGGGCACAATCAGGATATACTGTGTGAGAAAAGAATCCATTTTCAATAAATAGAAAAAAAAAAAAGACTGCTCTTTTAGTTTTTTTTTTTTCCAGAATGCCCCTCCCACACACACCCTCGTTGACATCACGTTGGGCCAGCTTGTACATTTTAAGTGAATTCTCAAAAATCAGTCTGCACACGGAAGAACCTATCAATTTTGGACCACGTTTACAGATAACTAGTCCCAGAAACTAGTCTCTTCACAGTTGTATTCATTAATGTTTTTTCCTCAGGGGCAGATGCTCCCACATTAGGACTGGTCCTGAGGAATAGAGCAGGGATTAAAGCCTGACCTGATATTGACATCCACAAATGGGAGTGATGCCCCTGACTCCAGGAACAACTGATAGCATTACCCCTCTGACCCCTCTCTCTTTGCTGAACCCCTTGTTCTTTCAGTACTACTTACAAAGCTAACTTTCTGCCAAGCTCATCCTAACCACTAACATCCTAAGCCCCACAGTAAACAGGTGCATCAGTGCACAGAAAACACATGTAGAAAGTTCTCCTCTCCTTCAGATAGGACTTAATTTGTAAAGCATTATTCTTGACTAAGTATTGCTTTCTGTATGATTTTCATAGCTTTCACTATTTGGTTAATATCATATGAGGACATGTTATCTATTAAATCAATAGATCTAATTATATTTTTAAAAAAAAAACTCAACTTTGTTATTGGTAAGATGGCTTAGAGACAAAGGTACTTGCCATGCAAAGCTGATGACCAGGTTAGATCCCCAGAACTCAAGTAAAGTTAGTAGAATAGACTCCACAAGCTGTCTTCTGGCCTCCACCTTTCCCCATGGCATGTGCATGTGCATGCCCTTGCCAAGACACCTCTCTCTCTCTCTCTCTCTCTCTCTCTCTCTCTCTCTCTCTCTCTCACACACACACACACACACACACACACACACACCACACACACGCACGCACGCACGCACGCCACGCAACGCACGCACACACGCACACACACACACGCACATGCACACACACAGTCACACACAAATATTACATTGTTAAAACTTCAGCTTTCTTGTTTTCTAATCCACTTCATCAGTGCATTAAAGAAGACTGTAGATAGCCATTCTTACCTGGCATTAGGTAAGGCTGCTTACTTGACTCAAGTTATTATTATTATTATTATTATTATTATTATTATTATTATTATTATTATTCTGCATTGAGTCTCCCTTCCTGAGTGCTCTAACTCCTCATCAAGAGACAGAAGATTGGCAAATACGCTCCGAGAGAACGATAGGGTATACAGATTAGTTAAGCACTTAACTGAAATAAGAAGAGGGCCAGAGAAAAGGAGGTGGGGGAGGAGGGAGGACAGGGGAAGGGAAGGGAGGGGAGAGAGACAGGAGGGAGAGGAGAGGAGAAAAAGGGGAGGAAGCTCTCTTCTGAGTATGTTCTTTGAGTCCCCCTCACTGCCTGGTTATCATTTACCCAATCTTAAATTCGTGTCTAAAGATCATTTCCTTCACACGACACACAATACACAGAGAGAGAGAGAATTCTCTAACCTCCAGGTCTTGACTGCCTGTGCCCCCAGGGATTTCATGTCTTTGCAGTTATCCCAAAGGGTCACAGCAGCCTCTGTTCTGCCCCTATCACTAGATTGCCTGCTGCAGCCCTCTGTAGGCCTGGCACATGTGACAGATGAATGTGCTCGGATAAATGACCTCTGACTTGTTTCTTCCTCGTTTTATGCCTCACAATAAGTATTTTTGGAGAAAGGGGGATTTCAAGTCTATTTTTGCAATGTAGTGCTATTAGTGTTTTTCCTTATATATACTTTTTTTTTTCTCAAAAATTCAAGTCAAGGACCTGTGAATAAGAGCAAAAGTCAGGAGGGCTGCAATCTGGCTCAGTGGTAGCATTCTAGCCTAGCATGTGTAAGGGCCACGAGTTCGATTCCCAGTATTATCAAGAGGAAGAAAGAATCTAAGGCAGAGGACAGTCGGGTAGGACCCAACGCCAACGTTCTGTTTTCAGCATAGTTGAACATGACGCTGTCACACATTCAAGTCAGCAAATTATCTTTCTGATTTTGTGCCAACAAGATCATGGACACAGACCTGTTGCCTGTTCAAGTTAACAAGGTAAACCATTTCCAAATCTTAGATATCTGCACAGCAGCAGAGTTCCTGTGAAGGCAAGAAGTTCATGGGGGATTGTAATGATGTAGCCATGTGTTTCTTGGCACACCAATTTGTTCTATCTTGAGAAATATCCGATAATCCCAGGCTTCATTTTGCCATCTCTAAAATGAAAAACTGCACTTTTTTTTTTATAAAGACTGTTGTATTGGTCAAATAAACAGATATATAAAAAAATGTTTCTATATAGTAAAAATCATATAGATGCTTATGCTCATCAAAGATGCTAAACAGACATTCTCCTCTATGAAATGAAAACAAGAAGAAATTTGACAACTTGTTAATCAAATTAAGGTCAAGTGTATCCCTGCAGGAAGTTCAGGGCACAGCCAGGACTGCTTTGGCCTGTGGAGTTGCCTTTTATCTGTCTACACTTCCTGCAGGGAAGGAAGCCAGAACACACTTCTGATATGAATTCAGTCCATTTTTTCTTATATAAACATACGATCCAATGAAAATAATTCCTTTTGGGAAACAGGGTAAGCTACTACCTCTAGACATAGCCGCCTGCTGTCCCTGCAGTGTTTGTAAATGGATAGATATCAAATGTCCATCTCATTTAAAGGCCTTGAAAGGTTATAAATGAAAGGAAGCCTGGCTGCCTTGACAGGTGCCAGGATACACCGAGCTTAATATTAACATATTTAGAACCTTCTAGATAGAGCCTCAACTTCTCTAGCTCCTGCCTTCCCAAGCATAGAAATAAATCTACTTCCTTCAAGAATTAATGGATTGAAGCTTTCAAGTAGGGTCTAATCTTGGATGTAGAGGTGGCTAAGGTATACAACAAGAATTTTGAAAGTTCTTATATGCTCCACAAACTAGCTCTATAACTTAGATTATGTACATGCTAAAGAGAGCCTTGCCTTCAATTGTATCTTATTTCTCCATGCTATTACTCTCAGGTATATGTTAGAGACAAAAAATTACTTCAAACAACTTATTTTTTCTAACTGACCGTTCATTAATATCATCTGGAAGGTAATAGCAATCAAGCTAGAAAGTAGAAAGTACAATTAAAGCATATTAAAGACTGATTAATACCAGAAAATAAGTTTTTGATTATTCCAGTGGTTGTTTTCTCATGTCCAGAAATGCAAGTGATCTTGACTGAGGTGCAGCCGTAAGCTAAAAACTTTGATGGGTGCTCTAACGCTGATTCCAAGTGTACAGCCCTGCACACTGGCTCATTTCCACTGTCTCTCTGGACAAAACCACTGAAATATACCTTCTCAAATATACTCTTTCTACCAAAAGTAAGACTTTTGAGTAGAAAAAAAATCTTATGGAATAAATTGACCAAATCTATGCAAAATGGGGAGATACTATATAGCCCCGGCAATGTACAATTACGATTCTGCAGGATTCATGGCAGCGTGGATAAAGCACAGCTTTAATAAGAGGAATGAATATAAACTTGTTTGTATCTTATAGATACAACTATGAAAGGTAGCTAAAATCGTATGCTCAAACAACAGCCAGAAAAGAAGGAAGGAAGGAAGGAAGGAAGGAAGGAAGGAAGGAAGGAAGGAAGGAAGGAAGGAAGGAAGGAAGGAAGGAAGGAAGGAAGGAAGGAAGGAAGGAAGGAAGGAAATAACCCCCAAACAGGCAATCCAATCTGTCTTGTGGTGGTTTTTATTTCCTTCCACATTTTTGATACATTTTTTCAGTCTACCACACATGTGGTAAAGCAAACGCTGATACCTGAACAAATTAGCTCGCTTTCACATGACATTCCTCTAGACACCATCAAAGCACAGTCCTCAGTAACAAATCAACAAACGGACAACCTACCTGTGAATTTGCCTTCAGCAGCCCTGCCTTCTGACTCTGCTCTCACTCCTGGCTTTCTCTCCCACAGAAGGCAGCTTGCTTGTTCATTTTGAGCAAAAGTGAAACCACCAACTCTGTTTTACGAACAGTGTCAGCCAATAGCAAGATAAGAAGGAACTTGGGTCAGCAGGTCCTCAGCTTGGGGTAGAATCGTGGGAATAGATGCCGATGTCTTTCTTCAGAAAGCACAGAATTTCCTGGCTTACCAAGTTACCCAGGAACCAGTGTCTGTTTTTGTTGGCTCTCTCTCTCTCTCTCTCTCTCTCTCTCTCTCTCTCTCTCTCTCTCTCTCTCTCTCTCTCTCTCTCTCTCTCTCTCTCTCTCTCTCTCTCTCCAGATATGATGAGCAGGGAGCTGGGGGTGGAAGTGGGGGGTGAGGCAGTTAAGTGGCTTTATTTCTCCGAAAGGGTTTCTGTTCCATGACAAGCCCATCGCATATTCTGCAGAATGCTTTAGATAAAAACACTCTGAGTATCCTCTGGCTTCCTCATGCACTAGGGCAAAGGGCCTTACCTCACGCTGCTGTCTAAAGCGCACCTATGGTCTCACTGCTCATGTAATGCGTTCCCCTTTCCTTTCCCTCTTGCTCAAATAGCTAACTGTGGAAACTCTTGCAACAGGCCTCTCAATCCACCTGGCTCTCTTCCCAACTTTCAGCCTGATTCTCCTTTGCCTCCTGTGATCGCTTGAATGTGAAATGCTCCCCAACCCCCATATTTGAACACTGGGTCTCCATTGAGTGGTGCTGTTTGGGGAGGTGGTATGGCCTTGCAGAGGAGTACCCTGGTAGGGGTCTCTCTCCAGTTTCAATTTGCTCTCTCTGCTTTATATTTACAGTTCAAGGTGTGATCTCATACCTTCCTGCTCTACTCTAGCTGCCTGCTGTCCTACCTTCCAGGTCAGATATTCTCTCTCTCTCTCTGTCTCTCTCTCTCTCTCTCTCTCTCTCTCTCTCTCTCTCTCTCTCTCTCTCTCTCTCTCCCCCCCCCAAGCTCCTAATCCCCTGTCTCTCGCATCCTTGTCAGTGGCACCCCACCCCATGCAGTTAGTCCAGCCATAGTCATAAATCACCCAAGCCTTCTCTTTCTCCCACTCGCTACACGGGTACATCCCATTCGGTCCACCTGCAAAATGTTTCCAATACCCCAACCTGCTCGATCCCTCCTCACTTTGTGAACGGCAGCAGTAGAAAGGAGCTAAGCTCTAGCCCAGTTGCAAAGTGTCTGCTTGTCATGTGCAAGGCCCTGGGTTTGATTCCACGAAGCAGAAAAACAAATAGCAAAGGAAAAAGAAGGAAATAAAAGTGCAGTGACATTGACAAACAAATCATCTGAGTGCACCTTTCAAACCAGAATGAAGTAAAATTATGTCTGTAAATTATAACATCTTGAGCAGACACAAGACACAAACACAAATAAGGTTGTGGGACACTAAGCCAACACACAAAGCAGCTACACGTCTATACATTAATGAATACCCAGTCAAAAAGGAAACATTTCACTTATAAAGCCATCAAGGACAATAAAAAAACCAACCCAGTAAAATGAAGACACTAACAACTTCAAAACAGCCACCATGCCCCCCAAAAAACAAACAACGTAAGTAGAAAAACATCTTATGCTCATGCGTATTGCTAAAATTTTGATAAAATACAAATTAGTACAAAGACTCACTGTGTTCTCTATCAAAATCCAATAGTAGTTTTCACAGAAGTAGAAAAAAAAACAGCTTTAAATACATAAAATATTTCAAATGACCTCTAAATATCCATATCATCTCAAAACAGAATAATCAGTCTAGAAGCCCCAAACTTCATAATCTCAAAACAATTTGACAATTATAACAATATAGTCAATAATTAAGGCAAATACACTAATAAAATAAAATTAACTCTTTCAAGTAAGATTAAATCATTTTAAGCAAGGTTCCATGATCATCTAATAGGAAAGGACATTTTTTAATAAATTCTTTTGGGGAAAAATTGAATCTATATATCAATGAAGTTAGATTTTTACTCAGCACTATATACCCATATACAAAATGTAACTCAAATTGGATAAAAAACCTAACTATAAGAACTAAAACTACAAAAATCTAGAAAATATAAAATGAAACATTTGATGATTTGTAATTTGGCAACTATTTTCTTGATTATGACACTAAAATCACAGTCAAAGAAATAAATAAAACAAATTCAATATTATCTCCATAAAAAAAATGTGGATAAAAGTTACTAATAAACTGGGGGTGGGAATGTAGCTCATGGTACACTCCCTTGCCTAAGCATATGAAAAGGCTTTGGTTTCACCCCTACAACATACATACAAGACATACATCATATAAAAGTTAATCTACAAAAGGCTGAATATACACATATATATGCAATTCATATATAATAAGAAAGTATTACACATAACGTATAGAAAACTTCAAAAAATGCTCACACCTAAATGTAAAATATGGAAAACACTTTAGTAGCCAATTCTCCAGAAAGTAATATAAATATGGCCTATAGAAAAAGTACCATCCTTCTGGCTAGAGAAGCAAGCGGGCTGGCTGCAAATCTTCACATCTCCCCGCTTTCCTCCGAACCCAATTCCCAGTCTCATCCCCAGTCTCATCCCCAGCTCTTTATTAACCTCCTGCTTCAACCTGTCCCCTCTTCTCTGTCCCTATCTCCAGCTAATCATGCAGTTCTTCTCCTCCCACCTTCAATCCCCCCCCCCAGCACACTCCTCCTTCTATCTCAGCCCCCAACTTGAGCAGACAATCCCTGGAACCTCACCTTTCCATACACAAATACAAACAGACTAAGCAAAGAAATCGGAAAACAGTACCTTTCACATAGGCTCGAATAATATAAACTATCTTGGAATAACTCTACCAAACAGATGAAAGATTTGTATGATAAAAAGCTTTAAAACACTGAAGAAAAAAGTTGAAGAAGATATCAAAGTTAGAAGATCCCCCGTTCTCATGAACCAGTAGAACTAACACCGTAAAAATGTCCATCCTACCAAAAGTAATCTATAGATTCAGTACAATCCCCATCAAAATTCCAACACAATTTTTCAGAGATCTTGATAGCACAATTTTCAGCTTCATATGGAAACCACACACTAACTAGGATAGCTCCAACAATCCTGAATAATAAAACAATTGCTGAAGTGATCACTATTCTCAACCTCAAACTGTACTACAGAGCTATAAAGAGTAATAAAAACCAGCATGGTATTGGCATAAAAACAGATGTGAAACTAAACTGAAGAACCAGACATAAGTCCACACACTATGGACACCTTACTTTGAAAAAAGAAGTCAGAATAGACACTTAAAAAAAAAATAACAGCATCTTCAGGGCTGCTCAAACTGAACGGCTTCAGATCCAAGCAGATCCAAATAGATCATACTTATCACCCTGCACAAAATTCAACTCCAAATATATCAAGAACCTCAACATAAGGCCAGATAAACTAAACCTGATGGAAGATAAAGTAGGGAATAGCCTTGAACTCATCAGTCAGAATAGGAAAGGACTTTCTGAACAGAATGTTGGAAGCACAGACATTAGGGCCAACAATTAATAAATGGAACTTTATGAAATAAAAAAAAAAAAGCTGTATGGCAAAGACACTGTCATTCAGACTAAGTAGGACGCTACAGAACTGAAAAAGGTTTTATTTTCTTGTTTGTTTTTTGTTCCAACTATATATCTGATAGAAGACTAATATCCAAAATATACAAAGGACTCAAAAAGCTGGACGTCAACAAACCAAATAATCAAACTTTTAAAAATGGGTTAAAATCTAAACAGAAAATTCTCAAAAGAGAAAATTCAAGTAGCCTAGAAAAACCTAAAGAAAGTTTCAGCGTTTTTTAGTTACTGGGGAAATACAAATCAAAACTACTTTGAGATTTCCTCTTACTCCAATCAGAATTGTGTTAGTTACGGATGCTGTTGTCATTAAGAGACACCGTGACACAGTAACTCTTATAAAGGAAGCATTAAACTGAAGTGACAGTCTGTAGTTCAGAGGTTCAGTCCATTATTATCATGGTGCGGCATGATGGCCTGCAGGCACACATAGCGCTGTTTACATCTTGATCAGAAAGCAACATGAAGTGGACTGAGATGCTGTATCGTATCTTGAACATATATGAAACCTCAAAGCCTACCTCCACAGTGACGCACTTTCTCCAACAAGACCATACCTACTTCAACAAGGCCACACCTCTTAATAGTGCCGTTACCTTTGAGAGTATGGGGGGCAATGACATTCAAATGACAACAAGAATACCTAAGATCAATAAAATAAATGACAGCTCATGTTAGAAAGGATGTGGCATAGGGGGATCTGCAATTGATAACCACTCACCCATTATTGATATGATATTAATATGGAAATGTGTGGCAATACTTCAGGAAGTTATTAATCATATACCTTAAGATCCAGCATATACCCAAAGGATGCTTCATCCTACCGCAGAAACTTATTCAACCATGTTCATTAGGCTCTATTCATAATAGCCAGAAATTGGAAACAACCTAGATGATTGTCAATGGATGAATGATTGTCAATGGATGAATGGATTAAAAAATGTGATACATTTACACAGCTGGATATTACTCTGCCATTAAAAAGAATGAAATTCAAAGGTAAATATGGAACTAAAACAAACCAACCTGAGTGAGAAAACCCAAAGCCAGAAAGACAAATATGGTATGTATTGGCTTATATGTGGATATTAGATATTAAATCATTGATTAGCAAGATACAGCACGTAAAAACCAAAGGGACAAGGGGAAAGTAGCTCTCTCCACAAAAGGGAAATGTAAGAGGTGGATATGGATAGATGGGGGCTGGGATGAAAGGATCAAGCGAGAAAGCAGAGAGAAGAGGGGGGTATTGGGAGCATAGCAAGAAGACCTTTGTGCCCAGAGACTGACGGGGAGACCAAGAACGTTAAGCATACAGGGAAAGATGAGAAGAACCTAAAACCTGTTCTACCATCTAGAAAGCTAGTAATTGGAAGTGATTGATAGTCTAGTAATTATGTTATCTTTGGGTCAAGACATATCAAGCACTCACAACCAGGATTGGAGGCAGCTAATAGCCCAAATGACCTCCAAGCTATCTGTATGACTGAGACCATGCCAGATCCTTCCTTAGGACCTTAAGCTAGTACCTCCAGATCCCACACTGTTGGAAAAAATGACATGTGCCCTGTGTTGAGTTTCGATAGAATTATGCTCTCGTGTGCACAGAGCATTCTATTATACAATGAAACTGTTTTTTCAAAATTATACTGGTTTAAATATGTGGGCAATAAGCCACCTGGCATCAGAATTTCTTTAATCTTGATCCAGGTTGACCAAGTCTATCTGAACCAGGTTTTCATTCTCACCTCTTCATTTTTCCATCTGCCATAACCACCTACAGGGTCCCCTTCAGGTGATGAAGGAGGGACCATGAGAAGAGATAGGTAAAATTAAGGGCCATTTCAGTGATAGTATGGAGAAATCTAATACAGTAAAAGCTTCATAAAGTGTATACATATATATTTGTCAGGATTCTCCAGAGAAATAGTACTTAGAGAATAAATCCTCCCCCCCTCTCTCTCTCTGTGTGTGTGTGTGTGTGTGTGTGTGTGTGTGTGTGTGTGTGTGTGTGTGTGTGTTATTAGAATGACTTGCAGACTACAGTCTGTAAAACAAGTCCCTCTAAGTCAATAAAATCGAGGCAATATGAACTCACAGAGACTGGGAAGCAATCAGCGGACCTGCACAGGTCTGCACCAGATGGTCCTAGAGCTAGAAGGAGAGGTGAACACATACCATCACCCCCAACTCAGAAGCAATCTGTAATTGATAACCACTTGCAAACAAAAAGTTAGTTTTTTTCCAAGGGGCACTTACTGGGGAAGCAAACTACTCTTAAATGTAGGCTGCACGCTCAGCAGTCGATGGCCAACTGAAAATGAACTCAGTGGCATTATGGGAGGTTCTTGCCACATAATGTCATACCAGGAATAATTTTATCTTATTTTTTGCTTTATTTTACTTACATATTTTCTGTCTTTTTACCATGCAAGTCCTTGCATATATATATGTATATATGTATACATATGTATATATACATATACATATATATCATGGCTTCTAGTTTAATAGTCTTATAGGAGTCTTGAGTTAGAAAATGAGTAAATCTTTGCGCCTATATGTTTCTTGTTTTATTTTAGGCTCTTTTCTTTCCTTTTTTTTTTTTTTTGTCCTATCCCATTGTGCTTCTTTTTTTTATTGTATTATATTTATTACTATCTTAGAAGCCTATTTTTTCTATTGAGAGACAGAAAAAGATGTCATGACTAATTCCTTATCACTGTTCCTTGGGGAGCTGCAAGTCAAAACTACAATAAGATGCTATTTTGTATCTGTTAACTATTACTTTAAAAAAAATCAAAATACCAAGTGTTGGCGCGCTTGCATGTAAGGAAACTGGAACTTGAGCTCACTCGTCGATCATAAGACAGAATATCTACTACCAAGCACAGGATAGGAATTTCTTTAAAAAAAAAAAAAGAATGCCATATTACTCCACAGACTCTTGGGCAGAAGGTTAGATGAGGAACCCCAAGGACTCAAAAAGGTTTAGCTCCAGAATAGGCCCGTGTCTTATAGTGGCTATGTGTCTAATGGTTCTATTCATTTCTTTCAGGAAAAAAAACAAAACAGCAAAGCAGTGTTTAGGCCCAAGAGAGGATGAAAATAAAATATCAAAGAGTTCAGTGGTGCTGGGTAGGAATTATCAAGGACGGACTTAGCAAATAAACCTTCTGTAGCCTCATTTGGAGCTAGACCAGGACGTAGACATCAGGGACCTCCAACCTCTCTTCACGGGACATCTGAAGAAATGGACACTCAACCACTGGACCAGCAACCCATGTGAATGCAGCATCACCACAGGCCTAGAACCCAGGGCCGTGACTGAAAGGCTTTCCCACAAGCTATCACACTGCTATTCCACCCCACTCTCCTCCATGTCAGCTCTGACTCTAACCTCACCCAACTCAGGCTCTCCTCCAACACTGAAAACCTCTCAAAGTAGCACCCAGACCATTCCGTTTCCAGCCATGGCTGCCAAGAGACAACCAAAGAAGTGTTCACCCCATCTGACGCTCTCTCAACCATTCCAAATCTTGAAAGCTGGGGGAATGAAAAGACATCTCTCTGGAAGTTCCAGGCTGCTGGTACTGGGATGGTGGAGTAAAAGGTCTCCTGGAGACCTAATAAATATTCCTCTAAACTCTCTGGTAATGGTTATGACTAGGACAATGTGGGACCTTCCCAGCCCCATGCACCTTCTTCATGAATCCTTAGGAGCTAAGGCTGCCACCCTGGAAAGAAGGTCCTCTCTGGACATAGATCTCTTAACAGTTGATTATCCCATTTGGAAGCTCACAGTTTGTACATTTACCAGTAAGTGAGGGGAAAGAGCAAAGACATTTAAGAAATACTTAACTCTGCAACAATCCCTAGGCTAGAGGTTTTTGTTCCTATAATAAAAAAAGAAAAAACTGACTAGTGAGCCTTTGAGCAGAATAAAGTGAAAAAAATAAATTCCAGCTCTCGCTTCCCAGAGCTCCCTGCTGTCCATGGAGTCATGTGTGTTGAATGTATGTATAAGAAAGATAAGGTGGAAATGCGTCTTTCTGCCTTCCTTCTGAATTGCTAAACCAGGGAAAAGATGGACCAGCTCTGGAAGACCCACAGAGATTCTTACACAGACTTCAGCCTACTGAGATTCTTTCATTCTCTGGAAATGGGGAGGAAAAATGGACACAAGGATAGCTAAGACCAGTTCCTAAACTCAAGGGATCTCTGGGGGCAAGCCTCTTCCTTTGCATGTAAACTCATCATAGTAACATCCCCCAAAAGACAGTATGTGGCTGGGTACATGTCCCCATAGGCACTTTTTAGCTGTTATTTGTTCATTGCTTCCTGTTGGACATAAATTTTCATGCAGCCTTTGCCCATCCATTTCATAACACAAACATTTCCCATGTCATTTAGTGGATCAAATATTCGAACAAGGCATGCTGAAGTTAGAAAGACAAACTGCTTCCAATGTTAAATTTTCTTCCATACATGAAGCTTACCCCAAATTTAGGGTAATGGCATGTGTGGCAGATGTGGTTACCTTTTAATAGAAGAAAGTCAGAAGTAATTTGGAACATAGCAGCTGAAGAGAAAACTCACAAAGAATTAACTATGTCCCAAATCCAAAAGGCACTTCTCATCGCTACAACCAAGTATCCCACAAAAACTTACAATAGGAAGGCCACAGATGGTCTCAAAGCTCTCCGTTCCTCATGGTGGAGAGGGCAGGGGAGAACAGCACAGCTCAGTGTGGCAAGTTGGGGCAGAAAGGGAAGAGCAATGATGAGTATTCCTCTAGAGACCCCCCCCGCCACAGTGTCTGAATCACAGCCCATGAGATGTGCCACCACAGGCAAGATGGGTTCTTCCTCCTGTGAACCCATCCACACACCCAGAGATATGCTTCAAGCTAGGCAGTTCTAAATCTAGTCCAGCAGACAGTGAAGGTGAACTATGCCATATTCTCCATTCTCTGTTTTCTCTGGATTCAAACTGAGTTTGAAACAAGAATTTTAAGCATGAGTGTAGGTGACAAGAAGACCCTTCCCAGTAATATACCCAGGAGTCAGTCTTGGCTCCCCAGAGCACCCAGGTGAATCCCTTCCAGGGATGTCTTCCCAGCTATGGGCAGAGAACATGTGGAACACATTTCCAACAGACTTCTTCGGTCTCAACCTGCTGGTGCATGGAAGCAGTGATCACAGGGTATCATGGATGACATCCAAAGTGCATCTTCTGTCTGTCATTTTTGCCATCTATAGACAAAGGAAGCAAAAAATCTAGGGACTTGGAGTCATGGAGTGGTGAGGGAATATTTAGGGACATAGGCAAGTGAGGAAGTGATGGACTGGAAACAAATTACCTCCTAAATGAAGACTTTCTACCCCAAAAGGACTTCATTTGGTACTTCTTCCACGGAGAGCCCGGGTCTGTTTGCTATCAGTTCACTTCTTCACCTGTCTTTATGCCTCTCTCTCCCTCTCTTCCTCCCTCTCCCTCCCCTCCCCACCCCCTCTCTCTCTCCTGTGTGTATATATATATATGTGTGTGTGTGTGTGGTATAATGTGTGTCTCTGTGTGTGGGTGCTGTGTGTGATGTGTCTGTGTGTGTCTGTGTTTGGGTGGTGTGTGTCTGTGTGTGTCTCTGTGTGTGGTGTGTGTGTGGTGTGGTTGTGTGTCTGTGTGTGGTGTGTGTGAGAGTGTATTTGTGTGTGTGTCTGTGTGTTTCTGTGTTTCTGTGGGAGGATGGGGGAGGTGTGTGTGTGTGTGTGTGTGTGTGTGGTGTGAGGTGTCTGTGTGTGTCTGTGTTTGGGTGGTGTGTGTCTGTGTGTGTGTCTCTGTGTGTGGTGTGTGTGTAGTGTGTGTGAGAGTGTATTTGTGTGTGTGTCTGTGTGTTTGTGTGTTTCTGTGGGAGGATGGGGGAGGTGTGTGTGTGTGTGTGTGTTTTAGTGTGGGAACCCCTAAAACTCAGACTTTTGTGTTGACTCTGGGCATAGGTGGGAGGAGAGAAATAGAAGAAAATGAGCAAAACACAGAGGTTTGTCTCCACCTGCTCCCATGAGCATTTCTTGGAACATTTATGTATCTTCTGTGGCTCTGAATCCTGCTCAGTTAGGCGGCCAATGTCCCATGGTGAGCGATCATCTCCTGGGGGAAAGGCTATCACCTTTCATTCTCCCTGTAATCCAGACATGGTAGTGATGGCTCCTTTGTCCTAATCTTTGTCCCCTGGTTAATCTCCCAGTTCTTCCTTCCATCATCTGTGCAAGCCAATTGCTATTGTAAGTTTGCTGAGTGAGTCCAAGCTATGTGGGAGCTAAGGAGCACCCTGCTCTCATGAGTTCCCAGTCAGAGGAGACCTTGTTCACCACAGTCAAATACTCCAACAGCTACAGGGAGCCTTTGTGTGCCAGCCCCAAGCTGAGCATTGTGTGCATGCCTTGGTACATGTGTTGGCATGCCATGTGCACTGCATAGTGTCTCTTTTGATAATATGTAAATAATGAAGAACTTACACATGTAAAATGGTTTCTGTCATTAGAAAATACTAATGATATGAATGATAGATCTCACTGACATTGAGACTCATCACATTAGGAAGTATCACCTTACTGGAAAAGAAAAAAGGAAAAAGAAATAAAAATAAAAACCTAAGCTATGGCTCCTCTTAACATTGTTGAGCATTTATATAATGCTTGCATTAATTTGGCTCCTACATTTATGCCATAGCTAAATAAATCCCTGAAATAGGGACTGTGGATTCCTCTTAAACTGGGAGTGTGCAATACAATGCCCTCCCAATAGTCAAAAAAAAAAATCAGAAAATGTATCATGAAGTTGAGGTTTAAGCATGTTTTGTAGTAGCCTTAATAGCAGAGGCCTCACCATTCTACAGAGGTAAGGAAATTGCATTCTTTCTCCCAAGTCACTGGGGAGATCTAAGCACCAAGCCATTTAGGAACAGTGCAGGCAAACCAGTTCACTGTGTTCTTCATAGATACCCACTGGTGACAGAACAGGATGCATTTGGTGATGCCATCTGCTCCAGGGAGGAAGGGAACAGGCGGTGTGTGAGAAGGCTCTGCCTGGTAGGGCAGTCTGGGCTCTGTTCAGATGGGGTATAGCAAATGCCACAGAAGTACAGAGCAGTGAGCAAGCTGATGCAGCTAAGTCATTCTGGCTTCTTGGTTTCCTACACTGGAGACGGCGTGAGACAAGGAGGCTGTTTATCACTTTTTTCTTCTAATATACACCAAACCCCTCTCTGATTTGGACATGCTAACCCATCAGGAGCCTAGAAGTATGAAACCCCAGGGAACCAGAAGGTGTTTCAAGAAGTCAGCTCAGTGTAGTTTTTACATAGTTTTTGAACTATATTGTTTTCCCTCTCTATATGAAGTGACAGAAAAAAATAACTGAGGTTTTTCCTTAAGGGTCAGAACCAGAAAATCTTACGTGTCTTACCTACCCATTACATACACTGTGATTTATGCATAGTACATGCTCTGTAAATATTTGTTGTGAATAAATAAAAGAATGAAATAGAGGGGTTGGAGAAACGGCTCAGAGGTTAAGAGGTTTAAGAGGTTAAGGCTGCTCTTCAAGAGGACCGCAATATAGGTCCCAGTACCCACATGGAAACTGTCTGTAACTCTAGTTCATGGAATCTGGTACCCTCACACTGACACCAATAAATATAAAAACAAAGACAAACTCAAAAAGAAATTCTAAAAAAGAGTAAAGTAATTTTTCAACCCCAAGAGATACACAGAGGGTCCCCTCTTCCTTCTATACATTTGCTTAACAGACCAAAGCAGAGGTGTGCCAATACCATGCTAGATGAGTGTAGACATTATTACTGAGAACTCTTAGAAGGTCACTACCTGGGAGAGAGGGGGGGACACACAGAAAGTGGCCCTTCCTGAACACTTCTTACAATGGGTTCTGAAGGAAGGATGGTCATCCTCAGGACTCAGATAACCTGCAGGTGCCTTGTAAGAAAAATCCTTCTGGGGATTAGAATTACAGCCAAGTGGCCCTTTCTCCTTAGCAGGCCTAACCAGTTGCCAGGAAACTAAGGCAGATTATTCCGCTTCTGTCCTTCCTTGACCAAGGGCATAATGGACACACTGTCCAGGTAACCCTGGTTACCTCTTTCTTAGGGAGGTTGCATCCGAAAAAGCATCTTAGAGGTAGAGAGGCCATAGCTGACTCTAGGAGAGAGGCAAGTACCCCAGGTGGAGGAAAGGTCTTTCGTGATCAAAGAAGATCACAGCAAAAAAACTTCCATCACCGTGTCCAGTAGGCCTTTCCCTCTCAACTACAGATAGCACTTGTGGTTTCCTCTCCTGATATCCAGAGTTCATATGTTGACACTTTTGCTTCCAAGATGGTGGTGATGTTAAGATGTTGCTTATGGAGGATGATTAGTTCATGAGGGTCAAGCCCTCATTCACAGAATTAGTGACTTATATAAAAAGCCACTTCTCCACCCCAGGGAGCTCACATGTTCCTACCATATGAAAACACATTGAGACAACACAGCATTGAGTTGTCTCAAAGCAGTAAGCAAGTCCTCGGCCTACATCACATCAACAGCCCAGAGCCGTGAGGCTAAACCTCTTGTTTTTATCCTAACAGTCTGTGAGTATTTTGTTGTAATAGCCAAGACAGAATATGACTCTTTCTGTGCCCCTTTGCTACCTGTGAAATGTTGATAATAATTATGTTACGTGATCATCATTACAGCGCAATGAGGTTGCTCTGAAGGTCAGGTCAATTTGCATGTAGAGTGCTTAGCAACTGCCTCATAATACAGTAAGTTCAAGGTTGGAGGCAGAAGAATGGGAAATCCAAAGTAAAGTTTCAAAAAAATCTGTAATTCTTTTATACAAAGTTTTGTTGTTCCCAGTTATATCTAGATAATTGTCAAAATAACTGTTTAAAGTTATTTTGAAGGGAGGGCCATGGCAGAAGTAAAGCTTGGTAAGGAAGACTGGTACACTTGTGCCCTGCCTGGCCTTTGCTTCACTCCAGTAAATCATTGCTTCTGTGTTAGTACCTAGAGCTGTTGTTAGGTAATTTACAGGAATCCAGAAAAACTTAGAAATTGTTTAGAAGTTTGAGCATAAACCTCAAGAGTCAGGACAGCAGAAGGCACAGCCACTTAGGGCTGCAGCCATTCTGGTGAATGCAAAGAAGGCAGTGACGAGCCCTATCAGCCCAGGGCTCCTGAAAGCACCCCTGGGCACAGGCTATAGGGGCAGCTCATGCCAGGCCTACCTCACACTCAACTGTGAATCCTGGCAGGAGAGAAGCTGCACTGTGTCCCATATCTGACTCCAGTTTAAGAACTCGCAACATAACCAGTGTATAGCCAAAACATCAGAAAAGCTCAAGGGGAGTCAACTGGGTCCAGAGAAGACACAAGAAAGCATATGACTGCACAAGCCTTGTAGAGAAGGACCTCTTCCTCTGTAGAGAGGCTGGTTTTTCTGAGCAGTCCTGGGTACACTGTGATCACCAATAGGTTATTTATGAAGGAAGCTGCCCAAGAGTGCATAGAGAAGCTCCATAGAGCTCAGGGAAAGTTGATGCAGAATGAAGAATCAGAGAAACGGAGAGTTGGCATTCAAAAAGAGAGCATTCCCTGACAGAGCCAACTGCGTTCAGAGAGTACTTGAACAGAGAGGCATCCTGGACTCTGAGGTGAAGAATAAGCCACAAAAGCCGAATGAAGGTATTCTGAATGGCCTGGTAGAATCTGGACACTGGCTGGTGTCAGATCTACATTATTATTTGCAGAGTCAGTGGAGGAGGGAGTTACATGATGTGGGGCTGATGACATGGGAAAGATTGAGAGCTGTTTCAAGATCCTGATCCGATCTTAATGGTGCTGCCAGTGTTTTAATATGTCTAATACTGCTAAGGTCATGAGACACTAGCTCTAAGTAACAAGCCATATTGTTGTTTCTTAGGAGTAGAGAAAAATAAGAGATGCATATAATTATCCATATCAGCTTGAGAATTGCCACATCAGGAACACTGGCAGAAGGTAGCAGTAAGAAAAATGCCTGACAACTCTGTAGGGAGATTATGTTGTTCCACTGTAAATAATTGTCCCCACCTATGAGTTTAATAAAAACACTGATTGTCCAAAGGCAGACAGGAAGTGTGGGCGGGGCCACCAGACTACGAAGACTCTAGGAACAGGCAGAACAGAGCAGAATGCCAGAGAGAAGCTGTAAGAAGCAGAGGACAACTATGCTGCTCTAAGAAAAGGTACCGAGCCACATGGCTGAACAAGTTAAGAGTCATGGGTTAGATTAAGGGTAAAGAGTTAGCAAGTTGTATGCCTGGGCCTTAGGCCAATCAGCCTAAAACTATTGTAAGCATCTGTGTGTCTGTGGGTCTGTGGGTCTGTGGGTCCTAAACCTTGAGGCAAGGTCCGAAAGTCCGGGCCAGAAACCTCCTACTACACAACTCCTAGGTAATGGAAGATGCTTCAATCCTAAGGCTACCTCTGGACTTAGACAAGACAAAAATTACCCATCTGGATAAGGCTGCTGGGCTCTAGGGCTGTGGAGTCAACTTAAATACAATGCTTTGGGAGGTGTTTGCTGCAGTCTCCTCTCTTTCTGTTAACCCTTTCTTATCATTCCTTCCCATCATGATGGGGTTTTCCTAGACTATGACACTAGGATGATCTTACCTTATATTTCAAACCACATTTTTGAACCCTCTCAATGCTCCTTTCCATGTCTGAATCCTATGTAATGGTCAGAGCCCACGGCACTATGTTGGCTGAGCGCTTAAATCCTTCTTACTTATGTGCAGGTCCTCTGGCCATGGTGAACCTCCCACACACCTGAACTCGGTGCTATTTGAACTTCCTTTATCCTTGCTGTCTCTAGTCTTTACATTTGAACACCCTTCACTTGTAAATATAATGTATACATTTCTCTGTGCTGTTCCTTCCTTGCTTTCTTAAGCAAGACTATCCGTTCACCATTTCTAATGTCCCTTCAAATGACTAGTTTCTAATTAAAAGACTTGTACTGAGATAGTACCCAGATCTCTCCCAGACCTTCTCCTGCCCCTTCCTCTTTCCCTTTCTCTCTGATTTGGGATGTGATGTAGCTAGTCACGTGTGTGACACCATATCCAACCTGTTAGGTAGCTGCTGAGATCTGGACTCAGGTCCTTATGGTTAATAGGCAACCACATATAAAATATGTTTATTTGTTTGAAATTAAATAATTAGATTGAAGAATCACAGCTTTTTTTTTTTCATTTTAACCAAATTATAAATCAACATTCCTGTTTGGTTAAAAAAAAAAAATGTGTTTCTCTTCAAAACATAAGCAAGTAACTAACCTGAACTTTCAGAGTCTGTTCTGAAACCTGTTTCATTTCCCATCCTTACTTTCTTCTCATTCCCTGGCATCTTAGGGTCCAGGTCTGACTCTGGCAGATATAAAGGAAAATAGCTTCTTAATAGATGTGGTCTAATAAGATGGAAACTGCCTAATAGCAAGGAGCTTGATGTCTATAGTTCAGTATAACGTGGACATAACTGTCATGCTTCAGATACAAAGTTCTGGAGTTTTTCATGTTTATAGTGTAATAAGAAGGTGTAATGAATGCTTAATTTTTTTATGTCATGGGGCCCATTTGCTTCTCCCATCAGCAATAACTATCTTATTGAGAAAACATGTCAAATATTTAAACCAGAGTTTTTGAGCATAGCAGAGAACTCTCCATAATGTGCGCAAGCCTCATCCAACTGGTTGAAGGTTTTGAGAACAAGGTCTGAAGTTTTACAAAGTGGGAGTTCTCAAGGATTAAGTTTCCAGTCTACTGCCTATGGGATATGAAGTCAAGTCAACTGCATCCGCTTTCCCCAGAATGTTCAACTTACCGGAATGTTCTGTCTATCTGCTTAACTTGCCAGCTTCCACACTGAAGCTGCATGAACAGTTCCTTTAAAAACTATATATCTGGAAGATTGGGGGTGGAGATGCTGAGGATAATTACCAAATGATCCAACTTCAGAAACCTCTGATATGTGCCCCCCCAACTCAGTACCATGTGTTACTGAGGCATGCCTTCCTGAGACTAATTCCAAGCATAACTTTCAAGGAATGCCCATGCCAAGCAGAGGGCAGCCGTGATTTATTTACTGTGTGGCACTTTGAAGCTGCCTGGAGTTGTTATGCGTGTTCTCCACCTTCTTTCCAGCCTGATCATACGCTTTCTCTCATGCTCTCAGTGCCTAGCCTGCCACTTGAGACACAGTAAGTGCCCAATACATAAACTGGCATGAGTCAAATATGTTCACATTGCTCCATTAGAAGAGCCACACAAGAGGAGTGTCCTGGGCCGACCCCAGGGATAGAGCGGATAGAGAACTGCCTCCACCCTTTCTGCTTCTTCCTTCCTTTCCTCCCATTAAGTCCCTCTACAGCTGGCCTGGATTGACATTGGCCAACAATTATAAAGGAGCCTCTGCAGTGAGCACCCTGTGTTCAGCGCTGAAAGGAGAAGGAAGGAGGAGAACTCCAGGCTCTTGTTTCCTTGGTCTCCAGTGACCACCGCTTCAGTTATCTGTCCACACATCTGTCTTCCCCAACACCACACCATCTCTGAAGTTTCTATTCCCATAAGCCACTTCTTCTCAGCTACCACCCCCTCACCTGCAGCCCATGGTCCTATGCTCTAATACTCTCCAACACACACAGGCTCCTGTCACTCCTCTGCTGCTGTCAAATTCACCTGGGAAAATGCCAGCCCCCTGTAGTCTGAAGTTCCTGGGTTATGATATAGAAATGATTTTTTTTTAAAAAATTATTGAATCTACTTTAATCCAAAAAACAGCTTCCTAATTTGTGTCTCTAAAATGAGCTGTTTTTGGATCTGTTTCTGTGTTCAGAACCCTTTTTAAGTTTTACTTGGGTATACATACCCCACATTGAAACACCATTTGTAGTTGGACGTTTCTGGCCTATCTAGCCTGAGATTCAGACCTGCAATCCAGTAGCAGCTTAACCCCAAATAATCACACAAAAGCTTATATTAATTACAAGATTTTAGCTTATGGCTCAGGCTCATTACTTACTAGCTCTTTCAACTTAACTCAACCCATTTTTAATAACCTGTGTCTTGTCTAAGGCTAGTGGCTTTACCTGTGTTCTATTATATCTTGCTTTGTCAGTGGGAAGTTTCTAGTATCTCTCCTAACTCTGCACTCTTCCTTTATCTTTGCTTGGAAATCCCACTTACCCTAGGCCAAAACAGTTCCTTTATTATCCAATGGTAATTCACAGTGTTCAGAAAGACATCCCATATCAGCTCTCATGAAGACACATCTGTCTCCTTACTACTCATTTTCTGGTCACTGAAACAAAATGATAATCAAATGTTTCCCCCACTGGTTATTTTATACTTATGGCATTCCATAAATCAGCACTACAGTTGCCTGAGAAATTCCCAAGGTCTACCTTGCCAGGTAGGATAGGTCAATGTAAAGGGGCTTGTCAAACCCCTGAAGGATCAAATTTTGGTGGACCTGCCCTACTAGGCCTCTGAACTTGACCTTTTCTGACCAGCAGTGGTAGATAAGACTTAGGATCCTGGTAAGTCTCAAGTTCTGTGTGGTATGAGAGCATTGTTTGCTCTGTCATCCATAAACAATGAAACTAAGGCTTGGAAAACTAGAGATTTGATGAAAGCTTCATAGCGGTGCCTTAATTAATTTTAAATTTTTTTTTTAATTAACAAGGTTATATATTAAAAGATTTCAAAGTTGTCATCTCAGGGGCCAATGGTCTTGCCAGCCTGGTTACTGCCTGAGGAACACGTGTTCAAATTCAGTGCCACATGGAAGAGAGACATATAATTGATAGGACTTTTCATTGCTGTGCTCTCTTCTACCTATGTTCTAAATGAAAAGCATAAAGTATCTACAGTATATATGTCTGAGAGAGGGCGTTGCAGAAGATGGCCACAAGCCAAGGTCAGGAATAGTGTAGCCTTTGTCCATTAGGATGAGTCTGGATTGGCAACTCTACCCGGTGAAAGGGAAACATGCCTCTCTAGATAGAGTTTGTAAACAACAAAATTTGTAAATGTAGATTCCCAAGGAAGTGACAAGGCAAATTCTCAAGGTCTCCATCATCTTTTCTCTGGAACTTTCAAGCTGTGTCTCCAGTTTGGTCTAGTTGTTTGTTTTATTTTTCATTGCTTTTCTTGGAAACTTACCCTCGTGTCCAAACTGGGACAAATTCCTCATTTGGAAAAGAGAAAGGGGGTAGGGTCCATCATGTGATGACTCAGTATTGAGTGTGTTAAAGGGCACTCTTATTTTCCTCTTGTTCTTTGCAGACCTTGATGGCAGCAAGAGGTGCCAGCCAAGTTAAGTCACATGGAGGCCCGTGAGACCGGAGTGCTCACCCCCAACTCTGTGCAGAATGGATTCCTCTTCACTTTTTGTATCTCAGTCTAAGTGTCACCTGCATTGTCATCTACTGTGGACACTTTGTGACAATTAATGCTGTGCCAACCCCTGCCTGAGCCCAGATATTTGGTCAACTATTATATAGGATGTCCCCCTGAGAATATTTGCGGGAAAGGCTTACACTTAGTGTAGCGTAGCCAAGTGTAGACTTAGTGTAGCCAAGTGTCACTAAGTCCAGTAGAAAGACTTAAACCAATGCCAGGCCTCCCCTGAGCAAGGCAAAATTCCCCAAAAGATGGTCTTTAAATTGCATCTGAGACACATCCTTTTCCTTTTTTTCACAGCAAAGTGTCTTTGCCAGCTGCGTCTCTTCCCCAATTCTCAGCCTCCAACTTTTCCCAGGAGACTGGGGGGGTCTCCAGAGCCTCCATAATTGATGAACTAGTTCATATATGTATTTACAGGCCATTGAGTCTATTTTTCTGGGAACACACATTAGCATCATTCTTTACCTTTGCCCTGGTTCCTATCCTTTGAAAACTCACCACTCTGACACACAGCATTTTATTCAGGTTTCCTCTGCTCCTGGAAGGCCAGGAGTCCACTTGTTCTTTATGCTTGTGTCCCTGATGCTATAGCTTCTACCCAAAATAATCTGGGTCTCAGCCTTGGCACTAGTAGAGGATCATGGAAAGTTCAGAGTGGGAACTGGCAGGATATCTCCAGTAGGAGGTCATCTGTGGTGTGACCACAAAGGGATTGGGGGGGGGTCTCTTCCTCTGTCTCTCTTTAACATGGGGACCTGTGTACTGTGTGCTGTCCACCATGATATGCTGGCTCATCAGAGGCATAAAGGCCACAGGGTCAACTGTGAACTTGTGTCTTTCTTCCTTTCTGTGAACAATGTGTCTTTCTTCCATTTTGCTTTTGGAGACATGGTCTCACAATCCTCCTTCCTCAGCCTCCCATGAACTTGGAGTGCATCCCCATGATCAGCTGACCTTTCTTCCTTTTATTCCTTATGAAGCTACATCTGAATGTCTGTAACAGTCCCTTTATAGTAGTCAAAAGATGGTTACAGTCTAAAAGGTCATTAGCTGATGAACAGACAGGCAGAATGTGGCATGGTATGCTATCCATTAAACAAGGGGAAAACCACTGATCTGGGTACAATGACATAACCCTTGAAAGTATTGTGCTAAGTGAAAGAAACCAAACACACAAGACCACACGTACATGACTCCATTTATATAAAATGTAAATCCTCATAACTAGAAAATATACTGGTGATTACAAGAGGGGAGGGACTTCTCATTGCTGAATGTCACTTGGAAGGAGTGAAGAAATAATCCTGGAATTATATACTAACAATGATTACATAACTATGAACACGCTAAAACCATGGGATTATATATTTGCAAACTGTGATGTGTACAATGTACAATTGTATTTCTTTCTCTTTTGTTGAAATGTGTCTGTATAATATATTCTTATCATGGTTTCCTCTCTCTCAGTTCTCCCAGATCCTGGCCACCTCTCCATCCACCCAACTCCATACCTTTTCTTTCTCTCTCTCCTACTAGAAACCAGACAGGCACTAGAATAATAACAATAAAGTAAAATAAAAATAAACCAGAATAGAACAAAAGAAACAAACAGGAAAAAATAACAATGAAAAAAAACAGTAAATACAGACACTAAAGCATACACATTTATACAAGTGATGCATACAGGCACAGACATACATTCGCATGTACATGGAAATCCCATAAACATACAAAGTCAGAAACCATAATATCAAAGCAAAACATCTGTAAGCTTAAAAAATGTGCAGACAAAGCATTAAGAGCCCCCCCAAAAAAGACCCTCTAAAAATACCATTGAACCCATTTTGTATTGGCTATCTGCTGCTGGAACTGGGGCCTGCCCTTAAGAGTGGTCAGTATACCATAAGAGCCCATGACAGCATACTTGTATGCCTTTGCAAGTGGTTATCAACTGGAGATAGCTTTTGGGTTAGGGGTAGGGCCTTGTGTCCACTCCCCTCTCAGCCCTGGGACCCCAACAAGCTTAGACCTGTGTGGGCCCTGTGTATGCTGCCACACATCCAAAAGCCTTGATTCCTTGGTGTCTTCCACTGCACCGGTTGGGTTCTCACAATCTTCCTGACTCTTCCAAAGTTCCATGAAAAATTACATTTCAACTATTTTAATAATAAATTGAATGAGGGAGAAAGCTGGCAAGGAGTTTATAGACTAGTATAGAATGCAGTCTCAAGCTAAATGGAGAAGGGGCCGACATCCTACCACCCTCTTGAAAAGACGCCATCACCTATGGGGAGTGGGGCCACTGTCACAGGTTTCTGGTGGTTTGAGCGTGTAAACACATTTGCAGGAACCATATCACTCTTGAGACTGGAGCCACTGAAGTTTCATGATTTTATAAAACTTGCCCTTTCCAAGTGTCACAGACCTCAACTGAGAAATCTATACCCCAAACCATCTTCCCATTCCTTCACTTCTTCATGAAAGCTTTTACACAGGGAAGCATGGCTGAGAGCAAAACAAATGGCTGCTACGAAAGTATAAACCTCCCAGGCATTGGTTTCCTGAGGGAGCACTCAAGATACTCAGTCCTTAACCACAAAAGTCTCTCCCCTTTCTTCCTTCACAGACATGTGCACTGACTAATAGTTTTGCTTCCATCTATGACACCCACTCCAGGCATCGATGAAAGGCAGCTGAGTAAAAGCCACATTCCTAGACATCTTGGGGACTCACAAGAGAAGCCACTGGCATGTCTGTTTCTCCAAGGACACCCCTCCACGGCTGAAGGAGAGAAACCAGAAATATCTTGGGAGGGTTTGCGAGGCCACATACTACACTCACATGGGAAGCTTCCTCCTACTTGGGGCTGTATTTTATTTACCTAGGCCAAGAGACTCTGTTATCAACCTTGAGCTCTGAGACCTACTGTGTGGCTGTGAAATCGTTGGAGCCCAGACAGAGGATGGTCACAGAACCAGGATTAGCCCAAGTCCCTAAGTGCCAGTGCTGGCATACCCACCACAGGATAAGGTCAAAGAATCAGAAAGATGGCCTATTCTTTTGAAATGAAAAAAAAAAAAAAATCAATAGTTGCAGTTGTCACTCTGTACAAAGAAATGATGAGCCCTAAATTCTCATTTTGGATGTTATTTGGAGCAAGCAGCAGAAGCCTAGGGTTTTGTAAGCAAATTAATCTTTCACCATCTTCTGAAGTATAACCAGGGCTGTCGAGTAGCAGAATGATGTGCAGGAAGATGGCCAGGTTGATTAAAAATACTCTTGAAAAACAAGCAAATAGAAATAGGCTCGAATTCTGCCCGATGCTATTAGCAGCTTCCTGGCCAAGGAGACAGGAGAGGAAGAGACTGGAGAGTAATTAGTATACACAGAAATTAGGAGGGAGTCTAAGTGGTCACAAAGTAGCAGAGACAAGGGAAAGGTGTGGCTAGTGATGTCTTTTGAAGACATCTGTCTGCTGTTGGCAGGGCTAATGGGCAGATGCCTCCTGATGGGAAGGGCATTTTCCACATTGACTCACACACATAACTGGAATCCAGTCACCAGGAATGACCAGGCAAACTCAGACTGAGGGACAGTCTACAAATCACTGTTCTGTACTCCTAAAACAAATGACCATACAAATAGGTCTGTATCACAAAATACAAAACTCAACAGAGACTCTGGGTTAGCAGCCAGAAGCAACAATACAGTGCAACTCAAGGTCTTGATTTTCTTATGCTATAAAATCTACTGTACTGTGTATTGTGTCTACTCTAAATAGACATACATAAAATGTCTGTAGGTTAGAAATAATCTGATATTAATGTTAATTTCATGGGGATCGTTGTTTAGGACAATTCTTTGTCATAGAAAGCACACAATGAAACATTTAGAAGTAAAGGAGAGGATAGCATGGGCATCCGTTACTCTAAGAGGATGGGGTGGGGGATGGTGTCTAGTATGAACAAAATCAAGATTCTGCTATTGAGGAGAGAAAAAATAGATACTAGATACTAGACCACAAAACAAACACATGGACATTCATTCACTGTCTTTAAACATTCTTTCCATGACATAAAATGGTTTAAAGTCACCCATGGGAAATGTAAGTATGTTAGCAGAAATGAGAGCTTGCAGGGAACTGCAGGCTAAGAAAGCAAGTTCCATGATGGTTGATACTAACACAAGGCTAGGGGAATCCAGAAGTGACTTGAGCAATGTCTGATTCTAAAGGAGAAATATTTTTCTTGAATGGCTAAGCCGAAATAATATGGACATTTGTGCGGTTAGATCACATGCTGATCAACGTTTCCAATTTTGCTGCCAGAGAAACACAGGATGAAATCTCCACTGGAGAACCTGAATGTTTCTAGGTGAATCACCTGACTGCTTCAAAACATGTGAGGCCAACCATAGTCCCAATCTCAGAGAGCTTTGTAAGCAGTAAGCAAAGGACGAGTTAAGTGAGTCTTGCAGACAGCTAGCTGTTGCCTGTTGTCCCAGTGGATGAAGTTTTTGTTATCATGTCCATTTCCAGTGAAAAGGAGATGCTTTGGGGATTATGCTAAGAAAACTGACAACTTTGTTCTATTACAGTCTTTTTCAATGTTAGAATTACTTCCAGATATCCAGATGTTCAAATGAATATTTTTGCAATTATGTGTCTATAGCACAGAGAGAATATTCACCATTTATATATCCAGGACTCCCAGCTGCGAAATCAAAAAGCCTTACTTTAAGTGACTCAGACATCAGAGCAGGTCGGAGCAGAACTAAACTCCACGTCTGTGTGTCCTGCCTGTCCGCCCGTCTGTCTGTCTGTCTGTCTGTCTGCCTGTCTGTCTTTTGCTGTCTCCCCTTCTCGTTCTCCTGTCCTCCATGAGTAAATTCCTAAACAAACTCTAACTTGATTTGCTCTGACCTGATCCAAAGAGCGCAAATTTGGAGGTCACACACAGGGCAGTACCTTACTAATTTCCCACCAGTCCTGCAGAGTCCATAGGGGTTGAAATGACAGTTGCCAAGGTGACATCTTAGGGCCCTGAAGGCTACTTTTGCTAAACACACTGACTCTTGCCCTGCCTGCAGGTGCCCCATGGGTAACTGAAATATGAAGAGAAGACTTCACAGCTCTACCCACCTTGAGCCTCAACCTTTGAGGCAGATTCTCTCCAGCTGTGCAGGTAGACATGTTGGACATAAGCATAATAATAAGCTTTACCCAAACTTACAGGCCCTTTCTCCCCATGTCATGGTACATGATTTAGGGATGAGGATGCCTTCCCCAACAGAATCTAGGGATGAAGATACCTCCCCCACCTGGATCCAGGGGTGAAGATACCTTCCCACTTGGAACCAATGATGAAGACAACTCCCCCTCCTGAATCCTGAGATGTGGCATCCGTACACCAGTCCTCTCTCTTGAAATGTCACAGATTTATAGATTCCTTCACATTTGTCATCATCATGTGACTATCTAAAAAAAAAAAAACTGTCTGAAACCATGTTCAAAATCAAATCCCTAAGTAACTCCCAAGCATGCTCTTTCTAAAGCCTTCCTCACTCCAATCCATGGCATCTATACAATTCCAGTGGACAATGTTGAGATGCTCACAATGCCTCCTTTTCTCTCGTGCTGATGTTACTGATGCAGAGCTGAAAACATACACAGAGCTAAACTGCATCTCATTATTCTTCAGCTCCAATTCAGCTCTAAGCTGCCAGTCTCATCTGACCTCCCGGCTTCTACAGTTGCCCCTTATCATGGGCTGAAATGCATTCCCCCAAAATACATGTTGAAAACCTAGCACCTAGTACATGTGGGTGAGATGTCATTTGAAACTAGAGTATCTGCAGGTACAATTAAGAGGAGATGGTGTACTAAAGCCCAAAGCCCACTAGCCAATGACTGGTGACTTTCTATAGAGGGAGAAAGTTGGAGACACAGGGAAAATACCGTGTGGATGGCAGCAGAGGCTGGACTTATCTATCCACAAACCAGGTAATAGCTAGTACCATCAGCAATATCCAGGAGCTGCAAGTTGCCAGTGGAGTGACCCCAGAATCTTCCAAGGGAGCATGGCTCTACCAACACATGAATTTTAAAAATTATAACAGAAAATTTCTAAAGCTTTAAGCTCCTTATTTGTGGTTATTTGCTACAACAGTCACAGACAGTTACTTTATCCCTCTATAATCTATGCAATAAAACCAAGAGTAATCTTTTTTTTTTAATTTTGTACACAGAATCTCGTGTATTTCAGGCTACCTCAAACTCTATGTAGCTGAGAGTGGCCTTGAACTCTTGAACTCAAATGCTGCCATTGCAGGCATACATGATCATGCCTAGTCTATGCAGTGGTAAGCATCAAATCCAAATCCAGGGCTTTGTGCATGCTACATGAGCCCATTAACAACAGAGCACACTCCAACCTAACAAGAATAGTCTTTTGAAATATAATTTCAGTCTTACTGTTTATAATCTAAAAACCACCAAGTTCACCCCATTAAAGTCCTTTCAGCTGCTAATAAACCACCCTTGACCACTTTCTGTTTTCCCCTCACCTATTCCATAACAGTCACCCATCTACTTGCTGTTCCTTCCCAAGCTAAACAATTTCCTACAGCAGATCTTTGCCTCTACCTGCTATTTTTGTGACTCCCCTGAGCTGCTTCAGGCTTTGCTCACTGTCACCTTCTGAGTGGGGTATCCCTTGACTTCCTTCCTAAAATCACAATCAACTAGTCTCTTTACCAAGTGCACACACACACACACAAACACACACACACACACACACACACACACACACACACACACACACACACACACATTTCTTAAACAGAACCTGAGTGCTGGCATTTGCTCTCACACAGCTTTCCCTGTTCTTACTACTTTGCATTGAAATCATAACATGTTTCTATGCAGGGCACTTTCCAGTATGTTCATGGCTGTAGTGTCAGTAAAACACAAACCACACCCTGGAGTCTCTAAAAGAATACATTTTTAACTGTCTGAAGTGGGGGGGGGGGGAGTGAATATGGCTCAGTGGGTAAATGCTTGCAGAGCAAGCTTGAGAATCTGAGTTCAGATTACTAGTATCGATGTAAGAGCTGACAGCAGCAGGGCACCCCAGCACGGGGGAGCAAAGACAGGCAAGTCCCAGGGACTCACTGGCTAGCCAGTCTAACCAAAACAGTGAGTTCTGGGTTCAGTAAAGACACTTTCTCTTGGTCAGTTGGAGAAGCAATTGAGGAAGATGACCAAACATCAGACTCTGACCTCTGTGAGCACCTGTCCAGGCAAGAACACCTGAATGCACACACACACACACACACACACACACACACACACACACACACATGCTCGTACACACAAGCATGCATACACAAGGTAACAAATGAGAAGGCCTCTGATTCTTCTGCCACACTTTATCTCATTTTATGAATATCACATTGTTATAGATGAGAAAACTATGGGCAACATAAATACATAAAGTGAACCTAGATCATTGCATTACCATGGCAAACTCCACAAACTTGGCTTAAAGAGACAGAAGAAACACATCCCCTGCCCTTTTTGAAGTCTGAAATGACAACATAGGACTATGTCTTGGCATCAAGGTTTCACTTCAGCAGAATCATTCACTCATTTTATTCACTCGTTTGACAAATATTTACTGAATATCTTTCATGCAATATAGGGACCGGAAGTTTCTGAGGGCTCCTGAAGAAGTCCTTCTTTGTGTCTCTCCTAGTCATTAGCCAGCAAATCCCAGTGTAGTAGGAGGTTTCTGGCCCAGACTTTCGGGCCTAACCTCAAGGTTTAGGCCTACAGACCCACAGACCCACAGAGACACACAGATGCTTACAATGATTTTAGGGTGATCAGCCTCAGGCATATCACTTGCTAGCTCTCTACCCTTCATCTAACCCACGATTCTTCCTGTTCAGCAACGTGGCTCGGTACCCTTCTTTAGAGCAGCATGGTTGTCTTCTGCTTCTTCTGGCATTCTGCTCTGTTCTTCCAGTTCTCAGAGTTCTCCTAGTCTGGTATCCCCGCCCACACTTCCTGCCTGCCTTTGGCCAATCAGTGCTTTTTATTAAACCAGTGTGTGGAATAATTATTTACAATAAAACAACACAATCTCCCACATCCCAGTGTTCCGTGGCTCATAGATTTACCATCCCAACCCTCTGTGTGTATTTCTGTATATCACATCCTCCCTTCGCTGTCTTAAGATACTACCCATTGAACTTATAGCTTAAGTCTAACTCTAGGCTGCACTGGTTGGTGTTGTCAACTTAGCACAAGCTAGTGTCACCTGGGAAGAAGAACCTCAGTTGAGGAAATGCCTCCATCAGATTGACCTGTGGGTATGTCCATGGGTCATTTTCCTAATTCATGACTGATATGGGTGGCAGCACCTCTGGGAAGATGGTCCTGGGTTCTATGAGAAAGAAGACTGAACAAGCTATGTAGAGCGAGTCCCTCCATGGCCTATGCTTCAGTTTCTGCCACCAGGTTCCTGCCTTGAGTTCCTGGCCCGGCTTCCCTCAATGATGGACTGAGACCTGCAATTTATAAGATGAAATAAACCCTTTTCACCCTGGAGCTGGTTTTGTTCAGTGTTTTATCACAACAGAAGAAAACACCTTAGCTCCCTGGATTATTTTTTTTTATATCCCCAAAGACCCGATTTCCTAATAAGGTCACATTCTCAGGGTAAGGATTCTGACATGGCTAGGGTCCATACAACCCACTGCAATCTAAGAAGGTAGAAAAGCCAGAGATCAGACCCAACTGAGTGTAGCATTCCAAATGCACGCCGCCTTCCCTGCTGCGCCCACAGGATTAGGACAAGCCACTCTGGAGGTGTCACTGGCATGGAGACAAGTGCTTCTTCCCTTGTCATCGTTTCCTGAGAGAAAAGATGCTTCCCATAATTCACCTAGATTCAAACAGAATGTAAGAGTCTTTCTCATAAAAACCCTGTTGTGAACTTCCTTGGGAAGTGTGTCGGTGGCTGTCCTAATGCACTGTCACTGTTCCTATGACAAATTGAAGCTGTCCTGAGAATTGTCACACCCTGCATAAGAGCTTCCAGGAACAGCACCCAGAAACACATTGCATTTATAAGGATCGTGTTTAGAAGTTGTGTGGTACACCCATCCGTAATGTCCAAATCCTTTTTAACTGTGAGAATGCTGTGGAGTGCTATCCTGTAAGGAACAACGCAGCAAGTCTGGGTGGTCATGCCCCCACACATCTCAGAAAAAAGGACAGTCCTTTTCTGCTCCTGAGATAACAGTAAAACCTTTGGTAAATGTGCAAGAAAGAGTGTCTGTTTACCTGGAAGCCTAGGGCCTCCCACATACTTGATGCTAACAATGTGATTGACGCTTGGAGCCTTGGACCAAGACATGAGATTCACTGTGATGCCTGGAGAAGCTGGAGTAAGAACAATTACATTAGCAGTCTGCTATGCCTGAACACTCCTCACCTTAAAAAAAAAAAAAAAAAAAAAAATCTGTGGGCTAGAGAAACAGTTCAATGCCTAAGAGCATGAGCACTTACTGCTCATACACAGGACCCAAGTTCAGTTGCCAGAACCCACATCAGGCAGCTCACAACCACCTATTAACTCCAGCTCCATGGGATTTGATGCTTTCTTATGATTTCCAAGGGTCTATACTCAGTAATAGGCACATAATTAAAAATAAAATAAAACCTCTTTTTAAAGAAAATCTGGAAACCATCGCTCAGATGAGCTTTCCTCTTATCACTACTTTCTATCACAATGTTGGAAAAACTAAGCCTTGTCTACATTTCTTCACTAATAAAAATCATGTATGGTAATGCTCATCCTTCCTTTTTTCTGTTGCTGATGTTACTCTGTATTTTTCTACTCTAATAAGCCATAACCACTGTTGTGGGGATGACTGACCTGTGAGATTTGAGGTATGTTTCCCAGGAGTCATTTCATGCCCAGTACTATAAACCTAGTCAGCAGCCCCAGGGCTGGGCACTCATAAAACCTAGGACAGAATCTATTCACTGCTATTTCACTAAATGGCTATGTTGTCAATATCTTCTAGGCATGGCTGTTTATACCACGCTTGTGCTTCTCTCCAGAGAAACATCTCTTATATTTTGTTTGTGTTCTGACAAAGTTTGCCTGGAGATCAGAGGGTGGAGCTAGCCACTAGTTAAACACAGAGGCTGGTAGTGGTGGTACACACCTTTAATCCCAACACTAGGGAGGTAGGGACAGGAATACAAGGTGGGGTGTGTGGGGGGGAACAGGATCTCATCCATTAGGTTTGAGGATTAGTGGAGGTAAGAAGTGACTGTGGCTAATCCTTTGCTTCTCTGATCTTTCAGCTTCCACCCTAATATCTGACTCTGGGTTTTTATTAATAAGACTAATTAGGATCACGTTACAAGCATCCATTTTAGTGGGTAGCAGTTAGTATAGAAACTCAAACCTGAAAAAGATGCGGAGGCTTGCTCCTCATGGCTTGCTCAGATACTACACACAGTGATCTCGGTCTTCTTAAGTCAATTACCAAGAAAATGCACCACAGGGCTGCCCATGAGCCAATCTGATAGAGGTGTTTCCTCAATCAGGTTCCTTCCTGCTCATCAAGTGACTCTATCTTGCGTCAAATTGACATAAATCTAGCCAGCACAAAAAGCAGATAAACCACAACCACAATGATAACTGCTTAGCTGAAACCTGTGACTCCTTACAATGAACCATTGAAACCAAGAGTAACTTTGGGGGATCCCCTCCAATACATGAACTACTGTTTAATGAAAGGTCATATTCTTGTTTTAGCGATGCGTGGTTCCCTCAGTGTTGAATTCTTGCAGAGTTGTGCCAAGTTACAAAATCTGTTTCAATGAGGACAGTGCCTTTCTGAGTTTATCTTTATACCTCTCTCTCCCCATACATATTCAGACTATGTGTACACTGGATTCTCTATGAAGATCAAATGGGAGTGAAATTGAATTCTGGGATTATAGTGCGGTATTACCTATAGCCAGCATTACCTCATACGTTCTCTCAGGCCTAGATGACAATTGCTTCTCTAGGGATGATTCTGCCCTGGCTTTGTCTCACCCAGTCACTACAGAGCAGCTAAGACTGAATGATGCACACCCATTTAATGGACTTAAGATGAAAACTCTTCTAGGCTTTCCCTTGAATCTGTGTTCAGTATTAAGCATGACCGGTGCTGATGTGTCTAAACCAGTTCTGGGCTTTGCAGAACATATATTTCTTCTTTACTCCCATCAACAAGAGATCCTGAGCTGTCGCTGAACAGTCGGTCACAGCCTCTGAAATTTCTGACAAATGTTTCGATGCCACAACATTGTAAGGGGCAATCTCCCTGCTTTGGGAGTTTCCATGTAAGGCCTACCTGTGGCTGAACAATTTGAGTTACAGTCTTGAAGCAGATGCCTTGAGCCCACTTGACGAACAGCAGCTTATTTATTCATGCCAAGAAGTTTAGTGGGCTCTTCCAGTTAGATAAAAAGTCTCAGTCTTAAAAGAAATACATGGACTGGAGAAATGGCTCTTCCAGAGGTTCTGAGTTCAATTCCCAGCAACATGGTGGCTCATAATCATCTGTAATGAGATCTGGTGTCTTCTTTTGATGTGCAGACATACATGCAGGCAGAAAACTATATACATGATAAATAAATAAATCTTTTTTAAAAAAAGAAAAGAAGGAAGGAAGGAAGACAGCTATCTGATTGAGCTGTGGCAAATACCAGGGTATTTCAAAATGTCCAAAGCTACAATTTTCTTTGAGGTACCTTTTTGTTTGCTTTGACATAGAACTACATGTTTTCAGCACATGATGGCAAGCAGCACACTAACAAATTAGCCACTGATGAGCTAAATTATACCATGAATTGTGTAGGCACTGAATATGAAGTAGGGATATGTTCTGCTGCTGTCCAGAAGAACGTGACCATTTCACATGGCTAACATTTCTCTCAACAGTTCAGCTATTAGCTTTCTCTTGAATCAGTATCTCTGATGACCATATCATCTGGGATGACAAACTAGAACAAAGTGAATAGGTCAGCTATCAGAACCTCCTGCAACATGTTTGTAATTCCAGCACTTGCAGAGGCTGAGGCTGAATGATGGCCATGAGTTCAAGGTCAGGTGGATATTCCAGGCTAACACAAGCTAAAAGCGAGGCCCTACCTCTAAAAACAGGGGGAAAAAAATAAGAATTTTCACCAGAATATCACGACAGATTGAAAATGAAGGGTCTCTTCAAAACTGGTTCTAGGAGAACTGGATATGTAGGAATGGAATCTAAGTAAACACAATTCCTGATCTGTGACACTCTGGAAGCCAGTGGAGAGCATAAGCCTTACCCAAAAAGTAAGACAGACATCCCAGTGCACAGACTGGCAGTCCCATCCTTGCAATAAGCCCGCAGCTCTCACGGTCTCAAATCCAGCTGCAGATTTGATGAGATAGCTGTTCCTCTGGCAGGTGGGACAGAGGGAGAGAAATCTCATTTTGTTGCTTTGTATGATTTGGAGGGCAGTGGCTATTCACATCTGAGAGAGACTGAGTTATGCAGTAAGGGGAAACTCTAAGCCATAGGGCCTGAATTTAACCGACCACAGGCTTAGGGTGAAAGACTCTCCTGAGAGGCACTTATAGGGAGCTAAGAGAGTCAGAATCTGACAAGGAAAAAGTGTAAGCAGCAGGAGGATCTGTCCAGATGGTGAAGTACACAAGGAAAGTCAGTTCTACCCTCTGTTGTAGGGATACAGTGGGACAGACCTCATGACCTGAAAATAACCCTGAGGTTTGATATCCCTGAGCCTGAGGTGGACATGTGGACCAAACTCTGAAGCCTTCTCTGCCATTCATTGCTGTAGCTTCTAAGGGTGCTAAACTGCCATACGAGAATTTGATACCCACAATAGCATCCCTTAATAAGTAATCAATTCTTAAGGGGATTAAAATCATAAATACAGACCATCTGCTGTAGTCAGAAGTTTTTGACCTGGCCTGCAGTATAAACAAATCTCTCCCACCCACAGTCTTATAAACATTTATAAAATAATTATTTAGAGGCTTATATTATAAACTGTTTGGCCTAGGCTTGGGCTCATTACTAACTAGCTCTTACAACTTAACTTATTCTTATTCATCTATGTTTTGCCTGGTGGGTCCTGCCTTATTTGTGTTTTATCATATCCAGGAATGGTGACCCACACCTTTAATCCTAACTTTAGAAATGTTTAAAGAGGAAGTAAGACAGCTGGATGGAGGAAGAGAAAAGAGATTTTCACCTTTCCTGAACACTTCCTTGCTGGGCTAAAGAGAGACAGGATAGAACTGGGGGATTTTGTAGACTCAGGCCCGAGGAGTTGGCAGTTAAGAAGTGACTGTAATTTGTTTCTCTATCTCTCTGATATTCCAGCTTGTCCCCAATATCTAGCTCCAAGTTTTCATTGTATGCAAAATAAAACTTATACACTAATGTGCCATGACATAGTTGCTTCCCCACATCCAATGTACTTGGGAGACACCAAGAGCATCAGCAACACAAGGGGATATGATCAGGAGAGTGAGTCTCAAGAGGATAGGAGAGCCAGCCCAGTGCAAAGACTCTGATGCTGACCATGGCCAGCAGAGATGCAAAGCCCAGAGGAGCCATCGGTGAGGGAAGAACATTGGTGGACATTGAGCACTTGTCCAATACAGGCTGAACCCCAGTCTAAAGCACAGGAAAGAGAAGACGCCACATGTTCACCTGACCCATCTCCTCCAGATGGCCTGTGCATATAATTGGCAGTGTCCAGTTTCTAAAGACCCAGAAAAATGACGTCTCAACACTTCATCTGTTTTCTTTGCTCTTTATGTTGGGCTTGCTGGGTTTCAGATGCCAGTTCCTCCTTCTCTCATTTTACTAAAGTCTCAGTGGTATTTTTAGTTTGACAAAATTTTTTGAGTTTTGTTCTTTTTATTCCCAAACGTGCAGTCATATAATTTTGCTTATTCAGTTTTTATATTATTTTATTTTTGTCTATTTTTTCCTCTTCCCTCCTATGATTCCTTTTTTTTATGAGCTCTCACATTTTAAATTGCATTCCCCATCTTACAGGTCACCTAGTCTTATCATTAACTTTCTCATGATTGGCAATGTTTGGTTGCGAGCTGTTTTTCCTTTTTCTTTTATTGTTTTAATGTAATTTTATATTTTTGACAATTTCTTGCTGTTTTCAATTCCTAAAAGTCCCTTCTTCATGTTTCCTTATATTTATTGGACTCAGTTTCTCCTCTGTATTTTCCATTCTCCGGCTCCTCCTTTTTTATGTCACTTAATTTGTCATTTCCACATTTAATCTAAATGCTTTTAACTCTGTGACATACTCTATATTAGATTTTCAAAGAGAACAAATAAATAAAAAAGACCACATTCTGGTTACTTTTCTATTGCTGGGAAGACACCATGATGAGGCAACCTGTAGAATAAGCTTATTGGAAGTTTCAGAGGGTTAGCCCATGACCCTCACAGCAGAGCTCACATCTGGATCTACGAGCATAAGACAAAGGGAACTAACTGGAGTTGGTGTGGGCTTTTGACACCTTCAGGTCCACTGCCAGTGACACACCTCCTCCAATATGGCCGTGTGTCCTAATCCTTATCAAACAGGTCTACCAACTAGGAACCAAGTATTCAAACATATGAGCCTGTAGGAGTCATTCTTACTCAAACCACCCCAAATACCTAAGAAGGGATCCATCATATTCAACACAGTAAAATAAATAACCTCTAATCCTAACTGGGGGAAAGTAGAGAATGAACAAGTATATAATCAGCCAGAGAAACAACCAATGAAGCTACAGGAATTAATAAATAACTTTCAATAATAACCAAAAATGTAAATATCCTCAATTTACCAATAAGGAGAAACAGACTAGTTGGTAGGATTACAAAACAAAATCCAATTATCTGTTGTCTTTAAGAAACACATCTCACTAGCAAAGTCACATAAAACCTAAACCTCAAAAGAAGGAACCCAGTCTATCAAGCAAATAAAGCTAAAAATGAGCTAGCATAGCTAATCTGATAGCAGATAAAGTAGGCATCAAGTCAAAATTAGAAGACACCAAGAAAGCCAGTGGATATTAACAAAAGGAGCAATTCATAAAGAAAATATAACAATTATAAATATATATCCACCAAATACTGGAACTCCCAATTCCATTAAAAATAAAACAAAACAAAAACCCTTAATGGACATAATAGGTCAGTGGGTATTGATACAATAATAGTAGTTGATATCAACCCTCCACTATCAAGTTTAGATCAATCATCCGTCTAAAATTTAAACTGTACCATATAGGAAATGAATGTGACAGCTGTGTACAGAATAGCCATCCAGAAGATATGAAAAAATACTCTTTTCAGAAGTTTATAACCATTCCCCCCCCCAAAAGACTACATTCTAGGTCCGAAAATGTACAAAAAGATTAAAGTTATTTTTTTATATTGAAATAGCAAAGAGGAATAGAACTAAAAATCAATGGCAAAAGAAACTATACAAATCCTTGGACTCCAAACAAGGCACTTTTGAATGAACAGTGTGTTAGGTCTCAAAAGAACCCTGGACAGCAGGCTGAGAAACCGGGAACAAAAGCCTAGCTTTGGTGCCTGTTTAACATATCAAAGCTGACCTGGCTACCAGGCTCTCTGTACTGTAAGTACCTGTCACAGAGTCATCCTGGCCTGGCTGGCACACAATGCACCTACCCTAATCCTCTCCAACCTCTGAGCTTCCCTTCCCTTCCCCCAGCTTCTTGACCTCCATAAAAACCTAGCTGTAGGGGGATTATGTTGCTACATTGTAAATAATTGTGCCACCTATTAGCTTAATAAAAATGCTGATTGGTCAAAGGCAGACAGGAAGCATGGGCGGGGCTACCAGACAGGGAAAACTCTGGGAACAGGAAGACCAGAGCATAAATGCCACAGAGACGCCAGGCAAGGCAGAAGAAGCAGAGGACAACTATGCTGCTCTGAGAAAAGGAACCGAGCGCGTGGCTGAACAGGGTAAGAGTCATGGGTTAGTTTAAGGGTAAAGAGCAAGCAAGTTATATGGCTGGGCCCCAGGTCAATCAGCCTACAATTATTACAAGGGTCTGTGTGTTTCAGTGGGACTATGGGACTGTAGGTCTGAAAGTCTGGAGGCTACCACAAGGCTAGACCGGAAAGTTCAGGCCAGAAACCTCATACAATACCTAGCTGTTTTGACTACATGCTCTTTTGGTTTCTTGGATCCCACGTGTCCTCTCCCGCATCTCCTCTCATGGCCTGGTACAGTCTGCTGGACATGTTCAGTCTGGACCACTCCAGGTGCCTCTGGCTATACTCTCCCTCATATCTACAATAAACCTTCTCCCCAACCATAGCTAAGGTCAGGCATGTCTTCCTTTTCTTTCACCATGGGTCACTGATGAAATAAGGGCGGATGTTTTACCATTTCATGGAATCAAATGAAATGACAACTTAGAGGATTTGGGGGATGAAACTATGGCCGTTCTAACAGGAAGGTTTATAGTGATGACTGCTTATGTCAAAATATATAGATATATCTGAGATGTCTCAAATAAACAAACTAATTTTGTACCCCACAGTCTTAAGAAAAGTAGACAAACACAAAAGTAGCTGATAGTCAGAAAAATAAAGACCAGGGCAGAAATATATGAAATGGAGACTAAAAGAAAAACAGAGAATCCAAAACAGCTCTGATTCTTTGAAATATAAGCAGGATTGATGAACTTCTTCCAAACTAGTGAAAGAAAAAAAAAAAGATAAGATTCCTAAATAAGAAAAATCAGAAACGGAAAAAAAGAGGGGAGCCTACAAAAGATGGCAGTGAAATCCATAAGATCACGAGAGAATCCTTTGAAAACTGAACATTTAAAAAGGAAAATGAAAACTCAGTGGTATTTTTGGAGATGTTTTGTCTCAGAGTGCTCTGCTTGGGCATCCATTTTTAACACTGCTCATCTTTTGCTTACATGCTGTGGGTTCTCGTTTCCCGGGGCCTTGGGTTTGGGGTGTATGTGCTTCTGTGCGTGTGTCTACATGAGCGTGTGTGTTTCTCCTGCTCTTTTCCCGTTTCCTTGTTGTTACTACTGTTTCTTCTCTCTTTCTGTCTGCTTTGTTTTTTGTTTTTGTTTTTGTTTATTGGCTAAATGAATAAATAACAAATAGTAATAAATAAATAAATCATAGTTTTCTAAAAATGAAGAAAAGAAGGTATGAAGTTAGATGATTTTTGAGGAGGTGGGGAAAATCTAGAAGAAGACAAGGGTGGAGGAGAAACCATGACCAGAATGGACTATATGAAAAATTATTTTCAATAAAAACAGTAAGTGAATAAGTAACGGGTAGGGGAAGTAACAAGAAATGAATAAAGTCCTAGACGCATCTGAACCACCAAAATCAAATCAAAAGGACATCCACTACTTAAACAGATGCATACATATCAGCAAGGTTGAAGTAGTAATCGTTGCCAAAGAAAAAGACAGTGAGATCAATGCTGTACTCTACCAAAGGTTTAGACAAAAATCTAACACCAACGTTCCTTAAAACATTCCACAAGAGAGAAAAGGCAAGGGCATTGCCACACCCAGTCCACAAAGTCAGCATTGCCTTGATACCAAAAGTGGTTAAGGACACACACACACACACACACACACACACACACACACAGAGAGAGAGAGAGAGAGAGTAGGACAGCTTCCCTAATGAACACAGATGTAAACATCCTGATAATACACTTGCAAACTGAATTCCAGGACAACTAAAGAGCTGCAGAGTTCAGAGCACAAGCCTGAAGACCTGAATATGATCCCCAGCCCCCACATAAAAGCTGCTGCATGGATCATTTCTGATGCTGCTCTTTCTTTCTGTTCACCACACCTCCCAAGTCCACCCCACACACCTTTATGACCCCCCTCAAAACAAAATAAGAAGAAAGTAAAAAAAAAAAAAAAAAAAAAACAAATACCAACTCTAATTTGTGCTATGACTTTCTGGAACAAGGTCAAACTCCCAGTGAGTCTCCCCCCGCCCCGAACCCATTAATTGTGAAGATCTACACTTCAGCATCTTTACTACGGTTTTTTCCTTTCTTTTATATTTAGTTTTGTCCCACCACTGCTTTCCCTCCCACGCCCCACCCCCCATCCATTCCCCAGGAAGGGCAAGGACCCCCAAGGTGGGTCAGTCCAGTCTGGCATATCCAGTTGAGGTAGGCCCAGTCCCTCCCCCCAGTATCAAGGCTGAGTAAGGTGTTCCTCTGTAGGGAATGGGCTCTGCAATGTCCGTTCATGTACCAGGGATAAACTCTGGTCCGTCTACAAGAGGCTCCACAAACTGCCCACACCATCTGACAGTCATCTACCTTTGAAGGCTTTAGTCCCTCAGCTGTCATTTCAGAGTCAATGAGCTCCCAATAGCTCTGCTCAGCCATCTCTGTGGGTCTCCCCCTCATGATCCTGATCCCTTTGCTCGGATTCCCTCTCTGCTCTCTCTTCATCTGGAACAGGAGCTCAATCTGGTACTTTACTATCAGTCTCTGCTTCTGCCTCTATCCATTGCTGGATGAAGGCTCTATAATGACAATTAGGGTGGTCATTCATTTGATTATAGGGGAGTCCTGTTTAGGCTCCCTCTCCACTACTGCTTTAGTCCTAGCCAGGCTCATCTTGTGGGTTCTTGGAGGATTCCTTAGCATCTGTTTTCTCTCTAACCCCACAATGGCTCCTCTATCAAGATAATCTAGTTCTTTGTTCTTCCTCTCTGTGGCTCCTCCCACTTCTGTGGCTCCTCCCACTCCCCACCTCATTCTCTCATGATCTCTTCCCACCTCCCTTTGCTCGCTCTGCCATAGGATCCCAATTTACTCAGGAGATTCTTCCCTTTTTCCCTTTCCCAGGGGGATCCATGGATGTCTCTCTTAAGTTCCTCCTGTTTCCTAGCTGCTCGGGACTTGTGGATTGTAGCCTGGTTATCCTTTGCTTTATGTCTAAACTCTACTTATGAGTGAATACACACCATGTCTATCTTTCTGGGTCTGTGTTACCTCACTCAGGATGACACTCTCTTGATCCTTTTGCCTGCAAATTTCAGGATGTCATTTTTTTTTCCTGATGAATAGTACTTTGTTGTGTAAATGTGCCACAATTTTTTAAATTAATTCTTTAGCTGAGGAGCATATAGGTTGTTTCCAGGTTCTGGCTATTACAAATAATGCTACTATGAACATAGTTGAGCTAATGACTCTGAGGTAAGAATGTGTATCCTTTGAGTATGTGTATCCATGCCCAATAGTGTTATTGCTAAGTCATTGGGGAGACTGATTCCCAGTTTTCTGAGGAACCACCATACTGCATACCAAAGTGGCTGTACAAGTTTAAATTCCCACCAGCAACGGAGGAGTGTGTCCTTTTGCTCGACATCCCCTCCAGCATAGGCTATCTTCTGTATTTTTCATCTTAGCCACTCTGATAGGTTTAAGATGGTTATCACGAAATTGTTTTGATATGCATTTCTCTGATGGATAAAGAGGTTGAGCAATTCTTTAAGTGTCTTTCAGTCATTTGTAATTCTTCTGTTGAGAATTCCCTTTTTAGCTCTGAACCCCATTATTCAATTGGATTATTTGAAGTTTGGGCCTCAAGTTTCTTCAGTTCTCTCTATATTTTAAAGATCAGTCCTCTGTCAGATGTAGGGTCAGTGAAGATCTTTTCCCATTGTGTAGGCTGTTGTTTTGTCTTGTTGACTGTTCCTTTGCATTACAGAAGCTTTCAGTTTCAGGAGGTCCCACTTACTGATTTTTGTTCTTAGTGTCTGTGTTACTGGTATTATATTTGGGAAGTGGTCACCTGTGCCAATGCATTGGAGGATATTTCCCACTTTCTTTTCTATCAAGTTCAGTGTAACTGGGTTTATGTTGAGGTCTTTGATCTACTTGGACTTAAATTTTTTGCAGGGTGATAGATTTAGATCTATTTGCATTCTTCTACATACTACCATCCAGTTATGCCAGCACCATTTGTTGAAGGTACTATCTTTTTTCCATTGTATATTTTTGGCCTCTTTGTCAAAAATTGGGTGTTCATAGGTGTGTAGATTAATGTCATGATCTTAGATTCTATTCCACTGATAAACAAGTCTGTTTTTAAGCCAGTACCAAGGAGTTTTTATTACTGTAGCTCTATAGTATAGCTTGAAGTCAGGGATGGTGATTCTCCTGAAGTTCTATTATTGAGCAGGATTGTTTGGCCAATCCTGGGTTTCCTGTTACTCCATATGTAGTTGTTTATTGTTCTTTCAAGGTCTGTAAAAAAAAATGTGTTGGGATTTTGATGGGGATTGCATTGCATCTGTATATTATTTTTGTTAATATTGCCATTTTTACTATGTTGATCCTACCTATCCAGGAGCATGGGAGATCTTTTAATTTTCTGATATCTTCTTCAATTTCTTCCTTCTGTGATTTAAAGTTCTTATCATACAGGTCTTTCACTTCTTTGGTTGGAGTTACTCCAAGATATTTTATGCTATTTGCAGCTGTTATAAAGGGTGATGTTTCCCTGATTTCTTTTTCAGCCCTTTTATGATTTATGTATAAGAGGGCTATTGGTTTTTTTTAAGTTAATCTTGCACCCTGATACATTGCTGAAGGTGTTTATCCACTGTAAAAGTTCCCTGGTAGAATTTTGGGGGTCACTTATGTATACAATCATATCATCTGCAAAGTGATAATTTTATTTCTTCCTTTCCAATTTGTATCCCCTTAATCTTCTTTTGTTGTCTCATTGCTTTAGCTAAGACTTTGAGAACTATATTGAATAGATAAGGAGAGAGGACAGTCTTGTCTCGTTCCTGATTTTAGTGGGATTGCTTTGAGCTTCTCTCCATTCAGCTTGATGCTGGCTGTTGGCTTGCTGAATATTAGCTTTATTATGCTTGGGTATTTTCCCCATACCCCTGATCTCTCCAGGACTTTTATCATGAAGGAGTGCTGAATTTTATCAGAGGCTTTTTCAGCATCTAATGAGATAATAATGTAGATTTTTTTTTTTTTTTAGTTCAGGTTATTTATATGACGGATGACATTGACAGTTTTTTGTATGTTGAACCATCCCTGCATTTCTGGGATGAAGTCTACTTGATCATGGTGGATATTTTTTTTGATATGTTCTTTAATTCAGTTTGCCAGAATCTTATTGAGTACTTTTGCATCTCTTTCCTTGTTGCATCTTTATGTGTCTTGGGTATCAGGGTGACTAGCTGCATAAAAACCTTTAGCAATGCTCCTTCTGTTTCTATTATGTGGAACAATTTGAAAAGTATTGGTATTTGTTCTTTTTGAAAAATCTGGTAGGATTATGCATTGAAACCATCTGGCCCTTGGCTGTTTTTGCTGTTGTTGTTATTGTTAATAATAGCTTCTATTTTCTTGGGAGCTATACATCTATTTAGGCCATTTATCTGGTCTTGGTTTAATTTTGGTAAGTGGTACCCATTTAGAAAGCTTTCCATTTCTTTTAGGTCTTCCATGTCTAGTGGAGTATAGATTTTCAAAGTATGATCTGATAATTCTCTGGATTTCTTGGGTGTCTTTGTTATATACCCCTTTTCATTTCTGATTTTGTTAATTTGGATACTCTCTCTCTGCTTTTGATTAGTTTGAATAAGTGTTTATCCATCTTGTTCACTTTCTCAAAGAACCAACTCTTTGATTCACTGATTCTTTGTATTGTTCTCTTATTTTAATTTTATTGATTTCAGCCCTGAATTTGATTATTTCCTGCTGTCTACTCCTTCTAGGTGAATTTGCTTCTGATTGTTCTAAAGCTTTCAGCTGTGCTGTTAAGTCTTTGTGTGAAATTTCTCCAAGCCTTTTTATGTAGGCATCTACTGCTATGAATTTTCCTCTTAGCACTGCTTTCATTGTGCCCCATAAGTTTGGGTATGTTGTGAATTCATTTTCATTGGATTCTAGGAAGTTTTTAATTTCTTTCTTTACATCTTCCTTGACCCAGAGGTGGTTCATTTGAGAGATGTACAGTTTCAATGAATCTATGGGCTTGCTGTACTTTGTATTGTTGAACTCCAGCTTTAGTCCATGGTGATCTGATAGGATACAAGGAGTTATTCCCATTTTTTATATCTATTGATTTTCTTTATGACTAAGTATGTGGTTAATTTTAGAGAAAGTTCCATGGAGTATTGAAAAGAAGCTACATTCCTTATATTTGGGTGGAAAGTTCTCTATGTATCTATTAAGTCCATTTGAGTCATAACATTTGTTAGATCCCTTATTTCTCTGTTAAGTTTTTGTCTTGTTGACCTATCCAAGGGTGAAGGTGGGGTATTAAAGTCTCCCACTATTAGTGTGTGGGGTTTGATGTGAGATTTAATCTTTAGTAATGTTTCTTTTAAGTATGTAGGTGCTCTTGTATTGAATGCATAAATGTTTTTTATTGAGACTTCATCTTGGTGGATTTTTCCTGAGATGAATAAGTAATGTCCATCCTGATGTCTCTGGATTAATTTTAGTTGGAAGTCTATTTTGTTAGATATTAGGATAACTATCAAATGGGTGCTCAGAAACTGTGGGTCCCAAGTAGCTCCTAAGATTGCCAGGTGATGAAGTGGATTGGATGCTGGGCAGGATTTGTAGGGGTGTCCAGTGAACTTGATTTTACTGGGGCCTCTGGCCTGCTAGAGTCTTCCCTGTTGTCCTGGATTTAGGAGAGAAATGAGACATTTATCACAGTTTTTAATTGTTCTCTTCAGAGTCTTCCTGTCAATACTGTTTCTATGTCTCATTCTCAACTGTGAATCTGTAATCATAAATACCACTGCAAAAGAAGCTTCCTTGCCACTATAGTCAGCAGAAGCATGGATTTTTAACTTCCATGTGGTTTCTGGCTACAGCATGGCTCACTTGCATCAACATGGCTTCAAGGGGCAGCACAGACCACACACATACCCATGGCCTTCAGTAGTAACATGGGCCACAGACATCAACACAGCTGAACCTCAGAGACCAACATGCCCCTGGTGGCAGGACAGACCACATATATAAACATGGCCTCAAGAGGCAGCCCAGACAACGTGACTTCAATAAGAATCACAGACCACGAACATCCACATGGCCCTTGGTAGCAACCTAGGCCACATACATTTACATGGCCCCCAGACACAGCAGCTCCAAGGACAATATGGCCCTCAGGAGGCAGCACAGACATCAACAGGACCTCAGGTGGCAGCACTGGCCACATGAATAAACATAGTCTTCAGAGGTAACATGGGCCATACTTATCAACAAGGCCTTTGGTGGTAACATGGACCATGATGTCAACACAACCTCCAAAAGGAACAGAGACCTCCACACAGTCTCCTGTTGCAGCACAGATTATAGACATCAACATGGATTCAGATGGTAGCACAGATCATGGACATTCTCTTGGCCTTCGGTGTAGCATAGACTGCAGACATCAACACAACCCTTGGCAGCAGTAGGGCCACAGACACCAACATGGCCCTCAGCAACAGCACAACCCACGGAGATCAACATGGCTACAGCTGGCATCTCAAACCACGGATATCCACTTGGTCTTCAGTGGTATCACTGGCCATGGATATCCACACTACCCCCAGTCAAAGCAAGACCATAGAAACCAACATGGCCTTCAGTGGCAGTGTGGACTATAGACATCAGTGTGGTCAGGTAGCTGCATACACCCAGACATCCCCGTGGCCTTTGGTGGTCACAGTTTTTTGTTTTAATTGACTTATTATTTATTTGTGTATTTATGATTACAGTACTGGTGATTGAACTTAGGATCTTATGCATGCTACATCAATACTCTACCACTGAACTATCTTCCCAGAGCCCTTCGCGCTGTCTTAATAAATCACAGTTGCTTAAGTACAGTGAACAAGCAAAGTATTGCATTGGGGATAATGCTGGGGGAGGGGGGTGCACAGGACTGAAAGGACCAGTCTCAGGAAGTTATCCATCAAGAAGAAGGCTCCTCATCCACTGCACAGCCTTTGGGGAAGTTTCATTTTCCCAAAGGCTGTGCAGGGTAACACTAAATAGAGAGATAAACACTATTCAAGAAGATGACGCTTTTCTTTTGCACACAGATGCCAAGAATGTAATTCTAGCCTCAGGAAGGAGACAGAAAGTTCCAACAGGACACAGACAGGTTCCTCTCAGGGTCCTTCAGATAAGTTCATGGTCTACCTTAGGAAGTGAAAGGCCTTAAATATCATAGAGCACAGAGACAGAGGTTGTTCTATGGGGCCGTGAGATTTATTTAATGCTATAAACAGATAGAAAGCTAAAGACAGAACAAGGGTTCTAGGGGAGAGTCAGACAGTAATGTGGCATGAAGTAGAGTCTCTTCTACCTTTCTAGGGATGGGGCAGGCTTCACAATGCAAGCCTGCAGCCAGACTCTCTGATTCCCAGGTAGAGAATAGGATGTGTGGCCTTCAATACCCCCTCTGACGTAAACTCAGTTTGCAGATAATAGGGCCTGGAAGGAAGTCTATATCCTGAGGACTCACTTGTCTCAGTAGGAGGAAGAGTTGCTGTAAAGTCCTATGGCCTGAGCAGCAGCTAGACTCTAACATCACCTTTTGATAGAAAGCATATTGCCAGAGACTAAAGGCCTTGCTTGGTTTATCTTAACTGATCTACTATTTTCCATGTTCAGTTTGTTGACAAGAGCAAGCACTCCATGACAAGTCCCCTGCTCAGTGGCTCACTTGTGCTGTTGGGAAAAATGAAAAAGTCCCTGTATATACACAGGGATAGGGAAATGGATGGAATCCAGATGCATGATGTGAAAGACAAAAAGAATAATTTTTTTTAAAGTTAAAAAAAAAGAAATGTGTGCCAATTTAGTAAACAAATAACATGACAAACCCAAGAAATAAAAATTCGTATTTGAATGAAATTCTACAGATATCTGTGCTAATAATACTTTGATAACTATTTGTTATTTGAATTCTGTTAATGAATACATAGTTAAGTATTTTTATCAGATTCAAATTCAAGTCTGTGTGAGTTAGTAGTTTCATTAAAGAGATGCACTAAATTGTTAAGGAAGGAAGGGAGAGTCCTACCTTGTCTCTCCCTGTTCTTCCTCATAGTCACACATCCTATAGCCCGACAATACACACCCTGACAGAAATAATGAAGCAAAAGTCCAGCCACTCACCAGCAAACTGAGGACACAGCATTCTGTATTTACGTCTAAAGAAGTATTCAAGCCCAGCATAGTAAGGCATTCCAATCATTCCAGTACTCAGGAAGCTGAGGCAGAAGGATCACAAGTTGCAAGCCAGACTGAGCACACATAAGAAAATCCTATCTAAAACTAAACTGAAGAATGACTATATGAATGGTTGGCCGTGATGCACATGTTCTGTAGAAATAGGACTGTGGAAGACAAGGGGAAAAGAGGTGTTACTGAAATTGAAGGAAGATGTTGGGGCTGACACAGCTAAGGAAAATTAATTTCAGCTACCCTCAAGCTACCCAAAGTCATGGAGGATCAGAGTATATTAATTAATCTACAGTGCACCAGTGGCAATGGTGTTTGAACTTGCTTATTAACCATTTTGCCCTCTGGAGTAATCTAATTGGAATGCCACCCAGATTCATTGTGTGTCTCTAGAGAGCTGTCTAAGGGGACTGCCATCACATTAGTGTCTGTATTACCTCTCAGAAGACAGCTCCATGAAGGCAAACATCTTTTTTTGTCTTGCTTACTTGGCAAGGAAGTCTTATATTTTTGGCAATTTAAGAGTTTTCTGAAGGAATGTCTTCACAAAACATTGGTACAGACATGTGTTTACATACCCATGTCTGTGACCACATATGTGGAAGCTAGACAGCAGCCTTGGGTCTCATTCCTCAATGTTCACATCATTGTTTTTGTTTGATTGTGAAGCAAGATCTTTCCTGGCACAGAGTCACCTAAGTAGACAAGGTTTACTGACCAGTGTCCCTAGGTCCTGCCTGTCTCCACTTCCTCAGTACTGGGATTGTATCGTATGCCACCATCCCCAGTGGGTCTAGGGAATCCACTGTAGGCTTTTGTGATTACAAGTCAAGCACGTTTCCTACTGAGCCTTCTTCCCGCCTCATGAAACATTTTTCAATCAATGTAACTTTAAAACAAAGAATTTCCTTACTGTCTCCTTGGATTGTAGGTTATTGTGAACTGATATACAGTCATCACTTCAGAGAATGTAGCTGCCTATCTGAGGCAATTGATACATCAGCATCCTATACCAGCATTCTCTTCACTTGGTGCTTCTGAAGACACGGAGTGCTTGTGCTCACTGACTTCCCTTTCTATCTGAGATCTGCCCTTAGACTGGCACATTCTTTCTTCAGACATTTGTAACTCTCACATTTGTATTCACCATCCAGTTTCTTCTCTTGGTCACTGCATATTGGTATCCCTGTCCTTTGTGATCCAAAGCCTTTCTGCCTTCTTGGATGGAATTCTGTACCACATGTGTTGATTTGCCCTCTTTCTATCCACAAAGGTCAACTGAGTTTCCAAGTTCAAGGTTCTCAACAGTCTGTCACAAACAGGAATTTGTGAAGGATCAGACAGCCAAAAGTGTGGAGGCCCTCCAGAGCAGTTGTAACTGTGACTGGTCTGGTTTGCCAGCTCCCCATTTCACTAACTGAGGAGATAGAGCTATTCAGGAACAGAGGGTTTCATTGGCAACAAGCTGGCATGGAAGGTAGGCGGAGTCAAAACAAACAAGCAAAACCCCATAGGTGGAGTTTTCCTGTCCCAGCAGCTACTTCCAAATTACCACACTGAGGATTATATTACTTATAAATGCTCAGGTTTATTACTAACCAGCTTTTACAACGTGAAAAAACTTCCCCCTGGATCAAGATTGAGCCAAGTGTCCCTCTATAGGGAATGGTCTTCAGTAAGCCAGTTCATGCACTAGGGATGAGTCCTGGTCCCACTGCCAGAGGCCCCACCAACTACCCAAGGCACACAAGTGATGTGGGAATGTCTTTCTGTATGCTGTGAATATAAATCTTTAAATAAAGGAGCTGTTTTGGCCCATGACAGGCACCATAGAAAAAGTAGGAGGAGAAATCACAGCATAGGTAGGAGAAGCAGGGCAGAGTCAGAGACAGACTGAGCAGATGCCTAAGAAGAACCATGTAAGGAACACAGGTGAGCCACGGGCCACATGGCAGACAGATTAATGAGAATGGGTTGAGTTAAGATGAAAGAGCTAGCTAGCAATGTGCCTGAGCCATAGGCCAATCAGCATGAAACTAATATAAGTGTTTGAGTCATTTTGGGGGCCTAAGCAGCAGCGGGCAGTTAAGCGGTCTGGGGCTGCAGGTCTGTGGGTCTGGACCTCTGGCCATCCAGGACCAAGAAACCTAATTGCAACACACAAGTGTCATCCGCATTCAGAGGGTCTAGTTCAGTTCCATGTAGGTTCCCAGCTGTCATTTCAGAGTCAGTGAGTTCCCAATAGCTCAGGTCAGTTGTCCCTGTGGGTCTCCCTATCATGATCTTGACCCTTTGCTCATATAATCCCTTCTCCTTCTCTTTGAACTGGGAGCTCAGCCTAGTGCTTAGCTGTGGATCTCTGTATCTGCTTCCATCAGTTAACTCTCACAATTTAAACTATTTCTATTAATCCACGTTCTGCCACATGGCTCGTGTCTTTACCTGTTCTCCAACATGTCCTGCTCCCTCTGGAGCTCCTGGTGACTCCTCTGACCTCACCCTTTCTCCTCCCAGAGTCCTCTGTTTCTGGTTGTCCTGCATATATTTCCTGTCTGGCTATCGGCTTGTCAGCTTTTTATTAACCAATGAGAATAATATGTATTCACAGTATACAGAAAGACCATTCCACAGCAAAACCTTCTTCCTAACTGGTTGCTGGGCCCTGGTGAATGAAGAGATAGGACAAAATACTCATATGCCCTACAGTGCTTTACCTCTCTGACTGCTGTTACATCACTGGTCACCAAGTCTTCTGAGTTCTGTATTTTTGATTGGAGTGTTCCTTTCTCTCTCTCTTTCTCTCTCTTTCTTTCTTTTTTGAATAGCTAAGTTTGCATTTAACTAACGCAGAAAAAAGAAAGTGCAACAAAAGGCATCTTCCCCAGAAGAACAGTTTTAACCCTTTACGAGTCTTCAGTTAAACTTTCCAAATAATGGCAAAGCCCATGAAAAACTAGTAATATATTATTTGATGCTGTAACATCTAAAATTGTTGAGTTTCTTATTTTTTTCCTGGTTTTTCATGAAAGGGTTTTTCTGGGTAGCCTTGGCTATACTGGAACTCACTCTGTAGACCAGGCTGGCCTTGAACTCAGAGATCCACCTGCCTCTGCCTCTGCCTCCCAAGTTCTAGGATTAAAGGCATGTGCCACCATTGCCGAACTAAAAATTAGTTTCAAAGTCCACTGAAAAATGATGATGGAGGTTTTTCTTAGGTTTTCCTCTGTTCCTCCTCCATCTCTGGGCTCTACTCTCTCACTGTCCTTCCTACACAGATGTGACACCCTAGCGCTCTACCTTGATCTAATGTTCTTCATAACCACTTGTTATAGGTTCATCAGGCCATAATAAAGTCACTTGCATAGAAGAACATGATAGCATCGAGCCAGCCCTACCAACCAAGTATGATGTCTTAGTTAGGCTTCCTGTTGCTGTGATGAAACACCATGGCCAAAGCAATGTGAGGAAGAAACAGTGTATTTCGTATATACTTTCACATCTATCAATGAAGGAAACTGAGGCAAGATCCTGGAAGTAGGAGCTGAAGCAGAAGCCATGGAGGGGTGCTGCTTACTGGCTTGCTCCCCTTGGCTTGGTCAGCCTGCTTTCTTATAGAACACAGGACCACTAGCCCAGGGATAGCACCACCCACAATAGGCTGGGCACTCTGTTATTAATCACTAATTAAGAAAATGTCTATTATCTGGATCGTATGAGAGAATTTTCTTTATTGAGGTTCCCTTCTTTCAGATAAACCTAGCTGTGTCAAATTGGCATAAATCTATCCCCACACAAGCCAAGTTCAATTTATGCTGTGCATATGCTCATGGATGTAAGCCACCCACTGGAGTATCATCCAACTTCCAGGAGCCACAAAAAACTGATTCTTCTTCTCCTTGAAGCTATTATCTGTCCATATCTCCTCACTTGGGGGTAGGGGACTCATGGGTCACTCCCCTATGATACAATTTCACTGGCCTGACCATGGGCAGGCAACCACAGCTCCTGTAGATTAAGTGCGTCAGTTCCCCTTCAGTACAGTCCTTCCTGACCTCTGGTTCTTATGACCTTATTTTGGGAAGAACAGAAGTAACACAGATGCCCCTTTGATAGCACAAATCCTATTTCTGCCAATGCTCATCAAGTTGACCCCTAAGCAATTAAAAAGACACAAATCCACATGTATAAAGAAATGCAAGCCAGCCTCTGATCCCAGCACTCAGGAGGCAGAGGCAAGTGGATCTCTGGTGAGTTCAAGGCCTGCCTGGTCTACAGAGTGAGTTCCAGAACAGCCAGGGCTGTTACATAAAGAGACCCTGTCTCAAAAAATGATAAAAAGAATGAAGGAAGGAAGGAAGGAAGGAAGGAAGGAAGGAAGGAAGGAAGGAAGGAAGGAAGGAAGGAAGGAAGGAAGGAAGGAAGGAAGGAAGGAAGGAAGGAAATACAGAAGCCGGGTATAGTGGTGCTCACTACTGGCACATGGAGGCTGAGACAGAAAGATTGTAAGTTCCAAACCAGTCTTGCCTACACAGTGAGCTCGTGTTTTCGATAAACCAACAAAAGGAACCAAAAAGAAAGAAAAACACAGAGAAACAAGAGGAGTCAATGCTGAACGAAGGAAGCTGACCTAGTTTGAGAGGAAGATAACATTGTCGATCAGGGGTTTTTTTTGTTGTTGTTCAAGAGAACTTCGAAGCTGAAGGTCATCTGTGACTCAAAACACAGGACAAGGTGACAGAGAGGCTCATAATCAGGGGAAGGATCAAACCAGGAGGCAAAGTGGAAGGGAACAAAGGGAACGCAGGACAGAGCTTCCCTTCTCTTTTATTGACTGCTTTTCAAACAATGTATTCTGATCACGGCTTCCCCTCCCTCATCTCCTCCCAGACCCTGCCTACTTCCCACCCACTGACTCCATGACCTTCTTCTCTCTTTGGAAAACAAACAGGCAAACATTAAAATAAAATAAAAACAAAAATGACAGGAAACACATACACAGAAAAAAACCCATAGAAATCACAAAATCAGAAACCACAATAGACAAACAAAACTTAAGATAATTTTTTTTTTTTAATTATGAGAAAGTACCACTGGGTTCTTTTTGTGTTGGCCATCTACTTCTGGGCATGGGACCAGACCTTAAAGGTGGTTTGTATTCTCAGTGAGACTCCACTGGGGAAAACTGGGGCTTCCTTTACAAGAGCTTATCAACGGGAGATAGCTTCAGCTAGTCTCTCTTGCGCCTACCAGCTCCCAAATCACAACATGGAGACTTTTTATTAACTATGAAAGCTCTGCTGATAGCTTTAGCTTGTTTTTAACTGGCTCTCGTACATTAAATCCATCCATTTCTATTCATTTACGTGCTGCAGCGTGGCTCATGGCTTTTCCCTCACGTCTTACATGTCCTGCTTCCTCTGCATCTCCTCTCCATCACCCTTCTTCTCAGTGTCTAGAAATCCTGCCTGGGTATTGGTCATTTGGCTCTTTATTAAGCTAATGGGACTGACATTTTCACACTGTACTAAAAGATTATTCCACAGTAGACAGCTCCGGGGATAAAGATGGAGACTTGTGTTCAAAGAACATTCTCTCTCTCTCTCTCTCTCTCTCTCTCTCTCTCTCTCTCTCTCTCTCTCCCTATTTAATAGTTTTTTTCTTTTACATACCAACCACTGTTCTCTTACCCTCCACTTCTCCCCCATAAACTCCTCAAAAAGGGTGATGATGGGGTTGGCCACTCTCCCTTCAGGAGCCCGGGACCCTGAATAAGCGTCTTCGGACCTTATAGCTGACCCCTGAATCCCACCACAGGGTGAGGCCTCCCTTGAGTAGCCAATACAGGCTGGCGTACCAAGTTGAGACAGGGCCAATCCCTGAATCAAGGCTGGGTAAGGCATCCCACCATAGGGAGTGAGCAATAAAAAGCCAGTGTATGTGCCTGGGATAAGTCCTGGTTCCATTTCCAGGGGCCCCACAAACAAATCAATCTATACAACTATCACCCTCATTCAGAGGGCCTCTGTCCCATGCAGGCTCCCCAGCTGTCAGTCCAGAGACTCTGAGCCCCCACTAGCTTGGGTCAGCTGTCTCTAGGTTTCTCATCGTGATCTTCCTTCCTCCTTGGTCCTCTAGTCCTTCTTCCCTCTCTCCAACTCCAGGAGCCCAGCCAAGTGCTTGGCTGTGAGTGTCTGCATTCTGCTTCCATCAGTCACTGGATGTAGGTTCTACGATGTCAGGGCAGTCACCAATCTGAGCACAGGGGAAAGCTAGGTCAGGCACCCTCTGCAGTATTTCTAGGAGTCTTAGTCTAGGGGTCATCCTTGTGTGTTCCTGAAGATTTCCCTAGCACCAGGTTTCTCCCTAACCCCGTAATGGCTCCCTCTGTCCAGATATCTATTTCATTGCTCTCCCTCTCCATTCCTCCCCCAATTCAGCCATCTTGAACCCTCATGTTCCCACTTCTCATCCTCTCCCTTCTGCTCCCCCTTCCAGTTTACCCAGGAGATAGTAACCATTTCTCCTCTGGGAGGATCCATGCACATCCCTCTTGGGTCCTTCTCTCCATCTAACTTCTCTGAGGTTATAGACTGTAGCCTGATCATTCTTTTCTTCATATTTAATGTCCACTTATGAAGGAGTACATACCATGTATGTTTTTCTGGGTCTGGGCTACCTCACTCAGAATATTTTTTTTCTAGTTCCATCCACTTGCATACATATTTCATGAAGTCATTGATTTTTGCCATTGAGTAATACTCCATTGTGTGAACACACCACATTTTCTTTATCCATTTCTAGGTTGAGAGGTATCTAGGTTGTTTCCAGATTCTGGCTATAAATAACATTGTTATGAATATAGATGGCCAAGTGTCCTTGTGGTGTGGGTGAGCATCTTTGGGGGTATATGTGAAGAGTGATATTGCTAGGTACTGAAGTAGGTTGGTTCCCAGTTTCCTGAGAAACTGCCATGCTGATTTCCAGGGTGGTTGTACAAGTTTACATTCCCACCAACAATGGAGGAGTGTTCCCCTTACTCCACACCCCCTCTAACATAAGCTATCATCACTGGTTTTGATCCTAGCTGTGCTGACAGATGTAAGAGGGTATCTCAGAGTTATTTCCCTGATGGCTAAGAATGTTGAACACTTCTTCAATATCTTTTTGTCATTTGAGATTTTTCTGTTGAGAATTCTCTGTTTAGATCTGCACCTCATTTTTAATAGGATTTTATGGGGTTTTGATGTCTAGTTTCTTGAGTTCTTTATATATTTTGGAGATTATCCCTCTGTCAGAAGTGGGGCTGATAAAGGTCTTTTCTCATTCTGTAGGCTGTAGATTTGTTTTAGTGACCATGTCCTTTGTCTTACAGAAGCTTCTCAGTTTCAGAAGGTCCCAAGTATTAATTATTGCTCTCAGTGCCTGTGCTTCTGATGTTATATTTAAGAAGTGATCTCCAGTGACAATGTCTTTAAGGCTACTTCCCACTTTCTCTCCTGTCAGGTTCAGTGTAACTGAATTTATGTTGAGGTCTTTGATGCATTGGGACTTGAGTTTTGTGCAGGGTGGTAAATATGGATCTGCTTTCATTCTTCTACATGTTGACGTCCACTTACGCCAACATCATTTATTAAAAATGTTTTCTTTTTTCCATTGTACGATTTTGGCTTCTTTGAAAAAAAAATCAGGTGTTCATAGGGATGTGGATTGATGTCAGGGTCTTCAATTCCATTCGGCCACATGTTGGGTTTTATACCAATATCAAGATGTTTTTATTACTATAGCTCTATAGTAAAGCTTGAAGTCAGGAATGGTGATGCCTCTGGAAGTTCCGTTATTGTATAGGATTGTTTTGGCTAGCCTGGGGTTTTTGTTTTTACATATGAAATTGAATATTGCTCTCCAGAGAACATTTTTAAAGAAAGAATAAAAGAACATTTTGGAGAAACCCAGACAATTGCCAACATAATGAAGAATAAGAACCCACCCACAGCACCTAAGAAATGAAACCCCAGAATACCTGATGTTATCCTACAAGCTTCTACCAGGAAAAGATAATCGCACATAGAGAATTTAAAATGGCCATGACTTTGGACTTCTTAGCAATATTGAAAGCTAGCACACAGTGAAGAAGTGCTTTGAAATGAAGCTTTTTCCCTGGATAGGAAGCGAATCTGCCCTAACACATGGAATTAAGACATTTTTCTAAAGAATGATAACAACAACAAAAAAAAAAAAGGTTCCTGTTATGTCTTCTCAGGAAGCAACAACAGGATGCAATTAGTCAGAATTATAAACACTATATGAAAAGAAAAATACAGGGAAAAACATCAGTACAATAAGTATAAAAAGCTTAACCCCAGGAGCTTGGGAAGGAGGGACCCAGGTTGGCTTGCAGGGGTGTGCACTTGTGGAGGGGGCACCCAGAATCCAGCAGAAAGGATGAGAATGATAACAGGAAGTCTCAGAGATGTGGCTTCCGTTGTGTTTTATAGATGACACGGGGTGTCTAGGAAAAGGGGAGGGGATCAGTACAAAGAGAAAAATAAGTATATTTTCAAAGTGAGATAAATATTATATATAAATAGTATATAAAAAGGAAAAGCAAGTGTTAGTGTGTGGCGCAGCACTGGTGTTTTTGGAGTGAGTGGGAATTGAATAAGCCCTGTAGATTCTATTGCTTTTAATAACTTACTTCCTTCACCAACTTTAGAGGTGATGTAGACAAGCCATGTAATCAGTGGAGCTTTGTTATAGATAACACCTGTGAACTAAAACTTTCCAGTAAGGGGTGGGGGGGAAGCAAAACTACATCAAATATTCTACAAGTCTGATTAATTAATCAGAATTTCTGAGATTGTGAAGAACTATTATCCTAAGCTATTGTTAGTCTCCTTAATTCATTTGTTCACTCATTCATTCATTCATTGTTCACAGTAGTACCTAACCTACCACCTTTGTGACTATTAGGTAAATCCTTTTTTTAAGGTTTATTTATTATGTATACAGTATTCTGCCTTCGTACCAGAAGAGGGCGCCAGATCTCATTTTAGATGGTTGTTAGCCACCTTGTCGTTGCTGGGAGTTGACCCCTAGCTTCCACTAGCCCAGTTGTTAAGAATGACATGAGATAGCATGTGGCCAAAAGCCTACCTGATGCTTCCACCAGTATATTTGAAAACTACCCTGATTGATGACATTCTTTTGGTATCTCACCATAGAGCATCGTGACACTGTTTTATAATATAGCAAAGAGAACTTGAACCAATGTTCCCAGGCATGGTCACCCATACATGGATTCAGAATAAAATATCTTATTTTCTCTGAGGTGAGAGCTGTGTTTTCACATAGACACAAACACTTCTGAGGCACTGGCAGTCAGGAAAGTTGCCCAAGTTTTTGCCTCAAAGAGCAGAAATGGGATAGAAATTGAAATATCAATCAAGGAACCACCATGATTCATTTGGTAAAAATTAAGATTTTTTACTCTAATTTTTCCAAGTATAACAACATTTGCTCCTTGGGGAACTGGCCTGGGCAGAAGTGCTTCTGTGCCTGGCTTTGTGACTTTTAAAGAAAAACATGACAGATGACAGAGACATGAACCGTTAAGTAACAGTTTGGAGATTTCAGAGCCCAGGCTACCTGGCAACCTTCAGATAACATCAGAATGTTTCAGCCCCTTTTAATTCTTCAATTCTGCACATCATCAGCTAATAAAAAGCACGGGAATTGCTGTGTTGCTTAGCGTGCAGAAAGTAATATGTGGCCCCAAGAGGTAAAGTTCTACTGGAATATGCTAGTCAGAAGGAGAAAAGAGTAACAAACCTTGGATGTCCATGACCCCACGAAACAGGAAGCCTTCCTGCTCACTGTCAGCTGATAGCATCTCCCTCCCTGTAAAAGCCTATCATGTCGAAGCTTTCCCCAGGATCTTCTTGGGATGGTGGAATAAATAAAACTGACTTCCTGGACCTCCTGGTCCTCCCGGTGCTTCCTTGTTCTGGCTGGTGGCTGAACCTGGGAGAACAGAGCCTAGAAATGAGGTGGATGAAAGTTTTACACAATAGCCAGTTTTATTCAGAGCCTCGGACAATTTATACTCAGAGGGTTAAGAGGAGTCACACGAGTGTCCAATCACACAACAAGCTGTCAGTGGTAAAAAAACGTGCTTTTCTTTAGAAGCATATAAAAAAATAATAGCCAATGGTGACATTGTGTAGGCTCTAAAGAAATAAAGTTTGCCTGAAGATCAGAGGACAGAGCCAGCCACAGAGTTAGCCAAAGAGGTCAGGAAATGGTGCCACAAACCATCAATCCCAGCACTCCGGAGGCAAAGGCAGAGATCAGTCTGGAGCTCTGTGAGTGCATGGCTCAGTGGGATACAAGAGATTAATCCAGGAGAGAAGCAGAGACAGTGGTCGCTCACACCTTTAAACCCAGTTTGGGATTCCATAGCCTCTGCAAACTTGAAAGAACACAAGCCTTTAATCCTAACACTGGGAAGTTTGAAACCGGAAGTGATGTGGGTGGGTAGAGAAAGGAATTTAAGGCGGGAGGAGACAGGATCTTCCCCTTTCAAATGAGGAGGTCACAAGGTAAGAAGTGGCTGTGGCTTGTTCCCCTGTCTCTAATCTTTTAGCATTTGCCCTGATATCAGGCTCTGGGCTTTTACTGTAAGGTCAATTAGTATTCGTGCAACAATCGCCAGTTGTGATGAATAATCTTAAATCAACCCTCTCCTGTCCTCTGCTACACCTGAGAGGGGCATGAAAGTACATTCCAGAACAATTCTGTGTTTTGAAGAAACTGAGGTCACAAGACACTTGTCTTGTTTTCTTGGGAGTTTCTCACAAGCACTCAGAATTCACACACAGCTCCAGTTTGGACCATGTTCTGTAACAAGCAGCTAGACCTGGGTCTGGCAATATAAATTCTTACTTGGGATGTATGCCTCTATCAAATGTAAAGAAAAAAAAACCAGATATTTCTTTAATAGTAATGATATATTTGTATACATAGGAGACACCGAGGAAATGAGCAAATTGTAATAGTAAATCTCCAGAGGTGGCTCCAACCCCATAAGGAGTAAGGGGCTGTGGGAAAGGCTACTTTCAGAGCTGCATAGAGATAGGGAACAGAGCCAATGGGAAGGTTTGTCACAGAGTCAATCTAGGACCTCTCCAGCTACAGTTTCTCACCACTTTCTCTTTGTGGTAAAGACTGAGAAATATCTTCACAAATGGTGTCCTTTACAGGAAGAAACTTCCTTGACTAAAGGGTATCTGCTACTCTTGCTTTCAGAGAATTATCCTTGTGTGGAGTTTCCCAAAATATCTTTCTGGCAAGGAGGTACGCTGAGGGTGCACATCTGATCTCCTACAGTCATATTTTAGGGTAGCATGTCCTAAAGCCTTAATTTGTCTAAAATCCTTTAGGGATGTGTGTGTGTGTGTGTGTGTGTGTGTGTGTGTGTGTGTGTGTGTGTGTGTCTGTGTGTCTGTGTGTGTGTGTGTGTGTGTGTGTGTGTGTGTGTGTGTGTGTGTGTGTGTACAGAAAGGCATCTGCATAGTCCATTGAAAGGTTATGTGTAAGTAGATTTTTAGAGTTGAAGAAGGGAAGAAAGTCTTTTTTTTTTTCCGACAAGAATTGTCATGACCAACAACACGTCTAAACTCTAAATCCAAAGATGGGAGAAAAGCACAACACCGGCTTTTCTACATGTTTTACTTAACACAGGAGTCTGAAGAATAAAGATCCAAAGACCCTGAGGATGCTTCTTGATTCAACATGGAGCCAGGCACAGCCAAATAGAACCTTAATTGGGAGAAGAAAAGTTCCATGGAATTGCACTGGGTAAAGAAAAGCTGCAAAACCTGTTTGCTTTCCTGTTCTGCGGCCTGGGTTCTGCCATTTCTCTCTCTGAGGCAGGACCCCCGTGGCTTCAGCATCTAGTTCACTGTGGCAAGCTCCAAATGTAGGGAAGGTGACTGCTGGTTGCTTTGTCTTGCTTCTGGGAAGGCAGGGGAGGCCAGGGAGAGTGTGTTTCCTGAGCCTACTTACTATGTTTCCCTTTGGGGTAATATTTTCTGATCATTAACATAATTTAAGACGGAAATCAAGCTCTCTCCATCTACCTGATGTGGCTGCCTTTACCCTGTGTGAACTGAATGCGGATCAGGACACAGTTATTCCTTTAGAGCAGGGATTCTTAACCTGCGGGTCACAACCCCTCAGGAATTGAATGACTTTTTCACAGGGGTTGCCTACGACCATCAGAAAATACAGATATTTACATTGCTGTTCATAACAGTAGCAAAGTTATGGTAATGAAGTAGTAACAAAGTAACTTTTTGGTTGGGGTCACCACAATGTGAGGGTCTCCGCATTAGGAAGGTGGAGGGCCACTTTATACAAACCACGGCAAGTGGCAGCCCAGGCTGCCAACCCAGTCTTCAAAGTCCAGTCCAGAGCCCACCTTGAGAAACTGTCACTTTCATAAATATAAAGCAGTTTTGCCTCCATGCCCCATTCTTGTTTTTTTTATAATAATAATAAAAAAAATTATACCTGATAACTATGTTGGTACAAAAAATAATATAAACAGGCTGGGTTTACTGTTCTGTATTTATTTATTAGTACTGTTTGGTTCTTTCGGATTTTAAAAGGAATCAAGACCTGTGCCTAGGCCAGGCTCCTGGCACTGCACTCCAGGTGAAAACCTATCCTGAGAACCTGAAGCGGGAACAACAGGCAAAGGACGTACTCTGCCGCCCCCTAGTGGTTATGGTAGGAAAATGTTGCAAACCAAGAAATCATCAAGCCTCTTGAGGCCAAGCGTATTCACAGCACTTGATATTATTATTTGCATGTAGTGCTTGAGAAATAAGTCTGTCTCACTGACTTTCCACAGGTTGTATCAGACTTGTGAATTTCCTAAGAGGCCAGCCTGATGTCCAACAGTCCCAGGGATTACGTTTTATGCCCAAGTTCATCCAAGCCCAGCATTTCCCTACCCTGTCAACATAATCAGACCTACAACCACTGTGTGCTGGGTCGGGACTGCACCTGCTTCCTATCATCCGTATACTGCCCCTTTCATAGTCTGTCTTGCCTGAAAAATAAACCTCAATAACTAAAGGGATCCAATGTGCTTTCAAAACTCTGCAAATGCATGCTGTTCTGTAGTGCAGAAATTCAAGTTTTGATGCCTTCTTTCTTCCCTCTGTAATTCATTCAGGCTGTTGTAACTAAACCCCATGAAATGTGTGGCCTATGAACATCAGAAATGTATCACTCCCCGGTCCAGGAGGTGGAGAGTCAAAAATCAAGATGTCTGCACAGTCAGTGTTTGGTGAGGTGCATCTTCCCGGCTCATAAATGATGACATGTCGTTCTACCCATGCACAGTAGAAATGCAAAACTGCTCTGAGGTTCTAATCCCATCAGGAATGTTCTGCCATCATGATCTAGTCACCTCCTAAAAGTTCCACCTCTATCGTGATTAATTAGCACAGGGCATAAGGACAGTTTCCCAGCCCAGCCCAACCGCTGCTGGATTAGGATATGGGGCCTAGGTGGAGGGAACCGGATACTGTTGATACGCTCTTGAAGAATACATTGGGACTGTGATTCCTGCCCCTCCTCTCAATACTGTGGGGTTGTTGCCAGGGAACACACACAGGATCCCCTTCTGCAAATCTCTAGCCTTGGAGATAAAAACAAAAAACAAAAAAATTAAAAATGGCTCCCAAGGAAACTTAAGGACAATTTGGGTAAACTAGCCAGTCAGGCAGGCTTAGCAATGGAGCAGAGTGGAGACATGGGGATTCTGAGAGACAGAAACAGAGCCCACGAGGGTTCAGGTGAGCAGGGTTAGGGTTTTAGATGGTTTGTAAAAAGGAGATGCGGAGGGGGAAAGAGAAAGTTATGTTTTGTGAGCTGGAATTCAGAATGTATAAGTTTAGCAATGGCAGTAGCAGTGACTTCAGAAAGGGGAGGATTTCTCGTGTACTTCAGTACACATGTCAACACAAGTGTTTGCTATGTTATGATAACGCATATGCCCTGTGGGCAGTTGATGGGGAATGATGGGGGTTGTGGTGGAAGGCAGTGCAGAGAGAGAAGCAGACTCAGCCCACGGGGGGGGGGGGGGGGCAGTCAGAGACCTCTCCAGGGTGTGGAGAGGGAAGGACAAAGAGGGAGGGAGTCTACGGTACCTTCTTAAATGGAACCCTGGGCGGGGCCAGGCTAATTGCCTTTGGCCTGCTGTGACTTCAGAGGCTAGTGTTCCCATGTCTACAAGTTGTCCCGGCCTGGCTGGTTTCTTATTGTTTTTATACTTAATGTACAGCCAAACAATTAGCGCTTTATTTCATTAAAAAGTCAAATTGCTACTCTCATTACCCAGTATGTTCCTCTCTGGAGCCCAGCCCCTCCCCCTTTAGCCCTTCCTACTCTGTCTGCTCACACAGCTCAGCAAAAATACCTAGGCTAGCCACCCATCCTGGCCCTCTATTTACTCTGCATAATTAGTACCCTGTTGCTCCCCTCAGTAAGGCGCCAGCTTGGTTTAAATGACCCAGACCTCAGCAGCAGTTTCCACTAGATTAGAGGCTGGACGTTAACTCTACTCCAAATAAGGGACCTTTCTGTGGACCTAAGAGCAGAGGTGGGGGCGGGGGGGTGGGAGGAGCTGTGGCAGCAGGTAGGTGGAGGAAGCCCCTCGGGGTGAGGGCTGAAGCCTTCGCTCTTTGCTGAGAGGACCCCCAAACCGCACAGATTACCATGTCGACTCTAATGTGCCCTTTACTCCAAAGCCTCATCTGAAAGTTAAGTACAAAAGACAGAGCCGATCAGATTGGGAACTCAGAGCTTTCATTCGGTAACCCACAGAGATAATGGATCTGGGCACAGCTGTTCTTCCGCCACATGCCAAGGTTCAAATAAAGGGTTTCCTTCTCCTATTGAGGAATGTGAGACAAGTGGCAACAGATGGCCATGAGAGGTAGACACAGATGACAATGGCTACGATAATCAGGCGAACCAGGACAGCATTAATGAAAGGCGCATTCAGTTTGTGGTATTGATAACTTTTGTAGTGGAAAGGTACACATCCCTTTTAGAGTAGGGAGGCGGTTTCCGATGACGTAACTGTATAAGGGTGAATAAAAAGAACAAACATCCCAGTGTAGGAAAATTAGGACATTTGCATCTCTGTGTAGTGTTGCCTGATAACATACAGGATACACTGTGCTACTTCATTTCAGAAATGTAACTATTTGTTAGCATACATGTGTCCTATGTGTTGTGTATCTTTTAATTATTCATTATTTATCTGAAATTCAAATTGACCTAGACTTCTATTTTTATTTGCTAAACCAGACATCCCTATTATTTTTAGAAGAACAGGAAATAAAAATTCCCATCAAGGTGGGACCAAGATGGTGTCCAGAACATCAGGAGAGGTTGGGGAAAATCATCCAGTGATTTTTCTCTACAAAGGGTGTTTGTAGAAAAAGAGATGAGCTTCTTCAACACAGAGAACATGCATGAGGAAATCAGCCTTTACACTTAAAGCTTTGGCACAAACCAAAAATTAGCCGAAAGATGAACAAGGGGAATGGTGCTGTCAAAAGTATCTTAGCTGGAAGCAAGCAGATCTTCAGGTTCTATGTTCCTCTTAGAAGTGCAGGAATTGAGATTCTAGTTGTGCTCTGCAGGGGGCAGCATTGCCAAAAATGTTATCAGACCATTAAAAAAGAAAAAGCCAAACACACATACACACACACACACACACACACACACACACACACACACACACACACACACACACACTGTAAAGAAATCACTCATGTTAACTCTCCTCCTTCAATCCCCAGGAAATTTAAATATAAATAGAAATGAACTACAGCATGTGTGGCCTGGAAAAGGAGGAAGCTACAAGAACATGCTTGTCTGGGGCTAGGGGAGACCTACAACCACCCCCCAACTGGCCCATCTGGTTTTGCTTTGTTTTGAAACAAACTTTGTACTTTTTCACCTTCTAAAACAAGATTCAGCACCAATGGAGTGTTCAGAAACTGTCTGATGGATAAAAAGAGATGCTATTTTGAGCTCTGGGCCATTTCCAGTTAAATATACAAGAAAATTACATGTCTGCAAGACTCCCAAGACACAGCTCACCCACCTCCCTGAATCTCTATCGCCTGGCTGGCTCAGATGACACCGGGTTGAGCTGTCCCCAGAAGGGACCACCAGGCACCGTCTAGAACTGAAGAGGACTTTGGCACTAGCTGGCACAAAATGCCGGGGTTACATAGACACCCACATCTGATTACAGCTTTTTACAAGGCTTATAGGGTTCAGAGATTATCTAGTGCCTCGCCATTAAGAAAATCATGTGGCTTCCTCATGGTTAATGATTGCCAGGGTCTGAATTAGTGGCCCAACCTTTGTGTTTAAGGAGCAGGTGATCGAGCAGACAGATAATCCCTGGCTCATACTGAGCACTGCTGTGGCCTAAAGCTGCCATCAAAGGCAAGACAGAACAGAGGACTCCAGTTTAAAGGAGAAGTGCAGAGTCAGGAGTCTTTGCTTCTCCAGATCCCCTCTCCCAAGAGAGTCCTGCCTCCCAGAAAGGCACCTTCAGCTTCCCAACCCCCAAACTTCTTCAAGCAAAAGCTGTCTTCAGGCAAGTTTTAACTTGTGAGTGTTGATTGCCCAGACCAGGGCAGTTAAGCATCGTCTAATTTGCTCTGGAATACACTTGGGTGCCTCCCTTAAAGGAATCTCAGGGCGAGCAGCTGTGTCAGGCCCTTCCAGAGGGCAACTCTGTGGCTGCTGCTGAGCTATGCCAGATGTGCAAGCAGTGTCTGGCTTCCATGTGGTGGCCTGAAGCCTTATGGCTGATGGGTTTTCATGGGACCAAATCTAAGTCTGCTGGACAAAAGCCCCCTTCTTAACCAACTCTTCCTTCCTTCTCCCTAGACTGGCCCAGGGTAGTGGTTCCATCAATGAGTATTGAGCTTGAGAGGGGAAACAATAACAATCCCTTTAGCCAAGTCTAGTGGCACACTCCTGGAATCCCAGCACTCAGGAATCTGAGACCGGAAGATGACGAGATCCAGGGCAGCCTGGGATGTGACTTTTCAAATCATTATTGCCATCACCATCCAGTGAGGAGCTTTTAACAGCAGATAAAAATATTGCAGCTTCTTGCTATCTACCTCATACCTAAAAAATAAATAAATAAATAAATAAATAAATAAATAAATAAATAAATAAATAAATAAATAAAATAAAATAAAAAAATCAGTAAATGCAATGTCTGTGGCTGGGGCTGATATTTTTCCATTTGGATTAGAGGGAGGGGAGGAAGGATGAAGGGAAGAGAAGACTGTAGCTAAAATGGCCCTTTCATCTTTGCATATGCTCACCTCTCTTACCAAACAAATGGAGAAGCTGCCTTCAGGCAGCCGAGTCAAGCTAGTGTCCATCTCCTCTGCTAAGAGGGGAAGCTGCCATCTTTGGCTGTAGAATGCTGTGGGACTATGCTTTCGTATACTGTAAATAGTAGCTAAATAAGACGTAGAGGCAGAACAACCAGATTAGGAGAATTCTGGGAAGAGCAGAGCAACAGATGACAGCTAGACACAGAGGAAGCAGGAGGAGAAAGCTGCTCTGAGAAAAGGTGCCCAGCCATGTGGCTAAACATAAATAGAAATATGGGTTAACTGAAAGTATAAGGTTTAGCAAATAATAAGCCTGAGCCATAGGCTAAACAGTTTATACTTTAGATAAGCCATTGTGTGAATTATTTGAGACTAAGTGGCTGCATTAGTAGATACAGCATTAGGAGTTGTGAGATGTCACACACCTCATTTTGCAGGCCAGCAACTGGTTCACAGACCCAAGACTACCATCAATGGCAGGAAGGATACTAAAAAGCGCCCCCTTTCTGTCCCTTTAGGATTCTGGCTGACAGGCTTCCTGTCTAGGATTCTTTTTCTCATTCTGTGTCCCCAGAAATTTAACCTTCAGGGGTGGGACCTTGACTTTATTCTATCACCTGTGAGATGTGGAAACCGACTGGACAAGCAGGGCAAAGCAGGGCCTGATCTCCACATCGGTCTGTTCTCTTTACTGCCCTCACAGATTCTTTATAAGGACGAGTCAGGTGCAGCAAGCACTGCCCCAGAGGAGAGGAGGTCCTTAAAGGCTGCGTCCTATAAGCCCTTCCCTCCTAGTAGTCTGCTCTCTACCTCCTAACCAGATATACTTATTCACTCAATCTTCTGATGAGTGTTTGAGGGAAGCAAAACATATTCCAAGTGCTTTTCAAGGCCTGGGAAATACATGCCTTCCCAGAACGTTTGCCTGCTGGAGAACAGGGAAATTAAATGCACAGTTATGAAGGATGCTCAACATCGAGACAAAGGAGTTGAGGAGCCACAGGGTAGGTGCACTGGTGTTGCTCAAGATGTCCTAAAGGATTTAGGATCCAATTTGACTCTACTTGTTTACAAGCTAAGACTTTAGTTCGTCAACCTGTTCTGGATGTTATCAGGAAACCTGAGAGTCCTGGTCTTGGAACAGAGAGAGAGACTTTAGTACTTAGATCTTCCAAAGGGCATAGGCAGCGTGCTTGAGTTTAGCATTGCCCTTCCTCTTCCTCTAAGCTCTACTGGGCCAGATGGACGCTGTCAGGTCCTGGGTAGCACACTCAATGAAGAGGCCTCTGCTTATGGAATCTCTCTATTAAATAGCAGGTGGAAAGGAAGTCCCCGGAAAACTGCCCTTTTCTTTTTGTTGGGGAAGAGCGGAGATGGGGAGTTTCAAGACAGGGTCTCACTATTTAGCTCTGGCTGTCCTGGAACTCACTCTGTAAAACAGGCTGGCCTTGAACTCATGACAATCCACCTGCCTCTGCTTCCCGAGTACTGGGACTAAAGGTGTGTGCCACCACACCTGGCTTGAAAGTCATCCTTTTCAAAGACTCCTTACCTTGTCCTTTAAGGTCATTCATTTACAGTAGCTCCCCCACACCCCCACAACTCCCACACCACCTAGCAATAAAGGACCCAGGTAGAAAGCACTTGGGACCTTGCTTTCCGGGAAGGCCCAGCAAGAAGTTTTGTGATTTCACAGAACAGCTTTGATCTCTATAACAACTGTGCTGGAAAACTTCTCCAACCCTTAGCTGGCCCCTCACCCCTCTCCTGTCTGTTTGTACACTCCATTTAACTTAACTCCATGTTGCTTCCTGTTGCCTTCTGCACTGCCCCTACCACAGGAATCATTTGAAGAATACTTCTAAAGGAAAGCACCCAACAGAAAGTAAGAAGATTAAAAAAACTGTGACCCTCCTGCTGGCACATGCTCTGGGGTGGCCTTGGGTCAAAGGCTTAATTTCCCCTTTCTGGGATTCCTCATCTGTGATTGGAAGATAATGATATTTTCCTATCTCGCTTTCAGAATTAATTAATGGTTGTGCTGCTCTCTGAGTTTAAAGATGAAAGGCTTTCATTGCAAGCAGCGTGCATCACCAACATCATCTCATCACCCACGTCATATTATCATCAACACCATCATCGTCGTCATCATCCTCACCACCACCATAGTCAAAGTCCAGAAGATAAAAGCTATGAAATTCCCACGCAAAGCTTCTGAAAGCCTTCCTCTTCCTAAACGTTTTAGTATTCTCTTCTATACCTTTCTAAAGAACCACCAAACTTTCCTCCCTCTGGGATCTCACTCACAGGAGCTAAGTTCCAGGACCCCAGCTTCACACACCCTAACTTTGCTGTAACTTTCTCCCAACCTAGGACAAGCTCCAAAGAAAACCTACAAAGAGGATGGATTGGGAGCAGGTGAAAGGAGCTTTGAGACACATTCAAAAGGTCTCGGGGCTAAATAAATAAATAAATAAATAAATAAATAAATAAATAAATAAATAACAACAAACCCTTTACCCTCACCTCCAGAACTTCTCACTAAATGATTAAATAATCATTTCACCTTTCTCCCCCACTTTCCATGGGGAGTTATGCAGAGGAACAGTACTTCCTTCCAATGTAATATTCTGTCTCAGATATTCTCAACCTTCGAGTCACAATCCTTTCACAGGGGTCACATATCAGATATTCTGCATCTCAGATATTTCTATTATGATTCATAACAGAAAAAATAGAATTATAAAGTAGCAATGAGATAATTTTATGGTTGGGAGTTAACACGAGAGGAACTGTATTAAAGGGTCATGGCATTAGAAAGAACCACTGTTCTAGATAGACCTTTCCATTCCTGGGAACTTGCCATCCTTTGAACTCAGTAAACTATTGAATTCTGGTGGAAAATTGCAATCTTCTTGGTATAGTACTAGTATATTTATACTGATCTCATGGGTTACTAGAAGCTATATAATTTAAAAACAAACCAACAACACAGACACACAAAAACATTTCTTTAACTCATGGTTGTGGAGGCTGGGCCTTGGAAGTTCTTCAAGGGAGTGTACTTTCTAAGTCTTGCTGACTGGGCTCCCTGCAGAGTTCCCAGGGCAGACCAGAGCATCTCATAGCCAGAGGAACCCGTGCAAAAGACAAAACCAAACTGGTTTGTAACAGACCAACTCACGGGATAAGGCACTATTCTGTTTTAGTAAATCAATCCATCATAAAGGCCTAATCACTTCTTTAAGATCCCACCCAGTCATCTGTCTTCACAGGAGCATTGGTAAAGATCTAAACAGTAGCATCCAGGGCACCAATGTGTGTACTGGAGACAGCTGGTGGTTTGAAGCACTATCCTAATTGCCCAGCCTGGTTTAGCCCACATCTTGGTTCCTTTAAGAAACCACCAAAATGAACAGCTTGCTAAGCCTTGTCCTTTATGATTCAGGTACCTCTTGGCTCTAGATTAGTATTCAAACATGAAAGATGCTGAAAGACAGAATAATTACACTGACTCAGCTACTCCAGCCATGCCCCAGTGTGCAATGGCAAATTGCATAAGGGACACGAAAGCTGTGATTTGAGCTTTGGGGGACTAAGACACCTACCTGGCAGTAATCATGTGTACTTCCTCCTGTGTGCTGAGCATTGTTCTGTTCCTCTAGTGTAAAAACAGTTATAATCCTCAAACAACACAAGGAAGTAAATTCTATTACTGCCTTTACAGAAAACCAAACGGAGGGACAAAGAGCATAAATGCCCAGTTCCCTCTGTGACATCCTGGCCGGGTGGTCTTGCAAGCTTTGAGATGGCAAGTTGAGCAAGCCCTGGAGAGCAAAGCACTAAACAGCAAGCCTCTGTGGCCTCTGCTTTGGTTCTTGCCTCCAAGTTCCTGCTTGAGTTCCCGACTTTGCTCAGCAAGGGCCTGAGATGTGGAAGTGCCATCCAAACAAACCTTTTTCTCACCAAGTTGGTTTTGGTCAGTGTTTGCCACAGCAACATGAACTAGGGCAGCGAGTCCTGAGAACTCTCTCAAGGGGTAGAATAAAAAGTTTAACATGGGACTTTAGAATAGCAGTTCTTAACCTTTGGGTCATGACCCCTCTGGGTCAAACGATGCTTTCACTGGGGTCGTCTAAGACCATCAGAAGACACATTACGATTCACACCAGTAGCAAAATTACAACTATGAAGTAGCAATGAAAATAATTTTACGGCTGGGGTCACCTCGTCATGAGGAACTGGATTAGAGGGTCTCAGCTGAGAACCATTGCTTTAGAACATCTAGACATTTGCATGTAAAATATTTTTTTAAAAAAATTAGGCATTGTTTATCACAAAAGTTAATTCCAGTAGGTCTCAGACCTACCTGTAAAAGAAATACTATAATATTCCTAGAAGATAATATAAAATTTCTTAATTATTAGAGATTTGATATAACTTTTTTTTTAAAGCCCAAGGACTATGTTATTAGAGCAAAAAACAAACAAACAAAAACCAACCAAAAAAAAAAACCCAAAAAAACAAAAAAACAAAACTCCCCAGGGCAGGAGCTGTAAATTTTGGCAGCCTCCTAGAAGAAGCAGAAATGAGTTAAAAATATAACAGCAAAGGCAAAAATCCAAGTCACTGGCTTAAAGTTTATTAAATTTAAAACTTGAGACAGTGACTATTCGGAGAATGACAAGATAAGGGATGCTTGGGAGAAACTATTTACAAAACACACATCTGATAAAGAACTCCCATCTAAACTGTGCAAAGAACTCTTGACCCTCAACAGATCAGCCAATGAAACCCCACCAATGGAAATTGACACCTGGCCAAACAAGATACAGAGATAGCAAAGGGCCAGTGAGAAGATGCTTAACTGCAGGTCATTAAGGAACTGTAAATTAGAACTGCCAGGTGTTTCTACACTCCTATTAGAATGGCTAAAATCCAAAATTTAAGGCCTGACAATTGCTGACGAAGATGCAAAGGTGAAAACTTAACTGACAGTAAGAGAATAAAAAGAAGCAGGCCTTAAAGAGCCATGGATGCGCTGTGGTGGCTTAAAGTGCTTATGTACAAACGGGAAACAAGAATTCCAGATCCCAGCAACTGTTGATAGCGGGATGTGATCCTATAAGCCCAGCACTAAGAAAGTAGGGCTTCCTGGCTGCCAGTCTCGCTGAAAACCCTGAGCTCCAGGTTCAGCAAGAGACTCTGCCTCGAAGGAACAAGGTATAGAGTGATAAAAGACACCTGACGTCTTTCTCTTTCTCAGGCATTTGCACATTCGCACAGGCATGCATATTCTTCTGCAAACACCACACGTGCGTAGCATAACCTCTCTCTCTCTCCCCCCCCCACCCCTTAGTAAACATTCATTCCAGGAAACCAGTTTACTCTGATAGTAAAACAAGACACAAGAAAAAAGAAAACTGTGGAACAACCTTCCTGATGAACCCAGGTGCAAATTTTTTCAACAAGGTACTTGCAAACACAGCTAAAGAATACATTAAGAGGGTTATAAACCACAACGAAGTTGGTTTCCTACCAAGGATGCAAAGTGGACTTAATGCACACAAATCAGTAAGTATAATATGTTGTATAAATAGATGTAAAGGCAGAAGTCACATGGTTGTCTCAATGGATGTAGAAAACACAGTTTACAAAGTTCAATGTGGTTTCATAATAAAAGTCATGGAGAAATTAGGACTAGGCAGGCATAGCTCAATAGAAATAATTTATAACAAACAAATCTATAGCTAGGGTATTAAATGGGGGAAAATTGGAAGCATTTTCTCTAAAATCAGGAATTAAACAAGTTTTCTTCCTTTTCCCACAGTAACTCCTCTGTTATTCATACGGTGCTCAGTCTTAGCTAAAGCAATAGGGCAGTGGAACATATAAAGGGTTTACAAATAAGAAGCTGATGTGGGAATGCCTTTCTGTGTGCTGTGAATATCAATCTTTAAATAAAGGAGCTGTTTTGGGCCATGACAGCCACCATAGAAGAAGTAGGAGGAAAAATCAGAGCATAGGTAGGAGAAGTGGGGCAGAGTCAGGCAGATCGAGCAAGCTGCCCAAGGAGCAACATGTAAAGAACACAAGAGAGCCACGGGCCACGTGGCAGGAAAGATAAATAGAAATGGGTTGATTTAAGATGTGAGAGCTAGCTAGCAATGTGCCTGAGCCATAGGTCAAACAGCATAAAGTTAATATAAGCATCTGAGTCATTTCTGGGGCCTGAGCAGCAGCGGCAGGTGGCTGGCTTGGTCTGGTGCGGCAGGGTCTGGGCCTCTGGCTGCCCGGGACCAAAAACCCCACTGCAACAAGAAGCAAAGTCCAGTTATCCCTTTTTGCAGTCAAAATGATGATAGACACTCCACCAGATTTTCAGATATTAATGAACACTTCCAGTAAAGTTAGACAGCGTAAAAACAATATATAAGAACCAGTAGCTTTTTTTATATGCCAGTAACAAACTTGCCCCACCCCCAAAAAAGGAAACCCATTCCAATTTCAATAGCTTCCTTTAAAAATACCAAGGAATGGGGTTGGAGAGATGGCTCAGACAGTTAAGAGCACTGTCTGCTCTCCCAGAGGACCCAGGTTCAATTCCAGTGTTGTCTCCCGAGTATGTGCCATTCTGGCCTTTAATGGCCCATCCTACTAAAACCCTATGTTTATAGAGGAAATAGGGAAAAACCTGTTTTCCTGCACTATAGACGCTGCCACCTGCTGAGTGCTAGCCTCTTGGGAGACTCCAGACCTTGGGTGTGCCGGATGAGGGGGCAGGGTGTGAAAGAGAGTTAAGGTGATAGCGGGAGACAAAAGGGGACACGAGGAGAGATACAGGCAGAAGCTGGAGAAGAGGCGGAAGCTGGGGACAAGCATGGATTAGAGTCAGTGTGAGTGGAAGGGGCAGAAGGAATCCAGCATGGCGGGAAGCTAGAGGGGAAAAAGCTAGGCGAGATGCAGTGGCAAGACAGAAGCATGGCTAAGGGACAGACAGGTCTAAGAGATAAGATGTACTGAATAAAGCTCAGGTCTCTCAGTGTGTGGAGAGCCTGAATGATGGAACCTAAACGACTCCTGAGTGTAGACTTATTTAATCTTGACGCTCCTTGCCTGGGACAAAACTCGGACCACAAAGAAACCGGACATGGTATTCCAGCACCATATGGCAGCTCACACCTCCCTCTAACTCCAGTTCCAGGGCTTCCGACACCCTCACACAGACATACATGCAGGCAAAACACCAATGCACATAAAGTAAATTACTAAAGAGAAAAATACCCAGGAACAAAGCTTAGGAAATAAAAGACTTTTGAGATAAGCCTTTTAAGTATCTATTTGGGGACGCAGTAAGTAGTACACACACACACACACACACACACACACACACACACACACACACACACACACATGTGGAAGTCAGAGGACAACGTCAGATGTCAGTCATTCTCTATTGTGTACATACCAAGCTAGCTGGTCTGCAAGCTTCCAGGAATTCTCCTGTGTCAGCTTTCATCTTTCCATAGAAACACATTGGATTACAGACACATTCTTTTATGTGGGTTCTAAGGATTTGAACTCGGGTCCTTATGCTTGTGTGGCAAAAGACTTACCCACTGTGCTGGCTAGTTTTATATCAACTTGACACAAGCTGGAGTTAACTGAAAGAAGGAAACCTCAACTTAAAAAAAAAAAAAAAAAAGCCTCCATAATATCTGTCTGTAAGGCATTTTCTTAGTGATTGATGGAAGAAGGAAACAGTGCATTGTGGGTGGTGCCATCCCTGGGCTGGTGATCCGAGGATTCTATAAGAAGGAAACCTGAGCAAGTCATGATCCCTCCATGGCCTCTGCATCAGCTCCTGCCTCCAGGTTCCTGCCCTGTTTGAGTTCCTGTCCTGACCTCCTTCAGTGTAAGCCAACTGAACCCTCTCCTCCGCAACTTGCTTTTGGTCACGGTGTTTCATCACAGCAATAGAAACCCTAGGACACCCCTCCCCCCAGCCATCTATCCAGCCTGGTGGTCACGTTTTTCCTAAGCACAATAATCTCTCTTGTATTTGTGTCTAGCCTGCAATTTACAGCACGACTGGATTACCACAGTTTGCATTTCATAGTTCTCTCCCATTGCTGGGAATATATACCAAAGAAATAAAAGTTAACGTTACTTGCAGATAAGCCAAATATAGAACAGTAAGTAGACCACTATGTGGCAGAAAGGTAACAATGCATTCCATAGCCAAGCAGAGGCTATCCTTGAAAATCTTATTTGCCCTTGTGTTGCTAACCTTATTTTTTTAGGCTTCATAGGAATACTGAGAATGGGGATTTTAATTAGAATTTTACAGCTGGGGAGAGAACACCGTGGTGCAGAAGCTTAGCAGTGTCCGCGCCTGAGCATGACTTCAGAATCAACAAGGACTATCTCACACCCACGCTGTGGCTTTTCACCCTTCACAGACTGATAAGGGAAAACTACCCACAATGCTAAGTTCTTCCCCATCCGCAGGGCTCAAGGTGAACTGACATGGTCACTGAACCTTGACCTGAAGCAATGGGAGATCTTTCTGCAGAACCTAGTACAGCACCTTCCTTGCACTTTCTAAGCCTCCCCAGTGCCTGCTGAGGGGTCCGGACAGACAGCTCAACCATGTTATCTTCCAACAGAATCATCACAGCCTTTACAGACGAACCCAGAGTTGAGTGAGTTTTCAGAAAACTTACCTTAGAAATACTTTAGGGCTGTAGAGATAGTTCAGTTCATAAAGTACATGCCTTATAAATGTGACGATCTGAGTTCAACCCCAGTACCATGTGAAAATGCAGTGCATGATGGTGTGGTTTTAATCCCAGCCCCAGGGAAGGAAGAAATAAGCAGATGCCTTGGCTTTGCTGGCCAGCCAGCTAGACTACTTTTTGAGCTCCAGGCTAGTAAGAGACCTTATCTCAAAAAACAAGGTTTATGGTGTACACCTTAACAAGGATTATGGTGTAATCCCAACACTAGGGAAGCAGAGGCAGGCAGATCCATGAGCTCCAAGCCAGCCTGATCTACAGAGCGAGTTTCAGGACAGCCAGGGCTATTCAGAAAAATCCTGTCCCAAACAAAAAACTAAACAGCTCTCTGGAAACTACTAGAAGAATGACTGGGTCTTCTGACTTCCACATGCATGCATACACACACCTGTACCTACAGTGTACGTGCACACACAAACCGACACACACAAACACACACATCTATGAATACACATAAGGAAAAGTAAATAATATTCCTTCTAGGTAAATACTGTTGAGGGCAAGCACGATTGAGCCACTATAGTAGAGGTATATATGGCTGGTTTCGGGAATGCATGCTATAATCTCAGCACTCAGAAGGCTAAGGCAGAAAGATAGAAATCTTAATCTTAAACCCAATCTGGGCTTCAAGGGGCCTTGTCTAAAACTGAAATGCATTGAGGGAAAAGAGGAAAAGGGGAAGAAGGGAGGAAGAACAGATAAAGGAAGGAGGCAGAGGGGAGAGTAGCTTTCAAAGGGTAGAGCCATAGGAAACTATCTAAGATTTATTTCCTTTCTGTGTTCACATGCCGGGGGGCTGATAGTTTTTGCTTTTGTGCAAGGAGGTCGCCTCAAAATGAAACCAGAACATTCTTAGCCTGCAGGTGGCTCTGGTAGTCACAAATAGCTGGAAGTTCTGAAATAACAGAGAGGTCATTTCATTATTTATGGTGTGGGGGACACCATATTTTTTCCAAAACAAAGACTCAGAAAATCACGACTCCAATCAGTGGGGAAGCAGCATCCTGGTCCTGAGTGTGCAGCGCCCTAAGAAGAAGACAGTTTGGGGGGCTTGAGAAAAAGGGCATTTATCCAGGAGCCCCTAAATGCAGCCAAGATTTCAGAGACATTTTTCAAAAAACAAACAAAAAAAAGCACATTTTTTTTTTCCAAAAGGAAACACATAAAAGTCAGTGAATCGTGAACAGCCGTCGTCAGCAAGGTGCTGGAGATAAACTGTTGCCCTGTGTCTACGGGCAGATGTCTACTCTCTCCAGAGATGCTGCCGATCTCTTTTGGAAGTCAGAGAGAAGGTGACCAGCTTTGAGTCTCCCAAGCTCTGCTTCTACACAGCTGCTTCAGCGTTTCCTGTTTCACAGTTTGAGAGCTGGTACCTCTCTAGCTCTTGATGCACAGGAAGCCCTTATATACAGGAACACAATAACCTCTTAGCGTCTGATGACCGGGCAAGCCTTTCCCAGCTAATTCTCCAGGGTTGGCCTCCAGAGTCTCCTGCTCTGTGGGTCCCATCCCAGGTCCTCTAGCCTCTTAATCCTGAAAGCATCGTTTGGCTCTTTTCTCAGGAAACATCCACCGTGCAGGAAACAGCTGCCTCGGCCCCACCAACTGCCTGTTTTTTTCTCCACTTCGAGCCTTGCCTGTTGCTCAGTTTGTACTAGTTCTGAAATCCGTTTGCTCTGTCCTGACATTTTTCTTTCTCCTGATCACAATAGTGTGTATTCTTCGAACCACTGTGGGACTCCTGCCAGGAAGCCTGGTTAGCCTGGGGGAGAAGAGAACATACCACTTGAGCACACTTGAGCTCCTCCCCCCTCCTCTCCTCCCCCTCCCCCCTCCTCCCCCTTCCCCTCCCTCCCTCCTCCCCCTTCCCCTCCCTCCCTCCTCCCCACTCACCACCCCCCCACCCTCTTTTCAGGGCAGTGCCAACACCCGGCCCCATCATACAGCTCGGCAGAGGCATCTGAAGCTGCTTAAAATTAGCTGCCTCAGCACTTACTTTAAACTTCTAATAACACCTGGCATTCACAATGAAGTTCACAAACCACTTTGACAGGGCTGCATTTAATTTGAGCCTCCAACGCCCTTCTGAGGTAAGCAGGAATCCATGAATGACTGCAGAAAAGGAGCTGGGCTTAGATGGAGCCAGTCCCTCACCGAAAGCAGGGGCGCTAAAACAGCAAACGCCGCCCCAAATCCAGACTTAAATCTAGCAATTTCCTCTCTTGTGGTCTGCTTCACCTGCAACAATCCCCCAGGTTTCAGGATAAGCTTGTCAAAGAAAAAAAGGCAATGTAATTAATCCTGGCTCGGGGGGGGGGGGGGGGGGGGGGGATGGTTACACCCTCCTCAATGTTTGCTGCGGGTTCAGTTTGGAACCACTAACAAAGCACGGAGAAGACAAAACTTGTATTTCATTTTGGGTCCTCCTCCAAACTCAAAGGAAAAAAATAAATAAATAAAAGAGGAAAGCCACATAGCTGTCCTTGTTACCGTGATGCAATGTCATGGAGAAATTAAGCCAGTTTGGGTACAGGCTTTTTCTTTGATGCGGTTATTTGCAACCAAAGAAGACACTCAGTAAAATCCACAGTAGGCCACTGACCTGCAAGATAATTTTCCTCCCTTGATCTGGGCACAAGTATACACACACGTTGTCATTAACACTCACACTTTGCCCTCTGTTATACCTGATATAGTTACATGTGCACAGACCATTTATTACAGTACTACGTTTGTCTTTGCTTTGCCAACTTGAGGGCGTTCATCAGTGGCTCTGAACCTTTCTAATGCTGTGTCCCTGTTATGGGAACCCCCCAAACATAAAGTTATTTCATTGCTACATCGTAAATGTAATTTTTGCCACTGTTCTGAATCATAATGTAAATATACATGTGTGATATGGGAAGCCTGCGGGGGTCGAGACCCACAGGTTGAGAAGCACTACTGTAGGCGCCTAATGAAAAGTTTGGGGTTTTCTCAGATGAACCGGTGGCATGAATGTTTTTTATAATCTACACAAACTAGCTAAAATCACACAGATTTCCCCCTTTCAGGGAGACATAGCCTTCCCTGTGGAAGAGTTCATTAATTGTCCAGTGCCAAACGCTCAGTCCTGAAAACACACCTAACAGCATTCTACAAACTAAGCAGGTTATATGTAGAAATATAGATATAAATACATATACATACATATGTGCAATACCAATTTTTTTAAAAAAAAGAGGTCATGAACTTGAAGGAGAATGGGGAGCAGTAAATGAGGGTTTGGAAAGGAAAGGGCAAATTGTTATAATTAAATTATAATCTAACAATATAATGATTCTCCTGTTCAAGTACACTTTAGCTCAGCCACACACATTAAACCAACTATCTTAAGTAAGCAGGTGTGAGTGCCTTGGAGTTCCTTGATACAAAGGCTGGATGAAGACCAGGAGATTTTACCTGTCCAGGTAACCTTTCAACTCTAGTAACACAGTCATTTCATCCTCAGACAGGCATGCTCCAGAAGGCAGGACAGCATGGCCTGCTACACTTACACTGTCTAACATAGGTTCTCAACCTCAACACCGCTGGTGTCAGTGATGTTGAGTATTCCTGACTCATCAGAGGGAGAGCCATCCTGTGCATTGTAAAATGTTTATCAACGTTTTCATCTCTGCTTGCCCAGTGTTATTGTTTAGATCTTGAATGTCCCGAGGCCCCTTATCTTGGTGCCATGGGAGGTGGTGGACTCTTTAGGAGGTAGAGCCTAATGGGAGATTTTAGGTCACTGAGCCTGTGGGTTGTAGACATCTGTCCTTTCTGTTTTGTTTCCAACTGTGAGATGAACAGGCTTCTTCTGCCACATTCTCTCACTCTGATATTCTTTACCTTTCTCTGAGGACAAAGGAACAAGCCCACTGACCATGGGCTGAAACTCCCAAAACTGTAAGCCAAAATGACCTTTGTTTTTTGTTTGTTTCTTTGAGACGGTCTCCCTAGGTAGCTCTGACTGTCCTGGAATTCACTATGTAGACCAAGCTGGCCTGGAGTTCACAGGGATCCCTGTGTCCTTGGCTCCAAGTTCTGGGATTAAAGGAGTGTGCCACTGTGCCCACTGACTTTTCTCTTTTTATATTAATTATATTATGTCTTTGTTAACGTGATGAGAAGCTGACCAACACACCAGTATATTCTATAAAGCTACAACGAGTGAAAATCTCCTGGAACATGTTCATCCCTGGCTGAGCTACACTATATACTCAAATAGCTCTGGATAATAAATCGGGCTACTGTCCTGGGTTACAGTAGTCTAAAACTGCGGCAATCACCCCAACTCCTTCTTTTTCTCTGTCTCTCTAGTAGCTCCCTGATGAGGCCAGGCTAATATTTGGCTGACAGTCATCCTGCCTTCGCCTCCACATGTTGGGATTAGAGGGTACACTGCCACACCCAACACATCTTACCATTTCATTCTTAACAATTGCACACACGGTCCTAATGCAAGTATCGGTTATATGGGGAAAAATAGGAAACCCTGTGAAGTCATAACAATCTGAGCAGTGACGGCCTTGTTTCTTTAGGCTACGGTGCTACTTCCTCTTTCCTTGTCCTTTGCTCTCACAGTGGACCCTTCTTCGGAGATAAGCTTGCCCTGCAGTTTTCATTTTCTTTTGCCTGAATCCGGAATGGGGTAGGGTCACGGATGATAAGGGCAAGCTGCAGAGTCAGTATTTACAGCCTCTCAAAGTACCTCCTATCATTATCAGAATAGAGCAGGTCAGGAACCCAAAGAGGAAGTTAAACAAGACGAGGAAAGATCATCTTTTAAAATTGGAATATGCACCCTCCCTCATTTCCCATGGTCTCATGATCACTCTTCACTGTGATAGCGGATTTTTTTTTTCTCATGAGTTGTTATTGTCGGTGACCCAAGTGAAAGAAAACATTCATTTGTCAATCTTTATTTCTGAGTAAAATCCTGGAGGGTGTCTTTCTGCCTTTGCAGCCTGTGACTTCATTTTCAGTCTCTGTCTAGGACTAGCAACCATGTATCGGAGCTTCCCTTCAGCACCTTTGCTACAAAAGACCTAAAGGCAAACAGCATTTGTTGCTCCGTTTCCTGGTGAGTCATACAGCTTATTAAAAGTGCAGCAAGGCAAGCTGGGGTGGCTAAAGAAACAAATACAAGAAGGTTTCTTGTTTTGTTTTGTTTTAATTAAAGAAAGTTTACTTGGCCTAATGTTAAGGTTTCTTTGGCCATAGTCCTTACCAGTTTAAACACTTGTATTTAAATGTGGTAATTACCTTTAAGCAATTAAAGTCATTCAAGTTTAGATACAAAACAATCTGAAGAGCACTGAAAAGATAGCCCAGTCAGTTACAGTACAAAAGGCAAAGCTGGCTTTAATCCCCAGAACCCACATTTAAGAAAAATGCCTGGCTTGGTGGTCCATGGTGCTAGAAGTGTAAGGCAGATCTCTGGCACTCACTGGCCAAGCAGTCCTGTCTACCTACTTAATTCCAGGGTAATGGCAGACCCTCAGATAAAAAGGAGCTCAATGCCAATGTCCTCTGGCCACCTCCATGCACATGCATACACGCACGCACACGCACACACACTCACGCACGCATGCATGCACACCCCAAAGAATAGGACTGATAAATGAAAACTTAATAGAATAGTTAAAGAAATGAGTATTCTTGCTTATCTGTAGACCTGGGACCTAGAGATTGTTAAAATAGGCAAAAACTTTAGAAGTTTCCTAGACTAATATTTAGTTATTTATTTTATCACTAACAGCAAAACGGAAGCCACACCTGGAATCTCTTGGGCCACCTGAACAGGAAGCCACATTTTTGAATAAGTACTTCTGTTCCTACCTCCTCTTATCACATCTCTAGTGTGAGGGGTCTGAGGTTTCCTCCTTGAAGCACACTGTTTCCTGCAGATAACATGCTCAATCTCTCACATTGGCACGCACTGCCTTCTCTAGGCGGATGACACTGAGCAAGATGCCCGTCAAACAAACTCTGCTCATAGTGGTTTTGCTTTCTAACACATCACCATCATCCTGGTTTGCTTAGAACAGCACAGTTGTGTACCAGAGGTCTGAGGCCATTTCCATGAACACTTCCATGCTGGGCACTGAGGTCAGTGTCTGGTGGTTTAGAAGAATTTCCTGCAAGCTCCTTAAGTCTGTCTCTTGATGTCAAAGACATCAGCGTAGCAGTAATTCAGTTGCTACTTACCTAACTTTTACATATATTTCATTCCCTGCTTTAAATGCTTGTAAACTCAGAGATTTGGACAGTAACCTGGTTCTATATCTGTGACATGCAATAGCCAGAAGCCTGAAAATAGAACATGTGTAAATGTGTATTGGCAAATGTCCCAACATTTATAGTGGATTTTATATACTTTTAGGTTAAATATTACCATAAACAATGGGATCAACATCTCCCACCCCCCAAAATCCAATAATAACATTTCAAAGTCTTCAAGAGATGAATAAATAAGGGATATCAGCATAACTCTTTCACAATCAAGGTGCTTAAAATTTGAGGCAATTCACCAAGGGAACCCTGGTTGATGCAATGGCTGTCCCCCTTGTGAAGGCCCCTATGTCCTCTTGAAGGTGACATCATCAAAAGTGGAACAGCATTGATTCAGTGAGTGACCACCATGCTCCAACCAAAGGAAACCAAAGAGAAGAAGGTTACCCAAAGAGAAAGCCTTACTGTATAATTTCAGAGGTAACAAGGGACCAATAAGTAGAAATAGCAAGATAACATTGAGCCAAGAGACATTTCAGGATAAGCTAAAGAAAATAACAGCTATTAAACTTCCCAGACTAATCGCCGCAGCATTACACTGTATAATGTTGTTGGGGCTATTAGTATTAATAATAGTAATCATCATTTATTATGAGTAAAGCAGAGAGGACAGTTTTGCAGCAGTGCAAAGATGAACAGATAGACTTGAAAGGAAATCTCCACTAGGTTCCGGGATGCCATGCAAACTATGGGCTCCAAGAACAAAGGCTTTACCCACTTTATTATTGTAAAATTACTACCCGACCACATTAGGCAACTGTTTTTTCCCAACTCAGTTTCTGTAATTGAAGAAGGCGACACTAATATGGCAGACTTGGGTGACTAGAACCAGAAGTGTGCTGGTTGGGAGCCCATTTATCCTTCTTATTAATATGTTTCTCTTTTCAAAAGTAATCTCCCAAACAAGTGTATCTTGTCATTGTGCTGAATATATATTTATATATTATACACACACATATAAATACGAGAATGTTAGGAGAAAATATAAAGCCCTACCAATAACTTAAGATGGCATGTTAATTCAATCTTTTACTGACATAATTGTAGATTCCCAGGCAGCTACAAGAATAACATGGATGTTGCTTTCTACAAATTTCCCTGTTTTATACAAAATGCTATGTAACCATAAGCAAGAAGCCGGCATTGCTTCAACACACGTGCCTTATACATATGCATGTACGTATGTATTATGTATGTATATGTACCTGCCCCCATCTTTAACCCCTGACAACTACTACTCTAGTCTCCAAAACTTTGTCAAGCAGAAAATGTTTCAGAAACATAACCTTAGAGTACGTGACCTTTTTAGATTGGCCCTCGTACTCAGCATAATGCCCTGAGGATTCATCCAAGTTATTGTTTTCAACAATTGTTGGTTTGATAGGAACTTAGTAATACCTCATCATAATCTTAATTTGTAATTCTCCTCAGGCAGCAACACCCATCAAACATTCTGGCATAAGTTTATTTGCCCAACACCAGAATTCTTTGAAAAAACAGTCTCTTCATGGTTTTCATCTATTTTCTAATTTTTGATCACTCATATTGATAATTTTTTACATACTATTGGATTAAGTTTGATAAAAAATTTATTATGGATCAACATGTGTAAATTTATGAGGATATTGGTTTGTACTATATAAGACACAATGGAAGTCTTAAAAAAAATTATTAGCTAGGTATGATGATAGCCCAGGCCTTTAATCCCAACACTCAGGAAGCAGAGGTATGTGGACCTCTGTGAGTGCTAGGACAGCCTCCTCTACTTTATGAATTCCAGGCCAGTAAGGGCTACATGGTGAGACAGGTGGATGTAAAAACAGGATTCATCTTTTTTCCTGCATCCAAGAAACACATCTCCATATCAAGGATAGATATTACTTCAAGGTAAAAGGCTGGGAAAATATATTCCAAGCAAATAAACCTAAGAAACGGAGTAATGGAGACATCTTAACTTCTGAGAAAATAGGCTTCAAATCAAAAGGAATCAAAAGAGATGGGGAAGGACAGTATGAACTTCATACACTTCAGATCCCACTCTCACCAACAGGCAGGTCATACAGACAAAACTGAACAGAGAAATACTGAACCTAACAACAGACATTTACAGAACATTTCACCCAAACACACACAAAATACCTTATTCTCAGCACCTCATGAAACTTTCTCAAAAGGTGTCACACACTCAGACACAAAGCAAGTCTTAGCAGATCCAAGAAATGTTAAATATTTCCTTGCATCCTATCAGATCATCAAGGATTAAATCTGCATTTCAACCACAACAGAAACAAGAGAAAACTTAGAAAATCATGGAACTGTACAAGCCTCCACTGAATGAAAAATGGGTCAAGACAGAAATAAAAAATAAATTAAAAGCTTTATAGAATTCATTGAAAATGAATAGACAGCACACCCAAACTTATAGGACACAATGAAAGTGGTGTTAAAAGGGAAGTTCACAGCACTTAGTGCCTACATAAAATTTTTTTTAAAATAAACAAATAAATAAATGGAGATATCTCATAGTAGCACCGTAACTGCACACCTGAGCTCCAGAAGAAAGAGTGAGCTCACCCAGGAGGAGTAGATGCAAGAGTACATCAAATCAGGGCTGAAATCAGTAAAATATAAAACAAAGAGAACAATACAAATAACAAATGAAACTAAGGGTTGGGTCTGGGAGAAAAATCAAAGTAGATAAACCCTTATCTAAATTATCTAAAACATGGAGAGAAAATATCCAAATTATCAAAGTCAGTAAGAAGGGGGACGTAACTGACATGGAGGAAATTCAGAGAATCATTAGGACATAATTTAAAAACCTATACTCCACAAAATTGGAAAATCTAAAAGAATAGATAATTTTCTCGATAGATACCTCTTACCAAAGTTAAAGCAAGATCAGATAAATAATTTAAATAGACTTAGTGAAATAAGAACAGTCATTAAAGCCCGTTTTAATTTTGGCTAAGCAAAAAAAGCCTATAGGCCAGATGGTTTTAGTGCAGAAGTCTTCCAGAATTTCATAGAAGAGTTAACACCAATACTCCTCAAATTATTCTAGAAAACAGAAACAGAAGAAACATTGCCCAATTTATTTCATGAGGCAACAGTTACCCTGATACCCAAACAACATAAAGATTCAGCAGAGAAAGAATTACAGACCAATTTCCCTTATGAATATAGATCCAAAAATATTTAACAAAGTACTTGAAAATCAAACTCAAGAATAAATAAAAAAGATCACCCACCATGGACAAGTAGGCTATTTATTCCAGAAATGCAGGGATGGTTCAATGTACAAAAATCAGTAAATGTAATCTACTACATAAACAAACTGGGGAAAAAAACGCACACACACACATAATCATCTCATTAGATGCAGAAAAGGCCTTTGGCACCCCTCCAAAATAAAAGTCCTGGAGCCATTAGTGATACAAGGGACATACCTAAACTTAATAAAAGCAATTTACAGTAATAGCCCCACCCACACTTCCTGTCTGCCTTTGTCCAATCAGCGCTTTTTATTAAACTCATAGGCAGGGACAATTATTTACAATAAAACAACATAATCCCCCTACACAAGCCTACAGTCAGCATTAAATTAAACGGAGAGAATCTCAAAGCAGTTTCACTAAAATCAGCCACAAGATGAAGCTGTCAACTTTTCCCATATCTATGCTAGATAGTACTTGATGTTTTATCTAGAGTAATAAGGCAATTGAAGGAGACCAAGGAGATGCAGGTTGAAAAGGGAAAAAGTCGAAGAAGCATTTGGAGACGATATGACTGTATCTGTAAATGACCTTAAAAATTCCACTACAGAATTCCTACAGCTAATAAATATTTTCAGCAAAGTGACAATATTAGATTAACTAAAAAAAAAAAAAAAGAAATTAGTAGTCCTCCTATATACAAACATACAAATGATAAATGCAATGACAAAGAAATCAAAGAAATAACACCTGTCACAATAGCCTCAGATAATACAAAATACTCGGGTAACTCTAACCAAGCAGGAGAAAGACTTATATGAGAAGAACACCAAGACTTTGAGGGAAGAAATTGAAGATATAAGACGATGGAAAGATTGCCCATGCTCATGGCTTGGTAGGGTTAACACAGTAAAAATGTTAATCCTACAGAAGGCAATCTAAAGATTCAGTGCAATCGCCACCAAAATTCAAACACAATTTTTTAAATTAAAAAAATGTTATTTGTATTGGTGTTTTGCCATGGGTGCCAAGACTAGAGTTACAGACAGGTATGAACAGTCATGTGGGTGCTGGAAATTGAACTGGGTCCTCTAGAAGATCAATCAGTGCTCTTAACCACTGAACCATCTCCCCAGCCCCCAACACAATACTTTACAGACCTTTAAAGAACAATATTCAACTTCATATGGAAAAAATTAAAAACCCCAGGATAGATAAAACAATCTTGTATAATAAAAGAACTTTCAGAAGTATTACCATCCCTGATTTTAAACTCTAGCACAGAGCCACAGTGATAAAATTCGCATAATATTGGCATAAGAAGAGACAGGTTGATCAATGGAATCAAATCAAAGACCCAGATGTAAGCCCACACACCTATGAACACTTGATTTTTTTTTTTAAATGAAGAATCTAGAAATACACACGGGGGAGAAGGCAGCATCATCAATAAATGATGCTGGTCTAACCGGATGTCTGCATATAGAGGATGCAAATAGATCCCTACTTAGACCCTGTGTAAAACTCAAGTCCAAGTGGATTAAAGACCTCAACATAAAACCAGATACACTGAACCTGAAAGGAGAGAACGGTGAGGGAAGACCTTGAACTCATTGGCACGGGTGACAACTTCCTGAACAGAACACCAGTAGTGAAGGCACTAAGATCAACATTTAATAAATGGGACTTCATGAATCTGAACAGCTTCTGTAAGGCAAAGGGCTCTGTCAAATGGACAAAATGACAGCATTCAGAATGGGAAAAGATACCCAACTCCACATCTGACAGACGACTAATGCCCAAATGTATAAAGAATTCAAGGAACTAGGTATCAAAAAACCAATTTAAAACTGGGGATGCAGATCTAAACTGAGAATTATCAAGAGAGGAATCTCAAATGGCTGAGGAACACTTAAAGAAATGTTCAACATCCTTAACCATCAGGGATATGCAAATCAAAATACATTGAGATTCCATCTTACACCTGTCAGAATAGCTATGATCAATAACACAAGTAACAACTCATGCTGGCAAAAAAGGTGGAGCAAAGGGAACACTCCTCCATTGATGGTGGGAATGTAAACATATATAGCCACTATGGAACTCAGTATGGCAGTTCCTCAGAAAATTTGGAATTGATGATCTACCTCACGACTCAGCTACTCCACTCTAGGGCATATACCCAATAGATGCTTTATCTTACCACAATAACACTTGCTCAAACATGTTCATTTCTGCTCTATTTATAGCAGCTGAAAACTGGAAATAACTTAGATATTGGTTATCAGGAGATAATCATTTTTTTATCTATATCTAGGAGAATGGATGATGAAAATGTGGTACATTTACACAATGGAGCATTACTCAGCTGTTAAAAAATAACACTATAAAAGCTGCAGGCAAATGTATGGAGCTAGGAAAAAATAATCCTGAGTGAGGTAACCTAGACCTCCCCAAACAACTGTGGTATATATTAGCTTATATGTGGATATTAGCCATTAGGTAAATGATAACCAAGCTACAATCAATCCAGGGAAGTTAGTTAAAGAGGAGGGTTCTAGAGAGGATGCATGGATCTCCTGGAGAAGGTAGACTCAGGATAGGTGGGAATGGGATCAGGTGTGTGGCGGAGGATGGAAGGAGAGACTGCAGAGACAGTGCAAAGTGGGAGGCATCACAGGGGTGGTGGAAACCTAGTGTAGTGCAAACTCCCTGGAATCTATGAGGGTGACCCTAATGAGGACTCCTAGGGTGGGGGAAGTGTACTGAGTCTGAACTGGCTGTTTCTTGTAGCCAGGCAAGGCTCCCAGTGGCGATACTAGGTTGTATTTGGCTGAGTTCTTAGCTAAGAGGTCCTGTAAAGTTCTCCAAACAACCTAGGTTGATGCTAAGACAGAGGGTTGCTCTCTACAAACTGACAGTAGGGCCCTATTGTCAAGGACAACACTTTCACAGCTCAGTGAATATGGAGAAGTTGAGCTGGTGCCTGCATGGAGCATTTAGCCCTATGTTCTATTCTCTTTGGATGGGGGAGGCACAATGTAGGCTACCACAAGAGAAACCCCGGACACCAATCCAGCCACAGAACCTTTGGCCTACAATCTGTCCTGCTTACAAAATGTACTGGGACAGTGGTGGGTGGCACAGACCTTTTAGCAGTGGCCTATCAACCAACGTCTGATTTAACTTGAGGCACTCTCCATGAGAGGGAGTCCATGCCAGATACTGCTTGGATGGCCAGGAACCTGAGAAGGGTTAAATCGGAGGCCTGGGTTTTAGTTAGGGTTCTATTTCTGTGAAGAGGAACCGTGACCATGGCAACTCTTAAAAAGGAAAACAGCATGCAGACAGACGTGGAGCTGGAGAAGGAGCTGAGAGTTCTACATCTCGATATGAGGAACAGTATAAGGGCTGTTTCCTTGTATTGTATTTTTGTTTATATTGTAGTATTTGGTTGCTATTTCTTAGAGGTCTGCTTTCTTTCTGAAGAAGTAGTGGATCTGGGCATCAAAGAGGGGAATTGGTGGAGAGTCAGGAGAGATGGAGGGAGAGAAAACTGTGGTCAGGATGTATTGTTTAAGAAAATAATCTATTTTCAATAAAAAAGAGAGACTCAGAACACACATGCATAAATTAATTTTATCCATTCAGTAATTGTTACAATGGATTTTAACCATATACATCCCGTAATTTCTTCCACTGAACCCTTTCTTCCTCCCAAATAGTTCCCTCATACTTTCACATCTTTGGGTGTTTGCATGTTGATCCCAATGTTATTCTGCCACATCCAGGTGATTAAGAGAAGCCTAATTCTAAAGAGAGTGTTCTATGCATGGTCCAGAACACTGAAATACAAATCAACATAACAAAATTTCGCAATTCAGAGATTTTCAACTGCAAAATATACGTGACATATTTGACACATAAAATTTATGGTCATAAATACCATTTACTCCTATAATATATACTTACATATATCTGATTTAAAAGGACATTTTCACTGAGCATTGCCAAAGATAAGTATCTTTCAGACAATGAATGGGGAAGGGCTGATGGAGTTTTTGAGCTCAAGAATTCCTTTTAACTTTTAGGCAGATGTGGAAGATTTATCTAAGCCACAAACTAGTTCAAGACACCTCCCAGGAGGAAGACAGGAATCATGTGAGATAATGGAAACCAGGAAGACTGGTTAAACTGGATCCTGGACCTTCTGGTCAGTAGACAGCGGATGCTGAGTCTTAAGCAGAAGTAAGACATGGAAGAACTTTGGTCCTAAATACTGAGCAAAGGGAGAGAATTCCAGGACACTGACCACAGGGTGACACTGGCAAACTGTAATCAAAGAGAAGTCCAAAGGAAAGCCCTGCCAGATCCATATAGGTGACAGAAATTACAAGTAGGCTGGCATGAGAAGAGAGGGACATTGACCAACACCTTAGGGTTCAGTGGCATCTTGTCATATCTCCCTGGTTGACTCTCTTTCGGGAGACATTTCGAGAAATATAGAGAAGAAGAAATGGTAGAACTAGGTAAAATAAAAACCAGTTACAAGTCAACAGTGCACACTGGGGCTGACAGCCTTTATCATCAAGAAACCAAAAGGCAGAGAAGGGGCAGAGACAGGAGGATCACATTAAGTTGTTCAAGGCCAGTCTGAGGAAGCAAGTGAGCTTCAGGCCAATGGAGGCTTTATAATAATACCCGTCTTTAAAAATAACAACAGTAACAAGAAACCAGAAATTTTCTACAGTCTCTCTTTCAATTTTAACTTTGCAACTCAGACCTATCACATGGAAATTTATTTTATTATTTATTATTTATTTATTTGTTTATTTTTGAGACAGAGTTTCTCTATCCTGAAACTCACTATGTAGATCAGGTTGGCCCAGAATTCATGCAGATCTGCCTGCCTTGGCCTTTAAAGGTGTTCAGCAGCATGCCTGAGACAAGGTTTCTTAGAGTACAGGCTGTCTTCCAACTTGTTTTTGTTTTTTAAATTATTTAAAAATGTACATTAGTGTTTTGTATAAGAGTGTCAGGTACCCTGGAATTACAAACAGTTGTGAGCTGCCATGTAGGTGCTGGGAATTGAACCTAGGACCTCTGGAAGAGTAGTCAGTGCCTTTAACCTCTAAGCCATCTCTCCAGCCCCCTCTACTTGTCTATGGAGCCTAGGATAACTCTGAATTCCTGATCTTCCTACATTTACCTCCCGAATACTGGGATTATAGCTATGTATAATCATAGCCAGTATATGCAGTGCTGGAGATCAAACCCACATACAAATTGTGGCAAGAACTTTACAAAGTGAGTTTTTTCCCCCAGCCTCCACATGGATAAATATTTCAAAGTATAAAAAGAATTAAAAATATTCTTTCTGTTTCTCCTTTCATTGGGATATGCCTGAGACCATCAGTTCAGAGTGTACTAGGAGCTCTGGAAACATGATCCTCAGCCCTGCAAATGTGATGAGGTGTTAGTTCAGTTCCTTGGTTTTAGTAATTTGAGGCTGAAGCATCAGCTCCTACCTCAGGTAGCACAGCAGATAGCAGAGGGGATTAAATCAACATGCTACTAAGTGATGGCTGGTACGTGATCACCTTTTCTTCCATGAGGCCCTTCAACTTTCCTGCTGACCTATCCTTTGCAATTCCACCAACTGGGTGGCATTTTGAGCCAAGCAGTCAGGCATGCCTCTCCAGTGGCTGGCTTGGAGGGGGGACAGTTTGAGCTTTCCCTCAGGCTGCAGGTCTGCTGCAGTGCCCACTCCAGACTCACACGCGCTCAGGGTGGAGAAGTTTGGTCCTGTTCAGTTGTTTGTTTTGCTGGTAGAGAGAAGAAAGGAGCCCCTGGAAGGCCTCTTTTACACCTGATAAAACTTCAAGGCAGCCTGCACATGAGCCAGCTTCCTGGGAAGGCTCTTTCCTGAAGTCTCTCACAAGAATGTTCTAGGGTAAATCTGTGAGAACACTTCACTAGAGACCCTGAAGGTAAAACAAGAAGCAAATGCCACAGCTACCGTATGGGCCAGGAATCCATGACCTGCTGTTCTTCTGAGGTAGAAACCATATCTCTCTAATTGTAAGTCAGGAGGTGTCTGACTTACATTCCTACTGTCTGTCATTCATTGGGTGAATGGGTGGATTTATTTTACTAAAGCACAGACAAGCAGCTGACCTGCCAGAGAGTTTTGCCACACCATATTGGTTGCCTTATGAGTGCGAACTATTACTCACTAGAGCTCTAACCTGCCAGGGGACCAAGGGAAGCTTGTTCACGGTTTTTCTCCCCTGCTGAGATATCACAGCTATGTGAAGAATCTAGTCAGGCTCTGTGAGAAGAGGCAAAGGCTACAAACTACCTAAGTAGTACCTAATTAATCAGTACTTTCTCTTTTCTGTCTCAAAGCCATTACCTGGGTGTGCCTGGACTCTTTCAACCATTTCTTGGTTTGCTTCCCTACACCCACTTACTCCCCTCTACATCCTCTGAGAACAGTCTTTACACACCCATCTCATGTCTTTCTGGTACTTTCCAACTTCAGCACCAAATCCAGGAGAGCAAAGTAACCTGCCAGATTAAATCTGTTCCAGCAGCTGTTTTGACGCTATCAGAATGTGGGTCATGCAATGTTGAATCCTCTATAATTCTATGTATTATTATTTGAGTTGGTTCTTTAACTGAACCTGGAGCTGGCTATTTGGCTAGACTCTAAAAATAAGACATTTTCTGCCTGATGATTTTGTTACAAGAAAATCATGTATGCCAGATAACAAGGACTTATATCTAAAAAGCCTCTTATTTATTTTTGATGCAAGATTTTACAATGTAAACCAAACTGGCTTTGAACTCATAAAGGTCCATCTGCTTCTGCCCTTGGGTACTGGCATAAAGGGCATGTATCACCATGTCTGGCAAAAAGGGACTTTTTGATGAGATATATTTGGGAGAGTATTGTAAGTAACATAAAATTTAAAAGAATTACTTGAAACCATACTTTAAAATTATCATACCATGAAAATTTAAGCTTTATAAAAAAATATAGGGAAGTATAAATTATCTATCCTCTCACCAGAGAGGAAGAACTGCTCTTGACATTCAAGTAACAGTATTTCCAAGCAGGTTTTGAAATAGACACACATTTGTGTTTGACTATATGTGTGTGACTCTAATGGTCTGTGTTATACCAGCAAGGTATCTCTATCAATAAGTCTAGGCCTCACTACTAGAGATCATAACTGCACATAACTATCATGTGTCACCAGACTATTGCATCCTTCCATGGAGCTGCTTACACAGTGAGCAGTTGGGTTTCTCTCCATAAGCTTCCTGAGGACTTCCTGGTATTACAGGTCTGTGACCTGCACCAGTCACATGCAGCCTTAGACACTGTCAAAATGGCCTGGTGCCATCAACACAGAAACTATGAATTCTTCTCTATGACCAGCTTAATTACAACCTAAAAAAAAAAAACAAACCAGGAATCTCCGAAGGAGACTGGGGGATGAAGTCTATGAATTTGCATTAATACCAAACATCTACAAACCTGGCTGGGGATTCTTGGAGAATGCTAGTGGATTAACTCATTATTTTGAAAACTGGCAAATTAGGAGAAAGAACTAAAAGCTTCTTCTGCTTCTTTTCTGTGTTGACTGAGAATCACTGAGGAAAGACATCTCTGTCTATGAAAGTATTCCAGCTCATAAGTCAACAAAAGAAATAGGATACTACCATCCCTAACATCTACTAACTGCACAGACTGAGCATCAACCAATGTCAGAGAAAGAAATAATCCTTACATACCACTAATGGAGGGAGTCACTACTGCCTCAGAAGTCAGCTTTTGTGTGTTTGTGTGTATGTGTGATAGAGAGACACACAGAGAGAGACAGAGAGACAGAGAGAGAGAAAGGGACAGAGAGAGCTAAGTAAAATTAAATCCAATCGAGATTTTACTTATGTGAGTATGGAGGGTATGTACTCAGGGCAAGTAACTTGACTTTTACAATTAATAAATTGCATGAAACAAAAGAGGTAGGAGAGGGAATTTATGGACGAAAAGAAAGAGGTGAGGATTATAATCCAATCACTGTGCCTGGCTTTATTTCAATCCCAAGGCAAGCTGCCAAGGTTGTGGGACCCTTTAAGTCCTTAAGGCCTTAGAGTGGCACGACCAAGGAACTATCGGTAGTTTTTGTGGGTGTGATGTCTTTGATTAGAATTTTTAAGACTCTTTATCTTTAAGAGATATTCTCTGAAATATTGCTAGATGAGTAAGAGGCTTCATCTGAGCACAGTGGCCGTGAGAAAAAAGTATTGATAAGGACCAAAGTACTGACTGCCAAGTAAGTCCCAATTTTATTTTCCTTTTAATTTTTCTGTTAACATATTTTACTTTTTTTTTTTAAACTTTAAAAAGTGCAGCTTTTAATCTGCCATGCTTTAAATTTACCCAAGCAGTGGGCTCCAGAATATACAGATTATTTCCCCAAGTGCTGTTATGTACGTGGTGGTATCCTTTCCTGTTCATATGTTAGGACCTGGTATCCAGTGTGGTAAAACTAGAGCGAGTCTTTAAGAAGTGCTTAAGTCATACAAAAGGGAGTAGACCCCAGGGAGCTCCCTCACCCATCTAGCTACTTCAGGACAGTGTTATCCTTTTCACAATGTGGGGACAAACAAGGAAGTTCTGTCTGCCACGCAGAAAGCAAGCCTTCAGCAGACATCAGCTTTACCTTGGGCTTCCTGGTTCCCAGAAACATGACCAATTTATTTCTATTTATAAATTACCTACACTAAGGTATTCGGTGATGGCAGCCTGAACAGACAGACATCATGCTCTCCAAGTATAGACAATGCTGCTGTGACTAGCCTTCTTCGTGTTTCAAACTAAATGTCTAACAATGAGATTGTTAAGTCAAAGAGCAGACTATCTTCCAGAAACGTATTTCTCTAACACGCTGGGCTTTCAGTTACATTTTATAATATTTTAGTAATCCTGAGCTTTTTTTCTGCCATTTCATTAGTAGACTCCACCCTAAGAATAAGGGCCTGCCTCTTCACTTTGCCTTGCCCCTGGGTAGTTTTAAGTTTGTCCTCACTGATTATATATTGCCTTTGTAACTGGACAGCACTGAACTCGCTATATATTTCTGAAAGCTTTTCAGTTGACTTTCGTAAAGTTTCAAAGTACAGTTAGTTCAGGCCTAAAGTGGGAACAATCCAGTGCTGTTTGCCCAGGGGATTTAGGGAAGTCCAGCTCTGCTGGTCTGTTCTTGTCTGAAGTCTCCAGAAGTACATAGGAAGGAAAGCATACAATCATTGCTTCAGTTGAGAGCTTGATGTAGGCTGTGATGTTGAGCTGGTGTAAATCAGGCTACAACGTTGTACTATAAACACCTACATTACTCAAAACCAAGACCTGCCTTCCTTGAAACCTTCTCTGCTCATGCTTACCCTATCACTGCACCCTCAATCTTGGTCCCTGCTCTTACAATTCTGGGAAAAGTCACTTTAGAGCACACCACTGACCACAAATTTGTGCAAAATCCGGTGACTGAGGCTATTCAGCTGTCTTCTGGGCATCTTGCTGTTTCAAGCACCAGGAAGAAAAGCTGAAAAAATTAAAATGTCACCCTCTGGAGGGATTTGAATGTTTTCTTTTTTTCTCAAGTATGGGCAAGGTTTCTCTGTGTTCCAGCAGCTGTTCTCAAATAACCAGATTCAGACTTATTATTAATTATAAATGTTGGCCAATAGCTCAGGCTTGTTACTTGCTAATGCTTACATTTGAAATTCACCCATATTTATCTACATGCTCACATGGCAGTACCATCTTCAAAATGGCACATCCGTCATCTTGTTTCTTGATGCATCTATTGTGATGTTTGGGACTCCATCCTCTTTACTTCCAGCGTTCTCTTTGCCCTGAATATCCTGGCTGGCCATTGGTCAATGAGCTTTTTGTTAACAATGAAAGCAACACATCTTTATAGTGTAGAAAAGGATTCCACAACACTCAAGCCTTACATCGAATACTCGAAAGTTAACTTCCAGTAGACAGCTATCCTGTGAATGGATAGCATGCTACCCCAACTTCGTGACAACGCCAACTTCTAGGACAGACATCCACAAATGCCTTTGAATTTCACTCATCAAAAACTGCAATGTGGGCAGTGGTGATACATGCCTTTAATCCCAGCACTTGGGAGGCAGAGGCAAGTTGATCTCTGAATTTGAGGCCAGCTTGATATACAGAGTGAGTTTCAGGACAAACAGAACACTCAAAAATATAAAATAAAATAAAATAAAGGAACAATTTGTGGTGGTGCCTACAATCTTAGTGCTTGGGAGGTTGAGGTATTGATATCAAAAGTTAAAGATTTGTTCTCACATTCCATCACTATCACACTACATTGGAGTATTATGTGTGAGTAACCACCAACTTTGTCCCTATATTTCTTAGATATACTCTTAAACCACTATTATTGAATGAATGTAGCCATTTACTAAAGGTTTCTTTGATCAAAAATGACTATTGATCTGGCGTGGTGTCATAGGCCTTTAATCCCAGCACTAGGGAGGCAAAGGCAGGTGGATCTCTCTGACTTTGAGGCCAGCCTGGTCAACAAAATGAATTCCAAGACAGCCAGAGTTGTTACACAGAGAAATCCTGTCTTGTAAAAAACAAAAGATTATTGAATGTTAGTCCTTTAAATAACCAATCAAAACTTTCCTATTTCTTTGACCCATTTATGTAGAATAACTATTACCACTGCATCATATTTATACCACTGAAATAATCTCTGTATTCATTATGGTATTTACTGTTGGATCCTCTTTGTTGATATATTATTTAGGATTTTAAAAAGCATGTCATTTTTTCCAGGCTTTGTTATCAACATGTTATGTGAATATTAAACAGACCAATGTGTGGAGATTCAATAAAAGTTTCAGAAGTTTTGGAGATATCAGAGGGAATCTACCCACAGTCTATGTGGGGGGTTAGTAAAAGCTCCAGAAGTCCCAGAGCTCTAACCACAGTCAGTCTAGGAAAATCTGAGAGTGGTGATTCAAACTTTAATCCCAGCACAGGGAGTATCCTGGGAGTGCTGACCTTAATCCCAACTGAGTCAAGCTCACTTCAGATTATGGAAGGAATTCCAGGTTTCCAAGTAGGAAGTGGTGGGGCCACGAAAGGGTACTTAAGACAGGATAGAAACACAGAGGGAAGCCATTCCAAGGGAAGCGAGGCTGAGGAAGCTAGACAACAGCTGAGTAAGATTTGACTGTGGTGTTTATTCCCTCTAGTATCTCCAACTTCTTCAGAGATTTATTCGAGTGATACCAATGCTCCATTTTAAAGGCAAAGATCTGGAGCCCATAAAAATATGACAGGGATTTCAATTTTTCCTGACCTTCCACATCTAGTCTTGCTTTTATTTTCTAAAATTATCTTGAATCCATTCTCTTATTTTTAAGCCCAGTTCACGATTGTACTAAATTCAAGGACTGTAAGTGTTCTACAAAAACTAAGCTCAAGACCAAGAGTCATGTGGACCTCTTCCAAAAAGCCCTTTGTGGATCCTGTGACCCAGGTTGCAGTTACACTGCTAAGGCCTTTATCATTTGACCCACTTTTCTAAGTCATTTGGAAAGAAACCACATGGTCAATGGGTAAAAGAGGAAGTGTTGGAATGAAGAGATGGTCTTGAATGCTGGCCCTACCTCATTTCATGGTCACAAGTTCCCCAAATCTCCGAAGTCTCCCCTGTAAGTGGGCTGAGATCATGTACTATGAAAAGCTGAGGCCAAGAAAACAAGAAAGGTAGTCTTTTAAAATTTCACCTGAAAATCAAATATATATTTACAGTGCATAATTTTTTGATATATGTATACACACTGTGTGATGGCAAAAATCAATCAGGGGAGGAGGGAAGGAGACCCTGCTCCAAAATTATCCTCTTAGCAATTTTTGGTGTACACAGTTAATAACTGTAGCCATCATGTAGCAAGTAGCTCTCTTGAGCTTGCTTCTCACTGAAATTTGATCACTAGCTTTCCAGTGTCCCTTTTCCCTACTCCCAGTATCCACCGCTCTACTCTGTTGGTGAATTTTTAAGTGCTTCTTAAAAGAGATCCGCCAAGTATTTGTCCGGTGTCTACTTTGTTTAACATCCTCTGGGCTGTTCTACGTCGTCCCAAGTGACAGAATTTCCTTCATTTTAAAACCAGACTGATCTCGGAGCCCTCGAACAAACAATGAGGTCGGTCTCCTGGATCGAGTTGGTAAGACTGGACTAACACACTGGGCACTTGATTCGCCGCAAGCAGAAAAATCACCGTTTTAAAATTTAAGACTTAAAACTGGAGAGGCATAGGATCCCAGGACTCCGTGCACTGAGATAGAATGGGTACAGCACCAGGTCCCCACTGAGGCTAGGCTGCAGGCAGGGTCGCCCGTCGGGGCGGAGGAGGGCGCAGCCCCCTCCCCTCGTTCCCCGCATTCTCCACCCCTCCCCTTGTTTCTCTTCCCACTCCGCGGCCCCCTCCTCCCCGCACGGCTGAACTCGAGCGCAGCCAGAGGAGCAGGACCGCTTCAGGGGGAGGCGCCAAGTCTCGGCTGTTCCTGGCCTCGGGGCCGAGCCGTCCCGGCTGCCTGCGGCGGAGCGGACGCGGCGCGGAGGTAAGCGTGCTGGTGGGCGGCGGGCACGGGTAGGTCCCGGGAACGAAGGCCTCACCCTGCGCCGGCCCGGTGCGCAGCAGCTGCGGGGGCTGGGCGAGCCTCCATCCCGTCCAGGCCGCAGGCCCGGGCCCCGGCGCGCACGCGCGAGCCCGCGGGCGAGGTGGCTGGCGCGCTTCTAGGTCCCGGGCCCTGGGACCACGTAGCATTGGGCATGCGCGCAGGCCTGGCCTAGGGTCCGTTTTGCATCAGGGCAAGGAGGCTAGAATTCCGTCTTCACGTTTGGGAGGGCTGGCCCCAGGGTCTCCGCTCCTTCCCTGCACTCGGCGCGAGCTAAGGGTGCTGTTTGCAGGCCTTTCCTCCCGGAATCGCCTCGCTAACGTAATGCAGGCCCACGGTTTTAGGCCTTTGGTCGCGAAATGGTGGGATGGCGGGGAAAGCCTGGCTCTGCACCCAGAGCTGCTCTAAGATTTCCAGTCTGCCATTGGACTCTACTTAGGCCGGAAGTGGAGAGGTTTAGAGGTTGACAACTTTCCCAGTGCCCCTCCTTGGCGGAGATGGAACTTCCGCCTGAATTGAAGACAGATTTAGAGCTGACCTTTCGCTGTTATTCTTTACAAGGTAAAGGTTGAACCCGGACTGGAACAAAGGACACACCCCACGGTTGCTCTGGCTGCCCGAACTAGGTTTGGTCACATTAGACCACTTGACAGCAGTGCAAAACAGATTTAGTTCGTGTGGCCACGTTGGGACGGTCCTAACTTGAAGTTTAGGTTCAGATAGTGCGCAAGAGCTAAGCATCAGTGGTCCAGGTCCAGGTGTGGTCATTGACCCATCCTGTCTCAGCTCCAGTCACTGTTCCTTGGAATCCAAAGCCTGATAGCTGGGAGAGGCACAGGTGTCTCCCTTTTAGAATGTCTTCCATCCTGCCAGAACCGTTACTTGGCCACTTAATCCCCATCAGAACCAAATAAAAGTGATCGAGTTCACAAACAGTCCTATGGAACTTTGCTGTTTCGCATATGTCCTGTGATTGTCAGCTGTTTAACGGTCATTGGATTCCTCTATATTTGTGCCTTCCCAGTAAGGTCTGTCATTGTACTAGGCAATGGCATGTTGTTAAGCCAGTTTTAGGAGGCCAGGGGCTACTATCGAGAGTGTCTAATAATGCCATGACTTGTATGATCTGCCGGCACAGATATTTGGTAGCTGTTTGAAGAATCTGAATGCATTGGGTGAAATGTAGCATCTTTGTTTCCCGTTAATAGCTGCTCCATACATGTCGCCAAGTAGCAAGACCATAGAATGACACCTTAAATACAGCACTCTCACCATGCAGGCCTTGTTGCCGTTTGAGGGCTTCCTAAGTGAACCCCGTCATTCTAGAGCCTGTGCATTTGTTCCACTGTCACATCTTGGAACAGTTGCATCCCTTCAGAGAGAACTCTCCCATCTAAAAGAGCCACTGCTGTGATTCTCCAACCTCCCCAATCCTTGGCTTTGTAGTACTTGATGGCTGTCTGATACTATACACTTGTGTGGTTCTCTTGTGTCTGACCCACAGTCATTACCATTACCTACAGGGTATTTGTTAACTATATGAGTGGAAGTTAGATTTTCAAAGAGAGACTTTGTGCAGGCCTTGGGACTGGTGTGACTGAGGCTGATGTGTATGTTTTTAATATCTTAAGCTTTACTAATCTATTCTGATTTAATATGCATTGTGTGTCTCCCTAATACATTTCTAAGCTAACACGTTCTAGTGAATGATAGTTAAACTATAGTGTTTTTAATATTATGCCAATTGCATATATTATCCTCTTGTATTCAAAAGGATTCCCAAGATGAAACAAATGAAGGTCAATACAAATACCAGCCTCTACTTGCCTCCAGAAACACTGCCTTCCTGTATAGAATCTGGAAACTCAGTTTAGAGCAGGTGTAGAAAACACTTATGCCATCCTAGCTGATATTAAACAGATTTTTTTTCTCTAGTTCCAGTTCTCCTTGCCAGGCATGTATCACTCTATAGTATTGGTTTATGCGTCATTATTATCAATATTTCCTGAAAATTCTGTGTCCCTAGTAAAGGTAAAGTCAAAATGATGGTACTCCGATTTTAATATCCTTAACCCCCTTACAGGCTGGCCTTGAACTGGCAATGTAGCTGAGGATGGCCTTGAACTCCTGATCTTCCTAAGGACAGAGATTATATATGTGTGCTAACATAGTGACTCTATGAACTATTTTGTGACTGATTGGAAAAGTGGTAGTGTATAAATTAATTGTTATGATTATGTGACGCTTTTATCTTTGGCATTACCTTCATCAAAAATTTTTACACACACGCACATGCACATAGAGACTGGAAGAAGGCATTGGATCCCCTGCAGCTGGAGTATAAGCAGTCCAACATGGTTGCTGGGAAGCAAGCTCTGATCCTCTGGAGATTGCTAAGATTAAATGAGGTACCAACCCACCCTCTAAATGCTTTTTACACCATGCATGTGGTTTACAGTGCTGATGGTAACAGTGAAGAGTCACACAGGTGATGGGTGAAACATCTAAACCCTCCACACACACCCCAAGTGGTAGAACTTGGAGAAGTGGGTTTCTCTGTTACATATGCCACTTTGACATGGTGGAAAACAAGGTTTTTAAAACAAAACTAAGGGATATATTTACGTTATTTCATATTAGTAACTAGTCTTTAAGTTATTTTTGAATTTTTACTAATACTGACTAACATGAAGTTATGTTTACATTTAATCCTAATTGACTCTTATGGTACTTCCTCTTTGAATGTGTAATTTCCATATACCATGCGTAGTTATGTTCAAGAACCAGTTCAATAACCAGAATGGACAATTTTTACCAACATTTTAAGGATTTGATTGTACTTAGAGTGATCAAAGAAACATACTGAAGGGAGTCAATATTTTACCTACTTAAAAACCCTCAGGATTCCTAATACTGATCATAGCACAGTTGGACATTTCCCTCCCTCCCTCCCTCCCGGCAGTGGGAGACCTGAGGCTGGTGAGGGCTCTGTCTCTGTGCTTCTCCTTTCTCTTCTCTCCATCTCTGGACTCTTCCCCTCTGCTCTTCCCTTCCTCATCATCCTCCCTCTTGTCTCTTCTTGGTATTTCTGTGATGCTGGCATTGAACCTGGAACCTCAGATGTGCTCAGCCCATGCCCCACAGCCCAAATACCTCTTCTTATTCTGAAAAATTTAGTGTTAAATGTACAAACAGTGTTTCCAGTTAGTATGATACTGAAAGAGGGAGGGGCCCCTTGGATCCTCAGGGTAGGGATTGTAGCTCATTGGTAGGATGCTTGAGCTACATGGGCAAGAGCCTAGATTTGATCCGCAGCAATGGGGTGTGGAAGGGTGCCTCAAGTAGTCGTGTCAGCTCCCAGTATCTGGCCCTGTTTTCTAGTCTTTGGAACATAGATGTGGTCTACTCTGAGTAATATTTGGTTCTGAAAGAGCTTGCCAGTTAGCTGAGAAAAGAAGTCATATATAGTTGACTTGAGGCAGAATATGTGCATTCTTGGAATTGTAAAGAGAAGTGTTGCAGTACAAAGGGCCCAACCGGTGTGGCTCGCCAGGAGCGCAGCAGTCAGGCTGGGCTTGAAGAAAATGAGGATTTCAGTAGGTAAACTGAAGGGCTGGATGTGTGACCCTGGTTAAATATGGCAAAAGTGCTTTTCAAGATCAATTCATATAAATTTACAAGAGGAAAACTTAAGTGATCTCTTTAGTTTAGTCTTTTGGGTAGGTAAATAGTTAAATAGTCTAGCCCTGGGTTCATCTCTAGTCCCAAAGTGAGCTTTTACATATAAGCATGTCTTTTTAAAATTGACTATCTAAACACCAGAAATACTGATTTACTATTCATTGTCCTCATCTTAAATTTAGTTTTTCCGAATGCATTATTCTTTATAAGACCTACTTACAACTGAGGGCAAAACATTGTGGAAAATGTCATCAAGAACGTATAGGGCTATGGTGACACTTGATCATAGCCCTTTGATTTTGTTGTTGTTGTTGTTTTGTGTTTTGTTTTTCGAGGCAGAGTTTCTCTAACAGCCCTGACTGTCCTGGAACCCTGTAGACCAGGCTGGCCTCTGTCTCCTGAGTGCCGGGATTAAAGGAATGCGCCACTTTTAATCTGTCTTTTTCTAGTTCTAGCTGCGATGCAGTAAATACCAGATAAAATGCTGTGATACTAAAGCTTTCAGGATGCCTTGCATTTAAGTCAGCAGAGCAAACGCAATAAATTAGAAACAATAAATGTTACTCTGTATAGTTTGAGTAACTTGGCTCTAGAGGGAAATGCTCCTTCATTTTTATTGTCCTAGCTGTGGGATAGCTAGTGTGTAATAGCTCAGCCATAGTGGAGATTCTGCATGTGTCCAGGAGGGCTGCCCTGCTGTTACCTCAGCTCTTGCTGTCACTTGGATGCGAAATAACTAAGGAAAGAATATTCTGTGATCTTGCTACATACTTGATGTTTCAGACTTTCTGTTGTTATACTCCAGTACAGCTGGGCAGTGGAGGCAGAGGCAGGTGGATCTCTGTGAGTTCAAGGCCAGCCAGATCTAGAATCAGTTCAACGACAGCCAGCACTGTTACACAGAGAAACCCTGTCTCAGAAAACAAAAGCAAAGTCCAGGACAACAAAACTGCATCCATTCATTCATTGTACTCATCCTTTCCATTCATGTCTCCTTTGTTTTTCCAGCAGATCATACGTTCTGCAGGAGCTGAGAACTCGTAAGTCTGGACTTCACCGTGATTTGGAACTTTCCAGGCTCAGAAAAATTGCCGAAGGTCTAGAATTTGTTTTTCCCTATCGATAGAAAAGTCATCTGTGAGATGGAAGTTTCTGCTAATTTCCTTGTAGATAAAAGGACCTCTGTTTCTGCGGAATGACCTTTCCAGATTTCAGGAGGATGGTTCCCTTAAGAGTTCCTGAACATTGAAAACTACTTGTAGGCCTTATAGCTGTTGACTCCCATGTGAAAGGCTTAATCCTCCATCACCCTTTTGCCATATTGGAAATTGGGACTTATTTTCCAGTTAATTAGAAGTAAAGTCATTTTGTTTGGTTGGTACAACGCCTTGCTTTGTTTCTGAGGCGTCTTTATTTCCTTAGCCTCCCAAATGGGGAATACAGGAACCCACTTACTAAAGCAATTTTCTGTGTACATTTATCTGGCATGGGCTCCTGATTTTACCACATCCTTTTCCCTCAGGGACTGCACAGGACTGAGTCCATATGGAGGAAGAACTGCCTGGTTTCTATGGAGAAAGTGGCAAGGTTAGAAGAAAACATGCCTTGTAGCATGCATATTTTGTTGCATGAGCCATATCTGTTGTTCACCTGGTGAGAAGAGCAGTGAAATCATACAAGCCTTCCTTGGAGTGGCTGCAGTGACATAGCAATAGATAATTGTGTGGGGGATATAGGATGTGGACAGGGCCAGCAAGGAACAGACGTCACCTAGGACTTGAGAAAGGGCTCCCTGGGATGGTGGCATTTGAACTTGATAAGGAACACAGGCTTCTGCTCACAGATGATGACTTGTAAAAGGCTTTGTTTAAATAATGTTTATTTCCTTCCCAATTCTTGAAAAATACCGAAAAAAAAAAAGTCATAGAAGATACGCTTCCAAGTCATGGTGCTCATTTATTCTTTTCCATCACATGTGAACATTACTGTCAACCAGCTTAAGTTCATCCAGTAGCCAATGAATACTGTTCCCATGCAGTATCCAGTGGACACTGTTCCCCATGCAGTATCCAGTGGATATTGTTCCCATGCAGTATCCAGTGGACACTGTTCCCCATGCAGTATCCAGTGGACATTGTTCCCATGCAGTATCCAGTGGACACTGTTCCCCATGCAGTATCCAGTGGACATTGTTCCCATGTAGTATCCAGTGGACATTGTTCCCCATGCAGTATCCAGTGGACATTGTTCCCATGCAGTATCCAGTGGATACTGTTCCCCATGCAGTATCCAGTGGACATTGTTCCCATGCAGTATCCAGTGGATACTGTTCCCCATGCAGTATCCAGTGGACATTGTTCCCATGCAGTATCCAGTGGATATTGTTCCCATGCAGTATCCAGTGGACATTGTTCCCATGCAGTATCCAGTGGACATTGTTCCCATGCAGTATCCAGTGGACACTGTTTTCCATGCAGTATCCAGTGGACATTGTTCCCCATGCAGTATCCAGTGGACATTGTTCCCATGCAGTATCCAGTGGATACTGTTCCCCATGCAGTATCCAGTGGATACTGTTCCCCATGCAGTATCCAGTGGATACTGTTCCCCATGCAGTATCCAGTGGACATTGTTTCCCATGCAGTATCCAGTGGACATTGTTCCCATGCAGTATCCAGTGGATATTGCTTCCCATGCAGTATCCAGTGGATATTGCTTCCCATGCAGTATCCAGTGGATATTGTTTCCCATGCAGTATCCAGTGGATATTGTTTCCCATGCAGTATCCAGTGGATATTGTTCCCATGCAGTATCCAGTGGATACTGTTCCCCATGCAGTAACCAGTGGATACTGTTCCCATGCAGTATCCAGTGGACATTGTTCCCATGCAGTCTCCAGTGGATATTGTTTCCCATGCAGTATCCAGTGGACATTGTTCCCATGCAGTATCCAGTGGATATTGTTCCCTATCCTGTATCTAGTTTCATATCTTTCAGCCTGCCTGTTGATTGCAATTTTGTGTCATGTTAAATTTACAAAATGTAAACTAATTATACTTAATTAACGATTTAATGTTGACTATTGCTTTCTTTTGCCTTTTTTTCTCTAGTTTAGGAAATAAAGATAAAATTCAATAAAGTATAATAATTTTATAATAATTATATAAAGCCAGAATAGTGAACAGAGCAGCCAGACTTGAAATTGATGCTCACCTGGATGTTTGTGTGTGAACCCTGTAGGGATTTGTAACTTAGAAAATGATAGTAGAGGACCAACTGGAGAGATAACCCAACAATCAAGAGTGCTTGTTGGCCTTGCTGAGGACCAGAGTTTAGATCCCCACCCTTGTTATATAGCTCACAGTCACCTGTAACTAACTCCAGCTTCAGCCGATCTGAGACCCTCTTCTGGCCTCCATGGCCATATGTGCCTCCCCCCCCCCCCCCCCACACACACACAAACACTTAAAAGGTGTTAACAGGAAAATTCTGAATTCCTCCTGGGAACAGATTTCACAAAATTAAATAAATGAATTCTTCAAAGGGTGAGGTGTTGCATTTTTTAGGCATTGTTTTACTAGGCATGCCCAACATGTCATTTTGATTTTCCTGTATAGGCTGTATTTTAACTGAATTATAATAGCTTGCTAGTTTTCTGTGGTCGTGTGCAGTGTGTCCCCCAGTGGCTTTCTCAGCGGATGCAGTCTGTTTGTTTCAGACTACACATTCAGACTCATAGGATGTATCTTAGTCTCTAATTCATGGCAGGTGTATTTCTTGTGTTATGTTTTCCCTGACAGAGTATTAACATCTCATTACAAAGAGATGCCAGGTACAGGTAGGGATGGTGGATAGGATATGAATGAAGTAGTACAGTAACACCTCAGGAAATGGTTGTATAGTCAGGTGGGTACCTGGATCACCCTGGAACTGAATTCAGCAGACATCACCTTAATGATGACAACTGCAAGACTCTTATTTCCTTGAATAATTCAGTTCCCCATATTTTCTTGCTCATGACTTGTTGTCTGGTTTCTGTTCTGTGAAACAGCATTATGACCATAAGTAAGTTGGGGAGAAAAGGATTTATTTTTGTTTGCACTTTCATGTCACAGACCATCACTGGGAAAGCCAGAGCAGGAACTCAGTCCTGGAACCTGGAGGCAGGACTGACACAGAGGCCATGGAAGGTGCTGCTCACAGGCTTGCTTCTGGCTTCCCAGTTTGTTTTCTCATAAACCCTAGGACCACCTGTCCAGCTGTGATACCGTTTACTATGGGCGGGGCTCTGCCATATCATCATAGGCCAATCCTATGGAGACATTTTTCCTGATTAAGATTCCCTAGTCACAGATGAACCCCCCCCCCCAATTGTGTCAAGTTGATATAAGCTATCCAGCAGACCAACTCCTTGGCTATTTATCACGTGATAGTGGATACAGAACAGTCAAAGACTTGAGGGAGGACATTTTGGGCACACAGAATAGTTGACAGATGATTGTAGTTAGAAGTTTCTGTCTCAACCTAGCCCCAAGGTCCAAACCACCAGTCCCAAATAAACAAAGTCTTAAATTCATTGCAAGTTGGTTGGCTTATGGCTCAGGCATATAAATATCTAACTATTATACCTTAAATTAACCCATATTTCTTATTTATGTTTAGCCACATGGCTTGGTACCTTTTCTCAGAATAGCACCTCATCTTTTTTCCTCTGCACCTGGCTGTCGTTGTCTGCTCTGCTCATTCACTTCCTAGAATTCTCCTAGTCTGCTTGCCCTGCCTCTATTTCCTGTCTAGATACTTGGCCAATCAGCATTTTATTAGACCAGTAGGAATGACAAATATTTACAGAGCTTAGTCCCACAAGCAGATGATCAAGGCTCTTACACATGCTATGCAGTACATCTTTGTACATTGTCTCATGAGTGTCCTGGAACAAAATGCTATAATTACATGAAGCTACTATTAAATATTTTCTCTAAAAAGTATATGCATTTTAATTAAGCTTTCAGTTCCCTCTGTAATAGTTCCCTCACAGACTTTTAAAAAATGGACCTGTAATGACTGTTGCCAAGTATCTAGCTGTCTAACAGATTTGAAAAGCAATATATTCACATTTGGTGTACTCAGGTTATTGGTGGCTACTTTCCACTAGATTGTGACTTCCTAGGAGGGGATGGTAATGTCTTATTTTGGGTCTTTAAATCAGTAATTCTACCATAGCTAATATTCTGCGTAGCATCATTTCTTAATAAATGTAGGACTGCAGATTACATAAACCTCATTCACACATGGAATCCCAGTGGTCGGGGAATCATGGACTGGGTACTATGTATATCTATATAAGTTGACCAAGGACAAAGTTCAAGCTTATGAGCTATAGACAAGTGTTTAGGAGCAATTTGGAATTTACTACTCGATTTTCAGTATTTGGGAAGCCACCTGGTTTTGTAGCAAAGAATAAGATGAAATTTAAAAAAAAAAAAATGCTTGAAAGGAGAAGCAGCTGAGGTAGTAAGTAACCAGTCATTGCATCTTGACAGTGTATGCCAAGTTGCTGTTAAGAACTCTGTGAGTGTGCACACACACTTGAGACCTCCAGCACTGTGCCTTCTTAGGGGACCGTCTTACTCAGCACTCAAGTTATATGGGCACATGGGCCTCTGTCTTTTCTCATCCACCTTCAAGGTGTTGGTCATATGGGATTATGTAGCAGAACTGTTACGGTCTAATGATTGTGAGGTCTAGAGAGAATATATAAAAGCCATAAAATACCACTTAGAACATCTCCTTTAGGTTCTTTATGCTGTGTTTCAAGCTTTATTCTTCTTAAAATTTACAGAAGGAAAAAACATAAAGCAGATCTCATAGAAAATAAGATTCCTTCATGATATGAGAAGGTAGGTAATTTAAATAGATGCTTATACTAAAATCTCATATCACAGTTCTGATGTCTGTGTTCAGCTTTAACAGTAAACAAAGTGTCTCTAGAATTCATTTGTATATAAAATCTCCAATTCCTAAATTAATGTAACACTATAATATAAAGTTACAGTTTCCTGAAATACAGTGAAAGTGGGGACCTATTCTATACATCTGTATAATTGCTGTTTCTTGTGTGTGTGAGATTTAAAAACAATGCAGGATTCCAGATTGAGTTTTTCCCACAGATACTGTAGCAGAATACTCTGATATTTAAAATAACTGAAGAATAGCAACTACTGTATCCGAGCTGAATAGAAGGGACAGCCATCCCTGCTGTCCAGGGGTTTGCTGTTTGCCTGGGGAGACATGGTAGGAGAAGTGGACATAGGGACTTGCAGCCATGCTTTAGACAGTTTTCATTTCATCAGTATTGGCTGTGTGCTCACCTTCATTCACAGCAGCAGTGATGCAGTGATGACAGAGCTGCCTCTGGCTCTCTGCTCAGAAACTGTGCTAGAGCAGTCTGTAAGGGATCTTTGCAGGTCAGCCCATCCAAGGTGAAGGGGAGAAATACTTTCTCAGATCAGAAGCAAGCAAGTGGCTGGCTCTCCGGGATCTTTTTGTTTTGTTTGTTTGTTTTTGTTTTTTGAGACAGTATTCCTCTGTGTACCCCTAACTGTTCTGGAACTAGCTCGGTAACTAACTCACAGAGATCCTCTGCCTCCTGAGTGCTGGGTCTGAAGGCATGTGCCATCACCACCAGGCTTTCCCAGAAAATCTTTGTTCTTTTAAATTAAACATGAGCTTGCTGTTTTTCTGGGAAATACTTTAAAAATGTCATTTGATGGCATCTGGGCTGTTATGAATGTATTTATAAAAGATATGTTTGTTTGTTTTTTAATTCAAATGTTAAATGAATGGACTTTGACCATCTCAAGTGTGGCAAACGTGACTCCAGGCCCTGCTCTTTTCTCCCATTTCCACTGTCTTACTAAAAATTATTAGATTATATTTCTAAAGCTAGCCATCAAATTCTAATCCTTTATTTGTCCACCACCTCCTCCTCCTCAGGCTGACCACCAAGTCCACCTAACAAAGTATTGAAGTTCAGCAATCAAAAGCTCCCCTGGGCTACCCTAATTAACATGCCCAAGCAAAAACATACCAGCCTCCTCGCCCATCCTAACACGGACCTCCCCTTTTTCTCTCCTTAAAAATTATTCCTGCAAAGGCATTTGCTGCTGTTTTTGCCTGAGTCAGAGAGCGGCCATTTTCACCCCCCCCCCCAATAAAAGATCTCTGTATAAACAGTTATTTGGGTGTGGTTTGTGCCTAATCCAGTGTTCAGGAGGGAGCCCCCACTGTTGGAGGGGGGCTGCTTCACTAAGTGTATAAGTGTCTTTGAAGACCTCTTTATGACACATACCTGCTCCTAGGAGAGCACACATGATCGTGAAATTATCATGCACCTCAGAGTGCAGTCAGTTCATATGGAGATTAGGTCACTGAAGAAGTAATTATCTTAGTTAAGACGAGGTTGTTAAGGTTGTTAAGGTTAACCCTAATCCAGTCAAATTTGTGTGTTCATCCGAAGGGGAATATTGGACACAGATCCACATACTTGCAGACAGTGCAAGTAGAGGACTAGAGCCCTCTGCAAGTCAAGAAGTAGAACCTGGACTAGGACTTGACAGCTCTCAGAAGGCAAGCTAACTGACAGCTTGAGGCTTCAGAACTATTAGTACACTAGGTTGTTTCTGCCAGCTAGCTGTGGCTGCCCGTGCTAATGAGCATATAAACTGCCTGGATGGTTCTCATGCTATGGTTGGTTTGAATGTCAACTTGTCCCAAATTAGAATCACCTGAGTAGGGAGTCTCACCTGAAGAAGTAACCCGATGACCATGATTGATGTGGGAAGGCCAGATGGTGATTTTAGACAGCATGGTCAGGTAGCTGACCAGATAAAAAGCTATTTTGTTTCTTGCTCCTTGGCTTTCGCTCTGCCTTCTCTGAGAGCAGAACCAGCATTTCCAGTCTTCCATCCTGTACTAGGAACTACTGGTTCTCCAGGAACTTTCTGTGCTTCCAGTGCCTGATTGGGACTACTTGAGTCCACACCTTGTGGACTGATTGACTACTGGTTGTCACCTCCAGTGAGTGGGAAGTAGAATGCGTGGTCCATGGGGAGCTGCACTGCACCCCAAGAACTAATGAGCTTGCTAATTTTCTCAAGCAGAAGTCTAGAGAGTATGTGTGAGACAGTGGACTTCAAGGGTGTGGGATAATGGTAGAAGGATCATAAAAGTTGAATCAATCTGAGTTTGTCAATATAAACCCATTGAACAGAGATTCTAGGTTTAGTAAATATTGAGCCTTGTACAGTTAAAAAATAAAAAAAGGTACCACGAGTCTATTTGATTGGTTACTTAACTATTTGGGAAAAGGTGGTATACTGAGAAGGGTTTGATGTTCTTTGTTTTAGTGCTGATAAAGGATTTTAAGGTGTAGGGAAAGAATGCTAGAGTGGATTCCTTGCTTAAAACCTAATCCTCCACAATGAACAGGCCCAGAAGACACACCCTTCACTAATACTATAAGATGCAAAATGGTGAGAGGGTGTGGCTCATTGAAAGGACTTTTGTTGTCGCCCATTTCCCTGTGCCAGACCTCAGAGTGGGAGCTGCTGCTGCTCAGTTGGGTGAATTAAATGTGATGGACCTATTTGGGCCCCAGAGCAGCCTCGGCCAGGGGCAGCATAGAATCGCCAAAGGCAAGATGAGCATGCTTATCACCATCGTGGCACCATGGGCAAAGCAATATCCATAAGGGCCTGACCCATAATGAGCAGGCAGCACAGAGAAAATGTGATTTGAATTGGACCTTTAAGACTGGCAAATCAGTAATGGTGTTTCCTGGGGTCAAATAGATATGTTTTCGTTTTTGTTTAATCTGTACATGTACAAGGCTCTAGAACAAAGGACAGACATGCTATATTTGATTGTAGTAATGGGGCTTCATGGCCCATCATTCACTTTTTAGTCTTGAGCCAGTTTACAGATCCATGAAGGGAAGGCCAGGTCTCCCTGAGAAACAGTCTTGTTACAGTATCTAAGAATTATACTGTTAGCCATTCTCCCATCCTCCCCACAGGAGGGACCTACATCTGTTTATAGAGTAAGCGCACATAGGGACATCAGATGTAGTGGTCACCCTCCTGTTTCCAGCCTGTACTTCCTTAATGAGCTTGTTTCTACAGCTACATTTAAACCGTGGCCAGTATTTAATGTATTGCTAACATCCAGCTGGCCAAGGTCCAGACTTGGGTGTCTTTGAGTTCTGATTTTGCCCAGGCCATGGGACCTGGTCTGGGAGTTATGTATGAGCAGTTCTGTGGCTATGAGTGGCTCTCAGCTTCAGACAACACCAGATGTGTGTTATTCCTCTAAGTCAGTTTAACTCTACTCTGCAGAAACAAGAGTCAAAAACTGTTTGTTTCAACTGGTTGTCTAAGGACATACGTCTTGTTCTTCTCAGCCAGTACAGGCTACCCTGTCATCATTGAAGATGTTAGACGTGGGAAAGTGGCCAATTTTTTCCCTTTGCTCTGAGGAAGAACTGCAGTCAATCCGTCAGGCTTGTGTCTTTGGCGGTGCTGGCAATGAAGTTCTGTATTCTACAGTCAACAATGAGGTAACTCTAAAAGAGAAACTTCAACCACCTATATTTTTAGTAAGGGGTTTATAAGTTGAAGACCTTGGGGGAGATAAGGAATGAAGCTTTTTAATCAGAAGTATGGAAAGGCAGGTTTTTTTGTTTGTTTGTTTGTTTATTTCTCTGCATAGCCCTGGCTATCCTGGAACTTGCTTTGTAGATCAGGCTGGCCTTGAACTCAGAGATCTGCCTGCCTCTGCATCCTAAATGCTGGCATTAAAGACATGCACCACCACCACCTGGCTGAAAAGGTAATTTTTATTTAGTCTGTAGCAAGGCAGTTTGCTTTAGGAAGGCTTCCGGAGGCAACTTACAGACTTTTCACATATTTGCCTCCTTGAACTGAGTGTTTTTTCTCACAGATTTTTGTGCTCGGCACAAACTGCAGTGGCTGCCTGGGGATAGGTGACATTCAGAGCACCATTGAGCCTCGGAGATTGGATTCTTTAACTGGCAAAAAGATTGCCAGCCTCAGCTATGGGAGCGGCCCACACATTGTCCTCGCAACAACAGGTATAGGGACTCAATGGGTAGGGTTAGGGCATTGCTTATTTGTTAAGAAATAAAACCAGGATGTCCTGAAATTGAGAGCAGACTTTCTGATTGAGCAAGAGCTGCTGGCCCTGCCCTGTGGGCTTGGCCATGCATTGGGCAACATGGAGTATGACTGTACCTGAATAGCAGAGCATGGCAGTGTAACACAGGGGTCTAAATGAACATATGCACCCAGCCCATCCGTTGTCTGCTCAGTGAATGTAATAAATGTGTGAGAACTCAGCTTGCTTTGGATCTTAGGAAACCTACACTTTGACTTAGGTTCCTAGCCTGTAAATTGAAAGACCAAATGTTGATTCTTCTGTCCCTCTAAACATTCTGTAATTTCTTACATTGAGTACCGACTGATAGACGTTTGCCTTAGTAGTATAGAGAAAACATTCTCTTGGCTCCATCATGAACTCAGAGTTACACAGCATTAGAATTCAATTATGCCTTTGAGGTAAGTTCTGGCAATATGGGCTGGGGTTTCCAGTAATAGGCAAGATTATTCAGACCGTTTGTGTGTGTGTGTGTGTGTCTGGGGCAGGTATGATGGCTTAGCAGTTAAGGGAAGGCAAAGTCCAGTAAGGAGAGGAAAAAAATAGTAAAGTAAGGGTAGAGAAGACTGTTAAGCTGTCCTGCTTTTGAGCATCCCCCCCCATATCCCCCCCCCCCCCCCCCCCCCCCCCCCCCCGCCCAGCTGATGCTGAGCTATGGTTTGTGCTCTTGAGGTGAAGGGTTACAGGTCAAGAAGCCAAGGTCCTGTGTAACTGAAATATAATAGAAGACTTCCCACAGGCTGGGACTGCAAAGGCCACACTCAGCATGGAGTTTGCCACTTCCTAAGGATGGAACAGGAGAATTTTTTGCTTGGAGTATTCCTGAGAAGGAAAAGAGAAAACAAAACATACCATCTCCCAGAGTTTACAGTTGTAGTTTATGTCACAGTAGACCAGGCCTTGAGATAGAGGTCTAGACTTCTAAGTATATCTTAAGAGTATGATGGAAATTGATGCACATCCTTGTTAGAGCAAGTTACTTCGGTTGGAAGTCTGGAGGATCACCAGAAACTACTTTTCAGTGTCAGTAAGGAGCACTAAGATAGGCAATATGTGGAGCTGAGGCACGGTGGGTGTGGCCAAAGTCAAAGCTACAAGCTGAGCTCTCAGGCTGTAGTTGTCCTCCCCTTGCTGTTGTAGGGTGGGCCAGTGCCATCAGATGAGCAGAAAGTGGGTTGTGTACAGAAGAGTGATGTCAGCAGAGGGAACCTGGGGGTTTGTAGGCTGAAGCTGTCCTGTTTGGGGACTTGGCTCTTGGCACTCTCCCAGTCTTGGTTTCTCAGGTCAGATGACAATGCAGCCTTGCTTGCTGATGGAAAGGGAGCACAAGTGAGCACCCGCTGTGGTTGGCTGTGGCACCAAGAGCTCAATCAAAACCGACAACCTCCTGCAGGGTCTACTGTGTGAGGCCTAGGAGAAGGGGCAGATGGGGTGATCATCAAACATGAGCTGTTACAATATTAGACAAGAACTACAGAAATATCTACAGAGGAAAAATGTTCTACCAGAATCATAGAAGATTTGGGAAGGACTCAGTGAAGAGTTGAATAGTCCAATGAAGAATGATGGGGAAAGTTGTCTAGCAGTTTGTATACCACAGAAGAAAATTAAACCCGACTACATGTAAGGAGCAGGTGAGCCACGGGCCACGTGGCAGACAGATTAATGAGAATGGGTTGAGTTAAGATGAAGGAGGCAGCTAGCAATGTGCCTGAGCCATAGGCCAGACAGCATGAAGTTAGTATAAGCGTCTGAATCATTTTGGGGGCCTGAGCAGCGGTGGGATACCAAGCAGTCTGGGGTTGTAGGTCTGTGGGCCTGGACCTCTGGCCAGACGGGGCCAGAAACCATATTGTAACAACAGAGTATCAAATGAAGTCACTCATGATATAACCTAGGCAGTGTGATAGAAAACAAAGATGACAGCATACATATGATTCATTTATTTAAAGTACAGAATCAGAAAGCTAAATTCTTTTATGTAAGGTGCATATATGTAGGGCTTTGGAGAAATGTGCTATGTTTTGTATATATGCTCTTTGTTAGCCATAAAATTTTACATAATGTTCTATAATTCACATGTTTTATAATTTTACAAGTAACAAATTTTAAAATTAATTGGTCATCTTTCTCTAAAGAAATGAAGATCCAGAAGTTAGGTAAGACCTTACACACTTGACTTTTATGTACAATTTTCTCTGCTTTATTGTAGTGCTTTATTTATTCAGAAACCATCTTCTAGCTATCTTTAACTTCATACATTTCAATTTTATTGTGTTGCTTTGATGTAGAAGGCAGTTCAGGCTTCCATATTGATTCTCTCAGGAAGAGAATTTGGAAGGGGAAGTTGAGCGGCATTTGCAGTTAATTCTTAGTTTTCACCTGTGGAAGCTGAGGCCTGGGTTATAGTCCCTGTGGAGAAGTATGCGTTGTGAAGGCTGCTGGTTCACCTTTCTCTTATTTTCAGATGGAGAAGTCTTCACCTGGGGTCACAATGCGTATAGCCAGCTGGGCAATGGGACAACAAATCACGGTTTAGTGCCCTGCCATATCTCTACTAATTTGTCAAATAAACAAGTCATTGAGGTTGCCTGTGGGTCTTACCATTCTTTGGTCCTAACATCTGATGGAGAGGTGAGGATATCATAAACTCACTGATTTTTTTCAATATGTTCTATAGATTCCTTTAACCATCCCCAAAATATGACTAGTCAATAACATTGAATTTGTTTTGTATTGCTGTGATAAAACATTATGACCGAAAGCAACTTGGGGAAGAAAGCGCTTATTTGCCTTCCAGGCTATGGTCCGTCATCAGGGAAGTCAGGTTAGAGACTCAAGACAGGAATCTGGAAGCAGAAATTGAAGCAGATACCATGGAGGAACTCTGCTTACTGGCTTGTTCCCCGTGGATTTCTCAGCCTGCTTTCATATACCTCTTAGGACCACCAGCTCAGAAGTGTCACTGTCCCCCATGGGCTGAGCCATGCCACATCAATCATTCATTAATCAAAAAATATAAACTTGCCTATAGAAAATCTAATAGAGGCATATTCTCAGTCAAGTTTCTTTCTTCCCAGGTAACTAGTATGTTTTTCAGGGTACTCTAGAGTAACAATTTTGAAAAGGAATCTATCTATCTATCTATCTATCTATCTATCTATCTATCTATCTATCCCTAATCATTATATATATATGCATGAATGATAAGATAGATATGGGATTTATATAGAGAAATATGTAGATGGATCTATTTATTGACCTATCTAGGCAGATAAGATATCTATATGGGATTTATTAGAAAGGCTCACAGGCTGTGGTCCAGCTGGTACAATGGCTGTCTACCAACTGAAGGTCCAAGAATACTCTTTTTTCAGTCTGCAAGGCTGGATGTCTCAGCTGGTCTTCAGCATGTGCTGGAATCCTGCAGAAACAGACTAACACCAGCAAAGGAATGATGTGCTAGTGAGGCAAGAGCAAGCAGGCAAAGAGCAGAAGCCTCCTTCTTCCATGTCCTTAAATCGGCTTCCAGGAGAAGGTGTGGCCCAGATTAGAGGTGGATTTTCCTACCTCAAAGATCCAGATTAGAAGTGGGTCTTTCTACTTCTAATGATTTAATTAAGAAGAAAAAACTTCAAATGGCCAACAGTCTAGATTTAAATTAATTCCATGTATAGTCAAGTTTACAACCAAGAATAGCCATCACACCTAGCTTGTACCAGATTGTCAAATCACTAACCAGAGTAGTTAGGATGAGCTAAGTGGAGATGCTTAAAATAACTACTCCTCAAACTCAGCCTTATTCTTGGTAGCTGGTTATATTATGACATTTCCCTGTATGTAGTAAAGACTACAATCACTACAAATCTTAAAAGGACCCATTGTTACTTTTATATTGCTATAAAAAGGTATTATGTGCAAAAACAGTCACGAAATGTTGAAAATATGGTTGAGGTGAAGTAAGTATTTTGTATTATATGATAGTTGTTATTCTTTGTAGAGATAACACAAGTGTTATAAAATAATACATTCTCTGCCTTGGTGAGAGCAAGGTGAAGCTCTTTGAGAGGGTGGTGAGATGCCCCGAGTATATGTCAGCATCCAGTTAAGACACTCCAAATCATGTGTTTTATTTATCAGTGTGTTTTCCCCCCACATAGGTATTTGCCTGGGGTTATAATAACTCTGGGCAAGTAGGCTCTGGATCAACTGCTAATCAGCCTATTCCTCGGAGAGTCACTGGGTGTTTGCAGAATAAAGTAGTTATGAACATAGCATGTGGGCAGATGTGTTCCATGGCTGTTGTGGACACTGGAGAGGTAGGGAAGTTATTTCCTACTTTGTTTAAAGAGTTTTCTTTGCCTCCTTAGTGTCATATATACATGGTGTGCTACTCGACAGCAGAACTGAACTGCTGAGTGCTACGATCCTTGTCTTTTCTCAGGTCTATGTCTGGGGTTACAATGGCAATGGACAGCTGGGCCTCGGCAGCAGTGGCAACCAGCCAACACCCTGTAGAGTGGCAGCCCTGCAAGGCATTCGTGTCCAGCGGGTATGTCTCCTGGTGGTCTGTGTGTGGTGCACTAGGTCCCAGGTTTCTTATACATATGAAAAATTTAGCTGGTTTGATGTTTCCATTGAAGTAAAGGTTAAAATCCCTTTTGTCCTGAACTAGGGTATAGCTGTTGATAGAGATGCTGTTCTGTTACTTTTGTGGACTCCACTGAGTGTATAAGTTGTACACCTTTTCCTGAAGAATCCTTGACAGCATATATGCCAATAATTTTAAAATCTGCATGTCTTTTTACCTAATTCTACCCTTTGAGAATGACCCTAAGGGACTAGAGAGAAAGTCTCTTTTAAAATTAGTTAAGTCACAGTGAGATTCATTAATATGTATAATTAATATGCATTAATAGTTAAAATTTTAACAAAGGAATTCTTGTGGAGAAAATAAAAATGATTAAGAGGAATGTAAGAAAAATCAGTTCAGTAAAAATGATAGGCATTGTATAATTTACTAATCTAATGGTAAGTGAACAATTGATAGATTATGCCCATCAACATAAGACTGATGGTGATACTGTTCTTGTTAGCTCAGGCTGTACTGTGGTCCTCCTGCTACAACCAGCCTCCCGACCGCAGAGACTCATGTCTGTGCCACCACACCCAGCTTACAAAGGACATTTTGGGGGAGGACGTTAGAAGATTCAGGGTTTCTCTATGTTAACAGTCCTGGCTATCCTGGAACTTGCTCTGTAGACCAGGCTGGCCCCAAACTCACTGAAATCCACCAGCCTCTGCCTCCCAAGTGCCAGGATTAAAGGCATGCCCCACCACTGCCTGGTTTTACAAAGGATTTTTAATAATAGGGAGAAAGCAATATAAAAGTAATACATAGCTACATTGCTACCACTTAAAAATGTGTAAGTACATTTTTTTATGTTTTCTGTTTTATTTTTTGATCATTGGTGTATGTCTGTGTAAGGGTGGCAGAGGCCCTGAAACTGTAGTTATAGACAGGTGTGAGCTGCCTTGTTGGTGCTAGGAATTAAACCTATGTCCTCTGAAGAGCAGCCAGTGCTCTTAACCACTGAGCCGTCTCTCAAGTCCCATAACTGCATATTTCTATATCTGAATAAGTTAGGAAAAGACTCTTGAGCTCTGATCTTTAGAGCTTTTCAAATTCACTGGGCAGTGGTGGCACACACCTTTGATCCCAGCATTCAAAGGAGGTAGAGGCAGGTGGATCTCTGAGTTCAAGGCCATCCTGGTCTACAGAGTGAGTTCCAAGACAGTCAGAGCTACACAGAGGAACCCTGTCTCAACTTACATGCCCACCCAAAAGAGAGCTTTTTATGTTTACACTTTTCTCCATTAAACATCTCTTATTTCAATAACTAGAAGAAAGAATTAAGTGTCTGTGTCTTACACAGGGCTCACAGCCCCAGTTTCTGGGAGAATACTGGATGCTGCTGGAAAGTTCAGTGCAGTAGGCTGAGCCCACTGAAGAACTTGAGGTGTTATCTGCAGCACCGGCCACTCAGCTGGGCCTGCACTAGTACCAGAGGAGTGCTGCTTTAGTTTACCGTTTGCCTGGAGGGGCAGTCTGCCCTTCCCTGGTTTCATTTAGTTCATGGGAAACATGTCCTCTTATTTGCCAGCCTGAGAAGATTTCCTTTTTGTCCTTCTAGGTTGCCTGTGGGTACGCACACACGCTAGTATTGACAGACGAAGGCCAAGTGTATGCCTGGGGTGCAAACTCTTATGGCCAGTTGGGCACTGGCAATAAAAGTAACCAGTCCTATCCTACCCCTGTTGTTGTGGAAAAGGACAGGTAATGTGTACATTTCCAAATCGCCTCCGTGGTTTTCAGTCATCAAACAGCACTATGGTGTAGAATTGTGGGAAATTACTCTTAGCCCTAGACTGATCTCTAGCCAGATTGTTCATTCCCTTTTAAAGCTGCTTGTGAGTGCTGGGAGATGGCCGTCCTGTTCCTCTTCTCTGTGTCACGTGTGCCTCCGCTGCTCTCTGCAAACTGCAGTGACTGAACTGTCAGGAGCAATTTTGTGTGCATCTGTCTTCTGAGGCTTTCTCCCTTATTTTTTGTTTTTGTCCTCAAAGGGAAGTTGGTCATGTTTGAGATCTATCCTCTGTGGCTTGGGAAAACTATGGTACTGAGTGGGGTATGAAGCTAGTCTCTTAGCTCCTCATAAAATCTGCCAGTTAGAAGGAGGGTGATGTCATTGGTTTAACTTCCAAACTTTGTTCTGGAGAGAGTGAGAGGACTCAGCTTTGTGGATTTAAGTAATTTCCAGATAATCCTAATGATCTTGAAAGCCTCTGGCTTCCTCAAGGCGGTCACGGCACTGCCTTTCCAGCCGTCACCTTCTCAGGGTGAGGCACATAGACGTTAGTGTACTTCCCCTTCAACCCATGATGCTGTCACTATAGACATTAATATGCTCTTCCTGTTTTTATTCCACATAGTACTTTTATATTTGATTTAAGTAAATATATGGATAAATAGATTAACGGACATTGGGGTACTTCTTATATGTTTTTTCTACTGGGATTCTTAATAAAATGTCATTTTAATTTACATACCGCATACAAAATTAGCATGGTTAATTTTATATAACCTATATAGATCTGGAGAAAACCCTTTTTTTTTTAAGCTAAAAGTTTGATAATAGGACCTTATACTCCTTAACTGAGGAACAGGGAAGATAGCGAAGGTAGGAACTGGTGCACAGACCATTTGCTGTTCCTGCAAAGTATCCACAGAGGTCAATGAAAATAGAGTGGTTACTTACAACTGCGTAACTATAAGAATGCCTCTGCCTGCTCATCCAGTCAGTAGAGACACTTAGTGCCCAACCTGAACACCAGTGCTGAAGGTCAGATAGAGAAGCATGGACAGGAAAGTGACTCACTGGCCCTTCCCCCTTGTGGTGTGTCCACATTTACCTTAGCATCTCTGTAGTAGGAGGTTTCTGGCCCAGACTTTCGGGCCTAGCCTCAAGGTTTAAGCCCACAGACCCACAGACTCGCAGAGACACACCGATGCTTAAAATAATTTTAGGCCGATCGGCCTAAGGCCCAGGCATATAAATTGCTAACTCTCTACCCTTCATCTAATCCATGACTCTTATCCTGTTCAGCCATGCGGCTCGGTACCTTTTCTCAGAGCAGCATAGTTGTTCTCTGCATCTTCTGGCTTCTCTCTGGCATTCTGCTCTGTTCCTTCTGTTCCCAGAGTTTTCTTAGTCTGGTAGCCCTGCCCACACTTCCTGTCTGCCTTTGGCCAATCAGCGCTTTTTATTAAGCCAGTGGGTGGGACAATTATTTACAATGGAACAACATAATCTCCTCAGAGACTGGCTTGGGTCTCCCAGTTTGATCCAGAATGAGATCACACCTTCCCACTGGACCACTCTGGAACAGACTGTGGGCCACTCACTGGGGGAGAGAGCAGGAAGCTGGGAAGCAGCTAAGGGAAGGGGACGTGATGGGAGTGCACATTGCCTAGCAGGGCTCTGAGCTGCCTGCCCAGTGCGCCACACTAAACACGGGTTTCTCCTGTGCACTTTGCACTTGCTGCTGTGCACACAGATCAGGAATGGACATCCCGAAAGGGTCTTTCTGGTCTCTTCAGTTTCCCAGCCTTGAACTCCAAGTGGCAGTTTCTGAACTTACACAGTATGAGCAGGCCTCAGTAGCTGGCATGTAAGAAATCTGCTAGTACCTGTCCTGCACCTCCCAGCCCTTCCCAGTCACTGAGCCTCACACGTTGGTCATGACTTTCTTCTGACTCTTCTGTGGCTCCTTCTAGAAAAGCCCAATTAGGAATGGGATTGATGTGGGGTGGGGCAGGAATGAGTCTGTGGTTGTAGGTGCCTGTCCAGAGTGAGAGAAAAATAAAATCTATCTACATTGGATTCTCATTGCACAGACAACCAAAGGCAAAGCTTTTAAAAGGCTTGGCACATGTGTCCTTTTTCTTAAGTTTGTCCCATGAAGGCATATCACAACTTGTAATGTAAAATTAGTCATGTCTTAAGTTTTTGATAATTCCATGGCCTCCTGAGGTCTTGAGTAGTCCATAGGGCTTTTACAGAACTGTGACTGGGAATCTGATTTCTAGTTTGTCTTTTCTGTGAGGTACCTTTTTCCATTGTTCACCAACACAAATTACCTGTCTTTGGTCATGGTTTCTGTTTTTATTGATACTCTTTCTCACTCTGCCTTTCCATTTCCAGTATTTCAAGGCCATTAAGCTAGGTGGTGGTGTAAGCCATTCCACTGTGGTGTCACAAAACACATATGCTAAGAACTTGTAATTTCTCTGCTACAAAGTAAATGTGAGGTATGGCAGGGTTTGGGCAATGAAGGTTAGCTCAGGTTACACCTCTTAACTGTTGCCTGTCCGCCCAAAGGAGTTGAGGTTCAGAATGTGTTTCTTGGTACAAACCAGTATTTTTAATATTTGTTTGTTTGTTGAGGCCTCTGTCACTGAAGTTTATTCTATTCCCTTAGGAATTCTTTTTTTTTTTTTTTTTTTTTTTTTTGAGAATTTGATATATTTTATTATATTCTTTCCCCTTCCCCAATTACTTCCAGGTCTTTTTCCTCTACTTCCATATCTTCCTGTCTTAGTTGGGGTTTCTGTTGCTGTGAAGAGATGGCGTGACCAGAGCAACTCTTATAAAGGACCACATTTAATTGGGGCTGGCTTACAGTTTGAGAGCTTTAGTCCATTATCATCATAACTGGACATGATGGTGGTAGATAGACATGGTGCTGGGAAAGTACCCAAGTGTCCTACATTTTATTTCACAAGCTACAGAAAGTGGTCTGAGACACTCAGCATGACTTGAACATATGAGACCTCAAAGCCCACCCCCACAGTGACATACTTTCTCCAACAGGCCACACCTACCCCAACAAAGCCTTACTTCCTAATAGTGCCACTCCCTATGAGCTTATGGAGTCCACTTATATCCAAACCACCGTACTACACACCCTCATATTCTTTCTCTCTTAAAAAGCAATAGCAACAAACCAAAGCCAAACTGCACACTTATGGGCACACACTAACCCAGCCTAGGCTGACCTCAGGAAGAAGAAGGCAAGAATAGCTTGCTGATGCTCACAGAAGGTGGTGTTGATGCAACTCTAACTCAGAGTGGCTTTGCTACTGAAGTTAAGATGTTTGAGTATTTACAAAAGAAAAAAATGAACTGCTTAGCTATGTGTATGTGTGAGCCCACCACAGTGTTGCTTCAACCCCAGTGCCAGGGGTTGGGGTTTTCAGGACTCAACCCCAGGGCCTTCTCTGACTCCTTCCTGTGTTCATCTGGGCTACCTTGATTCTGCTTGCTGACAGGGCTTGGCTGTGGTGGTCCCCTGCTGTGGATCCTCCTTCTAGCCTCTCCTGTGCAGCCTGTTGTGCACACTGTTCTTAGAGCACTGTCCTCTGACTCCGGCTCCCTGTTCAGTCTCTCTCTCACCTGTTGCATTAGATCATGATGGAGCTCACGGGCTTTACTGTAGGAGACACCATGGTTTATAGCACACCCCGTGGCTCACTGGCTCCGAGAATGACTTGTCTGTTCCAGTTAGATGCTCCTGTTAGTGCCTCCCTCCTGCCTTGCTATGCCTGCTTCGGCCTACTGTTTGTCTGTAGGTTTTTCTGTGCCTCAGGCCTACTGGGCCCAGTAGCTCCCAGGTCTGTTCTTACCTAGAATAGCTGGGAGACTGCCATATTCTTGTCTGTAGCTTCTCTTCAGGTGGATGGTGAGCTCCCATGGTCACCTCTGTAGCTCCTGCTGTTAAAACAGTCCTCGTCATGGGAGAAGCTGCTGTTGATGTTCTGCTTTGGAGGTGTCTTTTGCTCTTTGGGGGTGTCTTTCTTTTTCTCTGTACCACAATGCCTCCAGGACAGTGGTCTTTGTAGTCTGGATCCTGTCTAGGTTGTGCACTTTTCTTTCCTCTTCTTGGTTTTCCCTTAAAGACTATAAATGACTTGGCTTATACAAACTACTGCTACCTTAGAGCCAGCGTTGCACTCAAACCAGGATGCTCGGAATAGCTAGCATTGAGGCCCTTGTGTCTTCTGTGAGTTGGAGGCCTTCTGGTAAGCTGATGGCAGCAGTGAACACATTTATCTCCTAGTAGATGAATTTCATTGGCTGACTTTTCCTATTTTCCTGTATCTTTTGAAAAATGTATACTTACTTTGTAGCCAGATCATTTGGGCCATTTTCCTTTTGTGCAAGACCATTCTGAAAAGCACAGATTCAGTTGCCGGACACAGCCACACAAATTTCAGAAGAGACTAGGCAAGGTCTACCAACTTAAATATGCCATCTCTATACAAGAGACATTTTCATTTAAAGCTGCATGGTGATAGTGCTAACTAGATAACCAGAGGCCATGGCTTTGTACTACACAAACCTTTGTCTGAGGCCAAAAGTCAAAATTATCAGTTCCATGACTGAAAATTAGCTATTTCTCTAACCTAAGGGATCAGAATTAACAACAATAGCAACCAACTCTCCCACTAAGCCCATTGGGATTGCGTGACACTCAAGTTCCCTGTTTTAATCCTTAGACAGAAAGGGTCACTTGATGTCAGCCGGGCACTCATTTCCCTGTGGTTTTCATGGGGAAACAGCTGAACTGATTGGCTGTCTCTGTTGATTTCTGCTTATCCCTCTCATTCCTTCTGTTTCCAGCCTCCTGTGGCTCAGCCCACCCACACTGTTTTATGGAGTGTGATGGCCCAATTGTAGAAGTGAGAAGAGAGCTAATTGAGGTTGCTGAAGGAAGTTCTGATTTTGGCCCTTTATGGCAGCAGCAGCACAGAGGTTCTTCTTAATGTTCTGACGGCTGCACTAGACACTGCCAGCATATACTGTTTATCATTCAGTTCTCAGACTAGGTAAAACCAAGACTCTTGGAGCCAGGGTTCATCCGGTATGGACATCCTCTTAGCATGAGAAGGCCCAGGGTTGATCTCTGGCATCAGAACAAAAGCTACTGAGTTTGTTGTGCAGAGTAGAAGCCAGAGTAACTTTCAGCCCTCTCTCTTTAAAGTGACTAAAGGCTTGGTTTTGGTGACAGGGATAAGCCCTGAGCAGCTCTCCTGCTGGGCTAGTGCTTATGTACTGAATTCCATTCCAAGGAGCTTTTCTTTCTTGTCCTGGGTTAGATGTTCCATGTCTTTATTGTCTAGTTAGTAATGTTTTTAAGCATGAAACATTACATTTTAAACTCAAGGCAGGGTAGCATTTTTAAGCCTATTGGTAAATCAATAGTTCCTCATGAGTTGTAAATGCCATTGAAGTGTGGCTTCAGTATTTGGTGGCTGAGGTGTCCAGCCATGTCTTGCTTTGTTCTTTTTGTTCCCTGGGCCCACCCCACCTCAGCTAATTAGTTCATGACAGTTCTAGTCAGATGCATCCAGGGGGAAGGAGGGGCAGCTCCTTTTCCTCCTGTTCACTGGATCCTCGTGATGTTTCCTTGTGAACTTAGGATCATAGAGATTGCAGCCTGTCACTCCACCCACACATCTGCTGCCAAGACCCAGGGTGGGCATGTGTACATGTGGGGCCAGTGCCGGGGCCAGTCGGTGGTTCTTCCCCACCTCACCCACTTCTGCTGCACCGATGACGTATTTGCCTGCTTTGCCACCCCTGCTGTCACCTGGCGCCTTCTCTCTGTGGGTAAGCTCATCCTTGTCCATTTGGGGCATGTCCTGAGAACTAGGAAGAGGACTGTGCATTTCCCTGGGTACAAGGTCTATGAACTTCCTTTCTGTGGGTCCTGGAAAGGGGACTAAAATTATTGGGAACCAACGCGAATTAAAGGTAATTTTATTAGATGGCTTTTTACTTTAACTGAAAATTGCATCTTTTATTTTTAGCTAGAAACATTCTTAACATTCAGGCATTCTGAAATTTTATTCAGTGAAAGAGTTGGAAACATTTTTGGTTTTGCCAAATTTACAATGAATTTTCAGAGATGGTAACTGTATTCAAGGATAAAAGCCTTGTGTAGCTGGTCAGTTGTTTGGGGGAGTCAGCATTTCCTGAGTGCCCAGAGAGTAGGGTCTCCTAGCTTTCATGTCTGATTGTCTGTGGCTGAACCTAGAAGTCCTGTGTTGCTCTCTTAGAACCTGATGACCACCTCACTGTGGCTGAATCACTGAAGAGGGAATTTGACAACCCTGACACTGCAGACCTCAAGTTTTTGGTTGATGGAAAATACATTTATGCTCACAAAGTCCTTCTCAAAATTCGGTAAGAGTGGGCCAGCACAGTGGCTTTGTGGGTAATGGTGCTTGTTACTCATCAAGCCTGATGATCTAAGTTCTATCCCTGGGTTCCAAAAGGTGGACAGAGAGAGCTGCCTCCCACTTATGACCTCTACATGCATATTCTCTCTCTCTCTCTCTCTCTCTCTCTCTCTCTCTCTCTCTCTCTCTCTCTCTCTCTCTCTCTCTTCCTCTCTCTCTCTCTCTCTCTCTCTCTATCTCTCTCTCTCTCTCTCTCTCTCTCTCACACACACACACACACACACACACACACACACTAAATCTTTAAAATAATAGGAGCTTTTCTCTTTTGAGAATTGAAAGTGATTGATTTATCAGTTGTTTGACTTGTCTAAGGGACTGCGCCAGGCACCTGAGTAATTAAGAGGCGGCTTTCTTAAGGACGTTTTTGCCCTTAAAGTCCACAGTGTGGGTGGGGGCAATGGGACAAGATATGGAAAGAAAGGTGGGCAGAGTACCGAGCCTATGTTCAGGGACAGGCCACATTAGAAAGCTCTGGCTGTGGCTTCTGTCCTAGTGAGTATGTTTTGTCCTTGGAGTAGGGCCAAGTGCTCTAATTTACTTTATTGCTTGGGTTGTAATACATTCCTGAGGACAGACATGGTAATCTTTCTTCCTCAGGCTTAGCTTCAGAGTAAGGCTTTTCCAGACCAAGGAGGCCTGGTGATGCCAACACAAAGCTGCTTTAAATCACGTGTATTATGTTTAGTTTCTGAGCACTAAATGATATCCACTCACTATGTCCCTTGTACATAGTCTGGGAAGCCACCACTTTGTCTTAGAGACAGAAAAGTTCTGTCCTTCCTCAAAGATCTCATGGCCCCATCTTGAGCAGCCACTGATTTTTTTCTGTCATCATAGATAGCATTTTCTAGAAGCTCATATACATGTAATTATCTGCCTGGTTTTCCTCCTAGTATAATGGTTTGGGGTTTTGTTGTTACTGTGTAAAAGATACTGAAATTCTCCTTCAGCTACTCACAGACCCAATATGGAGCTTTAGTCTCGGGTTCCCATTTTGTAAGGTCACACAGTGCCACGTGAGTTTCTCTCACCATGCAGCATGTACTTTCATAAAGGAAGTGGGGGTTTAGCTTACTGTGGCAGAGCACTTCCACATGTGGCCTAGACCACAGCAGCGTTCTTTATCACAGTAGCAGTAGTGTTTTTTCCTCTCAGGCCAGAAGAACCCAGGCCTCCACTTTAGCTTCTGGTCATGGCAGTCTTTGTCTTCTTGAGGCATGCCGTGTGGCATTCTCTGAGTCTGCCCCTTTGTCTTATTGCATTGGAGCCTACCACAGTGACTTGACTTAACTTGATGACTTCTGTAGAGAGCCTGTCTCCAGTTACCAAGGGTTAGAGCTTTTAGAGGATACAATTCTGCTATCAAAACAATGCTGATGAGTAAAGATAGTCTCAGAGGTCCCTGCCTTGTCTGCCTCAGTTTGGTTCTAGAGACAGCTGCCTGGGCTGCTCACAGCAGTAGCAGGCTGCATTTGTGGTCTGGCTGATTAAGTAATTGAAAACTTGAGGCCAGCGGAGAAAGCAAGGAGCCAAGGCAAGGGTATTTTCATCAACGTGCTGTGGCTGTGGCTGTGGCTGTGGCTGTGGCTGTCCTAACTAAATAGCTGAGATGAGTAGCCAACAAAAGCCTGTCTAATTACTTAGTACTGCTGAGCTGAGACTTCCTGACTCAGGTTTGGTTGAGAGGTTTTTATCTGTGATTGGTTCGCACTGTTGTTTGGGGCCTCTTGATGGGCAGCGTATGAGGGTAGGAAGTGCCTGGTGAGGCAGCATTGCAGTGCCACAAGCCAGGGATCAAAACTGAGGTTGGGTTCCACAAATCCCTCTGGGTGCTCTCTTCAGTTACTGAGGACCGCACAGGAGGTTGCCCTATCTAAGCCCTACCTTTTAAAGGTCCTACTGCCTCTTTAGATCACCACCCTGGGACAAGGCTTGGACAGATGGGCCCTCAGGGGACACCCAGTGGCTAACTAGCAAATAGGAAGGTATACAACTTTCTCAAGCAGCTCCTTGACTCCAGCCCAGAACCTGGGATATGATCTTTTTTATTCTTCCAGGTGTGAGCATTTTCGTTCTTCATTAGAAGACAGTGAAGATGATATTGTAGAAATGAGTGAGTTTTCATATCCCGTGTTCCGAGCTTTCCTGGAATACCTCTACACAGATAACATCAGCCTACCTCCTGAGGAGGCAGTAGGTAAGCAGCACAGACTTTACTAAGAAATTGGCAAAATGTTGAGTAATTAGGAAGGAGGCTGCTTTCCAACCCAGAATAAAGATATGGTGACCACTTTCAGGAGCTCTTAGGTGATGTTGAACCTGAGCATTTCTCTTTGGTGCTTAGATGGAACATGTGGAAAGTCACCTGTTTTTTGTTGTTTTGTTTTTTTGCTCATACTCTACCACTGATCTACATGCTCAGACCCTGAACCCAGCTTCCCTTGTTGCTACTTCACATGGAGGTTAAGTAGGTAGATCCAGTAAGAGGTCAATAAAATACCAGTGTCCATTGGAGCATCATAGGAAAGCATGCAGGCGGGCACATGTTGTTCTCTGACCTCCACATATGCACCATGGCACATATACCAAATAAATATGTTTAAAAGTAAAAATGTTATATGTAGTGTACATTTAAAAACTGAAATTGAAATTTTAACATAAAGCATTTGAAGATCCCTACAGTCCTTACCTTTTGAGTGTGTTCTGACCCACTCCACAGTGAACTCCTCTGTCTTCTACATTATACATTGTATCTTCTCTGAATTCCTTTGGCAGAGGCCACAAGGACCAGGGAGCTGAGGGGAGACCAGACTGACTGAGGTCTTGATTACAGGTTAGCCTTTTTAGCAGGGGACAAACCGGGTCTGACTGTAGACATGGCATGCATACTGCTCTCCAGGGAGCTCAGAATGCTGGCCTCATAGTATTGGAGCCCACTGATGTAAGGGCTACACACACACACACACACACACACACACACACACACACACACACACACACACACACACACACACACACACACACACACACACACACACACACACACACACACACACACACACACACACACACACACACACACACACACACACACACACACACACACACACACACACACACACACACACACACACACACACACACACACACACACACACACACACACACACACACACACACACACCACATCCTCAGTCAAACTCATTTACCAGTGATAAATTCTGACATTTATGCTAACAAACCCTCTAGTGAAGATTCTAACAACAGTATCTGAAAACCAATGGGATCTTTCAAATGCCCAATGAATATTCCTGCTGAGAATAGTCCATATTATTCCTCAAGTTGGGTTAAAATGAAATGACATTTTATACATGCACACTCACACAACCAGTCTCCACTGAATTATTTAAAGGAGATGACAACATCAAAGGAAACAGCATCTATCAGTGATATTTAAGACAGAAGGGTTAAAGCTTACTTGGAGAAATAAACATGTAAGTATGTGAGGGTTGAACCCAGGCCATGCAGGGAAAATAGCCCAGCTGGGAGAATGCAAGAGTTACTAATTAAAGAGCAGCAAGTGACAAAGTGCTCAGGGCCAGAGCATGTCACCCACATTAGACTCTGGTGAGCGTTGAGTAATAGGGAACTAGAGCCTTTGGTTTTGGCACTGAAGCCAGTTTAGTGTGGGAAAACTCAGATGGGTAAGAAAGACTGCTCCTGGAGTTTGCTGGAGGAGAAAGATGGGTTGGGAAGCAGACGTGCAGTCCATTATTTGATGCAGAATTGCAGGTAAGGCTTCAGCCTGCTAAGCATGTGCACTGCATCACTGGATCCCAATCCCAATGCAGTGTCTGTTCTCTTAAATTCTGTGACAGATGGGCGTGGCCTTGGAGAAGATTCTGTGCAGAGGGTAAAACCTAGTCCTGTTGTTTTGTATCTAGGAAAAATCATGCAAGCCATTCTTATGTTACTCCTGCTTTTTAGTAGCTTTTCTGTGAGCTCAGCTCAGCTGCTCAGGAAGCTGCACTGCCAGCCTGACCATAGATAGTTCCAGTGCTTCACAGAGCTCACTGGGCCACGAAAGCCGTGTTCACATCCCTATGAACGCTGGGGTTGAGATCAGGAGCTCAGAGTGTATCCACAATAAATTCTCCTTTTCATCAGGATTGCTAGATCTGGCCACATTTTACAGTGAGACTCGGCTCAAAAAGCTTTGTCAACAAACTATCAAGCAAGGGATCTGTGAGGAAAACGCTATTGCTTTGCTCTCTGCTGCTGTGAAGTATGACGCTCAGGTAAGAAAAACATCTTCCCACAAGCTACTCTTCTAGAAGAAAAGTTATGGGCCACCACTATACCTTAAAATAAGCTTAGATAAAGGTAGAACATACAGAAATAAGCAAAAGTACTAGAAAAATTATGTGAACCCTATATTGGTATAAAAGATAGGTAGACCTGATTTCCAGTCATTAAAATCTTTATACATCAAGTGTTAAATGACTTGAAGGTAAAGGAGCTTGCTGCCAAGCCTAGCAGTGTGAGTTCAGTTCCCAGGATCTACGATGGAAGCACAGAACAGACTTCAAGTTGCCCTCTGACCTCCATGCATGTCCTATGACATGTTCCATGTACAAGCACACACATAAATAAATTCACAAGTAAATGGCATGTTGGGAAAAAAGTTTTTACAACATACAATAAGGCAAGTTATTCATAGTAAAAAAGGAAAAAAGAACATGGGCGATTTTGGGAAAAAACGGACTAAAGAGCAAAGCAGTGTACCTGGAGGCCGGGAGCTGACGGCAGCTAGTGTGCATATACTTGTGTAGGGAGCTCAGGTTGGTTTGCTTGCCTTCCCCTGCCTTTGTTCCTCAACTTTCTACATGTCTATGTATTGTTATGATAAAGAAAACTATTTTAGGGCTGAATCTGCAGGAAGAGGCCATAACTGGTTGGAGTCGGTTTCCTTTGGGTATAAGGATATCCTCTTCAGTGATTCAAAAGACTGGTCAAAGAGAATGCCTTTTCCTTTTTTGTAAACAGTAACATGCTTATGTAGGAAATTCTAAGTCTAAGGGAGGAAACGATGCATGGGGCAGACATTGCGACTGTCCTCAGTAGGGCCCGGCTGCTGCCTCCACCCTCCACCCCCAAAGCATGGAATCTTAGGGCTTTGGACTTGCCAGGCAAGAGCTGACCTCTGAGCTGTATTCCCAGCTTCGTCACTACCAGTCCAGGTTTAACCCTGAGCACTTCATGCCCCAAACAGGCCTCAGACTTGCTCTCTTGTCCCCAGACTCCCGAGTGTCTTAAAGAACAGGCCTGGGCCACTCGGCCTCATTTTATAGATTTCTAAACGTTTGTTGTTTCACTTTTGGTTCAAGATTTAAATTTAAAAATGTCCTAACTGTATCCATCTGGAATAGGGGCCATAGCGAGTGTCCAGTGAAGGCCATGTCCACCTGCTAGTGGTAAGAATGGGCTCACCCAAGTTATTGCTATAGGAATGGTGAAAAGTGGTTGGTGTGTAACTCCACTTAAAAGGTAGAGGCATGAAAATCTGTTGATGTTGGGTGAGGACTGGGAAGGACAGTTTAAGGGTCATGTCAAGGTTTTTGGCCCGAGTAACTAAAAAGATGAACTCTCTTAACTGTGGAGTGGAGGGTGGCGAGGAGCACCGAATCAGGTAGGGTAGCCAAGAGCAGCATTTTTCGAAAGTGCTAGGAATCTGCTTTCAAGGATCTAGGAAACACCAGCAAAGACTGAGTCAGAAGTGAGGGGTCCAGTCTGCAGTTCAGAGAAGTGTGCAGAGAGCTGTAAACCAGCTGTGTTATGGACAGAGAGGGTCGGAGCAAATCTCAGCATTCGGTGTCACAATTAAGATTTTGATAGGGGCACTAGCAGAGGATACCAGGGTAAAGCCATTCCACATGAGTACCTTTTAATTTTAATATTGAATAAAAGGTGAAATTTCACATACTTAGAAATATACAAGTCAGGCTTGTATTGGTTCAGAAGGTGATACCCTGAAAGCTAGGAAAGACTTGGATTTTAGGAAGAAAGGAATCCTTAAGTATATTAAAACCCTGGCGAATCAAGGTGCATGCTCGCATCTGCCATTGTGAAAATAGTGTTGCAATACAGCCCTGCAGAACGGTCTGACTAGAGAACGGAAGCAGAGGAACTGGGGGTTGGGAGAACCAGAAACAGATCTTCCTGGTAATTCTATTGACAGATTTAATGGGACACAGATTGGAGGGCTGGTTGAGATAAATCAAAGCATGTCTGTGTAAAAAGAACAATACATTGAAAAACAAGCTGATGGGACAACTTCCTAGAGCAGGTCCTTGAATGTGTGGGGCAGTGTGTTCTAATGCTGGAGTGAGGAGGCAGGCCTGTGTCCATCACAGACTGTCCACTAGGGTACCCCAAAAGAGGAGTATGTATGTAGGAAGAGGAAAGGAGATGTGGAGGGAAGGGCTTTATGGAGCCTCTTCTGAGGAAAGCAGGAAGTCACGTTCACTTAGAATGATGAAGAGGAAGAAATGGACAAAGTATGAGTCATGTGGGAGAAGAATGAACAGGGAACCATGGCCTCTATTTGCCTGAGAGAATTAAGAGCCCTTTTTAAAATGAGGCTGTGTAAAAACAGTAGCATTTAAACAGAGAAAGTGAAAGGACATGTCTTATACAGAGACAGAATTCTCTGATGAGTCAGTTTATTGAAATATCAATTTATTGAGTCCAAGGAACTCTTTCTGAATCACATTCTTGCAGTAATTATGGGGAATTCCAAGTCCAAAAAGTCAAGGAAGTTAGATCTAAGTGGTAGTTACTGAAGGTCATTTTGCTTTCCCAGTAATTAGCAACTGCCCTAACACTGTCTGGATCTAAGACAGTAAAGTGCTCATCTGCCCACTCCCACTGCATCAGTACTGGTATGGTCAGCTATCCCTCCATCATTCTGTAGGGCTCAGCCTAAGAGATGCCACTTGGTCTTGTATGCTCTCCTGTGCTGCCTGCTATCCAGTGGCCCTTGAGATATTTGGTATCTATCCAGACAGCACAATTTTGCTGTTGTGTGGGTACATGACTATTCCATTTTGTACTTGAGAGCTTCTGTGGGAGCCCAGCAACCAACCTGTTGTGGGATAAATGGATTGCATTTTCCTTGTGTAGTTGCTTTTTTCTCTTGTAAGGGAAATGTCCTGTGGGTTTGTGTGCATGTTGGCATGGCTGTCAGTGTTTTCTGTTGCTGATAATCTCAGTCCTCATTCATCTTCAGCATTTGCTAGAGTTTATATGTATTAGAGATGAGACCACAATGGGCAATGTACATATATCATTTCTTGGTAACCATTGGGAGTTTCATATTTTATAAAATAGCTTGAACACAGAGACAGAACTTTAAAATTTGAACATGAACAGATATCCTTTGTGTTAGTTCAGATCATAACTGGTGTGAACACTTCCCTAGTCAGCTAAGTCTGAGGCTTTGAGCTCGTTCCTCAGCACAAATTTCATATAAATTTAAGTACATATTTGTATTGAAATATATGTAAATATATAAAAATTATTTTGGTTCTGGAGATTGAACCCAGAGCCTCACACGTGCCAAGCATACACTCTACCACTTAGATTTTGCCCGAGTAAGATTACTGAAGGTGTAATGTAATGAAGTGTACCCATAGCACCTGTTGTCATGCAGAGAGAAAATAAGTGTGCTAATGGCCCAGGCTTCCTGGCATTGCCAGTTGTTTTGATGTCTCCCCTTTTACAAACTTTTCACAGGCAGAAGCATTTAAGAACACTGGGAGCACAGTGCTTTTACCCAGTATTGAAAGGGGAATGAATGAATGACACACACATAGGAGAGGTGAAGGATGCCGATGCTTACATACTTCTCTCTGAAGAAAGGAATAGATGCTCCCGCCTTGGCCATTGTACTCTTGTTATTTATACTTTCAGAAGCATGAACTAATTGTAGTTATATAGTAGCTGTAACTGTACTGTTCTGCTGCTGATTCCCTCCTACTGGCCATCAAATCTTTTCTTGAGAGTTCTCTTGTTTTGTTGCATTGTCCTGGGAAATACAAATTCATTAAACTGTTATTGTTCCTAGGATTTAGAAGAGTTCTGCTTCAGATTTTGCATAAATCATCTGACTGTAGTAACACAAACTTCAGGGTTTGCAGAAATGGACCATGATCTTCTGAAGAACTTCATCAACAAAGCCAGCAGAGTTGGAGCCTTTAAGAACTGATTCCTAACATAGAATGTTAAGCATTTCTACTTCACCCCTGCAAAAATAAATAAAACATTTTTTTAAAAAGCCATTGACAAACAACTTCTCTGTAATTATCAGTGTTGATGAGAGTTACATCTGGAGAAATTCTTGTGTTCTGTCAAAAGGATGGCCATTAGTCTACAGTAGAGGCAGTGAGTGCTCACCTGGGTATGACACTGTCACTCAAACAATGAAAATGTAGCCAGCCTCACTCCTGTGGAGATCCTCCAGCCCTAGCAGGTATCGGTTTTAAATAGCTTCTTGGTTAGGGATGGTGAGACTTTGTGTCCACTTGCCCTTCTCCAGCCAGGATCTGTCTGGTGTAAGCTTGCACAGGTCTTGTGCATGTCGCCAGTCTCTTAATTTCATATATGCATTTGCCCTCTTGTATCAGTGTAGGAGTAGTTGGCTATAACAACATAAATAAATTCCATAGCTCCATGGTTTTTGTCATTTTGGTTGGCTGTTTGGCTAATTCCACTGTCTGAGTAATTAACTTCTGTGGCATTATTGATGTATTAACTCTGATGGTTATTTCTGGAATCATTTGCTTTATGTAATTGCTTTTCTCTATACTGAGAGTCTCTCCCTCTGTAAGACTGTGTGGTTTCTTGTAGCCTTTATGTCACTATAAAGCATTTTTCACCGGTAAACGCTACATGGAAAAGAACTAAAACATGTCATGGGCAGTACTAATACGACAGAGAAAGAGTTTTTTAGACCGTAACAAGTCACCCTCTATCAAAAGAGAAACAAGACAAGATACAGTGTTGGATTCTTCTAAGGGTCTCACAATATATCATGTAAAGGAAACCTTACTGGAAATATAATCCTTGTTCTACTGCATAATTATTTGATAATAAAGTACTTACTTGAAGATAGACCAAATTGTCTTTTTAAATTGTTGAACAACAAAAAAAATTTCAACCGTATGTCTCAGGCATATAAAAATCCCTTTTATGTTCTGTACTTGTGTTAAAAGCAGATATTCATATGTCATAGCAAATTTGAAACTAAGACATAAATGGTTCCTATTTTTAAAATCCAGTTATTCATTTTGTTGCCTTTGCTGGCTGTTGGTAAGGTATTCGGGTTTTATGGAGTCACAGGACTAACAGAATGAATCTCCCTCTATGAATACACACACAAACATATACACACATACACCATATACATTTATATATTGTACGCATTGTATAATATATACATTGAATAAGGGAATGGCTTACAGGCTGCAGTCCAATTAATCTAACAAAGCTGGCTGTGGACAGAAGGTCCAAGAGGTGCTGCCATTGTTTTCCTTTGCATCTCCTAGATGGTGTATGACGTGGAGCATCACTGCATGTGCTTATTCACCATCCGCTGCTTCTTTGGGGATCTATCTGGATAGGTCTTTGGCTCGTTTTAAAGTTAATCTATTTTCTTTTTGTTGAGCTTTAAGCGTTCTTTGTGTATTTTAGATAACAGTCCTTTATCAGATGTGTCTTTTGCAACATATTTCCCCCTAGTTTGTCACTCTCCTCCACCTTTTTAAACAATTTATTTGTCTTCTGTATAACCCAAGCTGGCCTTCCTCACATACTTCGCTGACTCAGCTGCTGAATACTATGCTTACAAGCATCTGCCACCACAGACAGGTTTTTTCTGGTCCTGTGGTTTTGTCTTTCTGTTTTTGCACCCGTCTATACAGACAGCACAGACACCTCTCTGAAGCTCAGTCCCACTTCTGGAGCCACCAGTCCTTATTAACTCTTATGGAACAGCCTCCGGTCATATTTTCATGTTTGGATAGATTTTCTGTTTATTGCCAAAGAAGGACCTGCATCCACCAGCTGGCCGTTAAATAGCTAACTAAAATCTCATCTGGATCTTTCCTTGTGACCTGTGCTAGTTGCTCTTAAGGCTTCATGGTGCTTCCCTTTTCCAGCCTGTTTCTGATAGGGTCTCATAAGACACATGACTTTTTAAGCAAATTTCATTTTATAAAAATTGAGGTAAGAGGGACAGAATTTAAATGTGTGTGTGTGCAAATAAATATGTAATTCATGTATACATGTCTATGGATCTAAAAGCACATTGTGAGGATCACCAGAATGAATGAGATGTTAGGAGAAAGCTCATATACAGAAAACACTTAGCACAGAGACCATGTCACACCAGTAAGGCTCTTACCAACTAGTTTATTTTAAAATAGACAAACTATTATAGAAAATAGGAACATAGCAATTTTGAATGTATAGTTTTAACCAGTACAAAAAAAGCCAACAGTGCAGTGTCTGCAGCCTTAAGAAATCTCAATACAGAATCTTTGAAAATTCCTATAATTCTGTCACTAACTCTAACTTGAACTTACTAGCAAAAGACCTTAAAGTATGGTAAGCCCTTGACCTAAAACCTAGCTAGGCGGTTCGATGTGCATGCAAAACTTAATGAAGAGATGAGAGAAGCTGTCTATTGCTTTTGTTATGGAGCTCAAACTAGGAAAACCAAAACTAAATTGAGAAGAAAATAAAGTTTGTTTTCTAACAAGACCAGATTTCAAAAAGTATGGAGTTTTAAAAAAGTGATTTTCTTAAATGCTAGCTGATGCTATCTTAAATATCACCTATTTTAAATTATACCATCTCTAAATAAGTTAATCACAAGATAATTTAAATACACCTTTAGGTGGAGGGGTAAGGGGAGTGCCTCTGTTTTCAATGCAGCTATTTTAGTATGAAGCTTTTGCATGGAATCAGAGAGAACATTAATGCCTAACTTACTTATACACACCTTTGATTTCTTGAAGTAATGTTGGACTAGAGATAGTGTGGCTTTGAACAAGCCAGTGTTATTAGACCAGATTGACTTTAAAAAAGAAAGGAAGGAAGGAAGGTAAGAAGGAAGGAAGGTAAGAAGAAGGAAGGAAAGAAGGAAGGGAGGGAGGGAGGAAGGAAAAGAACAGAAAAGATACTTGCCAGTTCAAAAGATACCTGGAAGAAATGTCATTCCAGAGAAAACACAAACTGCAAAATTTAGAAGAGAAGAATAATATTCGAGGTGCAATGAGACATTTACTTCTATGAGGGAGAGGAGGAGGAGGAGGAGGAGGAGGAGGAGGAGGAGGCTTGTATAGTTAACAGTATGCTTGTGGAACACAATTCATTTGTATCTTGATTCTTCAGGACCCAGCAAAATGAGAAAGTGCACTTGGGTACTGTACTAGGGTCCTCTACAGCACAGTCATGGCCAGACTTGACTTTTCAAGTACTACATTGTACTTATGAATTTAGTAATTTGAATGATTAAAAGAAAAAAAACTGGAGTATCATCAATAATCTTCAGTTAAAAGCATGAGTTGGATGAAAATAGAATCAATTCTTAGAGATCTGAGGTATGAAATTTGTGTCAGTAGTAAGACAGTATCATATGCTTATACTTTGTTTTTTGCTTGTATTTCAAAGGTAAAATATGTAAAACAAACACAGTACATTAGATTCTAAGATTAAAATAAGCCCAATGTGTAGAAGTCAGTACTTTTCCGTGGTTTGTAACAATCTGTGTCAGTAGAAGATTCAGGATAATTTGGTTGAATGTGGACAGTCAATCAACTTGCATCTGGAAGACAGGACACATTTTCTAAGAGTATTCACGTTAAATTAAAAAATACATATAAATTAATAAAACCAAGAGCAAACATCACACATGTGCCAAGAGGAAAGGCAAAGTAGTCAGGCAGGCATAAGGGTTGTAGGACCCCTCTCCAGAGGCAGCCTCACTTGAGGGCAGCAGCTCACGGTGAAAATACAAACAACTCTGCTTTCATATTTTAAATGGCATGATCGGCACAAGATTCTCAACCTTGTGCACTGTCAATTCTACACCATTGATTACAGCACTGAAGTGGCTTAGGTATCATCCACACAAATATTCTGCTTGTACCTGCACATTTTATATCTATAACATGAGTAAACATGGCCATTAGCAGAACCTGGGAACTACAGTCACATCCACAAGACATGAATTAGGTGTCCGCAGGTCACAGTGTCCAGGGTCCTGAGATTCTCACTTTTCCTCCTTGTTTGAGATATCCATATCATTCATTTTCTGCTTTTGCATTCGTGTGCGAGTAGAAGCTGAAAAAACAACAGAGAATTTTAATAGTTCTGAGGATGCTGGGTAAGTGGACCAGGGGCTACTATGCCTGCCATGCTCATGCCAAGTAGTTGGAGCTCTGAACCCAGAAGGAGAGGTCATTTTGGTTTCCAGACGGTCCATTCTTGTCTTGGACCCATGTTCCCTCCTCCTCTCTAGGTTATCAAGTTCTGGGATTGCCATGTTTACCTAATGTTTTAAAAAGCCAGACTTCCCTGTTAATTTTTTTCCTCAAGCTATACTACCAGAATATATATGTCTGTGTACGTCTGTATTGCATGTGTGTGTGCAGAAATTATAAAATAAATCTAGGAAGAGTTGGAGAAGGGGGAAATGATCAAAACACACCATATGACACTCTCAAAAATGTAATAAATATATAATGTATACCTCAAATCAACATTAAAAAAAATACCATTTTCTTTGTTACCCACCCCCAGCACAACCATGTATATTCCCTACATGTGCTGCATTGCAAACAACTAGTCTAGAAATACAGAAGTCTAGAATCTTGGCCACTTAAACAGACTAGAACCACACTCCTGGCCTGCAGCATGAATGTTGTAGTTTTCATAATAGTAGACATTCCCCTGGCCCCCAAACCTTTTTTCCTTTTTTGACATAGTTTAAACTGGGCATTGACATTTTAAAAATTGTTAATTATAAAATAGTAAAAACTGAAACACTTAAATTACTAAAAAACAAAACAAAAACTCCTTTCTATTTTATTCATAAAATCATATTTTATATATAAAATAAAGGAGAAACAAATGAGAAGAGGAAGGGCCACAAGGGGAGGGTAGGAGGGCGGGACACTACGCTCTTGGTTAAAAGCACTTGCTCTCTTGTATACACCATCCCCAGCACCCATGCCTGGTGGCATACAGTCGCCTATAAATCCATACATCCATACAGTACCTACGTATATATACACATATACATACACACACATTAAAGAATAATTAAATCAAAACAACCAACCAACCAAACAGGTTCTTGACTTTACAGGCAGGCATTCTTCATTTAACAACTCTACCAATATAGCTAGGATGTAGTCCTCTGGGCAAGACTGCATTTAATCCTAGCACTAAAAGCAAATTACAAATACTCACACTGTCCCAGAAAGGTCTTCCCCCCTCTAGCTCCCTAAGTGCTGGGACTTCGGTGACCACACCTAGCTTAGCAGAAGGCTTGTCTAGCTTGTCCCTAATTTTCCAGTTGCAAAAGTAGCCTGAACGTCAGCCTGCCAGAGACTGGACACCATAGCTGCTCCATGTGTCACCAGAAAGGCACTGACTACAGCTACAGACCAGACTTCTGTAATGCAAAGATAACATCTAACGGCTTCTTCCCCTTGTAAAGTGTGTCTGTAGGATCCAAGAAGACTTGAAAGTATCCCAAGGTTTGAATTTGGCTATAAGTGCTCTGTCCTTTACATATACCATTGGGAGGACACCTTGGGGAGTTAATAAAAGCTCCGACTGACCCACACTCAGTCTAGGAGGATCAGAGAGTGGTGGTTCACACCTTTAATCCTAGCACAGGGAATATTCCAGGAGTGGTGACCAACTGAGTTCTAGGTTATTTTAGATTACAGAAGGAATTCAAGGCTCCCAGGTAGGCAGTGGTGGGGCCACGCCTTAGCTGAGCAAAGAGCATATTGAAAGCAGGCATAGAAAGACAGAGCAGGCAGAAGAAGCTAGGAGGAGTGAGGCTGAGGAAGCTGGAAGACAGCTGGGTGAGATCTGACTGTAGTTTTTACTCTCTCTAGTATCTCCAACTTTCTCAGAGATCTATCCCTGAGTCTCATTTATTCGTGCAACAGGACACAACTACTTAAAACGTAAAATAGAAATGCATTAATTGATATAATTAATATTTTAAATGCTTGGTATATTTAGCCTTGGGTCAAACAACACACTTTAGGAAAAAGGTGTATAAAACCAGACAGAAGTACAGTTCTGCTGTGTGCTTTCTATTGATGCTGGCAGCTCTAAAGCCTGGTTGAAAGTTCCCATCATACTCACTGGCACTACCCCCTCAGAAGCTCCTAAATATTTTACCCATTCCCTTTCTTTGCATATTACTGAATCTTGTGCCAGCTCCACTCACTACCACAGCTATTGCTTAAGATAATCAGAAACACTCAGAAAATACTGCCTCCTCCCATCTACTTAATTTTTTATAGTCTTATTGCAGCTTAGGATAAAATTTTATTTGTCTTAATATTCCAAGAATAATGTACTCACTTTATTGATTTATTCTGTGTCTACATGTGTCTGTCTATTGCAGTGCTGAGGACTTAACTCAAGGCCTGTACACATTAGGCAGCAGACACTCTGCCACTCAGTGACAACCCATGACCCTACCATCCCAAATTTCTATCACAATGACATTTGGGAAATGACCCGATCTTAATTTTCAAATCAATGAAAAACTTTGTTTGCAACTGTCTCAATTCCTACAGATTAGGGGAGTTCAACAACCCGTGGTGGTTTGCCCATCCTCCATGGACAGCCCTAAAGTTGTGTGCTAAATCATCCAGCACTAACTGGACATAGTAGGTATTTCTAAGGAAGAGATAAGGTTGGGAGTACAATCTGAGGGGAGTGGCCTGGGAGGAGTGGAAAGAGGGCAGTGAGGGGTGGATATGATCAAAATATATTGTGTATATGTATGAAATCTCAACATGAGTGTGAATGTGCTGGTGACCTTCCCTTGGTAGCACACCTTGGTCCACCAAGGTGACAGGTAAATACATACTCCTGTTTCATTTGTATGTTAAATGAATAAATAATTCTGCCACTTGAAGGAATGTGTGGATTCCTTCATAGAGTGGAAAGATTTTCTTTGATCAAAGCAGCTGCTTTTCCGTGTGCACAGTGAGGGTGAGTACTTACTCATTTCTGCCAGCTTCTGTTGGAATTTGGACTCTGCTGGGAGATGTTTACTGTAGATAGAACAAAAAAAAATATTTCAAAGCATACATGCAACTTCCTAGAAAATCTGTTTTCAATGACATTTTATGCTATTTTTTGGTTTAATTTTAAGAGTTTCCAAGTTATCTAAAATAAAGATGTCACAAATTTATGATTCTATAAATTTTTAATGGTTCTAAAAATGGTTTATAAAGCACAATATTTAGTACTTTTTAAGAGGAAGAAATTTTAAAATTTGAGTTATAACAAACAAATGTGTATCAATCACCATGTTAAGACCACATGTAGACTTCTACTAACTGAGCCATTATGATTTTCCACAGATGGCATCGGATTTCCACAGTGCTTCCCACTTTACCATTTCACAATTAGTATGTTGCTTTGTTTTATTTTTCCAGACAAGGGCTCACTATGCAGCTCTGGCTGACCTTGAACTCACAGAGATCTGCCTGTCTCTGCCTTCCAAGTGCCAGGATTAAAGGCCTATATGACCCTGGCCCACATCTGCTCTCTTCTCAGCCCAGAAAGCTGACAGGACAAGGACTGGGGGGAATTCAGGAGAGAGCTGAGGCTGCAGCCTCCTACCTTCCATCTGCTTCATCCGAACCCTCGATGTCGAAGCGCAGCTTTTTCAGTGGTTTGGGAGGGTGACCACCCTCAGCACTTCTCTTGAGCACTCGGTCACTATTACACACCATCTGGTTTATTTTCTGGAACTTCTCAGATGTCTACAATTCAGAGTTCTTATTTAGAGTCATTAAATAACAACACTTTGAGGTTAACAGCTGTAAATTTTATTTTGAGGTGTGTCAAAAGTTAGGCAGAAGTAATCTCTTAATTCGAATTCTTTATGTTCCTGTAGTGAGTGAGAGACTTTAAAAGAATTAATGTAACTATGCTAAGTCTGCCTTCATTAAACATCCCTCCTGAGCCCTCCCATCTTTTCCAGGTAGCTCTGATTCTGCCATCCTTGTGCTGTCACACAGGGGCTCAGCCTGGGGAACTCACCCAAATATGAAACTACTGCTTGTTCCCAGAAGCAGCAGAGCTGGGTTAGATTTCTGGAATCCAATGGGAAGGAAGGCCACAGAGAATCGTGATTTACTTCATAGATGGTGTATGGGCACATCATAAGTTGATGTGTTACAAATAACCACTGATAATGGCAGTAGTGGAAGTGTTGATAAGTCATAAAGGTTTTAAACTTGAATAGTCAAAGGCTTCACAATTTTAGTCCAGGTAATATTACTGGACATGATGGAAGTTTGGTAAGAAGTGCCAGAACAGGTACACCACCTGATCTCACCCAGTGTGCAAACGGTCCATCTCTTAGCTTCCTTTTCAAGACTTGCATATTACATGTCACTTGAGCCAACAAAGGAAGTCAGATTTTCATATAGAGATTAAATGTGATCTGACTGGTGCATTAGACAGGATCAGCTTCATTTAATGAAAATATATTTAAAATACATATCAGCATAACAGAAACTTAGTTTCATGGCTCTATTAGTAGCTGGATGAATAGACATTTTCTCCATTGTTTTACAGGTTGTAGTAAGCAGAAAGTTTGATGACCTCTGTTACACATCTATCCAGCTACAGCTGTACTTGCATGATTCCACAGCTCCTTTCTGAAGCTTGGCAGAGGTAGCACATCCTGAATCAGATGTCACAGCACTGAGCTGTACAGCTGACTTTACATTTCATTTAGTATACAAACTTCAACCTATCTCTGGAGCAATGATTCTCAACCTGTGGGTTGCAACCCTTCTGGCAAATTTTTATCTCCAAAATATTTACATTACAATTCAGAGCGGTAGCAAAATTACAGTTATGAAGTAGCAACAAAAATAACCTTCTGGTTGGGTCACCACGACGTGAGAGAGCGTGAGGAAGGCTGAGGAGCGCTGCTCTAGACTGCACACACCGTACCCTTCTCTTCTCTTTTCCTCCCCTCCCTTTTTTTTTCTCACCTATGTTTTCCGCTAAAACAACATTTTTGCTATGTAGCCCAAGCTGGCCTACAAATCACTGTGTAGCCCAGGCTAGCCACAAACTTTTTAAAGTTTCTCTTTTATTGGAAATAAATATTGTTCATACAATCTATTTTGATCAGTTTCACCCCCCCCAGCTTCTCTAATATTTCCCCCATTTCCCTTCCATTGGAGTTCATATTCCTTTTGTGTCTTGCTAGAAAACAAATATGCATCTAAATAATAATAATAAATTAAATAAGATAAAACAAACTAAGATAGGACAAAACAAACAGAAGACAAAGTGCCAAAGAGAAAGCAAAAGGTACACAAGTGCAGAGAACGAGAATGTGCCCGTGCACATAAGCATCCCCTAAACACAAGCCAAAAGCTGCAGTATACACAAAAGACCTTTACCTTAGAAAAAGAAGAAAAAACTCTATAAAAATTTTAGGAGACAAAGAACTTCCATTTCATGGAAATCATCTATTGCTGAGCATGGAACCTGCTCTTACAAGTGGTTTGTATCTCCAGAGAGACTCCTTTAGAGAGAACTGATTTTTCATTTGTGAGTAGCCACAAATTCCTAATTCTCCTGCCTGTCTCCTAAATGCTGAGATCACAGATATTTATCATTGTGCTTGGTTCATCATGAAACCAATTATTCAAAAACAAAATTTTATTTATTATCATTATGTGTGTATGATGTGTATGAATGTGAGCATGTGTACCATGGTGCACATGCCAAGGTCAGAGGACAAACTTTTGGAGTCAGTTTTCACCTTCCACCATTTATGTGGGTTCTGGAGATGAAACTCAGGCACTAGGCAAGTGCCTTTACCCTCTGCACCATCAAACTATCTCAGATCCTTGTTTATCAGGGGAAAACTAGCAATGAGGGATAGGAAAGAGGGGGTGGGAAAGGGGGTGGGGAGAATAAACGAATGAATGAGTGTTAGAGCATTGTTTGTGTGGAAAAGACCAGACATGCTGCTAATGTGTGAACATGGTGCTTCATTTCAGAGTACCTCATTTCAAATCCTAAACTCGTGTAAACATTTGTATGAGATTATATACATACATGTGGTACCTCGTGGCTTTTGTCTTCCTGCTCCTAAAACCCTTGGAAGGTCCCAAGTGATAAGTATGATAGGCTACCTTTTGTTCTAATAGGGGAAACCCCTTGTGGGCCTAGACAGCATCAGCGTAGAGTGAGAGTGTCAGAATGACAAGCTCTGGTTAGACGTTGAGAATGTTCAACCTCAGCTCCTAACCTCTAGGTGGGGAAAGTGGGTAGAGATTTAGATAACCAACTATTTGTACAACATAAAATCCTTCAGCACCAGGACTGGAACAGCTCTTGAGCTGCTAACTCCACAGAAACAGATTAGGGACCCCACTGGATATCACCCTGTGTGTCTCCTCATTCGATGCTCATCTGAGTCTTTTGTAATAAACTATTAAAAGTCAGTAAACCATTTTCCAGAAGTTTGCAAATATTCTAGCAAATGGTTAAACTGGAAATGAGAAATATTGCAGGGATCCTCTAATTTTTCACCAATTTGGATGGAAAATTGGCATAACCCAAGAATTTGCCACTTGTGACTGGCATCTGGGAGAAGTTTATGACCTCAGCCCTAGTACCTGTGGGATCTAAAGACAACTGGGTTATCAAGTCAAACTGAGCTGAACTGGGTGACACCAGCTATGTATAGAGCTGGAGAACACACACTTCACTTTAGGAGTACTGTGAGCATAAAAACCGCTTTATATGTATTTATAATGACTGTTTACATGTATATTATATAATCTCAGAGAAATGTTTAGAAACAACTTGGAAGTTCATCAATTATGAATATCATTCAAAGTTAAACTTAATTTGAAAATAAATTTCAACTAGCTTTCTCAATTTTATATAATATGATTAGAGGACATATCTGGGCAATTGCACCTATAAGCTCAAATTATGGATATTTTCCATCTCTTTTATAGCTCAATATAAATCACTGCTGTTCATATACAGATGTCCAACAACAAACAACCCAGTAAAGGAAGATGCAGGGCACATAGTACTTGCATCCATTGCTCACAGCATTGTATATAACATTCTATGACATCATTTTTCACAGAAAAAAATACTCACCCCAAATGATTCACCAATTGAGACCAAGATTCTGTCAAGTTAAGATAAAATGTGAGTTAGTTGTGAAAATCAGACACAAACTGTGCAGATGTGCAGAGATGAGCTTAGACACATCATTCTCAACCACCAGAGATCAGTGTCCTGTCCCTTCTATCCATTAGGGTTATTCTACTAGTGTTAGTGCAATTAACTAGTCAAGCGTTCGTTTGTTTTGTGGTGTTGAGGACAACCCCAAAGCTTCAAATATGCTAGCCATGCACTCTAGCACTGAGCTCTACCCCAGATTTCTGAGACTTGCAACAATAACTCTAGGTGTGTAGAGCATAATTTTACCACAGCTCATATGTAAAAAGGATTTTTAGAAAGCTTTAAGATTATCTTTACTTAATTCTTCATAAATCAACAAATGTAACCCCATTCTATCTACGTTATCTCTGATTTCAACTTTTAAGTCAATAGCTGGAATTGAGCAGACCAGGAAGATGGCTGAGCAGGTAAAAGCACCGAGGCCTCGATGGCTTGAGCTCAGTCTCTGAAGCTCATGGCAGGAGAGAACTAGCCCGACAAGTTGTGCCTTGACCCCGTGCACAGTAGCATGCATGGCCCCCAAGTAAATAAATATAAAACAAACGACACCAGTAAGAATTAAAAATTAAGAAGGTCTGTTGAGATGACTCAGCAGGTAGAGGCACTTGCTACACATATCTGGCAATCTGAGATCCATCACCGAAACCCATAGAACAGAGAGAATAGACTCTACAGAGCTGTCCTCTGACCATCACATGTGTGCCATGGCATGTGAGCCCACTCCTCCCAATAAATATAATTTTAAAAATATATGCGTATAAAGTAATAATCAGACTTTAATTAGGATTTATATTGGTATATAGTAAAAACTACTTTTATGTATTCTATTATCAGAGATCCTTATTATTATTATTCTATTTGTCTTCATTTCAACAGTATTATTTATGGTTTGGTTTTGTTTCTCATTACAGGGGGTTGAAACTGGGGCCTTGTATATGTTAGGCTAGTACTCTATGACCCAGCTATATCCCAAACCTTCTTTTGACAAGGTCTCGCTGAGTTTCCCAGCAGGTTCTGAACTTGAGATACTCTGTCTTCAGCCTCAGAAGCCTCTAAGCAACTGAAATCACAGGTCTATGTTACCAGACTCAGTTGTGTTTTATATTTTTGCTAATAAAGTTGAAAAAGTATTTCTTTACGTAGACCAATAAAGATTTTTTAAAATATACATATGGAGCATCTATGTAGACTTTATTGTTTTCCATTTCCTTTTTGACATCCTTCCATGTATATCTGATTAATCAGAAAACTTAAATATGGCACATGAATAGAAATGCTACAGTTCTTTAAGCCTTGTGAGTGATTTTCCAATTAAGATGTTCACAATGTGACCTTTTACCTAAAATGAGCACCAAGGCATGGTGGGCATGGTGGCTCACCTCTGTAATCTAAGTACTTGGGAGGCTGAAGCCATAAGACTGTTATGAATTAGAGGCTATTGTGGGCTACATACTGAAAGATCTAGCTTTGAAAAGGAAGAAAAGTGAACACACAAATAGCAACCCAGACACACACAGGAGCCTTCCATCATATTTCCAGTTATTATTTACTTAGTATTTTCTACAGTTTGAAATTTTAATCACAAGTGTACATTATTCATGTAATTAAATGTACTTACTACAGAGGTGTTTCCTAAAAAGCTAATCGAGGCATTTTCTCATTTGTTTTTCTTGCCCACCAGGTAAAAACTCCCTGTGCTGAGAATTTCTGATGAGACTGCATTTATTATACTAGTTAATTGGCCTCCTACTTTAGAAACATTAAGCCAATTTCAAACAGCCCAGGATAATATATAATTAGTCAAATGAAGGACTTCAAAGCCAGCGATACGATTTGTCATTGTACAAAATCTTTCCTCTAAGAATTTTAGACAACTTCATTCATGTTCATTTTGTTGACCCACAGAGTCTTCTGAAACAGAAATGCCCAATGTAAGAAATCCACCAAAGGAATTAAGAAAGGTGGGTTTTCTCAATTAACAGTAATCTACACTTAATAAGACATCTTTATTTTAAAAATGTATTCATTTATTATTATTACTATGTGTGTATATATGATCTCTGTGTGTGAATGTGAGCAAGCATGTCAAAGTCAGAGAATGATTTTGGGAAGGTGAATCTCTCCTTCTATCATGGATCCAGGAATGGACCTCATCTAGGTTTGTGTGGCAAGTAGTTTATGGATGGTCATGTTGCCAGCCCTTATCAATTCATTTAAATAACAATCAAAATAATAAGATCCATAGAGTTTACAGTAAATTTAGAATATTTTTAATCCTAGTACTCAGAAGTAGAGGCAGGTGATCTCTGAATATTTAGCCTGACTGGTCTACATAGCAAGTTCTAGACCAGCCAAGGGCTACACAAATGAGACCCTGTTTAAAATAAGTAAGTAAGTAAATAAGTAAATAATAAATAAGTAAATAAATAATAAATAAATAAATAAATAAATAAATAAATAAATAAATATTGTTAGGCTATAATGATCTACTTTGATGGCTTATAAAACTATTAGCTGGGTGGTGGTGGCACATGCTTTTAATCTCAGCAGGTGGGAGCCGAGGCAGGTGGATCTCTGTGAGTTGAGGCCAGCCTGGGCTATAGAGCAAGTTCCAGGACAGCCAGAACTGTTACACAAAGAAACCTTACCTCCACACCCCCCAAAAATAAACCAAAAAAAAAAAAAAAAAAACTATTAGTGTTTTGAGGCACACATCAATATTGGTTCTCAAACTATGTACAGAACAGACTTCAGCAGCTGGACAAGCCCATCTAGGTAAACTTTTCTTTCTTCCCAAATTCTTTTCATACATTTACTTAATGTACATAAGGAAATTAGATACTTAACAGCCTAGCTCATTTTAAACAAAGACAGCTTTACATTTTAATGCTTAAATCAAAATTATGAATATAAATTTTTTTTTTCAGTATTCCCTTAGAAAGGAAACACCAACCTTGATCTCGGAGTCATTTTTGTGGGTGTTGGCAGACCTTCTGAAATTTTATAAGGACTCTTTAGGGGAGATATATAGATGTTACCTCCAGGAATCCGTAAGGGTGAACTAGAGAACTTGTAAGGGCTTCGAGGAATGTGAGGTATTGGTGACAAGGTAGGAGGCTAGAGATAAAACAAAAGGGGGAAAAGATAATTGATCGAATGTTTTGGGGGGGATCCATTATTTTGTCATTAGATTTCCCCAATCAAAGGATATTTTCAACGTACCCTGGTGGAGGCATACTGTAAAATATTTGTTTTTAATCTCTGCATGAAAACTGAGTTATAGAATACTATAATGGAATCAAACTCCTCTTCTCTGATCAAAACACGTTTAAAGGTCTGAGGAAAAATAATAATAAAAAAACAAGTTACATGAATTGAAGAACTCTTTAAATTCTCTCTTAAAATAGTTATACATAGTTTTATTTTAAAAACCCCACATTTTATAAAGAAAACAATAATCTGAAAAGGCTTCCTTAGATTTAGACTATAGATGCCCTATTCAAAGTGAAATGTCACCAAAGTGATCCAGAGAAAGGGTCTGACAGCCACAGATAAACACTGGCCATCCCATAAGAGGTAGATATGCTGAGCTAAGCAAAAGCCAGCACCATAACCCCCAGTATGCAGTAATGTTGATTCAATAGCCTGGAGCAACTCCTTAGTCTAAAGGGTTTAGGAATTGTGCACCACTCCCTTGCAGGAAGCAGACATTTAATATCAACACTTATTTTGCAACTTGAATTTACTTTATTCACTTTTTATTTTTACAAACAGGGTCTAGCTATGTAACTCCATATTCATGGTATCTCTTTCTCACTTAGCATTCCAAGTAGGAATTATAGACCTAGGCCACCATGTCTAACTTTTGTAAATTTTAATTAGGTAAAACTACAGAAATTTTATGGGATGCCTCTGTTATACTCAATGACAGAAACAATAACCCAGGATTCCCTGTTGTGCCCCAGGCTAGTGTGAGATGCATGTCATACTAAGTGTGTTTTCTCACGATGGCCTCTCTGTGGGAAAGGAAGCTAAAGACATAAAATGAGCTTGCAACGGAGAAATCTTATTATATCTTTATAAAGATTCACATACACTGTCTTTTCTAGAGGAAAAATAAAAACTAAAATACTACAAAATTTGTTTCAAATATCCAGGTTATTTAGATTTCATAGTTTGTCATAGTTTTCTAATTGCATTTAGCATTATAAACTTAAATCTGAATATATGGTCTCTAACAACTGAAATAATTATGAATATTGATTTATTTTTCAAAGTCTTACCATGAGAGACTACCTACCTCCTGGACAGCATGAGGAAGATCCTTGTACGCAGTTACAATGATCTTGAATTTAAGGTCTATGTTCTTCACTTTGCAGATTCCATACATAGAACACATCATAATCTAACAAGTAAGTGACAGAAGCATTCAGAACTTTATTATTTTGCCTCCCTTTAAAAAGTATTATTGGCTTTCTTTTGGCCTTAAAAGAAGGTAGTTTAGTTTCTTCTAAGTCCCCCCAACCCCCATTCTAAGCTAGTTTGAAAGTCTATGTAAGGTGCTTAACCAAACATCTATATTTACAAAACAAAATGCCAGCAGCTACCTCAGTTACTCAGGACTGACTATCCAGTTTGCTGAGTTACCTTAACTTTAGCCCCAATTCTTTAATGTTTATCAAAAGTACTGAAGCCAGAACAAGCTAATTGTATGATTCATACTGTTTAGAAAAAGTCTCATGAAAAAATTTCAAGTTACTTAGTCTTCATATGTAATAATTTGGAGTGTAGGGGAATGCTGGTAGCACAAACCCTGTACTTTTAACTGGGTTCTGACACCATCTGAACACAGCTTGGATTAGTTTTGTTATTGAATGCTCATTAGGATATATACCTATGATAAAAAGATTTTCTATATGGTATCTTTCAATAAAACTTTTTATTGCAACACTAAGATTTTAAAATGTTTCTCTTTGGCCTTAAATATCAGTTTTTAAAATTTGTATGAACTTTTGCTTAATTCAAGTATTCAACACTTGTGTAACATTTTGCTCACATCTGCTATTATCCTCACCATTTCCTGCTCACTACCTGACGACTGTGCCTCTCACTGAGAACGCCATGTATGAGGCACTGGGCCAACTGCTACCTTCTTCTACTTTAATGTTTAAAGTATCACTCATAAAAATCTGAGTTGCAAAAAGCTTATTACTCTCAGAATCTGACTATCTATGTTATAGAAAGTGGTAGGAACATAAAACAGTAAACATCTATTTAAAAACCAATATGCTTTAACTTATACATCCAAATATATGTAAGTTACCCTTTTATAATAATCACTTTTTGCTTAAAATATCATTCTTGTTGGGAACATTATCACTCTTATTGAAACAAGAGGGTTATATGAGAATATTATGAAAAATTATGTACCAACGAAATAACTAAGATGAAAAATGTTCCTCAAACTATGAAAACGGCTAACCCTGACTAAAATATTAAAAAAAACCTGATTCTAAGTTATCGAAAAAAATAAGTGTCCACAAACAAAAGCCCATACTCACAGGCTTCAGTAGTGAATTCAGTGAAACTTCAAGAAGAAAAAACTTACTACCAATACCAATTCTTTACAAATTCTTCTGAAATTAAAAATTCCTAACAACTGTATGAGGCCAATATTTTGCTGATACCCAAACCAGGCAGATCAATGCACATAAAGCAATTGAATGGCTCAAAATGAAATAAAAATAATTCCCATTATTAGTAAAAAGAAAAAAAACTCAAAAATTTAGGAATATATTTAATAAAATGAGTGTGAGATTTGCATTCTGAAAACTCTAAAATATTACTGAAAGGAGTCGAGCCTGAAGAGCAGAGGGGATCACACATGCATGGGCTGAAGACTTGGTGTTAAGATGGCAATATACCCTCAAGCTGAAAGATCATTCAATGCTTCTTTTAAAATCTTTAGACAAAGTCAAAATCAGCTCTAAAACTCACAGAGAAATGTACGTTTCGGGACAGTTAAATTGATCTTGAAATACATACTAGGTACAAACATGTCCCTTTATTCAAATAATTAGAATAAGTCAGTGAATTCTCGGAATAGTTGTATAGATGAACACAACAGAATCAAGAGTCTTAGAAATATACATGCGAACATCTAAAAATCAATAGATCTCAACAGATGCCGACGAGAAGGGAAGAAAGAAGACACAGTTCATCACAGGTCTGGGATGGGTCTGGGGAGGCTCTAGTTACCCCCCCCCCCAGGGAAGGGAAGGGGGAAGTGGAGAAAAGGGTGAGGACCGTACTGGGTAACTAGAGAGAATAAAACTCCTGGGGAAGGGGTCTTAATGGCTTCAAATCTGACAATGTTTCAGTTCATACAACAGCAAACTGCCAGTAAGAAAAGAAATCATAACCTGAACGTAAAACAACCCAGAGGATACAACATCTGCAGGCCATGCGTCTCACAGAGCGACATATGCAGAGCATATAAAAAATATATCTTTGCAGCCAGGTGTGATGATTCATGCCTTTAAGCACCCAGAAGGAAGATTATGAGTTTGAGGCTGACCTGTACACCATCACACCCCATGAGAAAGTTTGTTTTGTTTTCCAAAACAGAGCTTCTCTGTGTAGACTTGGCTGGGCTGAACTCACTCTGTAGACCAGCTGGCCTCTTAATATCCACCTGCCTCTGCCTCCTGAATGCTGAGATTAAAGCATGAACGACCTGCGCATGTGCACGTGTGTGCGTGCGTGTGTGTGTGTGTGTGTGTGTGTGTGTGTGTGTGTGTGTGTGTGTGTGTGTGGTTTTTGTTTGATCTTAACATACACTTCTCTAAAGATGTTGGGTATCATTAGTGCTCGGCTACACCCATCTATAACCTCAGCCCCAGGGGATCCAATGCCTCTGGCCTCCACAGACACTGCAAACCTGTACACTTACCCACACCTGGAAACACACACAAACACATAATTTAAAAATAAAACATAAAGTGGTATAGCCATTTTGGAAAATAACCCAGCCATTCCTCAAAAAGTTAAATAACTATTTATCATATGACCCAGATGTTTTAATCTTAAGTACTTTTCCAGAAAAAATAAAAACATGTCTCACAAACCTTATACATAAATATTCATAGGATTATTCATAACAGACCAAAGAAGAAACAATTCAGTGTCTATCAACTGATTAATTATAAGCATAATATGGTATAAGGCACAAACTACAAAACAGATGAACTTTGAAACTATGCTCTATAAAAGAAACCATACACATGGGCTTGATGGCACATGCCTTTAATCCTAGCACTCAGGAGGCAGAAGCAGGTGGATCTCTGTGAGTCTGAGGCCAGTTCAAGGCCAGCCAGGGATACAAAGAGAAATCCTGTCTTGAAAAACCAAAAAGAAAAATAAAGCATACTCAAGGCTGGGACTGGAGCTCAAGTGCAGAACACTTGCTTAGCTTTTACATGACCATGGACTGAATGTCTCACCCCACACACCCGCACAAACATACACATAAGGAGAAAAGGAGGGAGGGAGGGAGGGAGGGAGGGAGGGAGGGAGGGAGGGAGGGAGGGAGAGAGACTGAGATGGACCCAAACATTGAAATTATATGTGACTCTATTTATACAAAATACCCATATTAGGTAAATTTACAGAAAAATAAGATTAGTGTTGTGGAGGGCTCTTAGACACAACAGGTTCTCTTTAATGTGATACAATAATCTAAAATAAAATAGATTGTGGTAGTGGCTGTATAACTCTAGGGATATACTGAAACCACGGAATTATACATTTTAGATGTATACTTTGAATGGTATATGAATTACATCAGTAAGCTGTTAGTCACCCCTCCAGATGTTCTATCCCCTTTAATAAGAGAAAGGATCATTATCTGTAAGTCCACCTTCCCTTTCCTCTCCCTTCCTGTTTTGAATTCATGATTCTTTTTATTTATTTATTTATTTATTTATTTATTTACTTACTTACTTACTTACTTACTTACTTACTTACTTACTTACTTACTTACTTATTAACAGGATTAGATCACAAGTGCTTTGTGTATGATAGGCAAATGCTTCACCACTGAGCTACGTCACCATTTTTTTATTATTATTTTTACTTTGGGACAGGGTCTTACTAAGTTGGCCAGGCTGGCCTTGAACTTGTCATGTAGTACTCACAGTCCTCAAATTTGTGAGTCTTCAGTCTCAGCCTCTTGAGATTAGTTCTGATCACAGGCATATGCTACCACTCCTGGTTAGATCAGTTGGTTCCTGGCTGATGTTATTTCCACACTAAAATGAAATCTGTTGTAATGAGGTTTCTTGGTCTCGGGCGGCCAGAGGCCCAGACCCACAGACCTGCAGCCCCAGACCCCTTAGCCTTCTGCAGCTGCTCAGGCCCCCAAAATGACTCAGATGCTTATATTAACTTCATGCTGTTTGGCCTATGGCTCAGGCACATTGCTAACTTGCTCTTACATTTTAAATCAACTTATTTCTATTAATCTGTCTGCCATGTGGCCCGTGGCTCACAGAAAAGTCTTGTGCTAAATGTGTTACTTGGTAATTTTTAAATAAATAATGTCTGTATTTAAATTAAAATATACATATAAAATCTAAAGCTTTGATTTGTAAGACTATAGCAAAAAATATAAATGGTGCCCAACAAGTGATGATATAGATTACTAAACTAATGTAGCTGTTCACTTGAATACATGGGAAATCAGCATACAGTTAACACTAAGTAGGAAGAAATGATGGTGATGTGACTGACTTTCTTACCTGGTCCAAATGCCGGTCTTTCATGAGCTCATATTCATTTTGCAGTGTATGCTGAAACAGAGTCCAGATAATATGCTCTAGGTCTGGATGCTCAGACAGAAGGCGTGCACATAGTGTATTTAGTCGTAGATAAGCTAGACGGTACACTGCAGATATAAGGGGGATGAAGCCTGTTTACTGTTCATTTTCAATTATGAGTGGATTTTTTTAAACATTAAATCCCTCTATACTGTTGTAAGTAGCATTTTAACAATAACCTTGACTCTAACACCATTTTCCTTATGAATAAATGATACTTAGTATTAGTAGTGCTACAAAGACAGGCTTAATAATATTTGCTGAATTGGCTATTATATTATGAAACCGAGGCAGAGAGGAAAGGTCATATAATATTTTGAAATTAGGTAAACCAAATAAGATTTGTTTTGTTCCTGTTGGTAACCACTTGTCATACATGTTGGAAATTTCCATTAACAATATTAGAGAGATCATTTTTAAGATAATGGAACTGATAATTCTTTTTTCTAATCTTCAGAGAAAAAAAATCATGCCATGCATTTCTCTATAAATACCAATGGAGCATATCTTGAAAACTATAAACTGTATCAGTGCAACACGGCTGTGATAGTAAGTTTAGCTTAAGAGTGCCACTACAAAGATGGCTTTGGAGAGAAGGAATTTGTATTCTTATCTATTTATTTTACATGTAAAGACTCATGGTTCAAAAATGTTCCCTTAAAGACTTGCATAGGGTAAACAGAACTTTTCAAATCTAACAATTTATCTCCAAATGTCTGAAACATTGTCTGACTTGAAAGGTTGTTAAAACAAAGCGCCCGTCATGCTAATGCAAATTCCTGGATGAAGAGTTCTAGTTAGTATCCCCAATTTCCCCATTTATACACTTTCTGGCTAGATTCTATTGGTTAGGAACTGCCTTTTGAGAATTACTATATAACTCAAGGTCAAATCTTAGTATGTGCCTATGAGACTCAGTATATTTGTAACTTGAATAAAATCAAGAAAAATCTTTATCACAAAGGAATCTGGCTTTTCATTCTTGCAAAGAACTCCAAGCAGGTGAGAACTTTCCTGTGCATACACACCACAGATTTGCAAGGTGCGCCTTGCTATTCTACTCCATCTGCATACAAACACAGAATGCTGCATAACCTGATTAGTACACTTCTTAAATGTCCTGAACATCCAAGAAATATGTCTGTACTGGGAAATACTACACTATATGATCTCAACTCTAGACAAACACTTGAAAAGCAAAATAATATTGGTGTATTTTCAAACACAGACTTGAAGACATAACAACAGAAACAACACCCTAATGTAGCATTTCTGAGTACTTACTATACGCTAGGCCCCACTGAAAACATTCTATAAGTGCTAATTATCTGCTAACCACTATAAGGTAATATTCTTATAGGCAGATTATTTTTTCCATAGAAGCATAGAGATATTAAATGATGTACTCAAGGTCACATATAAGTACTAGAGCCATGACTCAACCTAGTATGCCTGGTTCCAGAGTCGGCGCTCTTAAACGTAATCTTCCACTGACCTTTTTTGTAAAACAGGGAAAGGGAGGTAGATTTCAATGGCTTCTGAGTATGGAAGGCGGAGGCTGCTTGTGTCTCTGGATTTGCAGCAGGATTTCCACGTGTAGTTGAACTTCTTTTCTTTGGGGATCTTAGAGGAGAAAGATACCTACATATATACAAAGGTAAGTCTTCATTTCACACCCCAACAATTACACACATGTACTCAGAAATATTTTACCTATTTAATCTAATACTGCATTCTAAATTCAATGAGTCAGCCATTTAAACACAAGCTGGAAAAGCTAGCTTACTAGGAAACATGCTACCTTCCCAGACTTCAGCCTCCTGACTTCACTTTAGTCTACATAACTGACAACTGTAAGATTACTTAAACTGTACAAAATGGGTCTCCCTCAAGTTCTAGATGCAACTGTGCAGTTATGAATGAGTGGTACTACATGACCTTCAAACCTTCAACTACACAGTTATGAATGAGTGGTACTACATGACCTTCAAACCTTCAACTATACAGTTATGAATGAGTGGTACTACGTGACCCTCAAACTTTCAACTACACAGTTATGAATGAGTGGTACTACGTGACCCTCACACCTTCAACTGCGCAGTTATGAATGAGTGGTGCTACATGACCCTCAAGCCTTCAACTGCGCAGTTATGAATGAGTGGTACTACGTGACCCTCAAACCTTCAACTATGCAGTTATGAATGAGTGGTGCTACATGACCCTCAAACCTTCAACTACGCAGTTATGAATGAGTGGTACTATGTGACTCTCACACCTTCAACTGAGCAGTTATGAATGAGTGGTTCTGTGACCCTCAGACCTTCAACTACGCAGTTATGAATGAGTGGTACTATGTGACCCTCAAACCTTCAACTGTGCAGTTATGAATGAGTGGTACTACGTGACCCTCAAACCTTCAACCACGCAGTTATGAATGAGTGGTGCTACATGACCCTCAAACCTTCAACTACGCAGTTATGAATGAGTGGTACTATGTGACTCTCACACCTTCAACTGAGCAGTTATGAATGAGTGGTTCTGTGACCCTCAAACCTTCAACTACGCAGTTATGAATGAGTGGTACTATGTGACCCTCAAACCTTCAACTGTGCAGTTATGAATGAGTGGTACTACGTGACCCTCAAACCTTCAACTACGCAGTTATGAATGAGTGGTACTACATGACCCTCACACCTTCAACTGTGCAGTTATGAATGAGTGGTACTATGTGACCCTCAAACATTCAACTACGCAGTTATGAATGAGTGGTACTACATGACCCTCAAACCTTCAAAGGCCAGATAGGAACTCTGAAGTCCTTCACCAAGTTTTCTCATCTCAAGCAGATGTCTAGTGTTTTCAAGTTAAAAGCCCACGAATGAAATTAAAAAATTTCTTCATTTGCCCAGTTCCTCAAATATGCTGTAAATCAAATCAATATAAAACCTGTTATTTTAGGCTGGAGAGATGGCTCAGTGGTTAAGAGCACTGGTTGTTCTTCCAGAGGTCCTGAGTTCAATTCCCAGAAACCACGCAGAGAATATTGTATACATAATAAATAAATAAATCTAAAAAAAACCCTGTTATTTCTACTGCATAATATATTCCAGACCTCTCAATTCTTTAATGTTTATGACAGACCAAGTCACCCACACACCTCATTTAAGATGTACACTGCTTCCTTCCTCCAAAATACAAAGCCGCACAAGGGAGAAGAACCAGGCAATCTAATCTTATCACTGTTAACCTAGTACTTAACAGATAAATATTTACTGACTAAAAGGAAAATATAAAGCTGATTTAATGTGAAAATATTACCTAGCAAACAAACTCATACATGAATACAGAGTCTCTGAAAGCTAGAAATACTTTAGATAGAAGTTACCATGGAGATGGTATCTTAGGAAAATGGTCCCGTGTTAATCACAGAATGCTATATTTCTATGGAATCAGGCAGAAACATTAAGCACATCTCTTATGAAAGGCAGGAGAGATTTAAAAAGCATGGGTATTGTTAGACTACTTGGGTTTGTTTCTGTTTATCTTAAGTTACCATATTTCCCTCATTCCCATTTTATATATAATACTTGCTGATGCAGTATCTTCTACCTTATAGGGCTGGTAAGAACATTTAACAAAAATACGAATCTGAAGTACTTAGCAAATACACAAAATATAGGGAACCCCAATAAATGTAGCTGTTTCTTCTATCTTTGTTCCCACTACTACTAACGATGTGTAATATTCCACACTACTCCTTATACTAATACTATTAACTCATCCCAAACAGTCTGCTATATACTCTGAAAAAAATGTTTCCTGCTTTCTGGATGTTACATATAGAAGCCAGTTCCAGCTTGTGGGACATTTCCTCTTGCTTTTCTAATTTTCATGTTGAAATCCTGTCTGATCATTAAAGTCTATCTAAAATGGCACCAACTCTGTCATGAAAACTTCCCCATTACACGAATTCCATGTGATTCAGCAACTTTGTACTTCTTTATGTGACCTTACTTAGGTCGTGTATCTTACATTCCTCTTAAAGAAAAAACAATGTCTTATGCAAAAATCCTGTCCTACAATTTCTATATAATGCTCTGCCTTTCCCTTATGGTTAAAGTAACTTTACAGTTTGAGTAGATAACACGACACATTTCTACTTACATATCTGCTGCAGTGTGGTTACTCTGAAGTGGAAGGTTGAGAGGACAAGCAGACTCAAGGTGATCAGGTCCTTCTCCATCCTTGGACTGCTTAATGAGATCAAATAAAGGCGAATCCTGATGACAGAAAATGGAATCGTAACACCAGTTAAGCATGTTTTTCTGGAGTATATGTTAAGCACTATTAACTCTAGGCACAATAAGATCCTTTACTCCATTCTGAAATTCTTGTTTGCTAATTTTGATACTGTATGTGCATAAACACACAAAAATAGGAAAATGTATGACCTCAAATATTCCTCTAACACTGAACAGCTGTATTTGGGCTTTTAATTTTTTTGAATATTCAATTACATACAATGAGATATACTGAGGATAACAGCGAAGTTTAAGTACAGGATTCATTTATGCTTCAGATATACCTTATACATGTGGTCTGAGGTAATTTTATCAACATTTTATTTGTATGTTCTTTTACTATGATGCAACATTACATGAGACAGCATGTTTGGTTGTAACAGGTTTTGGATTCAGGGCTGGAAAATAGCCCGGAGGTAGAATGATTTCTTAGCCTGACTCTGTCCCAAAACCACCACTAACAAAAGCTTTGGATTTTGAAGCACTTCAAATTCCAGATGTTAGGCTAGTGATGTGTAACCTTGCTAGGAAAGAAGGTAGAATTTAAGCAAAAGACACGCAAAATAGTCAAAGAATGTAGAGAAGGAAATAATCCACCTATGAACAAGAATTTAATAAAACTAAAACCAAAGATAAAATATGGTTTTATCAACAAAGATGACAATAACTGTTTAAGATAACAAACAGACTTGTAGGAAAGTTGATAAAAAAGAGAAGGAAGAATTAATTAGTGTTAGGAACTAAAAGTGGAACTTAATATAAAAGATACAAAAGATAACAGGGGACTTAAAATAATTTTATGCTAATAAATTGGAAGCCTTAGAATACGTTTTTAAAGAAACCCTACAACTGTCACACACATGCAAAGGGTCTACATCAGTCCCATGCAGGCTCCCTAACTGTTGGTCCAGGGTCCATTTGCTCCCAGAAGTTCAAGTCAGCGATCGCTGTGGGTTCTTCCATCATGACCTTCACACACACACACACACACACACACACACCCCTCTCCTCCTTGGCTGGGAATCAAACACAGATCTTCTAGATGAACAAGGGAGTGCACTGAATCACAGAGACATCTTTCCAGTCCCCTATATAATATGAACTCTTTCTTTACCCTCCAGAAGGTATGAAGGTCATGATACCAGATGCTTTGGGCAGTGAATCAGAAGGGGAATTAGCAACAAGAAGATAAGCAGAACTCCCCTAAGAGTAAACTAAACATGACATTTGCCTCCCCTTCTGTCTATAGTGATGAAAAAAAATAAGGAAATTTGGTGAGCATAAAACAGGACTGATGGTCCTAAAGTCTCCAGACAGAATCTAAAAAGGACTTACCATACTAAAGAAGGTAGCATTAACGAAAAGTTTTGATCACAGTGTTACATATTCCATACTGTTTTCTGTCTCCACAGCCTAGGATGTTTGAAACTATGATCATACCCTACAGGCATGAAAGCATAAGCATCAAGTTAAGTAAATGTTGGCTCTAAGAGAAAAGAACTACAGATATTAGCAAACTAAAGGCTTTACATGAGAATTATATTCATGCAAGTCACTACACAGGCAAAATCCCTTCCTGGGTAAACACAGCCTCCAGCTAACTTTTAGTGATTTACACTTACACATGAGTGTCAATTAAGTATTTCAGGCAAGTTTCTACTATGAAAGTATCAAAGCAAATCAAACAAAAAGCACCTTGAAAGAAACATTTTAGGAAAGAAGAAATGTGAAAAGAAAGAAAACCCGGTAAATTAAGTTACTAAATGGTCCTTTTGAACTCTAAGTTACTCAAGTCTAAGTAACACATTCCCAAACAGTATGTCTTTTTTTATCCATTTTAATTTCATTCACTTCATCTCAAAAAGACATAAAGAACTAGGATTTTTTTTTTAAGTTTTATAAAAGTTATGTATTTGGGTATTTTTGCTGACATGTATACCCACATAGCACATGTACATGTTGCCCTGTAGAGGACAGAAGACAGTATTAGACTCTCTGGAAACTTAAGTTGCAGGCAGTTGTTACCTGTAATATGAGTGTTGAAAATGGAACCTAGGTCCTTTGCAAAATCAATAAATGCTCTAAATGGCTGAGCTATCTTTCCAGTTCTGGTTTCTTTTTGAGACATTTACTATGCAGCCTGGCTTTGAACTTGCTATATAGACTAAGTAGGCCTCCAATATTCCCTCTCTCTGTTTCCTGAGTTCTGGGATTAATGACCTGTACCACCACACTCAGTAAGGTTCATTTTTCTTCATTTTAAAATAGAAATATTTAGATAAGAGTATTTAAATTATAGTATTGTAAATTCAGATGACACAATGCTAATAATTTGGACAAGGGTTTAACAAAATGTCATATAAATATTTGATATTATAGTTATAGACTTTACCTATAATTATAAATGCCATTTACAAGGGCAATATCTTTTCAAATTTAAACATGTGTGTAGTAATCCATTTATTCACCCAGTAGTACTTATTTGTCCAGAAGTATTGATCTGTCACTTGGCATCTTCACTTCATGTTTATGTACAGCATGAGCTAACTGTATATCTATCAAATAAAGCTTGCCTGAAGATCAGAGGACAGAGCCAGCCACATAGTTAGCCAGAGAGGTCAGGCAGTAGTGGTACACACCTTTAGTCTTAGCACTCAAGAGACAGAGGAAGAGATCACCTGAATATGTGTGAGTTCAAGGCCACACTGGGCTACATGAGATTGATCCAGTCCAGGAAAGAAACAGAGTCGGGCAGAGGTGGCTCATACCTTTAATCTTAGTGCTCTGGTCCCAGGCTTCTGCTCCCAGTTCTTGGGAAACTCACAGGCCTTTAATCCCAGCACTAGGAATGTTTGAAACAGGAAGTGATATGGCTGGGTAGAGAAAGGAATATAAAGCACAAGGAGACAGGATCTTCCCCTTTCGGATGAGGAGTTGGCAAGGTGAAAAGTGGCTGTGGCTTGTTCCTCTGTCTCTCTGACCCTTTAGCATTTGCCCCGATATCTGTCTCTGAGTTTTTATTATAAGACCAATTAGGATTTGTGCTATATAACTAATCAGTCTCTATCATGAAATAACACACTAAACAACCCCTTTCCCAGCCTTTCCATTCTTGTTCCTTCCCTGTCTGAAATAATCTTTAACCAGAGTATTCCAAGGCTCAATCAACATTATACTCACACCTCCTCAAACAGTACCTCAAATATCTTGTCGAGAGGGTTCAAACTCCCACTGCTTCTTACTTGTAACTGCTCTAATCTTATAGTATTGGTCTGTTATAGAATATTATTTTAAGGTGTGTTACTTTTGTTTATGTTACATTTGTTTAACTCTGTGAAGCTGTGTTACTTTGCCTGTCTAAAATACTGATGGTCTAATAAAGAAATGAATGGCCAATAGCGAGGCAGGAGAAAAAATAGGCAGGGCTGACAGACTGAGAGAACATATAGTAGGAAAATTTAGAGAGAAAAAGATCAAAAAACCTGAGAAAGAAGAGGATACTAGGGGCCAGCCACTCAGCCACCCATGGAGTAAGAGGGAAAAAAAGGTATACAGAAATAGAGAAAGGTAAAAGCTCAGAGGCAGAACATAGAGATAATTTAAGTGAAAAAAAAAAAAGCTGGTGGGAAACAAGCCAAGCTAAGGCCAGACATTTATAATTAAGAAAAAGCCTCTGTGTGTGATTTATTTAGGAGCTGGGTGCCCCCTAACCAAGCAAAAACAACTGACAATATTGGTCATTACTTGTTACTGTATTTGTTTATTTGCTTATTAACTATCTCTACTATAAGGCAAGATTCAGGAAAGTGGGTTTTGTCTGTTGTTCATAACAGCTATTTATTTCTAATGTTTAAAACTGCTTTGTAAACATTGGGAGCTAAATAAGCATTTACTGAATGAATGGAGTAAGAAGATTAGAGTTCTCCATGTTCTTTGAGATTAATTCTACCTTCAAGTAAAGATAAGGTTAAAAATGAAAGTTTCTTAGTTATATACTTTTCTAAATCCCTTAAATATAATTTTAAGTCAGGCGTGGTGGTGTGCTGAGGCAGATGGATCTTTGTGAGTTCTGGGCAAGCCTGGACCATACCCCATGAGTTCCAGGATAGCGAAACCTATACAATGAAGCAGTGCCTCAAATAAAGAATGAATGGAAATGAGAAAGGATGGAGGGAGGGAGGGATGAAGGAAGATCTATTCATTTTTCTTATAATCCCCCACACAATACTAGCCAAATAATAATATGCATCATATCACAAATAAGAAGCATGTCAGAGTGCCCTTGCAAATGCTTTCTTTAGAGTGTAAAGAACAGAGGAATACAAGGGAGTATTCTGTACAACCCGGAGTGAAAAGAAATTAAACTGTAAATCATCAGTCTCTAAACAAACAGCAAGAAAGTGTGAAGCACTGAGGTCAGTGGCCAGTGAACAGACATGCTTCCTATTCAATTCCTGTGTGAAGTCTATTGGGAAGAAACAGACAGTAATTAAGTAAGAAAGTAACTTTGTGATTACAAATTCAGAAAGTCATATGAAATAACAGCAAATATCTGCAAAATAAGTAAACCTATAGTGTTGAGGGAATAAATACTTTAAAGGGAACTGATACAATGTGAGAAACAGACATTAAAAGGGGAACAAGGTATGAACAGTCTTAAAGGAAGTTGGAATGTGATGAAAGTAAAGGATGCTTTGCCAAATTTTGTAAAAAAGGAAGAGAAAGTTGTAAGTGAATGAGGAAGCATAATAAGGGCAGTTCAGAAGTCAGGATCTAAATGTGCTTACATTGCTGAAATGAGGAGACATAAACCATCTATTAATATTGTTATGACTAAGGTTTACAAGTCGGGGAAAGACAAACATCCTCTGAGTAAATGACCACAATTAAAGAAATTTCCTCAAAGAATTCCCGCCTCTTACCTACAATCTCTATGGCAGAAAATCTACTAAGTCCCCACCCATATATATCTACTCTTCTTCAACAACAAATGCTTCATCAGATTCAATCCACAGTATTGTTTTCTTTAAATAAAGCAAGCTGGTATGGTGGTACCCATCTGTAACCCAAGCACCCAAAGGGCCAAGTCAGAGGACAGAATTTGAACTCGTCTGAGCTAAGTAAGTTCCAGGTCAGCCTAGACCATACAATCTCAAGTAAGACCAATCTCATTAATAAGTCAAACTTCAAAACTTGGGCTATAGACTAGAGTTGTAACTCAATAAAATGTACTTGCCTAGTATGTGAAACTGAACAAAACCTCATGTTAATACTTGAAGCAATTCACTGGCCGTGGTTTCTGATGCTTCCTTGCCTAGATATCTAGCATTCACAGAACTTTATAAGCCTTGAAGTTTTTTTGAAACTGAACTCACTTAAGAGAAACACTTGAACAGCAATAGAATATAGTTCCATTGTAGGTAACGTGCTTCCTATGGGGAAGGCCCTGAATTCCATACCCAGATCAACAGCACAACACAACTTCTCACCCTCTTTTCTATCTCCATCATCCAACCTCTGGCACCTGCCATATAAAGAGGAGACATGGACACACAGACAAAGCACATGTGTGCATGCACATGTATCTTCTATCTCCTGAGGAATTACATTTTTCTATTCTTCTGTAGGCTCCTTAAAAGTAACTATCTTTAAAAAAAATAGCAATATTATTGTACAGTTCAATTTCCTCTTCTTATATTTTTAAAGAACTTTCAAACTTTCCCTCAATTTTATTTTCTAAAAAACTATAACTAAGCAACAATAACTATAGCTAGCTAGTTAAAATAATAATCTAGTAACCCAACCAAGTCTGAGGTGTTTCAGATGCATAGTTTCTACTGTGATATCAATAGGCACATTAATGACAATCTCTACTACATAGTTATCAATAATCTAAACAGAAGCTTTGGCACCATTACATTTGGATCTGGATTTCATCCTAGATGTTCATGTTCCAGCCTGTGGCACTATTTTAGAAGGTTTAGCCTAGTGGGAGGAAGTGAGGTAATAAAAGGCACGATACTGAAGAGGATAGTGCAATCCTCCCCCCTTTTCCTCTCTGTGTCCTGGTCAGCCTAATATAAGAAGCTTCCTATACTGTGCATTCCTGGCCTCAAAATTCTGTCCAGCTACAAGACTCAAAACAATGAAGATGTGATTTTTGAAACCACAAGCCAAAAGTAAGCCTTACTCTTTTTAAGTTAAGTTTTCTGTGGTATTTTGTCAGAGAGAGAAAATCAAGAGGTACAGAAAGCGGCACATGATAAACCATCAGTAACTAACACTACGGAAAGCACCAGTTACTTAACTTACATTGTTTATTTCCACTCTAGAAGAAGACAGTTTCTTTTCCCGTTCTTTTCCAAAATATGAAAAGCAGCTGAGAGTAAACTGCTAGGCACAGTGAGGGACAGAACTTGGTCTAAAGCTATCTGACTCCAGAGTCCCTGGTTTTTAGGGTTTTTTTAGCTTTTAAGTTACCATTCATAGTCTAATAAATAAAAGATTAGTAAATAAAAATATCGACACAAAGTAGTTAATTCCACAATATTAAAATGTGCAGGGTTACAGAAATCAGGTGTGTTAGGAAAGCAACTTAGACTGTATGCCTGAGGGAAATCCCCCAAAAGTTATTTTAAGTAAAAAGTGAGGAGTAGGGCTTAGAAACAGAAGAGGAGTTATGCAATAATAAGAAACTTCATGTAGTTAATTAATAAGAAAAATATGTTCATTTTCCATTTTAAAATGAAATCCCTATGGCTAGGTAATTTACAAAGGGTGGGTAGGTATTAAGTTCAAAGTTCTGGACCTGTCTGTGTAAACACCATGGTGCAGGCTCTGAGAGAGTCTCCCTCATTGAATCACCTCATGGTAGAGGGAACCATATGAAAGAGGGAATAATTAGCTGGTGAGACAGGAAGCTAGAGCACTGACAAGGGCATGGCTCTTTGTAACCCTACCCTAGCTGAAAGGTCTCATGACAACTACATGAGCACACTGAGAACCAAGATTATAACATGAACTTTCAGCAATGAAGCACAGTCAAACCACAGCAAGACTTTAACTAACAAGATGATACATGTAAAGTGCTTAGAATGGCATCTGGCACATAATACCTTAAGAAAGAAATTATTAGTTCCACAAGACTAAAACACAGATTGCATAACAAGAAAATGAGAAACTAAACTTACTTAAGGATATCTAAGAAAGTGACAAACAAGTTCTATATAAGACTTTCAAAGAATCTTCAAAATAAAATCCTAGGATCTGATATATAATGAACATTCAGTAATTTTTTTACATTAGTAAAATTTTATATCAGTAACATTATCAAGTAATATGGCCACATCACAGGATAAGTTAAATACAAGGCACAAATAAGAAGCCAATGACAGAGCTTGCTTTCTAGTAGACACAGCATGCAACCTTCACAGCATCCAGGATCATCCAATAGTTTCTAACAGTGATTCTTTATAATCTTGTGTATTATGCAGATCACCCACCCCTAAACTGTGCTAGGATTTGTCTGTGTGACCAAGAGGTTTGTCAAAAGGGATCACATGAACATGAGACTTCTAAGGCTAGCTCATTAGAGACTCTTTGTTTCCATGTTAGGATATTTTGCTTCTGGGATAGGGGAAACCAGCTGCCATATAATAAGCAGCTCTGGAGAGGGGTCCATGTGGCAAAGCCTCTGGCCATCAGCCAATACCAACAACCATGGGAGTAAACACTGAAGCCAGTCAGTGAAGCCTTAACCTGACTGTAAAGCTTGCTGACAACTTTAAGATCTCTCATGAAAAAATATGAGCCAAAACCACACTGCGATGGGACTTCCTGACCTTTAGAAATTCATATGATAATAAACATTTATTGTTTTAGTTGCCAATTGATAACTAATACAGCTAAAATTCGATTTTTAAAAACGCTATGAAGAAAAGTCACAATGGCATACTTCTGAAAGTAAAATACTGAGATTTTTCTCTGTAGCACTGTTCCCACCCAATAGTCAGGGAGCAGCTTTCTCCGACTCGGGCAAACTGCCTCATAACTTTACTTATCTGCTTAATCAACTGTCAGCAGAATTGTTCTCTACGTGTTTGCTGCTTTGGTAGCTGATCCTGTGAAGGAAACCAGATTCTTCATGTCAGTAAGATTAGTATAGTCTTGTCAAATCAACAATGCTGTGGGAAAAGTGGAAGCTGTAAGTGTATTCTAAGTGACCTTCCATAACTAGCATGCATTTCTAAAGCAAGCACAAACTTCTCCGGAGATTAAAGGGTGTCAAGACTATTCAGACACAGTGCTCCTAAAAGAGATTCTTATTGCCCAAGCAGAAGTGAGGCCTCCAGTGCTGGTAGAAAAACTAACAATGGGGGAAGCAACAGCAGGAATTGCTATTGTTTGCTGGATGCTTTAAGGAATATTACTGGATCTACATTACAGGAAATGTTTTTGTACTAACCTAAGCCACTGTTTTGCCTCACAAAAGGAACCTAGGATAGAAAATAGAAAACTTCTGGCCTTGGCCTTTCTGCTAGTTCTTTTCCATTTATTTCTCTGGTCCTTTACTAGGATATTCCTCTAGATAATTTGCCAACACATACGCTGCTAGAGCTACTGTTAAGGCTTCAAATACATCTATATATTTCCAAACATACACTTAGGACTAAAGAATACTGTCATTTCAGGGCCACATTTCCAACTAGATCCTAAAGATTCCCATGTGCACATGTCAGAGATATCTCAACTATAACACATCCAAACCCGAACAAGAATCCTTATTCCCTTCACCACTAACCAGCCTTGATTCTGTCAGTACTGTTAGAATAGTTAAGCTATCACCTGATCTCTGACATCTCTACAAATATGAGAATCATCCTTAATAATCCCTAACTTCCTTCAGGCTTTTAAACTCGACTCATTCTTTCAGGAGGTTTATGTTTCTATATTTAAAACTGGCTTCCTATGGTCTGCATAGAGTAGGCCTTGCTTTTTACCTACTGTAAGACTGTTTTAGATTTGTTTTACGTGTTTTGCCCACATGTATGAATACATAGAGTCAGTGAACAAATAAAGATAACATAAGCAGGAAAGCTAGTTTTTATTTGTTTGTTTTGTTGTGGTGCTAGGGCTCAAACCTAGGGGTCTTGGTCACTGAGCAATACTTGGAGCCCAACAGGAAAAGGTTTTTAGGTGCATGGCCTATTTTCCTAGGTATGTGATCAGGACAGCATCTGGCAGCCTTTACTGGTCAGGTCAAAACAGCTCACTTCTGTTTAAGTAAAACAGCACAAAAGGCAGGGCTCTGACGTGGCTCCTACTGAGGCTGTCCTTCCGCCCTCCTTCTGTGCTTCTGTTTTCAGCCCTTCAGAGGCAGTGCTGGCAACATCTGGTATTGACAGAAAATCCTCACATTTCCCAAGAACTGAATCTGTTGATTAAAGTAACTGAAGTGGCAAACCCATAAGGGTGATCATGGAACTTTCACAGTGGGCTGGATGACCAATGACCAGTAGCCCTAGACATTTGAGTGTTCCTATCCACAACGAGCTAGTCTCTCCCTGGATCTAACTGGATAAAGAGCCCAAACATCTAAAGTCAATTATGTTTCTGGCTGCAATTATATCTGGAATAGGGTTCATATAATTAGATCTTTAAAACATCTGTTATCTATTTAAGAATACAATATTCAGTCACTTTCAGTTTTGAAGGCAAAAGACTTTTAAAGAAAAAAAAATTTAAGTTAAGGATAAAGTAGCATGCATATTCAGACCCTCCCTGTTTTTTGCTGTTTTGAATGGCTTAATTTTGTTAGTCTATTCTAACACATTTCTTTCTACAAGGAAATGCTCTTAAATGAAGAGGGCTCAGAAGAAAAGTGGGAAGAGGTAAATGCCATAATTATATCATAATCTTAAAAAAACAATTTGAAAATGTTCTATTTAAATATGGTATGATCACATGATTTTCCTTCCACTGCACGAAGACACTGCAACAAAACTATCTGGTAAAGATGCATCCTTTCCTTAAACTTCATGTTTTATGCAACGTTTAGCTTTTAGTGCCCCATTTTTATTTATTTTCTGTTTTATAAGTTCTATTTTTATTTATATGTGAGTGTATGTGCCCACAGAAGTCAGAAGAAGGTATCAGATACCCGGAGCTGGAGTTACAAGCAGTTATGAGCCATCTGGTGCTGGGAATTGAACTATGATCGTCTGGAGAAGCAGCAAGTGAACTCTTATCTGTTCAGCTGTCTCTCCAGCCTTTTGGTGAAGCTCTGATCTAGGTTTCCAAACTGGCTAGGCAAAAGCCATACCACTGTCCTACATTGGACCACACTTCTATTTTTTAAATTGTACACCCCTTCCCCCAAACTTTTGTAAGGCCTTTACTTTAATTTTTATTATTATTTTCTGAGGATAGTGTTGTTTTGCTTGCATATGTGTCTATACACCACACACATGCTCAGTGCCCACAAAGGCAGAAAAGGACACTGTATTCCTGGAACTGGAGTTACAGATGGTTGTAAACTGCCCTGAGTGCTGGGAATCAATCCTGGGCCTTCTGGTAAAGCAGTCAGTGCTCTTCTGCAATAAGCCATCTCTCCAGTTCCAGGGTCTTTTCTTCTTATTCACCTTCCTTTATGTAGGAATGTTTGCCTACATGTATGTAGATGACCTCATGCATATTTAGTGCCCTCAGGGGTCATAAGATGGCACTGGATTTCTGGAGCTGAAGTTACAGACAACTGTGAGCCATCATGTGTGCGTCATAAGTAGAACCCAGTGCCTTTGGAGCTGCTCTGTCTTTGGTCTGTCTTGTTCTTTCAGGTTTCAAGTCCCCCCCCCCCCCCCCCCCCCCCCCCCCGGTCTCTTGCATTATTCTATCTGTTGCAATAGAGGCTCACCTTGGCCAGCTGACCAGAAGAAGTTCCTGACACTTTGCATTATGTGGGGAACTGGAGTTTTATCAAGGAACCAGAGTTGCAGTTCAGCTCTGGCAATAAACAATCATGGCCAAAGTATTTGCTTTTCACACTTACGAAGAAGCCACTCTTCTTCAGCTGTGCTTGAGAGACTGAAGTAAATGAAATTACAGGGCGGGGGGGGGGGAGGTATGGAAACAGTACTCCGTAATGTGGGCTTGAGTGACTACTCAAGTTTTAGAATCAAGTTCAATTACAATATTAAGGAAAATCTAAAAGTAACCCCAATGTTTTAGGTACTCAGCAACTAACTGAAATAAACAAGTCTTTCTCCTAAGGTACGCCTTTGTCTACTTTAAGACTGGCTTCTGTTACCCATGTCTCAGTGCTAACGATACATGGCACTACTTGGGAGTATTTCCTCTTCTGCCATGCAGGAAGCACAGAAACTCTTATCTGCTCAATAAAATGTAATGAAGCAAAGCATACTGCCCTATCTCATCTTACAACTTACCAAGACTGTGGCAGCTTATTGCATCTATCTTATTATCTATGTATCAAGGTTTTTTTGTTTGTTTGTTTGCACTTTACAATCAGAATTTATTACACTTCATTTTGTTCTGAAAACCATCTATAAAGTCGAAGGGCATGGTTAGGATAGATTCTTGTCCAAGGTAAAGTCCAAAATTAGGAACCAGAAACCCTTGTATCTCAAGATTTGAGTCCTTTCCATTAGGCACGTATAGAGCTGTACTTTTCCACGTGACAGCCATGGGTAAGGAACTGACCTGAGTACTTGTCATGAGGGCCTCGTCTTAGTCCCAGCTTTGTTATTCTCCACCTTCTAAGCAAATCACAACTCCAAATCCTAGTTTCTTCAGTGGCATTTTTTAATTGAAATTTTAGACAAAAAACTAAGGACTGAAAAAGATTCTAGAGATCTAATTTGATAGTGTCCTTTTACAAATATAACAGAAAAGTTAAATTACTTGAAAAAGGCCAAATTTGCAGTAGTCAAGATTAAAAATCAGGTCACTCAGAGCCCAGTTTAATTGGTCTGTCCACTACTTCTTACTGTTGTGATATGATCTGATATCAGTTAACTGGTGTGGATGGCAGATAGCAATGGATGGAGACCTCATACCCCAAGGGGGAGGGGGAGGGGTGGCTGGCAGTAGGACACTTAGGTGGGGTCTACTTAGAAAGACTTCATTATTATAAAGAGAACAGAGATAGATGGGGGAGAGAGAGGAGGGAAAGAGAAGGGCAGGGTGAGGGAAAAAGAGAACAGAAGTCAGAGCCCAGGGCTCCATGGGCTACAACAGCATCCTAGCACTTCTTCCAAAGTCAGTGAAAGATCCTGAAACTGCAGCCCACCTTGTCAGTGTTCACTAGGATTTCATTATCAAATTAAACCCTCATGTCCTAAGGCATTCCCTCTTACAGGAATTCAGGGTAGGGCTAGATTGTTAACTCCTCAAAGAATAAATAGTTTTCTGTATGTGAAGGTACAGGCCTATACTAATGTGATTACACCTGGACTATGGCGAACACTAGCCTTCAAGACCTGTTACTGGAGTTAAGGCCATCACCTGTGTAGCTCCCTGAACTCATCATGAGGCCCAGGTGGCTTTCAAAGATTCCCTTCCTACCTTAGCCTGTGCAGTACTGGATTTATGGAGAAAAGCCACCAGAACTGGCTTTTGTTCCCCTCAGAGACCTCATGGTCCCACAGTACCCGTGGTGGAGCCAGAGGGATCATCCACTTTCTTAAAGGCCTGGGCCCTTACTGCTATCTCTGCGACCAGCCTCCCCCACCCCCACCCCAGCCTCTGGTTCAGACTTCTTGTGTTTGCACCAGAGTCTCTAAATTAGCTGGTTGTGATTAGGAATGCTGGAATGAGACTTTCTGCGTACGCACGTGGCTCCTGCCGGCTTACTGGGTATAATAAGGAACTTCTACTTGGCCCAGTTATTCTGACTTCTTACACATATTTCTTCCTCCTACTCCTTGTCCAGACTAGTTTCAAAATTACAAATTCTTAAACCTTAAGGATAAAAAGTGACTCCTCTGTACGGAAGAGTGAAACGGCCCAATGTGGCACCTTAAACATTCAAAGAATTCAAAGCATCTGAACTCCATAGGAAGCAGGAAGGGAACTCGGTGCAGCCTAATTCCTTTCTTTCACAGCCTAGGAACCAGATTCCCCAGGAAGCTCCTCATTCTCTGCTGGCTGCTCTTTGCACAGCACTCACACTCTCCCGCTTAGAAAAAGATATGCAGCCATTATTTTATCTCCTACAGCACAATTCTTTTTTCATTAATAAGAATCTACACTAGTAAGTTACAGTCTAGATTCTTCCCAGATTTCCTATAAAGGAAAAACCCTTCAAATATATCGGAGATTATTTGCTGATTCCACTTCTTCAGATTATTGTTTCTTGTGTTTTGAGTCATAGTGCTTCAGGCTCAGGCTATGATGAAATCAGTACCCAAGGAACAGCATATTAAAATTTCAAGGTCACTGGAAGCAGACACTTTGCACTAAAACGCTAAGTTTAGTCCATCACTGAACTATATATAATATAATATAACATAACATAGTATAATGTGTTCTATATGTATACACACACATATAAAATTACCCACTGATAATAGCTAGAATTACAATTTGACATTTGGTGTTTTTCCTGAAATAAAGCTAACATGAAATGTCCTTTCACAACTAAGTATTTCTGTCAATAGAGAACGCATGGATGGGTACACATGTCAAGATTCCTATTACATTTCAGAGACTAAGGAATTTTTTCCTCCTGAATACTCTTATGGTTTTATTTATCAAATGAGGACAACACATACTTTTTAATATAAAACGTATCAGGTTCCTTTCACCCAGACTTCTCTAATATTTCACATACCTTCCTCTTGTATATCAGACTACCATATGGTTTTAATCACTTTACTACTATGTAAATAAATTTATTTAAATGTTTGATTTAGTTAACATTTATTGCATTTAAACTAATAATTTTTAGTATGAATTACTTTAGAATGGTATTGCTTACACTTCTCACATTTTTTAATTTATTTTTTTTATAAAGTCTTTTTTTATCCATGTATCCCTCTGTTACCCCTTTCCCTCCTCCCAATCCCTCCCAGTCAGCCCTCAGCCTTGCCTCTCCCCATCCTCCCATCCCCTCCCCCAAAAGGGTAAGAAGTCCCAAGGTGGGTCAGCTCAGCATGGCACATCCACTACAGGCAGGTCCAATTTCCTCATCCCAAAGTCAAGACTGGGTTAGGTGTTCCTCTGCAGGGAATGGGCTCCAAGGTGCTGCCCATGCACAGGAACACAGTGATCCCACCCCTTGAGGCTCCACATACTGCCCATATCAGTTGACAGTTGCCTACCCTTGCAGCACATCTCACATTTTTAAACTTTCATTTTATCATTTTCTGGGATTCTGGAAACTGGGCCCAGGGCCCCGTGCACACTAAAGGCAGAGCTCCAGTATGGAATGACATTTTAATCCTCACATCTTAAAATGTTAACTCTTTAAGAATTTTCTGTCTGCCTGCATATAGGTATTTTGCCTCCATGTTTAGCTGTTCACTAAGTGCATACAATGCCAGCAGAGTCAGAAAAGGGTGTTAGAATCCCTGGGATGGGAGTTATAAACAGTAGTCAGCTGCCATGTGGATGCTCACAATAAAACCTGAATACTCTGGAAGAACAGTAATAAGCCACCTTCTTGTTTGAGATAGGATTTCACTGTGTAGCTATGATTAGTATGGAAGTTAATATTTGGACCAGGCTGTCCTAAAACTCCTGAGCACAAGGATTAAAGGCATGTACCACCACATTCAGCAAATTATTATTTTACACTGACTTTCTTTTACAACTATTTGTTACTAAGTAATCTACAAATCACAACATCCTAAAAACCAGCTTACATTATATTTTACTTTATTTTAAAGATTATTTACTTTTATGAGTGCCAGTGTGTGTGAGTGTGTGTCACACTGTTGCGTGATGTGGCCAGAAGAAACTGACAGATTCTTTGAATTGGAGTTATGAGTAAACCACCCCACATGGTTGCTGGGAGTCCTGAGTCTACTGCAAGAATAGCACATGCTCTTAACCACTGAGCCACCTCTTCAGCCCTACTATCTTTATTTTAAATATTATAATTTCTTTCAAGTTGTTCTTATAAACAAGAGAATGAATAATTATATTTGTCACATTAAGTTTATCTGTGAAAGGCAGGTAGGAGGTAACTGAAAGGCAGCAAGACTAGAAGAAATACGGGGTAAAACATAATTTTCACATAGACAAAAGTACCCGAAATATTTTAAACTGTGGCAGTGAAAATGAAGGTGCGATACAAAATTGACAAGCTAGCCAAACCCCAAGTCAGCAAGTCAGCAGTACGAAGAGGAGCAGGAAGAATGGCTCACTGGGTAAGAGTGTCAGGTGTGCAAGCAGATTGTGCCGTGCCTATTAACTCTAGAGCTGTGCAGGGCACAGACAGGAGGATCACTAGGGATGGATCTGCAAGGCTAACTCCAGGTTCAGTGAGACCCTGTCTCACAGGGAAAAGAATAGCGAAGTCAGTGATGGGCAGAGCACCTACATCCTGACTTCTTGGTAAATTTAGATTCTGAAGAATGATAATCCATTCAAACACTTCCATTTTCCTAAGGGTAAAGATTTATGCGAGGACTCTGGAATACAAACATATTACTGATAATAATAAAAAGCCTAATTGACAGAGGATATCAATTTTAAGCATCAATAATTAAAATATAAAAACTATAAACAAAAGCTAAGTGAAAACCAGTCAAGAAACAGGAATAATATGTGGGATGATGTTCCTATGTAAAAATAACATACTTTTATACTTTGAGAAAGTACCATTTTCAAAATGAAAGTCAAAGTGGGTAGCTCCAGGACAGATAGCTATATGGATTATGCAAAAATGACAGCAAGAAAACTTTAAAGTAGGTCATTCAGATTTTATATTTTTCTTAAATTATTATTAACAGAATAATTTTCTCCACTGAGAAGAAACTGTTATTGATTGCTTCTCTGTTCAAAACTGCTCCTTCGATCTGTGCACTCAGAGTTCCTATCTGCCTTCTATATGAACACATATGTATCTGCTTTCCACACCAAACACAACAAAGAAATTAAGGCCCTCAGTCTTTACTGGTTGTAAGTAGTACATGTTATTTGATCACAGATAAATTCCTGATCAAGGATTATATTTCACCATCAAAAGTTGTTGAGCATTGGAGCTATCTGAATTAAGAGATACAGAACATGTGACTAAACCTTAATATTTAAACTAAGGCATGTGTAGAGAAACTTGCTCTTAAATACCTTAACTAACCACAAATGAAGAGTTTCAGCTCCAACAAAACCAAATTTAGAAATTAAAGATCTGAAATATATCCCAACACATAGCCAATATGAAAGAAGCTAAGGGGAAAACGGAAATAAAAATCATAAACCTACATTTAGGTAAGTGGTAGAACTGATGCTCTGTTACTTATTTTAAGCAGCTGGAGAGGGAGGTACACTTTCCCATTATGCTTATATTGAGCATGGGCAAATAAGAGTAATACTGCACCGAACTGTTCTTACCACCGAGCTACAATCACCCAGGAAAAATAAATATCCTTAATGTATTCTTTGACATATGAAAATTTTAAATAGCCCCAGAATATCAGTTTCAAAGAAAAATGTTAGAACATTGTTTATCAAAAACTAAAAAGATCCAGGATTAAAGCTACTCAAAATTATGCCAACTGAGCTAAATATTGCTGAGAAGTAAGCAAAACAAAACAAAAACCAAAAGCCAAGAGCATCAGAACTGCCAGTCTCTCAGTCAAATCCTTTTAAATATATAAACCCTTAAGGTCTTGCTTTCTTTAAAATGTCCACTCATATCACTAAAGAATTTCATTTATAAACACGCATCCATCTGCACTTTATTTCTTTAAAGAAGAAAACATCTCAAATACAAAAGCAGAGAGAAGCCTCCTTAAGCTGACATATATTATTATATATTTCTTCTCTTTCTTAGTTATCAGTAACTAAAACAAAGCAAACCACTTTGGAGAGGTTGCTAGAATGCCCAGAAAAGGCATTTTGGCACAAAAAGAGTTAATGCCTCGCTCAGCTGGTCAGCCAGTGACCATTTGCAAGCCTCCTAGGTATATTCCCAGCACATACATTATCAGATTAAAGAAACTGCAAACAACTGGGTTGAGACTTCCTTTGTCCAAGCCAGCCTCTTCTTCCTGTGATGTCATACTACAAATCTAGGAAGCCTTTCTTGCTCACTTCAGAGACAGCCCATCTCACAATACAGCTGGCAACCTCGGCAAGGCCTCCTTCAGCAAGAGCTAACATGCTTAGGAATTTATTCGGGAACTTTTAAAAGCCTCTGCCGATCAGCACCTGGAATCAGTGTAGAAATACCAAAACGGGGAATAAAAAGAAGGAAAAAGTGCCAGAGGACGACCGACCGGGACTGTAAGACTCTGAAGGAAGACTGATTAACTCATGCCTCAACACTCGGAACACTCCGATGTTTTAACTCTGGGATAGTCGCAGTGTAAGGCTGAAGTACAAGTTTACAGGAACACTCTCACTGGCCGTGTTCAACTGGAAACAGCTTCCTTACAAACGTAAAGGCTCTATGGGTTGGCGTCCTTGACTGCATTTTCTGTCAGTTAAACAAATTCTGGACTCATGGATTTTCTGGAGACCAAAAAATGAGACCATTGTTCTGAAAAATCTACTAGAAACTTTTAAGCGACACGTTTCATGTTTCCGTTGAAGATTTCAGAGAAGGAAGTCTTTATAAGAACACGAAAAGAAGCAAATACTTTGCCAACAAACTGGCTGTTGCTGCGAACATATCTGAGTACCGACGTGCCGCGTGAATACCACAGGCGACTGCTGCAGACAAAGGGACTCCCTGTAAGCTGTGCTGCCTGACTATGGTAAGCTCCAACGGCTCCCACTGCCCTTATGATGACTCCTTTAAGTACTCTTTGTATGGGTGCATGTTCAGCATGGTGTTTGTGCTTGGGCTGATATCCAATTGTGTTGCCATATACATTTTCATCTGTGCTCTCAAAGTGAGAAATGAAACTACAACGTACATGATTAATCTGGCAATGTCAGACTTGCTTTTCGTCTTTACTTTACCGTTTCGGATTTTTTACTTTGCAACACGGAATTGGCCATTTGGAGATCTTCTCTGTAAGATTTCAGTAATGCTGTTTTACACCAACATGTATGGAAGCATTCTGTTCTTAACCTGTATCAGTGTAGACCGATTTCTGGCGATCGTCTACCCATTTACGTCCAAGACTTTAAGAACCAAACGAAATGCAAAGATAGTTTGCATTGCTGTGTGGCTCACGGTGACGGGAGGAAGTGCGCCCGCGGTTTTTTTCCAGTCCACTCACTCTCAGGGTAACAGTACCTCAGAAGCCTGCTTTGAGAACTTTCCAGCAGCCACATGGAAAACGTATCTCTCCAGGATTGTGATTTTCATTGAAATAGTGGGGTTTTTTATCCCCTTAATTTTGAACGTAACCTGTTCTAGTATGGTGCTAAGAACTTTAAATAAACCTGTTACATTAAGTAGAAGCAAAATGAACAAAACTAAAGTTTTAAGAATGATCTTTGTACACTTGGTCATATTCTGTTTCTGTTTTGTGCCCTATAACATCAATCTTATTTTATACTCTCTCATGAGAACACAGACCTTTGTTAACTGTTCTGTTGTAGCTGCGGTGAGGACAATGTATCCAATCACTCTCTGCATTGCTGTTACCAACTGTTGCTTTGACCCCATTGTTTACTACTTTACTTCAGACACAATTCAAAATTCAATAAAAATGAAAAACTGGTCTATTAGAAGAAGTGACTCCAGGTTCTCTGAAGTTCAGGGCACCGAGAATTTTATCCAACACAACCTCCAAACCTTAAAAAGTAAGATATTTGATAACGAATCTGCAATCTAAGCTGCCCGACTAACCACTGGGACTGCTCCGTGTTCAACTGTGAAAACTGCTCTTGGAAATATTTCTCCAGCTCCAAAAGGAAATTAACGTATGGACAATTACATGTATTTAAGGAAAGTTTGTGTCTGGTGTGTTAAACATTAAAATATTCTATTCTTGTATGCACTCCATTTTATTTTCGTGAACCACTTTAACGTGTTTCCTTATTAAAAAAGTCTCTATAAAGTTAGCATCTAAAGGCAGTTATAATTTAAATGTGATATCTGTACTTTAAAATTTTTGTATTACACAAAATGACTTAATTCAAAAATTTCTTAAATAATTTTATACCAAACCCAGATGTTGTTTAAAAAATAGTTTGCTAAGTATATCTTAATTCTACTTCATTTTAGATTAAAAGTACATGCCATGCCTTAAACTGCAAGCAATGAAGAGAACTAATTTGAAATAGTCAAACCTTTTCAGAGTATTTCCCCCAGAGAGCTGATGCATAACATTTTTGTCTCTATAGGCAATTCATAAAAAAGATAGTGTCTAGCTATATAGTATATTTTTGAAATTACTGTTTTGATTTATATTCTGGCTACAACACTCAATTTCAAAAAAGAAACTAATAAAATGTGATCTTGCTAGGTAAATTATTTTAAGAAATAAATGTTGCCAGACATTTATTTTGAAAGTTACAACAAAAACTTGTACTTTTAGTAATGTTGGTCCAGAAATCACCAGGACAGTAACGTGCAGGGCTTTTTACAAAGTGATACATATCCAAAAATTTTCTTTTTTTTACTTCTTTTCCTCTCTTGTTTTAGGTCAAATATTAAGTGATTGAAAACGTTACTTCAAGTGGGAAAATGTAAATATGAACTGTGAATTAAGTAAGGATACAGTTCCTTATACAGAAAGCAAGAAGCCTAGAAGACCAAAGAATTAAACACAGCTACATTTTCATTTTACAAAACATGGGAAGGCATAGCTTTCAGCTGGATCTAGAGAAAAGTTCCAGCTATATCAAAACTTTCATTTTTGAACATACCCTCTCCCAATTAGGAATTTCTAAAATTAACTGAAAAAAAAAAAGTTTTCATTTTAGGAAAATGATATGTAACTGAATTCTGCATTTAGCCTGTATGGTAAAACCTCCTTAACTTTTGCAACTTGAATACAGTATGGACATCTATTTTGTAATATGTAAATTTACTTTTTTCTGGGTTTAGGTTCTAATTATTTCAGACAAATCATAATAATCATTTTATCTTAGGCAGGGCAAGTCTCCTTGTAATAAATAACATAGAACATGGAAATTTTCTTCAGAGACCCAGGGTTTTTTTTATAGGTAAAACTAAGGGGAAAAAAAATCCTTAACAAGAAACAAACTGGTGAAGAAATTAAGCATATCCTAAGAGAAGCATGTGTATGTTACACATACGCATATGTACATATATGCTGTGAACAAGTTTGCTTCAGTGACACTATAGTTACTGCAGTTGGTATCACCCTAAAGGAAAGAAATCCATAAGCAATCTTAATCAAACACTGTTGAGTTGAAAAGCAGCTAGGAGTCTACTGATCAAGAGAAAAGAATCATGGAGTGAATTAAGGGACAATGAGAAAACCCCAAGGGAGATCTCAAAGTATGAGTCTTACTTTAACATATTAGAAAGATGGTTATTAAGTAACAGTTAATAGTAGGCTCAGTGGTGTATTTATTGTTCTTCTGTGAACAACATACATGAATCAAAAGTTACATAAGATTTTTTTGTTTGTTTTTTTGAGATAGGGTTTCTCTATAGAGCTCTGAGTATTCTGCAACTTGCTCTGCAAACCAGGCTGGGCTTGAATTCAGAGATCCTCCTGCTTCTGCCTCCCAAGTACTGGATTAAAAGTACCACCATTATCAGGCAAATATTATAAGATTCGTAACAACAACAGATTAAAAGCTGTAATTTTCTCATCAGGCAGTTGATACAGTTCTATAGTAAAGTGCCTATCGAATACCCAACACCACCAAAATAAGAATTTATAATACTGAGTATGCTTACCTATCTGGACAAATTTTGCTTTTTATTACTTTAAAATGACAGTATCTAAGCTTTCTATTCGTGCCCCTCAAAACAGTTTTCAATATCTTCATAAAAGAACAGATTATGAAAGCAACCTTCTCACAACTTTAAAGAACAGTAAAATCAGAATATTGTCATGGAACACAGCTTTATGGTATCCTAAAAACTGACTCCAAATTTAGAAACTAACTGTTTTGAGAAAACAGAAACCAAGTAACTGGTCCACAAAATATGTAAGCTGTACATTGTCTTTTCACACTATTCAGAGTTATCAGCAAGTCTGTTTACATACAAATATTAATAAATCTAATTGTAAGTATTTACCATTAACAAAATTGGCCACTCATTTGAGAAACATAAAATAGAAAAGAGAACAGAGTTTATGTTTCTGATTCAGAAAGATTGATTTGTGGATGAAATAGCTACAGAAGATGCCTTTGGTTACGTGTGGTGGGTGCTTAATGAACTTTCTTTTGCCATATATTAAATTCCTAGAAAGATCTTTGCTACTTTCTCAGCACCCAAACTTTTTTTAATGCTTATAAAAATACAATAGGCTAATACAACTCCAGAGACCTGCTATTCTTCACTATACACGAGTTTTTGCATTGAAATCATGTTATAAAAAGTGCTTAGAAGCCAGGTGATGATGGTGCATGTCTGTAATCCCAGCACAAGAGGCAGAGGCAGGCAGATCTCCCTGAGTTCAATGCCAGATGGTCTACAAAGCAAGTTCCAGGACAGCCACAGCTGGTAAACAGAGACACCCTGGCTCAAAAAACAAAACACAAACATAAACAAAAGTGCTTAGGTAAGAATGAAATTTCCAAGTAATCCTAAAATAACCTGTTTTTAAGAAGCTCTTTTGAGCTAGCATGAAAACTGAATTACCCATTTATAATATGATTTCTAAAATGTTCTAAATTTATAAGAACTAATGACTATAGAACGTATTTAAACTGGCCAATTACTTAATGATTAATAAGATGGCTCAGTCAGCAATATTTTCCACAGACAAATTATAGATATTCGTATAAGTATAAATTCTCAAATTCTATTTTATCTATTTTTACTCATTATCCATTTATTTTAAAAAACACATTTTTAGTATTGTTAACTCTGAGTGTACATGTGTGTGCATGTGTGTATGTTAGATCCCCTAGAACTGCAATTACAGGTGCTCGTAGGTACCCAGTTTAGATACTGGGACCTGACCTTGAGTTCTCTGTAAGAATAACATGTGCTCTTAACCGCTGGGCCAGCTCTCCGGCCTCTGTCTGACTATTTTTTATTATCACAAGGTAACAGACCAATTAATAAAAGTACAGGAAATTAACTCCAGGCAAATCTTCCTCTTACCTATTTGCTTATGTAGTATCTAAACTGAGTATTTATGGATCTAATAAATACCCTATGCGCGCGCGCACACACACACACACACACACACACACACACACACATACACACACACACACAACCATGAAGTTTGCCTTTTCCTCTGACAGTAGCAGCACATTTAAATGTCTGAAAGCTCAAAAACCATACCCAGATTTTGTTTTTTGGTTTTTTGTTGTTTTTTTTTTGGTCAGATAATACCAACACAAGAATTCAATTCCTGCAGTTACAACCTTATTTGATCTGTCAGTTTTAAACTGTACTTGTTAAATCTTTACCATTTAGGTAAAGTCAAACAACTGCTTTAAACAAACAAACAACCATTTTATGGGCTGCAGGTAGATCACTGGGGCTAAAAGCTTGCCATGCAAGGTCACTAGAGCCTAAATGTGGAGAGAAGACCACTCCTGGCGATATGGACTTCCCTCATCTCTATCGCCTCGTTCTTACCTGGAATGTCTGTTTCCTAAGCTTGCTGAATCCTTCCCTTTTTTCTTTTTCTCTCTTTTCCTAAACTGATAGTTTCATTTTTCTTAGGGTCTACGATATCCTCTTCTTGGGGTCCCTTTCTCATTTTTCAAAAGCATATCTCTAGTAAATTGATGTCAAAAAAGATACACAAAAAGCATACTCCCCAAGTCCTTTGATGTCTGAAAACCATTTTTCCTCATGTCTGATAAAAATATTCAGTACTCTTGATGAAAACTGCAATGATGATCTGAATTTCATTCTTAATAATTAATTAACTTTCTCATTACTCTTTTTGCCTTGTTTTTTGAGTCAGGGTTTTTCCTCTGTGTAGCCCTGGCTGTCCTGAAACCCACTCTGTAGACCGGGCTGGCCGTGAGCTCACAGAGATCCACTTGACTCCGCCTTCTGGGTGCTGGGATGAAAAGCATGAGCCACCCCTGCCTAGCTTTAACTCTGATTATGACCAATGTAGTATACCAGTGGATCTTTTCTCTCTGAAGTATCCAGGTTCTCATTAGCTGTGGAAATTTGTCTTCCATTATTACTATATTCTTTCCTTGACTTTTCCCCCTGACCTTTATTAAAGAGAACAATAAACAAAAATGAGTTAGGTACTCCTTGATATTACGATAAAAAGCATTGTAACCTAACCTAAAGGCACAAATGTTTCTTGTATTTTCTCCCCAGGAAAAATTATCTCTGCACCCCTAGCTTACTCAAATCTTTTACAGAAGTTTCAATGTAACTGTTTCTGCTCTGACTCTCCTTGGCATCAATAGGAAATTTCAGGTCTGGCTGTTTATGTGTATACAGATACTGAACGTGGGCTGGCTAGGTGTATATATAGATTGGTCCCTGATCTATAATGGTCTGACTTACTTTTTTCTTTATAATAGCATGAATGCAGTATACATTATGTAGAAACCATACTTTAAGCTGAATTTTCATCTTTTTGCATGTCAGTAACATGTTCCATGACACTTCAATACTAGCCAACAGTAGTCACAAGCTCCCCAGCAGCCACTTAATGAGAAGCCAAACAAGTTTCTTTGTAGGGTAAAGGCATCAAAGGCATTGTTGACTTAAGATACTTATAACTTGCAATGGTTTTATAAAGACATATCCCATGGTTAAGTTAGAAGCATTTATATTTGTATAGATTGTGAATTACACAATAGTACTAGGCTTCAGCCCAAATTCTGCATACTTTTGATCTACCAGCACAAGGGAAGTGCACTTTCAAGATACTGACAGATTGGCATGACTCCCTGGGGCCAGAGTCTAGACCAACAGCAATATCTAGAAATATGTTAGAATTACAAATTCTTTAACCCTAGCCCAGAAAGTTTAGGGTTCTACCCAATAATCTGTAATCTGTGTTTTACAAGACCCCCAGATAGTTTGATACATGTACTCTGGAAGAATTTTTTTGGTTACTGACAAGTCCTGTTTTTGCTTAGAAGCTAAAGCTCCCCAAGTGATGGAAGCACTTTGATGTGTGCTCTTTGGGTCACGGTCTATTCTACTCGGTTACATCCATCAAAACACCCCCATTTAGTGTTTATCCCTTCACTTCCTATGTTCCTTTCCCCTTGGCAGTCTAAGCTCTGCTGAGTTTGTCCTGGAGAATGTGTGAGAATTCACTTCTTTCTATTGTTCTATATGGCCCTGAGGACAGAGGAATAAAGGCCTGCTGTCAGAATCTATTAGTCTGAACTAGAGAACTTATAAAGGGAAGGGGAGGATGTTGTGGGGTTGGGGGGGAAGGAAAGGGCAGTTTAAGCTACACATGGGAAGTCATGCTATTAAAAGCCTTTTCTGGGGCTGGAGAGATAGCTCAAAGGCTAAGAGCACTGGCTGCTCTTCCAGGGGTTCTAAGTTCAATTCCCAGCAACCACTAATTAGATTTGGTGCCTTCTTCTGTATACTGTATACATAGTAAATAAATAAATCTTAATAAAAAAGCCTTTACTAAGCTAAAACCAACAAGAATTCTTCCATAAACATTTTCATTATAAAGAATATCATCTTAAAAAAAATGATACTTACACAACTAATTTTACAAATCAGTATTAGCTCATATTTTAGAACATACAAACTAATGTCTCAAAGTTGTAATAGTTATAGTTTATTAAAACTTAAAAACTATTATGCAATATGAACATAAAATATTCACTCTGGCCAAAATTGTAGGCTGCTCAGGGGAAAGGTATAATATTTGATGAACAGAACAAGGAGCTGATTTAAATAAAAATGGCTGTTTAGCACTTAGCACTAAAATTATACCACTTGGATAACATCATGTAATTTCTGCTTGTGACTAAAATGACTGGCTTCAAAACGGGGCTATACTTTATGTGCTGGTCCTCAGGACTTCTTCAGATCAAAAAAAGACTAAGAAACATATACAATTCAGTACAATTTTAGCTACTGAAGAAAAACAATAATTTTTTTTTTTAAATTTTTCGAGACAGTGTTTCTCTGTAGCTTTGGAGCCTGTCCTGAAACTCTCTCTGTAGATCAGGCTGGCCTTGAACTCACTGAGATCTGCCTGACTCTGCCTCCTCCCCAGTGGATTAAAGGCATGTGCCACCATGGCCACCCAGCCTTTTTCCCCCCTTAAAGGAGAAAAAGACGGTTGCAAAGGCCAGGGAGGACACATTTGCATGTCCTAGCCATCTTCAGCAGTCTCCACAAGCACTGAGGCACTCCCTTTCACTTGAACTCAACTGTGGACAAGTTTGCTTTCACAAGAGTCTGTTAACTGCACGAGTTCAGATGAGCCTGACAGTGCTACATGTCCAGTGTGAGAAGACAGCAAAGGCTGTTTTCAGGAACAAACGAATCCAGTGGCCCCTGTCCTTAGTCCTCTGCTGTCCACATTTCAGTGCTTACAGAAAATAATCAAAATGAAAACAATCAATTTAAAAATTAGCATTTCTTAATAAGAAGAGGAAAAAATCCTAGGCAAATTATCTTAAAATATGCTAAGAGCATAATGATAAAAATGACCAAGCATTGCAGTTCAAAAATAAAGTGATTTAAAAAAATAATTGTTAAATTTTATTTCAATAAAACATAAGAGAGTATAATAAAAATCTTATAGAGAAATTGTTTTATACAGTCTTGTTTTTTTTTTCTTTTTCTAAGTTAAGAAGCAAAGCTGAGGTCTTGAGCATGTTAAGCAAGTGTTCTGTCTTGCACTACATGTCCAGCCCTTGAGGTCTGCATAGCAGTGGCTAGTCTGTAACTCAATCTTCTCCTGTCTCTGCCCTCTAAATGCTTAGGCTATGGATATACATCGCCACGTCTAGCTTCTCTGTTGTATTTTAATAACAAAGGTAAAAACAAAACAAAACAAAATCACCTAAAATTTAGCAATATAATTTTTAAAACTCCAGAAGAGTAAGAAACAAACCTATCTACTTTCTGTTCTACATTTCATTACCACTTTTTTAAAAAACCACTTTTAAATTAGACTTGTTTTATTGTGTTGGGTGTGGAGAGAGTACACACACACACACACACTAGGGCAGACTTAAATAGGTCAGAAGACAACTTGTGGAAGCTGACGCTCTTCCTCCAGCTGCACCCAAGCTATCTGCCTTGGAGGTAAGTGCCTTTCTTCACTCACTGGTCATGCATGTATCTGACCCACATGTTTTAAATGTACCACTTCTAGCAGTACAAGTAAAGCAAAGCAAAACAGCTTCTGATACTTGGTAATTTTGAATAAAATTAGAAAATATTAAAATCCAGTAAGAAAATTTAAACAACACATATGCAAGGGCCATAAACACACATGCTGAAGTGACTGGCCTGTAATGGTACAGAGGGAAAACCGGGTCATAAATGTCCAGAAGAGGGAAGTGACTGAAGTTGTGCTGCTTTACAAATAGTGATGAGTAGATAACTACAGAACAACGGCTTCATTTTATTGCTCTTACTCACAGTTGCCTCTTTGCTGGCAAAACCGAGACCACACAGTCAATGTTTCACAAGATATTTCTCTTCTCTTGTATATCCAGAACTCTATCCTCACTATTCTAAGTCAAGAAATGACAAACTGAACCTGAAGATTTCAGAACTGCATGGTCCATATTCATCTTCTAAATCAGAGGAGTCATACTTCCATGCCACCAGTAAAGGACAGAAGATACTTCTTAGCCATTCTCTGGCTGCTGTCTCGTCTTGCTTGTGACTAAACAGTGAACTAGCACTGCCCTGGGGTAATTATCCAGATGAATCATAAGCAAAGCAACAGAATAAACTCCAACTGCCATGTAACAGCTAAAAGTGGCCACATGTAACAAAGCTGGGACTCAATGATCCCTCCCCACCCTACCCCCAAATATCTACTACTACTCCACTGGGTAGAGTAGGCAAAGAGAAAAGTTCTCAAAATGGGGAGTAAAGTAGAACAAACACTCCCAGACCACGGTGTCCCGAGTTCCCTTAAGAAATCATTGCATACATGAGGAAAGAGAATAAAGCAAGGAAATCACAATTAAGTGTGATATTTCTCAATATCCTCTGCATAAATGATTATTCATGAGCCCTCACAACAGCTCTGGACACTTCGTATATCTCCATTTATAGGATAGAAAATCTGATATAGTGAGTCATGATTTGCTTAGAAAGCTCAGGTTTCTTTAGGTATAAACTGGTGATAGCAGGGTTTACTCTTCAAGGCTTCCATGAAGAGTAAATGAGGTCCAGCAACCCAAAGCCCAGGCACCTATGCTAGAGACAGCACCAACAGACCAAGAGGCAAACAGAAGCACTCAAGGAAAGAAATCTATCGCAAAGACCATGGCTGACCATCAAATGACTCCTCACAGGACTCATTACATGGAAAGGCTGCAGAGGATGGGAGTGGATTGAAGCCAGAGCTTCAAGTCTTGTTTTGATTGCTCTGTGCCTTGGATTCCCCCTATGAAAGCAGGAGCTCCTATTCACACATAAGCACCTTTTACAGTGCCTCTACAGCATGCTTCTTATGCAGAGAGGACATCATTTAGATGCTGGCCTCTATATGAAAGGATCAGGAAAATTCCAAAGGAATGTTATTGATTTTTTTTTCCTAAGCACTGCTTCCTAAACCAGGTTTCCACATCTTATTAAAATGCATTCTTAAACAGCTAGATTGATCTAGTTGACTGAATTTTATTTTTCTCACTCTGTAGCTCTGGCTGGCTTGAAACCCATTACAGTGACTAGACCTATCTTGAATTAAGTTTTGCCTGATCCCACTGGGATCAAAGGCGTGTACCATCGCCATGCCCTATCTTGCTTAAAAACAAACAAACAACTTAATTGTTTAGTACTTTGAGCCAATGCATAAAGAGGTTGGGATGGCGGTAGAGAAAGGACAAGGTAAACAGAGGAATATTATAAATCTTTCTCCATAGTGAACTCCAGTGACTTCACAGTGCCAGTGAAGGGGACAAACACACGGAGAAAAGAACAGACTTAGGGTCAAGTGATTTAGACGTGGAAAAGGTTTGATATTTAAAACCATAAATAGAGTCCAGAAGTGGTGAATGCCTTTAAGCCTTTAATCTCAGTGCTCCTGGGAAGAAGCAGACAATCTCTGGGTTCAAGGCCTGGTCTACAGATTGAGTTCCAGGTCACCCAGGGTTGCACAGAGAAACCTGGTCTTGGAAAGCAAAAACAGCATGACCAGGTCTTTATCACGGGCTTCCGTCCACAGCACAGCAGCTGTCCTCCTGCCTTTAAGTTTCTGATGGAGACTGAGATATCTATCTCGAAATGTGGAGAGTCCCATAAAAATACCCTTAGTTCTTTATTCACTCTGTACAATTATGAAGACAACTGCTAAACCGACCTTCTGTGTTAGCTCTTTTAAAGCGCTCATATATATGTACAGTTCAATGGGTAATTACTTAAGTGAGAAATTGTTCCATCAACTTTATTTGTATTCCTACTGAAGAGACTCTCACTAGCATTTCTGGCCCCAGGCAGGTGCCCACAGCCATGAGTATATGGGCAGCATACAATAGACTTGATGAGATCCTTTGGAGGAGGGCACCCTTTGGGAAAGGGTGGGGAGGTGGGCAGTGGGTCTGGGAGAAGATGGGGGAGGAGTGATGATGAAAAAGACAAAATTCAATAACATTCTCTAATAAAAAATGTATGTAAGCCAGATGGTCCTGGCACACATCTTTAATCCAGCACGTGTGAGGCGGGGGGGGGGGGGGGGGGGGGGGGTGAGGGGGGGGAGGGGGGGGGCGGCGGCAGGGGAGCGGGTCTCTATGAATCCAAAGCCAGCCTGGTCTACAGAGAGAGGGTTCCAGGACAATCAGGGTGGTAACAGAAAAATTTGTCTCAACCCTTCCCCCCACCAAATTAAAACTTGAAGGGAAAAAAAGGAAGGAAGGAAAGAAAGTAGAGAGGGAGGAAGGGAAGGAGTGAGAAGGGATCTTGTTACCTCAGGGAGTGACAATTAAGAATCCTGTGTTTTGACCTCCCAGACCTCCTTGAGGAGAATCTGCATTTTCAAAGATCTCCAGATGGTTTCTGTATACATTAAAGTTTGAAATGCACTACCCTGAAAACAGCCCTTAACATAGAAACCTATACTGTTAAAGTGACGCCACAGATCTTAGAGAACAAGGAGTGATTTGATTAGCTTACGAGAACAAGCTAAAGGCAAGCTCTTTGGGGGGTCGGGGTGCCCAGACAGGGTGTCTCTGTGTTGTTCTGGCTGGCTTGGCCTCAAATTCATAGAGATCCACCTGTCTCTGCCTCCTGAATGCTAGGATTGAAGGTGTGCACCATCATCACCTGGCTTAAAGGCAGTTTCTTATAGACTGGTAATATTATCATGGCGAAATAGATACTCTAAAGACAGATACACATGCTTCTTTTTATCAAACAATGAACCCCAAATTAAAAATTTCCTAAGTATCCCAGACTTTCCTAAGTATCCCAGGCTGAAAAGGGGGAAAGGTTAGATTATTGTGCCGGCAAGAAGAGGAACTTGTTTTCCTAAAAGAAACTTTACATAGTTTTGACAACGAAACCACAGAGCACATGGATGAGCAGGACCACACCTTAAAGAAGACTGCTGAGTTAGGCATGCCTCCTGGACCTCATTTCGGGACCCAAAGATGGACTTGGCAGTAACTGAACCCCATTTGTTCCTCTTCTCAAAGTGCCACACAGAATAATTTAACTTTCTCTGTTAAATTAAGACATTTACTTATCTCTTATTTTGTTTGCTGGATCAAGTGACCAAGCATAGCTTGTTGGGACTTCCAGAGCTCAGGCTCTGACCCCAGAATTCTAGCATAAGACACTAAAACAGTGAACTATAACCACCCACATGAGAAAAAAGGACAAGTGAAGGAGAAGCACTTGGTAAAAGAGCACAACATTTGGGGCTGGAGAGATGGCTCAATGGTTCAGAGCGCCGGTGTTCATGTAGAAGACCCAGCTAAGTTCCCAGCATGCACAGGGAGGTTCACAACATCCATATTTTCAATTGCAGAGGATATGATGTCTTCTTCTGAATTCTATAGGCACTAGGTACACACACACACACACACACACACACACACACACATACACACACATACGTATGTAAATAAAACACTCTCACATATAACATAAAATAAATAAATCTTAAAAAAATTAAAGCCATAGCATTCTCAAGAAGCAAATAAGGACTTCAGTGCACTAACAGAAAAATGTGTAATAATAATAATAATAATAATAATAATAATAATAATAATAATAATAATAAAGATACAACGGTATCTTTAGCTCATAGCAAAAGTACTAACACACGCTTTTGCTAAGGAAGAAAGGAAGAGTGTGTGGTGGGATTCAGATGTCAGCTGATAAAGTTGGAAGACACTTATCCAGTGTCCTGGGCTCCTGAAGGGGGTGTGGTCAGCCCCATTCAAGAAAAGCTGCTGGGATCTTGGGGGGACCATTTGTTCCTGACTCCTTGAGAGACGGGATCGGTGTCCATTGTCCATCACGTGGATCACCCAATCGCTCAGATGCCTATATAAGCTGTTACCTGTATTGTGAGTGTTGGTTTACATTCCAATAAATATTGATCTTGGATTGGTATATTTTAAGAGAGATTTGCTCCATCATCTGGTGTCCCTTTATGTAAAATTGAATCTGTAACTGCTATATTTTACATACACTTCTATCTCTGTTTAAAATATTTGCACATTATTGTCATGTCCATTATAAAATTGCTACCTCCCTTTAACTAGACATAATGTATGATTGCACTAGTTATGATATATATATATATATATATATATATATATATATATATATATGATGTTTATATACCTCTGTTTGGATGATATATATGTATATAAATGTCTAGAATACTGTTACCATTTTGCAAGGTATATTTATACCTCTGGCCTCCTGGAACCAAGAAATCTTATTGTAACAGATGGCATCCCAACGTGGGCCGAATACTCACATAAAGTCTGAAAAAAATTAGAAAGGGCTCTAGGGCAGAAAGAGAGCCAAAAGCAGCTTCTAAATTGTGTCTTGGAAGCAGGTCATTGTACAGAGAAAGCGTAGTGGATGGGCCACTGAACAAAATGGCACCAGCGGACTGGCAGCAGGGAGTGTAAGCTGCAGCCAGGCCAGTTTTTGAAGTCTCACAGAAGACTCGGTAGTATGTGATTGAATTAAGGTTTACGTTTATATTTAACAAAAAGGAAACGGATCAAAGATGGTTTCGTAGTGGCAGAATTTCTTGGGTCTGCTCTGTTTGCTAGCCATGAACAGAGACACAGCCCCTTTAAGAGAATTTACTGATTCAGCTTTATCTGCAAAAACTATGTGGCTCTTTAAGAGAGTGTATTGTAAAAGCTCTTCTGGTTGGAAGATGATTAAGGAGTCACAATAAAACAGATCCAGATTTTTAAAAAAACCTATAAATGGGTTATAATGTGTATAAAATGTACACAAGCTTGAGAGAGAAAAGAAAGAGGGTAGAGTAAATCCCTAAAAAAGGAGAAATAGAGTAACAAAAATATGATAAGCCACATAAAGATGGGAAATAGGCACAGAATCTGGATTATGGCTATTATTGTGTTTTCTTTTAACTTTTTAACTGTTAATGAGCTAACTGCAAAAAGACAATTGATTGCAAAGTCTGCTAAGTTAAATAAGAATACATATTTTAAAGGTATCATGATTTTGAAATTTGTGTCTAAGGATTTATTGCTTTGGAAGAGTTCTGCTTTTGTTTCCACAGAAGATGAGAACCTGTGAATTGCTTTTAGGCAAATATGGTGTCATCAACCAAGACCACCTGAAAACTCTCTGAAAGGAGGACATGGTCACATCCGTTTCGGGCTGCAGACTAAGATGATCCAGTCTCAAGAATCTGTAAGATTGCCAGCATTCCTTAATTAGCAGGAAGTAGTAATGGAAAACTATGCCCAAATTCCCAAACTACTGTTTATAAATGTTTGTTTTCATTATAAATGGTTAATGGTCATAGTTAATCTCTAAGAAGAAAAGGGGGGTATGGTATATGAATGATTTTTAAAAATTAGATTATTGAATTTACTTTAATCCAAAAATCAGCTGTTAGTCTCAAAATATTTTATATTCATATGGATTTCGGTTTATTGATACAAATTTAAGGTCAATTTTGTTATGTTGTATTTATTTTCTACTCTTGTTTAAGATATGATGTTCATGTAACTGATTTAAAATTGTAATGTATAATTAAGAAATGCAGATTAATAGTCACCTATAATAACCAAACCTATAGCAATATTAGTTAGATTTTTATGTATACAAAAACAAATTTCAATTAGATACGTAATCTTCAAACACTCTAAGACCTACAGAATATGGCATTTAAAATATTTTAAGAACTTAAGACTTTTCTGGACAGTGAGACAGATCTGCTCCTAACAGCACCATAATCTTCAAACACTCTAAGACCTGCAAAATATGGCATTTAAAATATTTTAAGAACTTAGACTTTTCTTGACAGTGAAGCAAATCTGCTCCAGGCAGCACCAATCTACTTCAAGAGAAAAATGGGCATTGAAGAAACTCCATATGGAGTCTACTTTCTTTGTGGCAACGGTTAGCCATTGGACAAGAACCTGTTCCTATATTGACTGCCTGACAGTATGCTGTTTAAACTGGACATGCAGGTTCCATATGAAGATGACTTCTGAACTTTGGCAGAACAAACCGAGATGGTCATTCAGAATCCTGCTTTACAGAGAAAACTGTCAGACATTCTTCAGGACTCGAGAAGCAACTGATGAACTGTGCCAGGATGGGCAGAGCAGATTTCCTGCTTCACTGAAATGAAAAGAGACTCTGGACCTGTAGGCTAAAGATGGATGCCCCAACTTTATAAAGGAACTTTGGGTGACTGTCCAGGCAGATAAGAAGTTGCTTGCACTTCCAGTCTACTTGGGTAAATATATCCTTCTGTGGTCTTTGATGTAGTTGAAGATTAGATAATTATAGGTATAGTTTTTCTTGGTTATTTTAAGGTATATTGGATATGAAACTTTAGATTCACAATGATAAGGTAGATTATAGAGTGTTTTCTTTAATTTTTGTTAAATACAAATAGACTAGATATTGTAACTGTAATTCTTGCTTGATAGCTATTGTTATATATAATTTTGTTATGTTAAAATTGAGACCTTCCTTTTTGATAAGACAGAAATGGGGAGATGATGTGGGAATGTCTTTCTGAATGCTGTGCATATCAATCTTTAAATAAAGGACTGTTTTGGCCATGGCAGGCCCATGGAAGAAGTAGGTGGGGAATCAGAATAGTTAGGAGGAGGGCGGAGTCAGAGATAGATCAAGTGAGAGCCAAAAGAAGAAACAAGTAAGGAACACAGGTGAGCCACGGGCCACGTGGCAGACAGGTTAATGAGAATGGGTTGAATTAAGATGAAAGAGCTAGCTAGCAATAATGTAAGTGTCTGAATCATTTTGGGGGCCTGATCAGCTGCAGGAAGAGGTCTGGGGCTGCAGATCTGTGGGTCTGAACCTCTGGCCTGAAAACCATATTGTAACAAGTGTGCTCTCTGTTTCAAGATCCTCCTAGCTACCCCCCCACCACCACACAAAGCTAGTACAGAAAGTTAGTTGGTGTATTCCCTTTTGTAAAATACCACCTTTACTAAGAGAGTTAATTTTTCATTTTTTTCAATAATTTGGGGGAGGAGTTTCTTTGTGTATTTTTGTTTATTTCTAAGATATGATCTCCCTCTGTGACCCAGGCATGCCTGAAACTCATAAGGCAACCTGCTGTTGCAGTTTTTGAGTGCTGAGTGTAACACAACTTTTAGGACTGCTTTCACATTCATCTATCATTGGACATTCCAAATCTGCTGCAAACCTTTTCTCATCCGTGTGTAATCACTATTTTGACTATTGCCCATTTTTTCCTCTTTTCCCCACATCATAGTTCAGCAATTAATTTCTCTACTAGATCACAAGCTCCTTGGAGGCTTGTGGCTATTTCTCATGTCATATTTATTTTACTTGGGCAATTACGGTTCTTTCAAAATAGCTGGTGTGGAGAATATCACGTGCTCAAAAAGAATCAAGAAGAATGGAAATAAAGACGACCAGGAAAATGAGACCTCTGCATTATCTCAAAAAAAGTTTTATTTAATCATTTATAAACTATATGGTCATTCAAAAGAATATGGATTCACATTTAATAGTGACAAATAATTCTGAAACTTTAAATGATTTTCTTAAAGCGTATTTGTAGTAGAAGGACTATAATCTCTTGGTTTGTCTGAACTGGTAAAGATACGTTCTTGGCCTAAGATGCTGGTTCTGCTCCCAGCACCACCAACCATCAAACAAAATGGACAGTGGAAAAAAACCTAAAATGTATACATCAGTTGACAAAGGAAGAAAAAAATTAGCTTGAACATGGAAGAGCTAGGACTTAAGAGCAAAGTCTTCTGATCTCACATTTTACATCAGACATGAAGTAGGCTAGAGAGAGGGCTGGGACACCACAGCCAAACTACAGCCACTGCAGAAAGGCAAGTGTTTCTGTGAGGCAAGAGAAGTTATTGCAGGTTCTTGCAAAAGAACAAGGCATGAATAAACTCAAAAAGACTAACTTGCACTAGTGTATAAGGATGAAGGCAGCACAAAGGATCTTTTAGAAAGGTTACTGTGGTGTAAAAATAAACTCAGATATTTAAAATAATAAACATGTGAGAGACATAGTAAATAGTAAAGTGCTCTGCATCACACTACAGTGAAGGAAAAGTGTTTGGGAGAAATTTTAAACTAGTGGAAAAGCAGAGCTAGTAGGAAGCAAATGTGATACAAAGTAACAGGGCAGAGGGTGAAGTCCTAGAAGGCCTCATATCAAGCACACAGGGGAAAGGGCAAGATAGCAATGGCCCCACCCCACTCAAGGCCTGCTAACTTAACCAGTGCCATTGGTGACAGCAGGGAACACTCTAGATGTCTGAGAGTAACCTAGGAATCATTATACTAAACCCCACTCCCCTGGGGGTGGATTGTAGATGCTGATCATACCAGCAACATATGAAGTTGAATGTAGAATGAAACTGTAATAAAGAATGGATGAAAAAGCTCATGTTATGAAATGGGCCAAAAGCCTATTCCAAGGTTGTTACATGGAAGCTCCAAACATCTTACTATGCAGGGCCACCAACTTCCTTCAGCCAGCTTTCCAACCCCTTGACTCTAGCCCTTAGACATAAACTCTCTTGATAAACTCTGCTGCAACTATGCACTTTCTTCAGAGACACAAAAACCTGGAACCCAGAACCCTGTATCAGCCAATATCAAAATTGTATTCTGAATAAAATATTTTCAACTCTGACTGTGAAGCCAAGTCTCCCACATCACTCAGGAACATACTAGTTAATTGTGGAAACTAAAGGTACGATATTAAGGATAAACTGGATTGTGGTTAAAAAAAAAAAAATTCTAAAGCCTTAGACATGTTTTCAGAAAGAATTGGTTTTAAGGCTAAAAATGTCAACACAATAGATTTTCATTTTAGTTGCCTGGTTATTATGTAACTGTATGGCTTGCATAGTTTCTTTGTCCAGACCCATATTTTTAAAAACTAGTAAACTCAATAACGATTATCTTACAATTCAATTACCTTCCTGTAAGACATAGTTCTTTGTAAACTGTAACCTAAAAAAGGAAAAAGAAAGAAAGCTGGTGCATTGTCTCCTGGTGAATGCTGAAACCTTTGTGCAGAGTGCTCTGGAGGTCAACGATACACCAGGGAAACAGACAGCACAGAGCCTTTCTTGGCTTTACAGAGCCACAGGCTTTTCTCCCCTTTGTGTTCACTTCCTGTCAGCTTTGACATTTCAAAAGGATACAAAGCATCTTAAAAAAATCTGTTTACAAATTTGCCACCAAATCAGGATTCAAAAAGTCTGAGTCACTCACCACCACTGTGTCCTGTAGAATTCTATCCTTCATCTAACACCCGGGAAAACAACTGAAGAGAAAAATAACATACTGACCAAAATTAGCTTAACTACATGAGGAAACCTGCTTGTCTTTAGTGACTGAACAGAAACCAAGTAATCAGTTAGCCATATTTGACCATATTTAGAGGAGACAACTTTGTGATTTTTCTGAGCGTCTTAAGAGAGAATCATGCTCTGCTAGCACCTCAATGTCCCCACAGAACAGCAGGAAGAAAGGAGTAATGCCTTAAATATTCCTCATGGATTTATACTTCATATTTATATACACAGTCCATCAATCAGGAAGCCTTGTATTTAGAAACTGAAAGCCTTGAAGAGAAACAAAAACCAGATTTTTTTTTAAACTACAAAACTGAAGTTTTCAAATGTTAAACAACAAACAAAAAAGACCCATGACTCCGAAGTACACGTCAGCCATGACTGCTGCAGCTTACTGCATAGAGAATGTCCAGGCCACAACACAGAAGAAATGGAAATGGAACCCACTGGTCTCTAACAGACACAAACCAGCAGTACTGAGAGGACTGAAGGAGCAGCTTCAGAGGTCTGGGAAGACCCACATCAGCTCAGTCTCAAGCAGTCCACAGCACACCAAAAAGGAACCACTGGAGGGAACAGAGCCCTCGTTGAGAGGGATCCACAAATTCTGATTTCTACCAGCCCAGTGGATAAGCTTGTGATATATCATTTAAGAGAACATTGCTTGGATTGTGGGGAAAAATTTAGAGATAAAGACTGCTGTTTGAATGAGTAAAAAGTTCCTGAAGTCAAAAGAAGAACAAGACGGAGAGGTAGAGGCTTTTTTGTTTTTGTTTCTTTATCAAACTATTTACAAACAATTTAAGTGGGTCCCAAGGTACAACTCAAGAATATTAAAAAGAGTATGAAATAGTCAGGACCTAGCAAGGCAAATTTCAGAATATTTAACACTTAGTTTAAAAAAAACAAGAGACAAAAAAGATAGTTAGAAAAGAATATCAGTCAGTAGAAACACATCAAAAAAGAAACAGACATTAAAATTAGCAGGAAGATGTTTTAAAAGTTTTAATACCTACGTTTCAAGAAGGCAAAGGAACATAGGTCTGTTAAATAGATATAAATATAAAAGAAATCCAAATAAAAATTTCTAGAGTTGAAAAACATAATACGTAATTTGCACATGGAATTAACAGCAGATCAAACACTTCAGAAGAAAAATACCAATTAGGTATTAGAAACTACAGAAACCATGTAAAATGACAGGAAAAGAGGAGGAGGCTGTGGGACAACCCCAAGCAACTTACACACCACACACACACACACACACACACACACACACACACACACACACACACACACACACACGGGTGTGATCCCAAAAGAACAGGTAGAGAGGCCAATGAAAATAGCTTAAAGGCTTAAAGCATAACGGCCCAGTTTTATAAATGTGGTATACTCTACATGCTCACATATCCAAGCCAAAGAAACGGTACTAAGGTACATTATGGAAAAACTGGTTAGAACCAGTTATAAGGAGAAAAGAAAAGTCTTGTGCACCAGGGAAACAGCACACAGTTTCAGGAAGATGCAAACCCAGACAGAAGAGAAGCTGGTCACACATGAAAAGAAAGCTGTAACCTAGATTTCTATGCTTAGCCAAATAGCTTCCAAGCATGAAGACATACAAAAGTTAAAACAGCCCTCACAGACAGACCTATGCATAAGAATTTTAAATGAATTAATGAATAAGAAGTTCTTAGAGACAGAAAGAAAATGAGATGAAAATCTAAATCTATATATAAAAAAAATCCAAAAGAAAAACATGGAAATACAAATGCATTTTTATTTTTATTTTATTTTCCCTCTCTTTCTCTTGAAAGGTAACTGATCGGCTTGACATGGTGTCGCACATTTTCTTAATCCAAGCGCTCTGGAGCAGAGGCAGGTGGATCTATACAGAGTTCAGGCCATCTAGGGCCATGCAGTGAGACTTTGTCACTACATAAATACATAAAAAGGAAGGAAGAAATGGAGGGAGGGAGGGAGGGAGATGTAATAGAAGTTATACCGTTGCAGTATATAACTTCTGGCAGAGTAACATGTATTACAACAACAGCACCAAAGTTGGGAGGGACAAACGCCAAGTATACTGCTGCTCTGTTTTATCTCTTTCCTAGACTTCTCTGCCTCCCTTGCTTTTGTTTATTTGGTAGTTGGTGTGTTTGCTTGTTTTTAAGACAAGATTTCACTCTGCTGCCCAGGTTGGCCTTGAACTCTTAGATGGAAGCAATCCTTGCCTCAGTCTCCAGAGTGGCAAGGTACTGTGTCCTGCTATACCTCGTTTCATTGTTGTTATACTACGTGGAAAGTTGTAAATAATATTCAAAGGTGGACCGAGAAATTAAGGCCACATATTAGAAATCTTAAAGCAACCATTACAGAATAAAATAAAGGAGTCTAAGTAGTGAGCCTACAGAGAAGATAAAATGGCTTTAAAATATTCAATGCAAAAGAAGGCCAAAAAGACGAAAATGAACAGAGACAGACAAATAGAAAGCACACCAAAAGAATTTAGTCTCAACCACATCAACCGTCATATAAGATGCAAAACTTCCAAAAGCTAAGCACAGTGGCATACACTTATAAGTGTATAAAGAAACGGGGAGGAGGGAAAGAGGGGGTAGGAAATGGGAGCGAGGGAAAGGGAAATGAGAGAGAGAGAAACTAAATATTGGTGACAACAAAAAACAAAAGCAAGACCCAACAACTTACTACCTCATAAAGATACTCACTTTAAGCGTAAAGATACAAGTGAGTTAAAAACCAAAGGCAGTGGAAGCCATGTCAGTATTAGTGAAGGAAAGTTGAAGCAGATTTACTATCTCAAGACAGTTGCTTCACAAAGAGGGTTTTGCATAGCAACTGATGAGTAACTTGGCCAAAGAACATTACAATTGTAACTTGTCAAGCCTCTTGCCTCTGCCCTTGTAAACTGAAATCTTAGCCTCTTGTTCATGTTCCTCCTTGATATACATGTCCTGGGTGGCTCTGACCCTTTCCTGGCCTCTTAGTTCTTGAATCTTTGCTTTGCAGAGTCTCACTCCATCCTGGTTCAGTCTATGCTTTCCCGGGATTATTTCTGTGAATACAAAAATGTCTCTTTCTTAACACTAAAACTAAAGTTTCTTCTATCTCTGCACATTGTGCTAATTGAAATATGTATTTCATTATGCTCCACACAGTTAAAACTTCAAATCTTAACCCTAACCCTCTCTGGCCAACATCCTCAAATTCCTGGCCCCAATACAGCTCTTGTCTCTACCTAGCTATCTTCTAATGCCTGAATCCACCTAATAACTCACCTTCTCTAATCTTACAAATGGCTGCAAGATGATTCTGGGAAAGAATGCTATCATGCAGAACTGTAATGAACAACAGATGAGTAGTTTGGACCCTCACAATCACAAATCTGCAAAGTTAAGTCTTTTATTGTTATCAGTCTACTCTCTTCATCAGGTCCCACAGTAACAATTTCAAATCACACTTTATCCTCTCTACCTCACCCTCAGTAAATCATCTCACCTCCATCTTATGAAATGAACAAACAAAAAACTGAGAAGCAAGTCATTGGAGACTTCCTCAACTTCCTGCCAGGGCACACCACAAACATTCACTTGCAGTGTTTCTCATTGTTCCCTTCTGCCACACAAGTATTTTGAAACCCACATGCTCTTCTGAAATGTGACCTTGTCTCTCCCTGAAACAGGAGGTGGCATCTATTTCCCCTTCCCCTCAATCTGGCAACCACTGGGACTGTTTGGTTGTTTGGTTTGTTTCTCAGAGTTTCTCTGTGCAGCCCTGGCTGTCCTGGAACTCAACTCTGTAGACCAGGCTTGCCTCAAACTCACAGGTCTATCTGCCTCCATCTCCTGATTTCTGAGATTGAAGACCTGCTTTGACCAGCAGAAGGTAATTTCCAGATATGGTCCTCTTAGAAGCCTTTAGGAAGCCAGCTTTTATGTCAGAAGTGCGCCTACCCTAACACCAAAACACTTTGATGAAGCACAGTGTTCATATTAGATCACAGGTCAAGATGAGGGTGTGAAGAAGAGAAAGGAAGACGTGTGAGTGAGAGGAAGGTCTAAGCTTGGCAGCAGAGAGTCTTGGAAGCAGATCCATGGGGACAGGCTGTTGACAGCACAGGTCAGAGCACGAGTACAAAGCAAAGCTATTCCCAAAGCCCATCTCACAAAAAACATGAGCAAAATAAAATAGGCATTTGCACCAAACTGTTTTCTAGCAATAGAGAACACGGTGGTAATTCTTTTCCATAGCACTGAAGTCTCTATTCTATTCTACAAGACAATCTCTCCAGAGCTGGCACTGCATGATAGTATGCTACCTCTGTTCTCTGTGCTCTTAGTCACCACTACCACTCCTCTGTGTCGTGGTCATATCCCATCCTGTTCTCACCACTTCATTTCATAGTCCTTGCTATGACTACAGACTCCCTCTCTGGTAGAATCTTTTGTTTTTCTGGCTGCTTCTATCGTATCTGAACCAGGCAGGTATTCCTTCAGACTTTGCAACCCCTCATTCATAGGTTTTCTTCTCTCTCTCAGGCTGCTCTATTTCACTTTCTTTTTCTTTTCTGTGCATCCTTTCAATGTTAGAGCCCCTTGGAGTTCTACCAGATTACACTCTCCCCTTAGGTCACAAACCTATTCTCCAAATTTAGTAACTCAGCTTTGGACAAAGTTATCAGGATTCAAATGATAGCTCTGACACTTAGCTTGTATGATCTGAGGAAACTTACCGACCTTATCTAGGTATTCACTTCCTCAACTACAATATTACCACTTGGTAGACAACTATGAGAAATCAATGATTAATTTTTTTAAATGTAATGACATTCTAAGAAGTGCTTACCAAACTGATACGCACAAGATAACTCGCCAAAAAGACTGAAAGGACTGATAACCTTATTAAATATGTAGTGGCAGCTCTCAGATACACACTCCTAGGCTAATACCCAACTCACACCTCAATTTGAATGTAATTACTTCAAACTCAATGTAATGAAGTTTATTCTCAAGAAAATGACATTCAATCCAGGCTATCTGGTTTGCTAAACGACACTATATCCACGTGATAATACAAGCCAGAAACCTGAATTTCATTGTTAAGTTGACCCCATCTGTCCCCTACTCAGCCTTATATAACTAACTGCTACAACGGCTAACACCACACCACATACTGTTTTTAGTGCTTTATACATATTAAGTCACCCAATGAGATAATAAATGACTGGTAGATATTACAGGAAATAAAGACAGTAAGACTGTAAAGGAAGCATCACTGCAGATATAATGTTACTGCAAAAAGCCAAGAGAACCGTTAAGACATGGTAAGTGAAGGGACAGAGAAAAGTTTTTCAGATCACACGTACTAATGGAAATGAGTGTGACTGTATGAACTATGGCAGTTAAGAGCACTTGTTGCTCTTGTGGAGGACCTGAGTTTGATCCTAGTACCCACATGGTGGCTCATGACTTCCCAGTTTCAAAAATTCCAACAGACATGCAAAAAAAGTAATACAGATAAAGTAAGAATAAATAAATATTTTTTAAAAACCTACATTAAAAATAGTAAACAGGGGGCTGAAGAGATGGCTTAGTGGTTAAGAGCACTGACTGCTCTTCCAGAGGACTGGGGTTCAATTCCCAGCACTCACATGACAGCTCACAGCTGTCTGTACCTCCTGTCATGGTGGATCTGACACCCACAGGCATACATGCAGGCAAAATACCTATGCACATAAAATAAAAATAATTAAAAAATAGTTGATTCCTTAAATATTTTGGAGTCAAAACAGATATACTATGATTTAAAATGTCTCTCATATTCTCAAGTTTTTGAACAGTTGGCCCTCAGTTCCAAGTAGGCCCTGACAGGCTAAAATATGAAGCTGTAAAAGTAAAACCTACATTACCATTGGAACCAGAGAATATTGCAGATGCCTGGACCAAAGACTTCAGCTGAGGAAAAGGTAATGCACAGAATGGAGCTGGACCAAGGGAGGGCTACATGGCCTGGGTTCAATCCCCAGTACACGTACACATGAGCATATATTTGGGGGGGGGGTGAGAGAATGAAAATAATTATTACTTACTTTGATTTCTACCCTCCTCAGACAACAACACAATGTGAATACAATCCTCTCAGGTTTCAGTGCTAATGAGATTGTTTTTAGAGAGACAGAATCAAAAGTCTATGAAAACTAGCTGTGGGTCTTGACATGATTGTTCATTATATATGTGCACTTAACTTATAAAAAACTCATTCATTTGTCACCTGAAATTTCTCTCTCTCTCTCTCTCTGCATGTATTAATTTCAGTTTTTAAAAGTCTATGAAAGCTCAAGTATATGTGATATACTTTCCAACATAATGACCATCATTCTCATAAGAAAAATACACAGTATCCTATTTGCACAGAATGACTTACCTTCACAAAGTTAGCCACTACCAATCTCATAGTTTTGTAATTTAAAATGTAATATAAAATTCAGACATTAACAACATATGAAAAATAAAAGCATTTGCTGAGCATTCCTAAATCAAAAATCCTAAACAAAATTTATTTCATATTTGGGGTTCAAACTAAATATGCTTAGCATGTAACACAGTTTAAATTATTATTTTAAAATCTGCAAATCTGGTGAATCACAAGGTATTATCCAGTAAAGTAGACTTGAAGAATATAACAGTACTTTAGGAGACTACTGTAAGGAGATTATGTTGTTTCATTGTAAATAATTGTCTGTGCCTATGAGTTTAATAAAAAAGCGCTGATTGGCCAAAGGCAGACAGGAAGTGTGGGTGGGGCTACCAGACTAAGAAGACTCCAGGAACAGGCAGAACAGAGCAGAAAGCCAGAGAAGCCAGAAAGCAGAGGGCAACTATGCTGCTCTAAGAAAAGGTACTGAGCCGCATGGCTGAACAGGATAAGAGTCATGGCTTAGATTAAGGGTAAAGAGTTAGCAAATTATATGCCGGGGCCTTAGGCTGATCAGCCTAAAATTAATGTAAACATCTGTGTCTCTCTGCAGGTCTGTGGGTCTGCGGGCTTAAACCTTGAGGCTAGGCCCGAAAGTCTGGGCCAGAAACCACTTACTACAGACTATCTTATAATTACTACAGAGGAAATACTTCCTTTCTTAAAACAAAGGCTTTATCAATAGCTTATGTGCTATAAATAGGACGCCTAAAGCACATAGTTTCTACTCTCATTGTGCTATAAAACAATACCTACCATTAAACATTAGTGTGGACTTTGTATTATTATCTTTAAGACTAGGACAAAATGATCAAACAGAAAAATGTGCATAATCTCAGACTTTTAAATTTGTTGAAAAGTGTAAACATTTATATTATCAACAATAATGCTTGAACTTTTAAATAAATTACTGCAATACTTTTTTAAAAAGAGATTGACTTTAATGTGCCAAGCTTTGTGAAAACTTTCCCCTAAAAACCTGCATTAGATGGTCTAGGAAGCTTGGCAGGCCAGCTGGTCTGGTGTTGTTCACAGCAGAAAAACAAGCAACTCACACACTGCATTCACATTTATGAATGTACACCCACCACACAAAATCCATCTTCTAATCCACTTGATTCTTAGGCTTGACAGGTTGTTCATTAAATAAATAACTTCTCATTAACAGGACAGTAGCCATGGACATATGAATACCTTCAGTTACTTAGCTAGTCACTTACTGAAAGCCACGCGAGGGACTCCATGATTCGATGCTCACATCTTTCCAAATGTTTTATCATTTCTCTTGTCAAGTTGGTTTCCACTTTGATAAAACTTTCAATCACTTTGTAAAAATCAAAGGCTTTTAAATTAAGCACATTCAGAATCCAAGGGAAGGACAAGTCTGTTCCAGAATCAAGATTCTGTGATGTACTTCCTAAAATAAGAGAGAAAAAACTGTGTCAATATGAAATGTTAAGGACTGAAATGATGAGATTTGGAAAATCTTATCACACAGAATCAAAATACAGAAAAAAAGGTAGCAATTTTTACTTAAATCAGATTTTTTTTTTTTTATTCTGTGGTCTACAGACTCCAAAGTAATTGGTTTTCAAATTTTAAGTGTATGTGCACAGACTTTTCTTAGAGATAGGAATCATAATTTCTGTCAAATGTGCACAGGTATACATGGCCTTCCTTAATATCCAGGCAGGTATCCTTTACTATACCCATTTTATCTACCAATGATGCTTTTAAGATTTTGCTAATTAGCTGAGCAATGGAGGCAGAGGCTAGCCTGGTGGTCTACAGAGGGACTTCCAGGATAGTCAGCACTACATAATGAGACCCTGCCTCAAGTCTGGGGTTGCATTAGCCAGATACTCAAGAGGCTGAGGCAGGAGAATTACAAGTTCAAGACCTGGTGAAGTTACAGACTTAAGTTCAAGGCCCAGTGAGATCCTGTCTTAAAAAACTGTTCCTACAAGTCTTGATGCAGGAGAGAAGGGCTTGGTCCTGCCTCAACTGAATGTACCAGACTGTGCTGACTCCCCATGGGAGGAGGCCTTAGCTTTTGGAGGAGGGTTGGGGGCAAGGAAGCTGCGGGAAGCTGGAGGAGGGATGAGAGGGGGATCTGTGGTTGGTATGGAAATGAATTAAAAACTTTCTTAAATAAAGAAATGTAAAAAATATATATTAAAAAAAAAAAAAACAACCAACAAAAAAATCCCAAATGGTGTCTGATCCTTGTCCTGGGTTCAGTTCTCAACATTTTGAAAAGAAATGAGAAAGAGACTTTGCTAACATTGTTGGAAAATGATCTCTCTTAAAAATGTGCAGGCTATGTTTATTTATGAGGGTCCAGTTTCAGTGATTACTAACTTAACTTTCTTTACTGTGTAGCTGTATCTTTAGATGACTGCTCCTCTTTTGTTTCTGCAACTAAAACTATTTACTATTTACATTTGAAAAGTAATACTTTTCCAAATTATATTCTTAAAAAGTTACTTGCTTTTATTCTGTTATTTTCAACAATCATTAAATTTTCATAGCTATTATAAAAGCAGCAACCCATTGCTAAGCATCCAGTTTCTGGTGGTTCCTGCACTTGGTCTCATGAGCACAGAGGCATAACAGTGCTGCATTCAAGGGCAGGCTGTTCGTCACACTCCGGTGGCACTTCACATGTTCACAAGCCTTTGAAGCAGCGGTTTCGGTAGCCACCTTTCCTGGATTCAATGTGCTCATAGCAGAAGCCTCATAAAATTCTACCCCCAGATGACCTGAAATAACTGATATGCTAAGCCATTTAAATAACTGTAACAGCCAATTAAAGTGTTCAGGATAGTGTGATCTACGGTATGACTTCTTCTCACATCATAGACACACACACAAAAAGAAACAAAAATAGTAACTACAAAGAACCCACAATATAACTTTAGGGTTTGTTCACTTTAAATACTTTAAATTAAGTTACAGAGCTTATTTATTAAAACTTAACTTACGGCTATATGTAGCCATTACAACTTCGAGAGCACAGGCCAATAAAGACATATGAAAGATGTTGTCATTTAGGAGTTTGCTAAAAGGGGAAAGAAAATAAATTATTTTAAATATGGCTTTTTAAAAAAAAAAGAAATTGTTTTATTAAAACTAGAAAATATTTACCTAAAATTCTGAATAGATAAACGTTCTTCTTCCTAAAACAGATATTTTAAAAAGTTTAATTAAAACTTTAAGACAAAATTGAATTTTTCTCATTGATTTTCTTTAACTTACTGATTTAAGCATGGATTCCATCACACGGTAATACAATCGGACCCCAAGCTTATATCGCTACAAAAAAGGGGGGGAGGAACAGTGAGATCTCATTATTTTAGAAAATCAAAAACTTAACTAATCTTTGTTAAAGTCTTTTCTCAAAGCACACTCTACCCCTTCTAGGAACATGGTTAGCAAGAGATAACAAAGGCTAGCTTTTTTAAGTCCACTGGTTAGCACTGGCAATGAACTAACCAGACTAGTATGTCTAGGAACTGATGACGTCCCTCTGCTCTGTTTCAGCCTGTGCAACTTGCTCTACAGAGAAATATGCTCAATTCTATTTTAAGCCCTTTGCACATCACATTTTTGGTGATGCAGAACATTTGTTTTTGAAATAGCTAAGATTAAAAGAGTAGTTTCTATCTGTAAAACTCAATAACACTGGCACAGGTCAGAAGCCAAAAACAAATAATAATAATTAAAAAAAGTTGATCTAATTAGTAAATGTTTTAAACAAATAATTAATTCCCATAAATTAAAAATATGGGTGTTTGAATTACAGACACATACACACACAATCTTCCTTTATTCTAAAACAGGGCCATAAGTGCAACATGTACTCAGAAGAATTTTAAGTATAATAGTTTAAACCAGTAGCCTCAATCTCTCTAACGCTGTGACCCTTTACAGAAGTTCCTCATGCTCTTCTGGTGACCCCAACCATGAAATTATTTTGGATGCTACTTCCTAACTGTAATTTTTTTACTGTTATGAAGCATAATGTTAACATCTGTGTTTTCTGATGATCTTGGGCAACCCCTGTGAATAGGTCATTTGAGCCCATCAAAGGGTCACGACTCATAGGGTGAGAACCACTGGTTTAATTTAACCAGTGGCAATCAAACCATAAACTCACCATAATTGAATAAATATGTGCAGTAGATTACAGTACTTAGACTTAGTTTTATATATTACCCTAATGTCACATAACAAAGCAAGCCAGATCCAGAAGCAGTCTCAGAAAATTTAAACAACATGTTCAAGACTATATAGCTCATAAACAACAGAACCATGGACAAACTAAGGCTGTAACTCAATCCATATAGTCTTACCCAATAGCTTAGCTTATTTCTGAAATAGTATTGTTCAATAATAACACTGACAAGTGGTAGTATAATATAATCCCATTCGTGCATTCATACCTTTTAATTATTTTCTTAATTTTTAAATTACTATAATTAGCATATTCTTTTCTGTTTGTATACTGGGCTGGAGAGGGATTTCACCTACACTTTCCCTTAGCAGCAACACAGCAACTGGGACATATTCCCCCTGCATTATCTTACAGTGCTACACAGAAACCCCAGAAGCAGAGATGGTGTAAACAGATATGTGCTCAAGTTACCTGTGCTCCAATGTCAGCGCACCCCTGCCCCACGGCATTAGCAAACTTCTCTTTAAAGATGTGTCCAACATCTTTTACTCTTTTCAGGATATTTTCTTTTGGATTCACTGTGCAATTCTTTAAAAAAAAAAAAGTATAAACAGAAATAAATATTGAAGATACTATTTGGCCAGAATTGACATTTTTCTCTTTCATAGTAAATGACTTTGATCTGTTGCTTGTCTGTAAAAAACAAGTAAACATTTCTGCTGTAACAAGATAACTGACAATACAGAATATAACCAGCCAACAGAGAAATCCATTGTATATTAAAACAAAAATTATTCAATGTAATGAAAATACACTGTTATCTAAAGTTTTAAACCAGTGGTTCTGAACCTTCCTACTGCTGTAACCCTTTAATATGGTTGTGGTGACCCCAACCATAAAATTATTGCATTGCTACTTTATAAATGTAGTTTTGCTACTATTATGAGTTTTAATGCAAATATTGGATATACAAGTTATCTAATTTGTAACCCCAAAGGGGTCATGGCCCACATGTTGAGAATAGCTGTTTTAAACAAAGGCTATAGACAAAAGATTGATCAGCCTTTCAATCTATTGTATGTTCTCATTAAGTACCCTCCTAGTTAAGAATTACTTTATGGGGCTGGAGAGATGCTCAATGATTAACAGTACTAGCTTTCAGAGGATCTGGATTTGATCCCCGCACTCAATGGAGTCTTATAACCCTTTGTGCCCTCCTCAGGTCTCTGCAGGTACATGCACATGATACATAAACATACATGTAAGCAAAAATGCCCATATATATTTTTAAAAAATCTTTGAAAAATGAAAGGGTTACTTTAAAATGTATGCAGCCCAAGAGCAAATGAAGTAAAAGTAAGAGTTGGGTTTGGTCTCATTTCCTAATTAAATGTGCTTTAAGAGAACGAAGAACTGCAAATCCTTATCTGTATTTTCAGGTATACAAACCAGAAAAATAGTCACAAGTACAATACATGTGCAGTATGACTATGTCAACTCTAGTAATTAAAACACATCAGAATATGATTCACTCTGCTAAGTAGAATGAAATATCATAATAATTCATTACTTATATATGCTAATTAAAGTATATCACAAACATTATTTGTATTCTATAATGCAATCTCCTATAATCATATTAATTTTATTTTTTATAATCTTGACAGGATCATATAAATTCAAAATATTATACACTAGAAAATAAAATTTCTAAAATTTAAGATTGATTATAATTCTTTGTATGGTATCACTATTAAAGTAATTCACACCTTAGAATATCAATAATTCTCTATTTCTTAAAGAAAATATCATGCAAATCTTAGAACTATCACACAGATACACACACAAAACACACATACACACATCATTTGCTGAAAAGAAATCACTATTGTCAAAATGACTACATAACTTCTAAGGTTTTGTACATAGTAAGGAGAGCACTATTTTTAAAAAAATGGAGAAAACTGCACTAATATAGAAAGTGAGGCAAAACCCTGAGTTCAAAGCCAGCCTAGGCTAAATAGTGAATTTGAGTATACAGTGAAATGAATGCATGGATGGATGGGTGGGCAGATGAAGAGAATGGAAGGAAAAAAGGAGAGAGGAAAGAAAAAGAAAAATTAGAAAACCAAACTAAAAAAAAAAAAAAAAAAAAAAAAGGGGAAATCATAGAAAAATGTAATGGTCACAGAGACATGCTTGCTCTGAGCTATCTGCTAGCTACATGTCTGTTATCAATGGGTTGTACAGGAAGCTTTAAGCTTCACTAAAATGTGAAGCTAAAAATTAAGCTTAAGAAAATGTCTTTGAGACAGAATTTCTAACCCAAGTAAAATAACTCAAGCTCCTACCTACTCCAAGGATGGGAGCAAGTATTCAAGATGGCACCTGAGAGATTATCTTTCTTTAGCAACTACATTATCCTTGCTAAAAGTTATAAGAACTGTTCTTGATCTACGGAATTATAACTTTATAAAAACTGGGCAAATAAAATCGGAGTTGAGCAATTGCTATTAATAAAATGACAGACATTATTTATTAATTTCTGGACACTATACAGTAAAAGATGACAACAGGTTATGATAAAAACCACAGATTACAGTATGAAACAGAACATTGGGAAACATGAAAAGCATATAATTATAGTAATGCACATGTAAAGCTCCCAGCTGGACCTGCAATGCTTACAGATTTGCATGTCACTTAACCCCTAAGCAAGAGATGAAGTGAGCCAGTCACATGTAAATGCTGGCACTAGTCATCAGGTCTTGCTCTCTTGTGTTTCTGAGGGAAGGAGGAGAGGCACTTTCAGATACAAACTTAGGGTCTGTTAGAAATGGGAAGGGCTATGATGAAAGGCAGGCTTGTCTAGAATCACCTTAAAAGAAAATGTTGCAAAGCAGTCAGAGAGAGAGAGAGAGAGAGAGAGATACATTAACTAAACAACATTTTTACCTTCAGAAGACCTAGCAGCAATAGGATCTTTAAAATAGTTAGGAATTTCTAGGAAAACTAATGACAACCTAAAATTAAAGATCCATCTAAAACACCTATCACAAAGTAAGGGTAAAGACATTCACTCATTCTCTCTCTCTCTCTCTCTCTCTCTCTCTCTCTCTCTCTCTCTCTCACACACACACACACACACACACACACACACACACACACACACACAAACAGAAGACCAGTAACAGTAACCAAGCTAATTTTTTTTTTTCTCGTTGAAGAGATTGCTGTGGGAAGGCTTGGAGGGAGAAGAGGGAAGAGCAAAATTTACTTATACCCTCAAAATTAAAAGAAGTAATTTTAAAAAATGCTAGAGAATATATCAAAGAAAAAAAGGGGACTCCCAGATAGAAAGGTGGACTAGAAGCTGCCTCGTGTGAGGTAGTGGAGTCGGAATTAGAAAAGCTTCCACTATTCCAAAGAGATAAAGAGCTTTGAAAATCACAAAGGTAGTGACAGACACCAGAAAAGTAAGCCATGCCAAAACCACCTATTTGTGGTTCCCTGGCTGGGAGAGGGAGGGAAGCAAAAGCCTCATCTGAAAGATAAAAGAGTATAGACTTGGTCCTCTGAGAACAGTTAGCCCACAAGCCTCAAACCCAGGTGAAGCCTATAGATGGGAAGTGGAAAGGGATCCTATTTTGTTATTCAGTGTGATTCAAAGACAATGACCATCGTACATCTAAAACTGAACTACCCTGTGTCTGAAAGTAGGGAACAACCATGAGTCAGGGGGCCTGACTTTAACCTGCCACAACCGTGGGGGAGACAGTCCCAGCAATAACTCTAGGGAGGAGGGGATCTAGAACTTGATAAGTCAAAAGTGCAAAAGGCAGGAGGCTCCACTCAGACAGTAAAGTACATAAGGTAAACATAGCCCTCAGCAGCTTGGAACAGACCCTGTGGGCTGAGAATGGCCTGGGAGTTAGAAAGTCCTGGACCAGTGGGTGAATTAACCATGGAACCATCAATTTGCCATCCACTCCCTATAATATGACAAGTCTAAACCTATAACAGTCTAAATGCTATCAGCTGCTTAGTACTTTGGAGATTTTGAAAGTACAAAGATAGGTTCTCCACCTGTTTTCTACAGATCTCAATTATCCCATTCTCAGAATAATTTAGGCATCGCAGAGCATGTAGAAGAATGATTTTGGGGAGGGTGACACACTGAAAAAGCTGAATATGAAGGGAGGCCACTCAGGTGAAGACAGGATTAGCAGACACGGAATCTTGTCCAGTACAGACGCAACACTGGGATAATCACAGGAAGGCAAGCAGACACAAGTCCAGCTGACGATCCACTATGGCTGTGAATATACCTGGCAGTCTGCAACTTTTGAGGATCTAAGGATACACTGCTCCAACATGTCAACTTGTTTTTCTGTGTGTTTGTTTATGAAAAGGTTATTAATAATAACACACACATATAAAATCTCACAAATTGACAGCTGGGGTTACAGGAATTAATAAACACTCCCCGGGAAAAGGAACAAATAGTGAACAGAGCCTGCAGAGTGAAAAAAAATTGTTGATCACATAAGGAAGGTGCAAGTAATACCTACATTACACAAAGAGCTATTAAAATAAGCACCCCAAGCTAAATAATCCAATCAACATTGGGCGAATAGACTAAACAGATAGTTCTCAAAAGAAGAAATACAAATATGCAATAGATATTATGGAAAGTGTCCAAGATCTTTAGCAAAGTAGAAAATGCAAATTAAAACTGCCTGAGACCCACGTCCCTTTAAAAAGAACGGTTATCAAAGGAAGCAAGAGCAAATGCTTGTGAGGTTCTGGTGGCAGCGGAAACTGGTATGGCCACCACAGAAGTCAGGACGGACGTCTCTGAAAAAGCTAAACAAAGAGACAACCTAAAAAATGTGTAAGACCCTATGTCAAACTTCATCTCCTAAAAACACTTAAACTAGGATTATCCTAACTATCCCAGCCAAAGGGCTCTAAGGCAGCCCACAGGAGACAAGTGTTCCATGTTCATCAGTGCACTATTTACAAGTGCTAGGAAATGAACCCAACGTAGATCTCTATCATAGATACAACAAAATTTTATTTCAGCTATTAAAAAAGAAATTATTTGTCAGAAAATGGATGCAACTGGAGATCATGTTATGAAGCAAAATAGGCTAGACTCGGGAAATCTATTAGTATACTTCTGCTCACTCATACGTAGAATCTAGATTTGAAATGGGGGAGGGGTCGTGTGAAAGGAGAAAGGACACCATGAGAGGAAAGGGAGAAATCTTAAGGGAAAGGGGAACGGGTGGAGAGACAATAGAAAACATACTCATGAAAGCAGGAAGGGGGAGCAATGGGAAGGGGTGCAGCAAGGAGACTCAAGGGGTGGATAAATTACAATACAGTAAAGCGTGTGTATGAATATAACATGAAAGAATTCATTACTTTGAAGGCTAGCTTAACAATTAATAAGAAAAAGCATATGTACTGAGCAACAGTCCAAAAGAGAAAGAGAGAGAGAGACAGAAAGAAAAGATGGGCTGGTGAGATGGCTCGTGTGTTTGTTACATAAATATGAAAGCCTAAGCCTGGACCCACATGAATAGCCTGATGTGGCAGAATGCTCACTGAGCAGTTGGTACAGCTCCAAGCTCTGTGAAGATTCTTTCTTTAAAAATGAAGAGCTATAGAGGGCATGATCTCTAGCCTTCACGAACACATGTACATGTTGTCAGATCGATATACTAAAAAGAAATGAGAGAAAAATAGGAAATGGAGAGAGGAAAGGAAGTGTGAGGTGGTGGCACACACCTCTGATGTCATCACTGGAATAGAGGCTGGTCTGTGAATGGGGGGAGGGGTGCAGAAAAGGAAACCGTCTCAGAGGTGAATGTCTAAGTTGCAAAGAAAACAGTAAATATAAGAAAAACTAAGACTAACAATATTTAACAATATTTAAGTAAACAAATTTAGGAAGGTTCAAAAAGCAACAAATAAAATACCAGATAAGTACACAGGAAATAGAAGATAGGTGTTTTAAAATATACTTAGCATTTTAGCTTCTAATTTCAAATTTAAGATATCACAAAAAGTGATTTTATATATGGCTTACATTGAAATAGGAAATCAGATTTTCTGATGGTTGATCACTTGCAGAATTTAAAATCATCATTAATTGTTGGATAGTATTCATAACAGTCCTAAAGAACAAAACATAGGAAGAAGTATTAAATAACAAAGGAAGAAAATTAAAGAAAAAATGAAATACAACTATCACTTTAGCACATCTTTCAGCACACTGTAAAGCCAATTTATCTTGAAAACGTTCCCTAAAATAAGGCTGTATGTAAATAAAATAAAAACCCCTTACCACATTGCAGCTTAAATAACTACATTTCACTTAAATCTTTCAGAGTAGTATTATCAATAAGTATAATTATAGAACTGATACACTTACGAATAAAACTAAGCATCAACACTATTAATAGAGAATTATTCTAATTAATGAGTTTTTAAAATATATATATATACCTTAAAATTTCATATTATGTGAGTAGGTAACTGACATCAAAATGCTAATCTTTTAAGAACATACTACAGTTAGGTGTCAGTTCCACACTCTTAGAGAGGGAAAGCCTCACTATGTAGTACAGGCTAGTCTCCAACTTGCAACAACCCTCTTCACTCAACCTTCTCCTAAATCTGGAGATTAGAAGAAAGGAACACCATGCTTGTCTTTAAATAATATACACTTTCAAATAAAGGCAGCAAGATATTCAGAAACTCGAGTGAAGAATTGAAAGAGCCTTCTTTAGAGAGATCTTCAAAGGACAAGAGTAAAGTCCTGAATAAATTTAAAAGTCACTTTTGTCAAAGCATAAGACTCTCAGGACCTCCATAATTCATTTTGCAGGAAGACACAGACTTATGTGTAGTATGTAATAAAGAGAAATGTTCAGTTTTATAGTAGCAGGATGTTTGAGACATAGCATAAGGATGCAAAGAACCACATATTGGTTAGGGGTAGAAGGCTTATTTAAATATAATGCAAACATGTCAAGTTCTCAGCCAGGCTTCTCTACATTTTTATAGCTACCACAGATAACTCAAGCCATAATGACTATTGTCACAATTCACTACTAAGAACTCAAACATTGCTCTTTCTTGATCACAGAACCTTCCCTCAGATTCTTGGCTTTCTGCTCTAGCCTCCCAAGCCAAAGCAGCTCATTTTAGCCAAACTTCTATGCAGTTCCTATGACAGCATTCCTCAGATGTCAACCCTTACCATCTATCTCTGCCACTATGGGCAGATGTGCGTACTTTTATATTTTTAACTTGCCCTGACAACTCCCCGATCTATGGATGCTTTACCTCTGATGCTTACTAAACATGTACATAAATGCTGTTATACTGATTTACTAAAAGTGGATGGTTACGTTACTCCTGCTTCTTTATTCCCAACACTTTATTCATTTGGTTGAGCTCTTCAGAATGTCTCAGTTGAACTACTCTAATAGATCAGTCCAGAGATTTTTAACCAGTAAGAATAAAAAACGAAGTCATGCAGAATGAAAAGAGTTCCTCAAGTTAACCCAATTTGCACCCTGGTCTAAGCACTAAAATATACTGACAGCTCTATTCCTAACCTGTTCTTCCCCCATGAAAGTCTGTTCCAGATTGATGTAGTTCAATGATAGAATACTTGTCTAGTACTGAGTTTGATCATCAGGAAAACAAGGAAAAAAAAAAAACCACTTCTTACCTGAGAAATAAAATCTATTTTTATCCCTCCTTGTATTTATACCCATTTAAAACACATGTCACATGTGCACCAGATATAGTATGTGAGCAAAACATAGCATAGTAACACCTGTTTTCTATTCCTGCTGTTTTATTCCTTCATCTTACAATCAATCCACAGCAGTTAATGGTTCCCAGATACATTATTCTGTGTCACTTTTCAGTGCCTCAGTAAGATTCAGTTGGAATATAATTTTATGGAATCCATTAACTTGACTGTAAGTTTCACATGAGCTATACTCGTGTGAAAATGAGTCTGTTGACATAACCAGTCATTGGAAATGTGTCACATTGTTTACAAGGTACCAAGCACCATTCTGGGTCTTAATTATTAAAACTATGAACAGAAAGACCATAGTTTATGTGAAAAGCAATTTAAAGGCTACTGTTTGTATTAGTGAAAAAGACATAAATGTATAAATGGATTTATAGTTATACTATGAACATAAAGGAAGAGTAGTTAACAGTCCATAGAAAGAAGAATTGCAATAAGAATGTTAAGTATGAAAGCTTTCAAGTACAAAAGCACTCACAGTTCAAAACTAAGAGTGAAACACGAATTCTAGTTGGTATTTCATAAAAACTCAGAGCCAGGTATCAGGGAGAAGCTGGAATATCGGAGAGAGGAAACAGACCACAGTCAATTCTCACCCAGCCAGCTTCGCGGGGTAAAAGCTATCGTCCTGAGTCCTCAACCTGACCCACTGCCTCTAAAGAATACCACAATGTCTGCCTATGACTGCCTTAAATATCTTCTTCACCTAGTTGTTTTCACTTCCGGGTTCAACTCTGCATCATAATCCTAGAGTTAGGATTAAAGGAGTGAGCTACACTATATGGTTGTTATGCCTTGAACTCACAGAAATACAGAAAGATCTCTGTCTCCTAAGTGATGGGGTTAAAGATGTAGGCCACCACTTGGTCATTAATTGCTGGGATTAAAGGCATGAGTTACCACTGTCTGACCCTGGCTTTACTGTGGGTGAATCTGTTCTCTGATATTCCAGACTGATTTTATGAAATGTAAAATATATCACCACAAAAGATGACCAATATGTGGCCAAAACATAGTAACCAAGAACAAAATGAGATTGGCCAGGAAACAGAAACCTGGTCATGTAGGGTCTTAGGGACTGTCAGGAAATTTGTTTGTATTCCAAAGGCAACTAGAAGTAACCAGAATGTTTGAGCAGTCGTCAATGCATATGATTTACCCTCATAGAATATTATTTGGGAACTCTGTAGAGAATAGATTTGTTGGTAGGGAAAGCAGTCATAAGAAATGAAGGGCATGATCAGACTGCTACTATACAAACTCAGGAGAATGAGCGTGCTCTTGCGCAAAGACGCGAGAATAGACAGAAACAGAGGAAAGCATGTGGACTCAAGAGATACTCTGGAGCATTCAGATACATCTGGTAATAGATTCTAAAGAGAGATATGAGTGGAGAAGGGACATAAAACTAACTCTAGGTTATGCAACATCAAATACTGATGCTTCTTTCTGAGATAGAATACACATTTTGAGGTAGGTTCCCTATATATATAAATACAATCAAGTAATAGTTGTAACCTAAGAAAGTCATAAAATATTTACATGTCGTGCAAGTCAAACAAGTCTGAAGCATGCATACAACACTTAATAAACAATTATGATGGAAACCGGAATGAGGAAATGCATACCTAACTGGAGTGTGTGGAGTAACCACACTTGCCTCTTCATCAGGGTTGCTTTTTCGTGGTGTCCTCTCTGTTTCAAAACTAAATGATAAATAAAGTAACTCATATGAAATTTATAATTTGCATTTACAGGTCAACAAAAGCAGTTATTGATTAGTAATAAAAGATAATTATCATCCGTTATTCAGAGTGTCATTCACATGTTCTCAATAAGGTAAGTGTATGGATATAGACCCGAGTGCTGCTTGTATGCTTTTTCCACCATCATTCCTAAGCCTGGGTCTCTTTCCACAGGTTTACAGCCAAGTGTACACCAACACTGAGTGCAACTTTCTGGGAAGGGGAAGATGTTTTCTGGCTGGAGGGTTAACAGCTAAGCTGTGTGGGATCTTAAAACATTACAGCTCACATTTTTCAGTGCGCCATGCTGTCCAAGGATTTCATTTCTACTTGACAAAACCAAAAACATTTTACTGTGTTTAATTTCTAAGTTAATTGTTTTCATTTCACATTAAAATTACTCTTTATAGAGTCAAACTAACTTTACATATGACCAGCCGAAAATTGTAGTACTCTCAGCCATTCCATATCTTAAGAATCTTATTTGATAAGTCCAAAGAATATTCTTCTTTAATTTTTTAATATCAATAAGGCAAGAGGAGATAAAAATGGATGGAATGAAAGAGACACCACTTGAGTAAACTAATTAGTTCAATCATTTTCTTTTGGTACACATTTAAAACATTATCTAAATAATAAAAAGAAAAGAAAGAAACTCAGAAAATTGTTATAGGACATTATCACTATTTGTTACTAGACTGTATCTTAGAGTGCTATCATGGCACTACATGAAGGCATCTGAGTATAATCTACTATAAAGGATGCCAAGGTCTATAAATTAATACAAATAAATATAGTATATCTGAGTAATTATTAATCTATATAAATCTACATAAAAATGTATTTCAATACACAAAATATATAATTGCAATACCTGTCTATAGGATCAGTCTGAAGTGTTTTATCGTGGTCCAAAAACAGTCTTGCATCTAAATCTTTGTTTTTAAGATAAAGTTCTTCATAGCGTTTAGAGAGACTTTCAACCTCAAAGGAAAAAAATTGGCAAATATCATTTTTGTGTTATTGTTTCTCTTAGGAGACACAAGTAGATTTTACCAAGGAACTTTAGTACAATGTACATTTAATTTTAAGTGAGTCCACATTTAAAATAAGATCTGCCTAAATGTAAACTATAGAATATTACACATTAAAGTTCAATTTTTTACTATTTTATGTATATAGTGCACCTATCAGAATTTAATGTAGCTGGACAAGGATCATCAAATGGCACAAAACAGTGCCGGCAAGACAAACCGTCATCACAAAGTGAACATTTCCTACATAACATGTTTACGACCAAAAACATTTAATATTTTGGATTTTTTTAAATTTTAGAATACAGGCATATAAAAAATGAGTTATCTTAAAGATAACATCTAAGTACAAAATTAATCTATGTCATAGGGACATTATTATATGCATGGCATAAAAGTGATTTTACATAATCTCTTAAAATACTTCTGTGTTCTCAGTAGAATTTTTCACTTGTGGTCCTATCAGTGCTTAAAACAAAATCAAACAGACAAAACCCACACATACATTTCAGGGCTTTCAATTTGAAATTCCCAATCTTATTCATAACTAGTTAACTGCTAAGACTCAAGTATGCCTCATATCCTTCACTTTTAATCTTCTACTATATTCCCAATATAAAATAAAGCCTTTCTCCAAACACAAATTCTCTCAGATAGAGAATTTTGAACAATCTTTTCTAAACCCTTTGGTTTACTCCACTTCTTTTTAGTTTAGTCTCTTCGGCAAGCAGCATTAGCCCAATTAAGAATCCTAATGTCAGGTTTGAATGAGAGGTGCCTCCGTAAGGTTATATACTTTAATACGTGGCTTCCACTTAGTAAACTGTTTGGGAAGAATTCGGAAGTGTGTCACTGGGTTGACCTTTGAGGCTTTAAAAGCCTCACAATTCCCAGTTAGCTCTCTGCTTCCTTTTTTGGATCCAGATGTATGCTTCCAGCTACTGCTCCCCCACCTGCCTGCTGCCTGCTGCCTGCCGCCACACTCTCCACCAACATGGCCAGGGCTCTAATGCTCTGGAACTGTAGCCCCAAACCAAACATTTTCTTTGATAAATTTCCTTGGTCCTGGTGTTCTAGCATGACAACAGAAAAGTAACTAAAACACCTAATTAACGAAATTTTAAAACTTACTCTATCATACCTCTTCAATTGCCAGAAACTATAAATGATTCATTGGTTCTGATCTCTTATTAGAACCATTATTTAAAACCTGGTGTTCAATAGTCTGCTGTGTATTTTAACCTCTGGTGTTAGGGAAGAACCAAGAGTCTTCCACTATTAGACACACAGTCTAGCACTAAATCAAGCCCTTAACTCCTGAAGTGTTTTCTGCCTAGTTTGGTGTATTGTTGTTCCTGCTACAGATAGAACCCAGGACATTTTACATGAAGAAGCAATGTCCTGTCATTTTGTTTTGGTTTCTTGGTGGCATTCCTTCTTCTCCTGAGTCATGAATTAGTGTGAGGAGCATTGTGAAATCAGCAGTGAATCCATCCAGACCTGAGCTTTTCTAGTGGATTTATTACTATTTCAATATCATTGTCTGTAATAGATCTGCTTATATTCTCCTAGACTTTTTCAATTTATTGGAATATTAGTTTTCAAAATTATTCTAATAATCCTCGAGGTTTTTTTTTGGTATCTGTTATGTTTACTTTTCAATCTCTAATTTTATTAAGTTTGGTCTTTCTTATGGCTCATTTGACTCAAAGTCTGTAGATCTCATTTATCTTTTCAAGAATCAACTCTTTGTTTCACTGATTCCTTGGTTTTGTACTGCACATACATGGAGGGAGGAGGGAGAGAGGCAGGGAGGGAGGGAAGGAGGGGGAAGGGAGGAAGGGAGGGAGGGCGGGAGGGAGGGAAGGAGGAGGAAGGGAGCGAGAGAGGGAGGGAGGGAGGGAGGGAGGGAGGCAGAGAGAGAGAGAGAGAGAGAAAGAAAGAAAGAAAGCAAGAAAGAAAGAAAGAAAGAAAGAGAGAAAGAAAGAGAGAAAGAAAGAGAGGAAGAAGGGAAGAAAGAAGGGAAGAAGGGAAGAAAGAGGCTGGCCTCCAACTTAAACTCAAGAGCCTCCTGTGCTCTGGTTCTAGATTGCAGGCCCACCATGCCTGACTCCTCCTGCACTCCCTATTTCCTAGTTTGCCTCATCCGTGAGCACTTTAAGGACAGCAGCTGCGAGTTCATCTCTGTACCCACATTATCTAACATAACACCTGACACAGTGAACACATAACAAATGCTAAGTGAATTCCTAAATTAAGAACTAGCTAACAATCTAAGTAAAAGAATCAACAGCCTAGCTTTCTAATTCTATGTCATCTGATAAATTATTTTTATTTATGCTTTTGAATCTATGTTTTTAAAAACCTTTCTGGGTGGCAGCAGCATACACTTTTAATCCCAGCATTCCATAGGCCAAGGCAAGCAGATTTTATAAGTTTGATGTTAGCCTGGTCTACAGAGTAAGTTTCAGGACAGCTAGGGCCACAAAGAGAAACCCTGTCTCAAAACCAAATTAAAAAAAAAAAAAAAAAAAAAAAAAACAAAACTTTGTTACCATAGAAAAGTTAACTTTACAATTCTACTCAGCTAAGTTAACTTTAAGAAATTAACATACAATAAATTGATTTCAAGAAATGTAAATAATTATTTCCTTTCTCCAAAGTCTCAAATAAACCATACTAATTTTAATTGTATTTTATTTCAAATTACCTCCGGAAGTCCATTAGATGATACAATTCCAAGTGAATTCATAAAAGGGATAAAATTTTTGAAATAAACATTTTTCACCTGAAAAATATAACATTCAAATATATATACATATATATCTAAGAGTATAATAATAACATATATTAAAATTTAAAACAAAATAAAACTTATGTTACAAAAAAATTCCAGGGAATTGGAAAAAACAAGTTTACTACTATTTGTTCCCTTATGACTAAACAGCAGAACTAAGACAGACTACTTCAGCTGCACCTGTCAGCTTATTTGTATGTGGTAATTTTGACTCTAGAAAGGTGAAAAGAAAGCATTTTATATACACGGATAATAGTTACATATAGATACAGATATTCATGCCATTAGTAAAGCCCAGGTATCTTGATAATGGTTCTAATACTTCTTTAATTGCATCTTGCAAACAGATATTCTCACTCTTTCTCAGAGTTGTCAGAATTTCAAAGATACAACATTTCACACATCTAGAGATATGAATTGTAGACAAAATTTCAATAAGTAACCTGTGAGAGAACGAATCTTTAAAATGAACAGAGATCCTGTGCCAGATGTCCTGAACTTTAGCAAAGGCTCAGTGAATGATGAGCAACCAGTCTCTGGAAACATGTTTACTCATTATTATAAGGAAGCGGGGTGCATTATTTCTAAGAATCCTTTCAATTCCAATTCCTAGACTCTAGAAGAAAATAAGTAATTACTATTTATGCATAAGTCTCTCCAACAGTTATTAACATCTGATATATGTTTGGAAAGAGAGTCAAAAATGCTAAACAGAAACTGAATGCTAGATCACTCACACTAACGTAAAACTTGGGTTTCTCGGCAGGACTTTAAACACTAGAGATGTTAGTAAACTCAATGGAACAGAAGAAGAAATACATTTGAAAAAACAGTAAGGACGTATTTTGTTCCTATAAATCAAAAGGTCCTATTTAAAAGAAAATAAAGACCATGCTCACAACAAAGAGTACATGTATTTTCAGACAGACTTTGTATATATATTGCCTTCAACTGTTTTAAAGAAAGGAGAAATTACCTCATCTATATTACATTCATGCTCCTTACAGAGAACTTCAATAATTCTTGTATCATTTTCTAGCTGTTTTGCTATCCGGGAACTCCTGCTCTGACCTCTTCTGGGTGTTCGAGGTGAACCATTCATGGGTATTACAGCTGTTTCTGTAAAAATGGTAAATCAGGTAAGAACAACTGTACATTCCATATTGGTAAAAATTAATGAAATTGGTCTGGGGAAGCAGCTGAGTTTGTAGAGTATTTGCCTAGAAAAGCATGAACCCCTCTGTTCAATTCCCATCACTATATATACTAGGAATGCTAGTACACGCCTGTAATCCCAGCAGTTAGGAGGTAGAGGGAGAAACAAAGTTCAATACCATGCTTGTCTACATAGTGAGTTCAAGGCCAGCCTAGGCCACATGAGATCCTATCTCCAAAATAATTACTTAAAATTAAATAAATTTTAAAATAATGACAATTCTAATTATAACTAAGCCAATATTAAAAATAATCTCTGTAGATTTTTATTCCACTTATTACGGATCACTATATAATCATCAATTTTAATTTATTAATCCCTTTTGAGTCTCCCCTTTGTTTTGTTGTGCTGGCAATCAAATCCAGAGTCTCCATGAATGCTACACAAATGCTCTATCACTGAGCCCCAGCCTGGACGCCTGCTGTGATGTAGATGCTCTTATTAGTTTTTGCAACTCATTTTTCCTTTTACTCCAAATGCCACCCCCAATGTTATATCCCATAAGCCCAGAGAACGCCTGATGAACAAATCATTTATAAATTGTGTATACATGTATTCTACTCAATATACATGATCAAATCTATTTCCTGGCTGATGAGATGGCTCAGTGGCTATCAAGGTTCTCACCCTAGTTGAATCCCTGGAATCCATATACTGGAAGGGAAGAGCTGACTCGGGACACACAATCCTACTACCCCACAAACAAATACTAAGTCAGTACAAATAGTTCTCTATTTTTAGAACCTTAAAATGAATAAGCAAATATTTATGGATTCTGTTTATAAACACAGTATAAACTTTTTTAAGTATTGGCAAATTACAATGTATTACTCAGTGGTTAAGAACACTGGCTGCTCTTCCAGAGAACTCAGGTTCAGTTTTCCACACAGTGGCTCACAGCTGTCTGTCCAGCTCCAGGGACTAGGATGCCTTCTACTGCCCTCTACAGGCCCCTACAGGCAGGTAAGCAGTACATAAGCAAACATGCTGGAAAAAGATACCTACACATAATAAGCACAAACCCCCTACTCCGAGTATTTAAAAAATAAAGCAGGAGACAGTGAGAAGTGGATACTGTTTTATACTACAGATTAAAACCAGAGCCTTCTGTACTCTACCACCAAACTACACCCACAGCCCAGAGGGGCAAGTTTTAGAAATCAATCCAGGCATAGTGAGAGGTGCATGTCTATAATCACAGAGGCAGGAAGAGTTCTGTGAGTTTGAAGGCGGAATGGTCAACATCGTGAGTTTCAGAACAGTATGAGCTACATAGTGAGAGTCTAGTTGTAAAAAATTTAGTTTAGCAACAAATCACAATTTCATGCAAATTCTGATCCAGTCAGCCTACAGAAAAGAAACTTTTATTGAATTTATGAGCTAACTGGAAATATGAACACTTACAGACTATTGGTGGCATTAGGCCATCACTAGCAGTTTTTAGGTGGCATAGTACTATCTTTTTTGGGTAAAGTTTTTATCTTATATACATAAATATACCAGGATGAAACCATATACAAACTGGAGGATTTTGAGAGATATGAGGCTACAGAGGGGTCATAAATTATCTTCTGATAAGTACATGGAGACAAACTACATCTTTATTTGAATCCCCATCAAATAGCTAATTAAAAATGTATTGTCCTCAGTCAATTCGGCTTCTTATGCTGGTTTCTCTCTAACAATGGACTTAAGCAGTGAAGTACAGAATTGAATTATCTGAAGAACAGAGACATCAACCAAGTAAAGTAACACAGTACACCAAGTTTTTATTTTATTTTATTTTGGGAACAGGATTTCATCTTGTAGCCCTAGCTATCCTGAAAACAAGCTGTGTAGACCAGCTTGTCTAGAACTTACAGAGCATGGCCTGCCTCTGCCTTTGGAAAGGGATTAAAGGCGTGCATTATCATACTCAGCTAGTATACCAACTTTTAAAGTTTCAACATTGATACAAACATGTGAGGAAAAAGGCAGGCAAAAGACTGGGGACTTTTGAAGTATATCTACTATATATTTTAACACTTTCTCCTGTGTGTGTAGTTTATGCTAGTTTGTTTTCTGACTCTTCCACCAACATATGTTTAAGACATTGTCAAAAGTCTCCAGATTTCATTTTCCCATGAAGTAACTGTTCACAAAATTGAATTAGGCTTCATTATTCAGCCTCTTCAAAGCACACTTAGACCTGGCATTTTGATCCACTGTTTCCTGTAGCACTATTAGCACCCTTTCAGGAGCTGGTCCTTAGCTAAGCTTATATTTTCTACTGTACAAAAGTCATTTCAAGGTCCTATTTTGTGGTGACCCAAAGAAACATTTCTAGTCTAAGAAATAGAGTTAATCTATACTTATCTTTGCCTAATGCTATTTATACCAGCAATAGTTACTTTTATTTAACTTCTCACACACTAAAATAGTGTCAATTACTATTCATATAGAAAAGTCATTTATGTAGCATACAAAATCCAATACTAATTAAAAACTTAAATTGCTACTACAGAATCCCCCCCTGCCAAAGAGTTGTGGATCACATCTCGGTCTTGTCTTTTGCTCTACTTTACTACAAATCTCCCGCTACGTCTTAAGGGAAACCTCTCCCTAACCTTATCTACTCTTAAAACACATTCAAATATCTTTTCTATTCTATGCTATTGATTGGCCCTCCATTGACACTACAAAAAAATTTTCAATTTTTAATATTTATTTTTAATTATGTGTGTGAGTGTGTATGTGTGTTGTGTTGTGTGAGGGGTATATTTAAGTGAGTGTAGTGCTCAGAAATTCCAGAAGAGGGCACTAGATCTTCCTGAAGCTGAAGTTACAGGAGGCTGTGAGCCACCCAACATGGGTTCTGGGAACTGAACTCAGGTCGTTTGAAAGAACAATATATACTCTCAACCACTAAGCAATCTTTCTAGCCCTTGTTTTAATTCTATTATTACTGTTGTTATTATTATTATTTTGTGTGTATGTACGTGTGTGTGCACATGCATGAGCATGTGGGGGTAGCAGGGCACATATGTGGAGGTCAGAGGACAACTTTAGGAAATCAGTTCTCTGGGCACTGGACTCAGGTTGTTAGGCTGGCACATCTCACTTATAAAAATTTTCATATCTCTGAACTTTTGCTTTGTTTTGATTAACTCAGAGTACTTCCTACTACATTCTTAATTATTTGTCCAATGTTTTATCTTTTTTCTATAATTTATTACTTGAAGGCTGCTGTCTTTTGAATCTGGAAATATCCAGGCCCACATGTAAGTCTTAGTCCCCAGCTTGCAGCTATCAGCAGAATCTAATCATCTCAAGGGTCACTAACGTACACCTCCTGGAGGATAATGGGGCTCCATCGTCTTCCTGGTCTCTTTCAAAACTCCAACAGAAGGTGAACAGTTTTACTCCACTGTGTGCATCTACTACAGGCTGAAAGCAAAGGGACCAATTGACTGTGGACTGGAAACTCCAAAACTGTGAGCTAAAAATAGGTTGATCACATCTCAATAAGTTGTTTGTATCAGGTACTGTTACAGTTAAGCAGAACTGAGAGCAAAAGGCTGCGTCCATTTCTAATCAGCGTCTAATCATCCACTCAGTTTTATGACTACACCAGACCTATAAGACAGTCAATAAACAACTTCTGAAGATGAAGGAGAAGAACATTACATTGTGCAATACTTACTGTATGGTTCTCTGAGTAGTGCAGGAGGTGAGAACTTAATAAAATAGTCAACTACACACAACATTAACTGAAATGAGATTACCAGATCATCTTCCATTTGTAATACTTCTCCTAAAAATGAAAAAAAACATATTTAAATATTTTTAAAATTATATTTATCTATTATTTACTTACATGTGTGTGTGTGCATACATGTAGTGCACATTTGTGAGTACAAGTGTGTGTGTGCTTGTACCATAATATGCATGTGGCAAGCAGAGGACAACCAGCAGGAACTGGTTCTCTTCTTCTACTATGTGGGTCCCAGTTACCAAACTCAGGCTGCAAGGTTGGTGGCAAGTGCCTTTACATCTACTCGTGTCAAGATTCCCATTTTTTAAAGAATAGTTAAGAGATTGGTGCCTTTAAGTAAAAAAAAAATTGTGAGTAATAGTATATCCATATGCTCACTAATTTGTTAATCACTACAGCCATGATAAAGGCTTTTCTCTTTTTTCTAAAAAAATAAAGAATAAAAAATGAGATTTGGCATAAATAAAATTGGAAATTTAGGTAGTGTTAATTTACCCTCAGAACTTTAAGGTTAAGGGTTATAATCATCTATTTTTATTAAAATAACTGTCATTACCATTTACAACATTCACTTCCTATTTTGGTGTGACCTACAGAACCTATCACTTCCAGAAAGCATGATGAAGCATGATGTATGCTAATCTTTCATTTTAAATATTAAAAAGTATTTCATATGCTCAATTTAACCCCCTACTATGTGTAACACTGACCAAACCCATCCAGAAACAACAAACTCAAGCCATGCAGAGGTGGTGGCCCATGAATTTAATCCCAGCACTCGGATGCAGGGGCAGGCAGATCTCTGTGAGTACAAGACCAGCCTAATCTGCAGAGTGAGTTCCAGAACATCCAGGGCTACACAGAGAAACCCTGTCTGAAAAAACCAAAACAAACAAACAACTAACAAAAAACCACGTTGAAAATATAATTATAAGGTCATCTCTAAATAATTATTTAACATAATATTCTAACAGTTTATGTAGCATACATACATATGTAACTTAAAACAGTAAATTTATGTAACATGTATACCATACAACTACAAGGCTATAGAAACAAATGCATATAAAAGGTACCTATATATATAATGTAAATTATGATCAAATCCAGCAAATTTCTATTATCCATGGTTCTATTATTTTTAAGAAAGACATGTAGGGGCCAAGAGACTGCTCACAGTTAATAGCACTTACTGCTCTTGCAAAACACCCAGGTTAGGTTCCCAGCACCCATATGGTAGCTCACAAGTATCGTTAATTCTCAATTTAAAAAAAACAATGCCCTCTTTGGCCTCCAGGAACGAGGCACACATGTGGTGCACATACATACATGCAAACAAAACAATCATATGCATAAGATAAAAAAATATTGTCTAAATGAAGGAGAAGTTTGATTTGATTCACCTTTTACCTTTGGAGTATCTGCTAACTAGTAATAATAACAATAAATATTTAAACTTCCAAAATGTGTGAAAAATGGATAACTTTGTACCAGGTGGATGTACATTTGCAATGAATTCAGTGAAGAAATATCACAGGGGGTGTAAACAACAAAGCAGAAATGTACGTATGGAAAGGTCACTAGGAAACGCAGTCATTTGTATGCTAACTAAAAGTTAAGGATGGTGAAGAATCAAATGAAGTTTGCTATGAGGCATGTCCGAGAAAGAAGAGCAGAGGAAAGCCGGATCGACAGCTCTGCACTCTAACAACACTCTGAAAGGGAGACACAGCAGCCAAGGGCTAGCAGCAGCAAAACCAAATCTGGAGCAGCTCTCCAGGAGCGTGCTCATCAGTTCACAGAGGGGAGAAATAACTGCTACAGAAAATAAAAGGGAAGCAAACCATGATGGCTAGATGCTCAGCAGAGTCTCCATAATATTGTGCTGATTGGGAAAAGAGCCAAGTACAGAATTCATTTAACAAAGAATCAGAACCTCAGAGGCTCATAGCACTTCAGATGAATTCTCTACCCTCATCATTACCTTCTGACTAAAAGTATTGTAGGGCCTGTGTATAGCACACTGTAATTCTCTAGTGAATGAATACAGACTAACCACATAATATAACGGAATAAAGGGAGGGTCTATCAAACTACCTCAAAGAAATCATTAGCCACATCATGCTCCATAAGATGGAGAAAGGCATTCACAAAAGAAAAAGTAAACTCACAAAAAGGGAGAAAAATCAGAGAATCTAACAGGAAGAAAATATTTTTAAAGCAAACAAACAAACAAATAAATAAGCAAGGCATCCTGCAGTGGGTGAACTCCCAGGGCTTGACATTCCAGACAGGAAGATCACTATGTCAAAGGAAGTCTGGGCCACATGTCAAGAACTTGCCTTAAAAGAAATGAACAAACCAACAGAGGATTTCACTGGTCTCAATTTAACAAAAACAAGAAGTCAGGTGAGCTAAGAAAAAACGAGGCACAAATAACCCCATTAGAGAAAGAGTTCAGAGCAGAACAAAAGAACCCACACATAATACAAAGCTGGGGTGGAGCTCAGTGGCAGAGCGTTTGCCTGGCATTCACACAATTTTGGGTTCATCTCCCAGCATTGCCAAGAAGGCAAAAAGAAAAATAATTAAAATAACAGAAAACAGATATGGAAAACAAAACAGCCTGATAAAATATTTGACGAAACCCTAACCAAATAAAGTAACACCTTAAAACATAACGTTATTAGGGTGCTCAGAAGAACAGATGCCCAGTGTAAAAGGAAGCATTGCAAAACAAATGGATGCAGAACAAGACAAATCAATAAACATCTAGTAGAGGTATTAGACCTCAAATTTAAGTTTCGTTTACTATTATTTTCTGCATCTGAGCATTTGTCTGCCATGTCTGGTGCATGAAGGCCAGAGAAGGGTAATAAATGCACTGTAACTGGAGTAAAAACAGACTGTGAGCAGCCACGTGGAATGAACCAGGGTTCTGCTCCAAGAGCTTTAATTACTATGTCTTCTCTTCAGACCTAAGCCTCAAGTTTAAAAAAAGAACTCACTAACATTCAGCAACTAAATGACAAGAGGAAATTAAGCAAGCCTCAGATTTCTCAAAATCAACATTCAATACGAGAAAATATTGCCTCGAGGGACAGAATGACTCAAGGATGGGACACACAGTCAAGTTGTCTCTCAAGTAAAATGTTGTGAACATTCTCCATTAACATGTCAAACATAGAATATGACATCGAAGAGCCTAGATTTCCCATGGGCTGGAGAGATGGCTCAGTAGGTCAAAGTGATTGTTACCAAGCTGAGGTGTACAGGTGTACACATACAGTAAGTAAACAAATGCACAAGACAATGTTAAATCCTTGATGACACAATCCAGCTAGTTAAGAAATGGATCAAAATCAAGAACTCACAGAGGAGCTGTGATAGTGTAGTACTAGTGAGCACAGAATGCAGTTAAACACTGACTGACACTACAAGCATGTAGTAGCTATAGCTGTTGAAGAACAGATAGTACAGTCTTTGAGAGTAAAATGAGAACAGTAGCGTGTACTAGTTACAAAGTGGGGAGAGCAAGGATGCCAAGAGAGACCATCATTATGGCTTTTCAAAGTAGATTACTGTACACTGCTGTGGAATACCCTCTCCTATCTATGGCCGCACCAGCCCAATCTCATCTGATCTCAGCTGCCAAGCAGGCCTTAGCCTAGCTGGTACTTGGAAGAAATCCCTCTTCTCTAATGGTACTGTGATTGTGCAATGGTTTGGAAGAAAAGGGCTTCCACGGGCTCAAGGGACTGGCATTACTGAAGGTGTGGCCTTGCTGGAGGAACTGTGTCACAGGGGATGGGTGGGCTTTGAGGCTTCAGACACTCAAGCCAGGCCCAGAGTCTCATTTTCTCTTCCTGCTGTCTGTAGATCCAAATAGAGCTCTCAGCTCCTCTCTGCCTGCATGGCACCATGCTTCCTGCTATGATGATAACTGTGAGCCATCCAATGCTTTCCTTTATAAGAGCTGCAGTGGTCAGTGCCTCTTCATAGCAATGGAGAGCCTACCTAGGACAGCTGGGATTCGAGCTGTTTTCCGTTAGCACAGTATACTGACTACTCATCATGGTTTCTTTCTAATTTACTAGTCTCCCATCAGTTTCTACTTTCCCAAGTCAGAAGAAGAAAAATATGAGCATTTACCCTGAATCTGACATAGGAACTAGCATCTAACCACTACTCTCCCCTTTTCATTGGATTAACATTATTAAAATAAAAGGCTAAAAACAATAAAGATTATTACAGGAAATATTTTAAGAAAAATCATATGAAGTAACTAAACACATTATAATTTCCACTTATAACTTTTCTTTTGCAAAATTTACATAACGTTAATTTTTAAATAATAAAATTCACTAGGCTCTGACTTCCATCCCCAGCACTGTGGGGGAATAGGAAGGAAAGGCAGAAGGAAAAGACAGGAAATGAAGCATTTATAATAATGCCTCTACCACCATAACCACAAAACTGCTTACAGTTAAGAAGCCATACAGAGAATACAGTGAAGAATACATTAATTGAGTAACATTTTTATGCCATTCCAAAATGAACAATTTAATCATTATATTTGATATATCAGCATGCAATAACATGTTCACTTACCTTTAGCTAGCAAAAAAGTGATCCAAGAAATTTTTAGCACCAACATAGAATTTATTTCAGTAGATATCCTGGTAGACAAATACAAAACAATAAAAAATTAGACACTGACAGTTTTTCAGTTTTACTTTTAGGTGGTTTTAAATTGTAGACTTGAGTTAAATACATGATAGAATGTAACCTTCTTTAATAGCACAATTTATACTTGAACTCAATTTATCTCAGTTCACTGGTGTGCCTACCAAAGTATTTATTCTAATCTAAAATTATATTAAGCTCAAAGTACTTTCATTTAACTGTTTCTAATTACCTTTATACTTGTGATGTTTGGTCTCTCGTTAAGATGAACAATATAAGGCGGGGGGGGGGGGGGGGGGGGACGGACACGACTTAGTTGGCTCTTGAGAATTTTTTCAAAGGATGGCCACTCATTAGAATTAACAAGTTTATTTAAATTGATAAATGCACAATTTGCATTTCTAACAACCATTTTAAAGCTACTGCTTTAATGGGGCAGGAAAATCTCCAGGACTACTTAAACTATTTCCAGAGAAGAACATGGACATACTGTTCTGGCCTATGGTAGAGGTCTTCAAAATAAGTTAGGATTTGTATTTGAGATGGTATGTGTATGTGTGCCTGTGTGCCTTTTCTCTACATATGTGTTCATGTAACACTTGTGTGCCAGGTGCTTGTAGAAGCTAGAGGAGGTCATCAGATGCCATGAACCTGGAAAGACAGACAGTTGTGAGTGACAGTGTGGGTGCTGGGAATCAAGCCTGGGTCCTCTGGAAGAAGGAATGTTCTTCAGCAGAGTCTTCTCTCCAGCCTCCTAATGTAGAATATATCTGATCTTACACAAAAGTACACAGAGCCTTGTTAATAAAATCTCTGTGATGGATCCTCAGTAAGTTTTAACAGATGAGCTGCATTTTCCCAGAACAGTGGCAGAGAACATTGAATCAATTTCCAGCTTATTAGTTCTCTTTTGCAATGTAGGGCACTGCATTTTTAGAACAATCTAAATAAGACTTTATCACATCAACTTACAAAGTAGTATGTTCTTATCATGCAAAGCAACCCTAGTAGTATTAGTATGTCTGAGATTAGTGCAGAAAAAGTGTTTTAGTGAAAAGCAACATGCTTTAAACTACTTACACACTGCTGGGTTGTGTCAAATATATAAGTTCACATGTCCTGAAAGGAATAAATGATTTCATTAATATGATAGCTTCTTTTTTAAAAAAAAAAGTAACTTTTGAAATACTACTGCAGCATGAAACATGAGCATTCTAAACAAGGTCAAAGTATATTTACCCCTACACAGCGACTTTCACACCACTGCATCCTACTTACTAAAAGACTGGCCTCCATCACTCATTTTTAAATCAACACTGATGATAAAATCAGACTCTTGGCTCAGTGGGTAACTAGTGACTGTCTAACTAGGAAGTCACAGATACCCGTATAGTCCATCTTGGCACCACAATCTTCACACTCCAGGAAGTTAAGATGGAAAAAGAAAACCTTGGTTTGATCTAGGGCTGGCAACATTAAAGCTAAATTATTCCACAAGACTAGTATAATAAAAATCTAGAAATTCCTTTTACAAAGTCCTTTTAAGGACAATCAGACTACGTCATTTCCCAACATAACATTATTCATCACTTTCCACTGCCTGCAGGGCACAGTCTGAGCTCACCACCAATCAGACCTCTTCCTACTTTCCAAACATTCAGACTTAGCCATTCAAAGTTCATCCTGCTACTGTTTTTGGTGCTATACACACACACTCACCACATGGTTGGTATGCTTAGCTCCAGCTCCCTCTCGTTTTGCTTGATACATTTCTATTTCTAATCTCTGTTCAATATTTTCTTCTTCTCTAGCTTTTTTCAAAATCACTAGCACTAGTTAAGTTATATGATGTATTACATCATTTCTACTTAAATACAATACTCTTTACAATAGAGCATCACAACAATTAGTTTCTTAAAGTATAGTACATAAAATACATCTTTCATATGACCTTAACTTATGTTAAATGCTGCTATGGTTTGAATGTGAAATAGCCTCAACAGGATCACACTTGAGAAAGAGAGTCACTGGGGAGGCTGTAATAGCCCAGAATCATTTCCTGTTCATGTACTCTGCTTCCTCTTAGGGATGCCCTGCCACCATGATTGCTGAGACTGCTGCATCTTCCTCATGCTGAGAAACTGTATCCCTCTGGAACTGTAGATCAGAATAATTCCTTCCTCCCCCAGATTGTTTCGTAGGGGCTATTTTATCACTGTAATAGCAGTAACCAAGACAAACCATTTAGAAAAATGCTGAATTCAATCAAACAGGTCTATTCTACCAAACTTCTAAACATTTCTCATCACCTTGGTCCTTTGTGACTGTCTAAGGGGATAGAGAATAAAGATACAGTATTATATAGTGCTTCCCAAACAGTTAGTGTCTTTTTTTCTTTTTTAAAAGCTAATATTTGGGCCTATGAGACAGCTTTGCTGATAGAGGTGCTTGCTACTGGGCCTGACTGGGACTCAAATGGTAGAAGGAGAGAACTAACACCTCCAAGTTGCCTCCTTCCTCGACATCTGTGTCATGGCACACATTTGCCACTTGAAAGATAATATTCATGAGAAGCTTATTATGTTTATACAAAGCTGCTGAACAAAAATCACTATGTATTACATCATTTGATATATTAAACATTCAACAGGTATGTAATGGCTATTTTTGGCTGTCAACTTGACTACATCTGGAATTAACTAAAATCAAAAATAGAGGGCACATCTATAAGGAATTTCTGCCTAATTTGAAGTGGGAAAATAAACTTATCATCTGGATCACCTGAGGTAGAAAAACACATCTTACAGATCTTTGAAGCAGATCTAATCTGGACCATGCCTTCTGCTAGAAGCCTATATGAGGACATGAAAGAAGAAAACTTTTACTCTTTGCCTGCTTGCCCTTACTCCTGCTAACAAATTCATTCCTTCACTGGCATTGGAGCTGACTTCCTCAGGATTCCAGAACATACTGGAGACTAGTGGAGACATCCAGTCTTGTGAAGAAGCAACTACTGGATTCCTATTCTTTCCATTTATAGCCAGCCATTGTTGGATTACAGACCACAATCTGTAAATCTTTCTAATAAATCCTCTTTCTATATACAGTTAAAGATTCATTCTATAAGTTCTGTTATTCTAGAAGATCCTGAAATGTTTTAGACATTAGAAAACCAAGTGCCCAATTTATGTAACTAACTTATCCAAGATCACAGATTGAGTTAGAATGCAGATCTATGGACTCTTCTGCACTAAGCCCTACTATATAGTAGCCCTCCCCCTCTCTGGTACAGAACACATCCAACTACTGTTTTTTGATAAAAAGAAAGATTGATGTGAACTTCTACCTTCTGCTATAAGGGCACCTTTGTACTTCATAATACAAATAAGAATCTACACATACTTCTGTAAACAGTTCATCATAAACACACTTTAATGGTTTGTTGAATTGTCCCAGTATAGGTAACAAGTTGGAACAACCCTAAGAGCATGTGAACCCAGCTTCACAGAGAGGTGATAATGAGGGCAAACTGCAGGAGAAGAGAGAGAAGCACTGTCACAGAATCTCACAGTGGACCAGAACGGCAGGGCTAGATTAGAACACTGACTGCTATCGCTCCCATTCTCTGGACAGTTCCTTAGCTATAAAGGACAGGGAATACAGCTCTGAGAGTTAACTGGTAGTTTCTCTGATTGCCAATTCTCTAAAGGAAGCACATCTTGAAGATTCAAATCCTTACTGATCGTTGGTGTTTGTACCAACAGTCATCATTGATGTGGAAATGTCTTTCTGTATGCTGTGAATATCAATCTTTAAATAAAGGAGCTGTTTTGGGCCATGACAGGCACCATAGAAGAAGTAGGAGGAGAAATCAGAGCATAGGTAGGAGAAGCAGGGCAGAGTCAGGCAGACCGAGCCAGAAGCCCAAAGGAGCAACATGTAAGGAGCACAGGTGAGCCACGGGCCACGTGGCAGACAGATTAATAGAAATGGGATGATTTAAGATGTAAGAGCTAGCTAGCAATGTGCCTGAGCCATAGGCCAAAACAGCATGAAGTTAATATAAGCGTCTGTGAGTCATTTCTGGGGGCCTGAGCAGCAGCGGAAGCTGCTAAGGGGTCTGGCGCAGCAGGTCTGTGGGTCTGGGCCTCAGTCTGCCCGGGACCAAGAAACCTCACTACAACACATCATGAACTCTCATATTCCAAGTATGTTTGAAGAAAATTCTATAAAAATTGTTGTCCAGGATCCCACTGACGAACCTGGAAATACTGCTATTCATATTAGCCTTAGGTAACAGGTTACAGGAAGATCCTGAACATTTCAAAACCATCTACATAACTTGTAAAACTAAAACTTTTGAATTTCAATATGTAGTCGTTGCAATATTTTCATCTTTCTCCTCTAAATCTCCTGGCAACTAAGAAATTACCTGAAACTTTTCTTCTCTGCACCTTCCAAACTTCTTTAAGTTATTCTTTAAAGTACAGACCCGGGAAATTCACATTAGTAATCTTAAGGTTGATATAAATATACAGAAAATGTTAGTTTAATGGTATTTCTATTGCTCACTCACTGTTCTCTGTTTAAAGAAAAAGAAGATGGCAAACCACCTAAGAATAATATTCTGTAAAGCATAAGGATCATTTATGAGATTACTCCCTAGCATCCTTTGCTGCATTTCCCTAGTTCCCAGGATATCAACTACAATGTATAAGTGGAAAAGGATATCAAATAGACAACCAGAAAACAGAAACTAGTATCAAATCAAAGTACTGATGTCAGACCTAGAAGTATCCAACTAAAATTATTATAATAGAAATGCAGATGGAGAAATCTTACAGGGCCTCATCCCTAGACAAGTAACTCCAGGAATTAAGAACTGCTGTGAGTAGGAAAAGTGATCTCCCCCAAGAGGGAGCCCATTAGCTGGTTATTCAATACCAAATGGTCGCCCTAAAATCATGTATGTAGAAGTAACAAACACTAAATAGACTCAGCAGGCTGTGATTACAGATGTTGTGTACACGTAACAACAACGAAGAAAATAAAGCAGCAGATTTAAAAGGAAGAAGCAGGTACACAGGGTGGGGTCTGGGAGGAGCCGAGGGAGGAAAGAGAATGGGGAGAAATGACGTCATTATATTTTAATGATAAAAATAGAATAAAATTATCATGGCAAAGAGTGATGACTACTGTACTCCAGATGACCCCCAGCCCTCAAATTCTAGATCTAGAAATAATCTGATGATAATCTTCTTGTTATGTTTATTTTTTAGTTCTAATTTGTGTCGACTTTTATTTTGCTCTTAAAAATTCACTTCATTCTTATTTACATTTACATGTGTGTATCTCGTTGTTTATACACATGTCTACGCACGTGCCCTGCACAGGTCAGAACCTGCAGTTACAGGTAGCTGTGAGTCCCCAGAAGTGGATGCTGGGGTCAAATTCCCACAATCTGCAAGAGCAGCAAGAATTCTTAACCACTGAGGCCACTATCATTTCCTTAACAGTTGGCTCAGTGAAGTTTTTGTTTACCTTATTTATTATGAATGGGAAATCTACACACTCCTGGCAAGCTTCTTTTGAATCGTTTTATTCTATGCACTACTGGCTTTGTTCTTCCCTTGTGCAATGTCACAATCATAGTATATGCTGATTTATATATTTAATACTACAAGCACTTCCTCACAATGCTATTTCTCATCAAAACTGGCATATAATTATTTGATTAGTTAATATTTAAATCTGCTTTTCAAGAGCTTGTTTCAAATTTTCAGAGATCTAAATAATATGACAGAAGTCTCTATACTTTTTCATATTTGGAGCCATAGTCTTATAAAAACTGCTAAGATGATAAATTAAGTGTTATGGAAACATTTAAAGAATTTTAAGAAATTGCTATTTGTTAAACTTGAAAGAAACACAAAAGCACATATGTGTTTTATATATATTATACAAACATATACATACATATTTTGAGGTTCTTAATGTGAAACAGTAGCCTAAGACAAGAAACATTCCAAATGATTGTTTCTAGCACTGAAATATTTTCTTCTCATTTTTTTTAAAGGAGAATCTATATTATCCAAGTACTCTATAATCAGTTCCCACTTCTTAGGTAACTTATTTGTCATTTCTTTTTAATAATTAGAAATTCTTTTCTTTTTCTTGTGCAAAAGAGTCTACTCTTTAAAATAAAAAAGGCAGGGAGTGGGCAGTGGCATTATATTACAATTAAAAACGACATCAAAAAAGCAAAGGCCAGGCCTGATAGTAGACATCTTTAATAGGCAGAGGGATCATTGTGAGTTCAAGCCAACCTAGTCTACACTGTGAGTTCCAGACCATCCAACAGCTATACAGCCACACAGAGAAACCCTGCCAAAGAAGGAAGGAAGGGAAGGAGGGTGGGAGAGGGAATAAAAGGCAAGGCATTGTTTCAAAAGTCCTAGGGCATATCTAGAAATGTTGCAAGCCTATGATCCCAGCATCCAGAAGGCTGAGGTAGGATTATGAGTTCAAGACCAGACTAGAATGGCCTGTCTCAAAGTAAGTAGAATGGGGGGGGGGTATGTTGGAGATGTAGCCTAGAATCTATGGGTTTAAGGTTAAATTGATATATATGAGACTCTCTCTCTCTGTGTGTGTGTGTGTGTGTGTGTGTGTGTGTGTGAGAGAGAGAGAGAGAGAGAGAGAGAGAGAGAGAGAGAGAGAGAGAGAGAGAGAGAGAGAGAGAGGAAGAACAACTACTACAATAACCACCCACAGCCCAACCTTTGGGGCCTTTTACCCTCCTTTTTTATTTACGTCCATTATCACAACTCTCAGGTTTTAGTAACACACCAATTAAAAGCAAAGGCAAAGAAAACAGGTGCCTCTGTGAAGACACCCTCTGTAGCTGTCCCCATGCTCATTCACCCCAAAGCATCTAAGAACACCCCACCCTTATATTTTTGAGATAGGACCTCTTTATGTAGCCATGACTTTGTTACTTGCTCACTTACTATGTAGACAACACTGGCCCACACTCACAGAGAGCTAGCTGCCTGCCTCGCCACCACGCCCAGACCACACCCAGCCTCCACTTTTCTCCTTTCTTTTTATCTTCTTATTACAAAGTTTCTCAGTTAGCTAAAACATTACTTATCATATGTTCTTGGTCAAATGCATGAACTCCAAAACAAATAGTAATGGATATGTCATATTAAGGACTATAATACTTGAATTAGAAGACTATAATTTGTATTAAAATTACATTTAAAGAAATGTAAGCCAAGCTTAATCATGATTTTCCAGGTGAACAATGCTGGTGGAGTCTTCTTGACTACTACTTGGAGCACAGATCACAGCACAGTAACATAGGTTACATATATACAACCTTCCGTTGACAATATGATTTCTTTCTAAGCTGGAAGAAGTTAAAATTTAGATCACTATTCAGAACTACAAGTTCTACTAGGCAAGATGAAAAGCTAGCTCAAAGTCTGAAGAAGCAAATAACAGGAAAGCCTCGTAAAAGCACTTAATTTTGGGCTAGCGTTCAGAATGTTTATAAATAAATAAATTACCTAAGAATTAATAAAGAATAATAGCAAAAGGGATAAGGCTTTGGGATAATACTTAATACTTTCATTAAATACATAAGTGCTCCCAGATTAAATCTGACTAAACAGTAATGGGAAAAACTGGGTTATGAAAATATAAACAACAAGTGAACGCTGAAGGCTAATAAACCTTTTATCTTACCGTTCTAATTTGCTGTAGAGTGCACATAACACATTGTACTTATTCAACAGTTTTGACATAGCATTATCAACTTTGGTACTGGTATCAATTTCTTTTAGTAAGTCGAAGAATTTGTAGACACTATAAAGGACAGAAAAAGAATGCATGAGTGGCTATGAAAATTTATTTCATTTTCAGAGCATATATATTTCAAAAGATTACCAGCTCTACACTAAATCACTGCATGTCCTTTGGAAGTGTTACGCTTATTTTGCACTTTACTAAAAGCTACCCATCCCCAATATTTACCTACTCCTGTCCATATCTACTTACAATTAAAAACACAAGAAAAGTAGGGGCATAAAACGTATGCATATTTGTTTCTAAATATATATGCATGTGTTTTTATTAAATTTATTTTTAACTGATGCATAAAAGTCTAAGAATTGTACATTTCAGGGGAGAGCCATGTGATGTAAGCACTGCATAATTAGGGTAAGCATACCTATCTCCTCAGACGTTTATTACTTATACATTCTTTTCAGAGTTCTAAAACACACTGTACCCATCTGTATCTGCACGTTTTTAAATAAGTTCCCACTAATTCAGTCAATCCCAACACAAAACCATATAGTTCGCTCTTGTTCATCCATTTTCATATTCAAAAGCTCTGTTCTAGTTTACTTATTCTTTGAACAAACAGCCATCTTTCACCCCCAAAACCTTCTATTCCCCAACAAGGACACTTCCCTATTTATATATACTTTCTATATGCACATGTATTTATCTGTACATAGCCTTTGATTCCATACTTTATTTAATGGTAATAAGAAAAGTACTATAAAATGTAGTAATTTAATCTACTTAATTTAACTAAAACACCAATTATATTTCATTATAGATTATCTCATTTAAGAAGAAATGCATTTATTTACTAATCTGGTAAAATTATTTACTGCTGTGTTTTGTAAATATGCTACAAAGGCTATAATGTAAATATACTACAACGAAAATAACAGAAGTCCTGTAAGTTCATTTAAAACAAAATCTGTTAATTACTTGAGAACAAACTAATACACTTTTTAAAGTTCAGAAAAACATGCTAAGAAATTTCTGGGTCAGGTGTCATAATCAACACTGACTATATAGTAATTTTTAAATGTATGTAATTAAAACATCTATGCTAAAGTCTTCAAGTTAAATAAGCCTTACCTAAATTTAAGACAGACTCAGTAATTTTTAAAAGACTTATATTTGTTTCCTTCTGGTTGTGTGTGCGTCTTTGTATGGTATGTACAGAGGCCATGGACACCAGAAGACCGGGTTCAGTTCCTGGCCCTCAGTGATGGTTCCCACCACTGTAACTCCGGTTCCAAAGGAACTGCTGCTTTCTTCAGGCACTGCATATGTTGCACTTACATGCAGGCAAAACATAAAATAAAAAATAATAACTTCTTAAAAAAATAACCCTGACAACTCTATCAGAGAATGGCAATTCACTATTTGACCCAAATCTGTCATGTCTAATTATTGTTAGCATTTCCACCAACTTCTTAAAAGTGTACAAAAACTTTAGAAGCCCATTTTACATGGCAGAACTTTCCGGCAGTCTTTACCTGGTCTCGATGGTTTTCTGCAGCTCAGTAAAGGTGAACGGCATCTCATCCAGATCAACTGCTGCAACAAAGATGCAGATGCCCCAGAGCTCCTTCTTCTTCTGAGTACATCCTTCCTAGGAACAAAAAGTCATCCACACACTGAGTTACACGTGACGTTTCTCACCAAACACAAAATGCATCTTTAAGTTCTTATACTGGCATATACTTGAAAATATTTCATTTTATATTACTGTACCAAACACTCTAAATTTAAATTATAGAGAAAAATTACAAAGAGAATTAAAAAGTTAAACCACTTTGAGAAACTCAAGAGTCAGTCAGTTCTTTGAAACAATTTCAGTAATCCAATATCGTTAAAGACATATTAAAAGATTCTAGGATTTTTAACTTTTTTCCAGGAAAAAAGCTGCTGTGCTTATCAGAGCATACTTCTTTTGCTCTAATCCATCCATTTTTATTTCCCTTTGTTCATTCAAGTATTTTCTGGCCACCTGCACAATAGATTAGATGCAAACCTCACTTAACAGGAATTAAAGGAGACTACATTTAAAGCCTTGAACATTTGTCCAGCACACACTTAGTAATTGATGGCAAATGGCTAACACTGTAAGCAAATTGTTTTTTCAGTATTATCCTTTCCCCTCAACAGTATATGCCATATTCTAAATGTATATCTCTTGTAGGTAAACATCTTGATAATATTAGGAAAAATGATTATCAAGTGGTCTAATAAGCAGGTAGAACTATTTACTGAGAGGACCTATGTAAGACACACTTTGCACATTTGGAATCTTATGTATCAGCTGAAGAATCAGAGTACAGGACTAATAAATGATTATAGATAATAAATGATTCACCATTATTCAATTATAAACCTTTCCTCAATATAAATACTGCAAAATATAACTATAGATCTATAAGAGTAGTAGAGGTAAAGAGGAATTACAATATTAATGGTTAGTAAAAAGAAGACAAGTGAATACCAATGATAAACTGTAAAATGGTGTGACTATTTTGAAAAATAAGTTTGGCCTGTTTCTATAAATTTAAACACATACTTCCTACACCACTTAGCAATTCAACTCCCAAAACTCATGCCAGAAGAAATTAAAACACTGCTAACGAATGTAGCTCCAAACTAGAAATAAACCAAATATAGTAAAAATAGAGCCAAATAGAAATAACCACAGGAAACTTTATCAACAAACTATCACAGAATTATGCAACAGATGCTATTAACATAAAGGGAAAGTCCTAACAAATATAGCAACACAGATAAGCCAAAATCCTTACAGTGAGAGTCACACACAAAAAATAAATGCTAGACACAAGTTTACAGTTTCATAAAAGATAAAAGTTGTTGGAAGTTGTTTGCTTCCACAATAAGTAAACCCCTAACCCACACTTTTTGGAATTTTTATGCTTACTTATACTTCCTGTTTGCTTCTTTGCTTCCAGCCACCTACCTCTGTTGAACATTACTTGTCCTCAATAGACCTGCCTATAGCCACTATAATCTTTTCTAAGAAAACTCTTGCACTCTTAATAACTAAACTGCTAAAATTTATTATATTGCTTATTTATTTTTTTAAACACCAGCAAAAGGTTTTTGTGTGGTGCTGTGGATTAAAACCCAGACATCACATATACTAGGCAAACAAACTTTCAAACACTGAGCTATCTCCTCAGCCCTAAGAACTCAAATTTTATTAGAATATAGCCCCCACTGAACTATATCCTGTGGCCATTATGCATTCTCTTCTCCCTCCCTCCCTCCCTCCCTCCCTCCCTCCCTCCCTCCCTCCGTGTGTGTGTGTGTGTGTGTGTGTGTGTGTGTGTGTGTGTGTGTGTGTGTGTGTGTGTGTGTGTGTACACGCTAGAGGTCAACTTTGGCTACCTTACTCAATTGCTCTCCACTATCTTTTAGAACAGGGTATCTTACTGGCCCTGAAGCTCACTGTTCCAACTAGACTGGCTGGTCAGTTGATCTGTTTCTGCTGCTGCCCTCACCCAGCACTTTCTGCTTGAGTGCTGGTAATTTATGCAGGTCTTCATGCTTATACAGCAAGCATTTTGTCCACTATCTCCAAAGCCTTTCATTTTCTTAATTGATACATTTCAAAGAGTATAAGTTTTAAAATTTAACTCAATTTGTTGTCTTTTTTTTCCTCTTTTATGGCTCATGCTTTTAGTGATATAGTTTCACAATGATTTTTTTATATGTCATACTCCATAGAATTCTAGGTCTAGGACTCATTTGAACTAGCTTTTTTGGTTTATTCATATAAAAAGGTTTTTATATATATATATATTTACCACTGCTTGCCCTCCCAGTCCCTCCCAGTCCTCCCTCAGCCTCCCCCACCCCATCCCCCCACCTGTTCCCCCGAGGAGGACAAGCAGTCCCAAGGTGGGTGAGTTCAGTCTGGCTTATCCAGCTGAGGTAGGTCTGAGTCCCTCATCCCAGTACTAAGGCTGAATTAGGTGTTCCTCTGCAGGGAATGGGCTCCGAGATGTCAGTTCATGCACAGGAACCTATGACCTGATCCTACTGCAAGAGACTCCACACACTGCCCACGGCATCTGACAGTCGTCTACCTTTCGGGGTTTAGTTCCTTTCCCTGGAGCTTCCTCAGCAGTTTGAACTAGTTTTTATATATACATATTATAAAAGAAAACAAACTATTGTAATTCACATTTATCGGTGACCCACATCATGTTTGCAAAGGTTGGAGTATAACTTGGCAGAAGTCGATACTCTCCTTCTACCCTGTAGGTTCCAAGGATCCAACTCAGGCTGCCAAGCTTGGCAGCTTTATCACTGTGCTATCTCTCAGACCCTGCAAATGAATATTTTACAACTAGATACACAGTTACTTCAGCTTCGTTTGTTGAAGGAATAGCCTTCCTCTACTGAATTACTTTGCACCTCTCTAGAAAATGAACTGACAACAAAAACATGGTCTTTCTTTACTCCACTGATCTCCCTACCGCTTATATTTACACCGATACTAAATGTCATGATTATTGTCGCTTTAAAGATTCTGGACAATTTTAGTTCGGTTTGATTCAAGATTTTTCTATCAATCCCCAAGGAGGGCTATACTTTTAACTCAGAATTTTCATTTCTATTTTAATGATATGGCTGGAGAGCTATACTTACCTAATTTCTCCCTTCCACCTACTTCTGTGAGCCTCTTTCCTGGCCTTCTGAAGTGCTCTGACATCCTCTTCTCCTGACTAACAGCATTTAACTTCAGGCCCATTTCCACCCTTCCTTTAATAAGCTCCCTTCCCAGTCCCACAGCACTGCCATTCTCTCCAAACACAGCCTACCCTCAGTCTGCTTCCCAACTTGGTGGCTCTGTAAAGCTGTAGGCCTTATTTCCAATCCAATTTACAATCTAAATCTAAAACCAGTCTGAGTTTTTGTTTGTTTTGTTATAATTCCATAAATTTTACTATGAAAATTTCACAAATAAGTTTTTTTTCTTGAAAATTGTAAGAAGAGGGAAGGAAAAATGGATGAGTGGTCTAGAGCATATACCACCCTGGCAGAAAATTCAAGATTAGTTCCCAGCACCCACATCAGGTGGCTCATAACTATTGATCTGACACCTCTGACTTCTAATTTCCATGAGCACTTCCACTCATGTGCACATACACACAAGTACAGATAATTTTAAAAAGAAACACTTAAAATTATTAAAAGGGGGCTCAGAATAGCACTTTTAAAATTATTTGAACAAAAATTAATAATTTCTCATTCAAAACAACCACAGATAAAAAGGTAAAATTTGTGGAGAAAAATGAATAAACACTTTGCAAAATTAAAAAAAAAAGAAGTACCTGTCAAAAACCAGATTCTGAATATGCTAAATCTTAGAATGTCAACAGAAGGATATGTTGTTAATATGTGTCAAGATCCTTAGAAACCTTTCATTGTACAGCTAAGAATTCATCTAGCAAAAACAATTAGAGTTGGATCAAGATTCTTGTAATAGATGTTCTAGTAGTTACTTACTATCTATCAACATATTTCTCAATATGTTGAGAGAGAGAGAGAGAGAGAGAGAGAGAGAGAGAGAGAGAGAGATAAGATACTGAACAGAAAACTCAGTATACTGCCCTAACCAGTAGCGAACACTTAAACATCTCAAAACGAATAGCTAAATAATACTAAAGCTGCATTATAGAAATCATAAAATCCTAAAACAGCTCAAAGAATAGCATAAGCACATGAAAGATGCCCAAGATACAATGGTTAAGTGGGAAAATGAACTACTAAACTGTTTGCACTTCTTTATTTCAATTACATAAAGACAAACCAAAAGGTAAGAAAAGTAATACAGCATCTCTAAAGTGGGTTCTTATCTCTAGAGCTATTAGGCTCATAAACAGTTTTAATTTCTTCATTAATTCTAAACATATATTAACATTATCTGCAAAATAGATGCAACAGTAAAAACTGCCAAATTTATAAAGAGCAGCATAGAAAAATTAGAAATATATGACAAAATTGTAAAAATATCAAAACTTCAATGATATATTAGCAATTTAAATCAAAATATACAACCAACATTTTACATGGCTATCTATTGTGCCATCATTTGGTCATGTTCATTTGAAACACTCTAATGATAAACCCAAAGTAGTGACAACTTCTTTGAGCTTACTTTTTGACAATATTCTAGCTTATAAAAGAGCTCCACCAAGTGGTGACAATAAGTAACTTGCAAACAAAACTAAAGCATGAGAAAATTACAACTTAATCTATCAGAATATAAATCTGTGAATTGATTGCAATTTCGCAAGTTAAAAATATCTTCCTGGGATGATGAGATTGCCAGTGGTAGGTAAAGGTGCTCATGTCCAAGTTGACCACTTGATTTTTATCCCCAGAACTCATATGGTAGAAAGAGAAAACTTACTCTTAGAAGCCTCCTCTCACATCCACACTCATGTCATGATACATGTGCTCCTTCACATACACAATAAAATTTAATAAAAAACAGAACAGTATTCTCAACAGCCTATATTTTTAAATAAAAATAGCAACTAGAAATATGTTGAAATATGCGAACTCCAGTCAAAAGTTGCACTAAGTGTTAAGTGTGCTATAGGAAGTCTTCAAACAGAAGAGCTACTCTCTTCTGTGCTTGGGTTTCCTCTTCACCTATGCTTTATAAGTGAGCAAAAGAAATGAGATCCTAATGTGTCAGGAAACCTCCTCCTACTTGTACAGGCTGAGCTGGCAGCAGTCAGTATTAAGAACATTCTTGGATGTACAGATGATACAGGAATGGCAGAGTCACAAAGAAAGGTCAGAGCTAACCTGCCTGACTCAAACAGATCAGCTCTTTTGATAAGACATGCTGGGGTAAATACCAGGTGAATCAACCATCTAGTTACAGAACACATTTGAGGGGGCAGTTAGCTCTACTCCTAGGAAAACATGTACCTGGCAAGTAAAGTTGTACCTGGTCCTATGCCCAAAAGATGAACAACCAAGATTCCTTTCCTAAAGACTGAATATTGCCGGGCATTGGTGGCACATGCCTTTAATCCTGTTAATTGGAAGGCAGAGGCAATCAGATGAGTTCAAGGCCAGCCTAGTTTAGTTCCAGGACAGCTAGGACTGTTATACAGAGAAACCCTGTCGAGAAGAGAGAGAGAGAGAGAGAGAGAGAGAGAGAGAGAGAGAGAGAGAGAGAGAGAGAGAGAGAGAGAGAGAGAGAGAGAGAGATAAGATAAGATACTGAACAGAAAACTCAGTATACAGCCAATCTAAGCTCCTCCCTGGACTGTGACTGACTTGCTTGTTCATTTTTCTCTAACTCAAAGAAATTTATGAGTATCTTGAAGGCAGAAAAAAAAATCTAATTCCTACTGTACCTTTCAGAGTCTAGTGCACTATCCAGCACTAAAACAGCACTAAACACACATTTTTAAAAAGTTGTAGCAGTGTCTATGCCTTAATATAGAATATAAGAGCTTTCAGATTTCCTTTCTTATTTTTTCCTTAACATGATCAGAGAAGCAAGTAGCAACAAAGTCAGTCAAGAAGTCTGTTGATTTTACCCCGGTTTCAAGTCTCATCCACACACTGATGGCAAACTAGTATCACCAGCAAAATAATTCACATTAATAAATGATATTACAGGCTTCATTTTCTACATAGGTAATATAATTGGCCTAGAGTTTAGCTATAATATTCATTAGTGATTTTAAAAATATCCAGCAAAGTATAAATTGAGAGGTACTTCCTCAATTTAATAAAGAACATCCACAGAATATCAGCTGTTAAGTCAATGATAATCAAGCTACAATCCATAGAATCCCAGAGGTTAATTAAGTGTAGAATACGGAACTAGATGGGGCATGGACAGATCTCCCTAGGAAAAGGAAAGAGAATAGTTATGGAGGGGGTGGGGTGAGACAGGAATAGGAAAATCAAATGTAGAGGGGATTAAAAAAGAAATATGGACAGAGATAGCTAAAATTAAGGACCATTTGAGGGGTAGTATGGAAACTAATGTAGGAGCTTCCTAAAATATATACAGATATGAAGGTGATCGAAATGAAATTGCCAAATAACAGAAAAGATAGCGCCTCAACTGGACATCGCTTGTCATCAAATGAAACTTTCAGTTTCAAGATTGGGTTGTATTTAATTTTATTGATGGCCAAAGGGGTCCCATGGGAACCCCCAAACAACCCAGACTGTTGCCAAGACTACAGGTCAGTTTATACTCTCCACAAACTGACAGCAAAGCCTCGTTGCTGAAAACAAAACCTATACAACTCATGGAACACAGTAAAGTTAAGCTGCTACCTAGAAAGAGCCTTTATCCCTACATTCTAGCATATTTGGTAAAGCCAGGCACTTAGCACACTACCGAAGGGGAAGCATAAACACCAAGCCAGCCACAAACCCTTTGACCTACAATGGTGTCCTACCTGCAAGATATGATGGTGCAATGGTGACACAATGTCTGTGGGAATAACCGACTGATCTCTGATTTGACTGAGGGCCCACTCCACGAAATGGAACCTATACCCAACACTGCTTGGATAATCAGGAACCTGAGATTCGATAGCCCAAGGACCTTCTATAAAACCTAGCAATAGAATGATTCCTAATGACATTTTTGTCATAGTCGTGGATTGGTGTCTTTCTCAACCATGATCAAAGAGGCTTCCTCACGCAACCGAGGGGGAAATGCAGAGACCCATAGTCAAATACTATGCAGAGAGTGAGAGACCTCAGAACACTCTGACCTAAACTTGATATCCCCATCAAATTCTTCCCCTCAGGTCTCTGGGAACCCCACAGATGAGGAGGCAGAAAGAATGAAAGAGCCAGGTGGGATAGAGGACCAAGAAAATAGGACCTTCTAATCAAGACTATCAAGGCTCACGAATCACAAAGAATGCAGCAGCATGCACGTGGTCTGCATGCATCTGCACCAGACCCTCTGTGTATATGCTATGGCTTCCAGTTTAGTGCTTTTGTGGAATTTCTGAGTGAATGAATGAGTTGGTCTCTGATTTGTGTGCCTTTTGTTGGGCTGTTTCCCCCAGAAAAGATGGGGCCCTGGAGTTGAAAAGTGGACACAAGCCCCCATTCCTAACCCAGACATAATCTCCAATTGATAACCACTTGAAAATAAAAATTTAGTTTCCTGCAAGAGTCTCACCATGGAAACAAACTATTCTTATGGGCAGGCTGCACACCCAACAGTAAATGGACAACAAGGAACTCAACATCATCACTGGAGGCTCCTTGTCTCAAATGTCATGGCCAGGCTTCTCTTTTCTTTCTTTTGTTAAATCTTATTTTTATTTCACTTTGCTTTTTCTCTTTTTATCCTATAGGTCCTTTGTGTATATATTATGGCTTCTAATTTAGTGTTTCTATGGGATCCTGAGTGTGTGGATGACAGGCCTTTGTTTCCTGTGCCTTCTCCTGGGCTCTTTCCCTTCTGTTTGTTTTGTCCAATTCTGATATGTTAGTTTTGGTTTTATTATTATCCCTTCTAAGCCTGTTTTTTCCCTAATGAGAGACAGAAAGAAGTGGGTCTGGATGGGAAGAGAGGTGGGGAGGAACTGGGAGGAGTGAGGGAGACCCTAATCAGGAAATAATATGTGAGGAAAATGATCTTCAATAAAAGGAAAAAAGTATTCGCAGAAAATCTACAGCTAACATCATATCATGAGAGGGTAGAAACATGATTCTAATATTATCTTTACCACCCACTGACATTATACAGGAAGTCCTGAATAATGCAGTAAAATAAAAATAAATAAATAAAACATTGCTTAGATTGAAAAGAAATAAAAATGCCTTTGTCTAAAATGACTTGATCATTTATACGAAATCTCAAAAGAATCAACAGACTATGAGATCTATTAAAGTTATAACAAGGATACCAGAGACAAGGTTAGTGTACAAAACCTAATTGGTTTGCTATATCTTAACAAGAAGCAACAAATGGACTCCAAATAATAATTTTTAAAAATACAATTAAGAACCAAAAGGTATGGTGGCACATGCCTTTAATCCTTGATTTCTGTGTGTTAATGTTCAGCCTGGTCTACATAATGACTTCCATACCATGTATGTCTACACACACACATACACACTTTATACAGAACATCCAAAATTTGAAGTTATACATAAAACAGCCAATAAAGTAAATAAAAAAACATGAGGGAAGTAATAAATCTTCAATAAAAATATAAGAGAACTAAATAATCAAAAAGATCAAAGAAGTTCAAAGATAGGAAGACTAAATGTTGTCAAGATTTTTCAGTGTTCTCAGTTTGAGCTATAAATTCAATAAAATTATTCTAATGTTGACAAGGTATTGTAGTTTGGATTGAAATGCCCTCAAAGAGTTCATGATTTATGATGAAGTTCAACTGTTATGGGATTATGTTCTGGTATGTTGTAAATATCTGTCCTTCCTACTGGTTTAATAAAACTCTGATTGACCAAAGGCAGACAGGAAGTGTGGGCGGGGCTACCAGACTAAGAAGACTCTGGGAAAAAGAAGAACAAGATAGACATCAGCAGATGCAGAGGAAAGAAGAATGTGGCTGCTCTTTGATCTTGTCAAAAAAAATCTCAAAATGTTTTACATTGATATAGATTTTGGTTTACTGATACAAATTTAAGGTCAATTCTCTTATGCTATATATATTTTTCTACTCTTGTTTAAGATATGTTTATGTAACTGATTTAAAATTCTAATATATAATTAAGAAATGCATGTTAGCTAGATTTTTTCGGTAATAAAGATATAATTCAATTAAATAATCTTCAAATACTTCTAAGACCTATAAAATATGGCATTTAAAATGTTTTAAAAACTTAAGCGTTTTCTAGACAGTGAGACAGATATACTCCTAGCAACACCAATTTACTTCAAGAGAAAAATAGACATCAAAGAAACTCCATATAGAGATTATTTATAGAGTTTATAGATTATAGAGTTTCTTTGTGGCATCGGCTAGCCACTAGACATAAACCTGTTCTTATATTGACTGTTTGACAGTATGCTGTTTAAATTGGACATGCAGGTTCTTCAAGACTCGAGGAGAAGCAACTGATCAATAGACAGAAAAGATTTCCTGCCTCACTGAGATGAAGAGAGACTCTGGGCCTGTAGGCTGAAGATGGATGCCCCAACTTTATAAAGGAACTTTGGGTGACTGTCCAGGCAGATAGGTGTCATCTCTGTCATTTCTAGATTTTAAAAGTTGTTTGTACTTCCTGTTTACTTAGGTAAATATATCCTTCTATAATCTTTGATATAGTTAAAGATTAGATAGTTATAGATATAGTTTTTCTTAGTCATTTAAAAGGTATTTTAGATATGAAACTTTAGATTCATAAAGATAAGGTAGATGATAAAATATTTTCTTTAATTTTACTAAATACAAATAGACTAGATATTGTAACTATAATTCTTGCTTAATAGCTTTTTTGTTATATATAATTTTGCTATGTTAAAATTAAAACCTTCCTTTTTGATTAGACAGAAAGGGGGAGGTGATGTGGGAATGCCTTTCTGTATGCTGTGAATCTCAGTCTTTAAATAAAGGAGCTGTTTTGGCCCATGACAGGCACCATAAAAAAAGTAAGAAGAAAAATCACAACATATATTTTTAAAAAAAGACATAGTCAGAGACAGACTGAGCAAGCCACCCAAAAAGAAGCACAGGTGAGCCACAGGCCACGTGGCAAAAAAAGATTAATAGAAATGGGTTGATTTAAGATATAAGAGCAAGCTAACAATGTGCCCGAGCCATAGGCCAAAAAGCATAAACTTAATATAAGTTCTGAATCATTTCTGGGGGCCTGAGCAATTGCAGGTGGCTAAAGGGTCTAGGGCTACAAGTCTGTGAGTCTGGGCCTCTGGCCACCCAAGACCAAGAAACCTCACTGTAACATGAGGCTAAATTGAAGAGTTTTAGGTTGATGGTATTGGCAGATATTTCAAGAAAGCTTAGTATTTATGCTGTCCCTTGGTTATTACTGGCTTACTTTTATGTATATTTATAATAAAAAAGCATGGAAAAATAGAAAATGTAAACTTTGAGGTGAAAAGAAACACCAGGAAATATAATGTTGGAGCAAAGTCCAGGACTGAAGGAGATTTTAAAATGTAAAGAAAAGCCTGATGACAAATGAAATAAAGGAACTGTTGACCTCAGGGCAAAACTACGCCCAACTAAGGTTCCAACTGTGAAAAGGAACTAAAGAAAAGCTTAAATCGTGAAGGAAAACATCAACGACCAGAAGCAGATAGAGGTGTAATTGACTAAGGGAGCACATGGTTCCGACTTTAGAATCAAGAATTAAAAGGGGAGGGTGTGGAATCCCCCTCAGTGGCTAAGGAAAGACTGAATTCGGCTGTGTCAGGGTGTCCCTGCATGGAAGCCCAGAGAAACTGTGAACGTGAAGCCTGGAAACCCCAAGATGTTGGAGATGCCAGGATCATGGGATACCTGCCACAGAGAGCTTGTCAGGGTATCGAACCAGCCCAAAAGAGAGAAGTATGTTGCAGTAAACAAAGCTAAATGTATTTAGGGATCTGAAGAGCACTCTGACATCAGACATGGACATGCAGAATTTGGAGATTGCGCTGTTGGTTTTAGTACTTTGGTCCAGTATTTCCTCACTATTTGCCCCTTCTTCCCTTTTGAAATGTTAATGTCTATTCTGTATATTGAAAGTATGTGAATGGGCTAGAGATGTAATACAGTGGCAGAGTATATGCCCATCATGCACAAAACTTGGATTCAATCTCCAATAGCACACACACACACACACACACACACACACACACACACACTTTGCACAAGCTTGACATGGTAACACACACTTATAAGACTGGGGCAGGAGAATATAGGAGTTAAGGCCAGATTGGGCTTCACAGTGAGTGAAACCAGCCTGGGCAATTTACCAAGATCCTGTCTAGAGACAAAATACCTGGAAGCTAGGGAGATGGCAGAGTGAGTGAAGTAATTTGCCATGCAAACATGAGAACTATAGTTTGATCTCCAGAACCCACACTAAAAAGCCAGGCATGATGGTACATGCTTGAAATCCCCGTTCTAGGAAGGTATAAACATAGATTCCTGAGCTTACTGGCTATCCAGTCATAGCCTAATATGTAAATTCAGGCCAGTGAGAGACCTGTCTCATAAAGGTGACAGAGCCTAAGAAACAATGTCAAAGGTTGACCTTTGGCTTGCATATGAACATATGTGGGTACACACATCTATGCACACACATGCATACACAAACACATACACACAAAAATCTGTACATGTAGATTTACAGCAACTTTACTCATAATTGCTAACATGTGGGAGAAACCAAATATCTTCATAAGTAAAACGGACAAATAAACTGTGGTACAAACAGATGACAGAATATTATCCAACACTAAAAAGGAGTAAGTCACCAAACCATGAAAAGATGTGGAAGAAACTTGAATGTATATCATTATGTGAGAAAAGCCCAATCTGAAAGGCTGTATACTGTTTAGCTACTAGATTACATTCTAGAAAATGGAAAACAATTTTAAAAGCAGTGGCTACTAGAAGTTGAAAAGAAAGCAGGATGAATAGACAGAGAGCACTGTACAACATGAAAGTATTCTATATTCACCACAATGGCAGATACATACCATTAGACACTTTTCAAAATCAATACGCCATTTAACATCAAGAATGAACCCTGCTATAAACCGTGGCCTCAGAAGTAATAAGGTGGACTAATGTAAACTCAACTAGCACACATAATAGGAACCAGATCTACTGTTTGTCATAAAACAACTAAAAAGTTGGGAAATAATTCAAGGAAGACACTAGAGATTAGGCAAAAAACAAAAAACAAACAAAAAAAAAAAAAAACCAAAAACCAAAAAACAAAAAAAACACTGACCTTAAGACAGGAATCTTAAAACATGAGTCATACAAATGCTCAAAATTAACGTGGTAAGGGATGGCTGCAAGCATCAGAACAAGAGTAAGAAACAGAACAGCAGCCATCCTCAACAACTGGTTATACAGAGCTAGGAGCTCAGGAGAGTTGCTGTAGCTTGAATAGTGCTTAGCCCGTCTGAAATGCTTCCGGAAGTCTGATGGCCGTCATGGAAGTATTGGGAGGTGGCTAAGACATGGCATTATTGTGGAAATCTGCATGAGTGAGCACAAGAGTGGATTCTTATACGCAAGGGAAACCCCTCAAGGTTTCTCTTCTACCTGCTCCTGATTCTCCTGCTTTGTCATCATGCTAAGACACAGAGCATTTTAGGCTTCCTCTCCCTAGAACCATGAGCCAAAATACATTTCTACAGGCATACTTGTGGAAATTTTCTAACTGTGACAATCTTCTATGCAGCAAGTCTAGTGGCACCATGGCTCCAATAGAATGTGCTTGCTTCATATTATTTTTGGTTGGTTTGGTTTTCTTTATTTAAAACCGAGTTTCACTATGAAGTCTGTGATGGGTTCACAGGCTTATATATTTGCATTCTTCATTCTCAGTTGGAACTTCTTGGGCAGGATCAGGAGGTGTGGCCTTGTTGTGAAGGACTATGTCACTGGGGTGGGGTTTGACATTTAAAAGTACTCTAATTACTCCCTGTGTATTTCTTTTTGTTTCATGCTTCTATCTTTAGATATGAGTTCTCAACTACATGCTCCAGCACCAAGTCTGTCTGCCTTCTGGCTGCCACATTCTCCACCATGATGGTTATGGCCTTTAACATTCTGAAACTAAGCCAACCAACTTTTTTCAGTAAGTTGCCTTGAGGCTCAAATTCTGTTAATTCTCATAATATTTGGTACATTTCACTATTATTTTATCTTATGATCATCCATAATCTGATCTTTAATATACCATCATAACTGTTTAGGAGAGCCATGAATCATCCTTATAAAACAAGGAACATAATAAATATATGTGTCCTAACACTTGATAGACTGTTCCCTCATCTCTCTCATTTCCTTATGAGTCTCTATTCTGGGACAAGAAATTGAAACTAAGCTAATTAATAACCATACAGTGATTTCTAAGTGTTCATCTTAAAAAAAGAGGCATATATCTCATATTTTAATGCCCATACCAAGACTACTAATCCTCATACTAAGACTTAGCAGAATGGTCTGTTGGACAATCATTGTCAACCTGACTCCATGCTGAATCTACTAAAACACGAGTAGGCTGTGTGGTACACATGCTTTTAGTCCCAGCACTCCGAAGGCAGAGGCAGGTGATCTCTGAGTTCAAGGCCAGCCTGGTCTACAGAGCTGGTTCCAGGACAGTCAGGACTACACAGAGAAACCTTGTCTTGGAAAAAACAAAACAAACAACAACAAAACCAAAAACAGCTGCTTATACCTTCAAGGGACTTTTCTGGATTGGATCATTTAAGGTGGGAAGACCTACCCTAAACCTGCGCCATACCTTCTGGTGGGAGCCCACATAAAAGGGCATGGTTTTTGCCTGATTGCCCTCTTTGTCCCTGCCAAGTTCATCTATTCTGTTGCTGAGGCATTCCTTTGATGATATAAGAACTTATTTCCAGATCCTAAATTAGTTGAAGACCAGCTGAAACATCCAGCTCAGTCTTATGGACTAAACAACTACCAGATTCTTAGCCTTTCCTTTGAGAGGCAGTCATTGTTAGACTAACCATTCATCCAACAACAAAGTCTAGATGGCAGTACATGTGCTCACAACATGGTTTACTGAACATCTGAAGCCTGCTGTTGAAATTTGGAGACCTACAGCTGAGTACAGAAAATCTTTTAAGAATATGTTTTGCTTACTGAAAATGTACTTGGGCACCTAAGAACTCTGACAGAGATGTTCCAGGTTAATACTGTCCTCATTCATGCCCACTGAATTCAAAATCTACCAGCAGTGTGAATCAAGGGATAATTCCAACCTCCAAGTCAAAATGGAAAAAAACATATTGTTTAAGTCTACAGCTGCCATTGATAACGAAACTTTTGAAAACATTAATTTAAACTCCAAACTAAAGATGCTATTATTTATCTCTTTAAACCTGTGTGTGACGTATGAATGCGCTATGTCTATGCAGGAGTGCTCATCCGCATACATATGTGTGAAAGCCAGAGATGGACACCAGGCCTCTTCCTCTATCACTCTCTCCTTATTTTTTGGAACCAGGTTCTCCCATGAACCTGGAGTTGGTCAGTTAGATTAAGTCCCCAGGAACCACCTGGCTGTCTCCCAGCTCTGGGATTACGGACAAGTGCCGCAGCTGTGTCACGAGTTTAGGCAGGTGCAAAGAAGACTAACTCAGATTCTCATATTTGCACATCAAACAATTTACCCACTAAGCCACCAAGATGGTTTGTCTCTTAAATACTAATCAAAAGCAAAGTACAATGGAATGTTTTATTAAAGCTGTTCTCTAACAATGTCATACACCTATGCAGAGCGTTCTTATCTCTCTTTCCCCCCTCTCTTCTTCCCCTCCCACCTCCAGCACGTTCCCCTCTGTTTTGTGAGCCACTGAGTTTAACAAGGGCTGTCAGTGCAGCACAGAGTTTGTGATAGTCACTGGAGCATGGTGAGCTCATCAGGGGTACACAACTGAAGACAATGTCTGCCCCTCCCCCAGAACCCATCAGTAGCTCATATTTCAGCAGAGAGGGGTAGGGCAAGGTGGGTCTCTCGCGGATGTATGACTGACTGCTGACAAGCCCAGTCCTATGAAGGCCCACTGCTGACAACTGCTGCCACTGAGAGATCATGATTCCACTGCCTGTGTCATAACCGCAAAACAGCATTTCACAATCCAGCAAAACTTTGGTTTTTAGAAAAAAAGAACAACAACAGAAGCCATGTGTAGAGTTTGGCTCAGTTTATGAACGTGTAAGTCCTTAATATGTGTTAATTTATTTAATATGCACAATGATTCTAAGATCTGGAAATTACTGATAACCCATTTTACATATGAGAAAACCAAGGATTGGAGGTAAGTTGGTCAAGACTGTAAATATACTACATTGTATATTTCAGACTTGAAACAGTTCTTTCTTACTAGAAACCTTTGCCCATCCTCTCTCAATAAACACCTACTTTCAAATACCAGAAGGCTGCCCCATGTTACTATATCCCTCTTGTTTCAGGCAACAGACAACTGGGCCACAACAGCTGCTTTGCAAACAGGTTCATTCTGTCTTCTGCATTTGTTTCTCAGAACACATGCCATTATTTTCAGGCCAACCCTCAATTAAACACTTAAAATACTATAAAGAAAGGGTCTGTTGAATTACAGCAGGACAAAGTATCTCCCACACCCTCCACCCTCCAGAAATGTATCAAGTCCTAAAAGTAACAGAAAGCCCTCTGCTGTCTTCCTTCACCACACAGCCAGGAATATTCACATGTTCTAGCTCCCATCACAACTTCTAAGGAAAGGTAGGAATAAAGTCAGGAAGAGGTACGGGGTAAGGCAAGAAAACAGTCAAATTTTTTGTTCATTATTTAACTGTAGTGGATTTATGATGTTACATTGTAAATAATTGTCCCACCTATGAGTTTAATAAAAAGCGCTTATTGGCCAAAGGCAGACAGTAAGTGTGGATGAGGCTACCACACTCAGAAAACTCTGGGAACAGGAAGAACAGAGAAGAATAAAGTTTGATAGAGGAAGACCCCCTGAGAAATCTCTGATGTAAATGGATGACCAAGATGATTCAGCATTTCAGAACACCTCTGCTGAAGTTTCCCGAGCTCTGTATCCAGAACATTTCAAGGAGACTGGCTGAGATGACCCAGCCTTAGAGACTACTCCACTAAAGACTTGTGCATAATCCTACATTTGGATTCCCCCATAAGATTGCTAGTGGCCCCATTCAGCAGGAAGCAGCCTAGAGAATGAGGCCTCATTCCCAAAACATAGATTATGGATGTTTGTTTTTGTTTACAGTGTTGGTTGCAAGTTGTTATAGATAATAGTGGAAAAATTATACAAAGGAAATTAGATTGGGGGTCGTTGTCTTAAAAAGAGAAAAGGGGTATGTAGTGAATTTATGATGTTACATTGTAAATAATTGTCCCACCTATGAGTTTAATAAAAAGCGCTGATTAGCCAAAGGCAGACAGGAAGTGTGGGCGGGGCTATCAGACTCAGAAAACTCTGGGAACAGAAAGAACAGAGAAGAAATGCCACAGAGACTCCAGAGTTGCCAGAGAGAAGCCAGAAGAAGCAGAGGACAACTATGCTGCTCTGAGAAAAGGTACTGAGCCCCATGGCTGAACCGGATAAGAATAATGGGTTAGTTCAAGGGTAAAAAGTTAGCAAGTTATATGCCTGGGCCTTAGGCTGATCAGCCTAAAATTAATGTAAGCGTCTGTGTCTCTGTGGGACTGTGGGTCTGCAGGTCCCAACCTTGAGGCTAGGCCAAAAGTCAGGGCTAGAAACCTCTTACTACATTTAACTCTACAGCCCCAAATGGTTTCTACTGGTCTATTACTGCCAGGGAATCTTAATGTACTGCTGGTGGAAATGTAGACTGGTACAGCCAGGCTTACCATGACATACTCATCTATATCATTCCTGGTTACACATCCAAAGGACACAAAGTCAATATACTACAGAAATACTTGCACATCTGTGTTAAGGGGCCACAGTATGTTATTAGCCTAAGTGTCAACAGAGAAAGGATAAAGAAACGGTATATAAGCCAGGCTTTGGTGGTGGCCCACACCTTTAATCACAGCACTTAGGAGGCAGAGGCAGGCAGATCTCTGAGTACAAGGCCAGCCTGGTCTACAGAGTGAGATCCATGACAGTCAGGACTACACAGTACAGTGAAACCCTGTCTCAAAAAACAAAAACAAACAAAGAAGTGGTACGCATACACAGTAGAGTATGCAACTGAATCATAAGATTAAGAGAATTAAGCAAGACTCAGAAATATAAACAACTTATATTTCCCTTCATTTGCAGATCATAGATTTTATGTACACACAGACAGCTACTTATTTATATATGCATAATGTGGAGTCAGAAATCAGACTAGGCAAGTATAAAGACAAGCAAAAAAGGGAAACAGGTAAGGGCTGAATAGTCTCAAAGCATATGATATACCTGAAATAATTTTTTTATGAAATCCATTACAGGTGTGATTCTTCCCTTCCTTTCCAAGGGTCTTGCAGAATTGCTTTGCTCTTTACATCAAACCTGGATTTATTATTTTGGCTTTACTGAATTATTACATCAGCAGTGGCAGGAATCCCAGCAACCAGGTTTTAAAAAACTTATTGAGTGGAGCCTCAGTTATTCAGTGGGACTGCACTTTTTGGCTGGGAGGTGTGTGGAAAGGAGAGTCAGAGCTATTAGAGGAAAAGTCTTACAGCCCAGAGTCCCTTGGGATCACTGCCTACACCTGCTAGAATCTGGAGACCCATTACCAGTATTTAGATCAGGATCATTATCCCTGAAAACCTATCAGAATGGGAGATCAGGCCTCACTCACACTCATGCAGCTTGCAAGACAGAGGCTGCTGAGGGAGGAGGCCCTGATCATTTCTATTCTGGAGGACCTCTTCAGGGGGCTGCTCCCAGGAATATTTGAGGAGGCCTTCACTGATGAACAAACATCCTGAGGGCCATGGTGCCTATTTGGCCATTCCCATGCCTTCCTTCAGGAGCCCTTGATAAATAGCCCTTCTCTGGAGACTTTGAAAGTTCTGCTTGATGGACTACATGTGCTGATTACAGGGAAGCTTCATCCCAGGAGGTCAAAACTCAGTACTTGATATGACCCATGTCACCATGACTTCTGGAGCATCAGAACTAGAATTCATGAAGGTGACTGCTTACAAGCCATGAGGCAGAAGCAACCAGTGGAGAGCTGTCCTAAGTCTGGCGTGAAGAAACCTTTCATGGTAGTAACTGATAAGGAACTCATGATGGCCGGGTTCAATGACTGTGACACATATTTGCTGCACTGGGCCAAGCAGCAACATGGTTCCATTTATCTATGCTGTAGAAAGCTGCAAATTTTGGATTCACCTGTCTTCACTGCCATAGAGATCTTCAAAATAGAACATCTAGACTGTTTCCTGCAGCTACAGATGAGTCAGTGGTGGCTTGAACTCATGGCACACTTTTCCCTTTACCTGCAGCAGATGAGAAATCTTCACACCCTTGTGCTAGGGAGAGTCCTGAAATCTTGCAGATTTATTGCTTCTGCAGGATGGGCGTGAATACGTGTTGCTTTCTCTGTTCTCTAAACATCTCTATCTTCAGAATCTCCATGTAAATGGCATCTGCTCTCTAACAGGCTGCCTTTAAGAGTGACTCAGGTAAGAACGGATGGAGAGGGTCCTACAGAACATAGCAATCGCATCCCTTTCTTTACAAGTTAGTGGGTTCTTGATGGTCTGACAGCTGGGAACCTAGCAGTGGCAGAGGCATAGCAGATGAGCTCTATGCCCAGACATGTATGAATAGGCACCAGCATGCCTTTAATTGTTCATTTGTGAAAGGCTGTTTAGGGTCCAAGAAGGGTTTAAAAGGTATAAAATGTGTGATACTGGGTTTGGTATTGGGGGAAGGGGACGGTGCTGTTGTGGGAACACACATCACAGAGGACATTCCGGGACACTGCTAGGATGAAGTGAAATCCATCACATGAACAGACTAAGTTTGGGACAAGCTGCATCGGCCTTTCTTTCATTCCCACCAATTCTCAATACCACTGGCATAACTAATCTCTGGATCTCTCTCTAGATGCACGAAGGAAGATACCCTTGGAGACCCTGTCAATCACAGACTGCAGGCTTTCACAGTCAGACTTGTTTTCCCTGAGCCAGTGCCTGCACATCTGTGAGCTTAGACATCTGAACCTGAATTGTATAGTGATATCTGATTTATACCCTAAGCTTCTTGTGGTTCTCTTTAAGAGAATTTCAAGTACTCTGTAAACCCTGAAATTGGATGAATGTGAGATGGGGACTCTCATTTCAATACCATATTGCCTGCCCTGAGCCAATGCTCCCAGCTTATTAAGTTCAATTTCTATAATACTATCTCTATGTGTGTGTCTTACAGAACCTTCTACATCACACAGCCAAGCTAAGCAAGCTGACCCATGAGATGTACCCTGCCCCCCTGGAATGCTGTGAGAAATCGAGAATACTTAGAGACAAATTTCAGCAGCTTTGTCCAGAGCTATTATATATACTCAGTGCCCAAAGGCAATCCAACAGAGTCTCCTTTGCTATAAGAATTTGTTTGAAGTATTTCCAGTTCTGTTTCTATAAACTGAAGACCAGATTATGCCATTGTGCATAAGTAGAATAGGGTTCCTTCTGGTACTGAGAATGGAGGCCTAGTGTGGAAAGTGTTTGTATACTCTTTACATCCTTGATTGCATATAATAAATGTGCTGAGTTTTTTGGGTTAAAAAAAAAAAGAAATCTATTACTCTATACAATGAACATATGGCAATTATAAAGCAAAGGTGGGCCAGCAAGGTGGTTCAGTATAATCAAAGTACTTGCCACCAAGCCTAATATTTTAAATTCCATCCCAGGATAAGCCCATATGGTAGGGGGGGGGGGAGTCTCCTGTAAATTGTCCTAAGACTTTTCCAAATGCATACCATAGCACGTGCACAACCACCCTCATCCATACCCATACCCACATTACCCACATATACAAACCAGTTTTTTTTTTTTATTTTTATTATTATTTTTTTTTTAAGAATAATAGCTTGTCTTGTTAGGGTCTGCAAGAAGCCCCATAAAAAACCACCAGTCACATATGCAGCCAGCAAGATTATTTATTAAAAAGATCTAGGATGCTATGGTGACCCCAAGAGAAACTCCTTTCAAGCAGGACTATGCTTATTCCATGGATAAGAAATTTGTCTGGGGCCAATTAGTGAGCTTAAACAAGAAATTTAAGGGTTGTTACAGAATTGGTAGGTGGCTCTAGTGGTTAGAGACTTTCCAGCGGTAGGGTAGGGAAAGCTTTCTTCAGTTAGCAGAAGGCTGTGGGGTGCCTGCTGATTGGTTGCCCCTGAGTTGTGGTTTTCCCAAGAATTGCTTGGTCAGCTCTAACCAGTTTTAGTAAAGCAAAACTAAGGGGTGGTCTCTGGCACAGGCTACCAGGAATCTGCCATGGCTTTGGTCTGGCTCTCTGACCCTCTCAGTCTTACAACCCAAGTACCTGGATTATATTTCTAGTGTTTCTAATTTTTAAAAAAATTAAGATTCTCTCTCTCTCTCTTTCTCTCTCTCTCTCCCCCTCTGTGTGTGTGTGTCTGTGTGTGTATTTACGTGTGGACAAACACCATGTGTAGATACTGTAGACACGCTAGTATACCTGGTGTGTGTGTGTGTGTGTGTGTGTGTGTGTGTGTGTGTGTGTGTGTATTTACGTGTGGACACTGTAGACACGCTAGTACACCTGGTGTGTGTGTGTGTGTGTGTGTTTACGTGTGGACACTGTAGACACGCTAGTACACCTGGTGTGTGTGTGTGTGTATTTACGTGTGGACACTGTAGACACGCTAGTATACCTGGTGTGTGTGTGTGTGTGTGTGTGTGTGTGTGTGTATTTACGTGTGGACACTGTAGACATGCTAGTACACCTGGTGTGTGTGTGTGTGTGTGTGTGTGTGTGTGTGTGTGTGTATTTACATGTGGACACTGTAGACATGCTAGTACACCTGGCCAGTATGAAGCAAGAGACAACACCGAAAAGTCAGGTCTTTCCCTCTGTGTTTATGTGGGTCCCTGGGAACTGAACTCAGGTCATCAGGCTTGTGGGCCAAATACTTTTATGAGATGACCCTTCTCTTTGGCCTTTCTTTTTCATTGAGTTTTTTAAATATGTGTGTGTGTTTAAGTATGTAGGAAGGAAGGAAGGAAGGAGGGAAGGAGGGAAGGAGGGAAGGAGGGAAGGAGGGAAGGAGGGAAGGAGGGAAGGAGGGAAGGAGGGAAGAAGAAAGGAAGAAAGGAAGAAAGGAAGAAAGGAAGAAAGGAAGAAAGGAAGAAAGGAAGAAAGGAAGAAAGGAAGAAAGGAAGAAAGAAAGAAAGAAAGAAAGAAAGAAAGAAAGAAAGAAAGAAAGAAAGAAAGAAAGAAAGAAAGAAAGAAAGAAAGAAAGAAAGAAAGAAAGAAAGAAATCGGGTGTCCTGCTCTCTCCTTCTTCACCTTATTCCCTGGAAACAGGGTCTCTCATTAAAGCAGGAGCTATACAGGCAGCCAGCAAGTTCCAGTGGTCCCCTCATACACACCACTCTCACACACACAATCACACACTCACACATACAAACACACACACACACTCACATACACACACATTTATAAATATGTATTTAAAAAATGAAACAGGGTTTTTACTGTGTAACCCTAGAGTTTTCTATGTAGACCAGGCTGGCCTTGAACTCACAGAAATCAGCCTGCCTCTGCCTCCATAACACTAGGACTAAAGGAATGCGCCATCATGGTTGTCTCTATTTGTTTCAATGGTAAACAAGGATCATTTAAAAAATAACCTAGAGGTTTTTAATATATTACTTTTTAAAAAAAAATCTAAATTCCAAACTAAAGACACTTTCTCTTTAATAGTCAAATACAAAGAAAGATAATATTGGGTACTTTTTTTGTGGCAGGTTTCTCTATGTAGCTGGATTGTCCTGAAACTCACTCTGTAGACCAGGCTGGCCTTGAACTCAAGAGATGCACCTTCCTCTGACTCCCAAGCACTAAGATGTACCACAATCACTGATCTGTACTGGGTACTTTTAAAAGTCTGTAGATTTTGAATCAGTAAACTGAGAATTTATTTGAAGAAAACAATCATGTCCATTAATTTAATTATTTAGTAATTATCAAAAAAACTTGCTTCATGCAGAAGTTATTCTTATGAAGGATATACATATATTCCAGCATGAATGAAAAAAAAACCTAAATATCCAACAATTAATTTTTTAAAATTCAGTAGTTAAGATACTATATTACCACTAAAAACTTTATTACTAAATAAAATTTGTATATGTGAATAATTAATATCCTAAGAAAATGCTCACAATAGAGCATACCTGAGGCCCTGAGCCTGAGTCCCAAACTGTTTGGGCTTGGAAGACACACCCTGTAATTCACTCTGAAAGACAGTTGAGAAATTCAAGGTCACCACTGGCTACTACCTAGTGAGTTCAAAGTCAGCCTGAGCTCTATAAGACCTTATCTCAGAAAAAAAAGAGAAATAAAACTCACAAACTTCCAGACAAACTAATCAAAGGAAAAAGAGAGAAGACACAGATTAAAAACAAAGAGACGACAGATTCTGATAAAATCCAGAATGGAGACAGCTTCAGCAACTTACATGTCTCCCCCAAACTTGGGAACTGTAATAGACACAAATAAATTACTAGATCTATATGAGCTACCAAAATTAAATTTAAGAGATATAATTAAAGTAGATCCTAGAAAGCAAGAGATTAAAACAGTTTAAAAGTCTTTCCACAAGAAGCCATGACCAGACAAGTTCACCACCAGTCTCCACTGAACTTTTAAGAAATCCCTAATTCCAATACTGCAAACTGTTCCTCACAACAAAAGGGACAAGACACTACTAAACTCACTCTAAGGCAATTTCACTCTACAAGCAAGACTAGGTAAGGTAAGACAACACAAAGAAGAAACCATATTCCCTGTGAAAACTGTCAATAAAATTCTTGTAGAATTCTTTATAGAATTATAAAGAAAACCATTCACCATAACCAGCCGGTGTCATCCCTGGGACACAAAGTTGACTCAGCATATGAAAACTGATATTAAATATAACCCACACTCACACGTAAAGACAAAAGTCATGATTATCTTTTATTATGCTTCATAAAAGCAGAAAAGATTTTTGACAAAGTTCAACATCCCTTCCTGATAAAGTTCTGAGGAGAGGCTAGAGGGACAGCTGGGGAGGAGGGGTGCTGCAGGGATGAGGGAGGAACTGGAATGTAAGCAGAACTGGATGCATGATGTGAAATTCCCAAGGACTCAATAAAAACTACAAAAGAAGAAGAGGAAGACGAAGGAAAAGGAGGAGAAGAAATGAAATTAAAATATAGACCAACTAAAGATCCTGAGTAGCTAAAGCAACCCAAAGCAGGTTATCAGATTAGCTGATGTAAAGCTATGCTGTAAAGCCACAGTAACAAAACTATATGATACTGGCATGAAAATACACAGACCAACAGACTAGAACAGCAAATTTGGAATTAAACCTATACACAGATATAGCTACCTAATGTTTTGACATGGGGGGAACTATTTTCAAATGATGCTGGGTGTCAGGAGGTGGTGGTGCAGGGCTTTAACGCCAGCACTCAGGAGGCAGAAGCAGGTGGATCTCTATGAGTTCAAGGCCAGCCTGGTCTACAGAGTGAGTTCCAGGACAAAGCTACACAGAGAAACCCTGCCTGTCTCAAAAAAAACAAAAACCAAACCAAAACAACAACAGCAACAAAAACTGGGCACCCCTGCAGGAGAATGTGTAATTCAATCTGCAGCTTTGCCCAATCTTGTGCCAGCGAGATGGCTTAACGAGTAAAGACATTTGTTAAACCTGATAACCTGCATTAATCCCAGGACAAGTAAGGTAGCACATGCACACACACAAAACCACCACCACCCACAACAACAACAAAAACAATGCGGGGCTGGATAGGGTGGGGCACACCTTTAATTACAGCACATTGAGAAGCAGAAGCATGAAGATCTGAGTTAGAAGCCAGCCTGGTCTACATAGTAAGTTTCAGGACAGCCTGAACTACATAGACCCTGTCTCAAAAAAGAAGGAAAAAAAATTGATACAAAATAAACCACTGATTTAACGTACAATCTGAAATCTTGAAAGTACTAGAGAAATGCCTGGTGAGTGCTTGAAGATCCAGACACAGGCAAGTTTAATACAAGGATTTCAATATGGGAACAGGTGACTATGAGATTGTATGACGCTAAATGGCTTCTGCACAACACAGGAAACATTAAGCAGTGAAAACAGAATATACAGACCAGGAAAAAAGCATTTACCAAGTACACATTAGATGGAATTAATAAGAAAAACTGATTTTTAAAACTTCAAAAATTAAATATTACTAAAGCAAATAATTCACTCAATAAATAGGCCAATGGACAAACTGAGCACACAGTTCTCAGAAGATATGCATATGAGCACTAGACATTTAAAAACACATTCAACATCTTCGGCCATTAGGAAAATGAAACTTAAAACTGCTTGAAGATTCCATCTTGCCCAAGTCAGCACGATTAACATCAAAACAACAAAGGTTAGCAAAGAAGAACCTTAGATACTGCCAGAACTGCGGCAGAACAGGGCAGCGACTATGCAAGTCGGTGCGAGGTTCCTTAACACTACCACTCTACTACTGGGCGCATGTCCAAAAGACTAGAAGTCAAAATACAAAAGAGACATCCCACAGCCATGTTCCCTGCCAACCCTACTCCATCAATCCATGTACAAATAAAGAAAATTCAGTCCACAACTACAATAAAATTTTACTCAGCTACAAAGGGAAGCGAGATCATGATTAGCTATAGAAAATGAATACAATTAAAGGTCATTATATTAATTAAAATAAGTCAGACAAAGACAAGTATGTTCTCTCCTATGAAGTTCCTAGGTTTAAATTCAGGTGTGCATAGTGGGTATGTATGGGGGTGGGGGTCAGGAAAGCTGGGGGGATGAGAGGAGAGAAAGAAACCCTAACATAAAATGTAGGAGAAAAGAGTGATGGTGCACATTTGACCTGAAGGCAAGGGAACCATCTAGAAGGAGAAGGGGGCCAGAAAGAGGAAGATAGAGAGATGGGAGAGAAGAGGGAGGGGAAGATGAGCACAGAAATGATGAAAATAAAATCAGAGCTAGTGAGACAGCTCAGCGATTCAAAGGGCCTGCTTACAACCCTGACAACTGAGTTCAGTCTCAACTCACATGACACTGGAAGGAAGACCAGGAGCACACACACATACATACACACACACACACACACACACACACACACACACACACACACAGAGAGAGAGAGAGAGAGAGAGAGAGAGAGAGAGAGAGAGAGAGAGAGAGAGAGAGAGAAACCATAATCATTATCATAAATTTTTATTGTAAAATAAAAATTAAAAACTGTGGCAGTACTTTTTCATCAGGCACCAAGCACAAATAATGACATTGAGACGTATTATTAATTATAAAACTTGGCCTTTAGCTTAGGCTTGTCTCAACTACCTCTTAAAACTTAAATTAACCCATTTTTATTATCTACATTCTGCCACCTTGCACCTCCTGGTTCCTCTCCTTCCTCAATACAAAGGGGCCAAGGATCTTTGTAAGCCCCACTCTACTACTTCCTATGTTCCTCTATGTCCTGGTCCTCCAAAACCTCTATGGCTAATTTTGGTCAGTTAGTAGCTAGCTCAACCCTCTAATTCAAAGTAAACTTTAATGGTAGTCTCCGGAGTGTCAAAGTGTAATTAAAATATCCCACAACAACAACAACAACAACAAAACCTAACATTAAAATAAAAAGCATTTTAATGCCATCAGAGCCTACTCCCAAGTAGTGGAATTATTACTTTTACTTTATATGTTTCTACTTTCTAAAATAAATAAATAAGACTTTAAAAACACCCTTACCAGGATTCCATCCACAGATGAAACTTTCTCCCAAGTTAACCAGGCTCTTTCTCTGACATGATCGGGTATCTTTAACTTCTGACATAATGCAGTAAATTCGGGTTCTTCAATTTCTTCAAACTCAAGCCTATAAATTGAAAACATTTACAGAATAGATACACTTATAAATCAAACGAACTACACAAATATGTGTTTCTATAGTTTACACACATCAGCACTGTTGAAAGAGAACATCTCTCAGTGTTTCAAGGTCTTATTTTATCTTTGAGTAACATTACACACCATTTAAACATATGCCTATCTTTTTCATGGTCTTTCCAAAATAAGAATACCACAAAGTAAAAAACAGCTGCTAGCACAGTGAACCAAATATACCCCAGAGCAGTAAAACACCACTGTGGAAGACAGAAAGTGTAATAGCTGAAGCACTTTGGGAACATGAGACAATTGTCACAGCAAGAAGAAAAAAACCAACCATTGAGTCTATTCAGTTCCAGTGACTATGGTGAAATGCAGCCTGACTTACTGTGTTACACATTCTCTCTACCTTCTTCTATTTTTTAAATGATGATTAACTTGATAGAAACTATTGAATCACATATTTCAGCCCTCTTTGATCTTTCTTTTTTTAAAAAAAAATTTCTTACTTACAGTGTTATATATTCTCTCTACTTCTTGTACTTAGATGATTATCTTGATAGAAATTATTAAATTACAAAATTCAGTCCTATCTCTTTAACCTTTTTATAAAAAATTATTTCTTTCATGTGTATAAGTGTTTTGCCTGCATGTATGTATATGTGCCATGTGCATGCCTGGTACCTTTAGAGGCCAGAGGAAGGTGCTGAATCTACCAGAAGTGGAATTACAGTTGTGAGCCATCATGTAGTTGCTAGGAATTGAACCCAGGTTCCCTGGAAGAGCAGTCAGTGTTCTCAGCCTCTGGGCCTTCTCTCTAGCTCCCTTCTTGGCCTTTCATAACCATAAACTTTTAATACATGGCTAATTCCTTTTGATGTGTATATGATACATTATAATAACACAACACTATGACGAGCAACTTAATTCTTGAGAATTTACTGTGATCCTACAAAAAATACCATATGCATGGTTTTACTAAATTTCCACATCAGCCATACTTGGCAAGTATCCTCACTCATGTTTTACATGTCCACCACACCAAAAAAATTAAAATAGTCACTAAAAGCATAGCAAGTAAAAGTAACCAGGATATAAGTCCTATAGGCAGTCCAGCATCCAGGCCGCTAGCCATTTTTCTAGCTGGGAAACTCCTTCTTTGAAGCATAATTAACTTCTGCATATTTCAATAATGAAAGTGGCCAGCAGTCCCCTCGTGTCAGCTTCTATTCCACCTATATAGTACTTAGGCCAGAGACAATGTAAAAGAAAGGACACCTCAGCTGTGAAAGTGGACTGTCATTGGAAGTGCAGATGGACTGGGCTGAATCCATCCATCTAAGCTTCAGACTGAGGCAATCCTCTTATTCTTGCTAAGAACAGTCATGTCCTACATGGTATTTCAGTCAATAAGGTGGCATACAACAGCACTCCTGTAAGATTATAATGGAACAGAACCATCACTTAGAAGATATCTTAACCAACATAACATTGCAGCACAATGCATTCATTGCTTGTGCATTTAGGGGGATGCTGCTGTAAACAGCTTACTGCATTGCCACTTGTGGGAAATGATTTCATATACAATGACATGCAGGACACAGTATCTGAAAATAAATGATTGTGTTACTGGCTTGAATACTTACTATACTATAGCTTTATCATTATTTTACAGCATGTTTCTATTATTAAAAATAGTTTACTGAGCAACAGCATGCTTATTACACTGGTAGCAGCTTCTTACATGCAGTGCTTACCACCTCTATTGATTGCAGCAAGACAGCACATGACTGATCAATGCACCATAGATATTTGCTTAAAACAATTCTGCAGTGATCACACAAAAATCATTTAATGGCACAGTTCAGAAGAGTGAGCAAATCTATGGTGAAGCACATGTGACTGCAGGTAATTCAGAGATAACTGCAGTGTTTATGAGAACTCTGTGGCAATGAGTAACCAAGAAGAGACTGTGTCTTGTACAGTTTTAACATCCAGGATAATTTGTGAGAAGTCCCCAAAATTAAACATACATAAAAGAGAAAGAAACTGGGTCCTTTTTCCCCCAGGCAATGTGTATGTTTGTTCTAGAGCAATCAACAATACTTCCAAAACTGTGTAGATGGCATGGAATCTTTTAGAAAACATGTTATTGCTCTTTCTAAGGGGAAGCTTTCACACACTGGATACATTCGAGTTTAATTAGAAACGAAAGCAAAACCTTCCCCTGCAACATTCTACGAACATAGTTTTTATTCTGTATTACTTTCTAATGAATGCGATTTTTATTTGATCCATAAGACAAAAATGTATTACTTTTTAATAGACTTGGACAAACCATTTCCAAAATTAGTTCAGTTTCTAGTCTGTGAAGAGTATAGGGCACACAAAGAACTGCAATGTTAGTGAGGTTAAAGGAACTTGGTAGCCAAGCAGGCTGCTGTATGCCTAGAATCTCAGCCAGCACTGGAGAGGCTGAGTCAGGGGAATAAAGAGCTACATGACCAGAGTCATTAAAAAAAAAAAAAAAAAAAAAAAGTCAAGGAGTTATTGACGGGCTAGAAACAGAAAAGACGGTGAGGGACAATACTGATTTTCCGTTCTGCAATAGATCTCAAAATAAAAACTCCTGCCGAGAATAACAGCGATCATATTGTTTCAATTTCTGTTACTTAATCACACAGTAGCACAGTCAAGAAAAAAATAAAATGTTGAAATACAATAAATATTTTCTCTGTCGTTCCTATTGGATCCACATGGACTTGCTTAAGTTTAGATTCCATTTAATAAATGGAGAGAAAAGTTCTTTGAGAAAACACAATACCAAGAACAAGCCCAAAAGATGGGGGGGGGGGGCGCGACACCAAGATCCTTGTAAGCGCAAAGGCAAAAGGCAAGAAATAATGAAGCATGTTGCGGCCAATCAGCACGCAAGAAGAGTTCAACCCTGAAAAAAAAGGGGGTAAAGTTTAGAAACTAGCATTTAAAAGCCTCGTGAAACTTTTTGCCCACATACCAGTCTTCTAAGAGTTATGTTCCATCAGTCTCTACAGATGGTTCTAAATCCCCGAGGCCTCAAAGCATTGTTCTAAAGAAGCCCCCCGCCCCCAAAGCCCGGGAGCTGAGGACCCAGTGAGCAATTGACACCCACGACCCTGCGCTTCGCCTACAAGGCTTTTTTTCTTGGCCTCTTCCCAGGACCGAGCAGCCAATGCAGCGCTCGCCCAGAGGAAAAGGCTCCCAACTGTTGCATCTTAGCAAAAGAGAAAGTCAACCGACCCCGGGGTGCTCCGGATCTCCACGGAAGAAGAAAAAAAAGAAAGAAAGCAAGCAAACATCGGTCTCACTTTTTATTTATTTATTTATTTATTTTTACTTCGGTTTTTATTTATTTATTTATTTATTATTTTTTTAATTTTTTTTTGCGTCTGCCGGGGGCTCTCCAGGACCCGCCGGCTCCGCGCCTGGGCGTCGCTGGAGTAGATCCTGCACCTGTCACTTCGCTCGGGAGCAGGAGCCCCACCCGCCCGACACCTGTCAAGCCGCAGTCCGGACCCCTCCGGGATGCCCTTGCCGTCGCCCGCGAGCCCGGGACCCTGTCACGGGGGCGCCGCCACCCCGCCGAGGAGATGGGGGACCGAGGGGTTCCCAGGGACCCCGGGCACCGCTCCTACTGCCAACCCGGCCCCGCCGAGATGCGCCCGGCGTCCCGGCGCCCGCGCCCTTCCCTCCCGCCCGCGGTGGTCGCGCTCCTCACCTGGCCAGGGGCAGCTCTTCGGGGCCGCTGTCCTGCTCGGGGTCGTCCTCCCGAGGAGGCGGAGGGGGCTCGGCGGCCGCGGCTCTGCGCGGGGCTTTGGGCGGCATGACGCGCAGCGCGGGCCGGCGCGAGCGAGCGAGCGAGGGAGGCGCGCGGGGAGGCGGGCGCGCGCGCACACGCCGGGCACGCCCCGTCCTCACCCGACTCCCGTTACAAAAATAATGGGAACGTCCCCCGAGGAAAACCGGACGCGCCCGGCAACCGAGCGCCCGGGCCAACCGCGGGAAAACGTCACTTCCGCCCGCGGCGTCACGTCCGCGAGGTTCGCGGGCCGCGGGCGTCCAGGGGAACCGGGGTGGCGGCGGCGGCGGCGGCGGCGGCGGCAGGCGAGGGCGCGGGCGGGAAGCGGCGGGGAAGCCGCGCCTGCCTGGGCCTGTCTCCGCCCGCGTCGTCCTCGTGGGCGGCGCCAGCCGAGACGGGGCGGGCCGTTCGGTGGAGCGGCGGCCTCTGGGCGATCGCTGGACAGGGCGCGCCCCTCGACAGGCCCGCGCGGCCGGCAAAACAAAAACAAACGTGCCGCGCCAGTCGGAGGTGGGCTTGGCCGCGGGGTGGGCGGTCCAGGGTGGAGCCACGACTGGCCATCTGGAGACGGCAGGGTTAAAGACGGGGGGAAAGATGGGCGAGGAGCAGAGTCCTTTGGTGCGCAAAATAGGAGGCACCGTGCGAGTGGGGATAGATCTTAGCGCGAACGGAGCTTTTGGGGAACCAGTTTGCCAGGTGGACCTGACGTTTGAGGCCAGTTTACTGTCTTCGAGCGCTTCATCTGCCCTTCTTTCATAATCGTTCATCAGATACAGCCCCTGAAACTGGGAATGTCAGCATTCCACTCTGCCTGTTGGAAAAGGGAGTTCAGGGGGGTTAATAGCCTCTACCGCATAGTAGAGGAGTGACAGAGGATTTGAACCCAAGTAATATTTGACTTGCTGGGTTACAAACGCGCAGTCATCACAAAAGAGCAAAATCGAACTACCACCACCAAAGCTGGCTCAGCAACTGTAGTTTGTCTAATGTACTTTTTCACCTGTCAATCAACAGATTTTTCTCTCTGGCTGTCCTTATTGGTGATTGTCACACAAGTCCCTAATTGAAGGGCTGGAAATAAAATGCAGTTGTTGCCCTGGTGTAAACTATCTTGGAGCAGCTGAGCAAAGATATGTGAAGGCTCGGCATACACGGGTCTCTTTCAGCTGTCAGTCCTGTCTTTTATAGGCCAAATGTTTGTCAGGAGATAGAGCCCAGGCCCAAATGCAACCCTGGAGAATGAATAGAATTAAGATAGCAGTTGTGTTCACCTTGTCCCAGATTTAGGCAAGAGCTCGGGGAGGGGGGCGGGGGGCGGGGGGGGGGGAGATGGGTAGACTGAAGGGAGCCTGATAAAATGATACTCAGTCCTGCCTCTTAATTATCAAGAGAATGTGACACTTGCCAATTGATGCCACTGTGGTGTTTTGTGGCAAGCTCCTTCTGGGGTAAGGCAAACTGGTAAAAGAACCTGGGTCTTCAGACATGTAACAGCTGGTACTGATCTCAAATATGCTGATGGTCAGCTATTTGTGTCAGAGGTCATTGTGACTAATATTTCTTCCGTAAGCCCCTTGCAACATACAGACCAAACTTGAGCCTGACCTGATAGTACAGGCCTATAATTTCAGACTTGTAATGCTCTGAGGTTGAGGAAAGAAAAATCCCAAGTTTAAGACCTGCCGTGGCTATAGAGTGAGTTAAACTCCAACCTGAGCAACTTGGTAACACTCTGTCTTACAGTAAAAAGTAAAACTAAGGCTCAGATATAACTTAGTGGTAAGAGTGCTTACCTACCACGAGGATCCTTGATTTCAATATCCAGGAAAACACACACACACACACACACACACACACACACACACACACACACACACACACACACACACACACACTAAAGAATTTCAGACATCATTACAGCCTTAGTATCTAGTAGAATATAGAATTGTGTACTGGCCACATGACAGCCAAGGAAAATTTAAAGAATTAACTCTCTTCATGTGTAGCTTAGACTTGTTTTATTTGAACCTACTTCATCAATACAGTTACAAATGAGATCTTTCAATTTACAAAAAGATGAGTATCTGTCTCAAAAAAAATTAAGTGGATCAGGGCTGAGCATGTGGCTCAGTGCGAGAGGTACTGGGGTTGGAGGAGGTGAGGAAAAAGTTTGAAAGAATTGTAAAGTGTTTGTGTTTGCGATAGTTTGCCACATCAGAACATCCAGGAGCTTGGCCAGTAAACAGAATATAGAGCAATTCTCTCCAGCTTGTGTGGGATGTTGCTGGGTGAGATGGCTATGTTTCTGTCACATGAAGGGGATTATATGACAGTGAGTGAAGCTGTAAGGTCACTTTGTCTATTGCTACTCAGAATACGTAGAAATCTGTAAAAGATAAATATTTATTGTTAAAGTCTTTCATTTTTTAAATTGAGCTTGGTCTTTGAAAGTCACAGCTAAATTAAAGAAGTAAAATTTTATCATTTGTTTTGGATCTTAGAGTTAAAAAGAAAAAGCCTACATAGCTTTGTCAGGGAAAGACACATCTGTAATGTATTTGTAACAGTAGTACTAGATTACACAATAGTCATAGAGATTATTCCAAAGCAGTAAAGCCTTGAGGGTGTTCAGTGACTTGATGTAGAACTGTAATCTCACATTTATTTAGAAGGAGGCTGAGACAGAATGATTCCAAGTCCAAGGCCTGCCGGCTCCAGAGTTAGTTTACAGTCAGCCCAGACAACTTGGTGAGACTCTGTCTCATAATAAAAATGTTTTTAAAAAGTATGGGACCAGGCCGGGGATGTAACTCAGAGCACTTGCCTAGTATATGTGAGGATAAGGTTCAATCCCCAGTACTGCAAAATAAAATCAGCCTATCACTTATTCCTACCTATAGCTCTTGGCAATGGCAATAAAACCATAAAACTTGAGTAACAATTATGTATCTAAAATATAAATATATTGGTTATGTACTTGATAACCGTTTTGAATATTTGCTTTCTACCAAAATAAGCTTCACACACAAAAATTTATGAATCCAGATTGGCTAGACTCTGAACTGAGGAACAACTGCCTCGGCCTTTGGGATTTAAGTTAAGTACCACCAGGCTCAACCAGAATCCATTTCTTTCACTGAAAAACAATTTAAATGAAGCTTTAATTCTGTGAGACAGTTTTTGAAACAGGATGCCAATAAAAAATTTAGGACAAATTTTTTAAAATAAAGCATTTCCTCCTTCCTTGTGGATAAAAGTTTATTGCCCCAGGGACTGGAGAGAATATTATGAGCAATACTAATCTTGCACAGGACCCAGTTTCAGTTCCCGGCACCCACATGGTAGCTAAACCATTTATAACTCCAGTTCTAGGGATTCAATGCCCTTGTCTGACCTCCACAGGCAGCAGACATGCACAAAGTACACAAACATACATACAGGCAAAGCACTCATAAAGAAAAGAATTAAGTTTATTGTCTGAAATATCTTCTTTGGTTCCTTTAATAACTTTGAGAGAAAGGATTATGTAATATTGACAGCATTATTAAAATATAATATAGAAATGATTTAGCTATGCATTGCCTTTTTCAAATAGCATTCTATCAATCCAGGCAATCTAAATGTAGCTAAAGTATCTCACTTAACAAGCAAAGAACACAGCTCACTTACTTCTTACATTGTCTGTACTTGTCTGTATGGACATATTAAATAATGCTATTTCTGTAATGCTTTTCTTCCCATGTTATGTTTGCCTTAGTTATATTTATTGAAATGTAATTTTATGTCTAGTTAATCTGAGAAAAATCTTAAATTTATACTTAGTGTGTCTTTGTTATTTGTTTTGCTTTATTTTCCTGGCAATTCTTTGTGGTTTTCTGAGACAAGATCTCATGCCATAGCCAGAGCTGTTCTGGAATTTACTTTGTAGCCCAGTCTGGTCTAAAATTCCTGGCAGTCCTCCTGCCTCAGCCTCCCAAGTGCTGGAACTATGCCCAGCTTAACAATTTGTTTTTATTTCACTTTCTAAAAGTATCAGTTCATAACAATTGTGAGATTTAAAAGAATTAACAGTTCCTTTACAGAGAGTGTGGGAAACAACTGGCCTTTGAAGGACTTAAGTTCTCTCATGGTGAACTCAAGCCCATGAATCACTTCCCTCATATGTGTGCTTCTTAGATTCTTTCAGGTTTCAGGAACAGAGACCTGCCAAGTTTATCTCAAACACTAAAAGCTCATGATGAACTGGGATAGAGCAAAGTGAGTCCTTGTTGCATGCTCCTGGATTCTGTGATGGCAGAATCTGCTCAGCCAGTGAGAGCCTCTCATCACCATGGCAAATGTTATTCTTCATCTCTTCAGTCATGCCCCTACTCCCACTGCCCTCCATACCACCAATTCACACACCTCAGTGGACAGAATATGATTTATTCTGCTTCAAAAGTGCGGTTTCCATCAGCAGGACCAATTATACCATTTCCAGGACTCCAGAGAAAATGAAAAGATAGAACCACTATTTAAAAATTTCTAAGGATTTCAAGATGTGACATGAGAGAATTAAAATAATGCTATGATCTTTTTAGCCCGAGGTGCACAAAGCCAGCCAATTGATAAGGGTAGATCTGCAGCCACACTGAACAGACAGGTGTGTCCCCATGCCTGGCCCCATGCACGTGGTACAGAATTTTAAAGTATGTAAATGAATGACCCTAACAACCTCATTTTAACTTCATTAAAGGCTTTATCTCCAAGCACAATCATATTCTGATATACAAAAGAATTTGGGATGCCAACATTATGAATTTGGAGGAAATATAGCTCAGTGCATAACATTTAGGGAAGTAATATTGGCAGGACTCTAAGCTCTCTAATAAAGAGGGTAAATATTTTTCAAAGCTTATGAGGGAAGAAATTAAACATCCAAACATATCTAGTTGCCACACAGGCTCTAACTCATATCTCAAGGGCACAGAGGGATAAAGATGACAGGCAGGCTTTAAAAAAAGAAGAAAGCCTTTATCATAATGTTTGCATTGGCCTCACACTGTAATACCCTCACTGCACGCTCAGCTCTTCCCTGCCAGTGGCGAGGGCCATGAATGGTGTCCAAAGCAGCAAGCTGCTCGGTTACTGCGATTCAAGCCAATGAACGTACTACACTAGAAAAAGAAAGGGTTCCACATCCAAGCTGCATGGGTTTTGTCCCATGAAGAAAAAGAGTTGCTGGCATTCAAATGTAGTCCTCAAGGTTCATATGGTCAAAACTTTATCCACTATGCAATAATGCTGACGTGATACTTCAATATTACCCTAACATTATGAAACAAAACAGCTGAGTGAGATGATTGACATTTTCTATAACCAAATCATGAGTTGCATATATATGTAGCGTCTGAGAAGTGCTCAAACTGACTGAAGACACCTCCCGTACCTTATCAATTTTAAGCAACCACTCTTGAGTGCACAAAACCTCCTCACCCCACCAGGAAGTTCTCCTCACCCCACCACAAAGAATAGGAGACAGTCTTCTCATTTCCATGTGGTTTTTCTCGCCATTCACAATGTGAGGTAGGCCCTACTCCAGACAACTAGAAGTAGGTACAGATGGGCCATATTGAGAGCTTTTCTGGCTTAAAGATTCATCCTTTTGTATTACAGGAACAAAAATAGTTTCCTCTGTTCTATCTTATTGTCCTAATAATTTAACAATCTATATATGTTTTATTTAATTTCATTATTCCATTTACAGAATGTTTGCCAGTTAAAACTGGTATATTCCCTTCTTCTAACAAATAAGAGCTATTAGAATCACATAACCTCTTCAAGATCCCACCTTTCAACATTGTCACATTAAGGGTAACATTTCCCACATATGAAATTTGGGGGACATTCAAGCTATAGCATTACTTTTTCCTTTTGAGAAATCTTTGCAATTAGAAATAGAGAGGGTTTTTATGGTTCATTGGCTTTATTCATTGGCTTGGCTTGTAATTCAGGAGCTTGCTGCTTTGGTCTGTTTCAGGCAAGATGAATGGAAAGAAAGAAATAATGTCTTATGGAGTATGGTCTAAAGACTCATGGATAATGTTTCAGTAGTGTGGAAATTAACCACAATGATGTTAGCTGATGATAATAGAACCTACAGTTTCAACCTATTAAAACAAAAGGTCACTTTTCAAGTAAATGTCTAAAGAAAGTAATGCTGGGAGCAAGTGAAGGTTCTGTTCAGCAAGTCCTTAGGGACACAGGCACCTTGAACTCACAACTTTGCCATCTCTAGATAGTGCCCAGGTCCCATATGACAGTGGAATGAGAAATGTAAATTTTATTTATTTTATGTGTATGGGTGTTTTGCCTGCATGTATGTCTGGTTCCCACTGAGGGCATTAGATCCCATGGAACCAGAGTTAAAGACATTTGTGAACTGTCCTCTAGGTGCTGGGAATTAAACCTGGGTCTTCTGGAAGAGCACCAGGAGTTTTTAACTGCCAAGCCATCTCTCCAGTCCTTCACACTCTAGTTTTTAGAGATGAAAACTAAAATACTTGGCACAAGGGGAGTCCCATTAGCCCTTAGGATTGCCCAGTAATTTGTTTTGAGAACCAGGATGGAATACTGGATCTGGGTTACTCAGTTATTCTATGACAATAATGGCCCATGACACTTTGAGTAGTAAGCAGAACTCACAGTGATAGCCTAGTTACTAAGGTGTCCCCACTACAGCCAGTTGGGATGATGTGTAATTGAAAGGTGGACTAGACAGTGGCCATAGTGTTGGAATAATACAGGAACAAGCCAAAGGGTTGTAGAGTGGGCTGAATTCTGTTGGAGTTGTATATTTTTCAAGAGAAAGTGGTATCTCAGCGCATCATCTTGTCACTGTCAAAAACACTGTAAAAACATTAACCCATGCTGAAAATTTTTAATCAGTTTTTGATTTCCTGTAGCCTAAAGCCATAACGCAGGCAAAGGATCTGATTGTAAGAACAGAGAAACTGAAAGAAAACTAAATGCACACAGGTTTTCAGGGTCTCCTGGGTCCATGCCTGCTCATTGAAAGAGGAAAGAGAACAAACCTTAAGATTTAAGAGACACTTGGATGGAAAAATCTGAAAATATTGAATTCCTGCCGTTTGAGCTGTTTCTTATTCAGTGAATCTTCTTATAACATGCTATAAACTATCTAAACACAAAATTTACTAATTTATTGTTTATTAGCTTATCTTTCTTTGAACTAATATTTAAGCCCAACCAACACCTATTTGCAAAGTTCAGTTTGACAATATGTCAAAGAACAGAAGATAAAGTCTGAGATTTTCAATAGCTCATCTCATCGATGCAAGTACGAGTCAATGCTCCTCATGTTCTAGGAACATCCTTTCAGTGTAGAGGACAAGTTGTGCCTCTCACATCCTGACACCAAGAAGATATGATTACTTAATAAGCATCTTTGAAGGGCAGCATACACTTGGAAAGTGAAACTCAACCAATTGATGTGACTTAGAAAGCTTCCATTTGCAAATAAATACCAAAGTCAGAGAGTTCTCTTGATTAGATTCAGGCTTCTGTGTAAGCTGCCCAGATGCTTGATCTTATACAACCCAGAAGCTCTGATGTTGTCAGAGGTATCAGCTGGGGATAAGCGCTATGGAGCATCTTTGATAAGTTCTTATACGAGGTAGAGAGGTAGATTCTTGATGCTGGGAATGAAGCAATTATTTTTACAACACTGGATTTCCTTTTTAAATTATTGTTTATTATTTGTGTGTGTGAGAGTGTGGTGTGTGTGTGTGTGTGTGTGTGTGTGTGTGTGTGTGTGTGTGTAGACACCCTTAGAGATCAGAGGCCATCAGATGCACTTATGCACTTAGAGCTAAGTGGTTATAAGTCACCTGATGTCCTGGCTGTCCTAGAAGTCACTATGTAGATCAGGGTGGTTTTGAACTCACAGAAACCCACCTGCCTCTGCCTTCCAGTTCTAGGATTAAAGGACCACTGCCCTGGCTCTTAGTTTTTAAAATTGTCTTTAGCATACAAAGTAATAGTTTTCACTGTAGCATTTTCATAGATCATACACAGCAAATGGACTTAACAGATAACTACAGAATATTGCATCCAGGAGGCTTCTCACTGGCTTGTATTGGAAGAAATCCGACATGGCTGTGCTGAGACCTCCTCAGGGCTTATGAGAAAAATAGATAATTACAAAGATGCTGGTCATGTGTGAGCTAAAGTTGAATGTCACACAAAGGCTTTTAAAGCCACAGAAGTTTGTGAAAGTAATTTTCCATGTCAAAGATCATTTCTGAGTCATTTCTCTGCTATGAAAGGTAATTTTTCTTTCGTAGTCAAGAAAGCTTTTTCCTCAGGTAAAATACAGGTTTGCCTTCTGGTTTACAGTCTTCAAATGACTGTATCATGGGATCTGAAATATAATTACAGAATGTACTGGCGTGGGACCAGAGACGTAGCTCAGTTACAGCTCTTGCCTAACAGAGAAAGCCCTAGGTTCATTCCACTGTGCTATGAAAAATAAAAATGAATGGGAAATGATATGCAATGTGGAATAATTCATCCCAAAAGATAGCTCATTTCTTTTTGTACTTCATTTTATGAAAACAATAATAAATTAACAAGTGGGGCTTTTTGTTTTGTTTTGTTTTGTTTTGTTTTTATGCCCAGGTATACATATGGGGGCATGAATAAAAGCAGACCCACAGACTTTCTCCCCAACAGCATAGAACCTCTTTAAGAAAACAAATTCTAGGGGCTGAGATGGCTCAGTGGTTAAGAGCCATCTTCCAGAAGGACATGGATTGGATTCTCAGCACCTACTGAGAATCCAGAGTCCTCTCTGGCCTTTGCAAGCAACACACACAAATGGTGCACAGACATACACACAGGGTAAATATGCATCCATCCATAAATAAATAAACATTTACAAAAAACAAACTCTAGGTGTAAGTGTCAAGTTAAATAATGATATGTGGATGTAGTTGGAGAACTGCCCCAAGGGACAGGTAGCTTTTATAATCAGTAGGTCCTTTTATACTCTCTCTTAACCCCCAAAGTCCTGGTGGGCAAATCTAAACTTTTATACTTTCTGGGTAAATGCTCCATCACTGAGCTCTGCTCCTCAGTCTGATATGGAGTTTTAATGATTTTTTAGAGTTTTAAGCATTGAGGCACTGAGAGCAGCTAGCTGGAGGTCAGCCTGGACTGCATAGTGGGCCTATCTCTAAAACAACATTAACACAGTTAAATTGCAAGGAATTTGCAAATATTAAAGAAGAGTTATAGTGTCTCCTGGTTGTTATTGTTTTTTAAAAACGTAGTGAGGCTAATCAACAGATTTAACTAAATAAAAACCCAAGATGTTTTTCGAGGGTGAGGGTGTGGAATTCAAGAAGACACGGTACCAAACCCACTTTTGTCCTGGATGTTTTATGTATAAGTTGTGATGGCATGTGAGTTCTGTCTCTTTCCCTCCCTCCGTCCCTCTGTCCATCTTTGCCTTCCTCCCTTCTCTCCTCCTCCCACCCCTGTGTGTGTGTGTGTCACAGGGAAGGAGAGACAGGTAAGGAACTAGAGAAGCCAGCCACCCACTCCAGCAGCTGTCTATATCTGCATGTCACACAAGGGAAAACTGTGTGGCTGTCACAAATATGATGCAGCTATTGAAAGTGCACGAGATTATAAAACTGCATCTGTACTCACCATCTGGCAGAGCCTGCACTAATAACTCTTCCGGATTTATTCTTGTTGATTTATTCATCTAATAAATATTTATCAAATCCCTATCCTGTAGGTACTCAGGATCCAGAAAGAACCTGTGGGAGGTGGGGGGGGGGGTTGCCAAGAATCAAACCTAGGTATGAGCTACTAGGCCATGGGTGATCACTGAGCTACATTCCCAACCCCTAGGGGAACTTTCATCCATGAAGTTTATAAGCAAATAGGGTAGGCGGACACTATAATTACTCAAGTTCATCATTATAAACAGTGAAAGAATAGCTATAAAGCCAGGAAAGGTATAATCTGGGAGTGCTCTACTCTGGGAGTAGAGCAGATAAAATCACTTAGCCACCAAGACTGATGACCTGGATTCAGTCCCTGGGGCCCACACAGTGGAAGGAGAGGAACGATTTCCACAGACCGCCCCCTGACCGCCCCATGCCTGCCCTGGAACACAGGAGCACATGGGCATTTTTGTGCACACGTAGACACACACGCAACTAAGTAAGTGAAAATTTTAAATATACCATTAGAGATGGGAACCTGTTTAGGTTTGGAACCAAAGTCATCAGAGATGAGGAGTCCTCTGGACCACAGTGCTAGGCTACACTGATTCTAGGATGGCTAATAGAATCCTGGGATCTGAGGTATCAGCCGTAAATACTGAAGAGCCCGGGATAAAGGAAACTTAGAATGATGTCAAATGACCTGTTGCCTAAGTAGGCAGCCACGGCTGCTGGGAGAGGGTCAGTGAGAGACTCCGGAAATTAGTCACACAGCAAAACTTGTACCAACCTCTAGCTGAATCCAGGACATGAGGGTTACAGAATTCCGATTTGCAACAATATGCTTTCTTGATTTTAATGGTTGCCTGACAAAGACATTTAGAACAGAAAAAAAAATCAATTTTATAATCCTGTATATGTGTGTGTAATTCATTTATATAATACTATTTTTCTATATTTCAGATATGGGTAGTATCTGACTTCTAAAAGACTTTATTTTTATATGTATAGATATTTTATCTACATGTATTCCTATGTGCCACATGCATGCTTGATGCCAGCAGAGGTCAAAGGAAAGTGTTAGGCCCCTTGGGACTGGAGTTAAGGACAGTTGTGAGCTATGAGCGAGGTACTGGGATTCGAACCTGGGTTGTCTGGAAGAGCAGGTAGTGCACTTAATGGCAGAGCCATTTTTCTAACTCCTGACCTTTATCTTTACTGTTAGATACACAAATAGCAAAGACACTACTTTGATGTCTGTTTACCCTCAGCTCACAGTGACATGATTGCTGGGTGGGAATTGATATTTATCTTTAACATTAGATATGCAAATAGCAAAGACACTATATGCACATTGATTTATTCTCAACTCACAAGGTTTGCAACCTTGTCTTGTAAATCTGTTTCCTTCTGTCAAACACCATGGAAATAAGTACCTCCTTGCACTTCAATTGCTCAGAAGCCAGAATAAATAGGCATGTACCCCATGGCACCATCAGTTCCTGTACACAGTCCAGAAATAACACTGGGAAATGGGTCGCTAATGCACATGTTTGTCTGCCGGAAGACATCCTGTAAGTCACAAGGTGTCAAAAACCTGTGGTCTGATTATTGCTCTGCAAACAGGACAGCACTGGAGACACAGAGACTGAATGTAAGGTTAAATTTATCCATGAAGGAAACAGACAGGCAATGTTTATGAGCTGGTAGGAAGCTGGAGAGTGTGACCATCATCGCGCCGCTTCAGACCATTGTCCCAGAGCTGTTGCTGAAGAACAATTAGCTCTTTCCTGCCATTGATCCTGAAACTTCATGCATACAGTTTGAAGTAGAACATGGTGAGGGATTAAGCTTCAGTTTTCCTAAGTATTTTGTAGTTGTAAGTATTTTTTTGATCCAATTATTTTTATAAAAACAAAAAAAATAGACTCAGTAGCATTACGAACAAGATTGTTTCTTCTCTTTTGGGAGCCAAAAGACTGAATGATTCTTAAAATGTATATCTGTTTAAACTTATTCATATAGATGACTATGTTTATTTTAAAAACATACTGGGCCAAGAACATAGCTCGGTTGGTTGGTAGAGCGCTTCTACAGCAAACTTGAAGCCCTGGGTTCGATCCTAGCACCTCATAAACTTGGTGTGGTGGTTCTCACCTGTGATTCTAGCACCAAAGGAGGTTCATATAGATAGTGAGCTTGTGGGCCAACTGGGTCTAAATGTCAAAATAAGTCAATAAATAAATAAAACTCATAAAAATATAACCATAGCCCCACTTAAAATATGTTTTCTGCCTGGAGAGATGGTTCAGGTGTGCTGCTGCAGATGATCAGAGCTCAGTCCCTACACTCATGTCAAAGTTCACAGCCACTTATGACTCCAGATCTAGGGAATCCAATGCCTCTGGCTGCCACGGGCCACTTGCAGGCCCTCTTTTTTTGCTGCATTGCTTTCTCTCTCTCTCTCTCTCTCTCTCTCTCTCTCTCTCTCTCTCTCTCTCTCCTCTCTTTCTCTGTCTCTCTCCCCTCTTTCTTTCTCTCTCTCCCCCCTCTCTCATAATAAAAACAATTTTTAAAATTAAAACATATTTCTCTCCCTTTCAAATAGTCCTCTTTGGTCCTGGCCCTGAGCGTCTACTAGGACATCATTCCTGCCCTACGTTCTGCAGCAGTTCAATAGGGTCTGAATGCACTAAATTCCATATTCACCCTAAGCATAATGAAAAGACAATGTAAGCATCCGCCTTTGTTTCTTCATGGAAAATGCTTAATACAGGTGAAGCCACACAATGGCAGTACATAAATGAAGGACAATGGTACTGAGTTCTAGTTATGACTTGGAAAAGAAGTAGCTGAGTGGCCGGCTAGCTAACGACCACTCAGCCTACTGGGCTCTGTACCCTTTATTATGCACGGAGACTCTTCCAGTGGGGAACCTGTAGGACAGCTTCCAATCCTAGTATCTTTTAAGTCAGTTCATGTGTGTAAGGACTGGTATGACTTGAGACATACAGATATTCCAGAAGCCAATGTCAGGTTTACTTTGTCCTCTTTTTACTATGAATTCAAAAACACTTAAGAGTCGGCACCAGACATGATCAAGAGTAAGAAACAGGACAGACTTTTCAATCTACAAAAATGGAGAACTTTCTGTAGTTTCTTTTCATACGCCTAAATGGATTTGCCTGGTGAAAAGTCAACTAAAGTCGCTCAAGAACTTTGAAGAACTGAGTTTGTTTCTGCCCATCAAGTTTTTCTTAATGGAACACAGAGAATGGACTTATGTGATGCTGGTACCACAACACTCAGGGCATAAGTGCACATACACACACATACACACACACCACACAGACATACACACAGAGACACTCACACACACACATACACACACAGATACACATACACTCACACACATATACACACACAGATACACACACACTCACACACACAGATACACACACACATACACATACACAGATACACACACACACAGATACACTCACACACACATACACACACAGATACACTCACACACACATACACACACAGATACACACACACTCACACACACATACACACACAGATACACTCACACACACATACACACACAGATACACACACACTCACACACACATACACACACAGATACACACACACTCACACACACATACACACACAGATACACACACACTCACACACACACACACACACAGATACACACACTCACACACACATACACACACACATACACACACAGATACACTCACACACATACACACAGATACACACTCATACACACATACACACACAGATACACATACACTCACACACATACACACACAGATACACTCACACACACATACACACACAGATACACACACACAGATACACACACTCACACACACAGATACACACATACACAGATACACACACACTCACACACACAGATATACATACACACACAGATACACATACATTCACACACACATACACACACAGATACACACACACTCACACACACACAGATACACACATACATACACACACACGTGCACATGCACACAAAAACTGAACATACTACATAACATGAAAGCAAACTGCTTTCTAAATGAGTGGTGGTGTGTGCTGCAACTGAGAGCCAGAGGCAGGAGGACCAGTTGTTTGAGGCCAGCCTGGACTATATGAGACACTGTATCATAAGCAAATAGATAAATAAATGGCTGGAATGTGATGAAGGAAAGAACTCAGTCTTAAGTACACAGCCAGCAGCTGCACTGGGTAAACATGACAACTAGACTTGAATCCCAGTTAACACAAACCAACTATGAAAAGTCAATTTTTAAGCCAAATGAAGAATATTGAATGAAGTGTGAATTAACTAATTTTGGTTGCTTATTTTTTGAAGATAGGAATATCGTTGTGTTTCTTGTTCTATTAAAAAAGCTTATGTGTGTCAGTATTTATGAGTGAAATAATGTTTTAAGTTGCCAAAGCAGATGTCAACATAAGGAAGAATATATAAAATGAGAAAGACCAGAACATTAATTCATAAAGCTAAGTGGCAGGCTTATGAGAATTATACTATTATTTCTTATTTCATGTCTGTGTTTTAAGGTTTTTCCAATAAAAAAAAACAAATATGTCTTTATCTTAAAAAAAAAAAAAGGAGTGACTAGTGGGTAAAGAGTCTCTTCTGTTTGTGGAATGTCCCTGCCGTGTCTTCAGCCTTATCATGAATTCAGATGCCAGAACACTGTACAATCAGAACCCATTACCTGCCTATCCAGCAATGGTTGACTGGACCAGTCATGTTGAAAACTGGGTTTCAAAATCATTGCCAAGAAATTAGCAACTTGAAACAGTGATGTGGGATGTCTTCCTGTTTGCTGTGAATACCATTGGTTAATAAAGGGACTGTTTTGGCCTATGGCAAGGCAGGTTGGAGGCAGGTGGGAATTCCAAGCATAGACCACATGGAGATGCTACCAGCTGCCACAGAGAAGGCAAGGTGTAATGGAACACAGGTAAAGTCACAGAGCCACTACAATAGTACATAGACTATGAAGAATTGGTTGAGCTGAGTTGTAAGAGCTAGTTGGTAATGAGCCTGAGCATAGACCAAACAGTTTGCAATTAATAGAAGCATCTGAGTAATTATTTTATAAGTAGCAGCTGTGGGACCGGATGGGAAAGATTCCTCTGGACTGCAGACCCAAAGTTTTAGCTATAAAACAGTCAGGAATTGAAGACTTCTGTAGAATACTCTGGAGAAACGACTTTATATTTTTGATGTCAGTGCTTGGAGAGCTAACAGGCCATTGAGTCGTAACAGCTTCAGCTACTATTTCAAGTGGACTGTGCTAATAAGATCACCAGGAGCTGGGGGAGTTTATGCTTATTATCGAGTATCTTTGTGTGAACGTGCTGTTTTTCATCTGACCTTGATCTATGACATTCCAGTTTGGTTTACATGCTCTTATTGCAGTACTTTGACCATGAGGCTTTGTCATCAACCAGAGCGCTGGCACTCCCCATCCCTGGCCAGCTCATATGTACCTAGAGTTGATCTGTACCAGACTTAGTTTGGCAAAGGTCTTAAAAGAGTGTGTGTGTGTGTGTGTGTGTGTGTGTGTGTGTGTGTGTGTGTGTGTGTGTGTGTGTGTGTGTTTGTGTATGTGAAGATAGGGTCTCCTGTATTTAAGGATGTAGCTAAGGATGATCTTGAATGTATGACCTTCCTGCCTCCTGATGGGATTTACGGGTGTACGGCACCACACCACACCACACCACACCACACCACACCACACCACACCACAACACACCACACCACACCACACCACACCACACCACACCACACCACACCCATTTGGCACAAGCTCTCTACTAACGAAGCTCCATCCTCAGCCCTTCCAGGTGAACTTTTGACTTTGTAGATTTAGTTTTGTCTGGGCATATTTTTCACCACTTACAAAGACAATTACTCTTATTACTTTTAACCAGAACTTAGTGGGTAGAACACCCCTGTGCTCCCAAGAGCCATCATAACCACCTTTCTTTCCAAGTATTGGGGGCAGGATGAGCCACATAATCAGGATCCACAGCTCGCTGATTCCAAGCTGAGTAGATATAGCATCAAATCTGGTAGTATCTCAGTCTGTCAACACTGAATATCCCCTCAACATATAACTTAATAAATGCTGTTTCCACCTCACAGAAAGAGATAGTTTCTAACAGTCTCAAGAGTGCACATCTTTTAACTACCCACAGAGACAGCCAAGCTTATTATTCTTGTTTCAAGATCATGAGAAGAGAGAATTTGTAAGCTCCTTCAGGGCAGAGATTAATGCTTATGAACTACACACATGGGTGCTCACTACATGTTACTTATTGACCATCAAAACCCTGGGTTTTCTGGGTCACCTGGTAGAAAATATTTTACTATAATAAGTGTTGGCTTTTAAAAGGTCAGTATCTGGACTGGAGAGATGCTTAGTGGTTTCTTTCTCTTGCCGAGGATCCAGGATCTATTCTCAGCTTCATGCAAACAACCATAACCCCAGTTCCTGAGGATCCAAGCCTCTCTTCCAAATTCCATAGGCACCAGACATTCATGTGGTGCAGACATACATGCAGGCAAACACGTATACACAAAACAGTATCTGGTACACTGGACACAATAAAACTATTTCTTGGGGTGAATAAGTGAGAAAAGGCTCTGAATATCTGTGTAGAGTCTGCACTACTACACCCATTTAGACTGCTAAATGTGTAGGCTTTCAAGCAAGCATGATGTTTCTTGGAATGCCATCACTGTGAAGACTTTTACTTGTGAATCAGCCCAAACTTCAATGCCTTCTCTGCCATGTTTTCCCCTCCTAGGTGATTCTAACTACTATATTCAAGAAATTCCATATTAGAAGGAATTTGAACTTCAAACATTAAAATTAGTAGCAGATTTCTTCTGTACTCACTAAAGGCAGAATGTTGGCCTTGCTTGACAGGGCAATGTAACTAGTGCCAAGTCTGAGGTATATGTGGCCACTCCAACTCCTAAATAAATTCTAAGACCAAAGGGAAAGAAAAAAGGCCAAAAATGCAGCAGCCTCTGAAGTCTACACAATGAAGTCAGTTCCCCACTCTGCTCCAAAGACAGAATTAGTAGGTAGCCAAAGATGACCTTCAGTTTCTGGTCTTCTGTCTCTACCTCCTGCATCCGAAAGTATGATGTGATATCACACTTGGTTTATGAAGTACCAGGGACTGAACTGAAGGCTAGGTAAGCACTCTACCAATGACTTACACTGTCCCCACTACGCCATGAAGCCAATTTCTTAAAAGGAGAGCCATGTTAATAAATTGAGCAGAACTCACTAGGTAAATATTGCATACTTAATATGTGCCAGGTGTTAGTCTCAGCCACGAGAGAACAAGAATAAAATCTCAGGTCTTAGGGAAATTTGCATTTTACTTAGACATGCATTAAGCAAATAAAATAATGCGTGTATATTTTAGGTGATGTATTGGTTAGGGTTTACTATTGCTGTTAAGAGACACCATGACCACAGCAATTCTTAGATAAAAAAAATATACATTTAATTGAGGGTGGCTAACTTATAGTTTCAGAGGTTCAGTTATTATCATCATGACAGGGAGCATGGCAGTATGCAGCAAATGTGGTGCTGGAGTTGACAGTGTTAGCAGGCGACAAGAAGGCAACTGACTATCACACTGAGGGAAACTTGAGCAAAAGAGACTTCCAAGCCCACCCCCCACAGTGACACATTTCCTGCAATGAGGCCACACCTCCTACTTGTGCCATTTTTTCCCCCAATGATTTGGGGAAAGAGGAAGCAGCATGGTCATGACTAGAAAGGCCTCAGAGGGGCCAGAGAGGAGAGTCAGAGAAAAAGACCATAGTCACAGACCCAAGAACACACGGGCACAAACCTTGTCAGGCTCATAGTACAGCAAGATGGAAAATACCTTGGTTTGGGTTGTTAAGTGGCCTGTATGGGGATGGGAAGAAATCAGAATTTTATGTCCTTTGCTCTGGTGGATGGATCCATGTAAGCTATGGAAGTTCTAGAACCTTTTGTGAGAAATCAAGGGAGCCAGGACAAAGCTTGTTTTTACTCTCTTAGTTTGTCTTGTCCCTGAATTTTGTATTACCTATTTCAGAAATCCGGGGGATGGATAGGTGAATACATTCTGCATTACGAGAACTCAGCCCAGGGTCTTACTTGTTGTACTCCTGAGACTTTTTTAGGAATCTTGAGACAAGGCTAAGTCCTGGTGCTCATTTTCTCACATCCTCTAATTGAAGCCTTTTTTGTGGTCTGGCCCAGGCCAGGCAAAGAAAGAACATAACCCAAGTAGAGCATATTACTGTTGCATTAGCGGCATGACTCCATTTAGAAAAAGTGATCAGAGGCTGGGCCTGGTGACACATGCCTATAATCTCAAACCCAGGGAGGCAGAGGTAAGAAGATTGCTCTGAGTGTTCTGGGCTATCCCAGAAGTCTCAGGATAGCCTATGTAATATATAAAACCATCTCCAAATAATGATAGAAGAATAAATATAAAGTTTATCAGCTGATAACTCACTAATGGTGTGGCATGAGCAGGGGCTGGAGTGAAACATGGTAGGAGGCTGTAGCGCTCCTGACCCACAATCTGCACGCATGGAGGCTTTCAGGCAGGACCGATCTTGGTATGTTCAAGACAAAGTGAGGCTGCCATGTGATGGGGAAAAGAGCAATGGAGCAGAGCAGCCTACAGAAAGTGCCAGGTTAAATGCTGTCCTATCTTAAACACCATAAGGACTTTTGTTGTGTGGTTTTGTGTTCTGATAAATAAAGCTTGCTGAAGATCGGAGAGTAAGGTTAGCATTAGTTAACCATAGAGGCCAGGTAGTAGTGGCACACACCTTAATCCCACAGCACTGGAAAGGAGGAAGTGGAAGATCAGGAATTCAAAACCACCCTGGGCTACTTGAGATTGAACCAGTCTAGAAGAGAAACAGCCAGTTGTGGTAGTACAATTTTGGTCCCAACATTTAGGAGGTGCATGCATTTAATCCCAGCACTAGGGGGGGTAGAAACAGGAATGTAAGGAGGGTGGAGACAGAATCTCCCCGAATTCATAGAGGTAAGAAGCTCTAGTGGCTGCTGCTCTGCTTCTCCAATCTTTCAGCTTTCACCCCAATATCTGGCTCTTGGTTTTTATTGATAAGACTAATCAGGATCACACATCAAACTTTGTCCTTTATCCTCAACAAAAATATTGGGATTTGTTCAAAGGAGTGACATGGATCACTAGTGGAACCCTGCAAAAATCGTAGCAAGTGACAACTGATGGTGGCATTGGCCTTACAGCAGAAGAGTAAGAACACTGGACTTGCTAATGGAGCAGATGTAAGGCCTATGCCAAACCATCAAGAATGACCCATGGTAGCCAGGTCAGTGGAAAAAGGGACTAGGTTGAGGAAATCCCAGTAAAGCTGGGAGGGGTGATGAATAGAATCGGAATAAACTTGGCTTTAGATAATACTGTCTGATAATGCCTACTAGGCAAGCAAAGCAAGGTGTGATTTGAAGAGATCATAACCTATACTCTATGGAGGGCTAAATGAGAAGCACACATTGCATATATGATTAGCTCTTAACTCAAATGTAAGGGGGAACATATTTCTAAGTTGGTCTTAAGTGTTTATGACCATTAACTTACTAATACTCAGAGACTGCTATAGTCTTCTGTATTAATCATACCATATCAACCCCTCCAAACTAATAAGGTTTATGATAAAGATGGTTTCTCAGTGAAATTGTTACAAATTTTAAAATTTTATTCAGTTTTGGGGTTTGTTATTTTTGAGAATGAGTCTATATAGCTCTGGCTGGCCTGGGACTCAACATGTAGAACAGCCTGGCCTCAAACTCACAGAGCTCCACCTGTCTCTTTCTCTTGAGTCTAGGATTAAAGGTGAATGCCTTTATGCCTGATTCATTACAGATTTTTTAAAGACAAACTATTCTCCCAAAAACTTCTTTCAGTAAATTTTTCATATGATGTTTTTCCAAATTGGAACAACCAAATGACTCTACAAAAAAATTATGAAAAATAAATAATGGTACCTTCAAAGACAGAAGAAGGCTCAGCATCTGAGAATGTACCACTCCACATGACTGCCAAAAGCACTGGGCAGAAAGGGGATCAGGCAAAAAGATGACACAGTACATACCGTATGACTCCAGTCTAACAAAACTCAGGAACAGCCTGACATGTTCTACATCTACAGACTACAGCAAGAGGAAGGACTGAGCTGATATGGGAACAAGGGCATTTTCTGGAATGATGAAAATGTCCTGATAATAGTACAGATGTATAAGATTGTCAAAATTTTACCAAATACTTATGTGTCCTTCCTTCCTTCCTTCCTTCCTTCCTTCCTTCCTTCCTTCCTTCCTTCCTTCCTTCCTTCCTTCCTTCCTTCCTTCCTTCCCTCCCTCCCTTCCGTTCAAGATTTATTTGATATGCATATAGTGTTCTGCCTTCATGTATGCCTGCAGGCCAGAAGAGGGCACCAGATCTCATTACAGACGGTTGTGAGCCATCAGGTGGTTGCTGGGAACTGAACTCAGGGCCTCTGGAAGAGGAACCAGTGCTCTTAAACTCTGAGCCATCTCTCCAGCCCCATGATGTACTTTCATTGCATATAAGTTATACCAAGAATACATAAAATATATAAGCCCTGATGAAAATGGTATATATTGAAATGCTAGACTGAAAAATCACTTGTCTAAACTAGGAACAAACTCAATACTGCGCTTCCTACCAACCAGAGCAAAGGGGAAGGAAATAATCTAACTGCATAAACTGTTAAACTTTTGTAGACTGTTAACCTGGCGTGTATCAGAGGGGAACAGATTGTCACCTCTGCTAGGACTGAGGTTAGGTGTGTTAGGGAAGAAACACAGAGTGCTATAAACTGGCACTTTTATAACAGTTAAAGGAACATTTTTGGCTCTGTGCTGTAGCTATCAGTCTTGAACACAACAGGAAAAAAAAATCGCACCATTGTTCAATGAGGGCCTTCCATTGAGGAGGAAAGGCAGAGATTTAAGGTTGACATTTTTTCTGCAGGCTAGCTAGCTGCCGAGCACATCTGGACTCATCACTATGAACAAGGAGGCTTGGATTTCACAGGCTCCCTCCCCTCCCTGAAGGTCTCCGTTTGTGAAGGGGGTTGGGGATCTGGTAATTAGGGGTTCAAGTGTAATGTTCTCTGGAGTTGATTGAAGCTAGATATCTGAGTCTGAGTTTTAGCTACTGGACTTGCACTTTGCTAATTACAGGTGTGTTCTCAAAGCTTGCCATATTTATACCCCAGTGGGAAAACATCCCTCCCTCTGCTTACCAGACTTAATGGATACCTTTCTCCCTGACATTCTGCAAGCTCTTCCAAGTTGCTTTGAAGCTCCGCAGCAGACACATACTGGATATTAAGGTGGGGCTGACATCAGGCTACAGAACTCTCCAGTGTTCAAGCTCTGTAAATAACTGGCTGTGCAATGACAATATCCTTTTGACTGTAGACCACGACTTTGTGGAGCATGGAGACCTAACTTTGTCTGAAACTTCTGCAGACAGGTAATTATCAGCCCTCCACTGCTGCCACAGAAAAACCCTAACAGAACATTTTAGTTAGAAAGACTTAAGCTGTTGTGCCACAAACTTGAAAGATGAACAAGAGAAATCCTCTCCAGCAGAGTTGATCCACTGGCTTGTTTCTTCATCCATTTAACAAACACTGAATTGTTTCATGTCAGCTTTAAGTGCCACTTCAGGCAGGGCATGAATCTGCTTTTCCATGACTCCCTATGTTTAAGATTGCTGTCCAGCGTCAGCAGGAAGCCTCAGTGAGTAAAGGCACGTGCTGCCAGGTCTGATGATCTGAATTCGATCCCTAGGACCCAGATAGTAGGAGAGAAGCTACTCCTTCAAAACACAAATATTCCAAAAAATAAATAAATAAATAAATAAATAACTTCCAAAAATTAGTCCATGGCATACTTTCCTACTAGCCAGTATTAGGTGTGGCCTTGTTGGGGGAAGTATGCACGATGGGGGTGGGCTTTGAGGTTTCAGAAGCCCAAGTCAGACCCAGAAGCTATCTCTTTTGCTCCTGCCTACAGATCGACATATAGAACCCTCAGCTCCTTCTCCAGCACCATGTCTGCCTGTACATCGCCATGGCCAACAACCATGATGATAATGAGGTAAAACCTCTGAAACTGTAAACCAGCCCAACTAAACGTTTTCCTTTATAAGAGTTGCTATTTTTTTTTTATTGTTGTTGTCTTGTTTTTGTTTGTTTTTTAAAAAGCCAGTTAGTCCCAGAGGTAAGTAGATCTCCCGTGAGTTTAAAGCCAGCCTGGTCTATTGAGTGAACTTCAAGATAGCTAGGAGCACACAGAAAAACCTTATCTTGAAAAAAAAAAAAACCAAAAAACCCAAACAAACCAAAACAACAAAAAGCTGTGTTTATGGCATCTCTTCACAGCAATAGAAACCCTAAGATACCTACTGTGTATCAAATATTGGGGCCATTATGGGCAGAAAGCTCTGCTTATGGTCTAATAGAGCACTGCATGCACACAGGACACAGAAGCAGGAAGATGAACAACAGTCAGGGGAACTTCTCTGAAAAATGTATCTGGATAAGTTCTTGCCTATGTGTTTTATTTCCACAGAGCAAGGGATGAGCCAGAGAGAGAAGAAGGATGTCCCAGGCTGAGCTATAGCAGCTCATATTAGCATCAAGTTATAAAGATATCAGGGCACAAAAAACAGGAAATGATGGAAAACTCTAGTGGGAACAGAATTTTAGGACTCAGAATGAATTTTTTTCTACATGCAGAAAAACAAATACCAGAACATTATAGAAGATACTAGACTTGTATTTTTAAAAATCCAGACCCAGGGTGAATAAATTTATGAAGGCAACCTGTAAGAAATAGTGTGTGTGCATGCATGCATGCCTCTGTGTGTGTGTGTGTGTGTGTGTGTGTGTGTGTGTGTGTGTGTGTGTGTGTGTGTGTGTGTGTGTACAGTCTGCTAAAAAGGGCTAGGGTAGTTCAAAAAGGAATAATTCTTTTAATAAAAAATCACGTGAGATAATTTACTAATATACTAGAAGCTAGGGGCTGGGAGTAGAATACATGTTACAGCACCCAACTTCCATGCATGAAACCCAACACCAACAAAACAGGGAGAGATGTTGGTGTCTTAATGTTGGGAATATATTAAAATTTTTATCATACAAAATGCCAATAAGGCAAAACGTGATGCTAATGATGCTGAGAGACAGGAGACTATTTACTATTGGTCCACTGAGGAAGAAGACACATGAGTAAATCTTGAAGGTTGGAGGAGAGGCTACCTTAAGAGCATGGTTCATGTAGCCAATATCCTCTGAGATAAAACCATTCATCCCAAATAGAAGTTCTGGAAGAGACGGGTTATTAAGAGGAAAATGAACACTAGGGAACTGTTTTAAGAGGAAGTGAAACTTTCCAAGTTGCAGGGAAAATCTTTAAACTCCGGAGTAAACAACTAAATTTAAGGTGTCCCCCAAACTGATCATATTCACTAAGTTCCCCCTCCCCCCAAGCACATACAAGCATTCAGGACTGCTAAGAGATACTCTCAGACTAGCCATACCACCTTAAAGGGGCAAAGACCAACTGAGTCAGCTGGAAAGGTACTGACCTGTAAGGCTCCTGCAAGCTATGTAGTATGCTTCAGGTTTCCAGCTTTTGTGGGCAGTCACCCAGGCCAGAATAGGCTTTGCATTTCTGCTCCTGTAAATAACCCCTCTCCCACATTCTTGTCAGCAATTCCAATAAAACTTTTGGTCCACATAGGACTCTGAAGGCGATCTTACTCTGGTCTGTTGTCAGTTTCCTATCTGCAGTGAGTAGACATTTGTGCTTATCTCCCCAGGAACAGGGCCACACAACAGAAGGGGAACAGATGGAAAAAGGTTTCGGGGAGAACATTTACTAAAAAACCATAAGGCACCATGTAGCAGGATGTTCAGGACAAAGAAGTTTGAGAAGTGGCTAGAGTGTGGGTGGGGACTGGATTGGATAACATCTTTTGGTTTTCCCTTAAGAACTAGAGGCTGAGACAATGTTTTAAACAGGGCAGGTATGATGTTAAGAGTGTTAAATTCATGTTTTCAGATTACTTTGCCAAAAAAAAAAAAAAAAAAAGATTATAATAGCACATGTGTGGTAAAGTGGGTTGAGTCACAGCTACAGGAGCATGGGAGACTGTTTGTGGAGATGGAGGACTTGGTGACTACCTGTGGCAGGCTTAGGTGCTTTTGAGCAAGACCTACGTGTGGCTTTGAGATTTTAAGGACCCCCCTAGAGGACGTGGCCAGTTATCTAGCAATAAGCCTGAGCCATTGATTGATTGAACAGCATGTTATTAATAGAAGTGTCTAAGTCATTTTTGGGGAGGGAACCTAAGCAGCTGCAGTGAGTTCAGACTGTGGGACTAGGCTGGGCCAAAATTTCTTACTATAACTACCCAAGGATAAAATTTCTGACTTGGCCTTTTTAAAGATTCATTTTCTGTGTATGCCTGTGTAGCACGTACATGTTGTGTCCAAGAAGAGGGCATTGGATCCCTTGGAACTAGAGTCACAGACAATTGTGAACTATTATGTGGGTGCTGGGAACTGACGTAGGTCCTCCACAAGAACATGAGCACTGTCACCTGCTAAGACAGCCCTCCAGCCCCTGGCTTGGCCTTCTTAAACATGACTTTCAGTCTAATGTCAGGAGGGCATCACCAAAGTCATCTGAAAGTTACATGACACATTAAACTGTTAACAGTCTCCTTTGGGGACTAGAGAGGATTGGGACTGGAGAGAAGACCAGCTAAAAGCAGGGTAGCATTCACCCTTAATGTTTCTGAACTGTTTTTTTTTTTTTTTCACAGTGAAACTGTATATACAAGTAAAAGTTTATGTAATAAATAAAGAAACCCATGAAATTACGTATGTAATGTAAGTGGAGAAAGCTAGGGACTGTCTAGTTTTATACCATTGTCCTGGATTTGGAGTTCTGAAGAACCCACTCCTGTCCCTTAAAATTAATCCGCACAAAGTCAAAAGAATGAGATTGTGGCATCTAACACCCTCCAATGAACACACAAACAGCATCAGAAAATCTTTTCATTCATACCTTCAAAGTCCACTAAATAGCTCAGAAGTCTTTTAAGCTGTTCTTACTGGTGTTTTCAACATTACAAAAGACTAAAACGATTAATAAAGAGCTTTGACCAAATCATGCCTTCCTCCAATAAGCATTAACTATAAAAATCAAGAGAGAGAAAAAAAAACAAAACAAAAACAAAACAACAACAACAACAAAAAAAACGATGACTTTGGATTATACCAGGTTGTTCTTTAGCTAACCAGACATGCTGAGGTCCTTGTTTAGAAAACAAAGCCTCAAATATACAAGAGTCAGAGTTCAACGCAGAATAATTTACAGACACTTGGGCAACAAGCCCTATTCAGTGGAAGGAATCTCAAGTATATAAACTATTAAAGGTGTACCCACCAGAATCCTAAATTCAGCTAGCATTAGCTCATAACTATATTCAAAAGTACAATCTGCACTGTTTCCTTCCAATAATACATTTTATTTTTAGTTGCATTATTAAGCTGTCTTTAGAGTTTCTTTAAGCTGTATACTCTTACTTCTGGCATTTTGAGATAAATACCACTCAGATCATTATATACCCATTTACTAAAATTTGGTATAAAAAATATAAAGGAGCCAAGAAATTCAGTGAAAAATTTACACATTTAAAAGAAAGCATGGCATTTACTTGTCCATCACAGTAGTGTGGGGTTCAAACACAGCACGGACTGCCAACAATCATAGAGTTAATACAAAACATTTTTAGTCATGGTTTAATCGGTCACCTCTTGAGCCGGAGTCTCTCATTCCTTTGTCACAGATGATCAATCAAAGTCCTAACCATTTGTTTCAGACTCCCATGCTCTTTGTTACTCAGAAGCAAACAGAATATGCCACAGAGGGGCAGGGAGAGCTAGAGCCATGCTGGACTTTCCCACTCTGCCATTTAGGGTACCTTGTGATGGAAATTGAAACATCCCAACCCATCCTAACATACAAAATTCATGTCGAAATTCTAACCTCCAAGGTGTTTATGGCACTAAGGGATGGGGCTTGGAGTGGTCATATGTGTAGAGCCCACAGGAATGGAACCAGTGTCCTTACAGCGGAGGGTTCACCAAGAACACAGGTGCCTATTGTTGATGACAAAACAGGTCCTCACCAGGTACCCTAATTTTGGCCTCTCCAGTCTACAAGGTTGTAAGAATCAAATACTTGGTTATAAGTCACTCACTAATCTGTATTTCAGGATAGCATCCTATCTGCAAAGAAAACTCAAGGTCAAGGAAAGACAGCAGTTGCCTTGGAAACTGTAAACCAGGAGGCCTTTCTGTATGTCTGTTCAATTTCCTTTCAGATCCTCCACTCTCTGGCTTTTCCAAGGCTCTGCCGAAGCACTTGAGATCAAACAGCCCCTTCTAAAACCTCAGCTAGTAATTCTGATTCCTGGGAGGGGACAGCAAACCAGGTGTGGATGAGAGCTTTTTCTTCTTTTGTTAAAAATCTTGCCATGTAGTTGAAAGTTACCAGTGACCCTCATGTTGTTTATGTGCCTTGAACGTGCTCAGTTTCCCACGTGCAGGGATTATAGGCATGCACCACTCCTGACTGGGGTACTCTACTCTATTGATGTAATTAGTAACGGAAATAAAAGTCATAGACATCGTGCAGTCCAATCCAGCCGAATCAATGGTTGTAAATGTTCTGCCCCATCAAGTGTTTTACTAGGGCTATATGAAGTTCTTATACCCTTCTGATGAAATATCATGCTGGGGCCCACCATGCTGATTGCCAGCAAACTCATACTGTGAGAAGTCAGTGAGACACACACTAGGGTTGTTACCTCAGCTTGCTATCCTAATACTACACTGTAATAAATCCAAGAACCAACAAACACGCTTCTTTAAATTACAAACCTTAATGAATGTTCATGACTTACCAAATGACAGCCTGAGGACAGTATTTGTGAAGGGTGGGGCTAAAAGTCAGTGATAGGGCATTTGTATAGCAGCTACACGGCCCCAGCTTTGATTCACAGATCATTAAATACTTAAATGAAGTCTGTCTAGTAATTATTATAATGAACTATAACTGACTGACTGCTCACTGGACTGTAAGGATCCACAGATGCAACATTTTTCTTCCCTTTTGAGGATAATGTATCTCTCCACATAACTGTATGTGTTGGCCCAATACGGGATCCTTGGCATTTGCTCTTGAATGTTCACAGGCCCCTGAATAGCCATGGCATTTTAAAGTAGTAAAGTAGAAAAACACAGTTCTCAGTTTAGTAAAAACAAACAAAAAACCCTAAAAGGCAAGAGTCACAAAACATCCTTTTCAACTAGGGTTGGTTTCCATATCAAATCCTTTATGGATTTTTGAAGTTTTAAAACTTCTGGCCTAAAGTCAGAATTAAAATGTTTTGTCTCAAGAATTTGTAGCAAACCATCCTCAGGCACTTATTTTTATTTGTGTGTATGCTGTGCTGTGTACAGGTGCCCATGAGGGCCAGATGAGGGTGTTAGACTCCTGGGGCTGCATTTACAGGCAGCTATGAGACACTCAGCGTGGGTACTGGGACCTGAACTTGGGTCCTCTAGAACAGCAGGAAGCAACTCTTGACCTCTGAGTCAGCTCTCTGGGGTTTTACCTGAAACAGATTCTGATTTCAGGTTAAGAAGCACCTCAGAGACATAGGCCAGGGGTGGTGCCTCATGCCAGTAATTCTAGCACCTTGGAAAGTGGATGCGGGAGAATCACCATGAGTTCAAGAGTAGCCTGACTAGATACTTAGTTCCAAATCGGACTCGTTTCCAGAATGAGGATGCTTCAAAAACTGAAATAACAACTCTGTCCCATAGCTTGCCAGGTATTGTGATAGGTGTCTATTTTCCTACTACAAGAGACCGAAGCAGACCACGAGTCTAAACAGGATAGAGACACCTTGTTGCAGCTACTCTTCAGATCCACATCCTGTGCTTCTTGAAAAGGTTAGGCCTCCATAATAACCTTCCATTAAAAGAAAAGACCTTTCTATCAGGCAGTGCCAGTCAGGACCGATCCCAAGTGTCATTTTAACAGCGTTCACAAAGAATCTCATGGAGTTATTAACGGCTTACTTTATTTAAAAACTGACCTTATAACTGTATGTAGAGAACTAGGTTTTATAAAATAGTTTCATTCTCTTTGTATGTGGATTACCTTAAAATATGGAGAACCAAATTCTTCTTTGGTTTTATCTTATGGGAAAAACAACACACAGTCCATCACACGGCTTTGTGATATTTATATTCCATTGCACAGATGTGGGCTATACAAATTAGTACATGAGTTGTTCCTTAAATTCCAAACATTTGTCTAAAATCTTATTACAGCAGAGGCCTAGGATATTAAAACATCAGGCTGAAATCATCCTCTAAAGTAGTTAAATGCAACACCGAAAATACTGCACATTTAATTAAAGGAGAGTCAGAGAGCAGGCTCAAAGGTTAGCCAGTGGGAGCAGGGCTGGTGGCATGTACAAGTCAGTCACTGTGGTCCTTTAACATATGCATACGGCCATTCTTTAGGTCACCCATCCTCTTCAGAGTGCAGAAATAACACACAGAACTCCAGATAAACAAAAGTATCCCTAGTACGTAAACTCTCTGGAGAAATGCTCTTACCTAGGGACCCACACATTTGCTAATTGAAATATCAAAGACACCACACTTAGAAAGAAGGAAAGGGTTGGTTTGTTTTGTTTTGTTTTTTAAGATAATGGTTTTAATTGAATTAAATGAGATGAAAGGACAGTGAAGCCCTGTTCGCTACTTACATGAAAAGAAGATTTTAAAAAATAATCACTGCACAAAATACATGGGGAGGGCAACGCTGTGGCATTCAACTTCTCCCCACATTTGTCTTGACTGCTCAAGAACAAATTGAAGTTTCCACAGCAAATTTGTTCTCGAAATGCCGGATGGTGAAACAGTCCCTGGCTTCGCGCTTCTGAATTCCTGTTTGGGAAGGCAAAAGGTTTTATTTGTCAAGGTTTTGGTTCTGTAGTAATTTAAGAAATTTCTTAAATTAATTAGCAAAATGGCTTTAATTTTCACAGTAGCTCTTTAGATATAAAGAAGAATGCCAATCTATATCTATCTCATAATTTCTGTCTTTTATAAAATTTTTCTCCACTGAATCTTTTCATACATCATAGTAACTGGTAACATGCTCTACAAATTGCTTGCAGATGTATAAGCTCAAAGATTTGGGAACTTTTCTAGTTATGTATGGCGCATTCCCAGCCCGTGTGTGCTTGCAGAATAGATAAACATCATTCTATAAAACTGGTTTTAGAAAATTGGTAACATATATGTAAGAAATCAAGTGGTACATTTCAAATGACTCATGAGTCTGAGGTGGGAATAATGTCAATACAAGCATGAAAAAAGGTCAGGAAAGCACTTTACTGGGTGACACAAATCTCTATGAAATCAGACTTGCAGTGTCAGTGATGACACTCCGGACACTGTGTATCGTGACACACACTTGCGTTTGCATTTGCTGGGCACATGTTGCTACTCTTGCTGCTCAGAGGAAAAAATAACAAGGTTTGGGCAAAGCTGCATGGTTCTTTCAGTGCTCTGGATTCCTCACCTACATTTCACGTGGCTGTCCTAAGTATGATCCAAAAGGTGAATGGCCCTGTGAGAATTCAGATCCCTGACTATCCAAGCAAAAGGCTGAAGAGACCTCTGGACAATGAGGCCTCCTGAGCCACGGTGGAGCCACGGTGGAGCCACGGTGGAAACGCAGAGACAAACCTGACTTTCCTACACACAAGCAGAGGGGCAGGCATCTCAAGGCAATGGCATTTCATGCTGACTGACTGAAGAAGTGGGTCTGGGATTAAGAGAGTTCTAAATCCAAGTGTGGCACAGTATCCCTTTAATTTCTCACCTGTAGCAGCAACATCACTCAACTGCATAAGCATCATAGGGACTGATTGTCCTTACCTCTAATGCTTTCTCTGCGTTGCAGCTTGTAGGTTTCCTTGTCGTGACACAGTCGATAAATGAAGAAACCCAGGTGGTCCACGTTTTCGATACGGTCAGTAATCACCATGTGCTCATGGATAAGGTATGACTGGGGCAGGTAGGTTCCAGCCTACGGTGGAAAAATTCAAAACCTTCAAAACATACACTGAACAAACGACAAAGGCAGACAAACACCTCAGGTGAGTGTTACGTTGGGGCTTACAAATATTTAACCATGTTTTTGTACATACACTTTTGGTCTTTGAATTGGGGTTTCGTTTTGTTGCCCAAGCTAGTCTTCAGTTTCCAGACTCAGCTGATTATTTGATCATCCTCAACCTCCCAAGTAGATGGGACTGACTATGGCTTGTGTTACTGTGCCCAGCAATACATACAGTTTTATTATAATATAGTCATGCCCAACACTGAGGCAGCAGAATTAAGAAGCTGCTTAATATTTATTTTCTAGTCCTTCAGGAGAGTTTAAATTACTGAAAAATTGATTTTAATTTTTAAACGTTTCCTTATCATTTACTATGTGTGTGTGCTGTGTGTAGGTGCATGTGTATAGGAGGCCTGGGCAGGATGCCAGGGGACCACTTTCTGGAGCTGTTCTTTCCTTCCCCCATGGGTTTTATGGACTGTGATAACATTGTCAGCCTAGTATGGCAGGCAATCTTACCTGATGAGCTATCTATCCAGCCCAATTCTGAATGGTTTTTAAAATGGTACTTTTCCTTTTTTCTAGTTTTTCAAGACAGGGTTTTTCTGTGTAGTCCTGGCTGTCCCAGAACTAATTCTGTAGACCAAGCTGGCCTCAGACTCACAGAAATCCACCTGCCTCTGCCTCCTGAGTGCTGGAATTTAAGACTTGTACCACCACTGCCCAGCTAAAAACTTAAATTTTCAAAATTTAAAGCATTAAAAAGAAGAAACAGCAGACAAATAGCAGTATTTCATTGTAAAACCCTTTGCTATACTCCAGAAGGGTAAACTCCAAGAATTCTAACTTTTCAAAGTGGAATTTCAAGACACTGTACCCACATCATTAATCAGAAATGGTAAGCTCTTGATACCTTGATGTTAATAAGTAGCTCCAACAGGTTTTTGGGGGGCATAACAATGGAGGTGTTCAGAGGAATCACGTAGCACTTGTCCAGGTTAAGGTCCAGGTAAGCAGTGAGTTTCTGGAGAAAAGACACATCTCAGTCAGATATATCTCAGTATACCCGAGATACATAGCAACAAGGCTCTAAGAATGGGCTGGCTTTAGAACCTATAAATCACTTGCACTTCAGTAAATCAAAAACTTGGTGGGATCAGCAGGCAAGCCACAGGCAGCGAGGTCTGAGACGGGCAGACCTCACAGGGTGAGGAACCTAATTCCATTTTTGTTTATGTGATTTTAAACAGTGCTTCACTGTGTGGATCAGGATGGCCTGATCCTCCAATCTCAGCTTCCCCAGCACTGGGATCAATGCTTTGAGTCACAAACTCTCTCCACTGCTATGGGATTACACTCCTGTACACTGTAAATATCTGTCCCACCTACTGGTTTAATCAAACGCTGATTGGCCAAAAGGCAGACAGGAAGTGTGGAAGGGCTACCAGACTAAGAAAACTCTGGGATGAGGAAGAGCAGAGCAGAGACACCAGAGAGACACAGAGGAAAAGAGACAAAAACGCTGCTGTGAGAAAAGGGACCAAGCCACGTGGCTAATCATGGGTTAGTTTAGGAGTAAGAGTTAGCAAGTAACAAGCCTGAGCCATAGGCCAATCAGCAAGTAATTAATATTAAGACTCTGTGTGATTATTTTATAAGCAGCTTTGGGACTGAAGGTGAAATATTCCTTCAGACTGCGGGCCAGACAGGCCAGAAACTTCTAACTACACTTCATCCTCTCTCTTAAGTAACAACTAAACCTAAAATAGAAGAATTTAGCAAATATTAAAATTAAAACTGCAGATATCCTGTACGTTAGCGCACCTTGTTAAAGTCATGCACAATGTTGGCAGGATCACTGTCTGCAAACTCTGGTACAGGCACACTGATGAATTCAACCTCATCGTCCTCAAAGATCTTAATGTTCTCTTCAATTGTCTGGTAACGAGCAGCTGGGGCATCTGCAGAAGGCTCGTTCAAGATGACGTCATCTTTGATGTACTTTAGTCCACAGTAGTACACATCATCTGGCTACAGAGTTGAAAACACTGCATTTCAGCAAATCCGCAGGAGACAGGTTTTTAAATGTAAGCCTTACTTAAGCTGCCAGCTCTATCTAAATAGTATTTTGCTTACAAACTCCTACTTTTCAGACAAGTCAGACAGTTTAATTACAGAGCTAACACATTCTTTATCAGATTCTGAAGTTGTCTTTTTTTTTTTTTTAGGGCCTTTCAGGAGGAAAAAAAGCAGCTGATTTCCTATTTACTCTTTGTGGTAGACAAAAACAGAGTATGAAAGATACTGGTGTCAAGTAAATACAAGAAACACACAGGCCTGCTCCAACCTGTAGGCAGTTTTTCATAGAAAATATTCAGAAACTAGTAAAGCTTTCCTTTCTTTTGAGGCAAGATCTCAGGTAGCCCAGGCTGCCCTGTATCTTGCTATATAGCCAAGGATAGCCTTAAACTTTTGATCCTTTACCTTCTACCTGGAGGGTGCTACCATGTCCAGTTTATATGGAACTCGGGATTGTGCCCATTCACATAGATAAATAAATAAATGTATATATAAACATTTTTAAAAGTGTATATATATATATATATATATATATATATATATATATATATATATATATAAAGACTTAGAGTATGTAACAAAACATTTTGGTACCAAATGTTCTCTTTTGACAGTAGAATTGCAAATTATTTTTTTCTGTATCTTAAGTTTCTTATAAAACAAAATAATACATTTAAAAAGATGTAGCCAGGAGTGGTAGCAGTACATGTCTATAATCACAGTACATGAGGTAAAGGCAGAGGGATCAAAAGTTCAATGCCAGACTTGTTTATGTAAGTCTATTTCAAAATAACCAAAAAAAATTTTTTTTGCCTTAGTTCAGTGATGCTTATCAACATGGCATCATCTTGAATAAGACTAAAAATGGGCATGGAGTTCACATAACCTTTAGAAAAAGTGCTTCAAAATTAGTTTTAAAATCTCAATGACAAGCCTTTCTTCCTACTTGATTATTAAAATGTCTGAGGTAGTTTACAAGCTTTAAAGTAAATTTCACCCAAGCGTCCTTCAGGACAGAGGTCAGGCAGATGATATCATACACTGTAATTAAGTGGAATAAACATCTTAGCGCTCTGAGCACTAAGTTACAGGCAACTTTCACCAAAAGTGACATCATCACCATCTCTGCAAGTTACCCAACTCTTAGGCAAAGCTACAGCAAGAAGCATTCTGTATTGACCCAACCTGCTATCCAGTGATGGGGTATGTCATCATTGTAACTTGTATATTTGTCCAAGTGGGCAATTCATGGTACATCTCTTTACTATCAACTATGGTAGGAAAATGAAAGTCTGTTTTGAAAAAAAATCATCCAACAACTTAAACTCATCTGCAGTATCCAGACACCATCATTTTGCTTCCAATGATCATATGTTTAATTTTCTGGTAAATACACGAGTAAATAAACACTCCAGGCACACAATGCATACTTAGAGAATGGGAGGGATCATGTTCTAATTCACAGTGGAAAGGAAAAAAAAAAAAATCCAGATCAAAGGCTGGCGAGACTGCTCACTGGGAAAAGGTACTGCTAACAAGCCTAACAATTTGAATTCAATCCCTGGGACCCACATGGAAAAGGAGAAAACCGATTCCCCAAACTGTCTCTGACCATGTCCCTTCCCCCATAAATAAATGTAGCAAAAAGGAAAATTTAAAATCTATTTTTATAATACCTGAAGTGCAAAATACTTGTACAGGTATGCACCGCCAAGGATGACACCAGCAAGCATGAAAGCCAGTCCAAAGCACATGCACCAACACCACGCTCTTCTCTGTCCAACTGGGACCACATCATTTGGGTCCTAGAATGGGAAAAGGGCAGCCAATTAATTTCAGAATCACAGAGGCTTGGAATTAGCAATGAAGATAAAGACCAAAGGAGTTAAGGCTCTGATCAAAACCAACCATGGGATGAGGAAGGGGGCACCAAGACCTCTATGCTTCCTGATGGACACTGGTCCCCAGGGAGACTTCTAGGCAGAAGTCTTTTCTCTCTCTCCTCCCACCTCTCTCTCCCTCCCATCTACTAACAATTTCTGAGCAGGAATACAAACCACAATTTCTATTTTACATACACAACTTTTGGTGCTATCTTCTAACATCTGAAACTCAGAAATGGGTTAACTATACACCTGGTCTTACAGTACTGTGAGGCTGTATACACAACTAAGGTGTTTCCTAGTTGAATCATTCATAAAATTGTTAGCTTTTACAGTAGTTTATTGATTTATTTTCAGATATAAAACCATTCCTAACAATCTATAGGAAAACATTAGCAAACATAGTGTTAAGACACCAGAATTCTTTGAATAAACAGAACCAAAAAAATCAGGACAAAGTTACTTATCTAGAATTAATTCTGTAAGTCCACCCCAATCTGAATCTCAGTTTTATTTCACTTTCTTTTTAAGTACTAACCCTAAGACCCAATGTAGACCACCTCATCAGAAAATGGCCAACTTAACCGAAATCTGAATTAACACACATAAACCAAGGCAACAGAAAAGCTGGGTGAATGATGAACAAAAGCAGTGAGTCAGTCTACTGGCCCAAGAGGACAGATACGGCTAATGTGACAAGTCCCTTAGGAATGAAAACTATAGTCCTATATTTCTGATTCTAAGAGCGTATCAGGATACTACTGGGCAGAGTTCAATTCCAGATGTTGTAACCAATATAACAATGTGAGGCTAGAGAGAGGCACTCCTTCGTATATTGAAAGAGGTCCTCACCATGTAGCCCAGGCTGACCTCAAACCCGTAGCCATCCTGCTGCCTCTGCCCCATGACTGCTATGATTACTGGCATGTGCCATTACATTCACAGAGTAGGAAGCTTCATTTTTAAACACAGAACCCTACAAAAAAATAACAAGTAATGTTTAATGTCAGGGTCAGACCAAAAGCTGTGAAGAGGACTACATTTTAGCTAGTTTTCATCAATGACTCTGTGTGGGTATTTAGGTCAACAAGTCTACTAAAATGTAGCATAATATGGGCGTTTACCCAGAAGAATTTATCACATATCATATTACTAAAACTCCACTTGTGATAAGGCTTTATAGACCTGAACAAGACACACAAAGGTCTGTTTGAGCTTGTCTGTCAATGTAGCAGGAGACAAAGTATTCCCAGCATAAAGGCTCTCAGGGTGGGGGCAGTATGGGGGTTGAAATGACAGATGAAAATGGTCACTCTTGGCATTTGCTATCAGCTGCTCAGACAGCCAAGTATGCATATGGCCAAGCCTATCTGCCAGGCTCCCTCCTACATTATAATAGCTAAGGACCATAGGTAGATGTTGAGAAATAATGTGCAGCCTCACAGTTACATGGACAGTGAGTTCTTAGGCTTCTTGATTTATGCAACAAACAATAATTCTGAAAATAAATTATACATGTCTAACATGTTTAAACAGTTGTATTAGACACTAGGAATATAGACTCTGCCAAGGAAAAGATGGGCTTGACTATTCTGAAAAATAAATATACAGAAAGAGCCAAGCAAGCTGTGTATACCTATAATCCTAACACTTGTGGGATACAGCCAGTGACTGCTATAAGTTGGAGATCAGCCTAGACTACATAGTGAACTCTAGGCCAGCCTAATCTATCATATAAACCCCATCTCCTGTCTAGTAAGACTAGAACAACATAAATATGGGCTATGATAGAAAAAAAGCATACGAGACAGGATGAGTTAAGGAAGGACTTCCCAGGGAGAGAACATAGCATGGAAGATTACAGGACAAAGATACACTGCCTGGCAGAAGATACTGTTCTGGGAAATAATATACAAGGTAAAGAATGAATAAAATCACAAAGACAGGTTATGGGACGTTGCCAAGGAGACATGGTGCATCTAAGTATCCAGGATGGTGGGAGGGATCCTTGAGTGAAGAGAAGGAACTGGGGCAGGCCACAGAGGGCCTCGGAATGGAGTTGAAGTTATTTTAAAAAATCATTCTAGGACAGGAGTCGAATTCTCAAGTTATTTTAAAAAATCATTCTAGGACAGAAGAGATTCATTTGTTAAAGAACTCCACTTTAAAACGCTTTTTAAAAGAGTTACTCAGCACCTGAAAGATGTCTTGAGAATAGACATCAACAGGAGTATTTTAGCAGCTATATTACAGACCCAAGTCTATATACCACTGGAACTTCCTAACAGCTCTGACATCTCCAAAACCTCATCTGTTTCCTCCATGTTGCTTAATTCACATAGAGATCTTATCTCGTTACTAGGCTAGACAGTTCCAGTGTTTATTCATGCTCATTTTGCATTCCTGGAAATTCTAAGCCACACTTGGCACTTATTTAACAGACAGATAATTGATAACTGAATGAAGAAAGAGCTTGGCTGTTTAACTGTTCATTATTCACAAACGTTGTATCAGCAGCCAGAAAGATAATGGGAGAGGACAACACAGTCATCTATGATGCCTAAGGAACTGACACTCCGGCAAGGGCAGTAACTGTGCTTGACCTAACGTCTGTGAGGCCAGCTATGTGAATACAGACGGTGAGATCCTGTAAGAAATTCAAATGTGAATAAGCCATGCTTCATACCATCAGCGGCTTATGAATTAAACCAGGTATGACAGATATAATGGCCTACATTACAATCTGAGTTACAGAGCAGGCATGAAGCCCATTCAAGATAAAAGTTATTAATTAGTGGAGTCTGATGGCTGACGCAGGCCTGCCACAAAGTCAAAGTCAACCTGGGCTACATAGTGAGTTCCAGGTCAGCCAGGACTACAGTGCCAAATGAGAATAAAAGCTACAGAAAAACAGCAATAAAGACCTCATAGAGCAAACCCCATACCTGCTAGTTTACCAACACTAACATTCAGCTTTCTAGTCAGGAGTGCAAAGATGCTGTCATTGAAGCTGAGCTTGTTGCTACTCAGGACACAGATGACAACGGGCACAGGGTGAGAAAAAAAAAATAGATATTCCAACGAAGTCAAATTACTAAAGATCAATTAGAAAACATCATCTGTCCTTGGACAGGGTGGCATGCATAAACCTATAATCCAGGCACCTAGGAAGCAGAAACAAGGGGTCAAGAGTTCAAGGCTGGGCTGGGAGATGGCTCAGTGCTTAAGAGCCTACTGTTCTTGCCAGGGAGTCCAGGCTCAGTTCCCAGCACCCACATCAGGTGGCTCACAACTATCTGTAATTCTAGTTCCCAGAAATCCAATACTTCTTAGAACTTGGGGATCCACACGTGGTACTTATGCCTGCCTTCTCAGGCACATGCACACATAAAAAAAGCTTAAAATACTCCTAATTTTAAGAAGGTTAACTGAGAACCTGCTTAAAAATACCAAAAAGGAAAAAAAAATACCTGTTAAATATTTATAACATCATTATTCAAACTTTTCCCAAACTAAAACCAACCCAAATATTCATTAAGTGATAATTAATTTCCATTTATCACATTCATATTATGAAACAAAACAGAAGTCCTGTATTTTGCATGTGCTTCCTAATTTAAAGGAGAAGCCCACCCCCACATTTTCAGGAATGTTATTCTTTCCTTGATCTTAGTGGTTTAAATCAGTCTGCAGTAAACATCTCTTTACAAACTCCAAGTTTGCTTCAAACAAGAGAAAGAAAACTCACCAGCAAGCAGGCCGTTGACCAGGCCATGTAACTTTACTTGGCCTGATTTAACCAGAATCACAGATTTCCTCCCGGCACTGCCCTGTAACTAGTGTACCTCAACTATGCTGAGAATTCCCTCAGGTCACACATAATTATCATCTCATTAATCCTCCTGAGAGTCAAGATTTTAGCCCAGTTTATAAAGGAAGATAGCGAAGCACACCTGGGCCTAAGTCCATGTTCAACACTGGACGGAAAAAGAAACAGCTTTCAGAACCCAGCTTGGTGGTCTGAGGCTGAGGCTGGTGGGCTGTGCTCACTGTGGTAGCAGAGGAGGTTCCACTGACACATAAGACCCAGGCTCAGTCTCTAATACACAGGCATGGCAGTAAAGTATTTCTCTCAGGAACCACAGTATCTTCTGGTTGGAATAAATCTTACCAGACAAAAGGCAGGATCACTCAACTACATCTTAGGCAAAATGAAGGCTAAGCTGTGTTTTTCTTCCATTATTTATGAATTAGGTCACCTCAATCAGTTCCCTAAAAGGCCTCAATAAGGGGGCTTCCATCAGAAATGTAGTTCAAATAAAATGTAAGGTTTAATTTTTTTAAAAAGTCTGTTTCAAAGTAACAAATACTTCACATCCTTCACCACTTCTAATTTGAACCTTATTTACATACTGAATGGAGCAGGCAGATTTTTTTAAGAGATATTTTCCAAAGCTCTTCAAATATAACGTTTTGCTTTTCACAGCAAATGTTGCAGCAATGATGTGGAAATGTCTTTCTATACGTTGTAAATAAAGGACTGTTTTGGCCATGGCAGACACCGTAGAGGTAGGTGGAGGAATCGGAGCATAGGTACGAGAAAGAGGATGGAGTCACAGAGAGATCGAGCCAGCCGCCCAAGATGCAACATGTAAGGAACACAGGTGAGCCACGGGCCACGTGGCAGACAGATTAATAGAAATGGGTTGAGTTAAGATGAAGGAGCTAGCTAGCAATGTGCCTGAGCCATAGGCCAAACAGCATGAAGTTACTATAAGAATCTGAGTCATTTTGGGGGGCCTAAGTGGTGGTGGGCGGCTATGTGGTCTGGGATGGCAGGTCTGTGGGTCAGGACCTCTGGCCAGACATGGGCCAGAAACCTCACTTCAACACAGCAGTGTCTTAAAAACCACAACAGAATGGAAGAAAATGGCTCAAGTATTAAAGGTTAGAGGACCAGGCTTGGGTGTAGGTAAGTGGGGAGAATGCTTGTCTAGCATAGTGAAGCCCTTGGGTGGATCTTTAGGACCAGCTGCATGAAACCAGGTGTAGTGGGCACAGTGACCTGAGCACTGAGGGAGAGCAGAGGCACAATCAGAAGTTCAAGGTCATCCTCAGCTACATAGTGAGTTAATACAGTAAACTCTGTCTCAAAAAATAAATCTGTCCATCACCAATAGCATCAGCTACCAAGAGTATCTGATGCAAGGGAAGCAGAACCTCAGGCTGAGAGGCTAACGGTCTGTTAAAGACGACAAACATTTGTCTGCCCTTCTTTCCATTCCCACCCGTGTATAAATCCTGCTTCCCAATCTGCTTTTAAACAGGGCTGTCATTGTCTCAATTACTAACGAAGTCTATGTAGGAATATATATTACCTTTGACACATAAACAAACAGGAAGCAGGTTCCCAGAGCTGGGCATGGGCTGAGGAGAGAAGAAAGCTGCTCTCTGCATCTGAGGGCCACAGTTCACAGTGGCCTCAGCCACGCTAGTTAGTACTGAGATGAAATTAGGAAGCGCATCAGCGTGTTGGTTGGAGGTTTCGAACTGGTCTATATTTAGAATAGGGGAGGGTGGAAGGCAGGAGCGCTTAGCAGTTCTGATGTCGACAATACTGCTCATTAACACATTTTCTTTTGCTAACAAATTCTACAATATACAAAACAAAGACAAATAACAGTTTAAGCTATCACTAATAATCTAGAGAAATATATAAAATCTGAACCAAATTATTAGCATCTTGTAAGATGAGCATATGCCTAAGGTTAAACAAGGATGTCAGAATTAAGAAGAAAAAAAACTGAGTAAGGCTGTAAAATAAATTCAGTGATATCAGTCAATTTTGTATCATTAGGGCAAAAGCAGGATATCTGGTGCAAAGTAAAATACTATTAAATATTAATTTATGAGTATCTTAAATCTATTCTTTTTCTGCACCATTTAAAATCTCACGCCTTTTCCCATAGTTTAAAGATGACCGTCATTTCTCTAGTTTTTATTCAGCCTCTGCTTTCTGAGCTTTACCAATGATAGCTTATGAAGCAAATTTTAGTAGCCTTTCCAGTTTATAATGCTGAGTTATAAAGTAAGAAGAAATGACTGGCAGCTGTTTTGTAAGCAACATCACACGCAATTTTTATCTGTTGTTAGTTAAAACAGACTCTACCAGGGAGAGACAAATCAGCTGGTGGAGACAGGTTTTTCCCTCCCACCAGAGATGACTGTTCCAAATAACAACCATTTTCCTAAAACTTTCAAGCATGTCACAGATGGTCCACATCTATCTAATTCATCATGAAGCTGAGAGTCAAGACCAGAAAAAAAGAACCAATTTGTATGAAACAACTTAATGTGAGGTTTTATAGACATCTTCTACCTGATCTTCAAAATTTGAAAGTTAAACACAATGACTACGTGCCAGCATTTGTCGTCACTACTGACAACGATCGAAGTGTTTGTGTGTCAGCTTGGGACTGAGATCCCAACACCTGGGATACAGAAGATCAGAAGATCACAAGTTCAAGATCATCCTCCACTACACAGCCGAATTTGAGCCCAGCCTGGGCCTTGATAAGAAACTCAAAAATAAATCAACAAATCCCAGATAAAATTTAAATTTGGTGCAAATATTTGATCTTAGTTTCTTATCCTACCATGCTCTCCCAGCTCTTGGACCCAGGGATCTAATTTTCTAGGGAAAGCAGGGCTGACACTTTCAAACATGATGACAAATTCTTAGGAGTTTATCGACCATCCAGTTAGACAGGCTAGTTTAACAAAGCCTACTGAAATGATGTATGCATGGAGCAAAACAATAAAGAATACTCAGGATGCCACATTTGAAAATAAATCTTAAAAAGCCAGGATATAAATGAAAGGCATGGTGATGAAAACTTGTAATTATCGGCACTCAGAAAGCAGAGGCAGAAGGATCAGTGGAAGTTCAGGGGCAGCCTGGGATATGCAGCACGTCCCAATCAAGCCGGGACTACACTTCAAGATACTGTCAAAACCAGAAAGAAAAAGTGGAAAGTATTCAGTGACAAGTACAATATACAGTTGGAGCAATGAAGGCATAATGCAAAGTCCCAACGTCAGCAAGGAGCTGTCTTCAAAATTACTCACAAAGTCAGTCTTGGCTCTTAGGAGAGGGACATAAGAGAATGATGGCTCACTTCTCTAGGTCATCTTGCCAGGTCTTAAATTAGTGCCAATAATCCAGACAGTTTCCATTATTATCTATTATTAATTATCATTGGGCCTATTGTTAGCACAAAGGGAATATTCTAATTAAACTTTCAAAAGCTACGGTGACGACAGAGTTGAAAGTCCTAATATTGATTTTCAGCTAATGTTTATCTTCCGAAAACTCAATGAAGTGATGGTAAAGGCAAAGCAAATGAACCTTCGGCCACACAAGATGGAAATAATTGACAGCAGAGTTCTATCAGCGACATCTCCTAGGGGGAAAATACCAGAGCAAGAGCAGAAAAGCCTCAGGCATCTGCAGAGGGAAGGAAAAGCACAGAGAACTAGACACCAGAACGGCAGCAGACCGGGAGACGTGGCCAGTGTTCCACAGCACCCAGGAACCACAGCTCACGTAGAATTTGATACCAAACTATCAACGGAAGGAAAGGATCAGCTGGGAATGTGTGTGCCTGCAATCCCAGAGCTGAAGAAACCGAGACAGGAAGGGGAGTGAGCATCAGCAGGCATGGAGGGCATCATTCTAGGCCACCCTAAGCTACAGAAAGAGACAGCTTCAGAAAAGGAGAGAGAGAGTGGGAAGGGAGGAGGGAGGGAGGGAAGGAGGGAGGGAAGGGGGGAGGGAGGGAAGGGAAGGGGGGAGGGAAGGGAGGGAAGGGAAGGGGGAGGGAGGGAAGGAGGGAGGGAAGGGAAGGAGGGAAGGGAGGGAAGGAGGGAAGGGAGGGAAGGGGGAAGGGGGGAGGGAAGGGAAGGAGGGAGGGAAAGAAGAATAGAGAGGAAGAAAGACAGGATCAGTACACCCAGATACATAAGGCTTTACAAATTTTAATCACAGATTTTTTTATTTTGTTTTTAAACAAATCAAGTGCACAAAAGCAAACCCAGAATGATCGATCCTCCGGTGAGCTAGACGATACAGAAATGCAATTAGACTACTGTCAGAAGACAAATACCAAAACTACATAGGAAACTAAGTGACATTTTCTCTCTAGCTCCAAGAAACAACTATCAAATCCTGACAAAAGAAAAAAGTTTTAGGACTAAATAGATGGCCTGATGGTTGAAAGCATTGACTGTTCTTCCAAAGGACCCAGGTTCAATTTCTAGCACCCACATGGCGGCTCACAACTGTCTGTAATTCATGCATGTGATACATAGACATATAAGCAGGCAAAACACATAAAAAAATTAAAAAGTGTTTTTTTTTTTTTAAAAAAAAGGAAAAAGGTTTTGCAGAAGAAAGGAAGTACAAAGCAAGTATACACGTTACTCTGGTGTAAACAGCGCTTGTCAAATACAGGAAAAGCAGTGTTTCAATTTAGCAGGAAGTTACCATGTACACCAAGAGAACAGACTACGTCTGGTGAAAAGATACATATTCACATGTTAACAATATCTATCTTCCATTTGGATATTACCAATGAGCTGTATTAAAACCAGAAAAATCAAAAACTTTTGGAACTAACATGAAAGAGCACCATAAGCAAGTATTTGTAGTCACTGTTACCCAAACGCGGTGCAGGAAACACAGTCACAGATCCACGGTCCTGTTATTTTCCCATGAAGCCTTCCCACTTTTCCTCTCTGGTGGGCAGCAATGCATGACATCTCAACCACACACCGATGTGCAGACTCCAGCTGTCTCCTGTCAGACTGTTCACTAAACACTGCACAACTCTGGGAGCCTTACTCTTAAAATGTTGGAGTTGTTTCGAAATGTTTGTGACTCACAAAATGGCTGTTTATTTACTGTTGTACCTGTATTAAGTGGTCTGCCTTTCTGGCATCTCTTTATATAACACCTGTGGAATGCAAAAAAAAAGTTCCTTGGGCTTATGAACAGTTTTTAACTTTTATTCAAGATGTTTTGAGAATCCCTGGACTTAAGAGTTCAGATCACCATGTACAGCTGGGTAGTGTTTCAGAATGAAAACACCAGAGTGTGAAGCCACAAAGCAAAGTGGCCTAGTGGCCCAACTGTAATACGAGACCATACGTGGCTAGAAGTGAACATAATTGCTTCTGATTAATTTAAGGACAGTGACATTAGAACAGTGATGGTCTCTAAGGAGGGAAGGGACACTGTTAACGAAAGCAAATAATTTTTCCAGTTGGTGGCAAAACTTTTCCACATTGCCTGGAGTGTTAGTTCAGGTACATACATTTACTCACTCAAGAGCATAAATTTTGCTGTGTGTAGTTACACCACAGCCTCTAAAGTTTATTCTTGTAACATACTGCACAACTTTTTCCATTTTAAAACTAATTTAAATCTACTGATACTTATTATGGACTAGAGAACTACACACATTTAAAAATCCTAGTGGTTTTCGTGTTGAAAAAATCCCAAACAACAGTCAGTACTGTTCTGCAACTGACATGAGGTGGAGGATATACAACAGTTATCTTGGAAGCAATGTTCCAAATGCTGAGGTGGGGACGTGGTTTCTGAGTCCTATATTCGCTGTGTTGCTGATGGAAACAGATGCAGAGACGCAGGTGCTTTAGTCAACAAAGCACTGGAGAGATAGAAGCCAGATTCAAACCTGACCTACAACACTGTGCTTCCCTCACTAGACTGTATTGATGCCCAAACTGTATCCCCAGCCCCCTTCACAGCGAATGGAGATAAAGAAGGAATTTTGATACTTTTCCCTAATCATTAAAAAATGTACGCAGCATTCTATTTCCTATGTCATAGAAAACCAAGCAGTAGGTCACACATGAACACAAGAACCCAACTTCACTAGGCTTATTTTCCATGTTAAAGGAGATTATAAAATGGTGGTCCACGTCAAACCATTAGTGTTTCTAGCTAAATTGTTATACGAACATGAATGAAAATCCTCATTTGCCTTTAAAACTGTGGTATTATAGGGCATTATGTGGTCTGCGTGGGCTTATTCTGTGGGCTCTGTAACCAAGAGACAACTGCCACCAGCAACAGGGGTGAAAATGTCGACCTGATTTTTAAAAATGAAAACCAAAGAAGGTCTAACTTGCTTACTATGCAGAAACTCACGCTGGCTGCATATCTGAATCTCTCTCCCTCCGCACTTTCCAGCCTGAAGAAGAACAGTAGCTATAGGTTCTGGGCCAGCCTGGGCAACAACAGTGAAGTCCTAGCTTAAAAAACAGAAAAAGGTTCTAATACCACACAGTGTTCATTTCTCAAATAATTTTGATATGTAACTTTAAACTGCTAGCATCAATAAGCCAGGCTCTAAATGCTGTAAATTTTATTTAAACATCACCCTCTCTTCAGTCACGGCTACATTAGCACCAAGTTATGAATCACTCCGAGAAACCTGTGCGCAGTGGAGAAATACAGCAGTTGAGTGCAAAGCTAGGAGATTCATGCCAGCACTAATAAGGGTCAGTTTCTCATCCCTATAACTCTATTCAAATTTCCTGTTTGGGAATAGAAAGTCTATTATTGTCTAATTTTTCCTAAAACAGGACAACTATTGAGACATTTCATAGCTCCTCCAACTCAATGTAAAGACTTTCAAAAATCAGCCATTCTTTCAGTGTTTACAAGTGACTGGTAACACATCAAGAGTTTAAAGCTTCTGAGAATTTGAATCCAATGCAGAAGTTAAAAAAAAAAAAAAATCACAAGTAGAGAGGGGTTTTTTTTGTTTGTTTTTTTTAAAGTGGAGTTTTGTTTCAGTCATTTTAAAGTTAGCACATCAAGTAAGGAGATTGGTTTTGTTAAGTGGGAAGTTTTAAAATGATGTCCTCCACGTCCGTTTCTGCAATGCAATCTTAAACCTGGAGCTTTCAGCTGGCTATCTTGGAAAAGACTATATCACTGTGGAGCTCCTGCAGACAGTGCAGAGATACCCTGGGATACCCACCTTTACACAGAAACAGAACCCATCACCAGCATGGCCCAGATAATCATCACCTTTAGGCTGAGAAGTGTGAAGGCCCTTATCTTAACAGGTAGAATCTGTGGCCTGAATCCTTCCATGAGAAAGTCTTTAACTCCTTCAGTCTCCAGGCTCTAATTAAAGTGACACATTTAGGGCTAGAAAAATAGCTCAAGGGGGCAGGGGGGTGTGTAAAGCCTTTGTCAAGCATGTACAGGGCTCTAGGTTCAATTCCCAGGACCACAAAGTAACACTCTTGCCAAACAGTTAAAGAGAAAGCATTTATTTGGACCCATTTCTTTGTCCAGGATGACCTTTACTAACTGCATCATATAAAGGCAATCCAAGGGGCTTTAGTCAAAACAGGAATTCAGAAAGCATCTGTTTCTTTGGAAAGCAAGCAGCTTTTGAGGCCTCTGCAAGTACTTGAGTTATGGTTATGTGGAACTGAAATGTCTCAGATTACTGCCTCATACATTCTTCTCTGGGCATTAACACACAGGTCAAGCTTCTCTAACACATAATAAACACTTGGAAGTTGAACACTGAACACATTAAATATACCTATATCATAAATGTATTTGTTTTTTTTTTTCTGGTTAAAAAATCGTGCTATTGCCATAAAAACTCTTAGGTGGTAGGAGCTCCATTTCCTGAGTTCTTAGAGGTTTGTAATTATGCCAAGGACAATACCCGGCCTTGTCCACCCAGGGAACACTATCATCCTGGCAATTAACTTATCCTCCAACTGAACAATGACAATATGCAATCTCACCCACCCTCAAAAAACAGAGATGCACAGAAGCAATTTATCTGTCTCTCAAAATAAAACTTTACTTCGGATATCCATATCCTCTACTGAGGCCAAGGAAGACCTAATAAATGTAAATGCTCTAACTGGCTCTAGTCAGGCATGAGGGCATGTTTGTCCCAGTACTAAGAGGCAGAGGCAGGAGGACTGTGGCACCTTCCAGGCCAGCCTGATCTACAGTGAGTTCTAGGTCAGCCAAGTCTACACTATAATAAACTTACATAAAATTATGTTAATAGGTAATGAGATACTCTCTGGTTAAAGAGAGCCAAGTTCCCAGATCCTCCCCACCCCTCTCTATCAACACGTCTCACTGAATGTCTAGGCATGCATTTTATGTCCTTCCTCTACCCCCTCAAGCCACAAAAACACCAAAACCATTATCACAAACTTAAGCCTAAATTATGAAATCATTCAGTCCTGACTGAAAATAGAGAAAAATCAGAACGCATAAACGAGGACCCACTCAGCCATTTTGTGACAATTCAATGTGTTCTTCACTCCAGCACCCATTCCACCCATTTTGTTGCCTCTGCAAACAATTTGCCTCTTACGATCTATCGCAAGCAGCTTGTGAGGCCATCTAATGAAGCAAATGAGTTTTTGTTTTTGAGGGCTGCTACTGAAAAGGGGTTACAGCAGAAACAATTGCTGCTTACTCCCCTGCTCTACAGTGAAGTAAGCAAAAATGGGAACCTGCCTTATTACATAATCCTCCCTTCTACATAGTACCTTTTACTTCAGCCTCTGTCTCTTAGGAGGACTCAAGGGGGGGATATAACAAATTAAACAGGGAAAGAAAAGAAGAAAATTGTCCCGTTAGGGAGAGGAGGCTGTTCTCCCATCTCCCCCTCCCCCCATTAAAACAACTGAATTATAAGCAGGGTGTGCCGGTACTTGAGTGTAATCTCAATACTCTAGGAAGTGGAGACCAGAGAATCAGGAGTTCAAGGTCATCATCAGCTATATACCAAGTTCAAGACCAGCCTTTGGCATGTGAGACCCTGACTCAAAACAAAACCTCAAACAGCAATTTTAATTATTGCAAAACTGTGATTATACAATGCTACTATCTTCATAAAATTCTAAAACTGAAAGAGTCCTTGTGGGCCATCTGCTTTTGTCCTCTCAGCTTATAAAAAAAGGAAAACTAAAAATTTTAAGCTAAGTCAAACAGTTATATTGGCGACATATTTGAGACTTCTGATACAGTGACTTCTTAGGTATTTGCACATACACAACAGTCTTCTAAGGATCAAAGAAAGCCTCTCTAGCACAGTGTATGAAAATCATTACAAATTGACCTTTGCCACACAAATCAAGATACTCTGAGTCTTCTGTCTGTGGCTCGAAGAGCTTTGTGTCTGTGAGGACAGGTCCGGAAAGAAGACAGTCAACAGGAAAAGGTGCCGGAAAAATAATACAAACTAGCTGGGATAGTGCAGTCAAAAGAAAGACCTGCTGGGGTTATAGCTATAAAGCTGCAAAGGAAAGAGCGAAACCATAATAGGGCAGTGGAACGCCTTCCAGAAGGTTCTCTGTCATCAGAAGATGACAGCAGTGCAAACAAACTACAGGAATATATGTTACATAAGCCAGTGGGTGACAAGAGTGACCAAAATTCTTACGGCACAGGGTAATGGATACCAGAGGGTACGAAAGAATATTTAGAAAACCAAACAAAACTAATGAAACTGACCCATGGTTACAGTGGTCTCTAAGAGTTAAACCTGTTAAATGCCTTTCTTTCGGATTTCTGAACCATAACTAACCCAGCTCAGTCCTCTTGACCAAAGGAAATGCCCCAGGCAAAACACACTAAAGCTAATTCTGTTCCCAGCCGAGGCGGTCAGACAAGGTGGTTGTCACACAGTCCAGCCCAAAGGAGCACCAGAACATTATGTAATCACTCGGCAGCTCTAAGATGAGATCAGAAGTTCTCTCCCAGATGTCTGTCCTCAAGTAGGCTTTTCCTTTATCCTTCCTACATCCATTGTAGATAAATATTGTCCCTCCTGCTGAGAAAAGGCTTCCAGCTTGTAGTTGGAAAAAGAATTAGTTATTTTTAGTATTAACCAATTTGGCTGTGATTTCTATGTGGCTATAAAGGAACACGAACCCTCACTGCTGAATCCCACTGTTTTTCTCTGAACATAGAGATTAGAGAAATTAAGAAGTAAAAGTACGGAGCTATAAATAGTTACTTTGAAATAAAAATTAAATTATGGCAAGCATAGGAGAAATCCTAAGAGCCTTGAAAATAAGACCACTTCTTCAGAAATGACAAGACCTGCCAAGGATCTGGTTCAAACTTGCTCAGCAAAGTGAATGCTGATGTCTGTCCAGAGTTTCAAACCTTTACAACAGTGGAATAAAGGATAAATGACATCATTGACACTTTCTTAGAGTGGGAGGAGGAGTTATACTTTTAAAATGTAAGCATCATATACCTATACAGTAGCATTAAAGTATGGATTTGAAGCTGGGCATGGCTGTGTGCACCTGTGAGCCCAGTACTTGGGAGGAAGATGAAGGAGAGATCAGGAGTTCAAGCCCAGTCTGAGTCAGATAAGACTCAGTCTCCACAAACAAGGACACTTACAGGAGGCTGACTGTGACTGGGTACTTGACTACAGACCTATTCTAGATAAAATGCACATCTGACAAGGGGATACCATAATTTTCACCTGTTCTAATCTTTTCAAGATGAAGACGGTTTGCATTTGGGTTCAGGAAAACCATACTAAAACCAGAAACTTTAATCCTTCTAGGGAACCAGCTCACTCTTCCTATCTCAAGGGAAGGCAGTCATTTAAAAATCAACCCGATGTTTACTTTTAGCTGGAACATTTCCAGAAAACAAATACAAGCTGTCCTGATTGCCATTATATTCTCAAAAATTTTTGTAGGGCATTACTGTGGGTTTCTTAATAGCAATTTTCATTACATAACTTAAAACAAAAACAAAAAAACCACCCTTTACTTGTACCAGGGATAAGAATGGGTTGTTTTTAAGTCTACTAGGTACTGAAAAAGTATTAATGAAAAATTAAGCAACATCTACAGTTCGTATCTGCAGGAGTCAAGTGTCTGCAGCCTAAAGACGTGGCAGAAGGGTAAAACTTAGGAGACAATTATATTTATATTTCAAAAAACATTATTGCAAGTCACTTTAAAAGAGTGAATTCTGTGATGGCTTCACTCACGCTTATTCAGTGTTAACGGAGGATTTGGTGAAATGAAGGTGAATTTGGTAGGGACAAGGAGCAAATTCCTGCGTTTAGATTCCAGGTTTTACTTTATCAGTAGTTCCCACAAAGGCGCTGATATCATTTAAAAGTCAACTGTTGGTTACTCGGGAACAGCCACAATAGCAATTACTTTCACCTGGAATATTTGTTACAATAATAAAATCAGCACCCAGAAACTACTCCCAGTATAGGGCTGCCTTCTTGGTGTCTCCAGACGCCAAGGTGAATTTCACCTGCCAACACCGAAGGCCTTTGGAGGCAACGGAGTTTGTAAAAGAAATGCCTTTTAAAATTAAGATGTTTACAGTTGCTGGACTTAGTCCAAGTACTGTTCAGCCTAGAAACGAAAGTAGGAAACAACAGAGGTTTAGGCTTGTTATGATGTCAGCCATTTTAGGCACAGTATTTATACTGGAAGAAAGTGCCAAACTCGGTGGTGGCGGTGCCTGTCGCTGCAGGTCCCCAGGCTACCAACCCAGGTGCAAAGCAGCCGGAGCTCACACACCTGTGCAACTCACTGTACCCGCGGGGGTCGCCAGGGTAGAGACCCCGCCCCGCCCGCTACACACGCACCACGGTACCCGGGAGCGAGCGGAGGGCCTCTGGGACACCCGTCCCCTCCGCAGGGACCCCACCCGCGACCCCAGCCCGGACCTTGCAATCCACCGCCACGGCATCCGGGGGGATGATGAGCGCCTCCTCGCTGCTCTTGGGTTCGTCCTTCTTGGCCTCCTTCTGGGCCAGCGCCGAGTTGAACGTCACCTTCACCATGGTGCGGCCTGGGGCGCCCTGCGGGCGGCGGTGACTAAGGCTGGGGTCGCGGGCGGCGGGATCCCGGCTGCAGCCTCGTCGGCCGAGCTCGGGGCGCGACTCTGGCGGCGGAGGAGCGGACTGCGAGACGGCAGCAGCGGCTCAGAGTTGCTCGGTTCAGGGCCTCGCAGCTGGGGCTCGGGTGCGGGGAGGGGCCCGGAGGGGCGTGGTCCGTGGGGGCGGAGCCTTGAGCGGGGCGGGGCCTGGCTCCGGGCCAGACCCTCGCCGGCCCCCAGGCTCAATGGGAATCGGGCCAGGCTTTGTGGCGGATGTGCCTGGTTGAGCTAGGACTTGTTGCCCCTCTGGGCTGCCTGGATTTTCCGGTTCTGAATTTACTTCTAACTAGTTGACCTCCTGGGGCCCAGTGTTGCAGGTTGATAAGAGAATGGGGTGAGCTCTGCTGGTTGGCTGCATAGGATAAGTTAACCTCTGGGAGCCCCCAGAGTCTCTTCAATCGTGAGCTCCAAAGGCTGTGGAATTTTTGTATGAGAAAATAAAATAAATAAAATAAAGACTCCATGTACTCATTTCTTAACAAGCGACTCAGTAGAGCATAGGAATATTTGAAGCACTATGTCCTGGTGATCGACTTATCTTCCACAGACCTCACCCTAAGGCGTTGCCTGACTGACTAAGCTGGGCTTTTCTTCTACCCTCCAGAGGTCAGTGCCAACTCTGACCAAGTCCTACCTGCCTAGTCCAGATCTAATGATAAGAAACCCTCGTAGGCGATTTATACCCCTAAAATCCTACAAGGGCAAAACAAAACATAGCAACTATGCTCATTCGTAAAAACAAGCGTCCCCCTCCCCCGCCAAAAAAAAAATATATATGACAGGCCAATCTGTGATTTGTGATAATGTACTTAGATAAATCCTTATTTTTCTTCAAAATAAAAAGTCTTCATTGAAGAGAAGGTTTCACTTATGACTGACAGAAGGCACCAGTCCACACTCCTACTGGATTCTCAGCTATGCCAGTAGATGGTCCTTTAGTCAAATGGTTGACCCTGTATCATCCATCCTTCTGAACACCATCATCCTTGTTTACCAAGTATACCTGTCAGCCAGAAGGTTCCTACTGTGTCACTCTGAGTGACCTAGGTAAACCTTGAAGAAAGCAATTGAGCCTGGGGTTCTTGAGCACTGTGTTGTTCAAGGAGGGAACTATGTTTTAAATTCACTATAGAACTCGGAATCACAAACTGCTCTTGAGAATAACCTTGGGTTTTCTTTGGCATTTTGAGATTCCAGTCAAATGAAATAAGCATGAGAAAGAGTTGTATTCCAGTTCCGACCATTTTCACGGTAGCAGTCTTTGTGATTTGTTTATTTAATTTCCTTCCACTGGAGTCACTTGTCTATAGGGCAACACTGTGGTGTTCAAAATGCCAACTGGCCTTTGAAAAATGGAATGTAGCTAGGCATGATGTCCCTGAACTTTGAAGGCACAAGCAGGTAGGTCTCTGTGAGCTTGAAGCCAGCCTGGTCTACATAGCAAGTTCAAGACCAGCCAGAGCTGCATAATAAGACTCTGTTTCTAAACGAATAGCAATAACAAAAATGAAACTTAATAATACAAAGTTGACTACTGCCTGTAACTCCCTAATTTCATAGATTTCCCAAGACATTATAACTGAAAACCACAGAATTCTGGGAGCAAAACACATAGGACGAAATTACAAGTTATTTGAACTATCTTAATCTCTCTTTTTTTTATTTTTAAAGATTTATTTATCTTGTAAACATGAATATTTTTTCTAAATGTGTTTATGTGTACCACTTGTAGCCTTGTGCTTGAGGAAGTCAGGTGCCCCGGAACTGGAGTTACAGATAGTTTCTAACTACCATGGGGGTCCTGGGAACCAAACTCAGGTCTTCTGAAAGAACAATAAATTAAAAGTGCTTTTAACTGCTGATCTTTCTCTCCAGTCCAACATCTTTACTTTCAATTTTAGAATTTAGCAGAACTCCATTCCATGAAAGAGAAGGTGGTAGTGGTGGTGTTGGGGGGGGGGGATAGATAGAAAAAATATGCTGATGAAAGCAGATTCAAAAAACAAAAAGATTGTCATTTCAAAGTCACATTCAAGACAGAGAGATAAGGAAGCAGAACAACAGGACCATAGCTAACTGATGTATATTAGGTCACACGGGGTCAAATACACTGCTGCTCCCAATAATAGAGTTTATACCTGAGTCAGTCAGTCCTGAAAGAAGACACATAATTCCCTTCAGAAGTAAGTTTTATTAGGACATCAAATAGTAGTCTATTAAAAGAAAACTTAGGGCCTTACAAGGAGGAGACTTCCCTTTCAAGCCTGGGGACGTACTTCCTCAATTAGAGTGAAAAATAAAATACAGAAAAAGGGAGAGCTGTCAGGAGATGGCAGGGAGGGGCCAGGGGAGACTATCCTGAGGAGGCCTTTGAGACATCTCAGAGCAAATCTCAAGAATGATGGCAATAGAAGATCTAAGTTTTGAGGGACTGGTGAGAAGTTCTGCATCATGTGATTTAGCTCAACATACCGGATATGATGAAGAGCATGGTTAGAACTCAGGTATGGGTGGGACCACAACAGGGGGCTCTTCTAGCTGTGAGAGCTTCTTACCTCAAGGTGGCTAGGCCTGATCTCTTTAAGCTGTGCCTGGTAAGAGTAACCTCTGTCTTTTAAAGGGTTTCTTTCCCTTTTTTCCGTAAAGAAAAAGAGGAAGGGGGAAGGGCGCTTCCGCATATCTTTTGGAATTGGTCAATTGGAGAAATTGAAACTGTTGTGTCTTCAATCCTAATTTCTCAAGGTCAAATAACTTCCAGGGTGGCATGGAACTTTCCTGTAAATTGACTCCATTTTCATTTTTCAGTACCTTTTGCGGGAGCTTACTCTAAAATGAAGTCTCCGTATAACTTTTTAAAAGAAATGTTTATTTGTGTGTAGGTGGGAAGATGGGCTACAGTGCTCGTGTGGAAGTCAGGGGATTAACTTGAAGGAATTAGTTCTCTCCTTCTATCAGGTAGGATCTAGGATTGAACATCAAGCTTGGAGGCAAGTGCTCCTAACACCCCCACACTCCCCACCCTCATCCTCTTCCCCCACCCCCAGCAATTCTGCTGCCCTTCTAAATTTTTATTAAAACCTTCTGTTCTACTTAGTTTTGTCAACTTGAAAATTGCCTGGGAATTATCTAGATCAGGTTTGACTATGGGGAATTCCTACTTATTGATTCAAAGGACCCAGCCTGTTGTGGGTGGCACCATTCCCTAGGCAGTTTCCTGACTGTATAAAAACTGAAGATTAACTGAGCAGAAATGAGCTGGCACAAGCATGCATTTCTTTATCTCTGCTCTTGACTGTAAATGTCACGTGACTAGAAGCTGTGCGATTCTGCCTTGACTGGATGAATGGACACCCGGAATTGTAAACCAAGTAAATCCTATCTTCCCTAAATTGTTTTGGTCAGAGTATTTATCAACAGAAATGAAACTAGAACACATTCATAGTTTTTTCTATGTTAGGATGAAGTGATAGAAAAGTTGTCTCCAAAGCATTTGAAAATAGGTAGAATTGGAGAAAAAAAGAAAGTTCTTTCTGAACAAGAGCATTTATCACATCACTTAGGAAACTGAAGCAAAGGAAGAGTCAGTGTGGTTGACAGAGCCAGAAACCCTCCTCTGCCTGGGACTTTTATTTTAAAGGGTTTGTGAATAAAAGACCATTATTTTGTATGGTAGCAGCAGCGAGCAACACAGTAAAATTCAGTTGGCCAACAGTCTGGGAATAATCTCTGGGTTTTGCTTCTCTGGTTTGAGCTGGTTTGTCTACAGAGCTGTGTAGTGCATAACAACACAGATAATAAAGAAACTGGCTTAAGACCAAACACAGCAAACCAGTCCCATGATTTAGAAAGTCGGCTTGTTGACCCTGTAAACTAAGGGGTAGAAGAGGAGGACAAGGGATGACTCAACAGAAAGCTAAAAACATAGATCTAAGTTGCCATTAACTACTACATGGAAAGGGCCAGTCTCTGAAGGATGTTGTTTGCCTGTTTCACGTGAATCTGCTTTTAAAGTGATACTCACTTTGCATTTCACCGGGATCCACACGGAGGCTAATGTGGGGAAATAAATTCTAGAATGGTAATTCACTTAGATTTGTGCAATATGCTTGGGCCGTTTCGTTGTCGCTTTTAGAAGTTTCTTTCCATTCCCTTTTCCTGTGTTCTTTCTCGAGACAGTGATTCCCTCTTCTGAGAAACTTTGAAGTTGAGCAGGGCGATTAGAAAGCATCTTTTGCAAACATAGGGCCCTCGGTGAAACAACATCACTGAATATGCCCTTTGAAAAGTGTTCTTGGCACCTGCCCTCCTGCCCCAAGTGTGGCTTTAGCTGGGCAGCTTGTGGCTTTGTCTCAGCTTTCAAAGGGAAGTGCCTCTTCTAGGTTACAAGAACTCTTCAACTTGCCTCTACAGAGACACCCAACATTGCTCTTGTCTCTGTAACGCTGCCTGGCCTTTTCTGCTTATGCATTTCTTACCTCCTAAAGTACTATCTATTATTTGCTTCTTGAATTCATTTTTAAATTTCTATTATAGCAATTTTTTGTTGTGTGGTTATTTTATTTATAGTTGTTTAGTCTTTTGAAACAGAGGTCTTACTGTGCACTTTTGGCTATTCTAAAGCTCAGCTATATAGCTCAGACTGGCCTCAAACTAATCACAGTTCTGCCTCAGCTTCCAAGTACTGGAATTACAGGCATGAGCCACCATGCCTACTTAGTATATCTTGTTTATTTGGTTTTGTTTTGTTATTTATTTATTATTTTCTTTAAGACAGGGTCTCTCTAGGTAGCCCTGGCTATCCTGGAACTCTCTCTAGGTAGACCAGCCTGGCCTCAGATTCACATAGATTAATCTGCTTCTGCCTCCTGAGAAAGGGTATTCGGCATCATGCCTAGCATACACCTTTGGTTTCCTTTTTGTGATAGTCTTACTATGTAGCACAGCCTGGTCTCAAACTCCTGACCCTCCAGCCTTCATCTCCATGGTGGCATCATACCCAGCTTACAGCTGTTCCTTAAATGTAAAAATAGTTCATTGTGGGGGATGAAGAAATGGCTCCTCAGTTAAGAGCACATGAGTTCATTTCCCAGCACTCACATCAGGTGCCTACCAACCACCTGTACCTCTAGCTAAAATCTAACCCGTTAAATGGTTGTTCCCTTTAAAATTGTTACTGGAATTTGGGGAGCAAAAGATAGTTTTAGCCAGCAGCGAAGTCACATGCCTTTAATCCTAGCACTCGGGAGGCAGAAGTAGGTGGATCTCTGTGAGTTCAAAGCCAGCTTGGTCACAAAGTGAGTGAGTTCCAGGACATCCAGGGCTACCCAAAGAAACCCTATCTTGAAAAATAAAAAACAAAACAAAAAGATACGATTTTGGAAGCCCCCAAAGGTAAGGCTCGCCTGTCCCAATAAACCAGCTGAAGAGATGAGTGAGGAATCATAAAAAGCACAAAGAGGAAAACGTATCAGTGTGGCCAGGCTGCAGCGAGAAACAGATAAAAATGTCAAGCGATCTCCATGTTAATCTTTAGGGCACTGATATGAACTTTAGGTTTAAATAGAGGAGGAATCAGGGCCAGGGATGTGTGAGTAAACATGGCTGGCCAAGCTGTGGTCATGTGCATCATTGCCTCAGCTCCAGCTCTGCAAGGTAGTTCAGAGGAGTGCTTGAGAGGGAAGGAGGTGGTTCTCAGGAAACCTTTAATTCTACTTTAGTGTGCAGTCTCTCCCTCATGGGTAATTGCCTTCATCTTTGGGGGCCTTGTCTGTCTGTGAGGTCAGGGTCTAGGAGGTGCTGCTTTCTAGAAATGAAGGTAGCCTTAGGACAGTGATTTACCTCTGTTCCTTAAATCATAAAGGAGGGTGAGATAGGTTAGGTAGGCAGAGTCAAGTAGGAATGTGAGCCAAAGTAAAAGAAACAGACACAAAACTGAAGTCAAGAATAACAGGCTTTTTCATGTTCATCTCCCCACCCCCTTTTTGCCTCTACCTCTGGGATTGTAGGTGAAGTCACTATACCAGCTGTATGCTATGATGGGGTCAAATCCAGGATTTAGTGTATGATAGGTGTGATGGCTATTTTTGGTGGTCAACTTGACTACATCTGAAATTAACTAAAACCCCAAAATGACTGGGCACAGCTGTGAGAGATATTTTTCTTCATTAAATCATTTGAAGTGAGAAGATCAACTTCTAATCCAGATCTTGAAGGTGAGAAAACACATCTTTAATCTAGATCTAGATGGGAAGGCCCACCTCTCATCTGGAACACACCTTCTTCTAGAAGCCTATTTAAGGACCTGGAAGAAGGAAGCATTTGCTCTTTGCCTGTTTATCCATTCCTTCACTGGCGTTAGAGCCTACTTCATCAGGCTTCCAGCTTATGCTGAAGACCAGCAAAAACATCCAGTGTCCTAGACAACCTACTGTTCCAAGGCAACCACTGTTGGATTAGCTGGACCATAGCCTATAAGTGATTCTAATACATCCTCTTTCTGTAGAGAGAGATTCATCTCTATGTTAGTTCTGTGACTCTAGAGAACCTGACTAGGCAGCCACTCAGCCACCTGAGATGTGTTTCCCAGGCCTTGTTCTCTGTTTAGTTATTTTATGGGCCCAAGTAAAGAGGCGTTTTTATGTTTTAAACTTACGCAGCTTCTAAAGGCTTCCTTCAGGATCTTGGTCTGAAATAGCTATATGATGGTTAGTGTTGTGTGATTAAAAAAAATACAACAAAACAAATAGACAAAACCAAAAGAATAAAGAGACAAGACTAGATGTGGTCATGCTCAATTCCCAGCCCTTGGGATGTAGAGGCAGGAAGAGGAGGAGTTGAAAGCCAAACCCATGTTGAGTTAGCCAAAGGATAGTCAGGCTGAGCTATTTGAGGGCATCCCGGCCTCTGACCCCAGAGAGGGCTCCAGTCTCTCTCAGACCCACTAAGACAACGCACAAAGCAACAATAGCAACAAAATCGGGAAAATGAGATATCACAAGAGAAAGGTGGTGGTCCAAAGGACAGAGCCTACTCAAGAGACCCAGACACAAGGGCTTCTTGTGTCTTGTTTAAATGTTAGCATACTCCATAATTTCACTGGTTGGTTATCTTTGTATGCACAGGAGACTGATTCCTGGACCCAGTCTGCTGGATATGTAAGTCCTTTATGTTCAAGTCCCTTAGATAAACTGGTATGGTATTTGCACATAACCTTTGCCTATCTTCCTGTACACAACTATGCAGCAAGCATAAGCTATCTCTAGATTATCTAATGTATGTTAGTGGACTATTCTGGTGGTGCCACGTTGTTAAAGAATAATAACAGAGGAGGAAAAAGCACGTGCAGGATCAGTAGAGATGCAGCTTTAAAGAAATATGTATTTTCAATATGCCATTGACTGACTTTACAGATTGAGAGCCATGCAGCCCAGCTTTGGTCCATATTGGACCAACAATATTTGTCCAACAGGTCTCCAGATGAGGCAAAAGCTCATGGGAACAGTCTCATTTGTCAAAGGCTAGTGGACTTCAGGACACCATAAAATACTACTGGGACTACCCAGCCTGCACACTCTCTTTATTCTCATAATATCAATGAGACTCTCCATGGTTTTAGAGTCATTTTGTCGATCATGCATGGGACAGATGTGATCATTCCTAGAACTCCCCCCCCCCTTTTTTTTTCAAATAATTTCCCTAAAAATTCTTTGGGAGCTGATGCTTCTCAGGTTTCTTGTCTGGGGATGCCAGCTGCCACTTCAGACTTCCGGAGCTGTTCTGATTCAGTGCTGACAGGATCAGAGGCAGATCACCCCTATTTTTGTAAGTATGTTTTGAATGAGACTGTTGCCCTTGAAAACGTGTGCCCATGTCAACCGATCGCCTTTTGGTTCGTTAAGACAGGATAAACCTGGCTCTGTATTTGAACAAGCAAACACAATTGTAAGTGTTGTTTTGTTTTAAAGATGTTTTGCTATAAAAGCCGGAAGAAAACAAATCTGGCGTTTGCTTGTGCCGGAGGTTAGTGTTGGGGGATGGGGAAAACTTGTTTGTTAGTATGGAGAACTAGCAAAGGAAGCCTTGCTGACTGTGTCTCAGACATTAAATTGGAAATTTCCAAAGGTGACCCTCTTCCCTCACTTTCATCTCAGTGCTCAGGACAGTTTTACTTCTTCATCCTTATTCATCTCTTTAGCTGTGAGTCTGGGTATGGTTGGTCTCAGAAAAGAAGTTTTATGTGTAAGTATAAAACTCGGGGCATAAAACTGGCATTTTTAATAGCATAGACATTTAATAAGAAATGGATTGTAAAAATCCCAGTGCACACTTGGGGAAACTGAGGCAGGAGTGTTATGGGAACTGACCCTGACAGCTGCCCATTGTGACTGTCTGGTAACAGAGATCAGCGACCCAGGTTAGCCTGCTGTTGACTGTGAAGAGCACTGTGGTGGAGGCTTGTGCTGCCTTGGTGGGTCTGAGAGAGACTGGAGCCCTCTTTGGGGTCAGAGGTTGGGATGCTTTCAAGTAAGTCGGCCTGACAACCCTTTGGCTGACTCAAACACAGGTTTGGTTTGCTCACCTAGTATGGGTCCCAGGCTGTACTAATTAGCTATCCTCAAGAGACACTGGGTTTTGGAGATGATCTCGTAGTGAAGCCTTTAAGAGAGACACTGTACTATGGGGTACTACAGTGCTACCAGTGACCCCGATCCTTACACTGAGACTCTAAACCCAGTGAGTGGCCCACATGGATTATGTGCAAACTGTGTGGCTGATCCCGGACCAAGAGGAGGTATGATGCTGGTTATGGGTCTGATATTCTTTGTAAGTAGGGCCCTTTAGTGTGACCTGCCACAAAATACTCAAAGACTTATGAATGTGGATGTTTTTGGTTTTTGAGTCTTGAGGTGTTTTTTTTCCTTGAGAATTCCAGTGCCCCTTCCCAGTTTCAGGACCGGAACCCAGGCTGAGGCTCGACCACAGCAGGATACAAAGGACTGATCTTACTTTATGTGGTGGTTTGAATAGGGGTAGCATTATTGGAGGAAGTGTGTTACTGTGGAGACGGGCTTTGGGATCTTCTCCAATGTTCAAGCTAAGACTATATGGAACAGCCTTCTGCTGCCTGCAGATTAAGATGTAGAACTCTCAGCTCCTTCTCCAGCACCATGTCTGCTGCCAAGCTTCTCACCAAGACAATAATAGATTCAACCTCTGAAACTGGAAGCCAGCCCCAATTAAATGCTTTCCTTTATAGGAGTTGCCATTGTTATGGTGTCCAGTCACAGCAATAGAAATCCTAACCAGGACACTATACAAACCAACCATTCGTATTATGACATCAGACTCCAGAATACATCACCTGGTAAGTTAGCTTTAAAAAGATAGTTCAGTGGAAGTAATAGAAAAGCGTTTGGATACCGACAGAGGAAGAAGAAAATAACAGCCTGAGTCGAATGAAGGGCAACACCAGAGTCAGGAGAAAGGCCTGTTTCAGGAGGAAGGTAGCCTCAGTAGGTGTCTGCTGAGTACACATAGGAAACATGGCTAGCAGGGGCCATTGGTCTGTATGGTATGTGCTAGGCTTCCATTGCTGTAACAAAATCCCTGAGATAATCAAGTCAGAGGAAAAAAAAAGATCATGTTGGACATTTCAGGCCATGGTTAGTTGCCTCTATTGCTTTTGGGCCTGGGCCGAGGCAGCATGTCACAGCAGGAGCCTGTGTCTGGAACACTTGGGAAGTGAAGACTGGTAGGATGCATTCAGGCTCCCATAATTCCTTCAAGGGATTATCCCTGATGACTTCAACTCTCCCAGTAGCCCAGACTCCCCCACTTCTCAGGTGGCACTTTTATAAGAAGAATATAAGTGATATACGTCGTTTCCTGGCGATGTTTTCAATGATCTAACTGCTAGATAACTTCAGATTAATATGTCTAGAGCCATTTTGAGAGTGACTGAACATGTGCTACCTACAGTGCTCTATATTTTTATAGATTTTGTGTCTATCTTATATTTGGTATATTCCAACGAATGGCACATAAAGTACATATGTAATTTAAATCTAAATCAAAATAGAAAAATGTTCCAAGCAAAAGATTGAAAATAACAACAACAGAAAATATAATGGCTGGCTTAAGAAGCAGAAATTTCTGGAAGCCGTAAATTTAAAATCTTGTGTTCTCAGACTTAATAGCCAGAGGACTTTGTTTTGTGTTCAAACAATGTTCCAGCTAATAGAATCAAAATGCTGGAAAACAACTCAGGGGGCCTCTCATATATCTCTTGTGCCCAGTGCAAACCAGGTTACACTGTGAGGCAATACAAAGGTCATGCGTTTTTAAGGAACCTTTTTTTTTTTTTTTAGACATAGGAAAATTACTTTTGAAATTATAACATCAAAAAATTTCAAAACTCAAAGGAAAAACTGAACTATTTTGGTTTTCTCTAGAACTATAGACACTGGCAGATACACACTGTCCAGAACCTAAGAGGTCTTTTCAGCGTGGAACCCAGACAACACAGTGCATCTGGTAATGGTTACTGGGCGATGTGGTGGTTTGAATAGCATGTCCCCAACAATCTTGGACATGTTTTATATGTAATTTAAATGTAAATCAAAATAGAAAAATGATATCAATGCCCTGTTGGTGGCACCGTTTGGATAGGAGAAGCAGGTGTGGTCTTGCTGGAAAAAGGATGTGACTGGGCATTTAAATTTAAATGAACCCTTTATGGTTCACTCTTTTCTTATGTTGGTGGTTGAAACTGTGAGCTCTCAGCTTCGTGTCTTCATCTGCCATCCTGAACTCTGATGTTTCGGAACCATAAGCCCCAATAAATACTTTCTTCTATGACAGCAATGGAGAAAAGTGATACAGGTAAGAAACACATGTAAATTCTTGGGATAAAAATAGTAAAAGCAGCAAGGAGATGTGGGAGGAGCTGGGGGGAACTGTAATCAGAATATATTGGCCAAAAGAAATCTATGCTCAGTTGGAAAGAAAAAAAGAGTAAGGGCTTTATTCCTTTCTTAGTTTTCATAGCTACAGGACGGTAATATAAGCTATGCACGGACACTCTGGAGGCTCCTTCCTTTTAACTCTGGAACCATTTCCTAAATCAGCATAGATGTCTGTGTCTAAACTGTCTCTCATATTCCCAACAGCCAGATGACTAGACGCCAATCCTTAGTCTCGCTTCCTGTGCTATTGGAGCCCTTCTCAGAAAGTTCTTGTCTATGCTTCAAATGTTTTACCTGTTATTTTCCTGTGGCGGATTCCAAGCTCCATATATTAAAGTCTTTGACCTGTATTGTATTGGCTATTTTTATTCAGGGCAAAACAATGAAGAGCTAGCTTTATTCTACATACAGAAGTCCAGTTCTCCTAGGACCATTTCTAACAAAGGTGGCCTTTTCACCTGTGTACGTTGCACAGCTTTTTTGAAAAATGAGATGGTCAAAACTATAGGTGCATTTCAGGGACCTCCGTTATTCCATTAGTCTACACGGTGCTTCTTGTGACAGCATCACGCTGCTTTTACTATTGCTGCTCTGTTAAGTATCCTGAAATCACCGATTGTGATACAACCAGTGTTGTTCTCTCTACTCAGGCTTGATCTACTGATGACCTTTGGAGCTTGCACATGACTTTTAGGATTATTTTTCTCCAGTTCTCTGAAGAACATCATAGGGATTTTGCTGTGCATTGTGCTGACTCTGTAGACGGTTTTCAGTAATGTTGCCATCCTGACAATATAGTTCTGTCTACCCATGAGTGTGTGGGAAGTCTTCCCATTTCCTGGGTCTTCTTCCTCTCTCTCTCTCTCTCTCTCTCTCTCTCTCTCTGTGTGTGTGTGTGTGTATGTTTGTGTGTATGACCATGGACATGCAGGTGCATGTATGTGTATTTGCATGTGGAGGAAAGAAGACAGCCTCAGGTGGTGGTACTTGCCTTCCACCTCATCTGAGGCACCACCTGATTGTTTCTTTAAGTTATACTGATTAGAACTGTTCTCGTGTCCCCATCTCCTGTCCATCCTTAAGAATACCAGGATCGTAGACACACACGACTGTGCCCAGCTTTGCAAGGATTCTATCTGCATTCTTGAACTCAGTTTGTAAGAATTGTACTGAAAACTTGTACATGAATGTCTGCTCTCGTGGAACCTGGTATATAGTTTTCTAGCTCTGTTTTGTCACTGTTAAGTTTTAGTGTGAACTAAACTAACTTCAAAGAAAGAGTTTGGTGGTGGTCTTCTCTTGTTTTGTGGAATAGTTCAAGGGCTATTGGCTTAGTTAAGTTTTAAAGACTTGGTGCAATTCAGTGGTGACTCCAGGGCCTTTCTTTGCTCAGAGACTTTTTTCTTTTTAGTGCTGTTTCGATTCTGTTGGTTGTGATGGGTATGTTTAAGCTGATTATAACTACTTGATTTCGTTTTGATTGACTATCTGTTGTCTTAGTTGGTGTTCTGTTGCTGTGAAGAGACACCATGACCACTGCAACTCTTATAAAAGAAAGGATTTAATTGGGGCTTGTTTAAAGTTTGAGAGGTTTAGTCTGTTCTCATCATGGCAGAAAGCATGGTGGCATGCAGGCAGATGTGGTGCTGGGGACAGAGCTGAGAGTTCCACATCTGGATCTGCAGGCACAGGAAGAGAGAGAACAAGCCACTAGGCCAGGCTTGGGCTTTTGGAACCCAAAAGTCCACCCCTAGTGACACACTTCTCCCAACAAGGCCAAGCCCTGAATCCCTCTCAAGTATTGCCACTCCCTAATGACCAAGCATTCAAATATATGAGCCTATGGGGGCCATTCTTGTTCAAGATACCACATCTATGTTTGCAAGTTATTCACTTCTAGGTTCCCAAGATATGAGGAATATCAGTTTTCAAAGTATTTCTTAATGGTTCTTTGGATTTCACTGGCGTCTGTGGCAAGCTCATTCTTTCAAACCTCCTTCCTTTGGCTTGAGTATTCTCTCTCTTGGTTTACCCAGGAGATTATCAAGCTCTTTCATTTTCCCAAAACTTAACTCATCATTTGATAAGTTGCCCTATTTATTATTCTTTTAGTCTCCATTTCATTAAATCTTTGGCCTTTAAAAATGTTTGTTATTTATTTTGTATACTACTCTTCAGTTTGGATCATTATCATTTAAAAACATTTTTATTATGTTGTTTTAACTTGGGTTGTGTATGTACAGATGAGCACTCATTGCCTGCCACGGTGCACATATGGAGATCAGAGAGCAGCCCACAGGAGTCAGTCCTCTCGTCCACCATGTACATCCTGGGGATCAAACTCAGGTTGTCAGACTTGGCATCAGATACCTTTTCCCCACTGAGGCATCTTGATAGCCCCTGGCTGACCTGAGTCTGATGCTCAGAATCCACATTGTGAAAGGAGAAACAACACCAGCAAGTTGTCCTCTGACTTCCAAGTGTGTGCTTTGTTTTGCCAGCACAGGTACACATACACACACATGCGCACACACACACACACACACACACACACACACACACACACATTCACATACCCACAGACACACACACTCACACACACAGACACACACATGCACACACACATACACACACATGCACACACATATACTCACACACACATAGACACACACACACATACAAACACACACACTTAAAAATTTAAATAAAAAGAAATAGCCTTATTTTCTCATCCTTTTAAAAAAGATAATGTTGCTGGAGTATAACAATTATGTTTCCTTTCTGGGCTTTGACCGTGCCATGCTTTCCTGGATCCTAGCATTTCTGATGAAGGACCTGATATTTATTCTGATGTTCTTTGTGGGTGAATTCAGGTTTTTTATTTATGGCTTTTAATAGTTTTCCTTGCTTTCACTTTTTTTTTTTTTTTTTAAATTTGTCTTTGTTAGTTACCTTGTGGGAAGGGAGGGCATACGTGCCACAGGATGTGTGTAGGGGTCGGAAGAGTGTTATAGAATGTGTTCTTTCTTCCACCTTTATGTGGTTTCTGGGGACTGGAGTGGGTTGTCAGTGGAGCACGGCAAGGGCGGCATCTGTGGAGCCACCTCACTGCCTCCTATTTCTTTGCTTAGCGTGTGGATACTTGTCTATAGTATGTAGCCATGTGGATTTGGGGTTCTAAACGCCTCTTGTGTTTTTGCCTGTTTCTTCTGCACTTGAAATGTTTTGGTTTGGCTTTTTTTTTTTTTCTGTTTTTGTTTTTTTGCTAATTTTATTAAATAGGTTCCCTGCTTTTAGGTGTCATATCTGTCCCAATCGCTTGCATTCTTGAGTTTCTTCTCTTGCCTGTATCCATAGTTATTTGTATCCAGAGTCATACTTGTTTGTTTGTTCTTTTGCTGATGTTTGAACGTGATACTTCGTCTCCCTTGCCCTCCACCTCTGATCATCTTTCTCTTACTTGGTTGATTCTATTGATAACGTTTCCCAGTGTGTCACTTTGATTCATTAAGGTTTAAGCTTTTCTTTGACAACATTTCTAAATTACTCCACCACAATCCTCCCCCAAAACCATCCTGGCCGGGTCTATCACGGCAACATCCCACTCTCGGGTACCAATTTTTATCCTAATTTTCAATCTGCTGTGATAAACACCACGACCAAAAGCAACTTGGGGGAGAAGGGATTTATTTCATCTCACAGCTCTGAGATCACAGTCTGTCACTGTGGAAAGTCAGGACAGGAGCTCAAGGCAGAAACCATGAAGGAATGCTTCCTATTGGCTTGCTCAGCTGCTTTCTTTTTCTTGTTTATCTGATAATTTTTTACTTGCAAATTTTTTATTCACTTTACATACCAACCCCAAATACCCCTGTCATATCTCCAGTTTTTCCTCAATCCCTCCTTATTCCTGCTTCCAGAAGGGGAAGGTCTTCTGTGGGGTGTTATCCAAGCTTGGTATTTTCATTTGAGGCAGGACCAAGCCCCTTCCCCAGCATCAAGGTTGGACAAGGTGTCCCACCATAAGTAAAGGGCTCCATAGAGCCAGCTTGGGCACTAAGGATAGAGCCAGATCCTACTGCTCAGGGCCCCTCCCTCAAACAGTACAAGCTACACAACTGTCTCCCTTGTGCAGAGGACTTAGTCTGCTCCCATACAGGCCTCACAGCTATAGATCTAAAGTTCATGAGTCCCCACTAGCTTGGTTCAGTTGTGTCTGTAGATTTCCCCTCTGATCTTGACACCCCACTTGCTCATATAATCCCTCTTTCCTCTTTTGACTGAACTCCCACAGGTCTCTGGCGGTCTATCTCTGCATCTGCTTCCAGTTACTGGATGAAGGCCCTATGATGACAGTTAGGTTAGTCATCAATCTGGTTACTGGAGTAGGCTAGTTCAGGCACCCTCTCCACTCTTGCTTGGGTCATCCTTGTGGATTCCTGGAATTTCCCTAGCACCAGGTTTCTTCCTAACCCCATAATGTCTCCATCTACAAAGTTATCTCTCATTGCTCTCCCTCTCCATCCTTCCCCCAGCTCGACCCCCTCCCCTCCCCTATATTACCACCTTTCACCCTCAGTTAACATCTATTTCTCCTTCCCAGAGCGATCCATGCATCCCACTGGTTAGCTAGCTTTTCCGGAGCTGTGGGTTGTAACCTGGCTATCCTTCGCTTGCATCCAGTTTCCACCTTCTTATGGCAGGCACCCAGGACCACCTGCTTAGTGGCAGCACTCATCACAGAGATCTGGGTCCTTTCGTATCAATTATCAATCAAGAAAATGGAGCACGGGCTCGCCTACAGGGCAGTCTGGTGAGGGCATGTTCTCCACTGGAGTTTTCTCTTTCAAAATAACTTCAGCCTGTGCCAAGTTGACATAATGCTAGCCAGCACCGTCCTGGATTACATTCATCTGCTTGTGTACCCTCTTTCAGGTTATTCATCATTTTTTTACTAGTAGACTTTTAAAAAATGCTCATTGAAGAGTCCCCTGCCCTTTGATGTTTCTTGGATTTTTTTCTTTTCTATTAAAATTATTCTACTAGATAGGATCTCATATACCTGAATGTGGTCTTTAACTTCTGCCTCCATCTCCCAGGTGTTAGGATTACAGGCATGCAGCACCATATCCAGTTTTATGAGGTGCTGCTTAGGGCTTTCTGCATGCGAGGCTTGCAAGCTCTTTGCCAACATACACCCCCAGCCCCCCATTCTATTTTTAAACATTTAAAAAACTAAACTGAACATTTTTCAGTACATTTATTTTCCTCTGTGTGTGTATGTGTGTATATGTGCAGATCTCTATGTGTGTTTGGGGGGGAGCATGTGGGCATGTGTACCCCACAGTACACATGAGGAAGTTGAGAGCAGCTTGCGAGGAGTTAATTCTCTCTTTCCATCAAAACTCAGATCTCCAGTCTTAGCAGCAAGATCCTGGTGGGACTTTTTGCTGGCCCTAAATTAATCTTTTATGGCATCAAAGAGACGGGTTTTATAATGGCATTTTCATATTTACTTTGTTCTTTCTCATCTCTTGCCCCGCTGCCCTGCCCCTCCTTACTCTCAATGCCCTCTTGCTGGTCCTCTTTTTCCTAAGAGCTGATTTTCTGCTTTTTATGTCATGCATTTCCCTCCTCCCTCCCTCCCTTAGCATCTCCTCTCCTCTAATCACCCTTTTTCTAGCTTTATGGCTATCATATTTATGTGTATATATATGCATGCCTACATATGAATATATACAGACACATACATATTTAATTTTATGTCTTGCATACAAGAGAGAACATGGACTACATTCTCTCTTTAATGAAGTGATATCTGCAAGGCAAACTGGAGGTTTGTTACTGAAGTGGCTCCAGGTGAAGTGAAAGTATAAGACATGACCTGTGCTGTGGGATCTGTGCCAGGGGACAAATGGTTCCTTAAACAAAAATGTCGTAACTGAGTACAGTGGTTGCATGCAAATACCAGCACTCAGGAGGCTGAGGCAGGAGGATTATCATGAGTTCTAGGCTAGCCTGCACAGCAGTGTTCAAGTCAGCCTCAAGAAATAAAAAAAACAAATAGAAAATGTATTTTCCTGCCATCTGTATTATAGATTGCTTCCTACAGCGCACTCAGATGCAGGGACATTGTTTCATTTCTAAGTATGCATGTACCCTGCCTAATCTATCCCGACCGAGAAAGAATATGGGAAGAGCAAATGAGGTCCCCGACACGAGAGAGACCTGCATCGGTTTTTACCTTGAATCTGTAATAATGAGCTTTCGTGTACTTTGAATCATTGAATACTGATGTAGACTCCCATCCAAGCAGGAAAAAAAGAAAGAAAGAAAGAAAACCGCCTGCACTGTGACTCAGCAAGCATCTGAGGAACCTGGTTCTATGTAATCTCTCATCTAGTTTCCCTCTGACTTATTTTAAGAAAGAGGAAGAGAAGGTTTCATTTATTAAAGTTCCAAGGAGCCAATATAAAACATTTATATAAAAATCCCTTTAAGCTTTAAATAAAAACAGAAGAAAAAAAAACAAAAAAAAATAACAGAAAAAAAACAAAAAATAACAACAGCACTCTTAAAGGGTGCTTTAGTCAGAAAAATAAATTTAGAGTCAGGATGGACTTTCTGAAGGTTAGAAGAAATTCGTGCCTATTAAATGTACTAAACACACAAGTTTCTCCTTAAGATAGTCATGGTTTGAAGGATCATGCTCCATAGCAGGCCTATTAACTTCATCTTAAAGCAAGCACGTGGCCTAAATCCGAAGTCTCCTGTTAAAGTGCCTTTCGCTTTAAGAGGCCACACGGAAGGCAAGAACAACAGGAAACTGTGAAGCCAGTGTGGTGTCCAGGCCTGGAAGCGGGCACTTAGGCAGCTGCACCAACAGGGCTGCTGCGATTGTGAGTCACAGAGTGACAATCACGAACTTTACCAAGGGAAGCAGCGAAGGAAGAAGGGCCCCTCAGTGCCAGCACCAATGTCTTGCCCCCTTCCGAAGTCAGTTCAGGACTGTTTTCTTTCAAGTCACAGGAAGATTGCTGCTGGGGAAAGTGATGTGCAAAAAAAGTTCTAGACCAACCTAGGGTTCATTTTTATGAGGACTATCTAATAAATAAGTAAGTAAGTAAGTAAGTAAGTAAGTAAGTAAGTAAGTAAGTAAGTAAGTAAGTAAAAATTTTTTAAAAAAGATAGGGGGTTGGATCCATGGCTCCGTGATTTAGCATGTACGGCTCCTCCAGTGAGCCTGAGTTCAGTTCCCAGCACCCACATCAGGTGGCTTCATAACCACCTATAATTCTCTCTCCAGGGAGATATCCATATGTATATACACAGGAATAAAAAGTAAAAATAAATCTTAGAAAAATTAAAACAAAACAAATTAAAGGAACAAACACAATAAGACATTACCTGAAAAAAAAAAAAAAAAAAAAAGAATAAGAAGCCACCCTCCACTCACCATAAACGAAACAAACATGTTGTTAATGAAGCAATATACATTCAGGAAATTTCCCAAGATAGTTTAGTCTCAGTTAAAGCCACATACGATATAAAAAGGGAGGTAGAAGCCCACAGTGACTCTGCACTAACATCAGGAGAAGGTGTTTCTGTTTAACCCTTTCAGGACCAATGTGGGCCAAACTGTCGGTGGAGCATGCTGCTGTATCCACTAGGTTTTCCTCATACACCTCAACTAGGTTTTCCTTCTTTTTAAAAACTTTATATATTTCGATGCCCTGGCTGGGGATGTCACTCAGTTGATAAGAGTGCTTGTCTAGCATGCATGAAGTCCTGCATTCCCAGAACAGGTCTGGCCATCTTTGTATAATTTTAGCACATGGGAGATTGAGACATAAGGCAGTTACATAGTCATTTCTTTATGAAAATGAAAGTGGACTAATTGCATTTTGCAGGGAGATAGATGATATACTCTGGAAGCATAATAAAACCTTGTGTGGTAACCATTACCAAAAAATACTGTGACTTTTTTTTTTTTTTTTTTTTTTTTTTTTTTTGTATGTGTCTCCTAATGTAGTCCTGGCTAGCCTGGAACTCATGTTGAAGAGGCTGATCATGAACTTGCATCAATTCTTCTGCCTCTGTCTTTTGCATGTTTTACTAAACTCAAGCGCATTACAATAGGGATGGGGAAAGTCCCTTTAAATATGGGGTGGGAGTCAGTGGAGAATTTAGAGGAGTGGGTTCTCTCTTTCCACCATGTGATCCTGGGGACTGAACTTAGGTCAGGCTGGTAGAAGCTCTTATGTGCTGAACCATCCCACCAGCCTGGAACGATCACTATATTATGCCAAACTGGTGAGTGGTTGCACACACTTGTACAAAGATCCTGATTAAAAGGAAGATATTGAGTGGAGAGATAGATGGACAAGGGGTAAGAAGTAGGAGAAAGAATGTATATGTGGCATTAAGGCCAAGTAGCTTTGCCAGGCAGAAAGTTAAATTAATAAATCCTATAACATGATAGAACACATCTCAAAAGCAAAATAAGGCACTCGGCTGGCGGAAGATAACATTTTCAGAAACTTTTTTTTTTTTACAGAGCTCCTGAGCAAGTTTAATATTTTAGAAGCTCTACTCTCTGTGATCAAATGTTATTTTCATACAGCCAAGGGGAGAGGCCATGACTAACACACTCAGTAAGGAGAAAAGCCAGCCATTGAACAGCACACTGCCAACCTGCCGTTAACCCTGTATCAACAAAGTCAGAGCAGACTGTTTCTCAGGGCTGCCATTAACCTTAAGGGACTTTTCTCAGCCAGCTGCAGAACCTTTTTCAGCAGGCCTCAGGCAGGAGGATGCTGCGGAAACCTAACAGACAGAGAAAGCCTAAACAGTGGTTTTAGCCTCACACATCCTGTGCTCTTTATTTTTTATTTTTTTCAGCTGCTATTTTGAAAAGCATTACAATGTGGTTTAGTTCTTCTCCAGGTTATAGAAAAGAAAAACAATAAGCTCATGAAAAGAGGGGAGCTGAGACAGATTTAGTGACTTTGCAAATGTAGACCCCCCCCCAGGTTTTAAAAATAAACAGAAAAAAAAAAATCGTTAAAGAGCAGGGGAAGCCTTTGTCTATCTAGTGTCCTGAGCTGGGTTTAGAGAGAGCCAAACAAAAGACCTTATCTCACAGGAAGCCCCCAGGAGCAGAAAAAATGGCTGCCCTGCTGTAGTGTCACAAATTGCATTTAAGGTTCCAGTTAACTGTTGTCTAATAGGTGATTTTGCTCAGTCTGAAATTGTATTATAGCTAGGCTATGTTCATACTCTTAATTAGAAAAAGAAAGTGGCTTTAATTTGGTGAATGTTTCAGTCTGCTTTAAGCATCTGTAACAGAATACTTAAGGCCAAGTAATTTATGAAGAAAAGTATGGCCGGTAGAATGACACCTGCAAACCCAGTTCCTGGGAAGCAGAGAGGAAAAAGGATCAAGAGTTTAAGGCTCTCCTGGGCTACATGAAACCCTGTCTTTAAAAAGGAAGGAAATGAGGTGTATTGGATAATGCCTCTGGAGATTGAGGGATGGCATCTGTGTGGGTTATGTGCTGTGTCGTAGTGTGATGGGGGCATCCCATGAAGAAAGCTGGTGTAGCTGAAAGCTATGGTTCCTTTCTCATCTCATGATATTACTCTTTCTATGCTGAGAATCCCATGTCCATGACCATATCTAACCCAGTTATCTCCCTGCCTCTCAGTACTGTGAACATGTGAAGCTGGAGATTAGGTTCCCAACACAGGAACATTGGGGAGACCCTTCCCAACTACAGCAGAAAGCCAAGTTTTCTTTTGGCTTTGAAGCTGGTCTCACTCCACTGATGGGTTACTCCACAGAATATGTTGGTTTCGTGGTAGATACCAAGGTGTCCCCTTTTCCCATCCTGATCCCTGCTTCCATCATCACACAGTATGCTGTATGCTGCTAAAGGCTTCTGTGTGCTGCCAGTGCAAGAAGAATCAACCAGAACGGAAGGGTACCAGAAAGACTAAAGATTCTTGAACTTCCTTAAGAAATTACTTAAGATGGCCAGGTACAGAGGCTACCCGCAATCTCTTAGAACTCAGAAGGTCGGGACAGGAGGTCAGCCTGGGCTGCGTAGTGAGACTGTCTCAAGAACAAAATAAAACATTCACTTTAGGTGGTGCATAACAGGCATCAAGAGTGTTGCACCAAGAGCTGTTGCTCTCTTTACCAGCAACAGTGTGACTGATAGATAACAGTGTCCTCTGGCAGAGCGCAACAGAGCCCCTCAGTGAGGTGGTGTTCTTCACCATGGCGGTTTCCTATGGCTGCTCTAACAGATCGTTATAAATGTGGCTGGAAATAAACAGAAAGGTGTTGTTGCATAGTTCTGGGGGCCAGAACTCGAAACACTGTATCTCCTCTGAAATCAAGGTGTTAGTGGGACTGTGTTCCCTACCAACGCTTGAGAAGGGAAGCTGATGCTTGCTGCTTTCAGTTTCAGATACTGCTGACACTCTTTGATTCAGGGCCATTTATTTATTTCTCGAAGCAAGTTCTCTTGTAGGCTTAAACTTCGGATGCTCTTACTTCTGCTTCTAAAGTGCTGAGATAGCAACCATGCACCTCCATACCCTGCTGACATTTCCCTTTGAAAAAAAGGCAAGCAGTGGGCCAGAAAATAAAAATACTCACTATGCCAGTGTGAGAACCCAAGTTCAGATCTCTGGTCACGGTGTGGCTGAGGATTCCTGCACTGACCCAGGCCGGCCAGCCTAGCCCAAAACAGCAAGTTTAGTGAAGAACCCTTTCAAGGGGATGAGATAGAAGATGATAGAGTAGGATACCTGATGCCCCCCAATGGCCTCCAGAGACATACCTCCCCATGCATACATGTACACATATAACACACACAAGAGCAAATGATAACAGCAACAATAGAAGCAGCCATACTAAAATAATACTAAAGACAGCATGTATGCTTTAATGCAATTAAAAAGGAGAAAGCAGGCTAGAGAGATGGGTCAGAGCTTTAGAGCACTTGTTGCTCTATAGGAAGACCTGGGCTGGGTTCCCAGCACCTTACGTGGTATCTCACGACCATCTGTAACTCCAGTTTCCAGGGATCCTATGCCCTCTCTTGACCTCTGCAGGCACCAGGCATATCCACGGTTCATAGACATATGGGCAGGCAAGACATTCATACACAAAATAAAATACGCAAATCTAAAAAGAAAAAAGGAGAAAGCAATAAAGGAAAGAATGTAAGATATGCAACAGTTCAAACGACTAACTCTAGCTTTTCAAATTTTTTAAATGATGTTTACATTAGTGGGGACTAATATATGCACATCGGTGTAGGTGTCCAAGGAGGCCAGAAGAGAATGGTGAGTCCTGGAACGTGGGTTCTAGGTGGTTGTGAGCCACTAGTGTGGATGCTGGGAACCAAACTCAGGTCCTCTACTAGAGCAGAAGTGTTCTGGGCTGCTGAGCCCTCTCCCTCCCTCCAGCCCCAGAAAAGCCAGCTTTTATGCAGATTTTTGTCTGCCTGGTTTTTTTTGTTTGTTTGTTTTGGTTTGGTTTTTGTAGCTGAGCATTAGTTGAAATACTTTAGGTCTACCGATTAGTTGCTTTTCACGTGACAACAGCAAAAATCTTTGACATATAGAACCTGAGGAAGGAAGAGTTGATTTGGCCCAGTCTCGGGATTGTCAGGCAGCTCCTGAATAGGCAGCCAGGAAGCAACAAGCAAGGAAGGCTGGTGTTCGGTTTATTTCATCCTTTATACAGCCCAATACCCAGCCAGTGGAATGGTGCTGCCATGTTTAGGGCGGGGCATTCTGCCTCATTTAACTCAGCCTCCCTCTCAGACAGGTGAGGCGTGCATCTTTTAGCTGATTCTAGATCCTGTCAAGCTATCAAGAGCAACTATCACAATCTATCAATTCATTTAATTTCCATAAGACTCCTAGTGAATTAGTTACAGTTATCATTTCCACTCAACAGATAACCAGCTACAGATTAATAATTTCCTGGTGATTGACTGAACCCAGCAGGGTGACTTCAGACTGCTCTTATACTTTATGCTAGGTTGCCTGCTGTTTCTTTCTTTCTTTCTTTCTTTCTTTCTTTCTTTCTTTCTTTCTTTCTTTCTTTCTTTCTTTCTTTCTTTCTTTCTTTCTTTCTTTCTTTCTTTCTTTCTTTCTTTCCTCTCTCTCTCTCTCTCTCTCTCTCTCTCTCTCTCTCTCTCTCTCTCTCTCTCTCTCTCTCTCTCTCTCTCTCTCTCTCTCTCTCTCTCTCTCTCTCTTTTGCAGGGTGAAACTAGCTCCAGATTTCGTAGTTTAAAACAACAGTTGCCTGCTTTCTTCATCAGCCTTTAACCAGGGCAAGGCTCAGAGGAGGGGCTTCATCTCTGCTTCCTTCCTCTGTAGCATGGCCCGCACACTGGGCAGGTGTAGGCAGTGAAGTGATCTGTGAGTTGGTACTGGCCACCTTCTGGCCTCAGCCAGAGGGCCACAATGGCTGGTTTCTGAGAGGCCACCTTGAAGAATACATAGTGTCACTTCTGCTGTAATCCCAAAATCAGCCAAACTGAAGGGACAAACATTGTCGCCTCTCAATGAGGAGTGCATGTGCTGGCTTTGTATGCTGTGTTACAAACACCTTTATACACGCAAGGATTTGACAAGAAGTGAGATAGGAAGTAGAAAAATGCAATCACAAGGCTGGTGGGGGGGGGGCGTTATCACAGCGATCTAGGGCAGTGATAGAATGCCTGTATTAGCATACACAAGACCCCCAAGGTCAGTCCCCGCACTCACCTCAGACCCAGAAAGCTAATTTTAAACTTTCAAAAGAATTTTAAAATTTGAACATAGGATTTGGCCTGGCTGAAGGTGCAGTATACATTAGTTTAGGATTTAGAAAACTGACAGTATGACCCTTTGAAACAACACAGATACACACACATACACACACACACACACACAAATGAAAATATTAAATGAGAGGGAAATAAAAACAATAGTTTTGTGTATTTTAGTAATTATATAGATAATATGCACCCATTGGAGGTTAGCATTGTTTTTGAGACAAGGTCTTTCTATGTAGACCTACCTGGCCTGGTACTTGCTATGTAGCCTAGGCTGACCTTGATCTTGTGGCAGTCCAAAGTCTCCTAAGAGCAGGGATAGCAAACATGTACCTTTCTACCTGGCTTTTTAATTCTTTTTCTCTTACACACTTGCTTAAGTGTATAGTACTAATAAGTAATTTTAATATATTACACAAATTAAATATTCCACAAGTTCCAGTAATCATAAATGCAAGCCATTAAAAAGTAATAAGACATATTAATAAGACATATTTATTTTGCTTTATCACAGTTAGGCTAGTATAAAGAATGAGCTGTAGGGAGAAATTCAGGAGTCCAAGGTCATCCCTGGCAATAGAGAGTTCAAGGCTAGTCTGGGTTACATGAAACTCTGTCTCCAAAGCAAAACAAAACTCACCAAAACAAACACAAAAGCTGAATAATATTTAGTTAAGAATATTCTTTTGGCCCTTTGCAATTTAGATTTATTAGTCTACATAGGAGAACATTTGCATTATTGCTTGAAAACAAAACAAAACTTGAGATTTTTCAAAGCATGGATAAATAGATTGCAAGCCTCAATTTAAAATCTAATATAAAATGTGCAGCTTGATGCAAACTGTTGGTGGGGTGGCCTTTCACGTTTGGGAGGTAGTATACACAGTAGCTCTTTGGACTGCTGTAATATAGAAGTTGCTGGTTCTGGGAAAAAACTTGGGGGGTGGGGATTCTGTGGCCATGTTGAGAAACCCACATTTACCTGGACACTTTTGCAGAGGTTCATGGACATTCTCCATGTGTTGACTGTCAGCTGTGGTGTTAGTAATCCTACCTTGGCAAAAGTTGGTTCATGGGTTGGAGGCTCAGAGAAAGAGAAGCCAGGACGCTTAAATGTCACTCACTATACTCCGTGTGTCCCCAAGGGCCACTGTAGATGAACATATGTGGTACTGAAGTGTCATGGGAGTGGGAGGTGAGTATTAAGACAGACAGTTCCAGAAAGGCTTCTTAGTCCCCTCACATTCCAAGTCAAAACTTAGGTGACAAAGGGATGCCTTATACTCTGCTGATGGAGATGTCAGTTAATGCAGCCACTCTGGAGATTAGTCTGGAAGTTTCTCAATGGAACTGGAATTGGAACTGACACTCACCCAGCTGTCTCATTCCTGCTTATACCCAGAAGGGCTTTATACCCCACCACGAAGACACTTGCACATCCATGTTCAGTCTCACCAGTCACAATATCTTAGAAATAGATCATCTCTATGTCCACCAACAAACAGATGGATGGATAAGGACAATGTATCACATATATACTCTGCTGTGAAGAAAAATGAAATCATGATAATTGCAGGTAATTGGTCAGAGCTGGGAAAATATACTGGGATATATTTTAGTATATGGAGTTTAGGTCACCTGGAAAGACATGTACAGCCTGTTTTCTCTTATATGTGCACTCTAGCTTTGAATGTTTTTTGTTTTGTGTGTTTAGCTTGGAGAATACATTTGGAAGCCAGAAACTTAGAACCAGGTCACCTGAAATGGATGCATTCAGGGAGCCGGGGCGGGGGGGGGGGGGGGGGGGGCAGGGACGGACGACTAAAGCAGAGAAGGGGATCCTGGGGGTGGGAAAATTCAAGGATGAAGTGGGGTGGACGATGGAGGGGATATAAGAGGTAGGAGAGGCGATGGGGGAATGAGACGTGAACCAAAGTGAAGCGTGCATGATAAAGCCGGTGTAAACATGATCACTCGGCCAAGGAGGGCGGGAGATGAGATTAGAAAGGATAGAACACAGGTGACAGGGAAGGAGAAGAGAAGAAGGCAGAGGCTTAAATGGGGATGGAAGATTAGAGAGAGTAGGGTATGGAGTAGGCTAGCCCAAACTGAGGATGTATAAACCTAATTGAAACCTATCAGTTTGAAGGACACTTAAAAAAAAAATATGTGTATGTGTGTAGTGTTCTGCATGAGTGGACAATGCTGCATAGAAGACTTGGGTTACTAAGTGAAAATCTCGGTACCAGGCACTGGACTTTTTTAATATGTAAATTATTGGTCAGGGAGGCCCCAGAGGCATCCAGAATAACACAGGCTGTTGGTATTGTTCTTAGTTGCTCACTGTGACTAGAGGGTCGTTGCCTATTCCTGAAGACACCATACACTTCTGATGCAGAACATAGAGAAGCCAGTCTTGAGCTGAGCAGGAAACTCCCTTCCTGTTGGCTACTTTACATGGTGCCAGAAAATCCTCTGCAGGCTGCTGGGGAAGAAAAGACATCGATAGGTTTACCCAACACTACATGCTACAATATTAACATTTCTGGCAAGATGTGCTCATGGTGCAATACTACTGGCATGGCAGTTATGGGGGTAACCAACTGCTTTCTGATTGAATATGAGGTCAGTTCCACAGATGGGGTTTATGCTTGGTGTTGTAAACATGGTCAAAATGCCATGACCAGGGATGTTATAATTCCTAAAGGTCACATACTGTTGTTTTACTAAATTGTCACGCTATCAAACTGCATTGTAGACCATTATTTAATAAATAGTGTGTGTGTGTGTGTGTGTGTGTGTGTGCATGGAGGGGAAGTGCATTCTGGAGATGAATTTCTGGTCTGGTGGCAAGTACCATAACCCATTAAACAACCTCAACAGCACCAAACTGATGTCTAAATATTTATAGTTGTGTCTATCTATTTATATTTCTTTTTATTTTAATTGGAGAAGTGTCTTTTGCAGTGTGCGCTGGTTAATGCAGAGATTGAAACTTGTCAAAGTACTGAGTATATGTAACTGCATTGCTCAGCTATGGATGGGTCATCTGTACCAAGTTGGTACAGAAAGGGGGGTAACAGCTGCTGGGTGGGCAGGAGAGCTGTGAAGTGCTCATTGTTGGATATGGTTTGGCTTTTGGACAAATACACTTAGAGCAGCTGTGGCTACCTGCACAAGATCAAGCTAGTCAAAATTCCAGCATGGGTGGGGGGAATCCCTCCCCCCAGAAGAGGAGAAAGAGGAAGAGGAGGAGGAGAGGGAGGAGCCTGCTGAAGAAGGGAACTCTAATCTCCTTTGGGGGAAGTGGTTGCTGGTAGGTTGGGCATGCCCCAGTAGATAGCTGATCCCCATGTGCATATGGACAGCTAATTAGAATTAGAATATGTTTTATTCTTTTATTTTTATTAATTGGAAGTTATATTTAAAATGAGGGAAAAGGCAGGACATAGTGGGGGAGCTGAGATGGGGTACTATGAGAAGTTGGAGGGAACCAGTGGAGGTTAAAATAGACATGATCCAAATATTCTGCACGATGAATGAATTTTGATAAGAATAAAATATATTTCTCAAGAGGAGAGTAATAAGAAAAAAAATTGAGCTGGTAACATGATTTGTAGCTGTTTCGGAAGCCAAGCCAGGAAGATTGCAAGTTGAAAGTCTGCCTGGGCTATGGGGAAAAAAATGTGAACTATTGTTTCAGTGGGCTATGCTTCTGGACATCTCTTCTCTGATACAGTCAGAATGGTCCTAGACAGGTTCTGGGTATAATGGAGATGCTCAACTGCAAAGAACCACAAAGTTCTGAAGGACCCAACACCCAATAAATGTAAGACTAAGCACCCCAGGAGATTGTAAATAGAGGATGAGAGAGTCACAGCTCATTGCAATTAAACTCAGGAATCGAAAGGATACAGCTGTCATAATCACAGGCAGTTTGTAAAGAATATTGTTGAAAAGCAAGTCAGTTTGTGTTCAGCAAAATAATAGGTCTCTTAGACAATGCAGATAGCAAAGTCCAAGGGTGACCAGCCTCTGCAGGAAATGGACTTAAGAATCAGCTGTAGCATAGTAGCCAGAGGTAGAAAGGGAATATTTTGTTTTTCTACACAACATAAGCTCTCATGTAGCCCAAGTTGACCTCAAACTGACTCTGTAACCATGACTAACCTTGAACTCCTGCTTCACTTGCCTCCGCATCACGAATGCTGGGGCCACAGATGTGTGCCCTTCAGCCAGGTGGTAGTTCTGTTTCGAAAGAATACACACTTACACATGCGTGTACTAGCTTTCTAACACCGCTCCTAAGGATGTGAGTTTGTAAAGTGAGTTTTGGGGCTCTGGCTTTGTTTTCTTTAGGCTCACCTCTAACTGGCAGTCTAGCCCCCGGCTTGGCTCAGTCTCACAAGTGCTGTACTACAGGCGTGCCCCTGCTCAGTGTAGCTTGGTCTTCCTTTACTTGGCTCTTCTCTGGGAGGAGCACTTCAAAGACAATTTTGTGGAGTTCTTGATTTATATAATTGTGGGACTTGTTATCATAAAACCTTCCCAGTTCCATGGTTTTTAAAGTAAGACTTTCTTCTCAAACACACCGCTATTGCCTTACGGTGTAACTAAGATCTTTTGTCTTGGTTGCACAATGGACTCTTGGCATCAATAAGGCAGTTTGGACTGATTCACCAACTTTCTCTTACCTCTTGCACAACAGCGGTTCGCAGCAGGCTGAGTCAGTTGGACAAAAAGCAACAGGTCTTAAATTAAGTGAACTACTGTAATACCAGTGGCCTTCGCACTATATACTTATGTATGGTACTATACGATTAGTAGTTAACTATAAGGAGAAACTAATTGTCTGTGTGTCAGAGGTCAGTAAAATGGGAAGGCAAAGCTTAAACAATTTTCCACAATTGTCATACAAAACTGGAGTATCCCACAATTCCTAACGTTCAGGTGTTCCGCTAGACTTCTACAGTGGACTTTTGGCCCACATGGACCTGGCTGGTCTTGTAGAATGCTGGTAGATCACTGTTCTGTTCTAGACACTGCAAAGACCTTTCCATGTTTCTATATGCAAGATCTGTACTCAAAGTACTATTCTCACTTTACAGGTGGAAAAACCAAGGCCTGGACATATTCAGGGGAGACACGAAGGGTCCAGAGCTGTATGTGGCAGTTTATTGTGACCTAAGCAGTATGGCTCTAGAGGCCCTGTCCTGGACTTTCTGTATACTGGGGACTTGTGGGTTATACACCTGTATTCTGAAGAGTGGGATGGAAATCAGCACTTAACTCATAATACTGTCATTTTTAAAGGCCTAGGGAAAAATCCTGATCCTACTTCCATTGGCCTATTTTTCTTGTGTTCTTTACCCCCTATGGATTGATAATTAAAGAGCGGTGGTCACTGACACAGTGCTGAAGGTCTCTTGTGCTGAACAGTATACATGTGCACGAGGAACTTAGGAGTACATATGATGAACTTTCAGTTCTTAAAGTAAAATATGGGAAGTCCAATTTCATCCTTCAAACACACTGACAGTTTTCACATTACATCTGATCTTGGTTTTGCTTTTGTCCAGATTTTAATAGAAAGATGTATCTATACTATGTTAGCTACTAAATGTACTTTTTACTATTGTGGAAGTACTATGTGCTTATTGTAACAAAAGCTGGAAGGTGGGCCACAGGGATGGCTCAGGGCTTGATAATGCCTGCTGCTCTTGCTGAAGACCCAAGTGTCTCATCACCCATGTTGTACAGCTCACGACCTCCCGTAACACCACTCGCAGGGGATCCAATGCTTCTGGCTTCCATAGACATTTGCACATACATGGCATACATGCACACAGCCATAAACATAAAATAATCTTTAAGATAAATATAAGAGTACAAGTTTGTGTGGACTGATAGCATTTTATTTGGGCCAGAAGTTTAAATGTAAAAAAGAATATACAAATTACTGAAGGGAAACATCGGGAAATTCAAACAAAAGTCTCTGGAGTCCAGAAAGGATTCAAGGCATGAAATACTATCTAGAATGATAAAGGAAAAACTCAGATACTAAACTATATTTGAGACTTTATTCTAGAAGTGGGCTATGAAAAACTAACAGGACTTAATATCAGAGAGAAAAACATAACAGTTGTAACAAATAGCTCTTTAGACTACTTTGCAAAGGGATAACTCAAGTCCATAAGAAAACTGAACCGAATAGAAGCTTGGCAAAAGATATAAATACCAAAAAGCCCATTCAAATGTTTTTAATTTAATGAGAATATTGTTGGCTTGGAGAGACTACTCGGTGGTTAAAAGAACGATGCACAACTGTGAGGCCCTGAGTTCAGATCCAGCACCCATGGAGCTAATCAGGGGCACTTTCCAGCACTCTGGAAACCACTAACGATGTGGGGGCTGACAGGAGGCTCTCTGGGGCTGACTGGCTATCTGCCTACTGGAAAATAAAGGAAAAAACCCCACATGCTTCAGATTCTGTGAGAGACCCTGCCTCAGAGAAACCAAGATGGAACTCTGGATTAGAATGCTCACACCAATCTTGAATCTAATGACCCCTCTACAAACAAAAACATCTAACCAGAACATCTAATACACATTTACCCAGGGGCAATCTCACCATATCTATACCTTTTCAGATTGCTTTCCTCACTAAGTAGTGCATGAATATCTTTCTTAAGTAAGTTCTGTTTGGGTTTGGGTTTTGTTTTATTTTTAATACGGGGCCTCTCTATGTTGCCTAGGCTGGCTTTGAACTGGACCGACCCCAGTGATCTTCCTGACTGAGCCACTGCAAGTGCAGACATACACCTCTGAGCCCAGTGAAGCAAGCATGTTAGCTTTGGATAGTTCATTATAGAAGAGAAACTTCAAAGGGACTTCTGTCCCCTGCAGGTTACTTGCTGTTTTCCCTGCTACAAAGAGCAGCACAATAACATAAATATTTGTGTGTATGTATTAATACAGGTTTAGGAGTAATTCTTGGTGGGATTTCTCTGTTAAAAAGTCTGAAACCCAGAGTGTGGTTGTACATGTCTATTGTTCTGGCGCTTAAGAGGCAGAGGTGGGAGCAAAGAAGGGTACACTGGACTGTAGAATGAGTTTCTGACCTAGCCTGTGGTGAAGTCACACTCCGTGGTGGTGGGAGAACCTGCTAGGTAAAGTCCTCATCTTGTGACCGAAGAGAAGGAGCCAAAGAGGCCGGTGTCCTCCAGTGACCTAACTTCCTCCCACAAGTTCTTCTTCAAGGATCTACTGTTTTTCAGTAGGGCCACAGGTCGGTGACTGAACCTTAAATACACAGACCTGAGTGACAATTACCCAGGCCACAAAAATACCTTTTGTGTTGGTGGTTCAGCAGGGGGACTGAACCTAGGCAGGCATCCGACCGCTGAGCCGCATCCCAAGTCCCAACAATACTTTTTAAATCAAAAGAACAAAACGAAACAAAACTAAAACTAAAACCTCTAGCCAGGCATGGTGACAAATGTCATTAATCTCATTACTCAGGAGGCAAAGGCAGATGGATTCTGTGAGCTTGAGGCTATCCTGGTCTACAGACTGAGTTCTGGGATAGCAAGAGCTACATAGTGAGTTCTAGGATACTCATAGCTACCTGGTGAGACCCTGTTTGCACATATAGATATACAAATAGATACAGGAATAGACATGAGAAACCTTGTCACCTGTTTCAAATGAATGACACTTGAGGACATGGGAGTGAAGTAAGGCATGACAAGACAAACCATGTGTAGTTTCACTTTAGGTAAGAGGAATAGCCACATTCGTAGAAACAAAGTAGAATGGTGGCTGCCACAGCTTGCAAAAAGAAAAAAAAAAATGGAGGGCCATTGAGTTTCAGTTTTGTAAGATGAAGTTCTGAAGGTCAGGAAGTCTCACACAGGGAAATGCATTTAAATTTCTTAATTATACACTTGAAAGCAGTTATGAGCTGGGTGTGGTGGCTCATGTTTATAATTTCAGCATGAGGGGGTGCTAGGCAGGAAAACTGACAGGAATCTGAGCCTGCTGTGGCTACACAGTGAGTTCTGAGCTAGCCTGGGAAACAATTAGACCCTTTCTCACTCCACACAAATAGCTTCCCCCAAATACCAGAGAACAATGACAGAGCTGTGTGGCCCTCTCACAAATACGCAGAGGCATCCTGTGTTCTAGAATTAAAGTCTCCCTGATGTCACATAGGGAAGTACCTCTTCTTGGGCCCATTTCTCATCATGGATGTTCTTTGTTGAGATATCTGTCCGGGTCTTTGACCCATTTTTCCTTTATATTGTTCACTTTATTGTGACATGTGCTCTTCGTATATTTTGTATACTAGTCCTTATCAGATACACCTTTTGCAAATATTTTCTCCCCATCTGTAGATTTTTTTTCTTGTTCTTTTAATAGGTTCTTATGCAAAATTAAAGTTTTAAATTTTTTTTTTCAATTATTTCTTTTATTAGAATCACTGAATACTTGGAAAGAGAACACTCCACAGGATGTCTCATTTTGCCCATTATGATGACGCATTCCTGTTATCACAGACCTGGGGAGGCTGAAACGAGTAGATTGCCCTAAGTTTGAGGCTATTCTGGTCTCCATAGTGAGTCCCAGACGAGCATGGATTACAAAATAAGACCTTGTCTCATTATCTCAAAACAAACAAAGAAACATAGCAAAAGGAAAAAAAAAGGAAAGAAAAAAGAGTGTGTGTGTGTGTGTGTGTGTGTGTGTGTGTGTGTGTGTGTGTGTAAGGGGGAGAGAGAGATTCAGTGGTACAGTGTTTGCTTAGCATGCACAGGCTCTGGGTTGAAAGCGCAGCATTGAAGAAAAGAACAGGTACTCTTTCTAGCAGACTGTAGAATAGTCCAGCCACTTTGGAACAGAGTTTGGCTATTTCTTACAAAGCTAAAAATATTCTTACCATACAATTCAAAAATTATACCTCTTGGTGTTTAATCAGAGGAGTTAAAAAACACGTCTCCAGAAGAATATGTGCATATATGTTTATGGAAGCTTCCTCTTCAATTGAAAAACCTTGGAAGCAACCAAAGTATTTTTTAGCAGGAGATGCAGTCCATCTATGTGATGAAATATTATTCAGCATTAAAAGATAGCTACCAGGCCACAAGAAAACCATAGATGAATAGACACAGCTAAATAAATGAAACTAACATGAAAGTATTGCTTCTTATGCTATGACAGTTATACGACATCCTGGAGCAGTGGAGGTGGGAGCGGAGACAGTAAACAATTCAATGATGTTCAAGATCTGGGCAGAGGGGATAATGGAAGCACTCTATGTGTAAAGTAGTGGAGGATTCATGTCATTATTCACTTATCAAAATGATTACAATGTTGGTGATTCACTAATGCTGATTGCTACTCTTAAGTAGGGTACATGGGACACCGCTGATTGAGACTCGGCTACTGCAGACTCCCAAAGTTACTTTGTTTGCATAACAAATGTGCCACCATGACACATGGCTATGATAGTGGGCAGGTTGTGTGTGGGTATGTAGGAGATCTGTTTCATCTGCTCGTCTTTACTGTGAACCTAAAACTGCTGTTTAAAAAGCCTATTTAAAAATAGCTATGATGGCCACTATGTGCTTTGTAAGCCTTGGAAACTAGGGAAATACAAATCAAAACCACATGGAGGGGCCTTGGAGATGGCTCAGCACTTAATAGGCCCGGCTGCTCTTGCAGAGGATCCAAATTTCTCATCAGCATCCTCATCCAGCCTCTCACAGCTGCCTATAACTCCAACTCCAGGGGATCCGAGGCTCCTCCCCCACCCCCTACACACACACACACACACACACACACACACACACACATACACACACACACACACACACACACACACACACACACACACACACACACACACACACAAAAACATCAAGTATAGTCAGAAGTTTCTGTCCCGTCTGGCCCAAGGTCCACACCTGCTATCCCACAGCTGCTTAGCCCTGAATCTCAGAATCTTGTATTAATTACAAACTATGAGTCTATGGCTCAAGCTTATTGCTAGCTGGCTCTTGCATCTTAACTCAACCCATTTCTACTAAGCTATGTTTTGCCACGTGGCTTGTGGCTCACCTGAACTTTTACATCTTGCTCTCAGGAGCAGGTTGCAGTGTCTCTTGTGTGACTCTGCCCTCCTTTCCCTTTATCTATGCTTGGATTTCCTGCCTGCCTATAAGCTGCTTTGCCATAGGCCAAAACAGTTTCTTTATTAGCCAATGGTAATTTATAGCATACAGAAAGCTATCTGACATCAATCAAGATTTCATCCTATCCCAGTCAGAGTTATTAAAAAATTAGTAAAGAAAAAGATTCTGGCGAAGATATAGGCAGCCAGGAAGGGCACACTTACACAATGCTGGTCAGTATGTAAATTGGTGCAGCCCTTATGGAAATCAGTATGGAGGCTTCTCAAAAACAAAATCCTAAAACCTACATAAAATAGAATTACCATAAGATTCAGAATTACCACCCATAGAAACATACCCAGAGGTGTCTGTGGAACATACTTCAGAGACACCTGCATGTCCATGCTTTTTGGAACACTATATGCAAGAGACAAGTTTGGAAAAAGCCCAAGAACCCACCAACAAATAATCGATAAAGAAAATGCAGTGTCTCTATACAATGGAGTTGTGTTCAGCCCTAAAGAGGAATAAAACGATGGTGACAGGAACATGGCACAACTGGAGATAATTTTAAGGAAAATAAGCTACTCAGAAAGACAAATATTACATGTGTTCCTTCCTTCTTCATATATGGATCCCAGATGTGTATACATATGACATAAAAGGAGTCAACTATCTAAACAAAGGTGGGAACTATCAGAAAAGGAATAGAGAAGAAAGGAGAGGTTAGGAATAAATATGTTCAAAATGAATGACACACTAGACTGAAAATATGAAATATTGTGTGAAAATATCACTGTGTGCAATAAATAGACACTAACAAAATGTAGCCAGCACAAAGAAAATCATTCAGCTCTGGGGGGGGGGGGGATTCTGATTGATGCTACAACATGAGAGAGTCTTAAAAACATGAGGTGAAGTGACAGAAAGTCAGATAGAGAAGATCAGTTATTAATTGGTGAAATTTCTAAGAGGTCCCTAGGAAAGGCTACATGGAGGGCACAGGGTGGGCGGTAGGAAGGATGCAGAGTCATTGTGTGATGGGTAGAGTTTCTGATTGAGAAGACAAGCAAGTTCAGGAAATAGATGATAGTGATGGCTGCTCAGCAATTTGGACAACTTTTTTGTTCTCTTGAGGTAGGGTCTCTCTATGTAGCTCTCTGACTAGCCTGGAGCTCAATGTATAGATCAGGTTGGCCTCAGACTCTGCTGAGATCTGCCTACCCCTGTCTCCCAAGTGCTGGGATTAAAGACGTGCACCACCACATCCAGTCCCACATGGGCAGTTGCAATGCTGCTGAAGTATGTGGAGTCTTTGTTGCTATGTATACATTTTTACAGTTTGCTTTTTTGCTGTTGTGTAGTAATAAGTTTCTGGCCTGGACTTTCTGGCCTGGCCCTGTGGCCCAGACCTGCTGACCTATAGTCGTACAGAAACACACAGATGCTTATATTAATTTCATGCTGATCAGCCTATGGCTCTGGCAAATTGCTAGCTGCCTCTTGCTCTTAACCTAACCCATGTCTCTTATCTTGTTCAGCCATGAGGCTCGGTACCTTTTCTCAGAGCAGCATTTCAACTTCTTTCCTCTGTATTTGCTGGCATCTCATCTTGGTATCCACGTGGCTTCTCTGTGGCATTTCTTCTCTGTTCTTCCCGTTTCCAGAATTTTTTTAGTCTGGTAGACCCACTCACATTTCCTGCCTTCAGCCAATCAGCACTTTTATTAAACCAGTAGGCAGGACAATTATTTACAATATAACATAATTCCACTACATTAACGTTTATGTATATTTGTGTGTGAGTGTAAATGCATACAAAAGCCAGAGGATCAACATAGGGTGTCTTTTTTTCTCAATTACTTCTTTGCCATATTTTCTATTTATGCATGTATTTTTTTTATTCAGACACACACACACACACACACACACACACACACACACACACACACACACACACACACACACACACACACACACACCAGGGTATACATGTGGCAGTCAAATGAAAGCTTTCATGAATGATTTTTCTCATCCCACCATGTGAACATTGGGGAATCACACTCAGGTGGTCAGGCTTGGTGGCAAGTGGCTTTTCCCCTCCTGCCAAGCCATCTCAAAGTTTTTGAGGCAGGGTCTCTCACTGACAACACTAGGCTTACCAGCCAGAGCTCCCAAGATCTCCTTTCTCTGTTTCCCAAGTGTTGTGATCAGAGGCACCTGGCTTTCTTACATGGGGGCTGGAAATCAAACTCAGGTCCTCTGGCTTGTATAACGAGCCTAACTGAGACCCTCATTACCTGTTATGCATGCTACCACAATACAATGAATATAATAATAATAATAATAATAATAATAATAATAATAATAATAATAATAAGTAATGCATAAAGAAGCCATATACAGAATATATAAGGAACTCAGTTCTAGGAAGTTCAAGGTTAGCCAGGCTATGTGGAGATGGACGGAGTGAGAACAGCAGTTACCTTGGTGTGTGAGAAGGGGAAACAGAAAAGAAAGGAAACCCCAAGTATACGTTTAGGGAGATTTTAAAGAGAACAAATGGGTAACACTTGCTAGGAAAGCCAAAAATCAAGACTTTCATTTCAAGAAGGGGAAACTGGATGTATGTTAGCTTGTAAGACAGATGGAGAAGGAGGATGGCCATGGAAGAGGAGAGAGGAAGGGACATATACCAAGGGCGGAGTCAGCCTTGGCTTGGGGACAGTTAGTGCCCTGGGGACAGGAGGAAGAGAATCAAGGCTGTGTGAAGAAGGGAAGCACATGACAGGATTTGGAGCTTTGGATCATTTGCAGTCTACCTCCCGCCCCCAGCTTGGTATCACCACTGTTCTGCCCGTGCCACACTCCCTGATGTAGATTCTCCCCGGAAAATTGAGCTCTCTGCCACAGACTACTGCTTAAAAACAGTTCTACTGAAAATTTCCTGGCCCGAGGAGAGAGGGCTTTGCTCAAGACCTCTAAGGTTTGTTCAAAATGCAATGTTTTGCTTGCAGTCCCTCTGAATTTGAGAACAAGTCACCTGGGAAACATTTGCATTTTTAAGTTTTCTCTGTGTCCTGAATGTAAGAAATGCAGCTGGAAAATGAGTGCATTTGAGCTAAAATTGCGTTGGAAATAAAGAGAGCTATCTGCTTTCTTTCCAAAGTTCTAGCCACCACCCCCCTTCTAGAATAAATGAAACTTTCTTTTCATTTTGCAAAGAAAGCTGATTTCAGACTTAGATAACTAAATTAAATATATTCACACACATCTGATGTATCAACATTTTGTGAGTAGGAGGAAAATAATTGGAACAAATTTCCTTGTCTGTTCTGAACAGTGAAAATTGCATTATTGTTTGTCGGTCTATGGTGATAAGATTTAAAATGACTTTAGGATGTACAGTCTCCTTGACTGAAGAACCAAGGCCATGGCAGTACCACAGCTTCAACATGTGCTTTCAAGGGAAGAAAGCACCTCCCGTCTTCCTTCCTTCCTTCCTTTTTCTTTCTGTCCTTTCTTCTTTTCTCTCTCTTTCTCTCTTTTCTCCTTTTAGTGATTACTTTTTCCTATTTATATATTTAAACAACGGATGGCATTATTTAAAAAAAAAAAAAATCTATGGGACTGGAAAGATGGCTCAGTGGTTAAGAGCACATCTGCAGAATCCTGAGGACTTCAGCATGTATTTCAGCAGCCATGTAACAGACTGAACATCTCAAAAATGACTATATCCCCGGACCCAAGAGGGTAGAAATGAGGAATTACTAGGGCTTCCTGGTGTCCAGCAAAGCTCAGAAAATATTAGCCCCATAGGTCTTTTAAAATAATGCTCATCACAGTGAAAAAATAAGCAATATAAAAAGGGAACAAATAATCATGAAAGCCCTCCCATCAAGATATTTACTTTAAACTGTGACCCTTCCTCAATGGGATAGGGGGATAATGATGGAGGACATCCAAAACTCCCTGTTAATGTGCACTGGGATGTGTACCTGCATAACTATGTGCACATACAGTCACACAGATACACACAGACACATACAGTCACACATATAAATTTTAAAAATTCCAGGATTGAAGATATTTCTTGATAAAGGAAGAAATGTCCCCTTTGAATACTTTTTGATAACACTTAAATCCTTGTAGTCCAGAAACCAGGCCCAAACACGCAGCTTTAGTCAGCTATTCACTTATCAGTATTTCTGAGCTTCTGTTGTGCACCAGGACCCACAGTATGCAGGAACTGAGAATCCAGGAAGGGGCAATGTCAGGGCTGCCCACAAAGCGCCTCACCCTGGGAGGCTACGAACAGCACAACTAACTGCCTTTCTCACAGTGCTGGAGGCTCACGTCCAGATCAGTTTCCAGGGTGGTTTCTCCCGAGGCTTCTCTTCCTGGCTTGCACACACTGGCCTTTTCTTTGCGTTGGTAGTAGATTTCCTTGCTTGCTTTTGTTTGGTTTGAGATGAACTCTCACCCTGTAGTCCAGGCTGGCCTCAAATTCATGGTCCTCCAGTCTCTGCCTGGCTAGTGCTGGGTCCTTAAAGACATCAGTCACACTGGATTAGTCTACTTTAATGATCCAATTTTAACTTAATTACCTCCTCAGGATGTCCAAATACAGTCCTATTCTAAGGCACCAAGAGATTGGGGTTTCAGCTTTGGAATTTTAGGATAGTGTAGCCAAGTCCATACTATCTAATAAATAAACAACTGCATGAAGAAGATCTTGAGATGCCGAGATGGGGAGCTAAGCACGGCCCTGCTCTCAGCACTCCTGATTGTTTCGAGGGAAGTGTTATGCTTACCCTACCCTGAGACTTGCTGACCTGTTTCCCTTCCTGGAGTGTGCTCAAGCGTTTGGAGTTCCTTATTTAACAGATGCACAGACATCGAACAAATTTTCATCTTGCTATGAGGAAGTATAACTGACATGTAAATTTTATCTTCAGGGTGTCAGAAAATGAATATTTATTCTCTGGTGCCTGATATTACAAAGTCATCCATTATCTTTCAGAGAATAGATGGGGTATGAATCGATACCTGCTGAGTTCCCATAGGAATGCTGTGATTCCCAAGAAGCATTTGGCTGCTTCAAAGTCCCTGGAATGGTAAACAAACAAACGAGGTCTGGGGGATAAATTCTGCCCAGGATAATAACATTTTTGAGATGTGTTTTCAATAGTACTTAAAACTGAGAATAATTTTTAAATTTTTTTTATTGCATGTATTTATTTAGTGTGTATACGTGTGTGCACATGCACGTACGGAGGTCAGAGGTGAGTTTGCTCTGCTTCAGTACCAGGGATTGAACTCAGGCTATCAGTCTTGACAGTAAGTACCTTTACCACAGAGTCATCTTGCTCGTCCTAGAGAATTTCTTTTTAGTTTCCTTTTGGTTCTGTTGCTGAATCTAGAGCCACATTCGTAAAAGGCACACACTCTAACACTGAGCCCCAGGAGATCATTTAAGCTATCAATCAGTCTCACTGCATTCACTCTCTGCTCCCTACAAGTCTTTCATTCCAGGCTCAAATCCTTCAGTGCATGTGACAGACAGACTAGAAACAAACTCAACAAAAATAAGACAAATTCTTAGGGTTGAATAGATCACAGTTGCAAAATGGTTTTAGATTATATTCATGTGCACACTTTGTTCCTCTTCCATTTGGAGAAGAGATAGAATTTTGCATAATTACTTGAGATGCAATAGAACTGGCTGATGATAAAAGGCCTGGGCTCTGGAAGCAGCTTCCCCAGCTTGTGGTGTGGTGCCTTAGCCACTTCTCTATGGCTGCAAGGAAATCCCTGACAACAGGGAGGGAGGGAGGGAGGGAGGGAGGGAGGGAGGGAGGGAGGGAGGGAGGGAGGACTGACTGGTTGGCTTTGGCACACCCTATCATGGTGACAAAATCATGCAATCAAGAGCTTGAAGTAGGTGGTCACACTGTATCTACAGTCAGGAAGCAATGACCAATGAACGCTGGTGTTCAGCTTATGCAGTCCAGGACCCTAGCCTGTGAACTGGTACTGCACACATCCTGGACCGGCCTTCCTACTTCAATTAACCCAGCCTGGAAACTCTTTCACAGACTGCCCAGACCTTGTCTCCTAAGTGATTACAGATCTTGTCACACTGACAATCAATATTATCCATCACAGACGGTGAGAGGAAACGAGTGAGCCCTGGGGGCCCTACAGCAGCTGCTGCTGTGCTGCTGATTGAGACTCCTCGGTGTTTCCTGCCTGTGATGGGCTTCCCTGCTCCGTGTTGCCTCCAGACTTAGCTCCCACCCATTACCGAGGTCCTGTTGGAAGTCACTGCTGAGCATGGACAACTTTGTGCTCTTTGTGGGTGAAATTCTGATAAGGCAAACACTTGACCTCTTGCTTGTTGGAAATTCTCTTTTCTGTGATTAGCAAATTTAAAAATTGTCCAAGTCTGAGAGGAGAGTTGTGCGATTCCATTGGCTCATAAATATTCCCATCCTTTGGATTTCTCTAGCCATTAAGGTTGGGTGACTAGCCAGTGTAGGAAAGTTATTCTCTCACTAGAGCACCTCAGGGTCACTGGATGCTGCGTTGGCACTTTGTACTTGATTTGGTCCATCACCAAGCCCCATGGCCCTTCCCCATTTGCCACTCTCCTTCTGTGTTGGCCTCCCTCTACTACAAACCTCTGGGGTCTTACAGTACGGGCTCCTCTGCTTTGGCCCTGACTAATATTTATCTATTATTTGACATTTTCCTATCACTATGAATTACTGCTTGGAAAATGTGGAGTATCTTTTTTAAAATTCATGGGACAGATCACTGTTCCCGTGTCCTTGTCTACCGTAGACTGTCTGAACACTACTTACAATGGTTGCTTTTATGATTCCCTCTGCTCCAACTACTCTCCTCTGCCTTATGCACTAGCTTTACTGATGGTTTTTATGCTACAGTAGACCATATAGAGCCATTTCAATCTTCATGTATCCCTCAGATCTTCTAATATTTCTTTTTTTTTCTACTACCCCAACGACTTACATGCTCCACAGGTGAAATTGAAGATGGTTCCTATAGTATGTAATTGGCAAACATTTCCTCCATGGAACCAGGGAGAGCTTCTTTATAATGGTTTCCCATTTAGTTTGTACTTATTTGTGTGTCGATTCATATCATTAGTTCTCATGGCTCAAGCTTGGTAATTGTGTCCTGAAGCAATGAAGGGTCAGACTGGAGAGAAGGCTCAGCAGCTAAGAGCACTCTTCTCTTTCAGAGAACGGCTTCAGTTTTTGGCGCCCACGTGCCTGCTGTGGAGATCCGATGCCTTCCTCTGCGGTGCATGCATGTAGCGCCTAGACATACATTTAGGCAAAACTCTCCTACACATAAAAAATAAAATAAAATCTTAAAAAAACAGCTCAAGCAAAGCACTTACCCATAGAGCAGCGACATGCCACTCCCTTTGTCTTCTGAAAACCTAGTTTTGAACTCACATGAAGCACAAACACTGGAGTCAAATAAAGTGATTGGCAGCCACAGTGTAGTCACTTCCTGGCTGTTCACTGGGGGTAATTAACCTCTCCAGAATAGTTATATCACATATGAAATTTTAGAATGCTGTTGTAAAAATTTTATTTTTTAAATTTTTTAAATTTTTAAAAATAATATGTATTTATGCTAGAGTGATGGCTCGGTGGCTAAGAATGCATATTGCTCTTACAGAGAACCTGGTTTGGGTTCTCAGCACTCAGAACCTACGGCTCACAATCATGTCTATAACTCTACTTCCAGGGGAACCTATACCATCTCTGGCCTCCACAGGCGTCTGCACAAACTCAATGCCCCTAAACTCACACAGGCTCACACATACACATAAATATGAATTCTTTAAAAAGCTTTTAAAATAACATTACATTTATTTACTCATGAATATGTATGGATGTGCGTGTGCGTTCATATGTCTATGTCAGAGGGCAACCTATAAGGATCGATTCTCTTTCCTCCTGTGGCATCCACAAATCTAATGAGTTCTCAGGGCCTCCACATGCTAGGCTATTTCTCTGGGCCACTGTGGTTCTTGCCTCTGGATAGATTACAGTTGGAAATAATTTTAAATTGCATTCCCGTATACAGCTTATTCTGCATCCATTCCAGAAAGAGAAAATGTTATGTAATTTTATGACATGCTGTGGAAAGTGCTAATAATTAAGGGCCTGGGCTTTGGGGATGTGTAAGCGATTCTGCCTCTAATTCGTGTCTATAGTTAGCCAAATAGTATGCAATAAACCCTTAAGACTTTAGCTGGTGTTATTATTAAAAAGCATATTAAAGTGTATTGCCATTTAATTGTCCATATACCAGAAAAGTCACTGTCACCTAACTGTGGCCATCTACATTTGAGTGCTAAGCAAAGGTCAACATTAGACCTATGTCTGTGGATGAGAAACAAATTTTTATTCACAAGGAGAGCCAGCAATATCAAGATCTGGAAGATTTTTTTTTTTTTTTTTTTTTTTTTTTTTTTTTTTTTTTTTTTTTTTTTTACAATTTAACTTCTATTTGAAAGTCTAGGTGAACATGAGAAAGAATATGGCAACAGTTACCAGCACCCTTGGAAGTGTGGGGCCGCTTCAGGAAATCTGAGAGACCCACGGAGGCTCCACAGGGACACAGCAGCCGTGAAGAGAAGATGAACTTGCAGAGAGTGACTATCTCCAGAACGACAGACAAGGGACAGATCTTAAGAGAAGACACTTTTTAAAAAGAAGATTAATGCCCACAGAGACAGCTGACAGCTCACTGAGCTCATCAACTGACAGCTGGGGAGCCTGCATGGGACGGGGCCCTCTGAATAGGTTGACAGTTGTGTGGCTTGGACAGTATGTGGGGCCTCTGGCAGTGGGACCAGGATTTATCCCTAGTGCATGAACTGGCTTTTTGGAGCCTATTTCCTATAGAGGGACACCTTGCTCAGCCTTGATATGTGGGAGGAGGGACTGAGTCCTGCGGCAACCTGATATACCCTAGATGGTTGATTCCCATAGGAGGCCGTTATCCACTTTGAGGTGGAATGAAGGGGAAGCTGGGGGGTGAGATGGAGAAGGGAAGAGGAAGAGGAACTGTGGTTGGTCTAGAAAAAAGAGTTTTAAATTTAAAAAAAATTGTTTTTAAAAAATGTGGCTTTATGGAATTAGAAAAAAAAAAGATGGTGGGATGGAGAGGCATGCATGAAAGAAAGCAGTTAAATTAGAGTCTCAGACATAAGAGCATGGCTGTGACAGACAAGAGAGCATGTTGTCACTGAGTAGGGCCAGTCCCCAGGCTGCTGGGAGGCCTGCCACACCCTGTTGTATGAAGTTTTTAGTAGGACTTGCCCCAAGATCCTGGACAAACAGTCCAAAATAACCACACAAAGTCTTGTATTCATTTTATGCTGACAGCCTATGCCTCTGGCATATTGCTAACTATCTCCTTCTCTTAAACTAACCCAGGATTCTTATCCTGTTCAGCCATGTGGCTCCGTACCTTTTCTCAGAGCAGCATGTGTGTCCTCTGCATCTCCTGGCTTCTCTGGTGTCCCTGTGGCATCTCTGCTCTGCTCTTCCTGTTCCCAGAGTTTTCTTAGTCTGGTAACCTGCCCATACTTCCTGTCTGCCTTCAGCCAATCAGCATTTTTATTAAACTAGAGGTGGGACAATATTTACAAGGTAACAACATAATCCCACTACAACACCAGGGCTGCTGTAGCCCCTTTCCTTGCTCACTCTGCAAACATCACTGTGCCTGGGTACCTGCAGGGCTGGTGGCACTGAGGGCAGAGTGGTGAACAACAGCCTGGTATTATACAGCTCATCTAGGCCTGGTCCCCCAACATGCTGCCCAGACATAGGATCACCCTGACTCTGAGCAACAACAAGGTATCTGAGACAAAGAATATTTCATTTTCTGGATTAAGTCTCCTTGAAAGTTTTCCGAGATCCATGCTCCCAGAGGCCATGACAGTGTTTGTGTTCAGAACTGCTGCTGGAACCGTATTGATGTCCACGTTCTTCATTACCACCGAAGGCCAGGTTGATGACACGGTCCCAGAAGCCACAGGAAACCACGTTGAAGTCCACAGTCTGTGCTGTCATTAGCTGCTGTGGGTCATTATGTGCTGTGGGATAAGAGACATGGAAAGTGTCTACTTCACATGCTGCCCCCCAAGAAATAGTCTAGATAGGAAGCGATTGAGAGGTTCCTTAAAGACTGTGATAAAGATGCTGGAGTATAGCTCTTCACAGTTGACAGTTTTTGATAGAGGTGGATGGAAAAGGACTCTGCTTCCTTTAAGAGGCTGGACTGACCACACTTCAGAATTTACACGGTCAACACAAATTTGGCTTGGCAGATTTGGGGGGGGGGATGGTGAAGGACTTGGGAGAAATGGCAAGCAAGTATGATCAGGATACATTTTATGAAATGGCCCAATAATTATTAAAAATATTGTATTGGGGAAAAAGTTGAGATGAAATATACAAAACATAAAGTTACCATTTAACCATGTTTGAGTATCCCCTGGGCATCAAGAGTGTTTAAGATGTTGTGAGATCATCAGCTCTTTCATCTTCCGAACTAAAAGGCCGGACCATTAAATGGCTTTGTGTTCTCTCCCACCAAGCCCAGAAATGATCCTTCTCTGTATCTTTTATGGGTTTGTTTGTGTAGACGGCATGGTTTCATGCCATCATCCAGCTTCTGCCCTTGTGCTTGGTTCACGGTGTCAGGGTTCACCACGCTGGCAAGCGGCAGATTTTCCCTCTTTATGAACTGATACATTTTTTCCCCATAGTTTTAGTAGAAAGTGGAAGGCCTTTCTTTGCTGGGTATGATGGCATATGTCTATAGTCTCAGCTGAAGCAGGAAAGTCATGAAATTTGAGTTTGGTTGGGTTACACACACACACACACACACACACACACACACACACACACACACACACACACACACACACACACAAATAAACAATATTTTTTTTTTAAATCTCTATCCATTTATAAGCTCCAGAGATCTTCTGTTGTTGACATTTTTTTTGTTTGTTTTGTGTTCTGGAAACAGAGTCTCACTGTGTAGCTTTGGCTGCCCTAGAACTCGCTCTTTAGACCAAGCTGGCTTCTAACTCATAGAGATCCACCTGCCTCAGCCTCTTGAGTGCTGGAGTTAAAGGCATGGGCTACTACCACCTGGTGAAAGTTTCTAGTTTTTTGGTTTTTTTTTTTTCCTATTAGTAACTGTGATTGATTAAAACTGGATTCTGTCTTAATAAAGTTGCACAGTTTTGGATGGTTTAAATAATAACAGAAAGTCTAGTATTACACTCCTGCAATCTTACAACTTGGAATGCAGGGGGATTACTACAAGTTTGAGGGCAGCCTGAGCGTCACTATGAGGTCCAGCCAGTGAGGGCTGCATAGCAAAACCTTGTTTCAAAAAACACAAAACAAAAATCACAAACCTAGCAACCAGAAATCAAACTTATACATATTTAACCCGAGGTGTGTGTGTGTGTGTGTGTGTGTGTGTGTGTGTGTGTGTGTGTGTGTGTGTGTGTGTAATGAATTAACAATTCTGATTAAGAAGTAAAGAGGACGTACTGGAATGTGTAACTTCCTTAGCACATAATTTTCTCCAATATATTTAGTGGCCATAAAAAGAAAAGATATGACCCCCTTGATAATATTGAGGGTAAGCTGGCTAGTGGGTCCTGGTCCTGCCTGGGCATGAGCTTTAAGGGGAAGTGGACGATATTTTCACCCATCACAATGTGACTTATAGTCTTCAAAATGCTTCTTTCCCAGTAATTTCTAAGGTTATGACATTGCAAAGTGGGCTAAGGAAGCTTCTAGTGTGTGTTTTTATTTTATATTTTTTATGTCAGACAGCGAGCTGCTAATGAGAAAGCCAGAGAGACAGCAGGGAAGCAAAGGGCAGAATGGCAGCGAGCAATCTTGGCAGTTTAAATGCATTGGTAAGATGAAGAACTCAAGCCTGGAAGTTCAGAGTAGAGATGCCCCCTTTTCTTTCAAGAGAAGGAAACTTTAAATTGAATTTTATCTTATTACTTACAGTAGAAGAAACAGTTTTACTCATGATTTATACCCTACCTAGTGCCAGAGTTAAATGAAGTAATTGAGAGAATACTAAAGTGTGTAATTTAGGAAATTTGAATAGAATGTCCCTAGCCTATCTTTTGTTGTTGCAACACTGACCTTTCCTCTTAAAATATTAACAGAAACCTTGGGGGGGGGGCGACGATAAAATCCCCTAGCTGCCCGAAACGACTTTAGAGCTTTTGCGAGCTAGTGGCTTGTCTTTCCTACCAAGGGCTGGTGAGTTCACTGAGTTCCTGTAATTAGGATTTTCTTGGCCTGTAAATAGAGTAGCCATATGTTCTAGATTTTTCTGGGGCAGTCCCAATTAAAATATTCCTTCCTGTTGTTAGACCATGTGTCGGACCATGTGTTCTGATTTTTTTTTTTTTAAGTGTAAAATGTGGTCAGCTTGCCCCAAATGGTCAGTATTTCCCTAATGGCTATTTCTGTTCAAAGTACAAAGACCTCCCTGTGTGGTGGTGGGGTCAGCATTCTAACCACTGTGGGGGATTCAGCTGATTGTCTGTGTGTGTCCATGTGCCCCAGTTGGATTTCTTTGGGTATCTTCACAAACCTCTCTTCTCCTGCACCCTTCTCCACCTAGAGCCAACCCTGGATGGCACACTGTCTGCTCTGCCTGTGTTTTGTGCTAGATTCCTCTCCTCAACACACTTTTGCAGCCTAGCAGAAGGCTTGAAATGCTAGCTGCTCATGAGGCTGAGACAGGAGAATCATAAATTCAGTGCTGGCCTGGGCCATAGGGTGAGTTCAAAGATTGCTTGGGCAATGTACTGAGACTGTCTGAAAAATCAAAAAAGAAAAGAAGACTAGGCGGATAGTTGATGATAGAGCCCTGCTGAACATGTGCATGGCCCTGGGTTCAGTCCGTACAGCTACAAAAGGGACTGGGGACTGGAAAGATGGTTCACTGCTTAAGAACACCTGTTGCTGTTGCAGAGGACCTAGGTTTGTTCCCCAGCACCCACATGGTGGCTCACGGCCATCTGCAACTCCAGGATCCAGTGTCTTTCAGCCTCTGTGGGTACAGGCATGCACAAGATACACGTATAATACATGCAGTCAAAACAGTCATACATATAAGATAAAAATAAATTGATAAAAAAGATCACCTAGATTTTTCTATATCTACTAATCCTACTTGATCCTGAAGTGTGTGTATGTGTATGTGTTTATGTGTATGTGTGTGCATGTGTGTATGTGTGTGTATGTGTTTATGTGTGTGTATGTGTGTGCGTATGTATGTGTGTGTATGGGTGCGTATGCGTGTGTATGTGTGTATGTGTGTACTGTGTGTGCATGTGTGTATATGTGTATATGTGTGTGTATGTGTGTATATGTGTGTGTGTACTGTGTGTATGTGTGTATGTGTGTGTATGTGTGTGCATGTGTGTGCATGTGTGTATATGTGTGTGTATGCGTGTGTATGTGTGTATGTGTTTATGTGTATGTGTGTGTATGTGTGTATATGTGTGTACTGTGTGTGTATGTGTATGTATGTGTGTGTATGTGTGTATATGTGTGTGTGTGTCTGTGTGTGTATGTGTTTATGTGTGTATATGTGTGTATGTGTGTGCATGTTTGTGTATATGTGTATATGTGTGTATGTGTGTGCATGTGTGTGCATGTGTGTGTATATGTGTGTATGTGGGTGTATGTGTTTGTGTGTGTGTATATATGTGTGTGTGCATGTGTGTATGTGTGTGTATGTGTGTTTATGTGTGTGTACTGTGTGTGTATATGTGTGCACGTGTGTATATGTGTGTGTATGTGTGTGTATGTGTGTATATATGTGTGTGTATGTGTTTATGTGTATGTGTATGTGCATGTGTGTGTACTGTGTGTGTATGTGTGTGCACGTGTGTATATGTGTGTGTATGTGTGTGTATGTGTGTATATGTGTGTATGTGTTTATGTGTATGTGTATGTGCATGTGTGTGCATGTGTGTGTATGTGTTTGTGTGTGTATATGTGTGTGTATGTGTGTCTGTGCGTGTATGTGTTTGTGTGTATGTGTGTGTGTCTGTGTGTCTGCGTGTCTGTGTGTGTATGTGTTTATGTGTGTGTATGTGTGTGTATGTGTGTACTGTGTGTGTGTATGTGTACCAGCGGATTGGATCTTTTTTCTTTTCTTCTCTTCTTCACTACATCCCAAATGCAGCCTCCCCCCACCCCTTTCCTCCTGGTTTCTCTGCCACCTCCCCCTCCCCCAGATCCACTGCTCCTCCATTTTCCTTCAGATAACTGGGATTTTTGTTTTTAATCACTAAGAACAATGACATCCTTTAAAAACGTCTAACAGAGTTGAAGAGATGGCTCAGCTGTTAGGAGCGTGTGCTGTTCTTCCAGGGGACCCATGTCTATCATGCATGCTAGGAGACATTCTACTACTAAACTAAGACACTGATGCCCTGGCTGATTTTCGTCAAATCTGCATCTCTCCCCCAGCTCTTCGCCACCCTCCTGACGGCAACTCAATGATAAGTGGAGGTTGAAGGATTGGGGTGAAGAGAGGAATGTCTATGGGAGACATGGGAAAGATCGGGGTAAAATCCTCATAGATGAGGTTGCTTGGTCCTCTGAGGGGTTTGAGCCTGGGCAGCTGAAAAACGTCAGTGATTCCGATTTGAGAGACCTCTTAGCTCCAACTCTTTATGTCGTAGCTTCAAAGCCTCCTGTCAGCACGCTTCCTCACGCTGCCATCTCTTTCACAGCAACAGTGCTCCTTTCTCTGGGGATCTGGGATGTTTTATGTTGCCATATTTTTATGTTCTGTACTTGGGGGCAGGTTTTGCTCATTAGGTGATTAACTAAACCCTTGACATGTTTAAAGTAGACATCCACGGGCAATACTGATGAGTGTCGTTCAAGATGCCTAGGAGGGCTGACTCACCTAACTTTGCCATTCTGACTTCCACATTTAACTTGGATTTTGTAGAATGAGCTCCCAACTATTAAAGAAAAGCAAATAACATCTCTTCTACACTCTTTATAGCCCTGAGATTTCTGGACTTTAGGTGCACAAAGCTTTTCTTCAATTTGAGGAGAATTACAAACATCCTTGAAATTCCTTGTTAAATGCAATGTCCCTTCAACCGTCAGCTGGGTAAGGAGTAGGTTTGTGTCCCTGATAAGTTAATTTTATCGTATTATGAAACAAATGACAAATATTCTTTTATAGGAAAATCATCTCAGATCTGGAACCCCAACCCACACCTGCCTGTACTTTTCTTCTTGAGAACAATTTAAGCTTCAACAAATTCTTATGCCAGAAAATTCAGGCTTAATCACGTAATAAGATTTTTTTTCAATACAAGGGAAATTGAGACTATAGACTATGCCTTTTTTACTTGAAGACTTGTGCCCATTTGCTCACAAAAAACTGCCCACGAGCAGGGCGGTGGTGGGCCATGCCTTTAATGTGAGTTCGAGGCCAGCCTGGTCTACAGAGCTAGTTCCAGGACAGTCAGGGTTACACAGAGAAACCTTGTTTGAGGGTGGAGGGTGGGGGGGGGGGACAGGCAGGGGGAGGGGGACCAAAACAAACAAACAAAAAAACCCAACCACCCATGAAGCCACTACCATTGTGCTAGATCAAATGCCTGCCATGGTATTGTTTCTATCCTGGTACATCTAGTATATGGTTACTACATAACAGCAAATTCGATGATCTGTCATGAGAAGTCTTTGCTCCTATAGGGCTGAGAAGATGTCTCAATGGGTAAAGGCGCTTGCCGCCAAGCCTGATGACCTAAATTCAATCCCTAGAATCCACTAACCTTCAAAGCACACATTCAAAATGAATGAATAAAAGCTCATTCTCATATACATGGAAATCTCTCAATATAAGTAGCCACATTTGTGTGTGTGTGTGTGTGCGCGCGTATTGGCACATACCTTTAATCTCAGCACTGGAGTTTATCTCCACATATATTTTTGAGACAGACTTTCTCTGTATATCCCAGGCTGACCTTGAACTCAGACTCCAGGCTCCTTTTAGGTGGTGGCGCCATAGCTGGCTGCCATCTCTATTTGTGTCAAAGGAAAAGGTTGCATACAATGGTTCCTTCTGAGGAATGTCATGCAGAGTCAGACAGCTTGTAAAGCACAAAACCACTAATAAACAAAAATACTCTGATGCTGGTATTATCTGTGTGAAGAAGAATTTGCTTGTAACTATAAGTAAAATTCAGGAGCAAATTATACACACAGATGCAAAAGTTAACAAAAAAAAATGCTGTTTCCATCAGTACAGTATGAAAACTTTTGTGTTTATTAAGGCAGCCTTTAAAACATTTTGGTTGACTGTATTATAAACACATGTTATACGTTTAAAACTGTTAAGCAAACTGTCCTAATAAAAAGACCATTTCTCCCTGATTTATATTGCTGGGATGTCACATAAAATTTAATTTCCCCAAAAGACTCTCTGCTGGGACGATTTGAAAGGCCTCTGATTTACAGCAAATTTGCAGCCCTTTTAGTTTGGGGAGATTTAGTTTTCACGTTCTCATATGACACAGCACACTGCCACCCACATTTTAACTTTCTGGAGTTTTCAACAAATTTCTTCCTTTCCCCATTCCACAAGGACTCTTGGTGGATGCCAAATTAAATTGAGTGTTTTCAGCCTGGTTCTCCAGAAAAACATAATATGACCCTATTTTAAGTATTTATATATAATGCTCCCTAGCCAAATCCCAGATCGTGCAGCCAGGAAAGACTTCCTCCTCTCCAGCCTTTGACAGATTCTGATGCCCCTGCTGTAAGAAACCACTTCTAATCTCTTAGAGAGTTGAAAGCGATGTGCCATCCTTGTCACACCAACCTCTTCACTGTGCCCTTCTGTGCCCAGTATCATGTGTCCTTAACTTGGGGACTTCCTCCACTTCCTTCATGTTCTGATTGCTCCCACCCCTCCTACAGTCCATGTACTCACAGACCCTTTATTTAGCCTGAGTTCATGCTGACCTGTCTTTCCACAGGTTTATAATTTAATGTTGCCTGAAGGGTTTCTTTGTTCTCTGGTCTTCCCACTAGGACCATGATTGTTTCTATCCTGGTACATCTAGTATATGGTTACTACATAACAGTAAATTCCACAAGTTTGTTCTGGCCACTGGACATCTGTTCTTAAAGGGTGGAAAGAGCTCTTAATGGCAGCTGCAGGTTTGAATCAATTTTGGTTTCAACACTCACTGAATTCTCCTCTTCTAAGCAAATCACTTCAAAGATTTTAAAAATTTCTCCCTCTGTAGCCCAGGCTGGCCAGAAACTCACTATGTAAGCCAAATCACTCTCAAACTTACAGCAAATCTCCTGCCTCTGCCTCCCAAGTCAGCACAAGGTGCACACACACACACACACACACACACACACACACACACAGAGAGAGAGAGAGAGAGAGAGAGAGAGAGAGAGAGAGAGAGAGAGAGAGAGATTTTTTTTCTGAATGATTAAATAAAATTAATGACATCTTAAGGGATATTCTGTGAAATGAGAATATTCTGCAAAATCATAATTTTCATTTAACTGTGTTTAGAACGATCAGAGAAGTAGCCTTCAAAACATCCTTTTATCTCAAAGAAAGCTATTTTTAGCAAAGGGACAATTCAGTTGCAGCTCTAATTTTTAACACACAGGCCAAACTGGTGGAGGCCAATTAATGAGGCCTTGCTGTAACTGTTAGCAGTCTGGAAGCATCTGTTCCTTTCAAGTGCATCCAACTCTTTCCTTCTTCTGTGACTACCTCCAGCATAATTTTCTTACACCATTAACTCAAGTCACAGTCTCTGCCTACGTATCACAAGGCATTCTTTCTCCATCTTAGGTAGAATAATGTTCCGTCACATGATAAAACTTAAATTAATAGGCTTTTACTTCCTGCATTTACTTCTCTAAGCCTAAAATGCTGAAGCTTATAGTGGACTTGTGTCAGGGGTTTACATCCTCACCAAGCCCAGAGAAGAGTTTTAGAAAATGAAAATCCCATCTAACAGAATAAAGAAATAAGCATCATTTTTTTTTTCAAATCTTATTTACCTACTGTCTTGAAGGTATTTTTTTTCCAGCCAATATATGGGGAATTCTACTATTAATGTAATTGTCATGCATGTGCATGTAACTTTCTCAACTAGGTTTTTCCCAGCTGGGGAGCAAACAACCATCTTTAGCTTCTTCCTACAGTCCTTGGCTCTAGGGTTTGCCCCAGTCTGTTTTATTCCTACCTGATCCTCCTGGGCCCTTTCAAGTGGCGCACATACTGCCCATCAGCATAGTCCAAAAACATAAGGGAACGTCAAGAAACAAAGCTATACTTAGTCATCTGTTCAATGAAATCAACATCACATTAATACGGAAGCCAGAGAGAGTGACATCACACGGGAAAAACTACAGGGCCCAAGAGCAGTAATAAAAACGGATACAAAACCAACTCTTCAAAGTCCTAGCAAATCAAGCTCAACAACACGTGAAAGGCATTATATTCCACAGTCAAGTGAGATGTACTCCTTATGTGTATGGTTGGTCCAACACCTGATCGTTGGCTGTAATCTACCTCATCAATGGATTAAGAAGAAAAACCTTGTGCTCAAATCAACTGCCATTGAAAAAGGAATGTTTAGTGATTAGAAGCTGAGAGCTCCCCCCCCCCCCCCCCCCCCCCCCCCGGCGTTCTTATTCAACAATGAAGTGGAAATCTAGGCCCATTTGATAAACAGTGAAAAATAACACGTATAGATTGGAAAGAAAAAAAAAATCAAAGCAAATTTTTGCTAGGAAACAAAGGAATTGGTGAGGGTCTGCATAGGACCTCTGTGATTTCCTGATTGCACATTTGTTTTCTGTTTCAAAGATGCCCACTCTATTATTCATTCTAGCTCCTTTGGGTTTCATATAAGGTTCTGTTGTAGGTCTTCAAAATAGAAGTTTAGAGCATGTGGGTTTTAATCCTTGTCAACTCCACACATTTAAAGCTATAATTTTAATAGTTCCTGCTCTTTCTTAATCCAGATGTCTTAATGGCTCATATTTTTTTAATTTAAGATATTTAAAATCTCATGGCATTTTTTCACAACCTATAAGTCATTTTAAAATGTGCTGTTATCAGACGTGGTGGCACACATCCGTAATCCCAGCACTTGGGTGGTGGAGGAGTTCAAGGTCATTTCATCTATCAGTAGAGTTTGAGACCAGCCTGTCACAGAGGAACTTATCTCTAAATAAATCAAAAAGGGTTGCTGCTGACTCAGGTGGTAAGTAGTACTTGCTGTCAAGCCTGATGGCCCTAGGACCTACCTAGTGGAAGAAGAGAACCAATTCCTAGAAACTGTCCTCTGGCCTCTACATATGCACTGAAGCATGCACTCATGTATGTATGTGCATGCACATAAAAGGAAATGTAATGTTAAAATTAAATTAAAATAAATAATGGTTAGTAAGATGGTTCAGAGTTAAAAGCATACATTGTTCTTACAGAAGACCCGAGTTTGGTTCTAAGCCTCCCATGTTGGATCACTCACAACTACCTGTAACTCCATCTCTAGGGGGAGCAGACCGTGTGTGCAGTGTGTGTGTTAATTTCTAAAACTTCTGAGGGGTTTGCTGGTTATTTTCCTATCTTTTTTTTGGGGGGGTGTTGATTGGACTTCATAATTAAGCATATTCTGTGTGATTTAAAGTTTGGTGGGACTTACTTTATGGCTCAGCATGCCATACATTTTGATAAATGGCTATACACTGCTGAAAACTGTTCATTTTAGATTTGATAGGTGTAGTGTTCTACAGACTTCAATTAGACTGATTGTGTCTTTACTGAGTTTTTTCTCCCAATTTATTCTATCAGTTATTGAAAACTGTATTAGATTCTTCAATAATGGCTGTAAGTTTATCAAATTCTCTTTCTTTGACAAATACCTCATGTTTCCCTCACTTAAGTTTGTTTGTTATAAAGCTTGTAGAGGTTCTCCCTCATTTTATGTTCCCCTGAAAAGGCAGATGGAGTACAGAGAAATCACCTTAATCTTGTCAAGGCTGTCTTTTAGCTAATTTAAGGTTAGCCATGTGGGTGTTGGCTTTATTAGTAGGCTGTCTGTGGTCTTTTAGATTGGGTATTGCCAGTTCACACAGGTCTTGTGATCATGTCTCCTCAGAACCACAGTGATACAAAGAGCTCTCTCTGCATAGCCTCCCAGCCTCCCAGCTTCCCAGCGGCTGCCCTCCATGACCGTCCAGCAGTCAAGGCTGAGCTCAGCTGGGGAGTTGGCAAACACTTCAAGGGGAAAGTTCATGTTGCCTGTGGGTTCACTTCCTGCTATTACCTGGGTCCAGTTTCACCAAGGCTTTGCTCCTTTGACAGTTTTGAGCTTCATTCTGTCTCTTCAGTGTCTGGTAAAGCTGCTGTCTGCAGTACTTCCTATACTATGAATTAGAGGTCCCCTTGATGTGACTGCCTTCTCTCCAAACTCATTTGCACTGGTCATTTCCTAACGCAGTCAGGTACTTCTTCGTGTATTTTGCCTTTCTGTCAGAGTCTCTCAGTAGGAGGGTTAGTTCAATACTCTGTTAGGACTGGCGTACAAAGTCTTTCTCTTTTATATATAAGTATACTACATATTACAAAATTTAAAAACTAAAATCACGTAGGAGATTGAAATAAGGATATTACAAAGGCAAAAAGACAGACTTAGGAGCTATAGAATGGCCGTCTTAGTCAAGATCATCCATAAGTCTTTGAATTTATTTATTTTTTTTAATTTGGAACAAGCTATGTGGTGGGATTCAAGTATCAGCTGATAAGGTCCAAACACGCTTATCCCAGGCTCTTAAAAGAAGAGTGGCCAACCCCATTCATAAGGGGCTGCTGAGATCTTAGGGAGCCCCATTTCCGGGTTCCTGACTGCTGGAGAGACTGGTTCAACATCCATCGTCCACCTTGTGGATAATCCAGTCTATCGGGTGCCAATATAAGCTGTTACCTGTATAGTAAATGTTGGCTTACATTTTAATAAATATTAATCTTTTTATATTTTATATATAAAATATTTTTATATTTTAAAAAAACCTCCACTTTCATCTGGGACCCAACGTGGCCGCAGGTCTGTGGGTCTGGACCTCTGGCTGCCCAGGACCAAGAAACCTTACTGCTACAAAGCTCCCCTCTTTCTTATCTTCACGGTTTTTCATTTTGGTTTTTTTTTTTTTTTTTTTTTTTCAATTTTTGAAACATCGCCCCATTACTTGGTTCAGGCTGGCCTTGAACATACCAGGTGACCCAGTTTGGCCTTAAATTCACCGCGATTTTCTTACCTGAGTCTCCAAAGCGTTAGAACGATAAAGTAAGTGTTCAGATTACAAACAGACCTTGACACCATCTAAATGTCGTTCTTTGTTAAGAGGTTTGTACTTGGTTGAGAAAGCCACTGTTGTGCATGTTAGTGTTTGTTTATTTATTCTTGATGTACCTGTACCTGAGTGTCTATGCTCCATATGCATGCAAGAGGCCCAGAGGTCAGAAGAAGGTATCAGAACCACTGGGCCTAGATTACGGGTGATTGTGAGGCACCATGTGGGTGACAGGAATCAACCCCGGGTCCTCTGCAAGAGCAGTAAGTACTCTTAACTTCTGAGCCATCTCTCCAGCCTGAGAAAGCCAATGTTTCATCTCCAACTACTACATAAAAGTCGTGTGATCTAGGACAACAAACCTCTTCCTTTTACCAATTAGGTTTTATTATTCATTAGTCAGGCAGGTGACCAACCATGTTCGCCTCCCCCAATTCTTTTCAATAGCAAGCGGGTTATAGAGAAACAGTGTCTAAAGGCTGCCTTGTCTTCCTGACAGTGTGTCTGGGGTCTCTGGGTTTTAGAGTTGAGGTTCACCCTGTATCTTCTGGTAGTGATATCCAAATTTTAGCACTTTTCCAACTCTGGGATAGTTGCTACTCATGTTCTGTTTTGGGGTTTGTTTTTTTTTTGGTTTTTTGTTTGCTGTCTTAATTGTTCTTTACTTGTGAATCGACACGGCCATGACTGCTGTCTCTTACTCATCTGGGTCAGACTGCTTGCTGAATCCCTAGAATATAAGAAAACATGAGCACTTGAGTGGGAGCACTGATGTGAGGAGAGCTGGTCGTCATAGGAAAAAACTGTCAGGAGTCTGAACAAAACATACCTAAATAAGAGTGTAACTTAAAATATAAATGTTGTAGTGGGTCTTTCTCTGTGCCACCAGCCAGCTCCCAAATACCCACACTGAAACTTATTAATTATAAAAGCTTGGTAGATATCGTAGGCTTGTTTCTAACTAGGTCTTATAACTTAAATTAACCCCTATTTTTTAATTTGTGTTCTTTCTGTGTGGCTCCTTTATCTTTACTTTGAAATGCCCATGCTACTTGTTCTGTATCTGACTGGCAACCCCACCCTTCATCCTAGTGTTCTCATTGCCTCCCAAATCCTGCCTTGCTATTGGACATTTAGCCTTTTATTAAACCAATCATGGGGGCATATCTTCACACGGTATAAGGCAATATTCCACAACATGGTGTAGTAGGTTTACTGGCACATGCTTCCAGTACTGGGAGGTAGAGGCAGTATGATGAAGAAGAGATCAAGCCTAGCCTTGGCTACATAGGGAGTTTGGGGCTAGCTTGGACTACATAGTTGAGCGATGAAACATTGGCTTTCTCAGGCTGGAGAGATATCTCAGCAGTTAAGAATACTTACTGCTCTTGCAGAAGACCCAGGGTTGATTCCTAACAACCCTATGATGCCTCACAAGTGGTCACAAGCAAACAATGGAATGGTCATAAGTTTTTACAGCCGTATCGATATGTTATTATAGTTGAGATGATCTAGAGCAGCCAAAATGTTTATGGGACAAAGCCTCAGAGGCAGAATCCGTATCTCAGTGACGAATTCCCTAGGCTTCCTGTCCACCCCATCCTCTGTCAGTTGTTATATTATCCTTGGCATTTTACTAGCTTCAGCCTGGCTGGTGTCCCTTTGGTCACTCTGTACATGGGCACAGTGAAGCTTCATATGCTTGATATCCCTGACATTCTGGGAGGTTAGAACCTTCATTTCAAAGATGTAGAACCTGAGAGCCACAGAGATAAATACATCTTCCCATGGTCTTAAGTCTTAGGAAGTCTCAGAACTTGCAGTCAGAACTCAAGTCTGATGTTGTTAATAAGCAAACACTGGATGAATACATCCCCCAAAGCCACCCGCAGAGGGAAGAAACTTTTTTTAAAAGCTGATTTTTGCCAAATAAAAACTCCCCAAGCCAGCATCTCTTCATGTCTTAGTTTATGTTTCTCTCGACTATGATGCATCTTTCTCCATTTATTGAACACCCACTATGTGCTAAAAACACACGGTAATACCAAAACACGAAACATATGACGACGAAAGTATAAATTGGTGCAACCCCAAAAAGAGTAATTGAATATTTTTTAATTTCTAAATATGCATAACCTTTGGCCAGGTTTCATTCCTCTACTTGAGAAACGACTGTCCATATGTATTAACTCTACGGTCCGGGAATACTGAGAAATGTGGAGATATGTGTGAAGTAAATTATCTCAAGGTGAAATAGGTATTTTAAAGGGGGAGAGTTGTGTTCGTCAAGGGACAGAGCTGGGATCTCCGTGCAGTTGAGCAGCAGGAGAGTAAAAGTAAGACTAAGAACTGGCTTAGGCCCTTGGGGTCCCGGCACAGCTGGCTAGGGGTCTGGAAGCTGGTGGAGAAGCTGATACTGCAAAGAGGTATGCCCTCTTCCTTGGAGACATTTGAGCTCTGCGTTTAAGTCTTTACATGGCAAGATGAAGAGAAAACCACCCATCTCCACTAGCAGTCACTTCAAGCAGATGTGAATCTTACTTAGAGCTCTTCGTTGGGTTAGTATTTGACTGAATGACTGGGTAGTTACGGCTTATCCATGTTGACATGTAAAAAAAAAAATAAAATAAAATAAAACAAAACCAAGTGGGCTTTAAAAATAGGCTACGTGAGATTTTGAAGCCAGGCTAGGCTACACAGAAAGAGTCTGTCTTAATAGAAAGAAATAAAGAAGGGAGGGAGGGAGGGAAGGAAAGAAGGAAGGAGAGAGAAAAAAAGGAGAAAAATTAAAAAAAAGAAATAAGGAAAAGAAATGTAAGACCCTCAAATGAGTTACTTTAGACAGTGAGGATTTGTGCTGGTGTGCAGCAGAGGGGTCCAGAATTAGACTGGAGTTCTTTGGTTCTAGGTTCCTGCATAGGTCTCCATCCTGATGACTGCAGACCTCTTCAGATCCCATTAAAGAAGAGAGAAACCATCTCTCCCTGAGATCCTTATCAGGCCTCCTTTCATGTCTCCCCCACTGGTCTCAGTTTCATCATGAGTCCACAATTAGGCTGATCTTTGTCGCTTGTAGGCTTAGTGCTGAGAGACTGAGTGGCCATTAGTGAAAGGAAGGTGTGGCCATGATTCTCATGGGTCAGAATTGCCCCCCCCCCCACATTGCCTGTACAGCTAGTAGACTGAAATGGCTCAAAGCATGCACACTTTGCCTCTAAATGACCCAGACACTCCTGGTCATCTCCGGGGATAAATATTTTGCTATTGCTATATGAACGGGTGAAGGTGCGTATATTGGGTTAAATCAATTCAGAACCACACCAGAAGAGATCTGTGTGTGTAGTGCTTGCTGTGCAAGCATGAGGACCTGAGTATGGATGCCCAGCACTTGCATAAAATCTGAGAGGTACATGCGTGGAACACCAGTGCTGGTTGAGGGAGCACACAGCAGAGGCAGAAGATTCTTGGAGCTTTCTGGCCCTCCAGTCTAGACAATTCAACAGTGTCAGGTTCAGTGACTGACGAGACCCTGTCTCATAAAGGAAAACACTCTACATGACCTAACCTCCACATACATTTAGACACGGGGTGGGGGGAGGGAGAGGGAGAGATTATTCTCTGCTTACTATATTGATAAGGACAAAATGTTTAGCTAGTATTGGAGTCGAGACTGAGAAGAAACTTCCCATGGCTAATGAGAATAAAAAGTGGTACAGTCTTGAGAGAAGGCCATTTAAACAATGTCCTTATCGTTCAAATGAATATGTCCGGCACCGGCAATTCTATTTTCAGGCCTTGTCTAAAAGGGAAGTGTGGGCAGTCTTTTGCAACATCTGTTTATTAGCCACAGCCTATGCAATTATGGAGGAGAATAAGGATGTTGTGTATATGCCCGCAAGGAGCTGTCTTCAAGATGTTCTGTTGCATGAAGGAACACAAGTTCCTACAACATGTCTATGTGTGTATTCTTGTGCATGTGTTTAAAGATAATTTAAACATTTATTTGCATATCTATTGTTTGCAGAACATGATAGAAATACAGGATAACTTCATTTCTGTTTTCTATAGGAAAAGACATTTATAGTCAAAGGGACGGAATGGTGGTGTTTAAAAAAACATCAAACACTTTTTGTAGCATCTACATTGTGAGCCATATCTCCTGCTCAAAATTAAATATAATTTAGGTCTGCTAAGATGTCTCGGTGGGTACATGTACCTTACACCTAGTCTGATGACCTGAGTTCAGTCCCTGGGAGCCAAATGGTAGGAAGCAAGAACTGACCTCCATGGTCATGAGTTATGAAACATGTGCACGCACACACAGACATAAGTAAAATAACAACATGTAGTGATGAAATTGAATATTTTAATGAAGCATAAAAAGGCAATAACATAGGCTTGAGTGAGCTTTTAAGAAATAAGTAAAACTGAATTTGCTGTTGTGTAAATTTCATCTTAACTTAGCAACAGTGAAAAAAATTAAAACCAACTCAGAAAGAGCAGACTCTCTTTCCTCTAGTCTCCCTCTCTCAGAGAATGGCACAACTCCAGAGGTGTGCCAGGAAAGGACTGATGGCTGGCTCTCACCCCCGCCATTCAAAGCACTCACTCCTTTTTAGCATTTTCCAATATCTGTGGTCTAAATATTTCAACCACTAGACATGGATTTGGAAAGAGATGCCTAGGGGTTAACCCTTGTGCTCCAGCCATAGCACAGATATGTATTCAGTTAGGGAAAAACCACGCTCTTTGGGAATATCCCTAAGTGTTCTGTGGAATTCACCCCATCAACCCCATGAGACTGTATGGTCACCTCATCAGTACAAATTATAATTTCATGGTGTCCCCTGCTTTGAGACTTTTGCCTTTTAGGCATTAATTTGCAGGGCAGAAAAAAAGAAAGTGGTGGTATCTGTGATTTACGTGAAGAGGCTGCTCTGCTGGCCCTAAACCAGGCAGAGGAACAATACGGACAGCAGAGCATATGGTACGTACTTTAAAATATGTCTGTGTTTGGTTAATTTCGTCACAAATTCTCTGTGTGGTTAGTGTGGGCCAGAAACCATGAAGTTCTCATGACAGTTGGACAATGAAGTTCCCCAATTTGTTGAGTTCTCTATTGCTTATCCTCCCCCTCCTCCTCCCCTCCCTCCTCCTCCTCTTGGGGGCCATTAAAATGAGAAAAAGGCTCAGTGATAAGGCTCTTGCCTTCCTTGGTATGTGCAAGGCTCCGAGTTTAGTGCCAGTTCAATAAAAAAAGAAAACAAATTTGAAACACACACACACACAGACACACACACAGACACACAGACACACACACAGACACACACACAGACACACAGACACACAGACACACACACACACACACACACACACACACACACACACACACACACACGGTGATGGGATCAAATATGGATAAGCTTTGGGCCTCTGCTCTCAACTGTTGAGTTAAACCCTAGTGTGTTAGTCTTGTATATTTTTTGTATCAGTTCTGCTTTCACCCATCTCCATCAGAAAAATAATTTCCTACTCAAAAAATACTTGGGCTATTTTTAAATTTTTTTTTTATTTAAAAAGTTTTTCCCTATACCCACCACTTCTCCTGCTCCCTCTTCTCACCCCAGTCCTCCCTCAACTCCCCCCCCCCCATCCACCCATCTATTCCTCAAGGAGAGCAAGCAGTACCAAGGTGGGTCAGTTCCCTCTGGCATATCCAGTTGAGGAAGGTCCGAGTCCCTCCCCCCAGTATCAAGGCTGAGTTAGGTGTTTCTCTGTAGGGGATGGGCTGTGAGATGTCAGTTCATGCACAGGAATAAACTCTGGCCCCACTGCAAGAGGTTCCACAAAATGTTGGGCCATTTATTTCTGTGGACAGTGGAGCTCCAGTGATGTGAGATGTAATTTAAAAAAAAAAAAAAAAAAAAAAAAGGAACTCCAGACAGCTGACAGTGCCTGGACAGCAGCTGTGTCACATGCTGGTCTTGGATCTTTTCTAGGGCCAGGAACAGCTCCTGCTGGTCTGGGGAAGTGATCAAGCAGCAAGCAGATTTGTATTGCATTATCATTGCAGGCTGGAGCCCTCTTGCAGATGAGTGAGCCCATGGCTGGCTATGCCCACCCCATCATTAATAAAGACACTTCCCCAGGGACAGATGAGGAAGGCTCAGCCAGCTGGAGCTGGGAAACAGAAGTAACTTAGCCCCCAACACTGTTAAATACAGGAGAGAGCTAGAGATGTATTCCTCCTGTTTGGGCTCTCTGCTCTTTGCCTGCAACGGCCCCTGTGGTCCTGGTGGAGTTCTTGGGGTTGAGTTTCACTTAATTTGTATCTATACTTCTTTTAAAAATAGTTTTAAATGTATTCTCTCTCTCTCTCTCTCTCTCTCTCTCTCTCTCTCTCTCTCTCTCTCTCTCTCTCTCTCTCTCTCTCTCTCTCTCTCTCTCTCTCTTTTCTCTCCCTCCCTCTCCCTACCCCCCATGCAGGTGCCTGCAGAGGCCAGAAGAGAATGCAAGATCCCCTGGAGGTGAAGTAACAGGCAGTTGTGAGCCACCATGTGGTAACCAAACTTGGATTCTCTGCAAGAGCAGCAAGTGCTATTAGCTGCCAAGTCATCTCTGCAGTCCCAGATACACCTTAAAGTACTTTGAAGCCAGCAAGGCACATTGCTCTTGTCCCAAGCCTATTGGATAGCTCTGGGCTCTATGTTCAACCCCATTCAAGGACTTCTAGGTAAAACCTTTTAAAGAATGAACTGGCATGTCTGGATACATCTTCCCCATGGAAAGCTGACCAGGGCAGATTGTCAGTTTTTTCTCTGCAGACCCCAGAGAACCAAAATCTTGGACTGATCGTTTCAAAATCCCAGCTCATGGGTTACTGGTGTGTAAGGCTCTGTGGCCCTAAACACCTGATAGGGGCCTCTTTCACTCCTGCTGTGAGGAGACTGTTTTTTTCTATCATGGTCACTGACTCACCAAAAAAGCCCCAACAGTCTGAATTTGCTACATTTTGAACAAAATAAAGAAGTGACTTATAGAAAGAATGCTAATGCAAAATGATGAAGTCGTTATAACATCATGCACATTGCGTTCCTGATAAGTTGCCTTTCTGAAGGGGGGTGGCAGGGAGAAAGGAATGCAGTGGCGGAAAAAGCCACAGGACAAGAACAAGGATCTATTCAGTGGAGGGAAGCGACGTTGCTGAGCCCTGTGCAGACTGCCCTGGAAGTAGTTTACATTTTTATTATTGTGCACGTGTTCGTGGCGTGTTTTGTGTGGGCACACATGTGAAAGCCAGAGGTCAGTCTCGTAGAGCTGGTTCTTTCCAAGCTGCCCAGTGTCCCCCTTGGTGCCATCTTGCTGACCCATGAAGCATTAAAAAAAAAAAACAAACCAAAACTATTTCTTGGTTTCTCTTTCATTCTTAACGACTAGACCGTTGGTTGAGCTTGCTGTGGCCAGACCATTGTCTGCAGTAAAAATCATTATTTAACCTGCAGTGGAAGGAAATGAAGTTACCTGTCAGAAGCCAAAGAACTGGGAAACTGAACTATGGGCTGAAGGTTACAGCTGTAACGTGGGCTGGAGGATGCAGTGTGTACGTACACGTACCTCAAAAAATGTATTTGTGAAAGTCACCCCAAAGGTTCTGATGCCAGTGAAGGTTGTTAATTGGCCTCATGAGCATTTGCCTTTTGATTGAGGCCACTAAAAAGTCAGGTCACCAGCCACACACAAAAAGGAAGGAGTGACCAGTAATAGAACTTCAGATGCCTCTGAGGCAGGGATTAGTTTCTCAAGGGGGAGGGAAGAACTTTCCAGTGTTCTCCAACAGTTATTTTCTCCATCTTAAAAACACACAACAAATAAAGACCCCCAACAGTTTAAGACTAGTGATCTGTGTGTGCGCATGTCTGTGTGAAGACTGGAGGACAGCCTTGAGAGTTACTCCTTATTTGTTGATCCTTTTCTAGGCCTGAAGCTTGGGCCTCACATAGGCTAGGAAGCTCTCTGTCCCTGACCTGTCTCCCCAGTTCACTTTGGTTTTTGAAACAGAGTCTGTTAGCTCATTCTGCAGGCCAGCCAGCAAAGCCCCACAGTGCCTCCCAAGTGCTGGGATGACACACCCTTTCCACACATGGTTTCTGGGCTTGAATTCCAATCTCCCACTTGCATAGCAAGTACTTTTTAAAAATGATTATTAAAATTTCAAAAATTTATTTTACATACCAACCACTGTTTCCTCTCCCGCCAATCCACCTGTTGCCTCCCCCACCTCCTTTCTACACCCCTCCCCATCCACTCCTCATGAAGAATAAGGCCTCCCCGGGAGTCAGCAAAGCAGAACCTAGCAGGTTGAGGAGGACCAAGCTCCTCCCCCCTGCATCAAGGCTGAGGAAGGCATCCCACCTTAGAGAATTGGTTCATGCCAGGGACAGATCCTGGTCCCACTGTTAGGGGCCCCACAAAACAGACCAAGGTACACAACTGTCACCCACATGCAGAGGGCCCAGGTCAGTCCCATGCAGGCTCCTTGGCTGCCAGTCATGAGCGTGGGTTATCAGTCTCTAGAGTTCCCTGTCGTGATCTTGACCTCCACTCTCCTCTTGCTAATATGATCCCTCCTCCCTCTCTTCAGCAGAGCCCTCCCGAACCGGGCCCAGTACACAAGTGCTTTACAGACTGAGCTCTTTCCTTCTCTGCTTAGTTTCCACTCTGCCTTAGCCTGGGGATGGGGAGATTCTTTTGGATGAACTAATGTCAAAGTATTTTCCGTTTCATCCCCTCCTTTCTGATTCTGTGTATGTGCCAAATGCTGATTATTAAGTAGGTGCTGCTGGTGTGTGTGTGTGTGTGTGTGTGTGTGTGTGTGTGTGAGAGAGAGAGAGAGAGAGAGAGAGAGAGAGAGAGAGAGAGGTGGGGTGGGGGGGTGTTCCTTCTCTCTTCAGCTATCATCAACTTCTCTGGCTCCCACTTTTGCAAAGTGACAAGAAGACTCCCTCCTACTGTGACTAATACCCTTGATCAAATGCTTCATTTCTGTCAACCCGAAGCATCCACTTGGTCCAGGTGCTACACCCCCACCCTGACTGATACAAAGAAAACTGCAGTGCTGAAGGAGGTTGTGTCTGTGTTAAGGGGTGGGGGTGGAGAATGAGTCACTGCCTACTCACTTTTCTAGAACCTTCCACAGCAGAGCATCATTAGCAAGTTGGCTCATGTAGCCTCTCCCAGTCTACAGAGCCCACGACAGACAGTTTTACCCCCTAGAACAGAGTTGGTTTGGGGGCAGTGGTTTGCGTTTAATGGAAACAATAATTTTACACGGTCTCTGGAAAACAGGATTTGGCTCTAGTGTGGTGAAAAGTGCTTATTTTTTTTCATGCTGACCCAAGGATGTTCCAAAGTTCAGAAACATCCTCACTACAAATGAGTTCGTAGTTACCATGGAAAGCTCTTTGTCAGCACATAACTAGTATTCAGAGGATCTTTGCCAGCTGCAGCAGGAGGAACTGGTTTTTCTAACACCCAAAGGAAAGCTAACTACCCTTTAGGTGGAAACACTGCCATCCACAGCTTCTGGATTTCTGCTTCTTCCTCCTTCTCAGCCTCACCTCCTGTCCACTGAAAAGTCATCTCCCCTCATTTTACTTCCAGAAAGGCACCATTTTCCAAAAGGACTCTTCTTGGACAGCAGGCATGCCCCATGCTGCCTTGGCTGAACCTGGCTTCTAAGATAAATAAGCAACTTTAATTTGGGTTCCCAAGTGGAAATAGCAGATAGTCATCAAGAACAGAGGGAGCTTGCCTGGACTTGCCCAGAAAGTCCCCATGTACAATGGGTGCAGCTGTCTCTCTGCGCCCTGGTTATGCCGCCCTTGTCACATGAGCAGGACATTTAATTCTGTCAAACATTAACCCATCCTGAAGGCTTTGGTTGTGTTAGTGGACAGAAATGAGTGAGGGTAGAAAATGAAAGGAGAGAGAAAGGCAGAGCATGCTGAGGGTTTGTGTTCACACACACACACACATGAACACATGTGCGTACATGCACATATTGCATACATACACACACGCACACACACAGACATACATGAACACACACGTGCACGCACAAGCGCACACGCACATGCACGGGGTGGGGAGAGCCAAGGGTTTGGAGACAGCAGACCAGTCAGGCATCATTGAGTGGGAAGAAGGTGTTAGTGGGGGTGAGGAAATCAACCTTAGTGGTGCCTAAGGTTACCCACTATTCCTTGATGCCTGGTCGGCTCTCTTAGAACCATCTTAGTGACACAGGGGGAAAAAAAATAGAATTAGCATATGAAAAAAGTCAGTGGAAATCAGCTCATACAAGCCAGCTGAGGCAGCTCACACATGTATCTCAGCACTTAGGAGGCCGAATCTGGAAGGCTGCTCCAAGTTTGAGATTGGCTCAGATGACATAGTGAGTCGCCTATGAACTATAGAACTAACAAACATCCCTAGCCTGTGCACTGTGTTCCTCCTCTAAAAAAAGCTTGGTTTTATTTGTTTATGCTTATTTGTTTATTTTGAGTGTGGGTGTGTTATCTGTGTGGGTGTAGCCTTGCTACAAGTAAGTGTAGAGGTCAGAGTTCAGCTTGTGGTAGTCACTTCTCTCCTTCCAGTTTACGGGTCAAGGGATCCAATCAGGACATTGGTCTTGACAGCAAGCACTTCTACCCAGTCAGCAATCTTGTCAGCCCCCACCCCATGTTCCTCCTTTTGAGTTTGTGTTAGTGTTTGCATACACACCCAGATATCATAAATAAATCTTCCTTTGTAACTTGGAAGGCAGGATTGGAGGGATTTTTTTTTAATTATAATATTCTCTTTGCTTGAGTTTATTTTCTTTAACGACTATCTTGAATATATATATATTTATAGTTTATATGTTAATAGTTAAAGGGATGCTGAAGAGTGAGGAGGGATCAAGACTTGGTGGTGCAGTGTTTAGAAGGCAGAGGCAGGGGGATCAGGGATTCAAAGTCATCCTCAGCTACATAGAGCTGGGGACCAGGCTGACATAGGTAAGTAAGAGCCTCCAAATGAGGCGGAAGTGAGAGGAAAGGACAGAGCGGAGCAGGCTGTGGGAGGAAGGCGAGGGAATTCTTAAGCTGCAGGCTGACTCAGATATTGAATTCAGCTATGCACTTCCCAGTCCTAATTGCCTGCCCTGTGCATTCCTTGGCTATCTACAAGGTTTGCTTTGGTTTTCTTTCAAGACAAGCTCTCCTATTGCCTAGCTGTTGCCCAGGCTGGCCTTCAAACTCATAATCCTCCTGCATCCATCTTCTGAATGCTAGGATTACAAATGTCGATTGCCACAGTCAGTCTTTTTTTTTTTTTTTTTAAACTAATTTTTAGTATTTAATTATTAACTCTTCAGAGCTGTATTTTTTTTTTTTTTAACTGTGAGTGCAGGGTGAAATCATTAGAGAACCTTTTGCAAAATCTCCTAGCCATAGCCTCAGCTACAGAAATCTAAGACCAGGTGGCTTTATTATTGATGTCTAGCAAAACTTGTCTGAATGTCAGCTCTTCATCCTGGGGGAGATTTCTATGGTATGAGAAATTACCAAGATCAATTTTATTTTCTACTCTAAAATGCTCTACCTGTACATATTAAACTTTATAAATATTAATATAATGTTTATAACCTTAAAACAATTAAATTTACATATGTAGAGGTGTAAATTAAAATTATTAATTTGATTAATATTTTCATTTAAAAATTAAATATTAAAAAAATAAAATTATTTCTATTAAAATATTTTCCTTATACCCAGACAGTGGCCAGGCTGAAGAAAATTTAAAAGCCTCTTGGACTGCCTAGTGATTGAAGACCAGCCTGGGTAATTTAGCAAGACCCCGTGTTAAAATAAGAACCAAGTAGGGCAAAGGATGTAGCTCAGTGGCAGAGGTATCTTGCCTAAGATACACAGGGCCTTGCGTTTGGACCTCAGTACACACACAAAATGCTTTTTTGATAAGAATGCACTATGCAAAACTTCAGAAGTAGTTGCTTCAGGGGACTTACTGTGTGCTGAAAACTCAGAGACCACAAGTAAAATCTATCCCCACTGGCCAAGGTAACAAAGAGGAGGGAAATTTTACACTGTAGGTTATGATTCATTGTGACCTACTTTGCTTCCTGCTCATGGGTGTGCTGTGTTTATTACTTTAGTGTCATCATTTATGGGAAGATTACCTTCCCAGGTAGGCTCAGCTGTCTCCTTTGTAAATACACATGCACATACATGCAGCTGCTACAGAGATCCAATTGTGGGGAGCCATGAAGCCCTGAAGCCCTGAAGCCCTGTCATTATTTCTTTGTTCTTATGTTCTTTGCAAAACCAACCAGATAGTCTTAACGTTAGAAGTAAAACAAGTCACAACAATTAATAATTAGTGACTGGATATTGAGTAAAACCCGGAACTATAGAAACAGAAAGTAAGGTTATTCTGCTGACCCTCAGGTTAAGAATGGAAAACAGAGTGAACACACTTTTATGACTCCTTACCCCTAGGAAAAGGGGAGGGGTGGCAGAAGCAATTTTTAACCCCCCACCCTTCTTTTTGAGGCAGGATCTCTCCATGCAGCTCCTGCTAATTTGAACTCGGTATATAGACCAGGCTGACCTGGAATCTCAGAGATAGGACTGACTCTGCTTCCTGGGAGTGCTGGGATTAAAGGGTTGTGCCTCCACACCCTGCCAGCAACAGGTTGTTTCACATGCTTGGTTTGAGACAGGATACTACTACTAAGTTGCCCAGGCTGGCCTTGAACTCCTGAGTCAGCCAGCTCAGCTCTGGGATTTCAGACATGCACCAGCAGGCTCCACAGCAATAAGATTTTGAAAGCCAGAAGGCAAGGCATGTGGCCACTGATATCAGACGTGGGAAAACTGAATCCTAAGTCAGCACCAGAGAAACTTAACCCAACCAGAGTCCCCTGAGGCTCAGTTCCAGACAGCTCTGGCACTGAGGTGGAGCAGTGGAAACCAAGGGTGACTCAGAAGTTGTTTAGGAAGCAATTAGACTCCCAGACACCTCCCCTCTCTATAGATCCAGTCAGTGACCTTGTTCCCAGAGAGCCTAGAAGAGGTTAGGGGCTGGTTGCTGGCCTGGCCTGCATTCGATGTGTGCTTGCAGTCTTCAGAAGAACTGGCTCTCCCCCAAGGGGAACAATTAAAAGGCACTGATGTGAGGTTCTCCAGTCAGAGCACAGAGGGACCTCCAGTCACAAGCCCCAGAGAATCCATTCAGCTTGTTAGCATCTAATCTTCAATAAGAGTGGATGGTATAGCTTTACCTGATAGGGACAACCTCTTTCATGAAGTAGAGAGACAGATATAAACCAAAAAACTAACAACAAAACACAGCTTAAAGGGGAGGGGGTTGGGGGGGGGAGTTCATCGGCAGGGAATTGGCACATTGTGTTTGAGGCTCTAGTTCCATCCCTACAACAATGAAATAAAATCTAATAGAAAGCAAACTGTAGGTTTACAAAATCATCAAATACCGCTGGCTTGTCCTCTTAGTTAAATGTTCAATACACAACCATTAACAAGAACATGATAAAGAAAAAAAAAAAGAATGTGTGTGTGGGGGGTGGATAAGAATTCTTAGAAATATGATAATACAGATGAAAAAGGAATAAAAATTAGAAAATGAACAAATGTCTCTGAAATGGGAGATAGAGAGACAGAGACAGAGAGAGGACAAATGACAGATGAAATTGTGAGCCTGGGAGAGCTGTCCCCATTTCCCTCAGACCACAACTAACTGCTGGCCTAATATACTCAAACAGCAGTTCCAAAAGGTGAACAGAAGTCAGAAACCTCTGCAGGTGGCCCCCATGACACGTGCCAAGCACAAATTTCTGAAATGAGAGACCAAATGCTTGCTTGGCGATAGAGAATGGGCCTCCACATGGGGAAATCTTTTTTTAAAAAAAATAAAATAAAATAAAATTTATTCTAAGTGCTTTTCACATCATGTATCTTGATCCCATTTATTTCTTGTCCCTTCAAATCTGACCTCTATCCCTGTACACATATTGACAATAAAGCTCAATTCAAGAGAAAAAGAATGGAGAAGATAAAATGAGAAAAGGGAAGGAATTAAAAATCTCATCATAGACTCTGCAGTGCAACCCAACAAGGCACCTAGTATCACCACTTGGTCCATATGTCTCTACTGGCAAGTGTTCCTTGCAAGGAGTCATTGATCTGGTTTGAGGCTCCTGGTCTCCACTACACATTCAACGCTGAGCACCGACTAGGACTCTTTCTGGACAGCCTGCTGGCTCCCTGTGTTGTGAAGATTCTACAGCTTTGGGTCTGCAGGTCAGATCAAGTGCTCCAGTAGATCATACATGGGTGGATGTTGAGGCAGGCCAAGTCATAACCCTGGGTCTTGCCCTGAACATCTGTGGGGCTGATCCACCAGTGGGAAATGGGGAAAGCTCTCCTATGGTCACAATTTTGAAGTTGTCTTACCTACACCTGTGCTAACAAGTGTTGGCTCTATTGTGCTGCCCTGGCAAGGCACCCTGAGTGTGGGGGTACCATCCATAGGCTGGAGTTCCACATTGAATAAGAGGGGGACACTCTAATGGGACACGAGCATCCCTCTGTGCTCTGACCATGGAACTCACTGTGACTAGTGGCCTTGCTTCTGCTGAATCCCTCAACCTAGGAGCAAAATGAACCCTTTTTTCTGTAGGTTGATATTTTTTCAAACCCGTTTTGTTTTGTTTGGGTTTTGGCATAGTAATCAGAAAGGTAACTAATATATAAGCCATCAAGTTGTAGAGTATGTTGAAATGATTTCAAACTGCCATCCTCTTAGCAATGTGCAACGCATGCTCCTGCTTTAGGAATTCTTATTGTGTCAAAACAATGAGCCGGAGAAAGAGGAGAACCATGTCCCACCTGGAGGAATGCAGGAGAACCCTGAGTGGTGGTGAGGTCCCAGGAAGACAGCCACGTCTCAGGAGCAGGTTAGAACATACTGAAGGTTCTAGAAGAAGATCTCAATTTCCCCCAGGAGATTGATGAAATTACCAGACTGTATGAGTGTCTTGAGTCCAGACATAGGCCAATGAAAAACAAACACAGAAAACATAGCCAATGTTAACTGAGGCAGTAAGTGTAGTAATGAGGTTTTGTGGCCTAGGGCTGTTTGAGGTTTAGACTTGTAGTCTTAGACATTTTAGTCGTTTGCTGTTATTTAGGCCTTTAAAATTATTTAGATGTTTATATTAAGTTTATGTTGTTTGGCTTATGGCTTAGGCACATTGCTAGTTTGTTTTTATATTTTAAATTAATTTGTTTTTATTAATTTGTTTGTCTGTGGCTCACCTGTGTTTTTTATATGGTTTTTTTTTGGGGGGGGGGCGGTTGGCTTGGTCTGCCCCTGACTCTGCCCTTCCTTTCCTACCTATTCTGATTCTCCACCTACTTATTTTTATGGTGCCTGTTATGAGCTAAAACAGCTCTTTTATTTAGCTCCAGGACTCACACAGTTATACAGGAGAGGGAGACTAAGCACCTTTATTATAGGGCCCAGCTCTAACTAGCGTTTTATAGTCACAGTAGCACAGACATTGACTATTCCTCTGACAGTACAGCAGAGCTATCCTGAGGGGACGGGACCGGGAAGAAGAGTGGATATGGCTGGCCATGGAAAGGAGGGAATCAGATCTTAACCTTTAACGCTGGTGACAGAGCCAGACTGGTAATGGCTAAATTAGACAACACAACTTTCCCAGCATTAAATTTGAAGCCTGGAGATAGAAATATCATAAAAACAAACAAACAAACAAACCCAAAAGTGTCAGTGGAAAGGAGAGAGGGTATTTCAAATGAGAAGCTTTGTAGAGCACATAATAGATTGTATGCAAGTACCTACCAACAATCCTTTCAAGAAAAAACAAAGTCTAAACCCTCCCAATTTTAAACACCTCCCACTCCACTCTATGACTATTCACATATGCCAGAGGCAAAACCCAATGAGGCTGGATGAATCTTGTGAAGCTGAGGCACCTAGGCAAACAGCCTCATTTTTTGACTCTCTCAATACAGTGAAAAACGAGACATTGCAAAATGGGATTACATGCTTGCATGCTTATGACAACAGATGAACACCTTTGTCAGATGCCAGGGGATGTCACAAGTCTGCATTCCAGGGCCTATGTGAATAGGAGGCCCACGACAGGTGGCCTTGAGGCTCCAAGAACCCTTAGTACCAGGTCTCATTTCAGACAGGCCTTACTCCAGATCCTTCCTCCATCTTGCCCATTACTAAGGTGTTGCCTTCCTTTATCCAGAAAGTATGTTCTACATCTGCCTTCACTGAATTGCATTACGTTTCCAGGAGCTCTTCTGGCCTCCTTTAGCTGCTGCCAGCTGTCCCTTGAATCTACATGCCTTCCATCTAATAGCCCTCATTCATTAATTAAAATGCCCTCCTCCGCTTGTTTTCTGAGTTGGGGTGGCATTCACACTTAATGAGGATGTCATTCCATTCTGCCAGTAACACACCAAGTGTTGTGTCATTAGGCCAGATCTCCATGGTCATCCCACACGTTATGTCCTTCAGGTTAGTCATAATCCACGAATGCTTATTCTTCAGGCATCTGGCCACCTTATAATTATGTGGGCTAGAAATAAAATTTTAGATTGGTAGTTTGCAAACTTGGCTGCATAGGCTCCACTTATTTAACTGTATTAAAACATTAGTCCAGTAAGGATATCTGTTCTCATCAGACATAGACTTTTTGCTCTTTCAAAGAGAAGAAAAGGAAAATGTTGGCATTGCCTTACAAGGCTTTGCATTAAAAGGGGAAATCAGTCAGACTTATTTTTTCCTTTCCTTGCATTTTTAAAGAAAAATGAGGTGGTTTTTTTTTTTTTTTTTTTTTAAAGAACTCAGTCATAAGTGTTCTTTTAGTTTCATATTCTTGCTATAAAAAAAAATTACCTCAAATTTAGTGGTTTAAGACAACATGAATTTATCATCTGCAGTTCCGGAGGCCAGGTCTAATTCAGGTCTCACTGGGCTAAAATGAAGGTGTAGGCAGCAACTGCTCCGGTTCCTCCAGCTCTGGAGATCACCCACATTCCTTGGCTCATGGGGCCATTTCTGTAGCTAATTCCTAAATGGGCCTTCTGCTGTTCTCCACTTTTAAAGACCTCTCACAAGATAATCCCAGATAATCCTTCCCTGTCTATGTTGGCCATCAGGTAGCTGTCTATTTTTTTTTCCATATGACCTAATATATTCCCAGTTTGGGGCCATAGGCCACAGGCATCATGGGATGCAGGTAGACATTATTCTACTGACTACAGACCTTCTTCTTTTAGAAGGGTTTCCTTCTTTTGGGTGTGCTCTAAGTGACTATAAAATCCTTCTGCTAGAATTCCAGGAAGAAGTTTCAGACTCTGGGCAAAGGGACACACCCTAACATGGACCTGGAAGTCTAAACTGGAGCCCAAGGACTGGCTCTCACATCAGCCTGAAGATCAGCTCCTTGGTGCTGAAGACCTTATCAAGCTGGTAAGCCCACCTCATGGATCTGATGTGCTCAGAAGAAGAGAGAACTGGCCTGGGGCAATCTCTGGGTCAGCTTTCACCTGCTGTAAGTTTCTGTGGCTGCCCAGAGGTCTGTGAGCCACATCTTCCACTTTAAGACTTCCTCTGCTTACCCTTGATCAGAAGCTGAAGAAGTTGGACCCCAGAATCAATATTCTCTAAAAATCTCAGTTTAACTCTGGAGACAGTCAGGAATTACCATATATCTTGTATTTATAATTATATGTCAGAAAGGGCAAATTTTAAACCTTGCTAAACTCAAGAACTATTGCTTTTTGAAATATGTATTTTTTTGAAAAATTGTGTAAATCCATTATATGTGTGTTTTCATATATTTGTATATAATTATCATTCATGGATAGAATCTTATAATCAGATTAAAAGAATGTCCTTTGTAAGAAAATTTATGGCTAGAGATAAAGTTCAAGTATAGACCACTTACCTGCCATGCATGAGGCTATAGATTCAGTCTCCAGCACCACCAACAAACATTAATGGATTGAAACCAGATCATGAATAATAATAATTTGTATTAAAGTACATTATCCTAGGTCATTTTAATTTAATTATCAGTTTTCAAGAACTCACCACATAGGCTGCTTTTCAGGAATGTTTCTGGTGTGCGAAGCATAGTCACTTGAGTCCTGAAGGAGTCTGGGATTTCATTAGTCTGGATCTAGTTTGCCTGAGGAGTCTGTCTTCCAAATCTTCCTGCCCCAGGGTCCTGGCTACTAGTCTTTTGCAGGCATGCTAGTTCAAGGAAGCTCTGGTGTCTATAATTGGGCCATCAGCTAACACCTTCAGGCTGAGCCCTGGGCTTATCTCTGGGATGGATCCTAATGCCCACTGTCCTGTAGATCAGCGCTATCTCAGCCTTAACTCTGACTCTCCTTTCTGATAACTGTCCTCTACCTGAATTGATTCTTTCTTCAATCCCTTCTTTCCTTCCTTTCTTTGTCATCAACCTCATTTCCTGTCTCCTTTTCTCCCTCCCTCCTGTCTAGATATGTAGCCCAGATAGTCCTCCAACTCATAATCCTCCTGCCTCCACCTCCCACTGCTAGAATGACAGAGCTGCATTGAGTCAGCTTTGCTTGCTTGACACATCTGCTCTCCCCAAAGCTCTCTTGATCTCATGTCTCACAGAATGAACTCATTCAAGCTATCTACCAGGAATACAGGAATGGGCCTGGTTCTCCCGAGCTGGTGGCTCCCCTTCGCTATAGACTCTGACCAGCTCACATTCTATTGTCCACATGCCATCCATCCAGGCTTTTATCGGGGTCCAGTTACCTAGCGTTGTTTGCAGCCTAGGGCTGGTCTTCTACCTGCTTATATGGAGCCTTATATATTGCTTAATAATGTTTTTCCTCTGTCAACAATTAGATCTAGTGCCTTAAGTTGTTTATTGGTATTCTGTTTCAAACCCAACCGTTTCTCTGGATTTTCCTAATATGAGCCATCATTTTGGCAGCAGATCCTGCTCCGGTAGCTGTTCATTGATCCAAGTAGGACTTAGCTTCACACCCATCCCTGAAGGACTCTAGCACGTCCCAGAATGACAAATATGGTGACAGCAGATTTTGTCTTACCCTTCTTGCTTATTCCCTCTCTGCCTTGCTAAACTGTTAGATGGCATTCCTAAAGCTAGCCACCAAGGTCAGTTCCTTTGATTGACTACTTTTTCCTCCTAAGGCCAACCACCAAGATCCAGCTATCAAAGTATTGAAGTCCAGCCATCAAAAGCTCCCTTTGGCTACCCAATTAACACGCTCAATCAAAACAAACCAACTCAGCCTAACATGGGGTTTCCCTTTATAAACTGCCATGATGAGCCATGTCTGTCTCTATCCAGAGGAAGTCCTTTGCCCTTCCCAGGCAAATATACCTTACCTCTCTCCCCTGTTCTTTTTCCCTTACCCTCATCCTCTGTCTTCTATCTTGGTCTCTTGTTCCCTGCCCTTTGTCCTTCTGGGGCAAATAAATCTCCCCTGTGCTGAGAACTTGGTCTTGGGGTGCCTTGTGCTGACACCTGACCTTTTAATCTCGGTGGGACCTTTCCTGAGACACTTTAGGTTTATACCCAGCCCCCTGGTGTCAAGGACTTACTTTTTCCTTTAGTCTCAAAGGCCAAGTCTTGAAGTGCTTGGTCTATGGTAGGGCAATATTTACTACTGGATTTCCTCTCCTTTAGTCCTTGAATAAACCCGACTGGCTAAGGACCACATATACCTCGTGATAAAATAAGTCCAAAAATATTCTTATCTATGTCATCTGCCTCATTTCTACTTTTTCAAAAGTTAAAGGAAGGCTGAACTATTAGCAGCTTTGAAACTCTTAAGCTATTAAACAGAACTAAAGTGAATGAAAAGTTGTAAAAAGACCAAGAGAAGATATTTGCAAAAGATGGGTATAAGAAAGGATTTGTACTTTTGTGAAAAAAAAATACACAAGTTCTAACAGTATGAGAACAAACAACCCTATCATAAAGTGAACAAGATCTGAATAGATAACTCACCAAAGGAAACATACAGAGAAAATAGTTACATGAAATGATGCTTTATATCATATGTCATCAGAAAATTGGAAATTAAAACAAGGCACCACTACACTCTTGTGTCCAAATCCTAAACAATGATAACATGAAATGTTGACAAGAGTATGGAGCAACAGAAATGCTCTTTCATTGCTACTAGGAATGCAAAGAGTGTAGCCACCTTATAAGAGTTTGGTTGTTTATTAGAAGACTAAATATGATCTTAACTGTATGGCTTAGCTGTTCTCTGTTATTTACTCCATAACTGAAATTTTGTTTTTACATAGACACCTGCACACTAGCTTTATCCACAATGATGCAAACTTGGAAATAACTAAAGTGTCCCTCAGTAGAAGAATGGCTGACAAACTTCTGGACACTGTTATGTTCTTCAGTGGTTTTTTAGGAAATAAAGAAATAAGCTATCAGGCTCCCACAGGACATATGCCTAGCAACACATATTACTAAATGAAGAGACTGATTTTAAAAGGCCACAAACTCTATGGTTACAGATATATGATTTTATGGAAAAGGTAAATCTACAGAGACAATAAAAATGAGACCTGTGCTTTAAAGAGGAGAAAGAGGAATGGGGTCTTCAGTAGAGGTCTTATCTTATGCATCTGTCAAACCCTGTAGAAGTAGCTGGGCAGGGAAGTGTAGGCCTCTAATCCCATCATTTGCTTGAGAGACTGAGGTAGGAAGATTTGTGTGAATTTAAGGCCAGCCTAGATTACAGCCTAGAGTTCCAGGCCAGCCAGTCTGGTCTGCAAAATGAGGAAGTCTTTTTAAAAGAAACAAACCAATACAATTATGGAACATGAAATGAACGCTGACATAAACGAGGGACTACACTTTCTAATGATATAGCAATACTGGTTCGTCTATTCTAACAATGCTCCACATTGTTGTATTAGGTTTTTGGCTTGGTCTAGTCTCACAGTTTGGACCCTGCCTGCCGCCACTTCTCTGGACTAGTAATCTCAAAGTCTTAAACACACAGACGCTTATAATAATTTTATGTTATTTGGTCTATGACTTAGGAACATTGTTAGCTAGTTTTTTTTTTTTTAATTTTAACTTAACTTATTTTTATTAATCTGTCTTGCCACTTGGCCCGTGGCTCACTTGTGATTTTTATATGTTATTTTTTTGGGTGGGAGGGGGTTGCGGCTTGATTTTTTTGTGACTTTGTTCTTTTTTATTTATGTTTTTGTCTATGGATATGGTGTTTGCCAAGGGTCAAAACAATTTTTTTTATTTAAAAATTGATATTATAGTATATTGAAAGACATTTTTACATCACCTCCCATTTCTGTCTAATCAAAAAGGAAGGTTTTAATTTTAACATAGCAAAATTATATATAACAAAATAGCTATCAAGAATTACAGTTATAATATTTAGTTTATTTGTATTTAGTAAAATTAAAGAAAATATTTTATTATTCATCTTATTTTTGTTAATTTAAAGTTTTATATTTAATATACCTTTAAAAATAATTAAGAAAAACTATATTTCTAATTGTTTAATCTTTAACTATATTAAAGACCATAGAAGGATATAATATTTACCCAAGTAAACAGGAAGGATAAGTAGCTTTTAAAATCTAGGAATGACAGAGATGACACTTGTCTGTCTGGACAGTCACTTAAGGATTTTTTTTTTTATAAAGTTGGGGCATTTATTTTAAGCCTTTCAGCCCAGAGTCTCTGGCATATTTTTTAGTGAAGCAGGAAATCTGAAAGAATGTTTTGCTTATTTTGCATAGTTTATTAGTTTTGTGTGTGTGTGTCTTGAGAGATGTCTGGCAGTTTTTTTCTGTAAAGCAGGAACTTGAAGGACTACCTTGGCTTATTTTGCTATCGCTTAGAGGTTATTTTCTTTTTATGGAACCTGTATGTCTAGTTTAAACAGTATATTGTTAAGTAGCCAATATAAGAATAGGTTTTTGTCTAGTGGCTAACTGTCACAAAGAAAGTAAACTTTATATGGAATTTTTTTTAATGTCTATTTTTTTTTGTGTGTGAAATAGATTGGTGTTGTCAGGAGCAGACTTGTCTCACTGTCTAGAAAAGTCTAAGTTTTAAAAATATTTTAAATGTTATATTTTGTAGGTCTTAGAAGTGTTTGAAGATTATTTGTTTAATTGAAATATATTTTTGTATAGTTAAAAATCTAACTAATATGAATATAAGCTTGGTTATTATAGGTAACTGTTAATCTGTATTTTTAATTATATATCATAATTTTAAATGAGTTGTATAAACATCATATTTTAAACAAGAGTAAAAAAATATATATAGTACAAAATTGACCTTAAATTTATATCAACAAACTAAAATCTATATCAATTTAAAATATTTTGAGATTAATGGCTGATTTTTGGATTCTACAGCATTTGCTAAGGGCCAAAACAGCTCTTTTATTTAAAAATTGATATTCACAGCATGCAGAAAGACTTTCCTACACTACATGAACAGAGTAAACAAATAAGGGGGAATCTGTGCTGGAGCAGGTAAGAGAATGGGAAATCTCAGCCCTTTCAGATTATTTTTTTCTACTGAAAATAAAACTATTATAAAATCATTTTAATAATTAAAAAATATTAACATCTGGAAGAGCCCACTGAGAGGGAAGGGGCAGCCTGACCAACTAAACTGCCATCCAGGTCCAGAACCAGCATTTCAAATAGCTCAACCCCAACACCTACTATATCTGTGAGTTGCTGGGCCATGAATTTGTGATGGAGGGATAGGAAGAATGAACGAATAAAGCTGTGAATATGCATATGTGGTAGGGAGAAGTGGAACCATGTCAGTATTGATGTACATTACCTGTACTGCTGCCTGAGGCCATGTTGATGTCTATGGTCTGAACTGCCATGTTGGGATCTGTGGTCCTGCTATATCCAGGGACCTTATTGATATCCGTGGCAGCTTATATTCCACCAAAGGCCATTTAGGTTTCCATGGTCTGTGCTGCCACCTGAAGACATGTTGATGTCTGTGGTCTGCATTCCTATCAAGAGCCATGGTGAAGTCAGTAGTCCTACTGCAGCTGGGGGCCAAGTTGTTGTGCATGGCCCATGTTACCACCAAAAGCCATGTAGATATCTATGATCTGTGCTGCCTTCTAAAGACATTTTGATATCTGTAGGTCAGGATTACAGCTGGGGACCATGTTGGTGTCCAAGGCCTGTACTGCTACTGGAGACCATGCTGAGGTCCATGACACACGCTGACTCTAGAGGCCAGGTGAGTGTCTTTGGTTTGTGCTATTGCCAGATAACACATGGAAATCCATGATCTGTATTCCTGTTGATTGTAAAGGACAAGGAAGCTTCTGAATGGTGTCCATGACTGCAGACTCATAATTGAGAAAGAGAGACATAGAAGGCTTCTCTGACAACCTCCAGTCCGGCCCCCCAAAAAGTAACAACCTAGACAGGAATCCATAAAAACGAACTCCTAAATTGTGATAAGGATGCTGAAGTGTAGTTCTCCGCAATAGATGGTTACTGGTGGGGTTGTGGCTGGGAAGAACCCATTCTTCTTTAAGGGACTGACCATCAGGAGTTTGACTGTGCTCCAGTAGACTTGGGTTTTGTTGTTGTTATTGTTGCTTTATTTATTTATTTTTTGAAGGGGAGCACAGAGGGGTAGGGGCAAACCAGGGAGGAATGGGAAGTAAGGGAAATTGGGGTGTATTATGTGAAATTCCCAAATAATCAATGAAAATATTATGTTAAAAAACAGCACTAAAAATCAGGGTAGTTTTTAAGGTTTTTTATATTCTTTTATTTTATTTGAGACAGGATTCTGATGTGCCCCAAGCTGAATACAAACCTATTGAGTAGATGAGGCTGGAACTCTCATACACATATTTCTACTTCCCAAATGCTAGAATTATAGGTGTACACCACTATGCCTGACATAGCTGTGCTGAAGATGGAATTTTGTGCAGGGCTTAGCACAGACTTAGCCAAGAACTCTACCAGCTGGGCTGTGTCCCAAACCCCTTCTTGGCCATGAAAGGTTTAGATGTGTCACAAAGATCTCAGCTATACCAAACTCTTTTTTGTCCTTGTCACAAAAGTTAATACCCTGCCCCCTCCAAAAGTTCAGAATCCCAACTGAGTCTGGTAACGTCAACCTGTAATCCCAGTTACTAAGAGGCAGGAGGATTACCATGAGTTTGAGGCCAGCCTGCAATATCTATCCAATGAGTTCTAGGCAAGTCTTGGATATTCAATAAAACCCTGGCTCAAAAAACCAAGACTAATTAAAAAGTCAAAAGACAATAAAAGGCTAAGAAATAGTGAAAGGCCTTAAAAATGAGCCCCAAGAACAAGAATAAAAATAAATAATTAAAGCCCAGACCTGCCTCGGTTCTCACAGGGTTGATGAGCCTTTCCTCTTTGCCATCACCCCTTTCCTACTAAGTTGTGCTCACTAGTTATGCCAGTTTGATACAAGCAAGAGTCACTGAGAGGAGGGAGCCTCAGCCGAGAAGATGGCCCTATAAGATCTGGCTATGCCTTTTCTTAATTAGTAATTCTTTGGGGACAACCCAGACCATTGTGGGTGGTGCCATCCCTGGGCTGGTGGTCCTGGGTTCTATCAGAAAGCAGACTGCCATTGTGGGTGGTACCATCCCTGGGCTGCTGGTGGTCCTGGGTTCTATCAGAAAGCAGACTGAGCAAGCCATAAGGAGCCAGCCAGTAAGCATCACCTTCTATGGCCTCTGCATCAGCTCCTGAGGTTCCTACCTTGCTTTAGTTCCTGTCCTGACGTTCTTCAGTGATGGACTTAGATGTGGAAGTGTAAGCCAAATAAACCTTTTTACTCCCCCATTTCCTTTGGATTGTGGTGTTTCATCATAGCAATGGTAATCCTAAGACAGGAATGAATATTGGTTTAGAATGATTAACTTCTATCTAGAAACTACACCATGCTATTTATCTATGTATTGTAGCATCTTCTTTTTATAAAGGCAACACACATACATTTCAAAATATTTTAATTATATGGAAAAAATCAAAAGATAATTACTATTTATAAGATAATTTTATCATATTCTATGAATATTTTCCATATGAGTAGATGTTTATTTTCTCCTTTAAAATAAAGATTATTACAGAATATTTCAATGTCAATGCCAAGATATTCATCTATATAATTATTATTTTGTGCGTGTGTGAAATATTAGGGACTAAACCAGTGTCCTGCACATGCTAAGCAGATACTCTGCTACCAGGTTATACCCCAGACTCACAAATATTTATAAACCTTGAATCTAATTTAGATAATTTATGTTCTTTTTTCTTTTTTATCTCTGACATTTAAATGCATACTTCTAATTTCTTTTATTAAGTTAACACTGTAGTCAACTTCTTAGGCATGATGATTTCCCAAATTTAGGGTTTTGTCACTGACTGGGATTCCCAAGGGAAATCCTGAGCCAACAGCTGTTAAGAAATAAAGAGCTCTGGGTATCCACACCCTCCCTTGCTCTTTCAAGGTGTTTCTCTTAAGCTCCTTCAGATGCTGGGAATCACTCAGGATTGATTGGGAAGCTTGTAGGAAGGACAACTATGGAAAATATTCAGACAGGAATCCAAGGCATGAAAGCAGGCGAGGTAAAAACCTGCAGGGAGAACCAGCCAAACTGCCCAGGCTGCACAGGAGGAGGCTTCCCAGTGCCACAGTGTCAGAGGCACTTTCCAGAGAGTGGATATTAAAACTGTTCTGCTTCATTTCCTGTTCCCATTGCCAATTCCACTTCATTCACGGTTTTAGCTCATTTTCCCTACAGAATTAATCTCATTGGCTCATACCTATTTTAAATCAATTATATTTCATTAGCCACTTGCACAAACTGTATTTGGCTGCCTGCCCCACTTCTATCTTAATTCTCTGTGGAATTAAGAGAATTTAACATGGACCTCTCATGTTGAAATATGATAATCTGCTAATAATTATTTGAGATATTCAACCACTAACACCATACGCACTCAATGCTGCATCCCAGCTACTCAAATGATGGCCACAGGGAATAGTCTCTCTAGAACTACTCACACACATTATAAAGGTAAGATATTATAGCAGTGCCATTCACAGTAGCCAAAGACAGAAATAACCAAAATATCCACCAGTGGATGTATGGACATATGAATTAAGGTATAGAGAGAACAGAACATTATTTAGCAACAATAGGAATGAAGTGTTACATTATGTTTAGTGATAAAAGCACAAAATTTCATATGATCCCATTATGGGTAAATCCACAGAGTCAGAAATCAGGCTGATTAGAGCTGAGGCTTGGGCTAGGAGAACTAGGTTTGATTCCTAGTGTGGAAATACCTTGGGACCAGAGATGGTGGTTGGTCATCCCTGTGATGTACTAAATACTGCTGAATTGTTCACTTCAACATGGGTCACTTTTTTTCTTTTAGATTTATTTATTTTAAATGGATGTGTTTGCATGCATGCCTGTGTTTATCTGGAACTGGAGTTAGGAATGTTTGTGAGCTACCATGTAGATACTAGGAAGCAAACCTGGGTCCTCTGGATGACTAACCAGTGCTCTTAACCACTGAGTCAGCTCCCTAACCCCAGAATGAGTAATTGTATGCTATATAGGTGTTACCTCAATTTAAAGAAAAAGGGTTTTATACCCGCATTCCCTCCACTCCCAACCACCCCCTCCTTCCCCATTCCCTCACTGCCTCACCCCCACCCCATTTCCAAACTCCCAGTCCCACTAATGACAGGAAGACACTGGCCTTTTTAAAATTCTTAGAAAGTGTATAGGTCTAATTGGTGTCTTGTTTTTCTAAGGTTCATGTCTTCTTTTGCCAGCAAAGGTCACTGACTTGTTTAACAGATGTTTACCAAGGTCTTTCCAGGTGCAAGGTGTTTTTCAAGGTGATGGAGACATGGGGTGGGTAATCTGCCCCATGGAGTCTAAGGAAGGCCTAGCCTACCCACTTCTCACACAGTGGGTTAGAATCACCCCATGTCTGGAAGAACCACATAGCAGCTCATATGTTTGCCACAGACTGAGCCAGGAGACCTTGCCATCAAAGCCAACCTTTAGGCAAAATTTGGATTTCTGAGTTAGCTGTGTCAGAAGGTAGGGAGATGGGTGAGGTCAGGGGATAGAGTTGTGGGCCAGGGTATACAGTGCTCAAAGCTTTGAAATGGAAGGGGCCTTAAGGACTTAATGTTATTTTTAACATTTACTTGTATCCAGCATCTTGCTATGCAATCTTGGCTGGCCCAGAATTTTGTGTGTAGACCAGGTTGGACTTGAACTCACAGAAGGGATAAAAAATTATCTGAGTCTAAACAGAGAATTCTCAACAGAAGAATCTCAAATGGCTGAGATACACTTAAAGAATTGTTCAACATTCTTAGCCATCAGGGAAATGCAAAGCAAAATGACATTGAGACTCCATCTTACACCTGACAGAATGGCTGAGATCAAAAAACAGATGACAGCCTATGCTGGAGAGGATGTGGAGCAAGGGGAACACTCCTTCAGTGCTGGTGGGAGTGTGAACTTGTACAGCAACTTTGGAAATGAGTATGGCAGTTCCTCAGAAAACTAGGAATCAATCCACCTCAAGAACCAACTATACCACTTTGGGACATTTACCCAAAGGATGCTCAATCACACCACAAGAACATTACTCAGCTATGCTCATAGCAATATTATCTATAATAGCCAGAACCTGGAAATAACCTAGACACTCCTCAATGGAAGAATGGATAACTCAACAGAACATTACTCAGTTATTAAAAACAATGATGTTATGAAATTTGAAGGCAAATGGACAGAATAGGAAAAAAATCATTCTGAGTGAGATAACCCAGACCCAGATAGACGAACATGAAATGTTCTTACTTATAAGTGGGTATTAGCTACAAAGTAAAGGATAATCATGCTATAGTCCACAGACCCAGAGAGGCTAGATAATAAGGGTTCGGGGGAGTGGGGAATGCTTGGATCTCCCAGGGAAGAGGAAATGGAAGAGATCTCATGGGTGGACTGGGGGCAGGTGAGGATGGGGACCCGAGGGATCAGGTTGGGCAGTGGATAGAGGAGGAGAGAACCAAAAGAGACGACTGGGAAGGGAAGTGAGCATACTGGAGTCAGGTAGAAACCTGGTACAAGAGAAATTCCCAGGAATCTACAAGAATGGCCCCAGCTGAGACTTAGCAATGGTGGATACATAGCCTGAACTGACCATCTTCAGGCAGGACTTCCAGTGGAGAGATTTGACCTACAGTCTGTCTGTGGAGACTGTGGGAGTGGCTAACGACTGGTCTAGCCTTAGACCCATACCACAAGAGTGAGCCCCCCACCCCCACACTGCCTGGAGTTCCAGGACCCAGAGGCTGGTTGGGCAGGAGATCTAGGATGAAGCCAAACATGACTGGAAAAAAGAATTCAATGTTGGAATGCCTAACAATACTAGGCTATCCTCATGGATTGGTGACTACCCCAACTGTCATCAAAGAGGCTTTACCCAGCAATGGATGTGAGCAGATGCAGAGACCCACAGCCAAGCGCTGGGCTGAGCTAAGAGGATTGTACAAACCACGGAGGTCAAGAGCATCACAAGGAACCCACAGAAACAACTAGCCTGGGCTCATAGGAACTCATAGAATCTGGACAGACAAATAGGTAGCCTGCATGGGACCAACCTAGGCCCTCTGCAGTTGTGAAGCTTAATCTACTATGGGACTCGCAGCAAGACCTGGTGCTGTCCCTAATGCTTCGGCTGGCTTTGGGGAACCTATGTCTCATACTGGATTGCCTTGGCAAGCCTTAATACAAGGGGAGGAGCTTAATTCTACTGCAGTTTGATATGCCATGCTTTGTTGACACCCATGGGAGGTTTGCCCTTCTGAACAGAAATAGAGAAGGAATAGATGGGGGAGGGGGCAGAAGAGGGATGGAAGGAGCAGAGGGAGGGGATGAAAAATAAATAAATAAATTTCTTAAAAGTATCTGAGTGTGGACATACACATAAGACCTAATCGATTCTGTCTCCTGGGCTGAGATTCCATGTATGTTCGACAATTTTTTAATCTTTTGTATGTTATTATTAGACAAGGTCTCTCTACATAGCCCTGGCTGTCCTGAAACTCACTCTGTAGACAAGGCTGGCCTTAAGCTCACAGAAATTCACTTGCCTCTGCTTCTCAAGTGGTGGGATTAAAGGTGTAAACCCACTATGCCCTGCAATCACTATGCCTTTCTTCCTTTTGTTTGTTTGTTTTAATTCAGGGAGTTGATTTTAGAACCTCTCTCATTCTAGGCAAGTTGCTTTGTTACTGAATTATACCCAGCCAATTCTCAATTTTTTTTTTTTACATCCTTACATGAAATGAGAGGTCAGTGAAATTCATCCAAGGAACGATGAAATCCAGCCATTGGATGGATGCAGCAAATTTGTTCAGCAAATAAGTCAGGCACCTGAAAAAAACAAAACAAAACAAACCACTAAAACTCAGATGCACACAGAATTTAGAAACACTGATCCTGGGGCTGGTGTGCAGCTCAGTGATAGAGTGCTTGTTAGCTATGGTGAATGGCCTGAGATTGATGGCCTACCACGCAAAATAATCAAATCGTTAAGTAGTTAAAACTGAAAGTTTATCTCATAGAAGTTGACGGTAGAACAGTGTTTCCCCAGAGACTGTGGAGAAGAAGGGGAAAGGAACAGAGAAGAGAGCTAAGTCAGCGTTCAGGTAAGAGAAGTTCTGGTGTTCTAGCTCACAGTAGGGTGACGATAGTTAATATGTTGTACATCTCAAACTAGCTGGAAGGTTTCACTCATACCACAAAAACAACAGCTTGAAGTGATGGATGTTCTTAATGGTCTCGTTCACTTGGCCATTATGTCATAGAGAGCTATTACGATCTGTCATATTTTATGCCATAAAATTGTTGCATGTCAAGTTATTACCAAAATAAAAATTTAAATGCCTGAGTTACCACAGTGTAGAAAATGCAAAGTAGAGTTAGAGGGGAAAGGGAAGTTCTGCCTAGCCTTTTTCTTTTAAGATTCCATTATTTATTTTTGTGTATGTATAGGGTGTGTGTGTCCAGAAGAGTGTATGGCATGTGTTCTGGTCGGTGCCTGTGGAGGTCAGGAAAGGCCATGGGATCACATGTGACTGTGAGATTCCCAACTTGGGTTCTGGGAACTGAACCCCAGTTGTCTGCAAGAACAGCGGGTACTTAGTTGCTAAACTGTCTCTCCAGGCTGCCTAGTCTTTTTATAAGTGAGAAAATTATTCTTATTTTTATTAGTTTCAACTTCTTTTTCTTTTAGTAATTTTTTTTTTATTTAAAAAGTTTTTTTCTCATACCCTCCACTGCTTCCCCTCCCTCCCCTCCTCCCCATCCTTCCTCAGCCCCCCCCCCACCCCATCCCCTCATCCATTCCCCAAGGAGGGCAAGAAATCCCAAGGTGAGTCAGTTCAGTCTGAGAGAAAATTTTTCTGTTTATTGTATGCAGCGTAGTTGGCAACCTGCATATATTGTATAGTGGCTTAATAACATGCACACTAACTCACATTTTTTTTTTTTTGTGGTAAGAAGACTATTCTCCACCCATTTTCAAATACCCAACACATTGTTATTAACTGAGTCACCAGATTGTAGATAAACCTCATGAATTCAATCCCTAATCTAAGGGAAATTTTATGTTCTTTAATTAATCTCTCCAGTCCCCTACTGTCAGGGCCAGTGGCCATCATTTTCTCTGGTAACCAGGCTTTTTTTCTCTCTTTGAAATCATTCTACTACTTATTAAATTAAACACACACACGCACAATTTATTTGGGGTCAGAAGAAAACTTAAGAGTTGGTTCTCTCATCCCATGCTTTGGCTCGAGGGATCACATTCAGGCCAGGCAGCCTAAGGCAAGCTCCACCTCATTAGAGCCTTTACCTGCTGAGCCATCTCACCAGCGTTTGGAGGAAGAATCTCACACTGTAGCCCAGGCAGGGCCCACACTCGTGCCAGTCTTCCTGACTCAAATCTCCAAATGCTGGGATGTCAAGTGTGAGCTGCCACACATGACCTTTCTTATTAGTTTAACTTTTTAGAGTTTCCCATATGAGTGAGATCATGCAGCATGTGTGTTTGTACGCTAGGCTATTTCAGTTAACAAAATGTCCTGAGGATTCACTCATGTCACAGATGGCAGGATTCCATCCTTTTTGGCTGAATAGTGTTTCATCGTGTGAGCGTGTGTATTTGTGCATCACATTTTCTATATCTCTGTTAATAAACATCTAGGTTGATTTCAAGTCTTGGCTATCAAATAGAGCTGCACAAATTCTGCTATCTTTTCTACATGATGTTTTTCCTTTGGATACACACCCACTAGTGGGATTCTTTGATCATCTATCAGTTCTTTTTGAAGTATGTATATGTGTAAGTACCTGTAGATATATGGCCTTCAGAGGCCAAGAAGCGTTGAATCACCTCGGAGTTGAAGTTACAGACTATTGTGAGCCATTTGACGTGGGTGATGAGAACTGAACTCTGAACTTATGCAAAATCAGTACGTATTTTCAACTATGGAGACCTCTCCCCAGACCCTTGTTTCTAGCTGTTTTCAAGGAAGTCTATATTGTTTTCCATAATGATGGTACTGACCTGCATTCCCTCCAACAACACACAAGAGTTCCCTTTCTCCCATCACTGACAACATTAGTAACCTCCTTCACTAGTTGATGATACATACCAACTCTGTTTTGAGGCTTTCATTTGAAGATTTCCAATGATCACAGTGATACTGAATGTTCCTGAATAGCTAGCTCTTCCTGAATCTGGAAGCTTAAGTGGATATTAAGAGATCCTTCATAAAAAGGATGTCTCTGATCAAGAACAGCCACCAAGCTACAGAGGATCCTCCATGACTGGAGCTCAGAAGTGGAGGAGGGGGACTGTGAACGTAAAAATGCCAGACATAACTGAAATCTTGCCACAGTTTTCTAAACCTGGAAAAATGTATGGCACGATCCTGTTACATATTTTAGCAACAGGGGGTGATGGGTAAGAAGTGACTCCAATCTCAGAGCTGTCTTTGAACAGTATTGAGACTATGAATAGTTAAGAGACACTGGAACATGAGCTAAATGCAGTTTTTACTGAGATGGCCATAAGCTAGTAAAGGCCAGGGTTGGAAACAGTATGTTTTAACGGGATAGGTTGACATGTTCCAGGGGTGAACTTATGATGTGACTTGATCTAGAATCACCTAGGAGACACATGTGTGTGCACGATGATGTTTCCAGAAAGGTTTAACTGTAGGGGGAAAGACCTACCCTGAATGTCAGTGATCCCATCCCATGACTTGGAGGCCCAGACTGAATACAAGGGACAAAGAGACAGTCTGATGAGTGTGGTGGGATTCAGGTGTCAGCTGATAAGATCCAAGGATGCTTACCCAGGGTCCCAGCAGCCCCTTATCAATGGGGTTGGCCACACCCCCTTCAGGGCCCGGGACCCTGGGTAAGCATCCTTGGATCTTATCAGTTGACACCTGAATCCCACCACATATGAGTACTAGCATTCATCTGCCTGTACGTCCTAACAAAGGGCACAATGTGCCCAATCAGACTCATGTTCCTGTCACTGTGCCTTCCTATCAGGACAGACTATATCTCTTCAAAACCTGAGTCAAAGGAGCTCTTACCTCCTTTAAGAGTCAAAACAAAGTTTGTGTCTTCCAACTTCCCACTTCTGGTGAATTCTATTTTACATAATTATAAATATATGGTACATTTATAAGTAATAAATAACCCTCTTGCCAGGCTAAGGCATCTATTTTGATGAGATATTTGTCAAAATTAAATGTGATGCTTGTAATTTTGCATGTCTCATTTTTTAAATGGCATTCCAAAGACTGGAAAGCCTTCTTTCTTTCCTGCTATGTACATAGCCTTTTGAAGCTCTATAAAGCACGTTCATCATTCAATGTGACCTTGGGCTCTGTACCTTCTGGTCAGAACTGCAGGTGGTTGGCATAGTGTTTCTGGATATCATTCCTACCCCCACGGGTCCACTAAGCAATAACCTGGCTGACAAGTGGTGACTGCATAACACATAAATATATATTCATTAAATCAGAACTTAATATATCCTCAAATTTAAAGTGCCCAGTGCCTCCATAATGACACATTTTTCAGGGGAGAGAAGGACAGCCAAGCGGAAAGGGGAATAGTGGTGTCAACCAGATATGATTGAAGTTATTTATTTTTACAAAATTTAAAAATATATGTTGGAAAACTGTGGGTGTGTCTGCCAGAGCCTTGAGAAGGATTTTTACAGATGAGGGCCCCAAATCTTAGGCTTTGATGTCTTAAACTAAATTTCCTTTCCCTTTTGCTATGTATGTGTAGATAGATGTTTCTAAGTCAGTTTCAATAGAGGGTATCCCACTCACAATGCTGTCTTCCCTTCCTGAGGTCTTAACTACAGAACATGCTATTATGCTGTAGATGTGTGCCAACCTGTTGGGTAGCACAAAGCAGCCTGGGAAAGGTGGTCCTAGGGGTATCTAAGGCTCAAGACGGTCATCTCATTTTCTGTAGACTCAGTTTCTTTTCTTTCTTTCTTTCTCTTCCTTCCTTCCTTTCTTTCTTCCTAGAGCATGCAGTCTCTTTCTTATTGATTGCTTGGTACACTTTATATATTGGTAGATGAGTCTTGTTATCTTGATAAGCCTTGCACTTTTATCTCTTTTGCTACTGAACTTGTTGGGGTCTCAGGAAATGAGAGAAGAAAGACAGTTGTGTTACTTGTAGCTGGGAAGGAGTGATTGTAAAGTTTGAAGCTTAGCTGGGGAGCTTATACATATTCACATAAGAAAGGACAAGAAGGACAAGGGGTGTGTGCAGGGTGCTGAATTTCTGAGCATGCTCAATTCAAGGCATATGGCACATTTCACAATGGACAGATGGCAAACCCAAAGGCATTGCAGCAGAGGATTTAGCATTATAGCAAGCAGAGTTTACTTTCAGCAGTCTGAAAGAATGTGTCAGGGTGATTCAGTGACCTTGCTTCATTCCTCTTAAGTTTTTCCAAAGAATTTTGGCTAAAACAAAAAGAAAGAATAACTTGGAAGACTCATTAACAGTCTTTAAAAGAGGTAGTGACTTTCTCTCTTATAAATTAAGCATGTACCCCTAAAGTGCCTAGCACCTGTCTCACTTTGGGAGATAGTCCTTCACATATGTATTTCATATATATATTACATTATATCACTTCTGGAGAAGTACTACTTTGGCAGAGGGGAAAAGGTCTTCCCCCTTTCAAGACTGTAAATAAAAATTTTTCATGTTTTCTAGTGTATTAGTATATCCTATTTTTATTATACCAAATATTTCATATTTTATCTCTGAAACTTTGATCCATGTGGTTGGAAAACTTTTAAACAGTGGTGGCTTACTTGAAGATGTTAGGGCCTGAAGAAAATGAAGTTTTTCAAAGACAGGTTCTTGTTCTTAAGCTTTACATTTAAAATAAAATGAACTGCTAATGAGAGCATAAGGCATGTATAGACAAAGACGCCATGATGAAACCCATTACTTTGTAAGCCAATCTAAAAGTGAATTTAAAAACTTAATTTTCTTTTTTCAGTAAGCTAGTATTTACTGGACATCTATTGTGTACTGAGCCATGAAATAAATGTCTCAGTGTGGAAAAATCCAACTGTGGAAACAAAGAAGCTCCAAATAAAGATGAATCCACTCTCAGAAACAGAAGCAAAAAAATTAAATAGAGTGCTCGGAACAATCCCATATAACAATGCCCTGTGTCTTCCAGAAATCTTGATATTTACCACACTACAAAGAACTGTTCTGCCTTCCCAGCTGAGGCCACACCCCTGCTGGGGAGGAACTCACTCTTCTGGGCCTGAGCAGCCTTCCTTTGTAATGCCGGTACTTATTTTCCAGGGAAAGATCAAATGTTCTGGGCTGGAAACACTCACTAGGCCCTGGCTTTCAAAGGGCTTCGTTGCTCACATTCCAGACATGTCCAAACCAAACCTTGCCCTGAAAAGTTGCTCTGACTTCCAGTGCAACCTGTCTGTTCCTCTAGGGTTAAGAAAATGTGCCAAGTGGGGGCTGGTAAGAGAAGACACAAAGTTAAGAGAATGATCTGGTCTGGGCTAATGGACCCAGTGACGGGACAGGGGCTGGACTTGATATCATGCTGTACGGAGGAGTTTTGCTAAGCATAGACTTGAGGGACTTTGCTTATCCATCTGTGAATAACTGAGATGTTCATTTACTTGGCCTCGGGACTACTTTCACTAACTATATATCAAAATACCTCATTGGACATCCAAAACATATCCAGTAAAATGCAAATTCCCCCATAATTATTTGCAGTGATCATATAATAGTTGTATGATATTTTGACTTGAATTAATATTCATTGACTATCCACCATTCAAGAGTTCGCTCTTTGCCGATGCCTGTGACAAGAATCCTGGATCTTCCTTTGCAGAGCTCTGTGATCAGATTCAGAACCCTGAGCTAACTTGCCCTTGAAGACAAGCGGGTTCCTCTGGAGCAAGATCAAGAACTAAAGAGTCAAAGTAATATGAGACCTGAAAGGTGCCTTTGAGATCTGTGGGCTCAACCCCTTATTTTGAAGATAAGGTAGAGGGCCCAGAGGAACTTAATGACATGCTATCCATGTTTATCTCACTATCACAGGGTAAATAAAAGGGCTGCTGAGCTCTTTTTCTTAATTTTGTTTAACTCATGTAGTTACTATTTAGTTTTGTTTATTATTATTTTTTTAATGTACATGTGTATGTCTAAAAACAGGAAGGGTTGGTATGATCCAGAATCTATCCACAAGAAGATAGGCACTGTTAAAAGGTAGCCTGAGCCTCAGAGCAACCCTTGGGGTCAGTGCCTCTCAGAGCAGTAAGGGTTTGCCATTCACCTGTTGTATGCTTGTGGCCTGATGGCTTGCCTTTCCTGGGCCTCAGTAACAGCCATCTCATAGAAGACTAAAGTATATGTCATGGAGAGTTGGTGATGTGACTTTACACATAAAGGCTTAAGTTCAGTGACTAGGGCCTACATGGTAGAAATGGTGAACAGTCTTCTGCCAGGTGTTCTCAGATTTCCACATAGGTGCCTTGGCACATGCTTGACTACACACACACACCACACACACTCTAATAAAAAGCTTTAAAGACCATCATTCAGGGTAAAGCAGTTGGATTGGTGAGGCATGGTTGTATTTAGTCATCAGGAACTATTTGTATAAATACAATTGTGATAATACTCTGTACATTTTTGTAGAATACAATACTTTTTCACTCATACACATTTCCAAAGTTATCAAAGACGCTTCATTTTTAATGTCAGGGTCATCCCTGTAGAGAAGTAAAAGGCTTATTTCTCCTTTCCAAGTGCACAGTGGTGGATACCTTCTCCCCAACAGGGGACTGGGTGAGCTGAATCAGCAGCTCCAACAAAGGAAAGAGAAACAAGTTAATTTAGGGGAGCCACTTGAGAATAAACAGCTAGATTTACAAGGTATATCTCCGAGAAGGCTTTGATGCCTGCATTTAGAGAGTAAGAGTATGGACTAATTGATGGCTACATTGGTAGATCAAAGTATTTCAAACCTTGCAGGCTGGGCAATGAAGCTTTCTCACTTTTCCTGCACTCAGTGTGCATATTTTGTAAGCATAATAATAATTCGTCTTTGCACAGGATCTTTCATCTGGGGGAGGAGCTCAGAGTGCTTTGAAGATGTTAATAAGAAAAAGACCCGCTAATTAAAAGCTTAAAAATAAAAAATGTCCAGGTTGGCAGGAAGGGTGAAACAGGGTAAAGGGCGTGGGGTGGGGGTTGAGGGGGGACGTGGGGGGGGTGTGAATAAGAACAAAGCAAAATGACATCTACATATGAAAATTCCCAATGAAAACGTCCTGACTGCTGGGGAGGTGGTGACCCAGAGCTTTGCTGCTGCTGTTTGCTGTGATTTCTTTAACCTGCTGTTGGACTTCATGAACTGATTAAGTGGCTTTTTCTAGACAATCACAACAGATGTTAACAGGAATAATTCAACAGCTTGTGGCATTTTTGACTTGATGAGCACACATTGACCCCAGAAGCTTTTGGTAGAAAACAAAGTGGGTGTGGAGGGCTATGTTGGACATTTGTGATAAATTTTAACATTACCTGGCAAAGACATAGCATGAACCCAGAAAGCAAGTTTAGAAGGACAACTTTACAGTCTTTCTGAAATTATTGTTGGTTTAATGTTTTTTTTTAAATTTGGGCTGTTTGCTGTGTTTTTGAGACAGGTCAGGCTACCCTCCAAACTAAGGTTCTTCAGTCTTAGCCTCCTGAGGGCTTTGATGAAACTAGCCAATGTTCTTAACAGTTGTTCTTCCAGAAGACCCAAGTTCAATTCCCAAAACCTACAAAGTGTCTCACAAATGTCTGCAACTCCAGTTCCAGTGACTCCAAATACACATAGTACACGGACATATAACAAGCAAAATTCCATGCACATAAAATAAAATTAACAATAAATAAATAAAATGTAATACAAGTGAATTTAAATTTTAAAATGTGAATCAATAAGAAACAATATCAGGGACTAGGGAAATGGTTCAGTGGATAGAAATGCTTGCTATGTAAGTGTGAGGTCCTGAGTTCAAATCCCTAGTACCCATGCTAAAAATCAAACAGGTAGGACAAGCATTTGAAATCCCAGAAAAATGGGAGAAGAAAGTGTTCTTGTCTCAAACACCATAAAAGGTTAAGATTGATCCAAGATGTTGTCTTCTGACCTTACACTCTTACATACCTACACACTTCAAATGCCAGAGCTGTAGTGCAGGCCTATAATTCCAGAGATTTGGAGATTGAGGTAGGAACTGCAGAGACCTGTATAATTTAGCAAGACAATAACAAAATAAAAAGAAAATTAAGAAAAGTGTAGCTCATGGGTGGAATGTTTGTCTGGGCTTATTCTGCAGTACTGCCAATAAATAAATATAAACGTTTTTTTTTTTTTTTTTTTTTTTTTTTTAAAGAGAAAACTCCTCATTGACTTAAAGTCTGCATTTGTTAAACTTGCTTTAGCTGGGCAAATGACCTAATATCCCATATTCCTCAACTTCACGGCTTTCACTCTGAACAAAGTCTTCCTTTTTCAAGACAAGCATTTGGCCATTTCAAGCCAACTCCCTGGGGCATCTCCCGGGGCACCTTTCCAGCGCCTGGCTTTCTAAACTTGGTATACTAATGGGGCTGGGACGGATTCCCTGGCTGACTCTGGAGGCTGTCTGAGTCTCGCTGGTAACTTTGCTAGAGTCTTTTCTGGTTTCTCACAGGGCATCAACATTTTTCAATTGTAAATCAGTTTCTATCAAGATTCAAGCAGGCAGCTTCCCTGGCCCTGGAGTCCATTCTGTTCTTTCTTTCTGGCTGTCGAGTTCTTAGTGAAATCCACTGGCCCCCTGGAGACAGTCGGAAATAGCTGGCTACCTGGTCCAACTTCTTCAATGATCTCATAGCTTGTTACCTGGTCCAGCTTCTCCAAAGATCTTCTCACTTTAATCAGCAGGGCGGAGGTGGGAGTCGGATCTATTTTCCACAGTTTGTGTAGGCTGGCTTGCTGCCAGTGTGCTTCAGTTGAAAGAAAACACCACCAGAATAGAAGGGCAAGAGGAAAATTGTGGACATAATGAGAACCTGCTTTTCTAAGATCTGACCTGGCTTTTTTTTTTTTTTTAACTGGGGCTGATTAGGGACTAGTCTTGGTTCCACAAACTCGCCAGCAGTTCAGGAGAGGGGAGAATACCCTCTGGTGGTAAAATTCTATGTCTGCAACAAAATCCCTAAATTTTCTTTGTAAGCAAGTTGCCTACCTGCAATTGGACTGGGCTTCACAACCCTGCCTTTGGACACAGAGTCTACCTACCTGTAGCAAAATTGACTCAGTTTTTCCCTTGAATGACAACACAGAGAGGCACTGCCTTAGGAGACCCGCTCCTGCATAAAGGCCTCTTTTGTTCTGAGTTCTTATGTAATACATTATGCAGATTCAAATTCTGAAATTTACCATATCGTTTCATTATGGGAAAAGATCCTTATCGTGATACAGTATTCAGAGCCATACTCAGTTTCTGTGTGCCTGTTGTTAATGATGTTTTGCTTATGGCTGTGTTTATTTCAGGCCCATTTTGTTTTTCAAAAGGATTAGAGTTTTTTTTTTTTTTTTGTCTAATCTTTCCATTTTATTTATTTAGAGTGTATTTGTGTGTGCATGCAAGCATGTAGTTAGAAGTCTCTCTTCTACCTTGCAGGTCTGGGGGCTCAAATTAAAGCAACCTTTTCCACTGAGCTGTCTCAGTGGTCCCGATGTGATTTTTTTTTTTCCCTCCAGATATGGTTCCATTCTGCTTTGTGCTTTAACATTCAGAATGTATCCATAGCCAGGATCTCTGGTTTTTCCGTCAGTGTTACTATGCAGTTCTCAAGCTGATCAGTGGCACGGAACATAATCAAAACAGATCTCAGGCTGTGCACTCAGGAGGCCTGGATGGAACGTTCCCTGGAAGTCAGTGTTCCTGTGGGTGCTACTGATCACTTGTCTTCCTGAGGTTGCGCCCTTGGCTTTCCTTTTGGGAATAATGCCAGAAAGGTCACTGTTTCCAGTTCAGAGCCTTCCTTTTCATTTCTGCTTTGTGAGAACTCTGCTAAAAGCCCTTTCCCTTGGCCATTTGTCCTTCTAAGCCAGAGATGGCTTCTGAAGCAGGGAGAGTTTAATCAAGCCTGAGTCCCTGTTTGACACCTGTGGACTTGTCATAAAAAAGTGGAAGAACCTTGGTTGGATGGAGGCTCTGGTTGTTACCTTAAATATGCATTTGCTCCTTGCTAGGATGTTCGATGGCCACCTGTAAGAGTGAACGACCTTCCTGGCTTTCCCAAACTTTCAGAGATGCCCATTTTCAGATGTCTCCTTGTTAAAAGTGGGAGAACTTGAAAGAAAGCAGGTGATTTGCTCACAGCTGTGTGAGTTTAGGACCACTGAAGCAGGTCCTCTGGTTCTCCATGGTTAATTACCTTTCCTTTATCCCTGTTTGTTGATCGCTGTTCCTGGTGTTTCATAGTATGATCTACGATACTCACAATAAATAAATAAATACACCTTAAGGATTAACCTCATTTGAAGAGTATTAGCCATGGAAACCTTTTCATATGTGCTTTAAAATGATGCAGACGTTAGCTTGAGACAGGCAAGCCTCTGCTGCTCTACGGAATAACTTAGCCTTATTGTAGACATATGCTATCCAAGCTAAAGGTTGTATACAAGGATGGGGGGTCTGGAATGGGGAGTGGCAAGGATGAGTACATGTTGCCAGCACAATTACCAGAGCCTGGGTGTAGAAGGCCAAAGAACAAAGAAGGGTGATGGGTTGGGGATCACTGGGAGAGGCTTAGCACAGGAAATGGGGTGTGGAGAGGGCAGGAGAGGAATCCAAAGGTAAAGTGAAAGCAGAGGACGAGAAGAATAGCCCTCCCAAGGGGAAGAAGCAGCTTCTTGTAGGCTCCAGAGTGCCTGTGTGGAAGCTATGTGGACTGCTTTCATCAAAACCACATTTTGGGCTATCTGATCAGTTTAAAGGGGCATGCCCACACAACCCATATTTCTGCCTGGCTACTTTTCACAGGTTGTAGGCACAGTGCACACAACCTTCCAGACAGGGGACAAGTTCTCCCACTCAATCCTCTGCCAACTCAGGCCTGGTGTTACTGAAGAATTGCTCAACAGATCTACCTAATACTTGGGCTGCAAAGAACTCAGACATTGTCAAAGCTCTGTGTACCTACTCCACCCTTCCTTCTATTGAGTCCAGGACTGGGTGGGTCAGTGTCAGGAATATGAATGAGGAAGCCATCCTTCACTCCTGTAAATAAATGCTGGCCCAGATAACTTGGAGCACCAGCCCCATGGCTATTGTTTACAAATGCATGAAGGAATCCATATGAATTGACTGGAAATGACTCCTGACTCCTTATCAAGAGAGCTGGACAGCTCAACAGCTAAACACAGTCTCCCAGAGGACGTGGGCTCAATTCCTGGCACCCACACGGCAGCTTACAACTACCTATAACTCTAGCTCTGGCCAGCACTAGACATCGCTTCAACCACAGTACCTGTTGACCTTGTCTGAGATTCGAGGCTCTTTACACCATTGGTCTTGAGCACCTGCCTGATCCATTTTTCTCATCCTTATCATCCAGTTTCTTCCTTCCTCACACAACCCTTTCTGTAAATGCCTTCCATCCACCCTGTGATCTTGACTATCCACCTCCACTCTCACTGGCTGTTTATGAGGTCTTGCTTCCTTTCTCATGCCTAGGGATGTAGGACTGTCCTGGTTTTGAGTCTGTGCCCTAGAACATAAGTGTCAGTGATAGAGCTGAGTATATGACTACTCTCCTGGTTTGTTTGTTTGACTTGAAGATGTAGATTGGTAGCTCCCATACCCATACCTGAAAACTCGAAGAGACATTCCATTACATCACAGAGCATAGGTTGACCAGATAACCTCCTGTGTGAAAACACTGGCTTTCTTTCTGTGGTCACTGGTCTTTTATTATATTTTCAGCTGAGATTTTTCGCCATTCCATCTGTTGCAGATGTCCACTTAACTCTCCTTGTCAATCATTAAGGTTTTTTTTTTTTTTTTTTTTTTTTTTTTTAATGTTGAACTTGGCTTTGCCCTTCATGTTATCAGTTAGATCACTATCGGTAGAATTGAATACTCTAGGGCTTGGTGCTTGCTATTAGGTTAAAAGTTTCCTTGGAGGGGGCCCAGTTCTTTTAATCAATTTTTGAAAATGAGAAACTGCTTTCAGAACCTTGGCTTGAAGATCCTTCCTTTGAATTAAGAACACTTATCTCTGAATGTCTAAAAAGTCTGAGACAATATTGGCATCTCCCAATTCTGCCAGACAGCTGTCCTTCCCTGGAGCTGTGTCCTGTGTCTGGAAAAGAATGGACAGTCACAGTAGACCAACTGCTGATGTGCTCAAAGATGATCTGGCATTTAGATCAAGAATATCTAAAAAAAAAAAAAAAAAAAGGCAGGGGAAGAGTATTCCACCACCTCTGTCCATTTAAATACCACAGGCAAAGCTATGATGTTCTCTGAAAGTTCAGTTAGTTCCAGTTTACAGCTCAAAGCACTTTGTGTGTAGTGAGCCTTGGCGCTTCCTGCATTCCTCCAGATCAGGGAGCTGACAGTGGAAACAACCCAGTTTCCAAATGTGGACAAGAGGCATGGAGGACTCAACCAATTCAGGCAACAATGTAAGGCACGTGCAATGGGAAGGGTCCAGCCTTCTGCAAGCCAGAGAGTTCAAGAACTACACGCAGAGACAGTGAGAAAAACACAGACTTCTTTTCTGAGGGATAACAGCTTCTTCATCATTTTACTATTCTTTCTGTTGCTTGTTCTATTCTATTCTTTCAGCCTGATGTTTCCCTTCTTCCTCTTTCCTGACATCTTCCTTCTCTTGGACTTTATTTTTCCCTTATAGCCTATATGGCCTAGCAGAATCTTTCAAACAATGTAAAAATTACAATGTGGTATTATTACTATGTTTCTTTGAGTGAATGTTTACAATGAACACAAACAAAAAACAACATGTTTCCTGTTTCCCTTACATGATTAAACATTTCATTACAGGTGAAAAGCAAATTATTCCCAAGAGCCCATATACAGTTAAACCTTTATCTTTGAGACTTCCCATAGATCAGAAGCCTTTCAGCCATACCCACTTATACAGGCAGCAGTTTTTATGCTTTTCATATTTTAGACTCTGGTTCAATTATCTTAACTAATCGTCCAATTCTTTTTTCTGGTTTTCTAGCTATATGGAGTCAATTGTTTAAAGCTTTGTTTTGGCTATGATGGACACTTAAAACTGTGAACACATTCCCAGAATCAAAAAGAACTTAAGATAACTCTTTAACCGTTAGTCTAAGCCACCATTTATACAGTTAAGAGTAGGTCTTAGCTGCATGGCACTTCCTTGTTCCTATTTTCTACCTACTGCAGCCCCAGCTTTACCAGGGGGAAGGGGCAAGGTTATAAGCAATACAGCTGAACAGGAAACCATCTTCAATAATCCACAGGTTAAAAAAAATGCCCAATAGAATGGGATATTTCCATGAGATAAGCACACTACATTGAAGGCAGCAAGGATCCCCCTACACTGGTTCGAACTAAGCCAGATACCATGGAAAGATGGCATCAGCAAACCAGCAGTAGCAAGAGAGGTTCTGGAGATGAAGCCCTCAGGGGCATCTTGCATTCTTGTGGGCCAAACTCCTAACTCTGATTTCAAGTGCCACCAGCTGCTTCTCTGACATGGCCACAGGCAATGTAACTCCATAAAGGCATCAGAATGCTCCACAGAACTAAATGCAGTGGCCTCTGTAGTACTGGGGCTAGCTCCTTTAAGTGGAAGACATGACGCTGTGTGTAATAGATGGTGCCTGTCTGGAGAATGCCTTCTTACCCTTGGCTATTGGAAGGGGGCTGACTTTAGGCCACAGGGTTCACATAAGGGTTGGTGTCCTGAGCCACTTTTTTCTTGGACCAACTTTCTTTGAGATGATGGCCATGAATATGTGAAATGTTGTGTAAGAAGTGTCAGATTTCAGACTTGGGTCCGGATTGCTATGACTGTAGGCTTGTGACCTCATCCTCCTTGGAGCCTGTTTCCTGAGAAATGGAAGACTTCATCCCTTACAACCTAACACACCCAGTAACACATTCAGTTTCTTTTGTTCTCATTCATTTACAAATCTACTTGTTTGCTTCAAAATAAGATTTTACTATATAACCTAGGCTGGACTAGAAGTCCACACACACACATACACAGACACATCACACATACACAGGCACACCATACACAAACATACACAGACACACCATACACACACTCACATACACACATACACATACATACACCACACACACATATGCACACACATACATATACACATACACACACGTATATACACACACACGTGCACACACATATGCACGCACAGACATGAATACATATACACACCACACAAGACACACCACACACACACATACACACACATATGCACACACACATATACACATGCACACACATATATACACATGCACATGCACACACACATGCATGCACAGACATGAATACACATACACACCACACACAGACATATGCATACACACATACAGACACACCACACACACATGCAGACACACACACACCCTCCATCCTTACCCTATTCCTTTAAGCCTTACATTCTTTTCTCATCCTTAAGATTCATTTCTTTCCTCTCTAGATGAAGATGCCCTGCCCCCAGTCACCAGTCCTGGGGACTTCTGGCCTCCTCATCCTTTACCAGTGTATGGACTCTAGGTAAGATGATGGAAGTTATAAAAATACAACTTTCACATATAAAAGTAACTCTACTATGCACATGATTGCTTAGTAATTACACCTATCTGCCTGTCAGCATAATGTAGTCTGTATCATTCAACACGCAGGATACTTTATCAGTCCTTATTTGGAAATTGCATATGTCTATAATCTCAGCACTCAAGAGGCAGACAAAGTAAGTCAGAAGTCCAAGGCTGGGCTACATAGTAAGACCTTGTCTCAAAATAAACAAACAATCAAATAAATACATTAGTTAGATAAGTGATGTTTTCCCAAAGACCTGAGATGATGATACTGTTGCCTGTAGGGGTATTGTATTGTTTCATGGTAAATAATTATCCTACCCACTGGTTTAATAAAAAGCGCTGATTGGCCAAAGGCAGGCAGGAAGTGTGGACGGGGCTACCAGACTAAGAAAACTCTTGGGAACAGAATGCCAGAGCAGAACACCAGAGAGAAGCTGAAAGAGGCAGAGGACAACTATGCTGCTCTAAAGAAAGGTGCCGAGCCACATGGCTGAACAGGTTAAAAGTCATGGGTTAGTTTAAGGGTAGAGAGCTAGCAAGCTATATGCCTGGGCCTGAGGCTGATCAGCCTAAAACTATTGAAAGCATCTGTGTGTCTCTGTGGGTCTGAAGGTCTGTGGGTCTCAGGGTCTGTGGGCCTAAACCTTGAGGTAAGGCCTGAAAGTCCGGGCCAGAAACCGCCTCATGCCTGTTCCTAAACTCTTACTGCCCAGAGGTTATCTTTTAAAACCACAGACATAAAATCTATATGTTTCATATATAAGCTCCAGCACATCTGAATGACAGCCTACCTTGTAAAACTTTTTAGTTTCTTGATTAAAAAATACAAATAGTAGAGGTTGTGGAGATGGCTCAACAGTGAGAACATCCCCAGGGGCTGGAGAGATGGCTCAGTGGTTAAGAGCGCAGGCTGCTCTTCCAGAGGGCCCGGGTTCAATTCTCAGCACCCACATGGCAGCTCACAAATACGAATCGCAGCGGCACCCACATAAAAATCAGGACGTGTGGGAGCTCAAGACAGGAAGATTACTGAAACTTGCTGGTTCCATTGGAGGCTCTGTCTTCAGCAATAAGGGGAAAAAGTATAGGCCACCTGACATCTTCTTCTGGTCTCTGCATGCTCTGCATGTACATGAATACACCCCCACCACACACACACATGTACACAGATACCACACACACATGCACACACATACACAAAAAGAAAAAAATCAAGCCTCTATATAGTAGTTCTAAACGTTGCAAAAATAACTCATTAGGAGCACTGGCCAATATTCTTGTAGGTCTGGGACTATTTAAAATTTAATTTTTTGGCCTTTGCTTCTTACTGGCTTACCCTTTTGTGTTTGTTCCCCATCTACCAGGAGATTCTTCCAGCCTTGTGCCTTGTGCATGCTAAATACGTTTTACCTCGATACACCCCTGATTTAACTTCTTCTTCATAGCTTCTAGGTGAACCCATCATTTGGAATTTCCCCCAGGCCTAACCTCCTTCCTGTGCCTACTTAACAACCACAGTGTCCTTTCTCAGTGTCCTTCACTGAGACTCATCCTTGGCCCCATTGCATAACATGTGAGGAACCGGGTGCTCAGTGCCTATGGGAAGTTGTTTTCTTCCCTGTAAAACAGAACGGGGGGGGGGGGGGGGTGTTGGTTGGTTCTCACTGCTCTGATGTCTCTGCTTCCTACCTTGGGGTGTTATTATGTAACTGGAGTTGCGGAAGCCACTTTGCAATATTAAAGAAAAAGCCATAGTATCTCGGGGAGACTGGCTCTGATCTGGCTGCTGTGGGGCTGCTCAACCAGCTTCAATTCAGATTTATCTGTGAGGTTCACATGCACTTAACATTTTTACTCATTATTTGTCAACACTCTGTAAAACATGTGTTTTAACATTCTCTGTCTATTCATACCAACATTGTCCGTAATAGATTTATTTCCTCAAAGCTAGTCTCCTAGTAACTAGTTTCTTTGGTAGTGTTAAGCACACCCTTCTAATAGTACAAGGGTAATAACACTTTGCACAGGCACTGAAAATGTTGGAAAGAATGTCCTCGGTGGAGTCCTGTTGCTGCTATGTTTTCACAGTGAAACATTCTTTCTAGGGGTCATTTGAACCCTGGGCCCTGTTAGTAGTGTTGCCTTGGGAGGGTGTGGAGCCTCTGTGAGGTAGGACTGCACTTTGGAAGTAGGCCACTAGGGGCAGACGCATGGGTTTGTGAGTGTGCATGCCTCTCTCCTCTCTCTCTCTCTCTCTCTCTCTCTCTCTCTCTCTCTCTCTCTCTCTCTCTCTGTCTCTCTCTCTGTCTCTCTGTCTCTCTCTCTCTCTCTCTCTCTCTCTGTCTCTCTCTCTGTCTCTCTGTCTCTCTCTCTCTCTCTCTCTCTCTCTCTCTCTCTCTCTCTCTCTCTGTGTGTGTGTGTGTGTGTGTGTGCATGTGTGTGTGAGCGCATGCATGCTTGTGTGTACAGGTTAGTGGAAATCCTCAGGTGTTATTCTTCAGCCATCATTCACCTGTCTCTCCTCCCACTCACTGGATTTGCCTAGTAGGATTGGCCAAGTGATTAACCTATCTCTATTCCCCCAGCACTAAGATTACAGTGCTGGCCACCTAGCTGCTGCTGCTGTATTACTGTATTCTCCTCCTCCTCCTCCTCCTCCTCCTCCTCCTCCTCCTCCTCCTCCTCCTCCTCCTCCTCCTCCTTCTTCTTATTCAGGGCTTCTAAGGATCAAACTTCAGGCCTTGTGTTTACAAGGCAGGGATTTTGAATGGACTATCCACCTAGCCCTGGGGGTAGGCTTTTGAATGATATTTCCTGGACCCTGTTTCTGGCCTGGTGCTCTGTCTACAATGTTCTTCCTCTCTTGTACAAACTCCTGCTCCCATGGCCTTCCCATGCCTTCATGAACCAAAATTGACACGAGACAAAATAAACCTGCCCCTTAAGTTGTTTTTCTCATATATTTATGACATGTACCACTGTTATGATTTGAATTAGAAATATTCCTCACAGGCTCCTGCATCTGAACACTTGGTCTCCATCTGGGGTCGCCGGTTCAGGAGGCAATGGGGCATATATAATTCTGAGTGCTAGGCTCAAGATGGGCCACATACATCAGCCCCCACCCCAGGCACGGCTCAGAGAATGTCATACATTTTCAAAGAATAAAAAATATTCTTTAAAAAGGAGTGAAATGAAGCCCAACAGAAAGAAATAAGGCAATAGGAAGGGCTGGATTTAGAAAGTCACAGCCCTGCCGGATGCGGTGGTGCACACTGTAATCTCAGCACTCAGAGGCAGAAGCAGACAGATAGATCTCTGAGTTAGAGGCCAGTTGGATGCACACAGGGAATTCCAGGACAGCTGGGGCTACACAGTGAGACCCTGTTGCAAATAAAGTAGAGAGTTCTAGCTCAGCCTAGAACTATAATCTACTTTCTGTTTTCTGCTCTGGTTAAGCCATAAGCTCTGTACACAACGAGATGGAGTTTTAGAGAAGAAACCTACTCAAAGTCTGAGTGTAAAAAGAAGCCGAGTCACAATTATGACCCTGGCATGTGGCTCTGAAAGTCACACTAAAAAAGAGTGTTTATTGATTGGCTGATTTTGTGTCTCTGTGTGCACGCATGTCACAACATGCATGGAAATCAGAAGGCAACTTGCAGGAGCCAGTTCTTTTCTTCCTTGTGGGTCCCAGGTATCGAACTCAGGTCATTGAACTTGGTGGCAGGCGTCTTTACTCCAAGCTGATTCAGTAGTCCATGAAGTTGAAATGGTACACCGTGCTACTTGCTTAATGGGTAAAGGTAACTATGGTGGAATAAGCTTCTGCAAGGCATAGTAATCCGGTTTCTCCCTCCAGTGCTCCACTTTGGCAAGAATATGGATGACAAGCTCTGAGTCTGATGTGCCAATGTAATCATGTACCAGGGGATGGCTGCCCTAAGCAAAGGAGCCCTGGGGCTGTTTTCCATGCATTTGATTGACAGCCTGTTTATATTCTCAAGCTCTACTGGCCAGCAGAATAGCAAAGATGATGATCTCTGATGATGATGTCTTGTGACCCTTCTGGATACAACCACCTCCTGAAGGCTCCTGGATCAACATTGCTCTGGGAAGGGAAGCACCATTCTGTCCCAAAGCAGCCCGTTCAGCTCTTTGCTGCTCTGCAGACCATCAAACTGTTCCTGGAGGTGCCCTTTCTTGCTCTTCTCCATTTACGGGGCTTTTTACTAAGGGCCTTTGTCCATTTCTTGCAGATGTTAATGGAGCAATGTTTCATTATCCAATCCTATCCATCTCAAACTTGGTACCTCTTGGTTGTTGACCTAATCAAACCATGAGCCCCCCTGAAGCCTGCAAACAAGTACATGCTCACTTCACTCTCTCAATACAATGGTTGCACAGTAGCCCCAAAACTGCATAACCCTGACTACTTGAAGATGGGTAGTCTGTCTGTCATCTTCGTTTTTAAAGTGTGTGTGTGTGTGTGTGTGTGTGTGTGTGTGTGTGTGTGTGTGTGTTTCATGAGCATGTGCCACATGTGTGCAGATGTCCACAGAGGCCAGAGGAGGGTGTTAGATCTCTGATGTTCAGTCTGGGAGTGGAACTTAGGTCCTCTGCAAGAGCAGAAAGTCCTGTTAACCCCTGAGCATTCTCTCTAGTTCGGAGCCCTCGACTTTTCAAGGCTGCTATTCCAAGGACAAGAACAAAGTACACAGGCCTCTGTCCTTCTCAGAACATGGGTGAGCTCTTTCTATGAAGACGCTTTCCTTTTCGTTTTGGTGGTAATTGTTAGCATAAAAAATGGATTTTCCTACAACTTCTTTTTTACAGAAATACACAATTATTGTTCTTATTCCTCGTACATATACATCATCATCACCTCCTTGGTCCTTGTTCTTGAGTCTCTTATTCTAGAGCCCTATTAGGGCTTGCTTTTCTAGTAATAGCTTCCTTTACTGGACGTACAGTTGACTTCTAAGGACAATTGGTTAGAAGAGACTTGAAAAAAAGCTGGTACCATTTTGTGTTCTCTTCCCAATGACTCTGGAATTAAATATCTCCCGCACGATTATTTTGACCATGTTCATTAACTTTTTTCTCCATTTACTTTTTCTTTTTTAATAAAGATTTTTATTAATTCATTGAGCACTTCATATGTTCGCAGATCATATTAACCTGGAACTCCTTCTAGATTCACCCCAAACTTCATATCATCTTTCCTTTGAATTCATAATCCACAGACTCTAACTTATGATATCCGTATACTCCATATACTCCTAGATGTGGGGTTGTCCTCTGGAGTGTGGTCAACCTATCAGAGGCCACACCCTTCAAGAAAACGGATTCTTCCTCTTCCAGAAGTGTGTGTAGCTCCTAAGTAAGGGGCGGGGGCTCCCAATCCCCATCCCATTTCCTGCCAGATTGTAAACTGACCTGATGGTGCAGCACCACCTTCTGAGCCCAGGATTCATCTATCCATCTATCCAATTAGCCATTCGTTCATCCTTTTGCTTCTTCACTTGCCTTATTCTAAGCACGTTTGCAGAAACCTTCCTAGCTTACAGGTTCACTGCAATTATCAACAATATAATTCTGTACTTCAGAAGCTGAACCTTAAGAAGGGAGGAGACGATCAGGGTTCTCATATGCTATCTGAGTAATGGAACTGTCCTTCTGAGCGGTGAAGGAGGCACTCACAGATGACCTTGAACTTTCCCTTCTCTCTTTGGGGTCAGACATACTTTATCCTGTTGACTTCCAACTGATGGCATTAAACTCTTCAGGGAGAGAAATGAAATACAGTGTTTCCTTGGCTAGTGGGTCAATTCACTTCGCTAGCAAAAGTAATTAATTCCTTGGGGATCCTGGGAGGAGCCCCGACTTCCAGCTTGTGTCAGAATCACTTTCCCTTTAAAAGTAATTAACTTGGAGCATTGGCAAATCATGTAATGAATTCAAAACATATATTTTGAAACGTAAGTTTCCTTTTCTAGGTGTAAACAGATGAACCACTGCAGTGTTTACAGTTTAAAATGAACATTATTCATTTGAACATGACATCGTGTCTTCAATGTTCTAGACACAGCAGGAATGAACACCCCTGTAGCCCTTCCTTTATGTTCTAGACACAGAGTGCACTCATGTTTCCGATGTTTTAAATACAGAGCACCCTCATGTTCCCAATGCTCTAGACACAGCAGTGAGCTCCTGTGTTTCCAATGTGCTTTAACCAGGAACAGCCCTGATGCTTCACTGCATCCTCTGAAGACTCCCAGAACCAATTCGACACGGGTCAGGTTTACTTTCCCCAGGGCAATCTTTTGCTTTTCATCCCACTGCTCCAAAAATGCATTTGAAAATCAATGGTCTTTATATTCTTGAATATCCAATGTAATCTATTTGATTATTTCCCTTTGTGGAACATCCTGATATCACAAACACCATGAGTACCTTGACCCATTCTAGGCCTGACTCAATAATGGCTCAAATATCTATCTTATGCCAGTCACAAACATCTTGGGCAGAAAAGCTAATACAATCAGCACACAATTGATTTTAAAGACTGTATTATGCATCTTTAGCCATGCTAACTGACTGAGTTTTCACAATAACCAGACAGTGGGCAGAATAGTATCTAGCATATAGTGGATACTCATGAAACATTTAGTGACTGAGTGAAGATCTCAAACCTCTATTTTACATGTTAGAAAAATCATAGATGAACTGGGTGTGTAGCACACACTTGTGATTCCAGCACTTAAGAGTTTGAAGCAGGAAGGGCAGCTCATGCCACAGCGAGCTTAAAGCTAGCCTGGGCTATGTGAGATCCTAGAGAGTGCACAAGGGGTAGTGCATATGATGGAAAGGAGGGAAGGAAGAGAGGAAAAAGCCAAAGGAGGCAAGAAAGAGAGATCATAGGTGAAAGAAACCCCATCATTTCAGGCTTTCTTCCTTGTCCATGGCCTCTCCCTCTGTACCACTAGCCCTTGGAGCAGCAAAAGTTTAATCCCTTGGAGTCAGCTCGCTTTGAGTCATCAGATGGCAGCCCCAGGGCTTTCTGTCATCATGATCAACACTGACTACACCTCCCTCCAGATAACTAAAAGCCCTTTAATCCTGAAATGTGAAGGTAATGAGCAAGGCACCAGCTTTTCCTCTCTACCCTGAATAAAGGAGTCTCCTTCACGTCCTCTGTCTGGGATAGCAATTATCCAAAGAAGTGTGGAGACATGCCCAGGAAAACTCAGAAGGGGAAGCTAATTTGAATGACTGTAGGTTGTGTAAGGACCCATCAAGTACTGTCATAATCTTGGGCATGTCATCCTCTGGCTACCTTGTTAAGGCTCCTTCCTGGGTTTCAGGATCCATCAGAAGCCCTTCTCCTACCCTATTCCTTCCCTGATATTTCCTGGGTCCTGGTCCTCTTTCCTTTATGAGTCATTGTAATATATTGTAACAAGAGGTTTCTGGCCCAGACTAGCTCCACACTACTGCTACTGAGGCTGCACTGCTGCTGCTTATCTGGACCAGCAACCTCAAAGTCCCTAAGAAACACACAGACACATATTAATTTCATGCTGTTTGACCAGCAACCTCAAAGTCCCTAAGAAACACACAGACACTTATATTAATTTCATGCTGTTTGACCAGCAACCTCAAAGTCCCTAAAAAACACACAGACACTTATATTAATTTTATGCTGTTTGGCCTGTGGATCAGGCACATTGCTAACTAGCTCTTTCATCTCAATTCAACTCATTTCCATTAATCTGTCCTGCCTCATGGCTGTGTGTTGAATCCTGGGCAGCTGGATTGGGTCTCTTCTGACTGCTGCTCTCCTTCTCCTACCTCTGCTCCAATTTCCGCCTACAGTGGCTGCCATAGGCCAAAACAGTTCCTTTATTTCACAGCATACTGAAAGACATTCCCACTTCAATCGTCCTTGAACTTGAAAGTCTCAGGTCGCCACCTGACTTGATATTGCTTTAGTGGACATAGTAGCATCCCTTGTATAGACACCCTAGACATCTTTGTTCTTTATTTTTTTATACGAGGTCTCAGTAAGCAATCCTAGCAGGACTGAAACTCGCCTGTGTAGATCAGGCTAGCCTTGTGTTTGCAACTATTCTTCTGTCTGCTTCGCAAGTGCTGGAATGATGGGCACCTGTCATCACACCTAGTCTATCTTGGATTCCCAACTCCATTGGCTATTTCTTGCACCCTTCTTAAGCACTCAGCTAGGCTTACCTTAATTCTCTCAACTTGTCTGCCAAAAGTCCTGGGTTCAATTTCAGCATCAGAACCAACTACAAAAAACCAGCTACTAATGGCTTTTTATAAAGCCAAACAAAGTTTTTTTTTTTTTTTAATGACCTTTTATAATGACCTTAGCACAACTGACTCCATGGTGGAAGTTCCATTCTGGCTGTAAAACTCAGCATGTAGACAGCAGCACCTTCCAAAACTAAAACAAATGTCTAATCCATCAAAGTCCATAGTTGTGGGAAACTCTTCAAATGTACTAACCTTGTTTGGAGGCTTCTGTAGTTCTGTTTCTGGCTAACTGTTCTTGTTAACTGAAGTATGTCAACCCAGAACATGGTTTTTGTGCTTAGAAGCTCACCCTGAAAAGGCTCAGGGCTACACTGAGATTCTGAACACCCAATGTAGTCACTAGCTGGTTGATAAAGACTTTCTATTGCTTTAAATACATGCCCAAAACTACTCCACAAATGTTTTGTCTTTTATTTTTTTAAAGTCCATCTCTGTTAACTCCAGCCATTTTTGCTGGTTCTCCATTTTATTTTACTTCCTATAAATACAGCTCACTTATCCAATTCATCTTATCTAAACACATCTGAAAAATTTACTCTTTCTGAAATCCTATGCATAAATACCTGGTATCTTACTATCTGACCTCAGGTACTGTATCTTGAACCCACAGGCTAATCTAAGTGTTCTTTGTTAAAGCAGAACACCTGTGCTTACTTGCCTTTTGCCCATCTATTCCTAAAATAATCAAATTAACTAAAGCTTGGGTTTACTAAATAAGAAATGTCTTGGCTGGTTTTATGTCACCTTGACGCATAAACTAGAGTGCTCTGAAAGGGGTGGGGGGACCTCCATTGAGAAAATGCCTCCATAAGACAGGTCATAGGCAAACCTGTAGGGCATTTTTTTAAAACTAGTGATTATTGATGAACAGCCCAGTATATTGCGGGTGGTGCCATTCCTGGGCTGGTGGTCCTGAATTTTATTTTAAAAAGCAGGTTGAGCAAGCCGTGGGGAAGCAAGCCAGTAAGCAGCACTCTCCATGGCTTCTTCATCAGCTCCTGCCTGCAGATTCCTGCCCTGTTTGAGTTCCTATCCTGACTTCCTTCAATGATGAACAGTACTGTGGAAGTGCCAGCCAAATAAACCCTTTATTCCCTAAATTTCTTTGGTCATGGTACTTTACCACAGCAATAGTAACCCTAACTATGAAAGAAAACCAATTTAAAGTCATGTATAGTAGCTCATGTTTATAGTATCAGTACTCAGGAGGCAGGTATGGGGAGTTGCCTTGAGTTTGAGAGTATTCTGGGCTACATAGTGAGAACCCGTCTAAAAAGAAAAATTAAGAAAAAAACAAACAAAAACCCAAAACTCGGTCACCAACTAGGCAAAATGGTGTTTAAACTAGAGCTTTGTTTGTAATAGATAAAGGCTCTACTACCAACTTAAACCTTAGTCACAAGCTATATTTTCATGAACTCTGGTAGGACAGCTGTGGCAGTTTGAAAGGAAAATAGCCCTCAAAGGAAATGCCACTATTAGGGGAGTGTCCCCTTGTAGTAAGAGGTTTCTGTCCTGGACTTTTGGGCCTAGCTTCAAGGTTTAGGCCAGCAGACCCACAGACCCGCAAAGACACACAGATGCTTACAATAGTTTTAGGCTGATCGACCTAAGGCCCAGGCATATAACTTGCTAACTCTTTACCCTTAAACTAACCCATGATACTTATTCTGTTCAGCCATGCGGCTCAGTACCTTTTCTCAGAGCAGCATAGTTGTTCTCTGCATCTTCTGGCTTCTCTCTGGCATTCTGTCCTGTTCTTCCTGTTCCTAGAGTTTTCCTAGTCTGGTAGCCCCGGCTACACTTCCTGTCTGCCTTTGGCCAATCAGCACTTTTTATTAAACTCCTAGGCGGGGACAATTATTTACAATGGAACAACCTAATCCCCTTAGAGCCCCTGTTGTAGTACAGGTGGTCTTGTGCGGGGAAGTGTGTAACTGTGGAGATGGGTGTTGTGGTATCCTATATGCTCAAGCCACACTCAGTGAGTCAAGATGTAAGAACTCTCAGCTCCTTCTCCAGCACCATATCTGCCTGCATGCTGCCTTGCTTCCCGCCATGACAATAACGGACTAAACCTCTGAGTTGTAAGTGAACCACCACAATTAGATATTTGTACTTAATAAAAGTTGCCATGGTCATAGTGTCTCTTCACAGCAATAGAAACCCTAACTTTAACAGAAGTTGGTGCCATGGACTGGGGTGTTCCTGAGACAGGCCTGACCATGCTTTTGCATGAAAGAATATGGATCATGGGACTGTGGATTAGAAAAGCAGTTGAATACTTTGAGTGTTGCTTAGTGGGCCACCTTAGTAGAAGCATGGAAGACAGTGGTGTTGAATGTAACTTGATGAACTTGGGGGATGAGATCTGGCTCAAGAGGTTTCAGAGGAGAAGAATGTTAGTATATTGCCTAGAGATCACTCTTGTGATATTTTGGTAAAGAAAGTGGCTGCTTTTTGCCCTTGTCCAGAGTCTGCCTGAGGATAAAGTGAAGGGATTTGGATTAATTCCTGTGGCAGAGAAAACTTCAAAACAGCCTAGTATAGACGCACTCACGTGGTTACTAGTATTCATACTTATAAAGATTTATGATAAAAAAGGAGCACCAGAAAGTAGAATGGGGTCTAAATCTTGTGTTCCAGGAGATTAACAGATTAAGAAACAGAATAAAGTGAGTGATGAATTCAAAGAAAGATCCCACCCAGTTAAGTTAAGATCCAACCTGTGAAAAAGAATTAAATAAAAGCTTAGAGCTGGCTGTGGTGGTGCATGCTTTTTAAGTCCAGCACCTAAAAGGCAGAGGCTAGCAGATCTCAGAGATTGAGGTTGGATCAGCCTGGTCTATAGATCCATTTTCAGAATAGCCAAGTTTAGGTGGTGAAGGTAACCATGGAGAACAGAAAGCTGATGGAGATATAATTGAACAAGGAGGGCATGTTCCAGCCCTAGCAAACAGCAGAACTCTGTAGCAGGTCTTTCTTTGGATTGACAGCCCCCAAATAATAACAGAGACTTCTTATTAAGTATGAAGTCTTAGCTTTGGCTTAGTCTTTTTCCCAACTAGCTCTTAAGACTTAAATTAACCATACATCTGTCACAAGGCTCATTTCCTTTCCTCCATATTTTACATCGGAATTACTCCTCTCTTGCTAGTGAATCCCCTCCGTTCTTTCTCCCCAGAGTTCCTATCTCTGCCTGGAAGTCTTGCCTATTCTTTTCTGCTTATCTATTGGCCATTCAGTCTCTTTATTAAGCCAGTCTGAAGGTACCTTGGCAGAGAGACATCTTCACAGTGTACAAAAAAAAAAAGATTATTCCACAATAGAACTTGGCAGCTCCAGCCATGTGGTTCTGGCTTTTAGAGTTAAGGATAGAAGAAAGATGTAATGGAATGTACCTCTGCAGCTAAGGAAAGCTGATGAGGCCAGTAATGTGTCAGGGGTGTCTCTGAATGAAGGCCTAGAGAGGCCATTGTGTGAAACTGTGAAGTTGAAGTCTAGATTGCTTTGGAGACCCTAAGGTGTTGGAGATGCCAGAGCTGTGAGATACTTGCTGAGGAAAGAGGCTAACAGGGAGTGGAATCAGCCCAAGAGAAAGAAGTATGTTCCAGTCAACAAAGCTGAGAAAAGTTGGAGATCTGAACAGAATTTTGACATCAGACTTGGAGATGCAGAGTTTGGAGTTTGTTGAATTGGGTTTATGTCTTGCTTTGGTCCAGTACTATGCTCCCTTCCCTACATTTTGAGATGGTAATGTACATCCTATTCCATTATATATTTGAAGTATGGGATCAGTTTTTAAATTTTGATTTGATAGGAGATTACATTTAAGAGATTGCATAAATCTCAGAAGAGATTTTGAACTTTAGACTTTTAAATAAGTTTGAGACTGTTACATGAGACTATGGGGACTTTCAAAGTTTGGCTGAATGCATTTTTGTATTATGATATGGCTACAAGCCTATGGGGGACAGGGAGTGGAATGTGATGATTAAAAAAAAATGGCCCCCAAAGGGAATGACACTATTACAGGGTATGGCCTTGTGGGAGTACATGTGGACTTGTTGGAGGTCACTGTGTCACTGTGGAGGTGGGCTCTGAGGTATCATATATGCTTAAGCCACACTCAGTGAGACAGACTCAGCTCCTTCTCCAGCACCATGTCGACCTGCATGCTGCCTTGCTTCCCATCATGATGATAATGGACTGAACCTCTGAATTATAAGCGAGCCACCACAATTAAATATTTTCCTTTCTAAGAGTTCTAAGGTGATGGTGCCTCTTCACAGCAATAAAAACCCTAATTAAAACAATAGCACAAATAAGATAGCTGTTTTACTTAAACCAACTAATAACTTACTTGCTCTGCTTTGTTCTTTACCCTACTAAACTTTAAGAACTTCATATGCCAAAGCTCAACTTTTTATTGGATTTTTTTGGTTTTGTTTTTAGATAGGATCTCATTCTGTAGTCTAGGCAAGCCCTGAATCATTATATAGTCCAGGCTGGCCTTGAATCCTGGCAATTTTCCTATCTCAGCCTCCTAAGTGTTGGAATTGCCAGTTTAAGTCATCACCTTCTACAACAGTTCATCTTTTGAGGCTTTCCAGATAAGATGATGGATTAGAATCTGCCTCCAGGTCATCCGGTTCTGGAGAAGACTCCACATGTGAAGGAATAGGCTCTACTGTAAAGAGAGAAAGAGTGTAATCCACAAAAGCAGCTCTGAGACAGCCGAGAAGCTCAGAGACACAGACGCACTGCACAGTGAACAGAAGCCAGCAGAGGTCCAGTGAGGTACAGGGATGGGGAGAAGCCCCAATGCAAAAGGTAAACCAGAAGTCTCTGGTGAAAAGATGTTATAAGTCATACAAGCCCTTGGTCTTCACAGGTTTCTGGATTTGGGGAAACAGAGGTTCCTCTGTTGTAGGTCAGCTGTAGGATGGGAATCCCATTTTGCTACAGGCATGACTAGGAAGTCAAGTCCACCTTGGGGACCTGAGAACACGATACATTTATAAACCTAAGGGTCTGAATTCACCTTCCACAGCCCCAGGGGAAGACAGCTGCTTTTTGCCCTTGGAAAGCATGAGGTGGCCAGCCGAAAAGCTCCTGCAGAAGGCTCAGCTCCAGTAGTGACATAATACTCCACCTCCCTCCAATGGCCAGGAACAGAGCTCATCAACCAGGGGTCCTGGAGTTTTGAGAGCCCTGAACCTGAGGCCAACCGATAGATCAACCTCTGGAGCCACCTGTTTTGCCTTGGGTGCCACAGAGCCTGACAACTCTGAAGGGCATCCCTCCAGCTGGGTGACCTGTACTTAGGCTATCTGGAAAGTATGAAGTAGCCTTCTGGCTAGAACATTTAAGAGGACTAACAGCAACACCCTTCAAGCTGTTCTACAAAACAGTAAGGGAAACCACACTACCAACACCTTCTAGGAAGCCATTATTACTGTGATAGCAAAAAGGTATAAGAAAAAAGGGAAATAATAGACCAATTGGCCTGGTGAACAGACATAACAACACTCAGTACAATACTTGTAAGTTGTACATAAAACACAATAGGATGATCATACACCACGAGCAAATTGGTTTCATCCAAGGATTAAAGAGTCCAAGTTCATAAATACACTATGACAGATGACATGATTTAAGGACAGAAAGTGCATGTTCTTCTCAGGAGAGGCAGAAAATTGCCTTCACAAAGGTCACCATCTTGAAAAAAATCCTAGAGAAACTAAAAATAAAAGAACTGGGGCATGTTGGAAACACTGGGGGTTATAAGGGTGTCAGTTGTGGTGGTATGACCCCATTGCGATCACAAGATACCCTGTGAACATGTACGAAACCATCAAAGAATAAATAAAAGATACTCCATTTTAAAAGGTACACATCTCAACACAACACAATGAAGGTTGTAATGATAAACCATGGACAACATAATCAGTGGTGAGAACGAAAAGTGAGACGCTTTTTCTTTTGTCTAGAATCTAGAATGACACAAGGTGCTGGTGTGGGATGTCTTTCTGAGGCTGTGAATAAAGGAACTGCTTTGACCCACGGCAGGCATCTTAGAAGTAGGTGGGGAAATTGGAGCACAGATAGGGGAAGGAGGAGCTAGCTAGCGATATGCCTGAGCCAAAGACTGAGCAGCATGAAATTAATATAAGCACCATTTTCAGGGGGCCTAAGCAGCGGTGGGCAGATCAGGATCTTGGGACTAGGCCAGGCCGGAAACTTATTATTACAAGGTTCTATTCTTATTTAGTATAGTGTTCAAAATTGTAGCTACAAAAATAAGGCAAGAAAAAAAAGGGAAGGGATACTAATAGGAAAGGAAAATCAAACTATATTTGATCTTATGTTTAAAAGAATGAAAAGTTCACAAGAACACAGGGAGACTAAAACCAACAAACAAAAAGTGGTAGTCGTTCTGTATACTAACTGTTGTGGGTTGTGTGAGAAATGTCCCTCATAGGCCCAGGTATATGAACAGTTGGTCCCCACTTGATGGCACTGTCTGGGGAATCTCATACAGTTTTTAGGATGTGGAGTCTCTGTAGAAGCACTTTTCTGTAGGCAGACTTTGAGAGTTCATGGCTTTGCCCCCACTTCTGGTTTACAATGCATGCTTAGGCCTGAAGATGTGATCTCTCAGCTTCCTGCTCTGGCTGCCTGCTGGCTGGACCCTCCCCCATTATACCCATTAAAGACTGTCTTACTGGAACTGCAAAGCAATTTGAACCCTCATAAGTTTGTTTTAGTCATGATGTTCTATAACAGTAACAAAAAGAAGCTAATATAGAATGTGGTTCAAGGAGTGGGGTGTTGCTATGTAGAACCTGATCATGCTGGGGGTTTTGTTTGTTTGTTTTGAGTATTGTGGAAGATTTGGGGACACTGGATTAGAAAAACGACTAAATGTTGTAAACAAAGTTTAATGGGCTATTTTAGCAGGAAACTTGAACATATGGAGACAGAATCAGGAAAAAAAATAAACCCATTCATAATAGTTTTTTTAAAAAAAAAATACCTAAAAATTAGCATAAGGAAGGAAGTTAAAGTTCCTTACAATTAAAACTTTAAAACATGGAGGAAACAATTTGAGTAATATGTTAAAAGATAAAAAGACTTCCATGGTAGATTTAATATTGTAAGAAATAAGAAGAGTTACATTACCCCCAAAAATGATCTAAGGATTCAGAACAATCTTTATCAAGATTCCTTTGAAATTCTTCTAAAAAATACAGAAAAAAGTCTAAAATTCATGTGGATATATGAAAGAACACAAATAGCCTAAAAAATCCTAAGCAGAAAGAGTAACGTGAGAGGAAACACAATATCTGGTCTCAAATTGTCACAGAGCCATAGTGACAATATCTATGTGGTGCTGTCATAAAAAGAGACTCATGGACCAATGTGATAGACTAGAAGAACCAGAAACAAATGCATATACCTTCTTTTAAAATTTTTTATTATTTAAAAGTTTTCTTTAGTTTTACATATCAACCACAGTTCTCCCTTCCTCTCCTCCTCCTGCTCACCTGCAGCCCCCTTCACATCATCCCTCCCCACACACTCCTCAGAGACAGTAAAGCTTCTCAGGGAGAGTCAACAAAGTTTGGCATATCAAGTTGCAGCAGGACCAAGCCCCTACTCCTTATATCAAGGCTGAGCAAGGTGTCCCTCTACAGGAAATTGGCTCCAAAAAGTCAGTTCATATACTAGGGTAAATCCTGGTCCCACTGCCAGAAATCCCACAGACAGCCCAAGTCATACAACTGTCCTCCATATTCAGAGGGCCTAGCTTGGCTCCATGCAGATTCCCAAGCTATGAGTCCAGAGTCAGTAGCTCCCAGTAGCTCAGGTCAGCTATCTCTGTAGGTTTCCCCATCATGATCTTGACCTTTTGCTTATACAATCCCTCATCCTCCTCTTCGACTGGACTGGGATCTCTGTATCTACTTTCATCAATTGTTGAATGAAAGTTCATTGATAACAATTAGGCTGGTCATCAATTTGATTACAGGGGAAGGCCAGTTTAGGCACCCTCTCCACTACTGCTTAGCGTCTTAGCTGGACTCATCCTTTTGGATTCCTGGGACCTTCCCTAGATCAGGTTTCTCCATAACCCCAAAAGGACTCCCTCTATAAAGCTATATCTTTTTTTGTTCTCTCTTTCTCTTCCTCCTCCAATTCTAAAATATATAAAGAGTTCAAGAAACTAGACATCAGAATACCAAATAATCTAATTTAAAAATGGGGTACAGATCTAAACAGAGAACTTTCAAGAGTCTCAAATGGCCAAAAGACACTTAAAGATTTGTCCAATATTATTAGCCATCAGGGAAATGCAAATCAGAACAACTCTGAGATACTATCTTACACCTGTCAGAATGACTAAAATCAAAAACTCTGATGACAACCTATGCTGAAGGGGATGTGGATTAAGGGAAACACTCCTCCATTGCTGGTGGGAGTATAAGCTTGTACAGTGACTTTGGAAATCAGTATTGTGGTTTCTCAGAAAACTGGGAATCAGTCTACTTCATGATCCAGCAATACCACTCTTGGGGATGCCCATTCATACCACAAGAACATTTGCTCAACTATGTTCATAGCAGCATTATTCGTAATAGCCAGAATCTGAAAACAACCTAGATGCCCCTCAACTGAAGAATGGTTATAAAATAAAATGGGGTACATTTACACGATAGAGTATTACTCAGCAGTTAAAAAAAAGACAACTTGAAATTTGCAGACAAATGGATGTAACTAGAAAAAAACATCCTGAGTGAGGTAACCCAGATCCAGACAGAAAGACAAATACAGTATGTACTCACTCATAAGTGGATATTAGATGGAAAACAATGGATAACCAGGCTATAATCCACAACTCCAGAGAAGCTAGGTAACAAAGAAGATCCCAAGAGCAAACCCATACACTAACTGTAATAAAGAGTTTCTGGTCCGGACTTTCCGGTCTAGCCCTGAGGTTCAGACTCACTTGCAGCCACACTGCCGCTTAGCACCAAATAATTACACAAAGACTTACATTAATTGTATGTGGATTGACCTAAGGCTCAGACATATTGCCAGCTCTTTCATTTTATCTTAATCTATTTAGCCACGTGGCTTGGTACCTTTTCTCAGAGCAGCATGGCTGTCTCCTTTCCTCTGTGTCTGCTGGCGTCTCTCTGGCATCTCTGTCTCTGCTCTTCCTGTTCCCAGACTTTTCTTAGTCTGGTAGCCCCGCCCACATTTCCTGTCTGCCTTCTGGCCAATCAGCTTTTCATTAAACCAGTAGGAGGAACAAATATAACAACGTACCAGAACATAATCCCACTACAACTAGCACACTTACTTTTCAATAGCAAAAATAACCATTGGAAAAAAAGGCACACCCTCTTCAATAACTCATTCTGGGAAAACCAATATCTCCATAGGAAAGGTTGGAACTAAACTGGGTATGGTAATATGTGCCTATGACCCCAACACCTGGGAAGCAGAGCTAGGAGGAGCAGGAGCTGATGGCCACCCTCAGCGACATAACGATATGTATGAGGTGGAGGCCAGCATGTGTGATCCTCCTTCAAACCGGCAAGCACACAAGCACACAAACAGAAGGCAAAGAGCAAAGCTAATTAAAAATGGGTCAAGAATCTTGATATAAGACAGAAACTTTGAAACTGATAAACACTTCAAGGTATAGGTACAGGCAAGAACTTTCTGAAAGGACTCTAATAGCATAGGAAATAATCCCAAGAACTGGCAAATGGGATAATATGAAGCTGAAAAGCTACTGTCCAGCAAAGGAACCACTTTATAGAGTAACAGTACAGCCTATACAATGGGGTAAGATCTCTGCCAACTGCATAGTTGGGATTAATATTTCAAATGTATAAACGACTATAAAGATTAAAAGTCAAAGACATAAATGGTCCAATCAATAAATAGGCCAATGAACTAAATTGTAATTCCCACAAAGAAGAAATACAAACGGCCAATAAATATTTTTAGAGCGCTTAACGTCCTCAACCACCAGGGAAATGCAGCTTTACGAGTTCTACCTCTACCCAGGAAGAATGAATAACGTCAAGAAAACAACATAGAATGTGGTGGTACACGCCTTTAATCTCAGCACTCAGGAGGCAGAGGCAGGCAGAGTTGTGAGTTCAAGGTCAGAGGGAGGTCTAAGACAGCTGGGACCACACAGAGAAACGCCCTGGAAAACAAAAACGGGGGTGGGGGGGGGCACGGGACTGAAAGATCTGACAGAGGAACAAACCACAGTCACTTTTCACCCAGCGAACTCCTCAGGCCTGTCTCCAAGGATCGTCAAGACTGAAGATGGCAGGGTCCTCATCAGAAAGGGAAGGGAGGCAGAGGCAAAGGGCTGATCTCTTGCCTCCTCAGGCTTACCTTTGTTCTCTGCCCAGAGGGATGGGGCACAGGGATGGAGGAGCGATATGTGTTCATAAACACGTCAGTGACGACCATCAGATAGTGCACTCATTCGATAGTGAATGTTAAAATTTCTTATTTTAGGCCCATGTATTTGTCACTGGTGCTTAAGTCCTGGAGTACCCCGGTGCACACCCTGGAATGTGCTTCAGCCAATCAAATTCCTCCCCACCTTCTGTAAGACCTCCCCTCCCTTTTGCTTAAGCAGCCCCCCTTGTTTTAGCAATTCCCTCTTGCCCAAGAAGGTCCATTTAACAACAGCAAAACAATAAATAAACGTGCCTAAGACATGCCAAACATTCCCCAACCAAGGATACTGGAGACACCAGCATTCCTGTGAAACTTAATAATAAAAGCTTTCACAATGTCAGCAGGGCAGAGGGGGAAGAAAGATAATAGTTACATGGCTACTTGATCTGGCCCCAGTCAAGGACCAGGGGAAGTTCCAGGGAGAGATAGAAGACAGAGTTCCCAGAAAGATAAACAGCAGGTCGCCGCCTGGGGGTGGGCGATATCAGGCAGGCCAGATGGTGACCTGGCCCTCACCCCCTCAACAGAATAGCTTCATTCAAACCAGGCAATGAAAACCTTGTAACTATGCTTTTGCTTCTGTACGCGCGCTTTGCCACCCCAACCCCATAAAAAGGCCCTGAACAAAGGGCTGAGCGCGCAAGTCCTCCCGAGAGACTTGTCCGCCCGCAGGTACCTGTGCTATTCAATAAACCTCGTGCTGTTTGCGTCTGATCTGTGGCTCGGTCCTTGGGTCCCAGGGTCTCTTCCTGAAGAAAGGTCCGTTTCGGGGGTCCCCCACCCCTGGGGTGGTCTTTCACTTCTACCCTCCACCCCCTGATGTCCAGAGTTCCCAGCAGCCCTTCCATCCCTTCTGCTTGTTTAGTCAAAGCTCAGAGTACTTCTTATCCAAGACTCACTTCTTTCCTTGGCTCTTTCGTCAAAGGTCTCTGGGTTTGTGTTCCGCTGCCTCAGGATTCCTTGTTCAACATCATTCCCTAGGGAAGACGACAGATCCAGGAGACGATGGACACTCGGTGCTTTTGGCTCAGAATCTAAGTTTCCTAAGCTACTTAATTTTTTTATTACATTAAGTGTGTGTGGGGGGGGGGGAGGCACATATACCACAGTGTAGTTGTGAAGTGTTGTGTGATAAATAGACCTGTTGGGGCTGGGCATCCCATGATCTCTGCCTTTTGACTAGTTGGTTTCTGTGGGTATAAATATGCATATTTAGGATGCTGTTAAGAACTATGCTGGTCTAGTAAAGTGGCTTTACAAGGATCCATGGCTCACTAGCCCCAGGTAATTGGCAAGGTTACTAGTACTAGGCACGAGTTCCTTTCTGTTGAGCTGGACTTAAGTCCAACTGGTGAACGTTTTATTATTGCCAAGATGTGAGCACCACTATTGTCCCTTTTGGAGTGTCCTGCAGGGCTGGTCATTGTTGTGGTTCAGGGCCTCACAGCTAGGTAGGACTATTTATTGCTTCTCCCCTGTCAGTTTTCACAACATCTTCAGGCACCAGGAAAACTAGCAAGGAGGCTTTCTGTTCAGATCAAGCTCAAATAGTCTGCTTCCTGTGCTTGGAATCCATGATGTCTTCAGCACTAGGGACTTAGCTTCCATCTCTGGGAGGTAACCAAAGGCAAGATTCCTTTTCTTCTTGTTGAGGCTCGGCCTTATGTATTCAAGGCTGGCCTTAAATTTACCACGAATGTACTTGAAGATGACCTTGAACTCCTCCTGTTCCTTTTGCTTCTACCTCCCAAGTCCTAGGATTATAGGCATTTGCCATCAAGGCAACCATTTTTTTTTTATCTTCTTAAAGAACGGGATTTTATAAAATAATCCACTTGAGAGGCAGAAGCAGGGGGATCTCTGTGAGTTCAAAGCCAGTCTTGTCTACTGATTGAGTTCCAGGATAGGCTCCAAAGCTACACAGAGAAACTTTGTGTTGAAAACCAGAGAGAGGGGGATGGAGGGAGAGAGAGAAAGAGAAAGAGAAACAAGAGAATTGGTACAAGTTCAAGGTCAGCTTGGTTTTCAGAGTGAGCTCTTAGACAGCTAAGGGAACATGCTGAGACCTTATACTTGGTTGTTGCTGCTCTTCTATTGTTGTTGAGACACAGACTCACTGTGTGTCCTTGGACTCCTAAAATTTACTATGAAGACAACCAACCTCAAAATCATAGAGCTCTGCCTTCCTCTGCCTCCCGAGTGCTTGAATTAAAGGCCTATGCCACCACACGCAGCCTTGTTACACTTTTACTCACTATTTTATATTGTAAGGAAAAATTAAGTTAGCTTATACATGGAAGGAGAGAGACTCCCTTATGCACAGCAGTAAGCCAGACGGGAATTGCAGTAACTCATGACTAGGGTACATCACAACACGAACCTTTAGGGACCTGAATTTGGAAGGTTTGGGGAACTCTCTAGTTCCAGAGTCTGCTGTTTACTCTCCCTTCTCATGGGCCACAAGAACCTTTCTCCTGCTTCCCCCTGCACAGTGCCCTTTCATAGCTGTTCCGTCTACATATTCCTGGGCTGACGTCTTTATAAATTTGGTTTACATAGCCCATCATGGCCTGTCCAACTTTTCTCTGCATCAATTTCCATTGGTCTGTTTTCTGGCTCAAGTTCTTTAGATACACACACACACACACACACACACACACACACACACACACACACACACACACACACACGGGGGGGGGGGCAGGGAGGGAGATGGCTCAGCTCATGCTTATTTAGTTGCTTAGGAGACAGGGTTTCCTTGTAACCCAGGTTGGCTGGTTTCAAAATCACTAAGTAGCCAAGAATGGCCTTGACCTCCTAATTCTCCTGCCTCTGCCTTTCAAATGCTGGGATTGCAAGCACAACATACACATCTTATCTGTTAAAGCCAAGGATGCAGATGCCAGCAGTCAGTCAACTCTTCCCAGTCCTATTTGGGTCAAACCATTACACACCCACCTGCCAGGGTAGTGATGCTATGATGACTCCCACAACTTTTCCTTCCCTCCTCCCTGTTGTAATGAGGTTTCTTGGTCCCGGGCGGCCAGAGGTCCAGACCCACAGACCTGTAGACAGCCCTAGACCTCTTAGCTGCCTGCCGCTGTTCAGGCACCAAAAATGACTCAGACACTTATATTAACTTCTTGCTGTTTGGCCTATGGCTCAGGCACATTGCTAGCTAGCTCTTACATCTTAAATCAACCCATTCTCATTAATCTGTCTACTATGTGGCCCGTGGCTCACCTGTGTTCCTTACATGTTGCTCCTTTGGGCTTCTGGCTCGGTCTCTCTGACTCCGCCCTGCTTCTCCTACCTATGCTCTGATTTCTCCTCCTGCTTTTTCTATGATGCCTGTCATGGGCCAAAACAGCTCCTTTATTTAAAGATTGATATTCACAGCATACAGAAAGACATTCCCATATCACCTCCTGTCTCATTTTCCATGCCTGCTGGCTGCCCTATTGCTACTTTCACAGAACACAGACACTCTCCCATTGTTTCAAGACTCTTCTCCATCTAACCTTAGGATTTGGTCAGCAGCACAAATCTACTTTTTAGCTTCATTTCTCACTTCTTGGTCTTGTTATCATTCTTTCTGTAAAAGTAAGAGCTTTCTAAAGTCTGGAAAGCAGTCGAGTATCATTTCTTCCAGCTGGAAAACTCTCTCTTCCTTGACAGAGCTCGGGCAGATCTGTGAAGAGAGAATTCTTTTGTGAGTGCTGGGGTATAGGTAGGCAACATGATTGACACTGTAATGTGATCTCTCTTCATGAATTGGAAAAAATGACCCTGAGTATAAAATGACTTTTGCAGGCTATACCCCTCCCCATGAAGCCTCACCCAACACAACCTACTGCCCCTTGGACCCCTATTGTAAAACTACCGCGTCCAGTTTTGGGGTGTTCGAATCTTGTCCAGGCGAGGGGCGTCAAGGTTAAATAATCTGCACTCTGGAGTCGTTAGGTTCTATCATTCAGGATCACAATGAGAGACCCGAGCTTTATTTAGTACACCTTACATCTTAGTCCTGCTTCTCTCTCTCCCAGTCCCCCACTTAGCTCCTCCTTTCTTGATTCTCTCACACCCCGCCCCCTCGTCAGGCCCACCCAAGGTCTTGGAAAACCCCCAAAGACTAGCACTCAGCAGGTGGCAGCGATAAGGAGACTGTAGAGCAGGAAAACATGTTTTTCTTAATCCCCCTATTTAACATAAGGTTTTAGTCCTTTGGGGAGGAGGAGGGGCCATAAGGGCCAGAATGGCACTATTCAGGAATCAACAAAAACTAGTGAAATACTAACCCTGCCATGATTTGCATGAGGCCTTTGCTTGATGCTCACCTGTCCCCACTGGTCTCACTCATTCTTTTCTACTATTTCCTTGTGTTATGTAAGCATTTACTCTGAGATAGAAAATTACATCCTGTAGGAAAGCTTCTTAAGCAGGAAGGTAAACAACTCAAAAGTAGCTTCAGGAAGTTCCTGAAACTGACAAGATTCACTAGGCCCCTTTCCTCCCAGAGAAAGCAATAAAGGCTGTAAACAAGACCTTTGAACACGACAAACTGCAAAGATTGAGACCAGCTGAGCTACCGGGAACCAATTTAAACCAGAGTCAGTTGAAAAGGACACTCTCCAACCTGCTGAGACACCTGTAGGCTGTGTAGTGTACTCCAGGTTTCCAGCTTTGTGAACCATCACCCATGCTGGGGTAGGCTTTAGTGAAGCAACTGTCTTTGAGTTATTTCTGTCACTTGTAAGTAACTTCTCACTCATACATATTCCTGTAAGTAACTCCAATAAAACTCATTGGTTCACTAAGTTAGACTTTGATCTGTCATGGCTCCCTGTCTGAGGTGAATAGATGTGTATATATATAGTGTCTCCACAAGAAAAGTTTTATTGCACAGCACTCTGGCTCCTCAGAGGCCTATCTATCTAATCTTCACTATTTCAGAGCTGTTCTGAGTTCTATTTTTATCTCTTGGTTTTTAGCTAAAGCACTGCCCTCCTTAGAGAACGTGTCAGTGGCTGTCCATGTGAGGCAGCCCTCGCTCCCCTTTCACAATATTTACCATAAACCAGTGGTTCTCAGCCTGTGGGCCTTGACTCCTTTCAGGGTCACATCTCAGATATTTACATTATGATTCATAACAGCAGAAAAATTACTGTAATAAAGTAGCAAAGACATAATTTTATGGTTGGGGGTCACCATGTCATGAGGAACTGTATTAGAGGGTCACAGCATTAGGAAGGCTAAGAAGCACTGCCATAAACTAAAATTATCTGGCATATTGGCTTGTTAAAGCTCAGCCTCCCCACTGGAAAGTTGGCTGTAGAAGGATGGGGACTGTTTGGTCAGCTTCCACTGTGTGTCAGTCAAGTCTCTGTCAAGGTCCCCAGGACCACAGTGACTCACTAATTGTCCTGGGGGATTAAATGGACAGAAAGGCTCAGGCTCAGATTTGTGTGTAAGATCTCTCTCTCTCTCTCTCCCTCCGTCCTTCCCTCCCTCCCTCTCTCCTTCCACTTTCTAAAGAGAAATGCAGACCAGGATATTATCCAGACAAATGTCTATCAACAGAGAGGGGCTCTAGCGTGGTCTGCTCACCCTGGAGTTTTCTCTCAGCCTTGTCTCTGACCTTTCTCACCATGACTCGGGCCAGAGGCAGCACCAATGGCCTTTCTTGCTTCACGTTTTCCAGGACCACCCTGACCTACCTGTCTCTGGCAGGACATGCCATACAGGAACTGCAAATATATCCATTATTGTCCAGAATAGACAGGATAGAACAGAGTTTTATAATCTTTGGCATTGGTCTATTTTATTGTTCTTGATGATGCTAGCCAGGCTCGTTTACCAATTTGGGGGATCTAAAGTTTCTGACCAGCACTCCAGAATACACACAAGCCAAAGAGCTCAGTTTCGCAAACATTTAAATATGCATCTGTCAGACTTCTCTCTTGCCAAATGATATTTGCATTTCATAATTTCACTACTTCACATCTGAATCTGGCACTCACTGCTCTGCGGGTTTGGTATAAAGCCACAGAGAAATGCCTATGACATTTCTAAACTCCAGTTGTCCAAACACTCTTTGAAATTGTAAGGGTTTTTGTTTGAGAAGCATCTCTGGTTTTGCCAGAATCTGAGAAATATCCCTGGGGCAGTTTGCACAACACACTGTTTTGCTGGGAGTGTGCACAAGCAGATCTTGCAAATGGATTGCCTGTACAGCCCAAAATGAAGCATTTTGCGCTTGTCTGGTTGAGAACAGATAAAAAGCCTGGATCAGACAGGGTAAAAATGATTGCTTGGCAAAGGCTTTCCAGGGAGAAGAAAAGGTCTGGCAAAGGGCAGCGTTTGATGCTTTGCATCTCCTAGGAGAGAGAATTGAGTGCCTGTAATTAGAAATTTTATATCAGGTATTAAATTCGCAAAATGGGCAGGGAATGTTCTGGAAGCTTGACTGCCATGGACAGGGAGTCACTGTATGCATGTCTGAATTGGGACTCCCCAAAGGGAATAACTGAATGGGGGGGGGGGTGAGAGCTAGACCTGGCGGCTACCCAGAAAGACGAAGAGCAACACGTTATCCAAGAAGAGCCGGGGGCCAAGCCCCAGAGACCGAAAGGACAAAGAGCCTACTGTTCCTCAGAAACAAGTACCAAGAGGCCTCTTTTAGCCTCGCTGCTTTTACACAAACATTTAGCAGTAAATTCACCTTTGTGCCTTTAATGATACAAATCTGGGCAGGCTTGGAATCAGAGAGTGAGCCTTTGGGTGCCTCTAAAAGTAACTAGAAAGATGGACATCATGGTGTATTTGCAAGAAGCCTGAATGGTTTCAGGGTGTGGGGGTCTTGAGGTGAATACAATCTGGCACTTGCTGGCCCTGGGCTTTATCTCCATGACACTATTGTGCACAGGGTCAAATAGTACTTTCTGCATTGTAATAAACATTCAGACACAGGTTAAGGAATCTGAGGCAAACTGCCAATTTAACCATATCGTATAGCTCATCAAGTGCTTTAGAAATTAAAACAAACTACTATACATTTATCAAGCATCTGTCTATCACGTGAGAGCTAATGGGAAAAAGCAAACTGGTTCAAAATGCAAGGAAATTGAAAACAAAGAGATTATGGGCCAATCCTTTCTGAATTGTCTCCCCAGAGCTAAAGCCAGGAAGCTCGTGAACTTACCAACAGCTGAAGGAAACTTTTCTGGGAAGTGTCCCACAACACAGCCAAAGTAAATATTTTGATCCAGAAGGAAACAAAAGTTGAATGTACAACTGACCTTCACCTGAAGATGCTGGATGAGTCCCAAGGCGACACCGAACCACATCCTAGGTGTAGAACAAAGGTTAAAAGACTCGCACCGCGTAGGAGATCAACGGAGACATCTTACTCTATGAGAAACAGCTTCTGTGTTTCTTTTGAGGATGCTGAAGTTTAGACCCAGAACCTCACAGGTGCCAGGCAAGCACACTACCACGAGCCACTGCCCTGTACCCCACATCTGCTTTTCTCGAGGGTCTCACAAGGTCTCCCAGGCTGCCGTGAACTTGCCACAGGGTATAGGCAGGCCTTACCTTTTGAGTTATTCTCCCTCTGCCTTCCACAAAGGTGCAATTTCAGATATGAGTTAGCTATGCCAGGCTAATTTTTCTTTTTTCCTTTCTCTTCAAATCTCATTTTTTTCTTTTTGTTTCCTCTTTAGCTCCTCCTTCCTCTCTCTTTTTTATTCTTCCCTCCTCCTCTTCCTTCTTTTTCTCTTTTCCCTCATCCTTCTGTGTTTCGGGAACATTAGGAATAAAGGTCAAAAAATATTGTATCGAAATTCATGAATTAGGACGTGGCCAAGTCTGTTATGCGCGGGCGGTGGTTATAATTGCACGTGTACTGGTTAATTGGATATATTTCAGCAGCATTTATTGATTGATGGCCACTGAGAGCAGCCAGTCTCCACCATGGATCCTATAATTCTGAAGGTTCTTGAGGACATCGAGTGAGCTGACACCATCCTCAAACATTTTGTGCTACTACTGTGGGAAAGCTTAGGCTGGATCACTATAATAAACAGAAATGCACTGGGTCATGACCCTGAGGCAGGGAAGAATAAGATGGAGAAGCCACATCTGGCAAAGACCTTCTTGCTACACGTTTAAATGAAATAGTTGGTGATTCCTGCATTTGAAACTGGAGGGTTGCCACAGGCCTGATGGCTGCTTAGTTCACATTGTGGTGAGTAGCAATGGAGCAGAGCTGTACAGCAGGACCTTATCCAAAAACAAACAGAAATGATGGTGATGGAGTAGTCAGTCTGTCTCTCGGGCTGATTTATCTCTTTCCCTGGTCCTCTCTGTTCCTGCCCATCTTCTAGCCTCCTCTAACACTAAGCCCAATGTACTTTCACTGAGGGCTCTCTGTTTTTAGGTATCTTCTCTGGGTGACATGCCTCTTTCTCTGCATCTCTGTGTATGTCTGTGTCTGTCTGTCTGTCTGTCTGTCTGTCTGTCTGTCTGTCTCCTTCTGTGTGTGTGTGTGTGTGTGTGTGTGTGTGTGTGTGTGTGTGCCCATATGGAAGCCAGGAGGATGCCGGGACTCCTTTTCTACTGCTTTGTACCTTATTTTTTGAGCAAGAGTCTCTCACTCAACCTGAAGTGCTTTTTTTCATAGCTAGTCTGGCTCGCCAGTAAACTTCTGGATCTTGCCTGTCTCTGTACCCCCAGCACCAGGGTCACTGGCGCACATGACAATGCCTGGATTTTACATGAGTACTTGCGGATTTGAACTTGGTCTCTTGCTTCCACAACAATTACCTTTACCCATCAAGACATCTCCTTAACTCCTCTAGGGACTTAACTGCCTGCTGTTATTTTGTTCATCCTTGTATCCAGCATAGAGTTTGGGAAACATTTGTTATATAACAAATGAGCCTATGTGTGCAGGGATATGCCTGTAATTTCAACAATTGGAAGGCTAAAGCAGAAGGAGCAAAGACTAAAGGCCAGAATGAGCAATATAAGAGTTCAAGGCCAGCCTAGGTACCAATAGATTCCTTGTCAAAAAAACAAGAAACAAACAAAAGTCTAAGTGAACCCATCAGAGGAGGCTACAAAGTTACCTACCTTTCTTTAGCTACTGACAGCCAGTACGTTTTAAATGATTTTCAGGGAGACTCCTAGACTTTATTTTTAGATCTTATTAATTCTAGCTGACCTTTCCTTTGAAACCACATCACAAATATTTAAAGAAAATGAACAATTTATCCTAAACAATTTGTTATTCTCAAAGTTTGAGAATGTAGGGAGTTAAAAATTAAATACCACATTTGCCACAGGACATAGAATGTGGCACAGTTGGGAATTCTTTTTTGCTATATTATGGGCTTGAAATTTTTAAAGTTATATTTGTATTTATTTTGTATGTGTGTGTGCATTCTGTGGCCAAAGGACACCTTGGGGCCTCCGTGCTCTCTTTCACTATGTGAGTCCTGGGGATGGAACTCTGGTCATTAGGGTCAGCAGCAAGTATCTTTAGCTGCTGAGCCATCTCATCTGGCCTGTATTGTGATTTTGAAATACAGAGGTAGGTTTCTTCCAAGGAAGGTCTCACAGTGTACCTCATTTAGATTGGGAATATTGTTAATGCACAGAAGTCTTAGTTAGGTTTAACTGGGTAACTTGGTTTATGAAAAACAATGTAAGCGACAGATTTTGAAACTTTCCAATTTATTTTAAACATTGGTACTGTTTTCTAAAGCATAACTTGTTGAGAATCATACCCTGACCCAGAAGCTTCTGGGCTTTTTGTTGTTTGTTTTTTGGAGAGGCCTCACTTTGTAGTCCAGGCTAGACTTGAACTTGTGATTTTACTGCCTCAGCCACCTAAGACTTGCCATTCCAAGCATATACCACCATACTTAGCTCCCAGTTGGGAGGTGATAAAGTTTCAGATACCGTAAGTGGTAATTTGGTAATTAGTCATTGTGAAGCTTGACCTTTTTGGGCCTATTCCTGGCATGGTTTGGATGAAAATAATCTAATAAGTTCATAGGTACTGGCATTATTGGGGGGTGTGGCCTTGTTGGAGTTGGTGTGGTGTTGCTGGAGGAAGTGTGTCACTTAGGGTGGGCTTTGAAGACTCAGAAGCTCAAGGTAGGCCTGGTGTGATTCGGTCTCTTTCTGCTGTCCTCACAGGACCTGCTCTCAGTAGTCTGGCACATCTCTTACTACTCTCCGCAGGGTACCAGTCAGATGGATATGGCCCCATCCCAATTATCCCCATGTAGCTTAATCACCTCCTTTAAAGTTTTGTCTTCAAACTTTTCACACTTCTTGCCCATAATAAAACATTCATACTGTAGCTGAGTGTGGTAGAACTCACTTTTAACGTCAGCCCTTAGGAGGCAAAGGCAGAGAGATAGGTTGGCATAGTTGACAAAGAGAATTCCAGGGCAGACAGAGCTATGTAGTTAAGATTCTGTCTCAAAAAAAAAAAAAATCATAAATATATAACAGAAAAGTTCTCATTAAGCAGAACTACGTACCTGGTCTTTTGACACTTTCTCTTTAAAAATCCCTGCAGAGCTTTTCTATTAGACCCCTGATGTAAATAATAACCAATTAATAAAAACCCAGAGCCAGATATTGGGGGAAAGCTGAAATATCAGACAGAGGATCAAGCCACAGCTGCTTCGCCAACTCCTCAGGCCAAAAAGGGTAGGTTCTGTCTCCACGAAACCTCAGACTGAATGAATCCCAGTCCTGTGTAGGAAGGGAACACGGGTGAAGGGAAGAATGCGTGCCTTTTCCTGCCTTATCTTTCTTTCCCCACCCAGCTACCTCAATTCCTGATTCAGCATCCCTAGAGCTAGGATTAGAGACATGCTCCACACTGCCTGGCTTGGTTTGAGCTTAAACTCCCAGATCTCAGCCTCCCAAGGGATGTAATTAAAGGCAGGAGTTACCACTCCCTGACCTTCATGGCTTGGCTCTGTCTCCTGATATTTCTGGCTATTTTAATTAAATATACAATATACCACCACAGCAGCCTATCCTCGCTTTTGCTAATTCTAGTTCACCAAACAACTATCATGATAATGGACTTTCCTGTAGGTCTGGGGGAAATGTGCTCAGCACCATTATTTTTCATTATATTTGAATAAACTGACATCCCGGAATCACGCAGCTATGGCTGTGGGTGAATTTATACACATGAATCTCTCGGGGAATTGGTGGTTCTAAATGCCCAGAAGGAGTCAGACTCCACAGAACAGTGATGGACAAGTTGAAGTGATGAAAGCACAGCCACCACCACTGTCCCACATCGGCTGGCTGTGAGAAGCATCTTTATCTCATTTTCGATAACAGTAACACAACTCAGGACAGTCCTTACTCCCAGTAGCTGGAAGTCTCTGTTTTCCTGATAGGAAAAGTTCCCTACTGTGTTAAAGAATGGAAGAGGTTTTCAATGTTGGCAGCCCATACTGCTTTGGAACATGCACTTTGTCAATTATTTACACTATTTTCTTGAACTGCTGTTCACACACTCTATTGATCCATTCATTCACCAGTCATCTTGACTAATGAGCAAAGCATTTGTCAGGAAGATACATGAGCCTAAAAATGAGTACTAAAAACCAAGAAAGTAACTCAACCAAATGCCCATCAAATGGTGGGTATCCAATGGTGTGCACATAAGTGGAGTATTGTTCAGACTTCAAGGAAAGGGTATTCGGGAGCCTATTTCAGTACAGATGAAACTTGAGGGCATTTATGCTAAATGAAATCATCCTGGTGTGGTGGCTCAGCATTCCTGAGGCAGAGGTAGGCAGAACTCTGAGTTTGAGGCCAGCCTTCTCTACAGAGTGAGCTCCTGAATTAAAAAAAAATTTTTTTAAAGACAGTGAATATGCCTTTTGCTACCAATAGAGTAGGGAGGGGAGAAAGAATTTTAGTTCCGGCTCTAAGATACTTACTACAATTTCATGAAAGAACAAATTTGATGGCGGGATATTATGGGAACACCGACAAAAGTTAATAATTATCCAATTTCCACAGTTTCTTAAAATTCGTTCGTTAGAAACTTTCTATTGTGGCTGAGGAAACAGAAGAGCCAGGAAACTGGACACTGTGTCTCTCTCATCCTGGGACGGCCGATCGGGACGCGCCACAAGTCCTCCTCCGCCCTGCAGGTGGCGCCAAAACGCTCGTACATCTCCAGGACCATAGGCGGCGCTCTAGCGGGGCCTCTCTGTCCGCACCTCTATGACTCTTCTACCCACCTTCCGGTTCCGCCCCTCCTGCCGCTAGCTTATAGTGCGCATGCGGCGGTTGGTGAGCGCTGGTGCGATGGCGGCTCCTTCAAGTGGGGAGAAAGAGAAGGAGCGGATGGGAGGCGTTTCACTAATGGCAGGTGTTGGCAGTACACGAGAGCGGCTGCTGTCCGCGCTGGACGACCTGGAGGTCTTGTCGAGGTGACTGCGGCCTGGGAACCTGCTCGGGCGGGTCGGCTGTGGGGCTGGGGGGTAGTGCCCGGGGAGCGCGAGTGTGGTGGACCTGGGGTCGGCTGCCTGCCGGGGCTTTGGGAGGCATTTCTCCACCAAGGGTACATCTCAGTGACAATGACCTGGAAACCCCAAGCCAGTCCGAACTGTAGTAGCCGGTAAGAAAGACATTTAAAGAACATTTCCTGGGTGCAGAGGGATACTGTAGTCAAGGGGATGATAGATACCGAATAGGAGGCGGCCAGGGTCAAGAGGGAGACAGACGTGTAAAACTTCTGTCGACCAGTTTTATAAGGGCTGAGCTGCAGCCTTCTGGAGTCCATGGATGGGACACCTATTCTGATATTAAGCAAGGCAAGCTCCCCAAAGAAATGGGCTGCTTTCAAAGTCAACAGATTCGTTAGGTGGCTGGTAGCATCATCTGGAAAAAGCCCCGAAACGTGCAGGACTTAATGGGGTGGCTGATGTGTGGCAGAGACAGGTTAAATTCGGTGTCATTCTCCATGTTGTCATGATAGTCTTAAATCTATCGGTTGGAGCCATGTAAGGGGAAAGCCCCCAGTGACATGGCAGTTAGAGCTATCTTAGAAGACAACATAATTTACACAGACTGCAGCCCCTCTGGATTTGGCCTGCCATCCCACAGTCCAGCTCAGGTAGTTTTATTGTAAATCACAGCTGAGTCTTTTGGTGGTCCTGTGCATAGTCCTTAAGTGTACAGTCACTATGAGTGTCCAGCAGGCCGAGAGGGGACCATGAACTCAACAATCAGAGAGCAGCTAAAAGTTTCTTTTTTACCTACTTTCATGATTTTTTTTTTTTTTAACTCATAAAAGATTTTGCTAAGTAACTCAGGCTGGCTTGAACCCCCCCCCCCCAAATGCTGAGTTTACAGGCAAGCACCGCCATATCCTGATGGTTGTTTTTTCTTTTAGAGAACTTATAGAAATGCTGGCAATTTCAAGAAATCAGAAGCTGTTACAGCTGGATGAGGAAAACCAGGTAAACAGTCTGTTTTTAAATCTAAAAAGCAGTTGTAGCCAGTGGTGATAAGTATTTAATAAAAAACAGTCTGGAATATCAGAGGACACAGTCACCCACAGCCACTCCCTAACCCCATCACTCAGGAGACGTACTGAGTTCAAGGCCTACCAGACAGCAGTGGTAGCACCCACCTTTAATCCTAGCACTAGACTGAGGTCCTTCTTCCCTTTGCTTGCAAGCCGAGTCAGACTGAAGGCCTGTGGATGTAGGACTGAGGAGTTGGCTGGGCTAGAATTGACCGGGGTTTGTTCTGTATCTGATATTTCAGCTTTTCCTCAATATCCAGCTCTGGTTTTTATTATAATACCAAATAGAATTTGTGCAAAGAGGCCCACATCTTAAGAGGTAGGTGGACAGTTGGATCTCTGACTTGGAGACCATCCTGATATACAGAATGAGTTCCAGGACAGCCAGAGCTACACTTGTCTTTTGTTTCTAAGTATCAGAGATTTCGAGTAACGGCCTGTTCTCACACTGTTTTTTTTTTTTTTTTAAACCTCCCATTCTAGGCTGTCTGCGCTCTAAGCAATACTAGGTGTGAAATTAAGTTTTAAATGTATTTCAGTTAGCTTCTAATAGCTTCTAATATATTAATGCAACTTGTTTCTCAAAATTTATTTAAAGTTTTTGTGCCAACTAAAGTCATCTTATTCCATTGTGTGCTTAAGGATAAATTTTTAAATTTTATCTTTGGAAAATGAGTAAACATGAAATTTGGCACTGTACTACTTCTGAAAGATTCCTTCTGCCAGGAAAAGGAGCAGAATAAATGGAAATTCTTGATATTAAGACCTTTTGTCCAAATTACCACAAATGGGCAGTGTATATTGTTAATGCTGACCAAGAATATCCTGAGATGTTGATTCTGCCTTGTTGGTGCCAGCAGATTATCCTGTTGTCTGATGGAATCAACTATTATCTGGCAGGTCTTGGAGCTGCTAATTCACCGAGATGGAGACTTTCAAGAATTAATGAAATTAGCACTGAATCAGGGAAAAGTCCATCATGAAATGCAGGCTTTAGAAAAGGAAGTAGAAAAGAGAGACAGTGATATTCAGCAACTTCAGAAACAACTGAAAGAGGCAGAGCAAATACTGGTGAGTCGATGGTTGGTCCTTAAGAGAGGGGAGTTGTTTGGTTCTCTTCCAAAAGGTCTGGTACAGTTTGAAGGGGAAGCCCCCCCCCCCCCCCTTCCTTTTGGTTTTGGTTTTTTGAGACAGTTTTTCTGTGAAGTACTGGCTGTCCTGGAACTTTCTCTCTAGGTTTGGGATTAAAAGTTTGCACAGCCTTCGCCGCGGCTGCTGCCACCACCGCCACCATCACCACCACCACTGCCAGGCTTCCAGCTATATATTTTGTTTAAATATTTTAAATTACAGAGATAGGAAGCCTCTTGGCCTAATTCAGGTTTGATATTAGTAGTTAAAATCTGTAGTTCATGAAAATTTGGGGGGTCAGTAAACATTATGTACTAGTTTCACAAATTCTTTGAAGGTTTATTATTTTATTTGTTTTCCATTTTAAGGTGGATTATTTTGAGTTATAGTGTGGGCATAGTTGCCTGGAACTGAACCTGGGTCCTCTGCAATTGTCCTACCTGACCAGCCATTTCTCTCAGCTCCTTTCTTTCCCCCTCCAACTTGTCTCCCTGTGCAGCTCTGTAGACCATTTGCTTTGGTAATGTAATTGTCCCATAATCGATATGGGACAGAAACAGCTGAGCTTGACTCTGATATGACTCAGTGATGCTTCCTTCTTTTTCCTGATAGAACAGCTTTCAAGTATGTCATGGTGGGCTCCAGGAAAAGGAGTCTGGAACCCCCTAAAAGGAAACCCCAAGTAAATGCTTTGGGCTTTTTGTTTTGATTTTAAATAAATACCTTTAAAAATTATTATTATTATCATTATTATTATTATTATTATTATTATTATTATTATTATTATTATTATTATTATTATTATTTTAGTGAAAGTAATATTTACTTACCAGGAAAAAAATCAGAAAATACAAGAAGTAGAAAAAAATAAAATTTGCCTTTAGTCTCATAACTTGGACAGTGGCATAATCCACGTTTTGTTATACTTGTTTGTTTTATTAGAGGCAGGGTTGGCCTGTTTCCTTTGGGTCCCAAGCATACTTTTACTTGCATCTCCTCACTGTAACCCACCCCCATCCCCTGTATACTCTTCACCTGCACTATCCCTCTCTGTCCTTGCATGCCATATTCCTAACAGCAGTTTATTAATGGCAGACCGAGTCATAAATATATTTCTTTCATTAAATATAACTGTGATGTAAATGATATCAAGTGGTGTTTCAGAAGATCACAGGTAAATTTCAGGGATTTCCAAGTCTTACAAATTGTTCCTATGGGTGAGTAACCTTGTGAATTAATCCAAATACTGTGCTTAATATAGTTGAGAATAATCTATATTTTAAATTTTGTTTAAACTAGGCAACAGCTGTTTACCAAGCAAAGGAGAAACTTAAGTCAATAGAGAAAGCAAGAAAAGGTTGGTACCATGGGCAGGGTAGCTGACTTAAAATGCAGGGGTGTCTCAAGAAGCCGATTAAGGTCCAGGGAGGTGGATGGTTCAGTGGGTAAAAAGCTTGTGTTCATGTAATCCATATAGAGCTGTGTAGAGCTGTGTATTTGCCCATATTCAATGTTTACACACACACACACACACACACACACACACACACACACACACACACACACACACGTATGTTCCTTTGTGTGCACACATAAATAAAAATTTTTAAGCTGTTAAAAATGTTGCCAATCATGCTGTTGAAAGCATGCCAAGTGGTTTTTCATTGTAAAGTGTGTTGTGTTCTCACATTGCAGTTGGCCTCCCAGAGAGGTAGACATATCCTACAACCCTCTAGTTATAAGAAGCAATTCCAGAAGGGAACCTGTGATTTTTACATGTATAGTAAAGACAATAGTCTGAAACTGTTGAAGTGGGGTTTACATAGGACATTGAAGGCTAGGCAGAGGAAACAGTGGTGACCTCACTGCCTGCTGCTTTTGGCCCACTCTAAGCCTTACATCATGAGCTCACTGGATCTCTGAATACTGAGAGTAGAATTATAGTTCTTTGGCTTTGATACTTTGTGTATTTGGTTTACATTTAGCCATTTTTGGTTTCTTTTCCTCTTGACCATTTGGAATCTACTTTCTGATTGTTACATGCGAGAAAACAGCTAACGTTCTCTGGGAGGTGTGCAGGCTTCTCTTGCAAGAAACGGATCTTTAGGAGAGTGGCTGAGTCTGTCAGTCAGGACTGTACTTAGAAAAGTCCACAGTGCTTTTGAAACAGGTGTAAACTTTATGGAATGGAGAGCTGTTTCCCCATTCTTGGTGCATAGTCCATTTAGAGCCTCCCCTTGGTAGTTACGGGTGTGGGCTGCCTCCTTAGCAGCTTGGCCGTGGTTTGAATGAAGCATTTCCCTTTCATTTTTCTGTTCTTCACTGTGGTGCTCGGAAGAATTCTGCATTTGATGTTGCCTAGTAATTGAGACTACTGAGCATTATTGTGCAGCTCTCAAATTTATGTTAGCTGCTTTTGCTGTAACAGTTTCAGTATAGATAGATGGCTGAGATTATCCAGTTTTCTGATTGAGATTAAGTATGATGTATGACTGTGATGTATGCTCTTCTAAACTTGTATTTACTGGTCTGAACTGTTCTGTTTTCTCACATCAGGTGCTATCTCTTCAGAAGAAATCATTAAATATGCACATAGGATTAGTGCAAGTAATGCTGTGTGTGCACCACTGACTTGGGTTCCAGGTAATAATGCCTCTTATATTTATATAATGTAGCATCTGCTAATAAAGGTATTTTCCTTCCGGTGTCATAGTAATGCCATCTATGATCCCACCCCCAGTGGGTATCTCACAGAAGCACTCCTTAGATATGGTTGGTAGCAACAGCCAGCATTCTTTCTAATTACCTATAGCAGTCTACTTGGCTGCCTAGAACATAGGATACTTTAGCTCCACTCCTTTGTATTGTTTTGTGTCAAACAATGATGGGAAATGTTTTCTCCATTTTATTTTTAATGGTGTAAGATCATCTGTGACAATGCCAAAGCAATAGATTTATATACTCATAAAACCTAGACTGGCTAGAAGCCAATATTTTTAGTGCCATTATATTTCTACAAAGGATCAGCCTGAGAAACAGTTACAGCATACCTAGTAGCATACTTTTCCCAAGTACACAGGCTTGGGAAAAGTCATACACTAGTCACAGCATAGTAGATCAAATACAAGATTGGAGATGAGCTAGAAAAGCAGCCTCTTTGAGGATGGAGAGAATCAGCTCACCTCTGGTCACTCCTGACTGGGGTGTCTGATGTTGCTGAAAGCATCCATGACAACTGCAGTTTGGAAATAAGTAATTCTGGGGGTTGGTGAGAAACATCCCTAAACTATTACTTAATGTCTCTTGTTGATGGGAATGACAGTGTGATCTCTGATAAAACTAGAGAGGCACAGGAGCCAGTCCTGCATGGGTTTGTACCTTTGTGATAGTTTTGTGTCCTAGAGTGGCCTCCATCTTATGATATAACTGAGGATGACCTTGAACTGATATAACTGAGGAAGCCTTGCAGTTGGGCTTCCACCTTCCAAGTGCAAGGATTGCTGGTGTAATTACAGGTGGTGTACCCACCACCCCAAACTCAGAAAGGTTGATAGGAGAAAGATTTAGTTTAGACATCCCAGTAAACATTTTGGTGCTTTCTAATATATCTAAGTGTTTGGATCTTGAAAGAAGAGTGTCATGGTTACATTTCTTACTAGGAAATAGAAGTAAGTTGGAAGAATTGAGATTGTTATAATTTACATAAATCTTCATTTGGAATATTTGCTAAAATGACTTTTTTTTCTCATTTTTTAAAAACAAGACTTAGATAATATATTCCTGAGAGGCTTCAGAGAAGAAACGAAAATGTATGCATTCAAAAATTAATATATTGAGGGCTGGAGAGATGGTGGTTTAGTGGTTAAGAGCACTGGCAACTCTTTCAGAAAATCTGAGTTCAGTACCCAGCATCCACATGGTAGCTCATACCTGTAACTCCAGTTCTAGGGCTTCTGATACCTCTCACAGACATGCATTCAGGCAAAACACCAATAAACAAAATAATTTAAAAACTGTAATATATTGTACCTTTAATAAATTACAGAATAAGATTTTTCCAGGGACAGTTTTTCTGTGTAGCCCTGGCTTATCTGGAACTCAAGTTCCGCCTACCTCTGCCTTCTCAGGGCTGGGATTAATGGATGTGCTACCATGCCATCTTTAGAATTTTAAACATAACCAGGCAAGGTATGGTAGTACATACTGCAAAGGAAGCAACTGGAGAGATTGCAGGTTTGAGGCCAGTGTGGGCTACATAGTGAAATCCCGCGAGTTTTTGAGTTTCTAGTGTGTGCCAAGGAAAGTTAATACATCAAAGAATATATATATAAAATATATATATATTATATATATATATATATATATATATATATATATATATATATATATATATATATATATATATATATATATATATATATATATATATGAGCTAAAAGCTGCCTTTATTCTTTTAGGAGATCCTCGGAGGCCATACCCAACTGATTTAGAGATGAGAAGTGGATTGTTGGGTCAGATGAACAATCCTTCCACAAGTGGTGTGAATGGTCATCTCCCAGGAGATGCCCTTGCAGCAGGTAGACTGCCAGGTAATGCTAACTGGAAGGTGTTTTCAAGCAGCCCACGGCATCATCTAACAGTGAACACTTAGGTCTAGGCCCAGGCTTATCCATTAGGTTCTCTGCCAGCTTGTTCTGTGCTTGCTTAAGCCCAAGACCTTCAGTGTCTGCATGACACTAGCCTAAGCTTTTCGTGCCTGTGCATCTCCTACTCCCCTCTTTTATTACTACTCTGAAGAGTTATAACCCTTTTGAGAGACAAACCACACAGTAACTTGAGTAGGAAGGTTGACAGATAAGGATGAATAGTTATTATAGGACCATGGCACAGGACCCATGGCTGGGGCTCTTGTTTCTCTGTTATGTTTAGCATGTGAAACTCTACAAGGTAGGGGGTAGACTTGCATAAGGGAGGGTGATGGACCAGTAGATGGATTACACATTGAACTGATCCCACGTGTTGCTTTTCTCCAGATGTCCTTGCTCCACAGTACCCATGGCAATCAAATGACATGTCTGTGAACATGCTACCTCCAAATCATAGCAGTGACTTTGTGTTGGAGCCTCCCGGGCACAACAAGGAAAATGAAGATGATGTGGAGGTTATGTCAACAGACTCTTCAAGTAGCAGTAGCGACTCTGATTGAAAAAGGCATGTCAGCACACAGATTCCAGTGCTACAGAGTTCTGGCAAGAGGGAATTGCAGACCATGTGAAATCATAGTGGGCTTTCTTCTTAAAGTCCACACCCCTGGTTTTCTGTCTCAAGTGCTAGGCAAATGTTTGAGGATTCGTCAGAATTACTATGTTTGGGGCTCACACATAGCAGCTCTGGAAATGAGACTGAAGGAGAATGGCACACAACTCTTGGGGATTACTTGAAAGGACACTGAGCCAGACATTGCTGCTCATCCCAGCATCTGGGAGACTGGGGGATTGCTGAGTGCCAGGCCAGCTGGAGCTACACAGGCAGCTCTGAGCCATCAGGGCTGCACAGTAGCCCTGGCCCGGACAAAGGCAGTGGAGCTCAGTGTGTGGTATTTCAGAGTGAAAGTGCTTACTTGAAAGTAAGTCTGCTGCTGTTGCAGTGACAGAGCTATCACTGTTTATATGTCATAAATACTGTAATTTGTGTAAATAAATTTGGGGTTTTTGTATTTTAATTTTTTCAATTTTTAAAAAAATTTATGTACTTTATCTAGGTACACCTTCGGTGTAGGAAGGAAACTTATTTAAATCCAGTTGATTCAAGCTGGACATGCCTTTAATCCTTGCACTCAGGGCAGAGGTAGGCAGATGTGAGTTAGAGGCCAGCCTGGTCTACAGAGAATGCCAGGATAGCCCTACACAGAAACCCGTCTTAACTATTCAAATAAGATTCTGGTATTTATGACTATATTCAGAATAAAATGACTGTATCTTAACTAGTGATCACAATTAGGTTTCTGAGAACATTAGTAATTAAAAACATTTATTACAATCCCAAACCACACAGTAATTTTTTTCCCTTTTTCTTTTTTGAGTCTGTGTAACGACCCTGGCTGTCCTGGAACTCAGACCCCCCTGCCTCTGCCCCCAGAGTGCTGGAATTAAAGGTGTGAGTCACCACCACCACCTATTGATTGTTTTTACTCTGTGCTCTTGGCCTCTTTTGGGGGACAACCACCCAGCTCCCACACACAGACAGAGACTTAGTTCTTATGAATGCCAGGCCTTAGCTTGAGTTGTTTCTAGCCAGCTTTTCTTAACTAAATTATCCGTCTGCCTTTTGGATCTGGGCTCTTACATTTCTGTATTTCTTTTCTTTCCTTATTCTGCGTGTGGCTGGGTAGCCGGCTCCTTTCCTCACTCCCTCGTCCCTTTATGTTTCTCCCGTTTCTCCTCTTTGCCCCCAGCCCCACCTGTCCTCCCTATCTCACTATTGTCCGCTCAGCTCTTCATTAGACCATTATGTGTTTTAGACAGGCAAGTAACACAGCTTCACAAATGCAACATAGAACACAGCACATCTTAACATTCTCCATCATCCACCTTAGAACAGTCAGGGAATAGATCTTGTGCCATCATCACCTTGTCTCCTTTCTCTAACTTTCCTTCATATTTTACAGGACTGGGTCTCTGCTTGTTTAATGTACACAGCATAGCCTGGAACTTGCAGTCACTAGCTTTAGCTTCTTACTGTAGGTTATCAAAAGGAGTTATTTTGAACTGTTTTTTGCTTCAAGCAGCTAACATCGATGTCTAAAATATCTGTGTGATTATCAGTTTCTAGGTAAGTACTGTTGCTCTAAATGTAGTATAACATTCTTGTAGAACATTTAAGAAACATAAAATATAAACTTGGCCTTCTATCAGAGTTAGTACCAGTTAACATTTTGGTATAGATTCCTGTTAAAAATCTACATATGCTCAGGAGGTAGAGGCAGGCAGATCTCCTAAGTTCAAAGGCCAGCCTGGTCTACAGAGTGAGTTCCAGGACAGCCAGGGCTGTTACATAAAGAAACTCTGTCTTGATGGGAAGGAAAAAAAAATCCACATGTGCAGGGCTGGAGAGATGGCTCAGAGGTTAAGAGCACTGGCTGCCCTTCCAGAGGACTCAGGTTTAATTCCCAGCATCCACACGGCAGCACACAAGTGTCTATAGCTCCAGTTCCAGGGACTGCAGCACCCCTAGACATGCATGTAGATAAAAACACAATGCAAATTATTAAAGGTGGCAGCACATGCCCCAGTACCCATGGGCAGGCTAAGAATTTGAGAGCAGTGTACATTAAGTCCCAGGTTAGACATGGGTGCTAGATCCTTAAGCCCTAGCAGCAAGCATCTGCCCAGTCCCAAACGGATATTGCATGTGTACACTGTAAAGACTTGTTGCCCATACTGGTTTAATAAAATGCTGATTGGCCAATTAGCTAGACAGAAAGTAGAGGTGGGGCAACCAACCACATCAGGAGAATGCTGGGAAGTGGAAGACCAGAGATGCAAGTGAGACCCAGAAACAGGATCAGAATACTACACTGAGCAAAAAGGTACCAAACCACATGGCTAAGCATCAATTAGAAATGTGGGTTAACTTAAAGCATATGAGTTAGCAAGTAATAAGCCTGAGCCATACAGCATGTAATTAAGCCTTTGTGAGATTATTTGGGACTGCTCGTCTGGACCTCGGGACTAGCAGGGCCAGAAATTTCTTACTACAGTTTAAGGACCATGCATTTATCATGCTTGAACACAAACAGTGAGGAAAATGTAGGTTTAAGTAAGAAAATGCTATTTATAAATAGGTGTCATTTCGAAAAAAAATTCCCTTAGCAAACACACAATAATTTTTAAAGGAGCAAAATTCAACTGTTAAGAGATTTCTGACTATGCACAGAAGTGGTTTGTAAAGGAAAAGATGAGTTATGGTCTAGTGCAATCATTCCAAATGCCTTTGGCTGCCATTTCTTCTGTAGTCCTTTTGTAATTTGTTTTCTTGGAGCCGAGGTCTGAACCCCACCTAGCAAGTGCTCTACCACTGAACTAAGTCCCCGCCCTCCCCTCAGGTTCTCAACCCCTTTATAAATGCCTAAAAATCATAGATTTTATTTTTATAAGCGTTTATGAAATGATATTTAACATTAATTTAAGATGAGGAAACTTTATTGACCACATAAAAATCAAATGCATGTTAACAGAGTCTTCTTTTAAAGTAAATAAACATTCTCCAGAGAGAAAGTCATTTTATTCTTTGGCAAATATTTTCAGCTTCTAAGATGACAGGAGAAAACAGGCTTCTCTTCCTTTTGCACTCTTACAACACTTACATGGTAAGTGGTAAAGCCCTAGGTTCAAACTCCAGCGCCAGAACAACCACCCAGAAAGTAATCATGCACCAGGCAGCTGCTGGACAACTGTTGTGCACACTTACAAGGGAATGAGGAGGGGTACCTTTGAATCTTAGCATCAGGGAGGCTGAAGCCAGAAGATTAGAAGTTCAAGGTTATCCTCAGATACAGACTGAGTTGGAAACCCACTTGAGATATATGATAGTGTCAAAAATTAAAGGAAAAATTAGTGATATTTGGATGTTATAAAAATAACTGCTGTGCAACAGCACTCTTCAGTTGTCTGCCAGGGCTGTGCACGGGAGGTGCAGCCAGCATTCTCCCACCAACACTGTGTTTGCGCTGATCAAAATTAACCATATGAGCCAGGTGGTGGCGACACAAGCTTTTAATCACAGTATTTGGGAGGCAAAGGCAGGCAGAGCTCTGAGTTCTAGGCCAGCCTGGTCTACAGGACAGGTTTCTCTACATAGAAAAACTGTCTCACAACACCAAAAAGGAAAAAAAAAAAAAATTAATCCGTGAGAAACAGGAAGGCTCGTGAAAAAACAAGGACCCAAAAGTAAAGACAGAGCTCACACCGCACCTATGCCACAGAGTGGATGGTGACATCGCAAAACCACCTCATAAGAGCTCCCCAGGGGCTGTGCAGCAGAGTGGGCTAGTGACTGCCTGGTGACAGAAACAGCTAGAAAAACATGTACTGCCTGGCCAAGGGAAATGGGAGAGGGCACATGCAATCCAACAGCGTGGCCTGAATGCTGATCAACGTGTGCTAGTTAGAAGCATCAGCTGTTAATGTTAGCTAAGCCTGGGTTATCCTTATGCCAAGGAGGTGATTCTCCCAAATCCAAAGCCCTCTCTAAAGCTAGAAGCAGGTTAAACCCCACACCAGCCTCACAGCTTTCATTGTGGACGGGATGCAGGCCTGCACAGGCTGCTCTTTGAGACATCTCATGTTCAATCCCTCACAATTTGCTGGAGGGTGGGGAAGAGAGCAACCAAGCAACCAACCTTTGGCTTTGGTGCCCTGCAAAGTTCCTGAGGACCCCTGGGAGATTTCCACACACTAGGAAACCCAGTGCACTGCTCTGTGTAATCCCAACATACTAGAGCACAGAAAAAATCTCAGGCAGAGAAAGTGGGAAATGTAGAGGCCTTCACCTTTAGTAGTAGGAGCCCCAGCTTAGTGAGACTGACATTTAGCAGATTCCCTGTCAGAAACCAAGGAAGTACTCCATGCTACAATCTCTCATTTCCACAGACATTTAAAAATTCTTTTCACATAAAAGGGAAAAGGAACGAAAAAGCATGATGAAATTTGCAGGGGGCAAATTGCTTCAGGACTTGAATGGCTGTATTTGAGTTCCATCCTCTATTTGGATAAGAACAGTAAGACAAATTCAAAGACATTCACCTCCACGATGCTGGTAACTTACAGTAGTAGTACAGATAATCAATCACAGCTCTTACCCATCTTACTCAGTGACACATCCCAGGACGATTCTCTTACAGGTTTGAGTCATATTAGGAGACTATAAATAAACCAGTGACCACGGGGCTTTGTAGATAAAATGGGAGTTGTCCTCAAACACTGAATCTTTCATTTACTAAAGACTTTTTTTTTTTTTAATCAAGGAATCTTCTTGGCTCTTTCGAGGTGCTCTCCCCTGTACCCATCCAGGTGGTTCAGGTCCTCTCTAAATGGGTCATATCCTTGCTCTTTTAAACAACGGAGAGCCCAGAAAAGCTGGTCTGGTGGAGGAAATTCTTCCCAAGGAATCCACTCCCAACCTAGAAGAGAGAGCTGATCAGTGCACACAGATGGCAGGGAGCAAGGAGCTTTCATTTGGTGAACTGAGCTATTAGATCTTTGGGGAAAAAATTGGCTGAATTTATAAGTGACCTAGCACTAATCAAAGCAACAGTGATGTCTGGGGCTAGCATGGCCGTGTAAATCAAATTTATGGAAGAGAAGGGTGATCCGTTAAATACTGGGCTGTTTTGTTCATTTTGAGTGGCACTTACAATCTGGGCTCAGCTCAGGCTGGTCTCTGACCAGAGTAAACAGAAGGATTTCTGACACATAAACAAAAGCCTATGCTGTGGAACAATCTTTGTACACTGTAAGTATGTATTACTCTCGTTGGTTAATAAAGAGCTGACTGGCCTATAGCTGGGAAGGAAGAGATTGGTCGGGAAAGCCAGGCTAGGAAGATGTTGGGAAGAAGGAAGGAGTCTCGGGAGTTGTAAATCAGAGGAAACAGGACATGTAGAAAATGAGGTAACAAGCCATGAGCCACATGATAGAACTTAGATAAGAAATATAGATTAATATACGTTCTAAGAGCTAGTTAGTAACAAGCCTAAGCTACTGGCCAAACATATAATTCATATTAAGTCTCTCTGTGTTTATTTGGGAGCTGGTTGTCAGCAATGAAAAACTCTGTCTACAAGCCTAAAATCAGCGTTCTTTATAAACTAGTTATCAACCTCCCTAATGCTGTGACCCTCTAATATAGTTCCTCATGTTGTGGTGACCTCAACCCTAAAATTATTTTCATTGTTACTTCATAACTATACTAATGCTACTGTTATGAATCCTAATGTGGATATCTGTGTTTTCCTATGTTTTAGGTGATCCCTGTGAAAGGGCTGTTTGACCCCAAATGGGTCACAATGCACAGGATGAGAATTACTGCTTAAAAACTTGTGAACAAGGCTTCTGTATGTCAGGAAGAGCCACTACTTCCCTTATGTGCCCCTACAGCTCCATATGGGGCATCTAGTTCCACAATAAGACATACCTATAAGACATATCAAAGTCCCCAAGCTAGCTCTGTCCCCCAAACTCTTAACTTGGAGGCTATTCCAGCTTACAGGCTCCCTCTCATCACAGCCTATTTCTTTAAGACTGTCAAGATATTCCCTGTCTTTTGTCATTGTCTCTGTCTTCCCTCCTACCCCTGGAGACAGCCATGGCAGCTTTCAATTTCTCCAAATAAGCCTTTATACACAGAGTGGTCCATTCAGTGATTCCACTGCATTCTCACAAGAACACAGTGTAAGAGGCATGCACAAAACCAGGCAGTCTGTATTTTCACATCTCTCCGTGGTCCCTGTCTGTGCCTCTACAGGATAGCTTTCACTAAGTGGTTTACACACAGACACTTATTTCACACAGTTCTACAGGCTGGAAGACTATGATCAAGATGCTGATAAGACATGATGGCTGGTAATGGCCCATTTCCTGGCTCATGGGACAGCCACATTACCTCTGTATCCTCATATGGAGGAAGTGGTGAGAATCTCCCTGGGGTCTTTTTATGTGAGCACTAATCCCATTTGTGATGGGCTGTTATGCTTCTGTACCCACACAGGTTCATGATGAACAGTGGATCCCAGCTGCTGCTGCTGCTGCTGCTATTCTGGGAGGTGATGGAAACTTTACCAGGTATGAACTCTGTAGAGGAGTTCATTAAGGGTGTGCCTCAGATGGCTATACCTAGCCCTTCTCAGAAGGCTACACTTGGTCCTTCTCATGCTGCCTGTCTGCTGTGGGGCTGGGAGGTCAGAAGACCTCTACTACAGTTCCTCCAAGATATTCCAGATTCCACAAAGCCTAGGACCTGTAAAATCTAGGAAATCAGAGCTAAAGGAATTTCTTCCCTTTATATTGCTAATGTTGGGCATTCAGTTATAACAATGCCAAAGGCTAAGCTTTGCCCTCAAGACCTGACCACATCCCCAAATGCCCTATTCTCTGTTACCATCACCTTGAGGATTAGAATTTCAGCACATTTTTAGTTTTTATTTTTGTCTTTTTTGGAGACTGTATCTTTCTATGTAACTCTAGCTAGCTTAGAACTTGCTCTGTAGATCAGGACAGCCTCAAATGCAGAGATCTGTCTGCCTCTGCCTCACAAGTGTTGAGGAAGGTCTGTGCCACCACTCCTGGCTCCAACACAGGAATTTTTGGAGGAGTGAAGACGGAAATCTGAGAATCCAATTCTCTTCATACAGCAATGATATTCTTAATATGTTTCTTTGAAGTGAAACACGTTAGTAGATATGAGTCTCTTACTTTCATTTTTTTCAGGTTCCATATTCTTTGGCTCTGAATCATGAGCCATGTCCACCTCTCCTTTCATTAGTATGGTGACATAATGGTAATTCTCCTTCTCAACAAAAGAATTTACCACAGAGGCAAAGCGCACGTTTTTCAGATGTAGCGCAGCCTCTTCCCAGGTTTCCCTCTGAGCGCATTCTTCCCAGGTCTCACTGGAAAAAGAAACACAGTATATGCATAGCATGAGAGATTCTTGGTTGAAACACTGTGGTATAAAAGCAACAGTAACTAGTTTATGATTTAAAATGATAAGAAAAAAACTCTGCCTTGACATTCTGCATATTCTATATTTAGTAATTTTAAGACCCAAAGAGCTTTTTATTGGACAAAAATCAGCATTTAACCACCAGCACAAATATCCATGCCTGGAGACAGGCCTAGGCAGCTAGGGGGCAGTTTAGCATGTCAGAATTGCAGTTTAAGCCTCAAAATTGAGGCCATAATGCAACACAGAAAGAAAAGTGATCCCAGTTCAGGAGCTTGTTGCAATAGGCCAGAAGAGTATGCTCCCAGGCCACACAGGAAATACAGGTTATCTTCAAGAGGAAAGAGGTCGTGCATTTTCAGCCTTGTAGGAATATTTCCCTTCCTTATGATGGAGAGCTAGTGAGAGGCACCTCCAATGAATCAGTCACACCACATGTACAACACTCAGGAAGCGTAGGCAGGCAGATCTCTTTTGAGTTCCAGGCTAGCTGGGGTTACACAATGAGAGCCCGTTTCTTAAAAAAAAAAAAAAAAAAAAAAATCTATTAGATAACACTAACCCATATATTTACAGATAATAGGAAGTCTGAGATTTCCTTTTAAACAGTCTAAAAAAAATCAAATATGGCACATGATGGATAGAAGGCGTAGGAAAGCTTGAGGATCCGCCTTCCAAATGTTTTATATTATTATACATTGCCAAAGGAAAGCACACTGGGTGTTGGTGACTTAGATACTTTTGTTATATTGAACCACACTCTGTTTAGAATACACGCAATGAGCACAAGGCCAGGGTTTATTCGTGTTGTGTAGAAAGTGACTTAGCCACTCTTCCACTTAGTAGGTCTGACACACCTACCGCGCAGAAGCCGGAGGGGTGGGCAGTCTCAGAACACCCCCACAGGGGAGAAAGCAACACGGCCGGAAATTAAATGTCTAAATCTCATGAGGCAAAGGGAAGATTCCCAGTTTTTCATAAACATCTTCTTCCTCTGTAGACACTAAGAAATACAGACGACTGCTACCTGCAGCCAGAGGAGAGCAGAGCGAGGATTGAGGGGACGCGGGTCACCGCACAGCGCCTCCTCCCGGCAGGGTCCCAGAAGACCTCGGGCCGGAGGGAACACACGGAACGCAACTGCGCACTGACGCGCGCGTGACACGGACTCATTAGCGGGGAGGACCAGTGCTATTAGCACAACTTCCGTTTTCTCGAGGTCGACCTGCTCACCCGAATTCCAAATGGCCCCCAGGAAGCTGGAAACTGCCGGCTCCAAAAGACCCTTTCCTTTTACCCAGAAGGACGCAGCGAGGATGCGCGCAGCTCAGCACCACCACGCCGACGCCGACGCCGGGACGCCGCCTCGGCTCCGCGTTGGCCGTCATAGCGCTTGGCTGCCCCGGAAGTGATGTTGACTGCTGCACATCCGCTTTCAAGCTGTACGGGAACCGGATGGAGCCCGGCATGTTGCTTCTGTGAATGTTGTCTGTCTCGGAGCTCAGGTGTCGCCTGGTGGGTAGAGCGTGTAGAAACCCATATAAATAACTGATTTAAGAGTATTCAAAGATGATTCGGAGAAGTAAATGAGACTAATAAATCTAGCTAGGGAAAATTATGTGTTTTAGAGAAAAACAATATAGCAGATAAAAAATGCACCAATTAAAAATGAGATATGAAAGGAAAACCTTGGGAAAACCAGCTTTAACTAAACAAATTTGTTATTTTACATCTCCGGATGTGTGGTTTACTTTAAAAGTATTAATTTATATCTACTAGAGTAATATGTGCATAATTTTAGAAACTTAATAGTACAAAAATCCCAACATGAACACCGTTTCCTTTAGTCCTGCTTTCAGTAAAGCTTTCAGCTTTAACTCTTCGAAGTGTTAGGTTTTATATTTGCACACGTATTTCTAAGTGTGTACTCAGGAATCCATTAGAAAGTTACAATATATTCAGCAGGACCCCAGAACTCGGCCCTTGACTGTGGATCTCTGTTTCCATTAATTACTTGATAAAGTTTTTCTGATGACAATCACCAATCTGATTACAGTAGATGGCCAGTTCAGGAACTCTTCCCACTATTACTTGGGGTCTTAGCCGGGGTTATCCTTGTGGATTCCTGGGAGTTTCCTTGGCACCAGGTTTCTCCCTAACCCCAAAATGGCGCCCCCCCATCAAGAAGTCTCTTTTACACTCTCCATCTTCATCCTGCCCTCAACCTGCCTCCCACATCCAGCCCACCCAATCTGCTCCCTCAAGTTCCCATCCTCCCATCCCTCCCACCACACACACAACCAGTTTACCTAGGAGATCTATTTCCCCTTCCCAGGGAAATCCATGCTTCCCTCTTTGGACCCTCTTTGTTACCTAACATCTCTGGGGCTGTGGGCTGTAGGTTGGTTATCCTGTACTTTATGTCTGATATCCACTTATGAGTGAGAGTACATATCACCATATTTGTCATCTAGTTCCATCATTTGCCTTCAGTTTCCATGAGGTCATTGTTTTTTTATTTTTATTTTTTTTTTCAGCTGAGTAATACTCCATTGTGTAAATGTATCCATTTTTCTGTTGAGGGGCATCTAGATTGTTTCCAGGTTCTGGCTATTACAAATAATGCTGCTGTGAACATAGTTGAGCAAGCATCCTTGTGGTATGATTGAGCATCCTTTGAGTATATGCCCAAGATTGGTACAGCTGGGTCTTGAGGTAGATTGATTCCCAATTTTCTGAAACAAAACTCTTGGCTGTACAAGTTTGCACTCCCAGCAACAGGAGCAGTCTCCTTATTCCACATCCTGTCCGTCATTCTGACAGGTGTAAGATGGAATCTCAGAGTCATTTTTATTTGCATCTCCCAGATGAGTAAGGATGTTGAACAATTCCTTATCTCGGGATACAAGTATATCTAAGCCATTTGAGATTCTTCTATTAAGAATTCTCTGTTTAGATCTGAACCTCATTTTAAAAATTGGATTATTTGGTATTTTTGTGTTTAGTTTCTTGAGTTTTTAAAATATATTTTGGAGATCAGCCCTCTGTCAGATGAGTAGTTAGTGAAGGCCTTTTCCCATTCTGTAGGCTACTGTTTTGTCTCATTGACCATGCCCTTTGCCGGATTACCTCGCCTAGCTTTGACATAGGGAAAAGAGCTCAGTCCTGCCTCTACTTGATGTGCTATGCTTTATTTAAGCCCATGGGAGGCCTGCCCCGTTCTGAATGGAGATGGAGGAGGTGTGGATGGGAAGAGGGTAGAAGCCAGGTGTGTGTGTGTGTGTGGGGGGGTGTGATGAGAGGAGGGAAGGGAAACTAGTCAGTATGTAAAATAAATGAAAAAAGTTAACTAAATTAAAATTTTTTAAAAAAGAAAGTTGTATCAGCTATGTATGCTTAGCAAAATCTTGAGTTTTGCCAATCAATAATTGTGCAAATGAATTGAATAGACAATTTAAAATGAGAGACAGGAATAGTCACTATTTTTTTAAAGGGTTGAATATCTCTATCGGGAAATTACACAACAAAACTACTTTGAGGTACCACCTCACCCATGTCAAAATGGCTGTCATCAAAACATACCCCTAATCCAAGCACTTTGGAAGCAGAGGCAGATGGATCTCTGATTTTGAGGCTGAGACTGATCTACAGAGTGAGTTCCAGGACATCCAGGACAGTTACACAGAAAAAACCTTTCTCAATACGTAAGCAAACTAATAAATGAATAAGTTTTTTAAAAAAATTAAAAAGAGAGTGAGTAGGATTATGTTACATTTAAATAATTGTCCTGCCTACGGTTTAATAAAAACACTGATTGGCTGAAGGCAGAGTGGAAGTGTGGGAGGGGCTACCAGACTAAGAAAACTCTGGGAACAGGAAGAACAGAGCAGAGACACCTGAGAAGCCAGCAGATGCAGAGGACAACTACGGTGCTCTGAGAAAAGGTACTGAGCCACATGGCTGAACAGGATAAGAATCATGAGTTAGTTTAAGAGCAAGAGCTAGCTAGCAATATGCCAGAGCCATAGGTTGATTAGCATAAAACTAATACAAGTGTCTGTATGTTATTGCGGGACTGTGGGTCAAGCCTCAGGGCTAGGCCGGAAAAGTCAGGCCAGATAATTCATACTATAGGAGGGAATATAAACTGGGACAGAAACTAATAAAATGGAAACTACAACAAAATAAAACTACAGAGAATCAGTGAAACAAACATTCTTAACAGGCAGTGAGACTGATGTAGTTATCATCTCCATACAGGAGTCTTAGGACAGGAGCACTGCTTAGGTCTACCAGATCTCTAAGGTATAGCTAATGCTAATACCCCAGAAGTATTCCATATGGTAGAAAGGAAAGAATCTACTTATACTGTATCTATTCTATGTAGTCTGTTGCTATGACAACAAACCCAGACAAGGACAAGGTCGTATGGTCATTCTATTTTGAGCTTTTGAGGTGCTTCCGTATCGATTGCCAAAGAGAGATTGCACCAGCCTCTATTCTCACTGGCAATGGGTAAGCATTCTTCTTTCCCCACATCCCTGCTAACATTTTGTCATTTGATTTCTGGAAGATCATGTTTGACCAGACAGAATCTCAAAGCATTTTTAATTTGCATTTTCCTGATGGCTATGAATGTTAGAACACTTTCTTAAGTATTTATTGGCCATTCACATTTTTTTTTTTTTTTAGAACTAGTCTGGTCATTAGAACTGTAGTCTGCTTCCCTACCCGTGATCTTGAATGTTGGCATTAACCAGTAACAGATGCCAGAAACAAATCTAGAGCAAATCCAGGCCTCTGCTTTCTCCCTCCTCCTTAAATCTGGTAAATTCTGTAGTGATCCAGCAAAGTGAAGAGGTCCTGCCGGGTGTTGTATAATTAAGTAAAATGGCACCTGTAGACACATGCCTTACCACCTGCTCTGAACCATTGCTTCTATGGGCTTGGACTTTGGTTCCACCTGCTGGCCCTCTATGCTGTCCACGCAGCTCCAAGGACATCGTCCAGTCTTCTCCAGCCCTTCTGAAGTAGGTATGAACATCTGGACTAAATTTACTTCTAACTAGAGGATGCAACAGCCTGTAACTGTCCTTTAAGAAGGGAAGATCGTGTGTGTGTGTGTGTGTGTGTGTGTGTGTGTGTGTGTGTGTGTGTGTGTGTGTCTGTGTGTACAACATCTGTCTTCTTCTGCCTTGCTAAGGCCAGCTCTCTCTTGTTTCTCCTACTGGCCTGTGTTCTCCAGGCTAGCTTCCCTGGGAACTTCTGGGAAATTCTGTCTCTGTCTCCTGTCTTGCTGTGGGGCTTCTGGGGTCAGAAACTTGTGCTACCACATCCAACTGGGTGCTAGAGGTGGAATTTGGGCCACCAGGCATGCGTAGCTAGCACTTTTACTGACTGAGCCTTTTCCCTGGAAAGAATAAAAAATTTCTAAAGAGACATGTATGCCCCTTCCTTTGGTTATCAAATTATTAAACAACGAACCCCAAAGAGGTTGGAACTTCCCTTGGGATCTCATGCCAGAAGGAAAAAAAAATAGTCCTAGAGCCAACCAGAGTAGGAGCTTGTCTCCTGGAAAGAGGTCATATTGTTCTGACAATTGTTGATACCGTCTTACAGGAGAGACTGGAGCCTACACAATGATGACAGCTTATCAGGGTTGCTTTGTGCATTTCTTTGCCTAAGCCTTATGTCTGAACCCTGAAGATGGACCTGGTAGGGGGTCCCCCACCCCTTCCTTGTTCCTCTTTTCAGTGTGTCAACATTGTACACATCTTTGCTTTTCTTGCTCTCCACTGTTATTTTGTTTCCAGTTCTTCCCTACACACAAGGGATTCTGTGACCTTGGGTGTCCGTCCAGTGCTCCTTGTTCTAATTCCCAAATCTCTCTAGGGTAATTTACCCTTTGTCCTGGATACAACAGCCCTTGGGAATACACAGCCCGCAGCTCCTTCTCAAATACCTCATCAAGTACCTTGTTTCCTTCCTTTGTCTCCTTTCGCTATCTTCTCTAGAGGTGAGAAAATGGAGCTGGGAACAGTGGGCCAAAGGTGGAAGGGTAAATGTATTATCAGACCACAATTGGTACAGGATCTAGTAAAGAGCATATGCTGTGGACAGAAGTGCATCAGGTGGAGGGGCAAGGGGAGAATATGAACCACTTCCCTGAAGGACAGTGGGATCCTATTAGAATAGTGTCTTATTATGGTGGGCCATTGTTTGGGGGGACTGATTTTAATAGATAAGAGGTGCCCAGCTGTCTTTGTTGTTACATAGTAAATTTATACCTTTGTCCATTCTGAGACTGGTTAATTAAGGCAAGATGTTTGGCGCTCATCAGGAATTAGCCTTTGTTTAAATTCTGGAACTTCTTTAGAGTTGAAAAGGGATGTTGGTGGGTGCAGTTGGCTGGCATTACTGACCTGTTATGGGGTCATAATGTCATCAGGCAAATAGCTCAGTCTGTTTTTGAGGAGGGGAAAGATAACGATTATTGTAGGAGATTGAAGACTGGACTGTGACATACTTGATGGTTGAGAGGTCCTCGGTAGGAGACAGGTGGTGGAGTTGATAGTGGATGTCTCTGAGACAGTAACATTTGAAGTTTAATATCCTACAATCACAACCAGGTCAAGCAAGCATGGGTGTAGATGTAGAATACACTTTTAAAAATCAAGAAAGGGTCTATAGGAGCTAATCAATCTTCTAGACCATCTTGACAAGTAGTCTAGAACCTTTCCCAACCAGGGACAGCACTACTTTGATTTATGCTCTTGGGGCTTTTGGGTTCTTTAGAGATATTTTCTTCTTTCTACCTTTCCACAAGTATTAGCCTAGCAACACAGATGTCATTAAAGGACATGTGCCTCTGCTCCTGAATTAAGGCTGGCTGGGAACCTGTTGTTTGGAAGGACACTCCTGCACTGTGTGGTTGTGCCCATTTAGATGCCATGGTGGTCTTCCAGGTATTGTGTAAAAGAGATTTCTGATATTTATCTCTGAGATTCTGATGAGTCAAAGGATTTCTCTGAGAATAGACTAGCCAAATGTCACCTGTTCAACAACAGGTTGTTTGTGGCTAGCACTCCAAAATGTGGAATTTCAGACAATCCTGGATTTGTGTGTGTGTGTGTGTGTGTGTGTGTGTGTGTGTGTGTGTGTGTGTGTGTGTGTGTGTGAATGTGATGTGAGGGCATGGAGCCTAGATTGTAGAAATTCTAGAAGATGAGAAATCTGTACACCCAGTATGGCAGTCCTATTACTTGTTTGCTAAGGCTAAATATAAGTTGGAGCCACTTAGAAAGTTGTAGCTTGTCCCCTTGAGGTTACTAAATCCAGCCACAAAAGTGGCCTGTCAATAGGCTGCTGAAATTGGCAGTAATAGAAGGATCTGAGGGCCTCGGGGATTGGGTATTTTTGGCGTCATACCAGTGAAGTATTCAGCTATACACAGAGGTTGCTCAAAAGTTGGGTAATTGTGAGGGATTTGGTAAGTCTGATTTTGAAAGACCAGAAATGAAAAGGAAAAGTGAGATCCCACTTAACTACAGTCCTATTTATCAGAGCTCCAGTGCGCCCTCCCACTGCTTAGTGGTTAAGTGAGTGCTGTTTGAAGGCAAAGAGGAGGGCTGGGGAGATGCTCAGTTGAAAACAATCCTGCTTTGAAAACATGAACATTGTTAGCCTACTGTCACTGCTCTGGAGGGGTGGGACCTAGGAGAATGGGGCCGATAAATGAGGTGGGCTAAAGACTCATGCAATAGCCAACTTTATCCTGAGCATCAATTTATACTCTTGAGAGTTAAAAAGAGTCACCTAAGTAAAGTATACGATCACAAGGACAAGCTGCTTGTCCTGACAAGCCACACATGATGGACAACAAATGACAAAACCATATTTCCATAGAGGTATGTAAACATCTCACTAGATAACAGTAGCAAGTAATAATGAGTACTCTGGAGTAAAGTCATTCCTACCTGCAATACCGGGGAGGAACATGAAAGCATTCCAAGAACAATTCCACCTTTTTTTTTTTTTTTTGAGTTTTCTCCCAAGTGCTCAGACTTCTTATAGGACTCCGTTCTTGGCCTGTGTTCTAATAACTCATTGTGGTGGCTGGAACAACAATGTTCCCCATAGGCTCATATATGTGGATGCTTTGGCACACACCCACTTCCCCCTTCTGCCCCCTGCCCATGAATCAGGATGTAGCTCTCAGCTACTGCTCTAATTTCATGCATACCAACTTGTTCCCTGCCATGATTATAACAGACTAAGCATCTGAAACTATAAGTTCCAGTTACATGCTTTTCTTTATAAGAATTGCCTTGGTTATGGTATCTCTTCACAGCAATAAGCAGTAACTAAGACACCTAACATAATTCAACAGAGATAGTATAAGGAGTACATTTATCTTCTTTATCGCAGGATTCTCACCCCAGAATATCATTATTAGGGTGGCATGAGTAGATCATTTAGTAGGGTGTCTAGGCACCCTGAGAATGACCTGTTTTCTTCCATAAACTGGAAACATAAAGTCTTGACCTGTACTTTTCACTGGGGTGGGCTGTTGTCATTGGGGTCTTTTGTAAGAAGGACCTCCCCGCTTTACATCATGTCTAACTCTTGAATAGCTGATAGAGGTATTAGCCAGATGTTTTTATGATCATAGGTAGGCTTTGATAATCACCATATCTATCAACATGGAATGTCTTTATGGACATAGCCAACAACTAGACAGATTAGACCAAGTTTCTATTGTGCTTATGACCAGAGTGAGAGGATGAGATGTCTGAACTATGAAGGATGATCATCTGGAGCCAGCACAAAAAGAAGTATAGCTAATGGGAAAGGGGGTCAGCTGGAGGAGTGATTGTGCCATAAATCCGGCCAGGGCAAAGGGACTGCCATTGGGTGAGAGACTGGGTGCTTGGACAGAGGAATACAAGTGAAAGAATGATGATCAGGTTCCCAATATAACACTATCACCACATATATCCTATTGTATAGAATTAGCAATAGAGGTTATAACTTGAATTTTGTAGTGATCACAGTCAAGGAACAGTCTAAGAGAAGTCTTGGAAGAGACAGGCTGAAGACAAATCCTTCAAACAGAGTTTGGTCCTGTTTGACATTGGGGAAACATGACAAGAGTGTTTGTAAATTTATATTGGAGACCTCAGAGAAGTTAGGGAATCTTGGCACCTCACAGGGGCATAGAGATGTTTAAGGGTGAGCTTCACTGCAGGGGGAGATATGAGCAAACCCAGTAGAGTCCAATCCAGACAGCTTTGGGTGGATTCTTGTTGTTTAATTTTTATTGTGTTTATCTATTATACATGGTTCTGTGCTACATAAAGGCATTTTCATACAAGAATATATTATATGATGTAAATGTTCCCTCTATAATCCATTGCCACCCTTTCCTACCCCCTCCATTAATCACTTTTGTTTTCTAGACAGTTTAATTTCTGATCTCCTACGTCACAAAGGGATATATAATTTTATGTGTCTATATGAGATCTAAGAAGCTTATATGAGAAAAAATATATGCTTCTTTTTTTTCTGAGTCTGGCTTTTGCTTAATGTGATTACCTCTGGTTGTATCCATTTTCCTACAAACAGCCTAACTTTGTTCTTCTTAAGGGCTAAACACACACACACACACACACACACACACACACACACACACACACACACACACACACACCATCATCATCATCACCATTCTTTATGTTCTCCTGTTGTTACATACTTAGCTATTGTGACTAGTGCTGAGTAAACACTGATTTATACATCTCTGGATATGACTAACTGGGATACTTAAATATTTAGGAATAGTGTAGATAGGACACATGGAAGATCTAGTTTAGTTTTTATGAGAAACCTGCACACTGACTTCCATACTGCTAGGCTAGTTTACATTCCTACCAGCAGAATAAATGGGTTCCCTTTCACCCTTTCATCATATTCTCACCAGCATTTGGTCTGCTTTCTTAATGGCTGACATCTGCTGAAGCAGAATCTGAATCTCTTGTTACTTTTGACTTGTATTTCTCTGATAATTTGTAAAATTGAATGTTTTAAAATATGTTTATTAAACACTGGGTTTCATCTTTTTGAGAACTATCTGATTATTTTACCAGCTCTCTTTCTGATTGGATTCCCCATTTCTTATTGTTTAGTTTTGAATTCTCTATATAACCTAGATATTAATCATCTGTCGGATGTATACCTAGTTAAGGAGCTGGAGAAGTGATCCAAGACTCTTCAAGAACTCAGGAGATTGTGAATGGATCCCAGACATTGGACATTTGGTTATTTACAATTTGAAGTTTGGTTTTGCTTTGATCTGATTGTGAATGTGCCCTGGTTCTTTCTTCTTGAAGTAAGAAAGTATTTAACTTAATTTTGTTATTTTACAGGAGCCCACAGTAGAGAGTTTTTGAACTTTTAAATGAGATTTTGGATTTTTTTTAAGAGACTGAAAAATATTTTACTGGACAAACTTCATCTTGTTCACAGCTGCAAATATCTGAAAATTTAAGAAAGCATTCTAATTCAAACAATTGTTGGCTAGTATGGTATTTGTAGGAAGTTCAGATGCCTGAATAAAACAGAAAAATGAGCCACTTAATATGTGATCCGAATGTCATATTCCTGACAGTAATCAATAAAACTAGTGGTATCCTTGAAAAAAAAGCTAAATTTTTAGGTGTTTGAATTTGTAAAGACTGTGGGATTTTAAAGTTATGTTTTTAATGTGAGACCTTGGCCATGAAGGAGAAAGGAAACATTGTGGCTTAACAGTGATATGTATGGATGTCAAGTTGACAAGTGTTCAGTTGTACTGTATCATTTTTATGTCATCTTGACACAGCTAAAGTCATCTGAGAGAAGGGAATCTCAATTAAGAAAATGCCTCCATAAGATCAGGCTGTAGGCAAGCCTGTAGGGCAGTGATTCTCAACCTTTTTAATGCTTTGGCCATTTAATACAGTTCATGTGCCCCAATCATAAAATTATTTTCATTGCTACTTCATAACTGCAGTTTTACTACTGTTATGAGTCGTAATGTAAATGTCTGATATGCAGGGTATCTTATATATGACCCCTGTGAAAGAGTCATGTTACCCCAAAGTGGGTTGAACCCACAGGTTGAGAACCACTGCTTTAGGGCATTTATTTCTTAATTAGTGATTGGTGGGTTAGGCCCCAGCCCATTGTGAGTGGTGCCTTCCCTAGACTGGAGGTCTTGGTTTCTTTAAGAAATCAGGCTGAGCAAACCATGATGAGCAAGGCAGTAAGCAGCATTCCTTCATGACCTCTGCATCAACTCCTGTCTCCAGATTCTTGTTCTGCTGACTTCCTTTGATAATGAATAGTGATATGGGAGTGTAAGCCAAACAAACCCTTTTCTTCCTCAACTCGTTTTTTGGTAATAGTGTTTCATTACAGCAATTGAAACTGAAACCCTAACTAAGACTAGTTGGTACCAGAAGTGGGATGTTTCTGTGACAAACCTGACCATGTTGTTTTGGGGATGACTTTGAAAAGACTTTGGAGTTTTGTACAAGAAAAACCATAAAGTGTTACAGCTCTGTGAGCTGTTATCTAGAAGCTTGGGAGATAAGAATGTTGAGGGCAGTGCAGAATATTGAGGTCTTGTGAGGTTTCAGAGGAAATTTTAAAACTATGTCAGGGCCATTTGTTATTTTGAATTAAGATTCTAAAGTTTTGGTTGGCAGAGGCTGACATATGAGCCTGTGATTAACAAGATACCAGAACGACTAAAGTGAAACCACTCAGTGCTTCTTAGCTGGAGCTAAGACATTAGCAATGATTAAGAGAGGGGCATTGTTGAGGTAAAACCTTCTGGGAATTGTTTCCTCAGAGTCAGCACATGGCAGCCAGGATTGTACCTCCCCAGCAGCAAGACTTGGTAATGTGTAAGAGTCACGCAAGTGGTACTAGCTTTGCAGGCATAAGGGGGTCATGGAGAGCAGCTGAGGCTTGGCACTGTGAGAGGCCAGGAGAGGTGATTGGTGAAGGTGCAGCCTCAGTGGCAGTTAAGGGTCCAGGATTGAAGGGGATATGCAGAGAAACTGAGGTGTGGCACCTTGAGGAGAGCCTATGAGAGGTTATTGGCACAGCACAGCAGCAGAAGGCCAGCGTTTTGGAGATGCCAGTACCATGAGATGACCACTGAGACCAGCAGCAGCGATAGAGCCAGCCAGAGCTTAGAGGGTAAACTGTAGGAAATATCAGAATTTCAGGCCTTATGGGACTTTGGTCCATTTGGAGTTGGCATTTGTACCTGGTCAAAGATCAGGACCTAGTTTACTCCTTCCCGTGTAGCTGTCCAGTTTGGCCATCAGTTTTGTTGAAGAGACTTTCTTTTCTCCAACATACATTTTTGGCATCTTGACGAAATCAGGTGGCTGTAGTTGTGTGGGTTTACATTTTCATTATTTTCCATTGATATACATGTGTGTTTCGTACTGATATAATTCTGTTCTGTATTACGACTTTATGGTATAACTGGAAATCAGGTGTGGCAATACCTTACATGTTACCCCTTTTGTTCTGGATTGCTGAGGCTATCTAAGGTCTTTTTTGATCCTATATAATTTGGAGAAGGTGGATATTTTTCTTTTTTCTGCTTTTTTTGAGACAGGGTTTTCCTGTGTAGTCTTGGCTGACCTGGAACTTGATTTGTAGACCAGGGTGGCTTCAAACTTAGAGGTTGCTGGCTCTGCCTTGCTGAGATTAAAGTGTATGCGACCAATGCCCATCTCTATATGAATTAAAAAAAATCTTTTGAGATTACAAATTAATTACATTTCTCCTTTCTCTTTTTTCCTTCAAAATCTTCCCATATGCTCTCTCTGCCCTCCTTCAATTCCTATCTATTTTTTTTTTTACTAATTGTTATTGTATGCATGCATGTATTCACACACACACACTTCTAAGTATGGCCTGTTTAGTCCATATAGTGCTACCTGAATGTATGTTTTCAGGGATGGCCATTTGCCACTGAACAGCCAACTGGTATGCTGTTCCCTGGAGGAGTCCATCTCTCCTGCTCCCAATTTTCCTCTATTGTCTGTCTTTCTTTGTGTAGGGATGAGGCCTTGTGGGCGATTCTTTGCTCAGTTTGGTGTGTCTGTTGGTGTCCTCCTTGTATTGCTCACATTTGGGCAGTCATGCTGGAGAGACTCTACTGGTGAAGCTTCTGATGTTGCTATTGTTGCTAGGAGACACAGCCTCACAGTAGATTCCCTGATACTTGTACTTGAATTTAAGATTGTTTTTCTGTTTTGGTGAAGAATGACACTGGAATTTTTGGTGGTGATTTCACTGAATTTAAAGATTTTATTACAGACTAGATTTAGTAGCATAGCCATTTTCATTATATTAATTTTCTCAATTCCTGAGCATGGAAGGTTTCTATTTTATTTTTGTGCATGCATTTGGAAAGTGGGAGTGTGACTGTTTCCCTAATTTCCCCCTTAGCACACTTGTTAATGAAATGTAAGAAAACTACTGATTTTTATATTCTGATTTGTATTCTATTACTTTGTTAAAGTGTTTATCAGATCTAGGTGTTTTCTGAGTGTCCTAGTTAGGTTTCTGTTGCTGTAATGAAACACTATGACCAAAGGAAAGAAGGGGAGGAAAGGGTATATTTGGCTCACACGTCCACATTGTTGTTCATCATGGAAAGGAAGTTAAGACAGAAACCCAAGTAGGGCAGGAACTGATAGAGCAGGCCATGGAGGGGTGCTGCTTACCAGCTCACTCTTCATGGCTTGTTCAGCCTGCTTCCTTATAGAACCCAGGACCACCAGCCCAGCGATGGCCCCACCCACAATGGACTGAACCCTCCACATCAATCACTAAAAAATGCCCTACAGGCTTGCTTAAAGCCCAGTCTTATGGAGGCCTTTTCTCAAATGGGATTCCCTCCCCTCAGGTGACTCTAGCCTGTGTCAGATTGACATAAAATTAAAACCAACCAGCACACTGGTGGAGATTTTTCTTCCATGTCATGTTTATAATCAAATCTTCAAATAATGATATTAACATCTGCCTTTCTTTTTTATACCCATTTTTTACTGAGCCTCTTTATTATATATACTTCGTATTTTAAGTATAATATTACTTTGTTAGATTCTTTTCTGTTCTTGTCTATTTGGTGATGTAAATGTATCCTGTATCTAGGTGGGCATCACTTTGCTTAATTTGAGAAATTTTCTGTGATTATTTTGTTTACATTAAAAAAATTTTGTCATCCAGGTGATGGTGGTGCCTTTAATTTCAGCACTTGGGAGGCAGAGGCAGGAGCTCCAAAGTTCTAGGCCAGCCTGGCCTACAGAGTAAGTTCCAGGACAGTCCGCAAAACAAAACCTAATTTGTTATTTTATCGTGTGTGTGTGTGTGTGTGTGTGTGTGTGTGTGTGTGTGTGTGTGTGTGTGTGTTTAGTGTATGTACCATGTGTGTTCCTGATGCTGTCTCTCTATAGGTGAGGCTTTCCAATCCTCATCCCCCTATAGGTGAGGCTTTTCACTAAACTGTTTATTTGAATTATTGAAAGCTTTGTCTCTGTATTTCTGTTTATTGAATTCCACTTTTATGTCCTTTGTTGGCCCGCTCCTTTAGACTGTTTCCATATGTTCTCCTGGCATTCACTATGCAGTTTGTGGTTTCAGTCAGTTCTCTGAGCATTCTCAGAGTCATTTGAACTCTTTGTCTGGGATTTTATTTAGTTTGCTGGCACTGGAAGCCATTCCTGTTAGAACAGTAATTTTCAGAGAGTTGGGTTACCTTGGTTTTTATGTGTCTTATGTATCTGAAGTTGACCCACTGGTTGAACACTTAAATCACCCTTATTCTTGCAGTGGAGATTTGAAAAACTAGGTTATGTTAGATTTGAGGGGTCAGCTTCCTCTGCTAGACTCACGTCAGAAGTACAAGGCTCAATTCCTAGCACTTCCCTGACAGTAGAATACTGTGAGCAAAACCAAACTCTCTCAGTGGGGGGTCCACTAGGAGCATACGTAGAAATCACAAACTATTTCCTAAGTGCCAAGGAGTAAAGGAACACTACACTGTGTAAACTAATATATCAGATGCTGTGAGTAGAAATAGAAAGGAAAATAAGCGGAGTGATAACAATAACTAGTAATGGGTTACAAAGAAAAAGCGGGGGGGGGGGAGAAAAGAAAACAGAAAAAGGAGCGAACAGGACAAGGACAGAGAACAGAGAGTTTTGGTAAAAGTTTGGATGAGAAGAAAAGTTAAAGAAATGCAATCCAGTAACTCAAAACAAGCTGAGGCTGAGACATGCGGACTACAAATCGGGCCAACTTCTGTTCTCTCTGGAAAGCTGAGGAAAGAGGGAAAGGAAGTAGAGACGCTGTGTGTGTGGGGGGGGGGATAACAGAGTCGGATGGAGCTGACTAAACGGACACTGGTTATTACATTCAACATTAATAGCTATGAAGGGAGAACTGGGTGGGGATGTGGAATCTGAGCACAGCCAGTCCTGCCTGCTTTCTGTTCCAGCTGTACTGTCCAAGGACTTCCTTCCTAGGGCTCTAGATGTCTGCTATGGTCCCATGATCCTTTCTGAGTTTATGACACAGATGCTGAGCATTTCAGTGGGTGGTCCTTCCTGAGTCAGGCCGTAGAAGCTGGTGAATCTGCCTCAGGTTTGGACTGTAAGTGCTGTTCTAACTTCTAAGATGGGGTACAGATGGGGTGTTTCTGTCTATGGTCCTGTTTGGGTTGGGTACAGACATGGGTTGTACCTCTGGGCAGTCCCTCAGGACACTGATTATAATGCTGGAATTGTCCTCCCAGTGTGGGACATGCTGCTTGGAACCTATGTGTTTTTTCCTGCTGCCTTTTTCCAGCCAGATTCTCAACTTGCCAAATAGAATTCCTTCCCTGAAGTCTAGAGGTATTCTGCTGGACAAGTGTCAGCATGTAATCCTGAAAGTTTGGTTCACCAAGGTTCTGGGATAGCCAAACTGATTTAACAGGGGTTTTGTTAAAATGGAATCCCATTGCTTCTCTGGTTGCCAGTGTCAAGATTCCTCAAGAGATTATGTCTATCTCCCTAAACCCCCACACACAGGGGTTGGGAAATAGCTCAGTGAGTAAAATACAAGCCTGAGGACATGGATTCAGATTCTCCCCAATTCACATTAAGACCTGGGCACAGTGGTATTACACAGTGGGATTACTGAATGACACCTGTAATCCCAGCACTGAGAGGTGAAGGAAAGAGGATCCTTAGGGCTCACTGGCCAGCCAGTTTAACTGGTAGGGTGAGCTCCTAATTCAGTGAGAGATTTCATCTCAAAAAGTTAAGGTGAAAAAGCAATTGAGACCAATATTCTGACATCAGTCTCTGGTCTCCATATGCTTCAGCATGGTCATGAATACCTACACACACATGCATATACAACACACACACACACACACACACACACACACACACACACACACACACACACACACACACACACACACACCATCCTACAGGAGGAGAAACTGGAACAAAAAGCGAGTAGGACTACACTCATGGAGTGCATTGAAACCATGGACTTTCAACTTTACTGAGAGATTTCTTAAAGGGCTGGATTAGTCCTTTTGATCTTCTGGGAAGAGTGAGTGTGTTAAATGTCAGGCTATGTGGAAATAATCCTTAAATTTGGAAGCCTCACTCACTTCCTGAATGATCATACAAATGGAAGCCTGGCCATAATCAGCCTGGTAGTATCAAAGGAGCCTTAAGTATAGAATGATATACTCTGTGAGGATGGTGGTTACCTCTGAGGCTGTTTCTGCTTTAGTAGGGACAAGCCTTTCTCTCCCCTGTGAGGGCATCTGCCACAACCAGTATTTCTTCCAGTCCCTTTTATGGGGTTATGGTTGAAATCTATTTGTCAGTTTTTTCCTGGCACAGTTCTCTTACACTTAACTAGCTGTAAATGGGGAAGAGGTCTGAGAACCCTTGCAGGATGGGTCACACAACAGGTGGGTAAAGCTCCGGAAACGGAGCATGGGTATAGAGGATGCTTTTAAAGAATGCCTCTAAAGAGGCTCACTTAGAATTTGAAGGGTATAATAGTTATTGTCAGCTTGACACAAATCAGGGCATGGCCGGGAAGAGAGAATCTCAAATGAGAAATCACCTTCATCAGATTGTTCTGTGGGCATGTCTGTGGGGTATTTATTTTCTTAATTGTTAGTTGATGTGGGAGAACCAAGCCCAGTGTGGACAGAAGCAGTTCTGGGTTTTATGGAAAATTAGCCAAGCAAGCCAGTAAACACCACTCCTTCACGGTCTCTGCTTCAGTTCCTGCCTTGCCTTTCTGGGATGGCTATTCCTGGTTGTTGACTTGGCTATTTCTGGAATGAACTGTAATCTATAAATGGAGAGATCCAGATCTTGAGGCAGGAAGACAATATGCCTTTGATCCAGATCTTGAGGTTCCTAGATGACATGAGCCTTCAATCCAGACCTTGAGGTTGGAAGGCATACCTCTTATTGGGCCACACCTTCTTTTGGGAGCCTATATAAGGACAAGGGAAGAAGGGAGGGTGTTCTTTGCCTGCTTGCCCTCACTTCTGTCAGCCCATCCATTCCTTCTTTAAGATCCCATCAGACCAGCCTGTGGCACTGAGAAGCTACTAGATTCTTGGACTTTCCACTAGCAACTAGCCGTTGTTGGACTGCAGTCTGTAAGTCATTCCAAGTAATACATACATGAGAGAGAGAGAGAGAGAGAGAGAGAGAGAGAGAGAGAGAGAGAGAGAGAGAGAGAGAGAGAGAGAGAGAGAGAGAGATTTTTTTCTGTGACCATGGACTGTAACCTGCAAACCAATAAACTCTTTCGTCCTTAAGTTGCCCTAGGTTGGTGTTTTATCAGAGCAACAGAAACCTAACTAGAACAGAGGGCTTTGGCCCCAAAATGTGGCCTGGTGAAAATGGTTCATGGTTTTCCATTATGTGCACCCAAGGAGCAACAGCTTGTTTGGGGGCTTTCCATGAAAAGGGGTAATTGATACTGTAGGGTCACTGTGAAGCCATAATTTAAAGCCTGTTACATCTCTTGAGAGTGTTTTGTAGATAAGGGAGAGTATGATTGGTTACTAAGGCAGCCTTCAGTGGAAGCAGAGCCATTTGTTTGGAGTGTTGATCCACTTGGTTGTTACCCAGAGAAGCATCAGAGACCTCTGTTGCAATGGGGTTTCTTGGTGCCGGGCGGCCAGAGGCCCAGACCCACAGACCTGCCACGCCAGACCCCTTATTCGCCCGCCGCTGCTCAGGCCCACAGAAATGACTTAAACACTTATATTAACTTTATGCTGTTTGGCCTATGGCTCAGGCACATTGCTAGCTAGCTCTTACATCTTAAATCAACCCATTTCCATTAATCTGTCTGCCACATGGCCTGTGGCTCACCTGTGTTCCTTACATGTTGCTCCTTGGGCGGCTTGCTCAATCTACCTGACTCCACCCTGCTTCTCCTACCTATGCTCTGATTTCTCCTCCTCCTTCTTCTATGGTGCCCAAAACATCTCCTTTATTTAAAGATTGATATTCACAGCGTACAGAAAGGCATTCCCACATCAGACCTCTGGTGGGTCTTGCAGCGAATGACCACCTGATCTGGAAGCAGTGAAGAGGCCCCTTTCTCTATAGAATAGTGTCACATGAAAAGCACAGATAAAATCTGGATGAATAGTAAGTTTCATTCCCAACCTGTGACCTCTGCAGTACTGATGTCACTAGCACCTGCATCCTGCCACATAAACCCGTTTCCAACTGTGAACCAGATGACCTTGCAGTAGGTAAGTGAAGACTCTCTTACATCTAGCCCAGCGCTGCAGGTCAGGCAAACTATTTCACAGGGATCTTGTAGAGGCCTCAGAGGCAGGTTCGACAGTAAGGCCATGGTATTTAACCTCTGGCAGGTCTTACCATATGCTCTGGTACTTGTTCTACCAGCAGTGAGTCAGTGGAAGGCTCTGGAATGAAGAGTATCAGAGATCTGATGAAGCATGTGAGCCGCCATACTTAGCCCTACGATTGATTTAGATTTCTCTGCCTTTCAAGGAAGTCTAGGGGCCATGTTATTTTAGGGGCTTACTCTACTCACTCTCCTTCTGGTTTCCTTAAGGCTTCATTAAGAGATTTAGTTGGAATGCCAAACTGGGGAATCCAATTTCTTCAAAATCCCAGCATGACAAGAGAGTCCATTGTCATTGCTTTCTGGCTGGGGTCCCCATACACAAAATGAAATTCTTACGGTTCCTGGAAATGCTCCTTGTGACTGGAATTAATATAAATCCTACTGACTGGATCTTTTGATATGAGATTGGGGCTTTTGAAGGAGAAACCTTCCATCTACATGAGTGAAGAATGCTTTAGAAAAGAGAACTGTACTTTGATCTGTAGTGGGTTTGTCGGGTTGCAGGTTAACAAGTCATCCATCCACATGATGAAGGGTCTTCCCAGGGGGAAATTACAGAAGCACAGGTTTTTGTCTAGGGCCTGTCCGAAAAGGTAGGGATTTTCTTGAAAGCCTTGGGGAAGATAGTTTATTATCACTTTTTGAGTGAGCAGACTGGGCATGGTTGGCCATTAGGATAGCCTAATAGCCCCATGGCCTTGGCAACTCCCAGATTAATTGTTGTTTTAAGGTTATTATTGCTGTAATGAAACCCCACAATTAAAATCAACTTGGGGAGCAAAGGGTTTATTTCACTCACAATCCTACATGGTTCATCATCAAAAGCATAAGGGCAGGAACTCAAGCAGGACAGGAACCTGGAAGCAGGAGCTGATGCCAGGGCCATGGAGGGGAGCTGCTTACTGGCTTGTCACTCATGGCTTGCTCAGCCTGTTTTCTTATAGAAGCCAGGACCATCAGCCCAGGGATGGCACCACCCACAAGGCCTTCCACTCAGTCACTAATTAAGAAATGCCCTACAGGCTTGCCTATAGCCTGATCTTATGGAGGCCGTTTCTCAATTGAGGTTCCTCATTTCAAATGACTAGCTTGTGGTCAAATTGACATGGGCACAACTGTTTTGACCATGGTGATAGCAATGAGACCTTTTACTGAAGTCTGGGATGCTGACTGAACTGGATGCTGACTAGATGAGAAAACCATGATTTTCTGAGATGGGCAAATTGCTACAGCCACTTATTTTACCTGCTCCCTTCTTTGTTTCTTCTGCAGCTTGACAGTTTTGGCCCTTGGGTCCCTTCCTAGTTATTAAAGATTTTATAGGCTGTGTTTAATAAAGCAGAAGTGAAATCTTACCCTGGAAATGTCCCAGAGAGTATCAGACCTCTCTGTGTGTCCTGGATGAGTCCTGGTCTCATTGAAGTGAGCATGAGCAGTGCTTTCTTTGAGGACATACCCAAGAGAAGCAGAGCCTCATAGCCTGTGATACTTTCACTCTGGAGCTAAACTGGTCCAGCTGGTCAGGCCAGACCAGCCTTGAGGGGTACTAAAACTGAAACTAGCCACAGATTAGCTGTGAGGGACAGATCACCCTCCGGTCATAGAGAAAGTGAAAACATGGGCATCTTCAGGGAATCTGCCTCTAAGAAAATGGCAGGTGTGAACATGATAGCCAGACATGAACACCATAGCTACATGTTCTGTTTCCTCCTACACTGAAGCACAGAGGGAAAGACAGGGAGGGGAGGCAGGGCTGAGGGAGTCCTCACAGATTATGTGACCTGCCCTGGACAAGCTGCCCTGGCAACACTCCCACTTGTTGAGAGTGAGGGTGCTCCTAGAAGGACGAGAAATAGACCCTTTCCTCTGCAGACTATGTTTGCATTTTTCTGTTGTCTTTTGGTCCCATTAAAGTGCTCAGCCTAGGCCAGGGCCCTTCAGATGTAATTGGAAATAGGACTTTTTACAATAGACTGAAAGGCATTTCTTAGCTTTTACTTGAGGGGCAAAGTGGTCTGGAATTTCAGCTCAGAAGCCTTCAGATCCCACTGGAGAGCAGTCCCAACCAGACATCTTTAGTTGCTCTTGAGCCAGTTGGCTACCTGCTATAGCACCAGAATGGAGAGACCAAGAACTTTAAGAATTCCAGCCAGGCCACTAAAATGTCATCCCAGAAACAAGGAGCTATGTATGAAGTGATGTTTACCAGATCAGAATTGATAGAGTGATTCAAAAAAAAAAAAAAAAGAATATACACACTTGGGAGGTAGCTTGAGGAGAATGTCTTCCTGTATGCTGTGAATAGCAATCTTTAAATAAAGGAACTGTTTTGGGCCATGACAGGCACCATAGAAGAAGTAGGAGGGGAATTCAGAGCATAGGTAGGAGAAGCAGGGCAGAGTCCAAGACAGACTGAGCCTGAAGCCCAAGAAGAAGCATGTGAGGAACACAGGTGAAGATCCTCTTGTCTCTGCCTCAGAAGTGTTGTGGTTAAAGATAGACATCTCCATGCCCAGTTCTTAAAAGTTTTATGTCCTTTGCCTTTCCTGATGTGACCATTTGGGGTAAGGCTGTCTTGTTGCTGTAAGTGTATTGCACCTCTGAGGGGAAAAATGTCTCTAATGCAAATGTTGCAGCTCTGAGGGAAAAGGTTTCCTGGCAGCAGGGAGCCAAGAAATACCATAAAGTCTCACTGCACAACAAACCTCACACAAGAGATATATTAGGAAAGACAAGAGAGGGTGGCTGACTCTGCTCAGGTGAGAACTGAGTGGGAGGCAGTTTATACAGGGTCTCTGGGGTCAGAGTTTTCCAGGGGAAATTTCCAGGGAGAGGATTGATGGGATTTCATGTCATGAGCTTGGGGCGAGCTCAGGAACTGGTGAGTCTTCAAAACTGGGAAGTGAGCTCACACTCTTGAGCCTCCAGTAAGACAATACCGGTCACTGGATCAGGCTCCAAGCAGTCAAAATCGGATTGAAATAAAAGTGAAAATTCTGTTTTTTATTTTTGGTCTTTTTGTCTCTTCAGATGCTTTTCTGGTGCATGAACTTTTCATGAGCTCTTCTGAGCTTTGGTTTTCTCCCCCTCTTCCTCTTCCTCCTCCTCCTCTTCTTCTTTTTAATTTTTTTGAAACAGGGTTTCTCTGTGAAATAGTCCTGGGTCCTAGAACTCAACTCTGAAGACCAGGCTGGCCTCAGACTCACAGAGATCCACCTGCCTCTGCCTCCCAAGTGCTGAGTGCTGGGATTAAAGCCACGTGCTGCCACCTCTGAAGCTGATGCTGCCGGCTGCCGTTGCCACCACCATCACCAAGGAGCTGAGCTTTCGTTTTCAAAAGTCAAAGTTTAGCTTCTTTCAATTCATAGCCCATGAAATTATGTGCAACTTAAAATCCGTCCTTTAGGCTGGAGAGATGGCTCAAAGGTGATCTTCTAGAGGTCCTGAGCTCCATTCCCTGCAACCACATGGTGGCTCACAACCATCTATAATGAGATTTGAAGCCCTCTTCTGGCCTGAAGGCAAACATGCACACAGAACACTGTATACACAGTAAAGAAATCTTAAAAAACAAACCAACCTGTTCTTTGCTAACATGTATTCCTTTAGAGAGTAATACAATCAATCCATTGACTAATTAAATGGAATGAAAAGTAGGAGGTTAAAAATGCCAGGCTAGAGGCTGGGCGGTGTGATACATGCCTTTAATCCCCAAAGTGCAGGTGGATCTCAGTGAGTTAGAGGACTACATAGTGAGTTCTAGGGCTACCAGGGACACACAGAAGAAAAGAAAAGAAAAGAAAAGAAAAACCCATCTCAACGGAAAAAAAGGGACAAGGGGGAAATAAAATTATGGAGGACTATGAATTTCAACTATATTCTAATTCTCGTTCTGACACCAGAGTTGGGATCAGCCAAATAGAGCCTATGACGCTGGATGCCTTACGTATTGGGTCTCAACTTCCACTGTCTCTCTGTAACATGTAGGGCTGGAGAACTACTGAGAAATTATATGTAAGAATTTAACTATCCATCCAGTAGGCAGCTGTTAGTCTTGTTGGCCCTGGGGAAAGGTTTGGAGGGAGCAGGGTTGGTGGAGCTTTCTCCACAGCACTTTGTACTGTTGGTGATTTTTATTATTATTATTATTCTATTTCATATCCTGGATGCAGCCTTCCTCCCCCTCCCAGACCCTCTCTTCCATCCCCTAACCCCTCCCCTTCCCACCTTCCCAATCCCCTCCCCCTTCTGTCTCCAGTGAAAGGGCAGGTCACCCATGAGTATTAACAAAACATGACATATCAAGTTGCAGTACACCTAACTATGTCCCTATGTATTAAGGCCGAGCAAAACGACCCAGTATGAGAAGTAGGGTTCCATAAGCCAGTAAGAGTCAGAGTCAGCCCCTGCTCCCACTGTTAGGAGTCCCACAAGAGGAACAAGTAAACAACTGTCACATGCTCCCTGGTTGTCTGTTGGGTGTCTGTGAGCCCCTGTGAGCCCCTGTGAGCCCGGATTAGTTGATTGTGTGAGCCTTCCCATGTCGTCCTTAGACTCTTTTGGCTCCTACATGCCTTCTCTTCTCCTCTGCCGGATTCCCAATCCCCACCTAATGCTTGCCTGTGGGTCTGCATCTGCCTCCATCTATTATTAGTGATTTGTTTTAAAGTTAGCAGTAGGCCACAGCTGGGAGGGCCAGTCCCTTGTCACCAGAAGATGACAAGAACAACACTCACATGACTGGGAAGATTTAAGTCTTCTTCCCTGTAGGATGAGCATCTTCTTTCCATTCCGCCGCTCTTAGCTTGCAGGCAGAGGGAGAAGTACAGAGGTCAAAGTACAGAGATCAAAGTTCAGAGGTCAAAGGTGGAACTCCGTTGCATTTGGAGGACATTTCCCTCTTTGTCCTTATGGCAAGGCTAACTCCTTTTCTATCCTGTTTCTCATCTGCTGCCCTGAGCTGTCCACTCCAATTTCTAAGACCCTTGAATTAATAAGGCTTGCAAACATTTTTTTTTTTTTTTTTTTTTTGCTGTGAAAAAAAAAAGTCTTTTGGATAAAACAACTTCAGTCTTAAAAAATTACTGGCATCTACTAGCTGCATCACTCATATATATTGATGGGTTTCCATATGATATTTCCACACTACATTTGTGTACTAAGCAAATGTAACCTCCATTTTTACCTTCTCTACCTCAGGCCTTCCGAGCTTCTACTTTACCTTCAGGTGTTCTCTTAACTTGTGACAGGGCAAGAAAGTTCAGAAATTCTTCCATCTTATATTCTTGCTGAAGAAGCCATTTTTAGGTTTAAATAGAATTTGATCTACTTGGTGAGCAATCCCATTGAAAATTACCCAACTCTAGGAACCCAAGATCAAGATGTTCCAGCTAATTTATCTTAGCTTCTGTTAAATTGATTGCTTGCATACCCCCTCCACCTGCAGCCATAAAGTGACATACTAGAATGTGGGTTTTGCCTTTAAAAATAAAAAACCTTTTCCCATGCATATGTATTATCTACATATAGTTACATTTGTCAGTGAAAGAAACATCAAGGTAGGCATAAATAGAATATGAACAGAAATATATAAATCATACACATATAATTAAATAGATGAACTGAGGAGACAGCTGGGTAAGTGTAAGGTAAGTCAAGAAGCACTCATTTCTAAGGCCCTAAAATCCCATCTCTAGCTCATCCCTCCTTTGCTCCAGGGGGAGGCTGACTGTTTTGGAAATTATTTTTTTGTTTTTCTTGGTCTCTTCCTATGTTGTAAATGTGGCAGGAGAGACCTTGGCCAGTTTGAGCCCAGGGTGTCTCACAGCTGGTGACAAGGGAGACAAGCCATGCAGACATGGCGGGCAGTGGTCAGTGTGGATGGGAGCTACGTGGAAAGAGATGCATCTTACAGGTGATGCTCACTGAAAGCTTTGTTACTGAGGGGAGGGAGCGGGAGGGAAAGGAAATCGGGCAGGGGTTGAGAGAAGGAGAAGAAAGGAGAAAGAAAGGAAAGACTGGAGAGGTGGCAGCTGCCTCTGCCAAGGGGGATGGGATTGTTTTCCTCTTCAAGTGGGCTTTAGCTTTATGTAGGATGACATCAGGACACTGGAGGGTCAGGGTATTACTTGCCAGGACTTCAGGAAGTAGGTCCGAATGCTAACATATTACCTTTGCAAATGCTTTAACGTGTGAAGACCGAACATGCTTTTGGGTTTGGGTCAAGATTATCTCTAACTCTGTCTTAAAATGCCCAGGATTTGCCAGGGATCTGTCTTTATTTTGTTCCTACAACTTGGTGTGTACTGCAGATCCACACTGGTCTGAGTTAAGGTGCAAATAAATCTAAGGCAAAACCAAACAAAAATGAAACAAAATTCTTCCCCTCAACACATGCTCCTACACTTGGGTTCTGAATACCTCAGTGTAGTCTCAGCCAGCTAGAATAAAGACCTTCAGTTGTGTATAAATTATGTCTGTGTGCTCATCTCTGTTGGGCTTCCCGTAATAAAGTTACACATAGAAGACAGAATATTTGGTTCTTGTCTTCTAGTATCTGACTTTTTTTCTGTTGACACAATGACCTTCTGTTACCACCTAAGGGTCTCCATTGGGTTTGCTTTCTCTGCTGGTTAAAGAATTAAAAGGCAGGAAGAAACTGAAGCAGTGCAGGTAGCAGGAGAGGAATGGGAACCCGGAAAACAGGAGCAGACAGAGGCTTTTGTCAGGAGCGAGGAAATGCACCTACAGCAGGCACACAAAGAAGGACCATCCTCCAAGCAGAGGAAGGCTCAGGAGGCTGAAAATCCAGTCTCCTCTCCAGGGCTGTGGATTTAAAAGTCTCTGAAGGCTCTTCCTCCCAGATTTAGGGTTAGTCAGTTTGAAGAAAGACAGGATGGCTGATTGGGCCACACCTGTGGTGTAATCATGTCCAGATTCAACCTTGAACCTGCTGGCAGTGAAATAAGCCCACAAGGCTTTTATTTTAATCTGCCAGGCCTTTTCCCCCTCAGGCCAGGAGAATAAGGAAAAAGACAGCCATCTTGGAATTCCACTATCTCTGTTATCAGCCATGGCCCCTCTCCCTATCTGCCTAGCAGAGATTTTGTCTGTCTCCAAGTTGATCCAATTCTCTAGTTTGTTTTTCAAGACAGGGTTTCTCTGTGTAGCCCTGGCTGTTCAGAGACCAGGCAGGTCTTGAACTCAGAGATCTACCTTCCTCTGCCTCCTGAGTGCTTGGATTAATGATGTGTATCATTCACGCCCAGCTTCGATTTCCTATTTTAAGGCTGATAGCCTAATCATAAAACAAAGTTAACTGATGGGGGCGGAGCATTCATTTTTTACCTTCCTAAATGTTTTTAATGGGGTATCTGGGTAAGCAAGAGTCTATAGTTCGAGGTTTACTCATATGTTTTAAAATGTCTTACACTCACATGGTTAATTGCACTGTGCTTTTGTTTTGTTTTTGTTGAAACAGAGATTCTCTGTGTAGCCCTGGCTGTCCTGGAACTATCTCTGCAGACCACAGAACTAGAGAGGCAGAGGCAGGCAGATTTCTGAGTTCAAGTCCAGCCTGGTCTATAGAGTAAATTTCAGGACAGCTAGGGCTACACATAGAAACCCTGTCTCAAAAACAAACAGATGTTATCAACCTATCAACCTACACCCACTTGTTGCTTCTAGCATTTATAGGGCATTTGTTTTAAGGTTGGTTTCAACTTTGTGGCTACTTTCAGCAAATGGTAACCACAACAACAACAACAACAACACACACACACACACACACACACACACACACACACACACACACTATTCTGGGTCAGGGCACGGAGCAGTATGTAACGTAAGAGTAAAGTTTAAGTTTCCCTCAGGTTGTAAAGCTGGTAATGATGACTATCCAAGTCATGATAAAGAAGGTTCACTCCTAAAGACAGGTTAAGCCCAAACAGGGTGAGCACACAGTATGACATCAGGTTGAATACGTAGTCTTATATACTCACAGGGAATATTATTAACTCAACTGCTAAGTCTGGAAAAGCTGCTCTTTGATGACAAGAAGTTTTTCTTCAGAAAAGTGTTACCACCACATTATTATTATGTGGCCGAAGATTACCTGTGGACTTCTGATCCTCCTGCCTCCAACATTTGAAATGCTGACATTATAGATATGTGCCACTGACAGTGCCCATATCCGTGGTACTGGGGGTTGAAATCATGGCTTCATGCATGCCAGTTAAGAACTGCCCACTGAGTTACATATCCAGTACTTCTTCCACACATCTTAAAACTCAGTAATTCTGGGAATGGGAGCAGACCCCAGTAATCTAGCTAGCAGGGGATTTTATGGCCCAGTGCATGCTTTTGTAATGGTTGCTTTAATTACTAATCTGATGCAATTTAGAATCATTTGGGAACTGAGTCTCAGTGAGAGATTGTCTAGATTAGGCTGGCCTGTGGGCATGTCTAAGAGGAGGGATTCTTGCCGGGGAGTAGGAAGACTCACTCACTGTGGATGGCACTGTTTTTTGGGGAAGGAATCTGGATTATATGGGAGTAGAGAAAAACAGCTGAGCACTTGTGTGCAGGCAGCAACCCACTGTTTTCTGCTCTCGACTGCATGGAATGTGTCTAGTTGTTTCAAGTTTTTGCCATCTTGATCTCCCACAGTGATGGATTGTAACCTGGAATTATGAGCCAAACAACCTTTTTCTGTCCTAAGATGCTTTTGTCAGGGCGTTTTATCACAGTACCTGGAAATACAATTAAGATGAGGTATGTGTCGGCTCCACCTAGAGACTCTAATAAAAATGCCCTAATTTCCCTTGGGTGGGGCCTGCATTATTTGTCTTGCTTTGTTTTTTCACTTAAAACATTTTCATTAGCATATCATATATCAGCTACACATAATCATAGGTCTCATTATATGCATTCCATACTTGTTTTTAATACATTTGATAATTTCATTTTCTGCATGTGGGTGTTTTGTCAGCATGTATGTCTGTGTATTACTTGCATGCCAGGTGCCTGTGGAGGTCGGAAGAGGGAGTTACAGATTGTATGAGCTGGCATGTGTGTGCTTGGAATCACATGTGAATGCTCTGGAAGAGCAGTGAGTCTTCATAACTGCCGAGCCACCACTCTAGCGATGCATCTAGGTCATATCCAACCATTTTTCCTTAGGCTCCCCTCCCAATCTTACAGACCCCTCCCTCTTCCCAAATAATCTATCACTTTCATGTCTTTGATGACTGAGTGGGTTTCAGTAGGCTTGCTTTCAGGAGTATCGACTACTCCATTGAAAAAACGTGGCTTTCCACCATCAACCATTAACTGTCAATTAATCCTTAGTGAGGGATGGGGCCTCATGAGACTCTTACCCTCTCCACAACAGGATGCTGATGGGTCCCATTTATATTGGGATCTTTCCCCATTTTTCCCTTTCTTTTTAAAGACAGGGTCTCACTGAGTTTTAGAATAGTCTGGAAGTCTTCAACCTCCTGCCGTAGCTTCTAGTGTGCTAGGATCGCAGGCATACGTCACTAGGTGTGGGCTAGGGTGGGTATATTTTTTTAAATTAGTATACCTGACAGGTTTCCTTATAGCATCTTTATATGCAGTTTTGGCTGAACCTCCTCCTCTCCCTTAACTCCCTTCCATTCTCACCCCGTCCTACTAATTGCCACACCCCTACTCCAAACATATTATTATTTTTTTCTCTCATGGGCTCCTCTGTAGTTTCCTGGCCTTTAACCCTTACTCACACATGAATACATATAAAAATTTAAACATGCTATTTTTAGATGAGAAAGAGCATGTAATATGTCTTTCTGGGTCCTGGGTTATCTCACTTAATATTATTTTCCAATTCAAAAGTGATGGTATTTTCTTTTAACTGTATGGGTGTGTTGCTGTATGTTTGTGCAAGTGAGTGCCAGCACCTGGGGGGGCAGAAGCGGGTTTTAGATCCTATAGGCAGTGCTGTACTTGCTGACATGGGTTCTGCGAATTGAGTTTAGGTCCTCTGCAATAGCACTACCAGCTCTTAACCACCAAGCCATCCCTCCAGCTCTCTTTCACAAAATGCTGATATCTTCACAGTGTAGTCAGCTTTAGTGAGTGACTACCAGGGCACTATCTATTCTATTTTGTTTAAGCTATGTATCCTAAAGGCTCAAAGCATACATTCACTATCATGAATTAGCCCATTTTACAGGTGAAGCTACTGGGGCTCAGGGAAGGTCAGAAGGCAGAAATAGAGACGCTGCAGTTCCCTAGGAAGTGTTCTGGTGGCCCCTTGGCAGGTACACTTTGAGGCTGGGGTGGAAGTTCTTCAGGTCAAAGTTTGACGTCTGCTTGCCAAACCAGGCCCGCCCGGCAGCGCCAGGGTTAACTCGAGGCCCCGCCCCCGGGATTGTCCGGCGTCTTAGACCCGGAGCGTGCCTAGGCAGCTGCGTCTGTGCGCCTGCGCGGTGCCGAGGGGACGGGTCGGACTCAGAAATGGCGGCTTCCATGTTCTTCGGCAGGCAGTTGGCCGCGGCCGCGCTGAGGAGCCACCGGCCACAGACTACGCTGCGGGCCGCCGCCCAGGTAAATCCGCCCGGTCCGCTTTAGCCTCTGGGGTCGGCGGGCGGTGCGCAGGTTCGCGGTCCGGCCGCGGGGCTCCGTTGGGGAGGCTGCGAGCCAAGAGTGCGAGCGGGCGCTCGGGTGGCCCTGCTTCGCTCCAGCCCGCGTCCTCTGGAGGCCCGGCCCGGCCCGGCTCCCTGGCTGCCCGCCCCGTCCCCGGGAGTCGTGGCTGGACGCACCGAGAGGAGCCTGGGGCCGTGGGACCGTCCTGGCCAAGGGCCGACGCTTCCGAGCCCCCTCTGAGTAAGGGGAATGCCCTTCAAGTGTACTTTACGTCTGGGCAGCCGTCGTCGGTGGGAGGACTTAGAGCCACCAGCAGCAGAGTTGGCCTATCTACCCTCCCCAAGAGTCCCAGTGAGCCCTGCTAACGAGTTTAAGTTTTCTGGATGCTTAGCCGGGAGAGTAAGGAAGAAATCTTACAGAGGACTTCATTTCTGGACAGACTCTAGTAGTAGTACAGACTTGTTTCTGTGGCTTTGTTAAGAACAAATGTATAGTGTAGCAGATGTTGATCTAAGGTCATTAGGCTTGTCGGCAGTACTGGGGTTGTCATTAAGACCAAATGTCATTGATGACGATCTTGTGGCTAAGAGAAGTACTTTGGCCCGAGACACATAGCAGATGAAGGCTGAGAGGTTCAGTTCCACAACTGTCCCACATTTCTGAAGCTGCATGCTTGTGGCTGCTCTGCAACATCAAGAGCATTAAAACTGGGCGCTGGGAATGCTGTTCGTTTGGTAGAGTGTCTGCCTAGCATGTAGGACGCCCCAGCATCACTGTAATCCTAGCACTCAAGGTGGAGGCAAGAGGATCAGACATTCTAGGCCATAATCATCTTCATAGAGAGTTCAAGGCCAGCCTAGGCTACGGGAGACCCTGTCTCAAAACAACAAAATCAAACCAGTTAAAAAAGCCCCCTAAAAATTGGTCCTCGGAGTTGTATACCTTAAAACTTGAAGAGCAAGATCAGCTTTCTAAGATAGTTCCAGAGCGTTGGGTTATGTTCTGAAGTAACTCTTGAGGCACGCCGTAGTTGAATAGATTTAGTCTTTCTACACCCCACTCTCTTAAATAATGCTGCCTAGTTTTTAGACAGTAAGGATTTAGTGAACAGACAGGATTTTATTCTAATAGTTTTCATCTGTTTGGAAAATCCATCCCAAATGCTCTGGAAGCCCCAATGGGATGTGTAATATGTTGTCTTTGTTACAGCCCTTTTCTTGTCACTCAGCATTAAAAGTGTATCTTTGGAGTTTGTCCATGTGGACACAGTGTCTTAGGAGGAAACTTGTTCAAGGTCACATATTAAATTTGGCAATTCAGTTCTTTAAAAAAAAAAAAAGAACTGGGTTTGTCCTTGAATTGGTTACCTTTTCTTTTTTCTAAAGTTTCCTTTTTTTTTTTAAGCCGATACATAATGTTTTAATTCATATTTACTTACAATGACCAAATCAGGGTTATTAGGATTCTCAAATCTCAAATATTTGTCATTTTTTTGTGTTGAGAACATAATATCCACCTTTCCAGTTATTTTAAAATAGAAACATTATTGTTACAATAGATACTGTAGTAGAACACCTGACTCCTCCTCCTAACCTGTAACTTCTGGTGCTGTCCCGTCCTTGGGATTATGCAGAAATTGTGTTTCCAACAGAATTTAAAACTAAGGAAATCTGAAGTTAAAGCAGTGGGTGCTGCAAGGAAACAATTTGTCTAAATACCTCAGACAGTACCCTGGGAGACAGAGGCAGATGGATGTCTTAGTTCAAGGCCAGCTGGTCTATAGATAGGCAGGGCTACACAGAGAAACTCAAAAACCAAAAACTAAAAAATCCAAAGTAAACTCAAACTAATAAAAGTGTTCTGATAGTAGTACAGTGGATACTTGTAATGCTTTCACCTAATTTAACATCCCCATCCCCTATATATTCTCTGTATAGCCCTGGTTGCCCTGGAACTCTGCTCTGTAGTTCAGGCTGGTCTCAAATCATAGAGATTTGTTTGCCTCTGCATCCCCCCACCCCCACTGCCGCTGCCCCCACCACCTCCTGCTCCATATACTTTATCTTTAAAAAATTATATGCATATCTCTAAGAACCAAAGACTACCTAACAAAAACCCTAGTGCTAGACATCAGATGTTCTCTTTTGAGTTGTTGGCTGAGAAACTCCCCAAATGTACAACCCATATGTTTTATTTTTTAAAAAATTATATGCATGTCTTTAAGAGCCAAAGACTACCTAACAAAAACTCCAATACTAGATATGAGAAGTCCTCTTTTGAGTTGTTGGCCAAGAAACTCCCAAGACATACAGCCTATTGCTGGTTATCCCCCAGAAGTGGTAAGTAAGTCTCTGTTCCTGAAGGTACCATGTACTTCAGAAACAGGGCCCAGAGACCCCTGATCTAGAATGAATCCCTGAAGACTGGCTTTCATGGTATTAATAGGTACCAAGAAATCTTCCCAAAAGAGGGAGGCATCCAACAATCTTACCTTGCTGTGATGTCTATGACATCAACAACTAGCATGATACTCTAAGGGTGCAGTAGTGGTACACATATCCTGATGGCAATGAACAGCTTTCTAATTAGCCTTAAGACCTACTCAATAGATGGAGCCATGCTTTATACTGGAAACCTAGCTACTATTCAGTGCTATTGAAGGAGAGTCTACCACTAATTTATTAAATTAGCATAATCCCTAACGACAGTCTATAAACATTTGTCCTTATACTCACAGATAAGGGTAGTCCTCATCCTTCATCAAGGAACCTTCTCTTTGCAACAGATGGAGACTACTACAGAAAACCACAGCCAATCAAAACTCAGTTGTAGAGCCCAGTGTCAATGGATACATGTACAGAACATTCTCATAGCTAAGGCTCAGAGAACACTGGAAGAGGGGCCATAAAGAATGTAAGAGCCAGAGAATTGGGATCAAGGTGCTGTGTGTGTCTTAGTAATATCAGAAGCTGTACCCATAAGGTCTCACCAACATGACTGCTCTAATGGGAGCTGAACAAGGACACCAGTGGACATGCCAGACTGAATGAATGAAAGCCCACGAGGCTCCACATTATGCCAGGAACTATAGGCAGCTAAGAAAAGCTGGAAATGGGAGAAGTGGTCTTCTCCAGGGAAGAGCATATCAGTTAGTTACTCAGTGCCAAATAATCATCTCTGAAAACATACTTACAGATAGCATTACAGAACTCAAACATATAGGAACATATATGTATTTAGGAAGATGTATTTGTGGGTACTTAATGCATGCAGTAACAACTAGTAAAAGAGAGGCCATGAATTTGGAGAGTGGAGAGGGCTGTATTGGAGGGTTTGGAGGGAGAAAAGGCAAGGCCAGGGATAAATACTGTAATTAAGTTATAATCTCAGAAATTATATATGTAAAATTAGACCTTCTTGTTGTTGAACCACCTGAGTAAGTTACAGGTGTCATGGCACTTCACGATCACTCCTGGATACTTATACATCTATCTTTAAGAATAAACCATTTATCCTGGTGGGATGGCCCACATCTTTAATTCCAGAGTCAGGCCAGATTTCTGTGAGTTCAAGGCCAGCCTAGACTACAGAGCAAGCTCTAGGACATCCAAGGCTACAAAGAGAAACCTTGTCTTGAAAAACAAAACAAACAAAAAACCCAAAACAAACAAAAGAAAATATTTTGGTACCCTTAATATGTGTAGTACCTGCTACCTGGGGTCTAAGATGTCAGGATCACTTGATTCCTAGAGTTCTAGACCAACTGGGGCCGTCTCAAAACAAACAAATAAACCAAACCAAACCACCCCCCCCCCCCCAGTCCTCAAGGTATAGAACCTTTCTCCAAATAACCATGATGCATTCATATGTGTAGGACCTCTATCGTTGATTTAAAGTATATATCTAATGTGTAGTCCTTACAGTATCCTTTAGATTTTATGTTTTAGGAATTGGAAACCTTTTCTATAGTATTTCTTTTTGATGCATGTAGCTAAGGAGGTGCCATATAGTGGCATAGATTGCTGGTTGACTATTTTGTTTCTAACTATGTATGTATGTATGTATGTATGTATGTATGTATGTATGTATGTATGTGACTGCATGGGCATGTGCACGTGTTTGGGTGTCCATAGAGTCTGGAGTTGAGCATCTGATCCCCCAAAGCTGGAGTTACATGCAATGATGAGCTGTTCATTGTGTGTTCTGGGAACAGAACCTGGTTCCTCTGTTAGAACTAGTATGTGCTCCTAACACTCTAGCCTCAGCATTATAGTTTTTAGCATTAGCGACACACTGTCTCTCCTATAGAAATATTTTTTAAAAAGTGTGATAAATTTTACTAGGTTTATGTAGATTCTTCTTTTGCCGTTATTTTTGAGGGTTAGTTTATATGCAATAAAATCTATGGTTGATTTAATGGCTAGATTGATTTTTATGTTTGTACACAACTTTTTTGGTGTGTGTGTGTGTATGTCACAGCTAGATGACAACTTTCACTTTTGCAAGAGATCTGAGGATTAAACTTAGGCCACCAGGCTTGTACTGCAAACACCATTATCCCCTGCGGCCTTTTTGGTCATAATGCTGATTAAAATGAAAATAGGGATGTTTTTGTTTTCTCTCTGAATGAGTTTTCTTTCTCATTCTTATTGCCGTCTGGTATGCCTGTTTACTGCCTGTCCTTGTGTACAAACACACTAGAATTAAGCCTTAGAGGATAATTTACTATTCTATTTCTGGTTCCCACGAGCTCTAAATGTTTAAGTGAATGAATGAACATACAACATGGATGGAGAAGGTAAGGAGTTTGTAGTTGTCGTGTTTCCTTGCAAGGAGTATGGGTCCAAGTCATTCAGCCATCACATCTCTAATGCCAGGTGATAGAGAAAACAATTGGGAAATAGTTTCAGGTTGTGGAGAAGATGAGATTGGCCTTAGATCTTCTGAATTTATCATTTAGTTAGCCATTTCCTGTAGGCTAGTGGAGATGAGAATGGATGGGTGATGAGAAACAGTAAGTTACAATGGTAGTAACATTTGATATTTAACTGGTAGACCAGCTTTTAGTTTTATATTATAACCCATGTACTGAATGTGTTTGGATGATTTAATGTAGCAGTTTTGTAGTTATGAAGAACTGAGCACTCAATAACCAAATATGAAGAGGTGATTTGTTTGTTCTATTTTTTTGTAAAACAACTGCTCCACCACTGTCATACTTAAGTATTTCTCCGTTTTTTAGGTTTTGGGAAATTCTGGATTGTTTAACAAGCATGGACTCCAAATACAGCAGCAGCAACAAAGGAATCTCTCACTGCATGAATACTTGAGTATGGAATTATTGCAGGAAGCCGGTGTCTCTATTCCCAAAGGCTTTGTGGCAAAGTCATCAGATGAAGCTTATGCAATTGCCAAAAAATTAGGTACTTAAAAAACAAACTAAAAAATCTTAGTCACTTTGACACAGAAACTTGGATAAGATAAAAGCTTTACTTGTGGTTTGATGACTTTTGACATTTAATTATTTTGGGAAGTAAGTTCTCATGTTGCCAAGGATATCTTTGACCCAAGATTCTCCTGTCTTCCTAAAAAATGCTGGGATTAGGTGTATGCTACCACATTTACTTTGCTTTTTATTTTATTATTTTTGAGAAGGTAGGATTTTACAATTGTTGAAAATTTACAGTTATTATAAAATGATTTTGAGTTGTAGTGTTAGTGACTTAGGAACCTTTTACATTGGTGCTAAGATTCAGAAATGCGCTCTTTAGCTAGAAGAGACTTAGGGGAAAGCGATTCTCTTTAGACTTCATAGCCTGAAGATGGCAGCTGTGATGAGGGTTTTTTGATTGTTTAGTTTTCGTTTTAGAAGAATTCTGAAGGGGAATCTTAGCTGTTTATGTGTGAGGTTGTGGAGAGGGTGGCATGCACTGCCCTGCTTCCAGTGTGGGAAACAGACAAGTGACAATGAAGAGGCCAAACTAGACTAAGCACCCTACTGATTGATCCCAAAGGCTTAGAGTGGTGCCTGATCGTCACCTAACAGGTGACCAGTACATAGTGGTTTGTTAGATGAGCTCAGGAGTTGCCCAGACTTAATACTAGTATATTCTTTTATTGAGAGAATCCTTAATAACTTATTATTAGTTTGAATTTGTAGAAGTATCTTAAATAATTTTTGATTTTAGGAAGTAGCCCTAAACTTACATTTTATAAGATTTAGTATGAAAACATAATGAGATAGGGCAGTATCTGTACACTACAGGTAGGCAGTCATCTTGGATGTACTTCTGGTTACTGTGACTTAAATATGCTTTGGTGAACTTGATGTAATAATAGCTTTTTACACAAATTGGGGCATTTAAGAAGTGTTTAAACTTACACTTAGCTGTCAAAATGAGAATTTTTTTAAAAAAATGAGAATATTATTATACATACTATGTTTTGAATGAGATAGCTATTATTTTTTTGACTTGAGGGTGTCACTTTATAGTTTTTATTGTTATAATCACATTTTTTTTGAAGATTATTCAACTTCAAGAAAGTTTTGTGAAATACTAATTTCAGTGAAATGCTTGTTAATTGAGTGCAGTGGGCTTTAAATTTGTATGTGGTCAATGTTGACAGATGCTGATTTATTTATTATTGAAGTCTGTAAAACTGTACCTATTTTCCAGTTACTGTTTTTTCCATTTATTTAAATTTTTTTTTCTGAAAAAATAATTGAAAAACTTCTGTTTTAAAATAAGGTAATTATTTTGATCCTTTTATATTTCTGACAACTTCTGTGGATTAGGATTTAGACCTGTAAAGGGCAGGTGAGAACTGTGCCTTTTTAAAAAGATTTATTACTTTTATAATGTTATTTGTGTGTAGTGTGTACCTTTGTGAGTACATATGTATCACACGTATGCAGGTGTCCACAGAGCCAGAAGAGGGCGTGGGATCCCCTGGAACTGGAGTTACAGGTGGCTGGGAGCCTGCTCTGGTGTGGGCCCTCTGTAAGGGCAGTAACTGCTCTTAACCACCCACCCGACCATCTCTCTAGCCCTGGGAGCTCTGCCTTTGTAGACTGTGGAAGAGAGAAAGTTTATTCTGGTTACAAAATACTGAAAATGATGAAAGAACATTGCCAGTCTGTCACAGAGGACAGTCGATAAGCTCTGACAGGAAAGGCTCAGGTTCCCTCTTCCCTGTCGAATCCACCTCTTCTGTGGGTGTCTGTAAGAATGTTGTTGCATGAATTAATGGAGTTCATGGAGCTATTTTAATCATTTGACCTCATACTTAATTTTCTAATTCTTCTCACCTTCTATATATCTTTGGATGTAAATGTATATTTCTAAAATGCTAGAAAATCAAGAGTTGGCAGATAACCAGGGAGAACTAGAATGAAGAAAAGATTTTTGCTTTAGCTTGGACACTGTCTGTCTTCTGGTCTGTGAGGCTACCTGTAGGTTTCTGATTGAGGACATTATTGTTGGTGTTTAAGTTAATGTTTAAACTGCCTTTACCTATGAATGATGGAGTCTGTGGCATGTTAAAAAGGAATGGTCTTTTCTAAATAAGACACTACTGAGATTCTAGTATTTCAGTTCTGAGCTTTTCAAGAGCAATGGAAGATAATAATAGATTAGATTTATGAGAATTTCATTCATTTTAAATATGATCCTTTTTTTCAACATTCAGCAAGCTGTGTCTTGGGAACTCTTGCATCAGCTTATAAACATCAATGACTACAACTAAGGTTCGGCTGCCAGGAGCCCATTCTAGTGGGAAAGCCAAGCAACAAGTGATATGCACAAGAAAATTATGGATTATGTTAGAAGTTGATGAATCTCTGGTGGGAAAAGCAGATCAGCAGATTGCATATTAACTAGGCTTGTCAGCCTAAGTAAAAGCCTAAGACTGCAATGTGAGGCTTGGAGGAGCTTGACAGGACAGCTGATTGAAAAGTATTTCTGCTGGCGCATTAGAGTGAGTCCTGGTGGCAAGTTGACAGGGGTGTAGCTGGAATGCAGTGACGGCCCAGGAGCTAAAAGGTACTGTCTAGGCTCTAGGGCCTTGTAGATCTTTGTAAATAGTGGAGGTTTGAAGCAATTTTAAGTAAAGTATCATCTATCTACTCATTGACTACTGCTTTAAATATTCTCTGGGACTATGAGTCATCCAGGTGAGAAGGCTGGCCACAGCAGGTGCCCAGCTGGAGGAAGGAGGTAGCGGCCAAAATTCTGCATTAATGGTTATGAAATGGGAGTGTTCTCTTTCTTCCTAAATTCTACCTTTGTATATTCAATCTGTTCAAATACGTATTTATAGGGTAGTAGTGATCATTTCTCAGAGATGATTCTGTGTTGGAGACACAGCAAATAGCACTAGCATGAGGCCCTATATTATTTTTTTACCATAACATAGTAAATGATACTATACTGCCAGAGTAGGCGAAATGTTAAGAGAGGCAGAATGAAGAGGTTCAGAAATTCTGCATGTCTTTGTAGCGAGAGAATGAACAGTGAGTAAAATCTGGGTTATCTAGTTTGCTAGGTTTGGATGGAATGCTCCTGTGTAGGTGCACGTGAAGCCAGAGGATCAGTGTGGGGTATCTTCCTTTATTGCTCTCTACTTTAAAGAAATTGTTATTGGGGTATGTGTGTGTGAGACAACCTTTAGTTCTCTTGTCTGGGTCCTGGAGATTGAATTTAGGACCCCAGGATTGTGTGGCAAATGCTTTACCTGATGAACATCTTGTTAGCCTTCCACATTGTTTGTAAGGCAGGCTCACCTACTGAACGTGGAGCTCACAGTGTCAGTGAGGTTGGCTGGCTAGCAAGCTTCAGGGTTCTCTCTGTGTCTATAGATGTTCACCTGTGCCTGGCTTTGTCTGTGGGTGCTGGGATGTGAACTTTAGGTCCTCATGCTTTTACATCAAGCACTTTACCCACTAAGACATCTCCCCAGCCCCAAGTTTGCAAGTTCTGTACAGTAAATTAGAAGGGTTGGGTGTGTGGGAATATATTGTTTTTTTCTGTGGTTAAAGAAGTATTACACTATTTATAAACTAATGAATGGCTTATGAGCATAGCACCTGAGAGTTTTTTAATATATCCCCATCTTCCTAACTCTTTATAACACCACTGTTTAGTGATGTATGGTAATAGAATTTGCTGTTGTACAGTATACAGTCCAGGTACTGGAATTATCCCAAGTCCCACTTTAAGTAGTATTTGTGACTCAGCATTCACGACACAAGTTTACATCTGAACAAAGAAATGGAGAAAATTTTTTTTAGTTGCTGTGGTTGTTTTAAACTATTTAGGTTTGTTAATAGTATGGATGTTTTGTCTGCATATGTCTATTTATGTGAACTACATGTATTTCAAGTGCCTATGCAGGTCAGAAGAGTGCATTGGATCATTTGGAATGGTGTTACAAATGGTTGTGAGTCACCATGAGGGTGCTGGAAACAGCTTAGCTCTGCTGGAAGAGCAACAAGTGATCTTAACCACTGATCCATTTCTCCAGCCATGGAAAGTTTTAAGAAAATATTTTAGTCCCAGTGTTGTGCTTTTAATAACCTTCCAAAGCATTAGTCTGAAAATTGCTAAAATACTTTTAGTACACTATTTCAGAAATGATTTATTGTGAATGTCTTATATTTTAAAGTCATAGATCTTTTTTGTAAAAATTTATTTATTCTCTTAGATCCCCAGCTACAGTCCCCCCCCACAATCCAGTCCTTCTCTGTGCCTCCCCCCCCTCCTTTTTGGCACTCATGTTTGGTTCTATCCTAGGTTCTAGGCTATCCAGCCTCTGGTACCTGTCCCTCCAGACAGTGTCAGGCATGAGCTCCTTCTTGTGGCATGGGTCTCAAGCTGAACCCCAATCATTGGTTGGCTACTCCCAAAAGTTCTGTGCCACCTGTACCCCAGCACATCTTGTAGGCAGGATAAATTGTAGGTCAAAAGTTTTGTGTATGAGTTAGTATCCCCCTCCCTCCACTGGAAGCTTTCCATAGTTACAGAAGATGCCAGTTCAGGTCCATATCCCCCATCAGTAGGAGCCTTTCTAGGGTCACACTCATGGGTTCCAGGCAGCTTTCACTGCACTAGGTTTCTACTTCATCCCCAAATGTCCCAATTGGATGGAGTCGTATCCCCCTCCATCCTTCCCTCCTTCACTCTTACTTGATTCCTCCTGTTTCTCTCCCCACGTACTTCAAATCCATCCATGAAATCTCTATTTCCTCCCTCCCAGGGAGACCCATACATCCCACCTCAAGCCCTTTTTTACTTAATCTCTCTATGTCTGTGGATTGTAGCATGATTATCCTTTACAGCCAATACCCTCCTATAAGTGAGTACATATCATGTTTGTCTAGTTTTTTAAAGACACATCTTTTAGGTGGTCTTTTCAAATTTAGAAAATCTATGTACATAGAATGCCTCAGTCTAAGACACTGTGGAACAATGGGACTTTATTTAATAGCACTTAATAGTATGAGTTATAAAATAACTTTATTTTATATAAATACTGTTTTGCATATGACTCCCTGCTTCTGTGTAATAAAACATATTTTCTTCTAGGGTCAAAGGATGTTGTGATAAAGGCACAGGTTTTAGCTGGTGGCAGAGGAAAAGGAACATTTTCAAGTGGCCTCAAAGGAGGAGTGAAAATCGTTTTCTCGTAAGTCACAGTTTTTAAAAGGAAAATCATTATTTAAATTATCAGATTGTTGAAAACACTGAGATTTACCTGTGGTATAGGTTTTTCTTAATTGGAGAAGAGACGAATTTGAATTCTTTTTCTTATTGTAGTCCAGAAGAAGCAAAAGCCGTTTCCTCACAGATGATTGGGAAAAAATTGATTACCAAGCAAACAGGATCAAAGGGCAGAATATGCAATCAAGTTTTGGTTTGTGAGCGAAAATATCCCAGGAGAGAATACTACTTTGCAATAACAATGGAGAGGTCATTTCAAGTGAGTACTTGTAGACAAGACACATGAGGATTTATTTATGACATTTAATTTCAGAAGTTGAACATTATGTTTATGAGGAATAAGAAGTATTATCTATAACTGACAGAGAACTTAGGAAAAACAGAATGATAAAATTTGAATGTAATATAAGTTTTTAAAAGCTATAGGAAAAACCTCACTGTAGTACACTGGGTTTTCAAGTTTTTACATTAGGAATAGCTTAAATCTCTGGAGGTCATATTTGGGTTAAGGGACTGAGAAAGTTAGTTTCTTGCATAGCAAAATAGTCTTAGCAAGATGAAAGTCAAAACCAAACCATATTTCTCTTGTCACCTTGTTTTTTTCCACTTGTAGGCATTTTATGTTACTCCTTGTTATGCTTTTTGTTTCACCGGGTTATTTGATATGTGTTGAAATAGTGAGTGATACAGTTTTAAAGGAATATGGCATTTGAAGGAGCATTAGTACTACTTTGCTCTATGGAACCTACATTCGGGCATTGAACATAGGTATGGCTTCAGTTAAACCCTCTCACAGACAAGATGCATGGAGGAGATCCTACACTGTAACTGGCCTTTGAGCTCAGTAAGTTTGAAGTTGCTTGGTATGTTAACTAGTAATTTTTGTTTAATACGAGTATCTTAAATTTTTGATTTTTATAAGAGGTATTTCCTGAGGTGTAACACTAGGTGGTAGTAAAAACCCACTCAATGTGATTTTTAAAACTTTTTTTTTGCATTCTTTCATTCTTCAGCGAGAGCTGTAGAGATTTCTTTGTGTGGTATACTGTAATTTTGTAAGTTATTTCAGAAATTCCATGACACTATTATCACATACACTTGCAGATGCTGTGTTTTATGCATTTGTGTTCTTTACACATTCTTCTCTTTCTTGGTATACATCGGTACCTATTGTGTTAGTAAATGTCTGGACAAACTAGGAGAGGCTTTAGTTTCTTTTAATTATATTTATTTCAATTATAAATATATAATTAAATTAAGTAATTATAATTATTTCTTTAGTCATATTTCTTTAATTATATTTACTATTAACTAGTGAGTGTATGTTGACATGTATGTGTGTGCAAGTATGCATGGGTACATGGACACATGTGCTGTGGGTCTGTATGGAGATCAGCAAGCTCTCAGGACCACTTGTCTCCACCTGCAGTGGGTTATGAGGTGCCTGTTGTGCCCAAAGCTCGTTTTGAGACAGTCTTTACTGTGAAGCCCATGCTTGCCTCAGACTTGCAGGGATCCTTTTGCCTTAGCTTCCTGGGTGCTAGGGTTACAACTTGTTACTCTTATAGGACTACAGTAACTTACTTTGCATGTATTGAGTGCAGCACACTAGTATGTTTTATTGTTAAGGAAACTGGATGTGTTATTAAAGATATGGCAGGACATTTAAAAGAGGATCAGAGTTTGAGTTCATTTTAAGAACTTGCATATTCAGAGAAGTATTTAGGTCTTTCTTACTAATGGAAACATACTTTTATTTCAGTTACAAAAGTAGTGTATTTGTAATGATGCAGATAAAAATACTGTAGTAGTAAAATCATTTGGACAAAACTACTATGCTTATTTTGTTTGGACAGAGCCTCCCTCTACGTCCCAGGATGGCAAATTATAAAGCTCTTTGATGTTATCATCCTAGATTGATATAGAATTGGTTGTACTTTTGGGAGTATGACCAGCTTTGGGGAAGTCACATGGATAGGTGTTGGTTGACCAAACAAATCAGGCAGCAACTGGGAACACAACTCTGCTCACATACTATGAATAGACTCTAGGTTTTAAAACCAACTGTATCGAAAGTCAGTCGGCAACTAAAGCTAGAAAGCAGAATATTTTTCAATGAGTTAAAATTGTATGCAGAGTCAGGTATAGTGGTGTGTGCTTATAACCCAGCACTGAGGAAACTGAAGCGAATAGCAGGAGACTCTTGAATTGAGACTACCAGGCCATCCAGGGCTCCTTTTCTCTTTTACACTTTAGTTGGGGGTTTCTCTGGTCTTGGGTAGCAGCACGTGAGAATACTTGGGCAGGCATATTTGTGAGTTGGTGTGCCAGAGGGACACCTAACACTTTGTTAAATGAAAGTTAGTGACATTTGCCTCCTGCCTTTTGGTATTGACTTTGAGAAAATCCAATTTGTGAGATGACCTTTGCTACTTTACTTTTCTAGTAAAACTTGATAATCTGCTGGATAAGTGGTTCACCTGACTGTCAGATTTTGACTTTGCCTGAAATAGATGTATAAAAAGTGCTAAAACAATTCCATAAAATTTTCTTAAGTAGATCTTTATTATAGTGAGTAGCTTCCATATACTACTTTAAATTCAAATAGATCTTTATTATAGTGAGTAGCTTCCATATACTACTTTAAATTCAAATAGATCTTTATTATAGTGAGTAGCTTCTATATACTACTTTAAATTCAAATAGATCTTTAATATAGTGAGTGGCTTCTATATACTACTTTAAATTCAAACTTAATTAAGGCAAGGATTCTTGAAAGACAAAAAGGACAAAGAACTTAGGTTATGAAAGTGAAAATAATGTTATTAGTATAAATACATTTGAACTTACAACTATTTCCTAGAAACTACATTGTTTTGAGATTTAAAAGTTAAGTCATTCTGGTGATTTTCAAATGCATATAGAAAATGAACAGATCTTTATTTACCTTTCTTGTCTGTCTCTGAGACAGGGTTTCTTTGTGTGTAACCCAGGCTGGCCTCAGACTCAGTGCTAGGATTGAAGGCATGCACCACCACCTGCCTACACCCCATCTTTCCATTTTAAATCTCTCTCGGAATGTCATCACCAATTGGCTATTATATGTTCTAGGGTGTTACCATTGGTTAAGTTTTATGATGGAAGCTTAAATCAGTTCTCTCCTCAGGCACTCTAACTGTTGCCCCTCCCTTGTCTGCTGGAAGCAGTTAAGAGCAGTGTCTTAGTTAGTGCTCCTATTGCTGGGAAGAGACACTATGACCATGGCAACTCTTAAAAAGGAAAGCATTTAATTGTGGATTGCTTACAGTTCAGAAATTTGATCCATTTTCTTCATGGTGGGAAGCAAGGCAGCATGCAGGCAGATACAACAGGAAATGGACTGTCTCACTGGGCTGGCTTGATCATATATGAAACCTCAGGGCCCATCTCCACAGTGATGCACACTCTCTGATTAGATGGTACCTACTCCAACAAGACCACACCTCAATAGTACCACTCCATTTGGGGACCTTTTTCTTTGAAACTACCACAAGCAGTATGGACCTCACAATCCCTAACAGCATTTAAGGTGACCTCTGAGAGTGGAGAATGAGGGGTGAGCTTTCAAGATAGCTTTTTCTGACCAGAGTCAAGCATGGCAGCTTCAAAAGGCCTTGTGAGCTTTTCTCCTGACAGTGAGGTCGTTGCTGATTTAATCGCCTGTACTTACACCTTATTTTCTTATGTTGTTATGGCAATAACCAGAAGTTTTTACTTACGCCTTATTTTCTTATGTTGTTATGGCAATAACCAGAATTGTTCTTGCAAGATGCTTTGTTTTCTTTTTATTTGCTTGTAGGAAGACTAGGAGCTCAGAAAACCTGCAAATTTTTCCTTAGATGCTTTCTTGTTTTCACTTAAGCAATACTTTATTATCTCTTCAGTTTTATGTGAAAAATACATGTTATATTTTATGTATTTGATTATATTTACTTAATTTGGCATGTTTTTTATTTTTTTCTCTTGCAGGCAAGGTATCATTTTTAGTTTTAATGTTTTCCATCTTTCAGTTAAACATTTATAGTAGTGACTTGTTGGAGATATTACATATGATGTGGAGGCAGCAGAAACCCAGATCAGGCCATGCACATATTGGTATTAAATGTATTGAGTTCAAAGTAAACTTTGATGCTTTTTCTTCTTCATCCCTTATAGGGTCCTGTATTGATAGGAAGTGCACAAGGTGGTGTTAACATTGAAGATGTTGCTGCCGAGAATCCTGACGCCATCATTAAAGTACCTGTTGATATAGTAGAAGGCATCAGAAAGGAACAAGCTGTGGCAGTATGTTTGAAGCATTTTTAGTTTTTAATTAGATAATTATAATACTTAAGTAGAGATAGTTAGCTTTGTACAATACTAAAGAGTTAAAAGTAGTTTAATTTCTTTTTAAAAATTATAGTTTTTGAAAGTACCTACAGCACTTTTCTTTGTAGGCTCCATAAATATTGCTGTTTCTTTAAAAAAAAAAAAAAGGGGGATCCTTTTAAATGGACCGCCGTGCCATTGCTGACTCTGGTTACATTAGCAGTAGTTCTTCATGTTTTCACATACCCAGGCATTGGCAGTTTCCTGATTATCTCATTATTGCTTCTTATAGAAGTTACCTGAGTCACGATCAGTCATTAATATGTCCCACAGGAACCTTTCCTAAAGTGTGTCTCCTTGTTCTTTTCCACACTTTTAAATTTCACTTTATTTGTTGAAGAATCTGGGTGATTATCCGTCATTGCTCTTAATGGTTCATGTCATTTTAAATGTTCCCTGTCCCCATTCTTCCCTGTAATGTGTGCAGTGCTTGAGAGGCTGTCTTAAAACACATTCCTTTAGTTTCTCTGGTGTTCTGTACTGTTCTTCCCTTCCCTTCCACCTAGCCTCTATACTATACGTCTGCTCCTTTCAAACAAAGAGCCATTGTCTTTGAGGATTGCCTGGTATTTTAATGATGTTGTTGAATTAAATGATTTGGTTTGTGTATAAAAGTAAGTTAAATCGTCTCTTGTGGATGTAAACACAAAGTTTATCAGTTGTTGTGAATGTTAAAATAAGATTGGCAACAACAGGCTTTGACCAGCACAAGCCCACAGGACAGAGGGGTTTCTCTAGTGAGACCCATGGTTTAAACAGATAAGTGGTGTAAATACACAAAAGGCAGATTTGATTTATTAGGAGTTATATGAGAGTGACAATTAGAGTGAAATTTGGATGAGGAAGCAAATATTTGATTTATAAGTACTAAGATAAAGCATTTTGAACACAGCAGAAATGATGTGGCTCTCAGTGCTTGGCAATATAATGACATATTAGATTAATGAGGATCTTTTTTGCAATTCTCAGATAATGAAACTCTTATAATGGTGCTTATATAGTATTATTTTTAATTTACAAAAGCTCTTCACCCAAATGCCCTTTTTTGGGGCCACTTTATTTTTTGCTATTTGGTTTTTTACATGAATTGGATTTACTCTCAGAAGATTTAGGATTTTTCTGTTACTGAGAGTCAAGAATGTGTTGCGGCCTCTGATAGTTGAAACTGAGGAAAGAATTCTCGGTAGTTTTTCTGAACAGAGTACTGTTCCGTGTGTCACTGTTTTAAAATTTCTTATGGAAATTTGAAATTGATAATTGTTCCAGCTGGGAAAATAGCTCAGTGGTAGTGCACTTGGCGGGCATGTGTGAGGTCCTGGGTGTAGTACCTAGCAGCAACCCAGCAAAAGGGATGGATACTTGCTTCGTCAAAACTGCTGGCTTGTGACTTTGGTATTTGTTGTTTAAAATGTTCCCATCCTGTCTCTAAGTCAGATTTCTGCTCAATTCTGTAACTCTTCTTGATGAGTTACGGCTTAAATACCTGTATCTCTAGGGCCTACCAGAGTTGAGTTTTGAATGGATGAGATAGTGACATTTAACTGTATCTGCCTTATTGGCCCAGTAGACACTCCTTGCATTCCCTTAAAGGGGAAGTAGGATGCTTTAATAACTTGGTCAGTGTTTGGACATTACTAACCTACTTTTAGATGTATTTTTAACAAAACATAAGTCTCTGTTTCTTCTCTGCATCGTTCTGATTTTTAGTGTATGTGCTGCTGAAGTGAGCACAAGTTTCTGTTTCAGTTTCTGTTGACTGTAAGCTTAGAGGCAGTGGGGAGGCTATGGAATGAACTCTGGGACTGTAATCTAGGATAAGAGCCAGCACTTGACCTCTGAGTCATTGTCAGATTTGTAACATGGGCACAAAACCTACCCTGTGAGGATTTTGAAGCAAGTTTTGTTGTTGTTTATACCTTTAGTGGTTGTTAACTGCAGCTTATCTTTTTAAATGATAAAGTTTTTATTTGCAATATTTTAATGATGATTGGACATATGTAGACTACTACTGAAAAGGACAAATTACTTTCAGCTTGCGCAGAAGATGGGATTTCCAGATAACATTGTGGATTCTGCAGCAGAAAACATGGTCAAGCTTTATCAACTTTTTCTGAAGTATGACGCGACTATGGTAGAAATAAACCCAATGGTGGAAGATTCCGACGGGCAGGGTAACGTACCATCTTGGTTGGCTGGCTCTGTGTGTCAGCAAGCAGCCAGGACTTGTTTCTGGGTAGCTCCTTATGTTCTCATGCCTTGAATGTGAGCAGATTCCAAAGAAACCCACAAAAACACAATTAGAGTGCATTGCCTCGTATGGCGAGGCACACCAGTCAGTCACAGGTGTCTGGTCAAACTAGTAAAAGTGATAAGTCACATCCCAGGTGTCATCCTATCAGATGAGACAGAAATGGACCTTTTCCACTCTGTAGGGATTGGAGTAGTGAGGGCTGAGGCAAGAGTGAGTTGTCATCTGGGAGAATTAGCCATCTGCCTGCATGCCTGGATCTTCTGTGTGAGAGGAGATGGTGAGGTATGAAGTCATTTCAGGTTGTCTGTCTGTGGGCTCTTTAGCATACGTGTAACTAGTACATCATTTATATCCCCGTGCCCTCAAATAGAGAGGTGTCTTTTCTCCAGTAGACGTTGTTTGGTTTTGAATCCTACTCTAATTTAAAATAACTCTTGTTATTTTGTATTAACTGCTCCCTTCCACTGTTTATTTATTTGGTTCTGTTTTTAGGACAGTAACTCTCCTTAAGTACCTGCAGTCCTGTTTTCAGTTTTAGACCTACTGTTATTTCTGTTCTTATTTAACCATTTATATGATAATGTCAAGAATGAGTAAGTTATCTTGTAATAAACTCATTTTGTAAACTAGAATATAATGAAAAAGTTTTTAAAGAGTGAGGGATAACCCATGTACAGCATCTGGTAATACTGTTCTGATTATGTTTTACAATACAGATTTTAGAAGATTTTGGGTCAAATAGTATTTTTAAGGTATGTTTTGATCTTTCAGTAATAAGATTTTATGGTATCTTTCCCAGGTAGATTTATTCTCACTCCATCTGTCCCATTTCTTTCTTTTTCCATTATTCTAATATCTTTTCAGAGCCAGTCTTGTTGCATATTTTGCACGTAATACTAGGTTTTAATTTTCAAAATGGCGATGAAGAAATGGTGTTTTGTCTAACTTGGTCAGTTTTTAAATTTCTACTGATGTGTTTTTTCATGCTTGTTGAACATGTTTTTGTTGTGGAGTTTTCTGTTGATGTGCTTTGTTTACTAGCATCAGTTTTCTATGTCTGATAAAAACAGATCCCCTTCATAGTTCTAGACTAGAAGTCCAAAATGATTGTCACATGAATTTCAGGTGTTGACAGGATGCATGCTTTGACTGTGCTGAAGAATCTGCTCTTAAGTTCCCCTAACTGGTAGCCCTCCTTGGTCTGTAGGTACTGCATTTCCACCTTGGTGTTCTTTCTCTTCCATGTAAGGATGCTTATGGTTCCTGTAACCCACCACATCATACCAAGTGGTACAGTTTCTGTGAATTAGTGACTTATTTGATTAGTTTTGTTGTTGTTTTGTTTTTACTGCTTTGGTAACATCAGGATATTTTCATATTCTTAATCAAAAATTAAAACAATGTAATAAAGTGTGTTGATCCAACCTTCAAAACCTCTCCACCATCCCCTGTTCCCTTGCTGTCCTCTCATTTTTGTTGCTTTTTTTCTTTTTTTTTGGTCTAATTATTTTTAGCTAAAATATTAGAAAGTATGTTCTTAATTGTTCCCTTAACATTATAAACTATACGCATTTTGTACCTTGCTTTATTACTTACAATGTATCCTGGTGATATCTCCAGGTGTACAGGCTCTTGGTTTATTAAGGATGATGCTAACTTCTTTTTTCGCGTTTGATTTGCATTTTCTTAATTCTTTTGTTTAATTTTGTTCACCTTGGGGGAACTTATTAAAGCTTTTAGTTTTTGTCTTTAGGGTTTCTACCACTGTGAAGAGACACTATGACCACACTAACTCTTATAAAGGAAAACATTTATTTGGGGTTGTCTTACAGTTTCAGAGGTTTGGTCCATTATCATCGTGGCAGGGAGCATGGGAGCAGACAGACAGACATGGTGCTGAAGGGGAGCTGAGAGTCCTACATCCTGATGAGCAGGCAGTAGGAGAAAGATTGTCTTACACTGGGTATAGCTTGATCATGTGAGACCTCAAAGCCTGCTTTCACAGTGACAACACTTCCTCCATCCAGACAACACCTCCTAATACTGCCACTCTGTATGAGCCAGACATTCAAACACATGAACCTATGGGGGCCATTCCTGTTCAAACCACTTCATTTCATCCCTGATGCCATAGGTTTATAACCGTAACATAATGCAGAAATACATTAGGTTAGACTTTTAAAAAGCTTTTATAGTACCAGTCTCAAACTTGTTTAAAAATCTAAAGTTCAAAGTCTTTTTTTATATTTGTGCAATTTTTTAACTAATTTCCTGTAAAAATCAAAATCAAAAAGCAGATCACATACTTCCAACATATAATAGCACAGGTTATACATTATTGATCCAAAATGGAGGACAGGGAGCTCAGTGAGGAAATACTGGACCCCAGCAAGTGTGAAAACCAGCTGGGCAAATAAATTGCAGACTGTACATCTCCATGTCTGATGTCAAAGTCCTCTAAAGATCTCTTAATTCTTTACAGCTTTGTGGACAGCAACACACTTCTTTTTCCCCTAATAGGTTTCACTCCCTATTAGCAGCTTTCCTCAGCAGGAATCCTATGACTCTGGCATCTCTAACATCTTGGGGTCTCTAAGGGCATCCAGGCTTTGCTTTCACAGGTTCACACAATGACCTCTTTGGGCCTCCCATGCAGGACACTCCTGACACATGCCTTGCCTCTGTGGCTTTCCTTAGGTGTGGAGGAAGATTCCATATCCCTTTTCTTCTCTGACTTTACAGCCAGAATCATGTGACTGAAGCTGCCAAGTTCTGCTGCTTGCTGGAGCCGGAACATGCCTAATTATTCATTTACAATGTCACCAGCTTTGTGTTTTCAGTGGTTTCCATCACAGCCTGAACTTGACTGTCCTGGAACTCGCTCTATAGATCATACTGCCCTTGAATTTAGAGATCTGCCAGCCTCACCTTTTGAGTGCTGGGATTAAAGGCATGCACCACCCCCATATCTGATTCTAAGATTTCCTTTAATTGCTTTTTGTAAGTTGTAAGTCTAGCTTGGTGGGGTCTTGCCCTGAAGTCACCACTCTCTTATTCCATTTAACATTTAGCTCTTCTTTAATCTGTTTATTATCTCCTTCACTTTAGGACTTTGCTCTGTTCTACTTCTGGTGTCCCCTTTCACCTCATTCAGTACATTTTGTATTTTTACTTGCTCATCCTGCTTCTTTTCATTTTGAAGTGCTATATAATGTTTACTTATAAGTGAACATTAGCAACCACAAAACAAAGTCTGCACTACGCTGTTTTGGGATTCCTTTTGCCAATTTAGTTAATAGAAAACTCTTCACTTTGGCCTCACTCAGATTTCTAGACAAAGCCAGAAAGCAGCCACATCCTTAGCCAAAGTATCACAATACTCCTACTAAAATTCTTCTACTCTGAAACCTTTTAAGCCAGGCTTCCCCCGTTCAGATTACCCTGAGCACCAGTCTTCCATCTTTCTACTGGTGTGGCCCATTAAAGACTCTTTAGTCACCCTTTAAAGACTTCCGCTGCTTTCCTGATTCAAAGTTCCCCAATTCCCATTCCTCCAAACAGAAGCATGGTCAGTCCTGTCATAGGAACATCCCACTCCTGGACCAACTTCTCAGGGTTCTTACTACTCTGAAGAGAAAACCATGACCACGACAACTTTTATAAAGGAAAACATTTAACTGGGGCTGGCTTACAGTTTCAGAGGTTTAATCCATTATCTTCATGAGAGTTCTCTATCTTGAGCCATGTAAGGAGACTGTACCACACTGGGCATAGCTCAGGCTTGTAAGACCTCAAAGTCTGCCTCTACAGTGATGCATTTCCTCCAGCAAGGCCACAGTCCTAATACTGCCATTCCCTGTGGGCCAAACATTCAAACACAGGAGTCTATGGAGGCCATTCCTGTTCAAACCACAGTTTTCAATTAGTCAGACACCTTTTGACTTCCTTTTAAAGATGAGATTATTTCTCTTTACCTCAAGATCAGTAACTATTAATATTTTATATGCTCTTTTGTTATTGTTTCATTTAAAAACTTTTAAGCGCAAAGAAAAAGAAGTTAAATCCAGCACTTGGGAGGCAGAGGCAGGTGGATCTCTGAGTTTGAGGCCAGCCTGGTCTACAGAGTAAGTTCCAGGACAGCCAAGGCTACATACACAGAGAAATCCTGTCTTGAAATGATTTTACTTGGGTTCTACCTCTTCTTTATAAGTATGCACTTTTTCTAATATTGTTAAATATTCTGTTTTACTGTTGTTCGTACCTTGACTGTCACAGTCACACATCTGATTCTGTAATGTGATTGTCCTTTTTTTGTGCAGTATACTATAGTATGTGAAAAAAGTCATACACAGAAAGAGAAAACTTGTGATGTCACTTAGATAAGAAAATTTAAAATGTTTAGCTCATAGACAGAGCTAGAATGGTGATTTCCAGACTTACGGTGTTGGGAAGTGGGAAGATAGACTGGTCAGAATATTAACTTTCAATCATGAGTATCTCTAAGACTTAACTATAGCAGGTGATACACAGTGCATCAAAATGAAGGAGAGAGATTTATTTAGTTCACAGTTAGGCTAGGCCCAACTATTAGGCTCCTAATGAGAGCCTCTCTTGGTGATGGTTTTACAGGGATGGGACATTGACAAGTCACACCATAAGGGCAGGCTTGCTCTTTTATTACAGCTTACTTTGTTCTTTTGGGTGCTGGCTAGTTTATAACAAAGTTGACCTCTAATGGTTGGCTGCACTAACCTTTCCTCTTAAAGGTTCCAGCACTTCCTACATACCGTACAGGACTGAACTTCTAAGTTACAGAACCTTTGAGGGATGCCTGAAAACCATATCCAGACTTTGAACACTTAACTCAGGTCTCATGTTTCTGAGCAAACACTCTGAGCGCAGAGCCATCTTCCTGCCACTGGTTGCTGTTTTGAATGAGGTCTTTGCCAACATTTCTACTAGAGCGAGACTTTGGATTTTAGTTCTGCCTTATTATTTTTATTTTTCCTTAGTTATAACAAAAGCCTTTTGTGCATTTCAGCTTTTCCTCCGTTTTTTTTTTTTTAATCTTTTTTTCTTATTAAACAGTTTTGAGTTTTGATTCACCCACATGCGTTCTTACTAGGTTTCTATAGTAAATTAAAAAAAACTATATTTTTTATTAACAAGAATATACTAATGCCAGATACTGTTGTATTTCTGTGAGGTAGACATTATTGCCATCTTTATTTTATAGATTGTGAAACTAGGAATCAAGATATCAAGCTTTCCTGAGGAACTGTGACTAGTTATAAAGATGTACTGTCAACCCCAGTCCAGTGACCTGTAGAACTTAAGCTCTTTATTACAACACGGTTGCATGCCTGGCGTATTTCTGTTAGGGAAATGTATATTGATATCCTGGGAGCAGCAGGAGATTAGAAATAGTCAGAAAACTGTATTATATGGTATAGTTATAAAATGCAGACTGACACATGGTATGCATACTTAGTTTCAAAAGTATTTGTTAAAATACATCTTTTTGTAAACTGTTGTCATAAACCATAATACATAGTAGAAGTTTTGAGAAGTTTCCATAGCAGTCTTTAAAATAATCTTTAAAAACATTTTTGGTAACTAAATTAGAATCGATGTTTTGTGTAGTTTTGTGATGGCATATCTCCTGGGTAGGACGCAGTACCATTTCTTAATATATACAATCTAGTTGTTTGAATAATTGAAAGATGGAGACTTGAGACTTTTTTAAGCAATGGGGAAACAGTGTCTAAAAGGGGGATAATAAGAAAAAATGATATAGAGTTGCTCATAGTGGTGCATGTCTTGATCCTAGCACTTGAAAGGCACAGGCAGGCAGACCTCTATGAATTTGAAGCTAGGTTGGCTTACATAGTCAGTTCCAGGCCAACCAAGATTACGCAGTGCAAAGGTGGTCACAGCAGGTGAGAGATAGACACATTATGCAGGTAGTGCTCATGGGGAGAGTTTTATTGGGGGGAAGGAAGAGGAAAAAGAGAGAAGGGCACAGAGTGTCCTCATGGGCAGGGCGAGAGGAAGAGGGAGGGGGGAGGAAGAGAGAACTGATGTGCAGATGCTACCTTCTGGCAAGAGAGAGGAGGACAGAGAGAAGGGGAGGGGCTTGCCTTTAATAAGGGGATTTAGTGCCTGCATATAGACTGCATGTGCGCAGACTGTAACTCTGGGCTGCTTGATATTTGTCTGAGTATTGGCAACACATATGTACTGGGCTGACTAGTACAATGCCAGAGCACTGACAGGACATGCATAGGACTCTGGAGGCAGTTAGAAATGCCAGGAATGCTAACGCTTGCCCCACCACACCAGCCCTTTCTCCACTGGTGGGTATGAGGGCTTCAGTCTGCAGTGTGTCCTCCGAAGCTGAGATGGGTGGTGATAAGAGTGAGTGATATTTCTGTGACTGACATCCACTTTCTGCCCTAACTCTTTGAACTGATTTTTTTAGGCCTACAGATAGATTATAGCTTCATCTCTGGTGCTTTGGAGATCAACCTGTGCAGGGCTTTCTGTGACAGAGGCTGTGAGGGTGTGGGAGGACCTGATCACCTGGGGTTAAGTTCCAGCTGGAACTTCCCACAGTCAAGCAGGCAATGATGGGTGTGTTGATGTAGAGACAGGAACTCGGAAGCATTAAAATCTCCAACTATTGTCCAAGTTGAGAATCTCTCAGCTTCTGAATCCCATGCCAGGTTTCTGCTTCTGTGTTCTTACCCTATCCTAATGAGGGGCAGACTACTGAAGTCAGAGAAGTCGCCTTCCAAGGGCTGTATGTTAGGCTGCCACATGCCTGTGATTTCTTGGGAAGCTGAGTGGAAGAGTGAGTTCAACTCCTAATAAGATCCTGTCTCCACAACCAAGGCTTGGGGTCCGGGTAGAACGTCCTACTATGTTCTGTGCTCTGGGTTAGATGCATGTAATACCTCAAAGAAAGTTAGGAAGGTGGGGTGGGGAGGTAAGGGGGTGGGGAGGTGGGGTGGGGTAAGAGTGAGTGATAGAAACAAACTTGGAGCAAGTAGTTTAACAGGTTGGTGGTTCCTGCGTGTTCTGTGCTTTACCAGCCATTCATAACCTTGGGGTTTGGAGTTTTTTTTTTTTTTTTTTTTTTTTTTTTTAATTTTTATTCCCCTTGTAATCTTCTTAAACTGTGAATCACATTCTTAGTTCACAGGTCATAATAGAAATAGGCAAAAGTCATCTGGTCCATGTGCATATGCTGACCCTCCCTTCTTAACATTCAAGTCTGTGGGGTTTCTGCTGCTAAGGAAGAGAAGAGTGAGGGGGAGGGTGGGGGCAGCTTGAGGGGAACTTGCATCAGTATTAATACTGTTGAGCCATTATAAAAGAGGGAGTGGGTTTAGGATTTACCAGAGAACAAACTACCTTCGAGTGGTATCAAAGGGCAAGGTTCTTAGCTAAGAACACAGCCAGTTAATTCTTATATTTAAAAACATGTGTAATGTCTTTGCAGAAAGTTTTTCTTTTTTCTGTGGTGCTGGTATAGCTACAGAAAAAGTAACTCGGGTATTTTAAATTCCTATTTTTTATTAAGAAACAGTTTGAATTTATTGTGAACATAAAATATTTTCAATAAATAACAAATTAAAATGTGCTTTTACCCTTAAACTAAACAGTGCTTATTGTTGGGTAGTTCATTGTGTCTATCATAACATTAAGATCGCTTTCCTAATTTTCCTCTCCAAGTGTTATGTATGGACGCAAAGATCAATTTCGATTCAAATTCAGCCTATCGCCAAAAGAAGATCTTTGATCTGCAGGACTGGAGCCAGGAGGACGAAAGGGACAAGGATGCAGCCAAGGCAAATCTTAATTACATTGGCCTGGATGGGAACATAGGCTGTCTAGGTACCTAATGTGTTTTATCTTACAGTTGGCTTTCTACAACTTAATGTGTTTTCTCTGTTCCTTATGCAAATCATCTTTCCCTCTTGATAGTAAATGGTGCTGGGTTGGCTATGGCCACAATGGATATAATAAAACTACATGGAGGGACTCCAGCCAACTTTCTTGATGTTGGTGGAGGTGCCACAGTCCAGCAAGTAACAGAAGCATTTAGGCTTATCACTTCAGATAAAAAGGTAAGGGTGGGGCTTATGTCTTAGAATTGGAGTTGTGAGAAGTAACTACTTAATTGGTAGATGTCATTGTGCTAATTCAACATTAAAATTCAGAGTACTACAGTAGTTTGAACAGAGAAATTTAAATCTTTTAAGTAAAATAGAAGTTAGAGAACCTTTGAAATTAATTAATGTTGAAACTTAGCAAACAATGAAGAAATTTAATAAAATTATATAAAGATATTACTAATCCCTCTGGTGAACTAGCATGGGAGCCATTCATATGGAAAATAGTCTTGATGGTATTATTTGACTGCAGAAGCCTGAGATTGTGAAAATATATGTACTTATGCATGATTTCTTAGTTTAAATTATTGTTGATGTTGCTGACAGTATTTAGGTTTTTGATATTAGACTTTAGGAAAAAGAAAAGCACAGATGATGCTCGAAGATGAAACAATATTCCTTGTTCCTGGATAGAATCAAGTATTTTTTACTCTCCTTCCAAGAGTTATTGTTACATTATGGGAAAAGACATTCTCACATGAGTTACTTACCACTTGAATTTTTTTTTTTTTTAAACTAAAGGATTCAGCCAAAATGAGGCACACAGGGAGTTGGTGCCTGTATACTGCAGGGGCAGTGGTTAAGGATTTTGGAATCAATGGGCTAAGCTTGAGTTGTGACTAGTAAACAACTGACTGTTGTAAATATGTTATATTTTTAAAAAAACATTTTTTATTCATGAATATGCGTATTTGTGTATATATGCAAGTGGGTACCCATAGAAGCCAGATGATCTCCTGAAGCTGGAGTTAGAGGTATTTGTGAGCTACCTAATTCGGGTGCTGGGAACTGAGCTCTGGTCATCAGCAAGAGTAGCAGTTACTCTTAACCTTCTGAACTATCTCTCCAGTTCTGGGATCTTATACTTCTAATGGTTGGAAATACATCTGAAAGTCCTCAGTATATTGGGAAAACTTGAGTTCTTAGGAGATGAGGAGAATAATAGAACCTGTCCCCTCAATGTTGTAAAAAAGCATTGAAAGAGAGAGAGTAAAGTAGAGGTGAGATCACATCAGGAGATGGTTGATGCCCGGACAGACAGTTTAAAGAAGTAAGACTGTAGGCAACAGTGAAGACGTGGAAGGACAGCTTGTCAGGGATTGAGTTTTGATTAGCTAAAGGGACTGTGATTTAGAGGAGAAATAGTTGTAGAGGTTGTGACCCTGGGTTAGAGTCAGAAATTGGTTGTATAGTAGGTGTTGGGTAATTGTGACACTTTCTGTGACATTGCTGGAGATAATGATCTGAAATGATAGTGATGGTAAATGGGAAGGAGACTGGATTACAAGGCTGTGTATGGGATATAGTAGGAAAGAAATATAAGCGGGTATTGAGATTAGTGGAAGTATGTTCTGTTTGGTAGTGACTGAAAGATAGAAAAGGAAATGATGGGTTTATCTGAAAATGTTTCCATGGAATTGATTTTTATAAGACACATCCTGCTGTTTTTGGAGAAAAGTACAAATACTTATTCCCTTAATATTTACTTTATTGATAGGTACAGTCTATTCTGGTCAACATTTTTGGAGGAATCATGAGATGTGATATTATTGCAAAAGGAATAGTTATGGCAGTAAAAGATTTAGAAATTAAAATACCTGTTGTGGTACGGTTACAAGGTGAGTGTAAAGATATTGTTTCTAATTGTTGAAGTGGTAGAATTGTAAGCAACACAGTCAATTTAAAATATAATTTTACAAATAGCTCTATCTTTTCAGTGAAAAGCATTAAGTACCAAACTTGGAAACAGTTATTTTTCTGTTGCTGTGATAAAATACCATAGCAAATGCAACTTAAGGCATTTAATTCCAGCACTCAGGAGGTAGAGGCAGGTGGATCTCTGAGTTCAAGGCCAGCCTGGTCTACAAAGGGAGTTCCAGGCAATCTGGTACTACACTGAGAAACCCCGTCTCAAAACAAACAAAAAACCCAAAAAGGCAATTTAAGGAAGATATTATTTTGGCTTATGGTTTTAGAGGACAAGATAGCCGTAATTGTGGAACAGGCACTGTGCAGGAGCAGGAAGCTGAAATCACATCTTAGTCACACACAAAGTAAAGGATCTCTAATGATGCACTTCCTCCAGAACCCTCTCTATCCTAAAAGTTCTGTAGCCTTCCCAAACAGCACCAGCAACTGGGCACTGATGTTCAAATGCATGAGACTGAGGGTCATCTCTCACGCGATTGGTTTTTTATTTACTACACCGGGCAAAAATACTTTGTGTAATGTGACATGTTAGACTTTTCCTTCTGGGCTACCAGTCAGCTCCCAAATCATGACATGGGAATATTATTAGTTATGAAGGTTCAGCCTTAGCTCTTATCTACATTTTGTCTCAGGGCCTTTTACCTTTCTTTTGGTGTATCTTACTTTCCTGTTGTCTCCACATCTGGCTGGTCTGGTTTCTGGCCTGGGACCGTGAGCCCCTCCTCTTCCTCTGCTTAGATTTTTCCTGCTTATTCTCTCTGCCCACCAGCCCCACCAGTCCCTCCTGCCTAGCTGTTGACTGTTCAGCTTTTGATTAGACCAATCAGGTGCCTTAGGCAGGCTGGTGACACAGCAACACATGTTTACATAAACACACATTCTTACATAGTTAAACAAATGCAACGTAAACAAATGTAACACGCCTTCACACAGTTAAAGGAATATCCCAAAACTTAAACAAATGTAACATATCTTTACAGAGTTAGGATGATATTCCATAACAGTTATGTGGTTTTTTCATTGTGATGTTTATGAAATTCTGACTTTGCTTTTATTCCTATGTATATGGTAAAATGAAATATTTCACAAGGTAGTTCCAAGCTCTTATGATATTTTTCTTAAATAAGTATTTGTGTTAAATAATAGGAATACTTATAGTGTGAACAAGATTTTAAATGCTTTGTGTGTGTATTCTAATATACATATATATCTATATATTATTTAATTCATTTTATTATATTTGTATAAATTGTTTTCAGGTACACGAGTCGATGATGCTAAGGCACTAATAGCAGACAGTGGACTTAAAATTCTTGCTTGTGATGATTTGGATGAAGCTGCTAAAATGGTAAGTGGGCTCTGATGATCTAAGGAAAAATTTGCAGTAGAAAATATCTATAAACCTTTAGATTCTAAAATGATCCAGCTAAGTATTATTGCCGCTAATATTAATTCTTAATATAAATATTTGGAAAGCAAGCTTAATTCTTGGGAGTGACAACAATCTATACATATTTCTAAGATGAGGCTTGCAATGAGGGATAAAGATTGTACTCAACTTCAGATCCATCAGGAAAGGTGGGAATTTCTATCCAAGGATCCAGACAGGTGGTCAGCAAGTGGGAGATTACTAAAAGAAATCAGCATAAGTGAGGGGAGATTCTTGTTCACATTGGACAATGCAGAAGAGTTTGGAGGCAATGAGAATTTAAACATTCTTTTTCAGAACCTCTTATACCTATCTATATATCCATCTTGAACAGTGGCCAGTTGATACCCAATCTGGTTTAATCTATGTTAACTATTTCTTCTTTCATTTATTAGTTAGTAAATCCTCATGTGCATCATTTTATATATCCCGATCATGTATATGAAGGTGAAGTAGTATAATGATATAAATTACTGCTGTTTAGACAGGACACTGACATTCTTATTGTGAAAATTCAACAGGAGTCTCATACCATCTAGATTCTTTTTGTTAGACTTAGGGTCAAACTATTTGTACAGCAGTGGGTAATATATAACTGCATTTCTTAATCTGTAGCTCTTCTGTTTTTAAGTAATCCTCCTGTGGAGTTTATTTATTAAGTATTGTACTATGGTCTAGTAAACTCTTTCTTGATGTAATGTTTGCAGCCTCTGCTGCCATCTGTTTATTATGTTTTCCCTTCTCTGTATTTTCCCTAAACTGGAACCCCATCTGCAGTGTTGACTATGTCTGACAATGCTTCTGCTCTCCCCAACGATTCTCCTGACTGCAAGATGTCCATGTATATGGATGAAAAAATAGCTTATATAAATCACCTTATTTATTGAAAGTCACATTCTTCTTACCTCAGACTCTTTTGTAACTATTTTATCAGGAGAGAACCTGAATTTTGGTTTTAGATATTTCTAATTTGTATGGCATTTTGTATGGAAACATAAATATTCTCATATCTTACAGGGCATTGGAGTTTTTGTTGGTATTGTTATCTCACAAAAAATATACCAACAATTTTTATATCTAAATTCTCAGCCTAATATTATAAATTAAGGTTATAAACATTTTTATAGTAGGTTTTATTCACTTGTATTTTCAATTGTGTAAAGGATACTCACTGTTCTTTTTTTTAAGATAAATTTAGGTAAGTTGTATGTAGTTATATATTTTTATCAGAACCCTATTTAGTTGACTATAGGTTATGAAAAACGTAAGACTTGAAATCTTGCAAGTGTCAGTTCCTAAAAGACAGTTGTGTGACTTACAGCAGTGTCACAATGTTTTAATGCCTAGTGTTTTAAATGGAAAGGTTCTCTAGTCATTTACCTTGATTTATAATGTGTGTTTACCTTTTTATGAACATAGATCCAGAGATGCTCTGTTCTCTCTTTCAGGTTGTAAAGCTCTCTGCAATAGTGAGTTTAGCTAAAGAAGCCCACGTGGATGTGAAGTTTCAGTTGCCAATCTGAGTGAGAGCTTGGTGGCTGACTGACGGTGTTAATGTGCTGTAACTCTTTATTATACTGTGCTCTCTGCTATTGTCCCTTTTCTTGACTGTGTGGAGAACGTAATCGCCACATAGCACCTCACAAACCTTTGAAAGCATTTGGTCTGTGTTTGATTCTGCTGCTCAGACGGACTGTTGTATAGAGATTGTATGATGCAAAGTGCTGGTTTCTTTTGTTCCAGCCATCTATCTTTTTTGCTTCCTCTACGGAATGTCACTTGGAGTAGGCCTGCTTTCTGTTGTTGGATACAAAGTTCTTCATGGCTAAGAGTCCTATAAATAAAATAACTACAAAGATAAAGCTTTATTCTTTAGTATAAAAATATATCTAATAACTGCCTCGTTAGAACAGTGGTATGTTAAAACAATGTTTTGTGTAAGAAATATTTATCTTCAGCATCAAATGATCTTAAGTGTATCAATCATTATTTATACACAGAACTTTCAAGCACTCCTCAGAATATCTTCTAAATATTTCAGTGAAGTAACTTGTTGATTATTTGAACATCATTTTAATCATTACAGGACAATTTTAACTGCAAGTCTTCATAATTTTGTGATGGTGAAAACACCTGTAGGATGATACCTGAGACATTTATTAAGAACTTGGTGGGCAAATAAGATTGGCAAATTAAGTTAATAAAAGTTTCCCAATGTAATTTGGAGTAATGTTATTTTTTTTTCTTTTGAAATAACAGTTGTAGGTAATCATTTTAGTCAGTCAGTCTAAGGAGTCACTGGGTGTGACAGTCCATACTCTTAAAGCTTTCTGTAGAGGGTTCAATAGAATTCTCCTATCCGTAGACATACATTCTAGTATATATCGTTATTTCTTATGTGTATGTTTGTATCTTTGAATCTGGGGAGGGCATATGGAGATGCTTTTCTCTTTATGGCCCATGTGCCTCTTACGTAAAAGGCTCATTTGAACAATTAAAATCTCTGGTTTATAGTTATAACCATATATATTACAGTAGTTTCTGTGAAGACTATAACAAATTTTAACTGTGTGTGGTTACATAGATGATTTAGGGGTTAGAATTCATGGCATCCTGTGCTACTGGGCTACATCACTAATCCAATTTTTTCTTCTTAATTGGCTTGGTAGATACTAAATCATCTAGAAGATGTTACTTTCAATAGACACACATGGTCGGGAGGGAAGACAAAGACAAAAACAGTGCTCAGGCGGCATACTAAAGCTGTCGGCGTTTCTGTCCCGCAGAGAAAAGTCAAACACTGACTGGAATGTTGGACTGGGGCCAACTGTAAGGGACTGCAGTGAGAATCGTGCTGTCTGCAGAAACAGCAGTGAGAAAAGAGTGTGGTAATCAGTTTTCAGATTTCAGTAATTGATTTTAAGGAGTTGAAAATAAAAGAGTTGATGTAGAAGTTTGTATGTGAAATGACATGGAAGAACTGGGATAGTGAAGCCCTATGTCTGAGTGCAGGATCTGATCCTCTCAGAGTGTCCACTGGGACACAAGAGCCGAGATGACAGAGCCACGAGTTCCTGGAAATCGGGATTGGCTTCACATTTGTACTCCTAAGAGGGTCGCTGTCATTTGGAGCTAGCCTGCTCCACATACTGAATAGGGACAATAAAGGAGATCCTTCTGCTCTTTAAGCTTTATTGTCTAATTAGTTTCTGTGAGGCTTTAATACATCCTTCATCTTGGTTAGAGTACCTTCTCCTTTTACCCTCCCTGCCCAATCCCTGCTTAAGGCTTTATCCCCTTCCTCTACATGTAGTCTTCTGTCCCTCCATTGATTTCTCCAGACACCCCAGGTCAAAGCAGGCTCCACATGCAAGAAAGAACTTAGTGTTGGTCGTTCTGGGCTTGGTTATCCCTCAGTATATTTTCCAGTTTATTCCACTTTCCTGGAATTTTCCCAACTTCACTTTTCCTTGCAGCTGATTAGAATTTTATTCCGTACACGTACCACACTTTGAGTATTCATCAGTTGATGGCTATCTAGGCCAGTCCAGTTTCCTAGCTATAGTCAGCAAAGCAGCAGTGGGCGTGGTTGTGCAAGTATCTATGTACAAGTAGGAAGTGGAGTCCTTTGGTTATGTGCTTAGAAATGGTATTGCTGGATCGCATTGCAGTTCTTGTAGCTTTTTGAGAAACCTTCACACTGATGCTCTGTGGCTGTATTCATGTACACTGACATCAACAGAAGCTGAGTGTCCTCTGTTTTCACCAGCTTTTATTGCCATTTGTTTTCTTGAGTGGGGTGAGGTAGAGAGTCTCAAGGTAGTTTTACTGGCATTTCCCTGATGACTGAATATTTAAATCATTGATGAATATTTTTAAAAAAGGCCTGTTAGCCATTTGTATAGCTTTTGAGACTGTTGAGTTCTCTTACAATTGGGTTGTTTTCTATATTTTTAGTTGCTTGAGTTGTTTGTATATTGATATATCGCTGGCAAGGATTTTCTCAGTCTCTGGGCTGCCGCTTCACTTACTGACAGTTTGCATTGCAATTTCATGAGGTCTCTTGTTGACTATTGACTTATTTTCTGTGCGGTCTATCTTCAGAAAGTCCTTACCTGTGCCTAGACTTGAAGTGGATGCTTTATGATTCTGGCAGATGCAGGGTGAATGGTGTGTGTTGATCTAATTCATTGTGCAGGTTGAGGGATTGGGAGGTAGTTTCATTCTTCTGCATGGAGATAACTAGCTCCCCAGCACCATTGTGGCAGATGCTGTTTCTCCACTGTGTATTTTTGATAACTTACTGAAAAATCAGGAGGCTGTAGGTGCATGGACTTCTGTCTGGGTTCTCACCTATTCCACTGATCTTCATGTCTGTTTTTGTGATTGTACCATGCTGTTGTTTGCTTGCTTGTTTATTTACTGTGACTCTGTAGAAGATAGGAATCAGGTAATGATGGTATCTTTAGCATTATTTTTGTTTAGGATTTCTTTAGCTATCTAGAGACTTTTGTGCTTTCATGTGAATTATAAGATTTTTTTTTTTCTGTTTCTGTGGAGAATGTCTCTAGAATTTCGATTGGGGTTGCGATGAGTTTGTAGATAGTTTTTGATAGTATGGCCATTGTTACACTATTAATCATGTCAACTCCTGAGCATAGGAGGTCTTCACATTGCTTAGTGCCTTCCTCAGTTTCCTCACTGTTGTAAAGTGTTAGTTGTAGAGGTCTTTCTCCCAGTTTTACTGGTTTGTGTTTTGGTAATTGTGAATAGAATTGCTTCCCTGATTTCTTTCTCAGTATACTTGGATATTACTCCAGTTGGTGTAGAGGAAGGCTGTTGACTTTTGTACGTTAATTTTGTGTCCTGCCAACTTGCAAGAGTTTTCCGATAGACTCTAGTGTCTTGTATATAGAGTTGTGTCTCTAAATAGAGATGTCTTGATTTCTTCTTTCCTTTTGTTCACATATCCACCCCTCCGGTGCAGTATTCCTTTGATTTCCTTTTTCTCATTTTCCTCATCTAGTCGAGACTTGCAATACTATATTCAACAAGTGGAGAGATTGGCCACTCTGTCTTGTATTGGTTTTAGTAGGAATGCTTTCAGTTGTCTCCTATACCAGTGGCTCTCAACCTGTGGATTGTGACTCCCAAGAGGTCAGATTACATTTCACAGGGGTCACCTAAGACCATTGGACTACAGAAATACTTATGTTTCTAATTCATAACTAGCAAATATGAAGAGCAATGAAGATAATTTTATGGTTGGGGGTCACTACAACAAGGAACTGTATTAAAGGGTCGTAGCATTTGGACATTCGAGAAGCCCTGCTTCTCTCTCATATAATGTTGGCTATGGGTTTGGTATATACTGCCTTCATTATGTTGAAGTATGTTCTCACTTTGTTTCCTAATATAGGATCTATTTTATAGAAAGTTCTGTGGGCTGCTGCTGAGAAAAATTCCTGTTTAGATGGTACATTCTGTAGAAGTTTGTTAGATCCATTTGACCTGTGATGTAATTTAATTCAGGTATATTTATCTTTTTCGTTAGGGTGTCTTATTTACTGGTGAAAGTGATATAATACATTGAAATCACCTACTATTTGTACTGGGGTGAATTTGTTACTTTAAATCTAGTAGTATTTGTTTATGAAATTGGATATATCTGCATTTGGTCCATATATATTTAGAATCTTAATGCTGTCTTGATGGATTGTTCCCTTCACTGGTATGAGGTAGACTTCATTATCTTTCCTCACTAGTTTTGGATTATAGTCTGTTTTGTCAGATATTAGAACAGTGTCATCTGCTTGTTCCCTAGGCCCAGTTGCTTGGAACACCTTTTCATATCCTTTCATTCTACGGTAGTATATGTCCTTTGTGGTGAGATGCGTTTCTTGGAGGCAATAAATAGTTCTTCCTTTTTATCCACATACTTGTGTTAGGGCTCTCTGGAGGGACAGACCGAATAGAATGAACATATATATATGGGGTTTATTAGAGTGGCTTACAAGCTGCTCCAGATAGTCTAATAATGGCTGTCTCTCAACGAAAGTCAAGAGTATAGTAGTTGTTCAGTCCATGAGGGTGGATGTCTCAGCCTGTCTTTGACCTGTGTATTGGAATCTTAAGAATTGGCTTCTAAAACCAGTGAAGGAATGCTCCAGCCGTGGGACAGATGAAGTTACCAACAAGAGTGAAGGCAAGCAGGCAGAAAGCAAAAACAACAATATCCTTTTATGTGGGATGCCCCCTCTCCCCACATACATTCAATCAAGAAAATCCTCAGAGTCTATCCAGCTATTTGTGGTTTAGTTGATTCCAGGTGTAGTTCAAGGAACTAAGGTCACTAAGATACTGATTCTGTTTCTCAGCCCTCTATCCCCCAACAGCCACATTTGCCTTGGCAGCATATTTGGGATTTCTATGACCCGGACCACGGTCTACGACACTAACCAAAATAATGTTTGTGTCAACTAAACATAAACTAAAACAACTGATAAAGGTATAAATCACAATTAATCCTCATATGTGTCTGAAGTAACTGCTCTGTTCTGCCCCTGACCCAGCATTGATGTAGTTGTGGTCTGTGTGGTTTTGGCTTTAAGAGCACTGTACTCCTGACTTTGACACCAAGAATCTTTCTGAGACACTGGCCAAGAGCAGGTCCCTACCCAAAAAGCCACTCTTATGCCCTGCACTGGCTCACTATGCTGATGTCCTGTAACTTTCTCTTATGGATTATTTTATAATCAAGTTGGACACCAGGATCAGCCACCATGCTACCATACCTTTCTACTGGGGGATTGAGATCGTCAGTACTCAAGGGCTGCTGACTCTGTAGTTATTCTCCTCCTCCCTCATGTGACTGTTATTTTAACATAATTTAGTACTTTTGTGGCCTAGTGGATGGTTTTTGCTCTTTTGTTTTTCAGTCTCATTTCAAGTGCCTTCTGTATAGCTGGCTTAGTGGTCATAATTCCTTTAGTTTGCTTTTATCATGAAATGTTTTTCTTCAATTATAACAGATGGCTTTGCTGGGTATAGTAGTCTGGATTGACAACGGTTGTCCTTAAGAGTGTGAACTACATCCTTATAAGCCTCTTTGGCTTTTAAAGTTTCTGTTGAGAAATAAGCCGTTATTCTGATGGCCCCACCTTCACATGCAATTTGGCATTTCTATCTTGCAGCCTTCAGTAGATGTCCATTGCACTGTGTGTTTAGTGCTTTGACTGTAATATGATAAGGGGAGAGGGAGCTCTCTAGCCTGATCTGCTTGGTGTCCGTAATGTCCCTGTGTCTGCACTGGCATCTCTTCTGTAACTCTGGAAAGTTTTCTGTTAGGTTTTTTTTGTTTGTTTGTTTGTTTGTTTTTTTATGACTCGCTGCCTTTCTACCTTTAGGGTGAGTCTTCTCTGTCTGGATTTGATCTCTTCAGAGTGTCACGTGGAACCCACTAATACCTTAATATTATCCTCTGCCCTTGTTAGACTGTCCCAGGCTCAGGCTCTGTTCTCCTTGGTCCATTCTGTTGCTGAGACTTTTCTGTAGGAGTTGGCTGTTATGTTTTTCACCCGGCCTTTCAGTCCATGCTTTACTATTTCTATTTCTTTGTTGGAGCTCTTAGTGTCCTGATGAGAGCATAGATTGCTACTGGAGCCCTAAGAAGAGAAGCGAGCCAAACCCAGCCAGATTGTATAGCAATTTGCTTCTGAGATAAATCCCTTCAGAGGAACCTGCTATGACACAGGATGGTCTAAGCTCTTGCTTCTCAACCTGTGGGTCAACAGACCCTTTCACAAGTGCCACCAAAGACCATCGGTTATTTATACTATAATTCATAACAGGAGCATAATTATAGCTTGGAAGTAGCATGGAAAATAATTTTATGGTTGAAATCACCACAACATGAGGAACTGTATTAAAGGGTCCTGGCATTAGGACGGTTCAGCTCTTTGGTTCGAAGAGGAAGAGGAGGTAAACGTTCTTCAGGGAAGCTCCCTAAGCTCAGGAAGTAACTCAGAGGGCTTAGCTGAGACTGAGCAGACACTCCAGGCTCCCTTCTCCTCCCCAGATGTGCAACCAGCAAGGAGGGCTGAGAGATGCTCAGATCAACCAAGCAGCCTACAAGAGTCTCACGTCTGCTGGGCTGCCTGGAGAGGACTCTCTCCCACCTGTTAGCTGCCTCAGGCTCTGTGAGCTGTCACTCATGCTGAGGTGAGCTGTTGGTGATTCAGCTGTTTTGTCTCATGTCTGCTCCCATAAACAACTCCATTCAAACTGATGGTTCACCAGGTTGAATTTGGGTCACATCCTCACTGGTCTGTCATCAGCTCATGAAACATTCTGGTATTTTACATGAAACAATATACTGTTCTACCCAGTGGTACTCTGTATAAGTTTTGTTAACCAGTTTGAATGATAACTTAACATTTTAGAACTTAACATTTTAATCTGTCATGACTTGATTTTTTGATAAACAATCATTACCGAAAAATGAAATGATAGAAATCATACAATGTATCAGCCCCAATTTAAATAATTTTGATTCAACACCATAAGAATGCTTTTTAAAATTACTATAAAATTCTTAGCTATTCATGACCATCATCAGTCCACAGATCATGTTTCCTGTAGAACTAAGATTAGCTCTGTCACAGTTGGTGAGGAGCAACGTCAACACTGGAAGTGCAAGTCAGCGGTAAGGAGATCCTCAGGAGAGGAGAGCAGCTTCTGCTCAAGCTCGTGAGATTCAGGCCTTATAAATCTCTGTGGCAGTTGCTTTAGTCACAAAGTTCTAGAGTCTCATCACCCCCAGTACAGTAACAAGTCATTAAGCATAAGATGGGCCATATATTTGTTGTCAGTGAACACAAACATTCATCTGTCCAAGTTAAACAGCCCTTGTCTCAGAGGGGAAACAAGGGTTTATCCTAGGCCAAATAATGATGATCATAGTCTACAAATTCAGGTTTTCATGTTCCAATGTGGATTCAATTTTATCATAGAGTTTCATAAAGAAATTAAGCACTTCTCAAATGCATTGGTAGACATGAGTGACCTGTTAATGCATTCCAAAAAAGAATTTACCTGGTAGTCCCAAGTATTAGAGACAGAAGTTACTTGAGTCTGTTTTCTCTCCTTGATTCTCCTTTGATTTTTTTTTGGTTAATTTGTCCAGGTTTGGCAAGTTTAACTGCTGTTCATCTTACATTCTTTGAGTGTAATAGCCAGGCAGATGTTCTAGGATGATGTGAATTTGAATTAAAGTATTTGTTAAAATGCTACAGCCTGTCCTGGTTGGCCTTAGTTGTCAATGTGTCATAGCCTCAACTGAAGAATTGTGTAGATCAGATTGGCCCCTGGGCACGTTTGTGAGGGATTGTCTCTATTAATGTAGGAGGGACCAGCCCACTGTGGGCACTGTCATTTGCTGGACAGGTGGCCTTGCAGTATATGCATGAACAAGCAGTATTCCTCATGGGTGGTTCTTCCAGTTGCTGCCCTCGATTCCATCATTGGTGATTTCTGACCTCTGACCTGGAAGTTTAAGCCAAGGAAACCCTTCCTTTTCTCCTCAAGTTGCTTTTGGTCAGAGTGTCTTATCACAGCAATACGATGAAAGGAGGAGCAGTCATTGAGTCCCCAGCCCAACAGAACTCCGCCACTGCTGAACAGCATGAAATCAAGTTATTTGAATCAAAGTGATCACTGACAGGGTTTGATTACCTCCTTTCTTGTCGTCTCTGGGTGTGCCGGCCACACTGTTCAGACACGGAGTTACACCAGAAAACAAATTACGCACACGTGCATTCCTTCCCTCAGGTACCTTAGGATCTGACCCTATATCTTAATGTCTCTTGACGGCTGGCGTTGCCTCTCAACTTGGACATTTTCCACTATAAGGACCTCCTTGCTAACTCAGAGTTGCCTATTCTCCATCAGCTCTGAGCATTGAAAAGATCCCTGTTAGATGATGGCAAATCTCTGCCTGTATCGTTGATCTGAGGTTCTTCTGCCTTCAGTCCACTCTGGATATAGCTAATTCGTGTTTCATATGGTGGAAAAATATCTTTGTTCCTTTCAGTTCCCCACCTTCCATGTTGTGTGTAGAAATACATTTGAACACAGGAGTCCTTGTAAAGCTGGGGCATCTTGGCTTGGCTTTACCTTTAAGCTGCAGTTCTCAGAATCCTGAAGTAAGGCATAGGCATGCTCTTTGTACTACATGCTCTTTTCACCCACGGTTGAAATATAAACTTACCTTCTCTGGTGCAGTCCTTCCTTTGTGTCAGGACTCGACAGATGACCCTGAGATGCGGAGGCTAAGGTCACTCTCAAGGTTTCACAGTGCTGTGACCTGAGCAGCCTTTGTGCCTCCGCTATGTCATTACATGCCTCTCCATCACTTTGCTGGCATTAATAGAGAAGTGATGTTAGGCTTTTAAATTTTTCTGGCCTTTATAGCCATTGCTGAAAGAACCCTGAACTCAATCCAGAAGAGCCTTTATCCAAGTGTTAGCAGGACAGTAGTGGGCTGCTCCTGGCAGCATCTGCAATACCTTAGTTCTTTGTTTTATTTCCCCTGCCCAATCCCGTCTGTTTGCCCGCCTTTGTGCTCTTTTTTTTTTTTTTTTTAATGAAAACAAGCATATTTTATTTATTAATTTAACAGAAGACAGGGATTAAAACTTTTGCCTCTTATAAATGTACAACACAAATTGTTTTGGTGTGACAGATTATGTAATAGCTAAATTCAGTTTTCCTTCTATTCAGTAATTGTCAGAAGTCTCATTACCCCCCCCCCCCCAAATAATCTTTGCACTTCAAATCATTCTCCTTCAAAACTCAAATTGCACCTTTGGTCTGGTTAATTGTCTCTTGTTTTAATCCTACCTGATTTTTGTTAACTTTGTTCCAAGAAGTCAATGATATACTTAGAGAGCAATTTCTGCTACTTCCCAGAGGCTAATAAGTAAACTTGAGGATACCACAACAGAAGGTCTTACTGCAGTTCATGAGCACCTGGGACCCAGCATTGGGTTCTGACAGGTTCCCCAAAAAGAGAGACCCTAGGTTCCTGGAACAAAAGAATGGCTAAACTAGCCAGCATACTGGAAGATGAGGAACCCATGTTTTCCATGGCTGAGACCTCAGAAACACATAAAAGTTGTTTTATGGGAAAACTTACGTTCTCTGTTTTTAAGTTTCACTTTTTCCTTCTAGTCTATTGGCTCTAATGGGATGAGACGATGCAGTGACTTCAGAGCTGATATGTTTCTGTCCTTGTCCGGAGTAGAGGCTAGACTCTCAGTGCCTCTGCATCCACAGTGGTAGAAAAGAGTTAAAAAGCCATAGCTAACTGACTGTTGGGTATCCAAATTGAAAAGTACATTGCTCCAGTGAGAGATTTTATGTCCCAGGTTGGGAGGCAGTTCAAAGGCACACAAAGGAAATACATTACTTTGCAAATTGCAGTTGGGTGAAAGCATTAAGAACACAGATATCACATTTATAATGAAAGGGTTCTTTTTCAAAAACTACATTTCAGAAAGGCTATCTGGGTAGCATAGGAGTAGGCAGGGACCTCGGGAAGGAATATGCCCAACTCCCTAAAGGTGACAAAATCATATAAACTATTACTGACAAGTAGTTCCTCTCTTCTCCACCTACCAACATACCTGGGGAGGGTGGTCAACATGGACTTTCATGCTACTATAACTTCATTGGGCCAGCACTACCCAATACACTTTCCCACTTCTACACAAGACAGTGTTCCAGTTATCACCCAGTAATTACCTGCTATCTCAACTACCTATAAGACAGTGCCAGAGGTTTATTTTCTTTGTCAGACCATGGTATTCATTATTAGTTAAAGATCTCTTCTTGGGTTTATGTTGTGACATTGAGTGGTAGAGTCACTGCCTCCCATCCACTGTAACTCATCGTTAAGCGTTTCATAGACTCTTCTTTCAGCGTCAGGACCATTCATGATTTGCAAGGGAACACTTGCTGATCACTTTAGTTGAACAAAGTGCTTAGATACTGGAAGGAACTGGTCAGATCAAGAGGACAGTGGCAACATCTTTGCTCTCTAGGAGCTTAGAGCCAAAATTGGGGTGGGGGGGGGAGAATCATCAGCTTTTCCTAGACTGGTTTCTACAGCCATAAAAGCACCAAGGGGCGGGAGCCACATTTTACCATGCAGAAGATCAAGGGAAGACTTTCGAAGTCTGATCTAAAAGGAGGGAAAGAATGTAGCAGGTGAGGGTAGCTTGCAAGAAGGCATCCCTGGCAAGGCATAGTTTGTATGCAGTGGATAGGTCCTAAGCACACAGAGGTGATGAAGGAATGAAGGCTGGAACTAGTGGGCTGGGTGAGGGAAGTGGAGCGATTGTGCTTCATTTTTTACTAAACTCTTCAAAGCGGCTTTACTGTATGAAGAATGAATCGAATTTTCTGCTCCCCCACACAGCTGGTTGTCCCAGCACTTTATTACAAGGGTCAGCACGATGCTGTTCCCGTCTTCTTGTGTCATTGGCTCTGCTTGGGGACTTTCCCTCTTATTTAATGGTCTGGCTGTCTACTCCTATGCATTATAGAGACTTTGTAGTGCCCTTTGGTGTCTGGCTGGACTACTCATAGCTTCTCTTTTGATGTTTTTTAAAAATAACTTTTGTGTCTTTATTATTTTTAAATTTTATGCACATGTGTATTTTACCTGCATGTGTGTCTTTGCATCTAGTGTATGTCTGATGCTTACAGAGGCCACAAGAGGTTGGTTGTTGGATGCTCTGGAACAGGAGTTACCAGTGGTTGTGAACCACCATGTGTTTGCTGGGATCGAACACAGATTATTTGGAAGAGTAGAAAGTACTCTTAACCTTTGAGCCATTTCTCCTGCTCCTTATGTATTTATTTATTTATCTAGAGATAAGATTGTATCTATTCCAGGCCGAATGGGAGCTGTAACCAAGGATGACTTTGAACGTCTCATTCTCCAGCCTCTCCCTCCTCAGCACTGGGATTATAGGCATGAGCCACTTCTATGTAGTACTGAGGATTCAACTCAGGACTTCTCTTATGCTAGGCAATCACTCTATTTAGGATTATCTTTTATCATTTAATTCTTGATTGCCATTAGCCCTGAGGGTAGGATGTTTGGGAAGCTATGAGTCTCTATATTCTTGTCCCTTCTGTGCTATGACGTAGCTTCACAGGTGCAAATGATGAGGTTTTGCATCATTCAGATAAGTTGGGCTTCAGAACAATAATTTCTAGCCCTGTTCTCACCTTAGAGCAGACTAAATTAAAATCTCACAGGGAGTTGCAGTGGCATTTGTATTTTTAATTTTTTTTCTTTAAAATTTCCTACTTATTCCAACCCCTCCCATCTATCTTCAATTTCCTGGCCTCCTTTTCTTTAATTAAATAATTATCGTCATATATATAACCTGCTGATTCTATTTAGTGTTGCTATTTTTAGGGCCGACCATTTGGTACTAGATAACCAATCAGGGGCCCATTCATGGGGAAGATTGATTCTCTTCCTCAGCAGTTTTTAGTTCCTACAAAATCTCCTCATTCTAGTTGGCACTGTAATGCTATCTCTAGGGTTAGACCACACCCAAGTCTCCTAGAAAGTTTATCATAGACTCCCATCCTAGACAGGGTAGGAGAGTGATAAGTAGTATATCCCATTACCCCCCCCCCCATAGTGGGTAACTCACCCTATGCAATCAAGCAAAATTAATAAATCCAGGTTTAATCTGAGCAAAGTATTCCCGAGTGGTCTCAGGGGAAACCACAAGGCAGGTTCATGTGCCGGACCTTAAATACCCTGTAGGCATGGTCTTTGGGTAGCTCCAGGGGAAGCGCCACTGATTGACCCAATTTCTCAGAGGCAGGGTCTGGAGAGAGAGGGGTGCTGCTGAGGTGGAGCTTCCACCTAGACAGAGAGAGATAAAAAAGGACTGTAGTCAGTGCCCTAGAGTTGACATAGGTGAACCAGAAAGAGGTCACATTTAGTTGTCTTAAGAGTACCTATAGTTACAGAACTTTGGTGGCTTAGGAAGTTACAGATCAAAGTAAAATGTGGTGTGCTTCTAAGGAGCTTTTCAAAAGTAAATGAGAGCATGGGGTGACTACACTCTGCAGGTTAATAGGCCAATAAGATTTCAAACCCAAGTTTAAAAAATGAGAAGCATCTTACCACACAGACAGGAGGAAGTCATGGTGTATGCTCTGACTGTAATGTGGTCAGAATCTGTTGGTGTGATTCTCTCCATGCTCAGCCAGCAAAGATGTGCTCACTGTCCTTCCCGTGTCCCATGTCCCATGTTTTCTCTCCTTTCTCTTTTAACACAAGGTGACTCAAGAATTCCCAGCAGGGCATACAGCATCATCTCCACACTTACTACCTTTGCCATAGCTTGCTCCGTTCTTGAAATCATTAAGTACACAGTTGGGTTTCTTGAGCTTCAGATATTTGATGTGCTAACGTGTTTTTTGTATGTCTGTTGAGAGAGAGGAAGTTATTTACCAAATGATAACTTCACAGGATTCACACAACACTGTAATAGTCATGAACTACTCTCAGCATACAAGAATTCAGAAGAGTGTGGATGTGGTAAGAAGCCATGCCTCTGGGTTCTCTGCTGGAACTTTTTAGGTTAACACCATTGGAAGTCCACATGCCTTATCAATGGATATGACAGTCATTCACCTTGTCATGCTGTATTTGATGAGTAGCTCACATCCTTTTACTACAATTTCACCAGTTATTAAGATGTAGTTAAGGACAAAGAGAAGGAAAGGAATGGAAAATACTTGGAAAATTTCTGTTTTTTTTTTTTTAAGTAAGCGACATTTTCAGGAACATGATTTTTAGTAAATATTTTGCAGAATTTTGTGAGGCTCCTTGTTCAAAGAGTCAGGTAACCAGTCTCATGAGTATAGAAGGGAAAACAGTCTGAGAAGAAAAGGGGCCAGTGGGAGGGGCTGGGACATGAGAGGGCTGTGTGTGTAGATGTGTGTTTACAAGGCTGAAGTATATTACATATGGGTATGAAAATGTCAAAAAGAAACGAATCATTTTGTACCATCAATATACTCCAGGTTGGGCTGGGGGAGCGGCTCAGTAGTTGCAGCGTTTGCTACGAAGTACTAGGGCCTGAGTTTGGATCCCCAGCATGTACATAAAGACTGGGCCTCATGGTACAAGTCTGTAGTGTTGGGGAGGCAGAGGCAGGGGGTCTCCAGAGCCTTCTGATTACCTCTAACCTAAGTGGTGAGACATCCTATCCCAAAAGACAAGGTGGAGAGGAACAGAACACTGACCTTGACTCCTTGACCTCAGGCCTCTGTGCACAGGCACACAGGTGTGTGTACATGAACACACACACGCACACACACACACACACACACACACAACCCCCCACATATTCTCAAATTTAGGATAAAAGAGAAGCAGCCATGCAGTTCACCTCTTTCTTTGAAGCCTTCCTCTGGCTAGGATTCCATTGGCTGTCTCTGGCCCTGAAGTCGGGAGAGAAGAGCGCTGGTGGTTTGTTTTCAGTCAATGGATGTGGAAATGCTAGTTACTCCGATTAGATCACTGTATGTCACAGACGTGCATCGACTTAATCACAGTGTAACGTACAAGCATATGGGATTATTGTATGTCCGTTAGAAGAGGAAAGAGAAATAACACTTTTTCTTATCCCGTCCTGTGCGGCGCACTGTCCCTAATTAACACAAGTGTAATTTAATCTTCATATCTCATTGTTTCCCTCCAGTGTAGAAAGTTGCTGTCCACATCATTCTTTAGTCTCCTCCTCTCAAAGAAAATGTCCAATTTAAAAGTCATTTTCTTTAGTTTACTCCTATAAAAGCACTCTGGTGACCTTCCCTTTGCCAACAACAAACCATTTCCTGATGGCCAGCAGCAATGAATGTCTTTATAATCAATTTCTTCTAAGGTTGGTCTTGGTCAATACTTTAAAGGCATCTCACTTTAAAGAAAAAAAAGAAAATAATTTTCACTATCATGAGTGACATATGTCATTTCTGATGTTTTTGAAACAATAGCAAAAGATATACTCTCTCTCTCTCTCTCTCTCTCTCTCTCTCTCTCTCTCTCTCTCTCTCTGTCTCTCTCTCTGTCTCTCCCTTTTCTGCTTTTGGAACAGGATCTTTTGAAGCTCAGGTACGCTGGCCTCAACCCTCTGCCCAGTTACTCCCAACTGCCAAGATTATTGGTGTGTCATCATGCCCAGCTTGTGTGGTTGTTTCAAAAGCCATCCCTCCACCACAAAGCTTCTCCATTGTTGCTCAGGATTCAGTTCATTCCCAGTATGAAGTGACAAGAGGTCACAGATGGGAGAAAGGAAGGAGCGCAAGATGACTAAAAGAATATCTTGGTGTATGGCCAAAGTTACCCTGTGGTGTGACGTCACATCAGGCACAGTGGCCACTGTCATGTGTGAAAGGCTGTGCTGTTGAAAAGGCAGGCGGGCTGGTTCTGTTTGCCTCATAAGCTAAGAATGCACCCATGGCTACAGCTAGGAGAGAGTCCTGGTCAGGACTCAAAGGAGCTGTTGTTTTGCTCCCTGTCACCTGAAGAAAAGATGTAGGGCTGGTGGGTGACCATTCACAAGACTTAGTCAAAGTTTCGATGTTGCTGTTTGTGTGTGTGTATGTGTGTGTGGGTAGACAGGTTTCTATGATTCCCTCATTATTTTATGTACAGTGCCAGGCCTGGTGACCTTAGAAGGCAGAGAGGGTGTTGGATCCTCTTGGACTGGAGTTACAGATTGTTGTGAGCCACCCACGGTGTTGAAAATCAAACCCAGGTCTTCTGGAAAAGCAGCTAGTGTTTTTAACCACTGAGCTGTCCCTTCACCACTGGTTTCTATGATTCTTATATAAGCACACTGCATTTTATGATGGAAACGAAAATGGTTTAATTAAAAAAAAGTCCCGAGTCTTTTCAAAACACTGTAAAATGCAGAGTAAAATTTTAGGTTGCAGATAAGTCCTTCAGTTACAAAAGAGCAATTTTCCATATTAAATGTTGATTTTTATGCAAGTTGTTGTCTATGAATGTTCATATACACACAAAAAACCACGTTACTCACAATCTAAGTGTCCCAGCCAGGCCTGGGGCTATGAGCTTGCAATCTCATCACTTGGGAGGCTCAGGCAGAAGGACTGTACCAGCCCAGTCTATGCTACACTGCTAGGCCCTTTCTCAAAAGACAGAAACTAAGACAATGATACAAAAATTTGTGGCTCATTAACACACATGGTCATTTCCATCCAACACCGTAGACAGAGCAGGTGCATTGGCCATCATGCACCGCAGAGAATGAATGGGGCTTATGGCAGATCCTGATGTGAATGATGAGCCCTGGGATCCTGAGCCAAGATAGAGCAAAAGGGCAGGCTGCAAGAGACAGGCCTTCCCTCTTAATAAGACACTTTGAAAATCCTTGACCTACTGTGCTCAACCCAAACATCTGGTTGTTTTGTTTTTTTGACATGCAGCCAGTTCACTCAAGGTATTACATCATTCCTGTAAAGTTGTGTGTCTGAGATTGATCAGGATTTTAAAAAATGATAGTTAACTGATTTTTCTTTTCTTTTTATGAAAAGGAAGAGGACAGAGAAGATTCTCTGCCTTTTCTGAAACTCGAAGACTTCCGTGGTCTAATAAGTCTTTTTCTTCCTTCACAACTTTCTTAATTTCAGCTGACCACTGAAAAATGTTCTCTTCACCGTTTCCCAGTTCAAGTTCACATACTCTGCAAGCGCTTCATGGGGGCACATGTCAGATGTGTATCCCGGTGTCTGGTTGCAGCACGAGACACTTTATGGGTATTGTTTTTGAAAGTATGAGGTACCCTCGTGAAATGTTGTATTTTGACACTCTAGTGCAGCCTCCTGTGAGCGAAACATTTATTATGGAAATAGAGGTAAAACAACAGAATGAGCCCCCCCCCCCCCCCCAGCGTGCCCCCAGCCTTCTCAAGGAAGTGAATTTGAGACATGGATTTCTTGCCTTTAAGGTGCTTCATTTTATCAGTTGGATGGCACAGTGCACCAAACAGGCTCAGTTCAGTGATGCTTTGGTGGCTTAGCCACAGCCATTAGACAAATCCAGACAGATACTTTGCGGATAAAGTAAACAGCTGCAACAAACATTTCTCCCAGAGACTTTCCCCAGGATTTTGTTCAGTTCGGTACTGCTGACTTTTACCAAATAATTTTACTTTTGTAGTGGGGAACTGGTGTCTGGGTCTGGAATACCTATTAGGTGAGTCCCACGCAGAAGTCAAACACTGCAATCTCTTCATCCACCTAGGTGGTTTGGACTTTATTCTGAGGATCTTGGTTTGGGGATACCTGGTGTTTGGTTTCATAAAGAAGGCCCTGGCTTGGCTCCTGTTTTGCGTTTTCTCACTTGGGCACATTCAGCATAGGGAGGGTCCAAAGAATCTTCTCTTGGTTTGTTCAGTTTCAGAGACACCGAGATTCGGGTCTAGCTTCAGGTTAAGTATACAACGTTATTGTCTTCTGGCCAACAGAATGTACCTTCTGAAGTAGTAGTAAAGTGAATTGGGTACTGAGAAACTTCCAGCAACTTCTTGGCCCTACTGTTCTCAGGAGTCAGGAAAGAAAGAATCTGAAAATGGGCTCAGAGACATCAGTGGACAGGGTCTGATCCAAACCCACTAAGATGAACTGTCTCTGGAAATCCTAGGGAGCATTCCCTCAGTTGCTCTGCCTTTTGTGGTCAGGAGCTTTTTTTTTTTCTTTCCCTCTTCCAAATTCACTTTTGGTTAGTTATATATAAGTGGTTGTTTTACACATTTAATTTAAACATTTCTTCTGAGCACTTAAAGGAAACTGTTAGCTGCAGTCACAGGATTAGCAGGAAAAGGGCTTTCAGCTCCGCCCATGTAGAGTCTGTTGACTTATTTGAAGGCTTTTTATTCCAGTCAGTCCTGGCTAAAATGTAATCATCTAATTGTTAACTCACTGAAAACCAAGAGCAGAAAAAGTAGAAGAGATGATTTTCTATTTTAAAAAAGTTATCATGGGACCTATTTGACTTGTGAACTATGGTGTGCTGGCTGCACAAGATTCTAAACAACTAATTCTTGCAAACTGTCAGTAAACTTAAGGACTTGTTCAAAATTGCCAGCATTTCCTTTTCCTTGGCAGCTGGCATAGCCCACGCCCTAGCTGATCTACTGTTTCAGGCTCTGTGTCCCTACTGTGCTCTGGCTTCAACAAGGATAGATTTTGTGACCCAGATGGAAAGTTATGGCTATCTCTCTCCATTTGTATCAGAACAACTCCTGTAGCTTCCGGGGCCAGTGCCTGCTTTTCCTTGTTTCCTTATTAACTATGGGGAAGACCTAAAATGCAGTGAACTCGGGCTGTGATGGACATCGACAGGCGCCACCCTCGCCGTCCTCAATGCTAGTGCATTAGCTTATCCTCGGAGGTCTGAAACAATTCAAATTGATGCTTTCTCATTTTCCCATCTGTTCACAATCCAAGAGTGCTTTCCTGATGTGTACCCCTTTCTGATTCTTTCGTCTATACCGACTCTCCTTTTGAGATGTCTTAGAAAACCAGAGCAAACAGCATCTAAGTCCAGAACACTGGGTTTAGGTATGATCCAGGGACTCTAGGTTCCCTTCCCCCTCAGATCTTCTCTTTAGAACTGCTGAAATCTGTGATACATTAAGATGGGCTTTAGGGAACTAACACTTTCCCACATACTCCCTGTTTGGTTGAATGGGCATAGGAAATGTCCTTGAATGACTAGGCTTAACAATGTAGTATAGGAAACGAGGGAGGTCAGTTTAGGTACTTTAGGTTAAAGATGGCTTAGAGTGAGAAAGAAGCAAATGGAATATTGATAGTCAAATAAAGGAGAAAAGATCTTTTGGAAGGCTGCAAACAAATCTAAATGCCCTGTGATTTTTGTTTGCACATGTCTTTATGCATTTTTGTCTGTGTTGCTTTATGCTTTTGTGGTAGCAAATTGATTTAGAAATAAATGAGGACTCATAAATGAAGTTGTAAATGCTTTTAAGACTTGTCTAATGTCAGCTTAATAAACAGAGCTATGCTTTCTGATCAACAAAATACTCTTATGAAGACTACCTGACAGTACCAGGCAGCGACTGGGGGTGATAGCTGGCTTTGTCTATGTCTCAGAGTTTACATTGTTGAGGAGAAAATGGCATATGTTTTGTAAAGGAAGTTAAGAAGACATAAGAGTGTGTTGTGGTGGAGAAAAGAAGCAAAAACTAAGTGTTTGGATGAAGGGTCAATTTGAGAACGTTATGAAAGAGGCTTGAGAAAGATTTGATTTGATACATGAACAAATGAGCAAAAATGATTCAGGGGCCTTTCTAGAGGCTGAGCATTGATTGACAGCGGAGGTTGACAGAGCAAGACTGCAGCCCATCCTGCTGTTTAAGCTTCTCTTGAAACACTGATCTGTTCCTCCTGGGAAATTCCGAGAGGATTAATTTCTCATTGTTTGTTTTTATGAGATAGTGTGTCTACAGAGTCGTAGCTGTCCTGTAACTCACCACATAGACTAGGAACTCATAGATCTGTCTGCCCCTACCTCCTGATGTTGTGAGGTATTCCACCAAAGAAGACTGCTCAGACATAGGCTTAAGCCAATAGAAAGTCTTCATTAGCTGGCCAGGGACTACACTAGGTGTTCTGTTTACCAGAGCCTTTCTCAGGATGAGCTTTTAAGCATTAAAAACCATGTTCTGGGTTAACATATTTCTGTTAAAAAAAAAAAAAAACCACAAAAAAACCAGAAGCAGAACTGCAGAAGCTGAATGGCATGGTTGTACATTCAGAGACTTTCCCAGAACTATGGACTTTGATGGATTTTATCTTTAGTTTTGGCAGGTGGTGCTGTCTACATGCTGAGTTTTACAGTTGGAATAGCATTTCCATCATGAAATCAGTTGTGCTAAGGCCTCATGGCCTGCTAAGGTCTGGGGCCCAGTTATACTGAGTGCTGGGTTCAAAAGCATATGGCACCACAACTGGCCATATTTCTTTGTTTTTTCACTTTGGAGTTTTTGGTGCAGAAATAGTTTTGGGATTTCAGATAGCTCCAGGAAGCCCAAAGGGCATATGCTAGCTTTAACCTTTGTTAAGAAACAAAATAAATCAACAAGAACAAACCCCCCAAAACAATATGAATGCTTCATTTACGTTAGTTCAGTATTTTGCCTTCTGAACTTGGTCGAATGCTGGCTCAGGGTTTCAGGTGATACCTATCATTCACTGCACGGAAGAACTGCATGCAGTGTTGACTCCAGGTGAACTTAGCCAGGACTATTCCTTCTGGCCTCTTTGTTGCTTGAATGCTAGCCAGAAGAGACTGGCACATTCAAGCCCTGATCAACTGTTTTCCTTCCACCTTAGACCTGATCAGACCAACAACTGGCACAGCTCCATCCTTGTAATTGGGACAATCAAAACCTATTTACAAGATGCCTATCAACAAAGTGAAGTTGCTTGAGACAGTGGTAGCAAAAGGGGTAAAGAAGGTAGCGAGGGTGTGGAGGAAAAGTCCTTACATCTGATAGACATTAAAATACTTCCTTTGCCCATGAAGTTCCTGTCAGGCTGCTCTTGACTGTGTGAGCACACTCTGGGCGAAGTAGACACCCAGCTAGACAAGATTTTCCCAAAGCTGTGTGGCTACTGGCTGAGTGGGCCCACACAATCGGTTTGGTTGGCTACTTCCCACTTTTTTGCTTCACATCGTGGAAGTACGTGAGAGAAAAACTTAGAGCAACGATGTATTTAGGCTTGTGCTCGGCACCATGTGGATGGGCAGAGCATCATGGTGTGGTGTGGAAGAGAATTTGTGCAATTCCCTTCCTTGTAGCAAGCTTTCTTGTCAGACTATCTTTGACCCATCAACCCACAAACAATGACCCATAGACTTATTTATTATGAGAGCTTGGCCTTAGTTTAGGCTTTTCCCAGGAGCTCTTACAGCTTAATTAACCTGCTTTTATGAATCTACGTTCTTCCACATGGCTCGGTTACCTCTTCTTGGTACGGCACATCTGACTAGGTCTTAGTCGGCTGAAGAAATTGGGTGTCTAGATCTCTCCTCCCAGTTTCTCTATCCCTGCCTGGAAGTCCCATCTTCTTTCTCCTGCCTAGCTACTGGTCATTTAGCTCTTTATTAAACCAATCAGAAGGCACCTTAGGACAAGACACATCTTTACACTGTAAACCGATATTCCACAATACTTCCTAATAGCTACGTATTCCTCCGTTCAGAGTCATCATATCTTCCACAGGAACATAATCATGGCTCTCTAGCATTTGTTTAGGGAATTTCATCTAAGCTCAGGAATCTACTTCCTTCCCCCTTATTTTTGATTTTTGGAAAAAGAACCAGAGATAGGCTTCTTGTGGACTATACTGATTTAGGTTATATAAATCTTTGGAGTAGGGGTAGTGGATGGAGTGGAGGATGCTTGTCTACAATAATGGAGAAGAGTAGAGCAGACAAACGCCTAGGGAGAAACAGGTTGATGTGGAATGGACCCCAGGTTCCCTATGGGACATGTTCTTCCCAAGGCTGCTGAAATCCTATCTCTCAACTTTGTGAGACCAGCAGATCCCCTCCTCCCGCTTCCTCCTCCTCTTCCTTATTTTTATGAATATGGGTCTTTTGCCTGTATGCATGTCTGTGTGACATATGCATGCATGGTGGGTGCCCAAGGAGACCAGAAGAGAACATTGGATCTTCTGGGATCAGTTACAGATGATTGTGAGATGCCTTGTCAGTACTGGGATTTGAACCCAGGTCCTCAAGAAGAGCAGCCAGTGCTTTTAACTGCTGAATTCTCCATCCAGCCTTGATATGATTTATGTTATGACTGGATTTCTCTTTGCACTTGAGCTAATTGAGACTGAGTGTCTTTTATATATCCACGAACCCTGTCACTAACACAAGCTTTACTGAAAGAATTCACAAAAGACAAAGAAAAGTAATGCAGGATGGAGAAGTGTCCTGGTCTGCAGCTCCAGCCTCGGGAGTGGCTTCGTTCTGACCTTCGTTTCCTTTAGGACTCGGAGCTTCGTGTCCTCTGAGATGAGATTCTGCTGGGCCGCTGCCCATCTCAGCTATTGGCTGGGACTCTGTGGAATCTTTTCCAGAAGAAAAGGAGGAAGGGTATTTGCTGATTAAGGCAGAAGCCACTGTATGCCTGGATGTGATTTCTTCTCTTAAAAATGCTCCTCATTTCATGTGGTGTATTGACACATTCCAGGACAGGCCTCACACCCAGAGGTTTTGTTTTTTGTAATTATTATTTTAATAGCTATTTAAATAATTATTACTATTAATACTATTATTTATTTTCTTTAGAGATGAAGAAGAGGAAGTTGGGAGGCAGGAAGGTGGGAGACAATCTAAGAGGAGTCGGGGATATGAATACGATCAAAATATATAGTATTAAATTCTCAAAAATTAAATAAAACTATTATGTAAAATAAAAATATTCCTGACTTGACTGGTTTGGGCACGTAAGGAAGGAAAAGGTATGTATTTATCTGATTTTTTGTCAGTGTTTACATGTGCATTATGTGTTATTTGGAGGTCAGAGACTGATTTTGAGTGTCTTTCATGGTTGGTTTGCACCTTAGTTTTTGAGACAGAGTCTGTCACTGAGTGGAGATGTTGCTGATCAGCTCTAACCACTGCCAGTGAGCCTGACTCTGGCCCACCAGTGTTTTTAGGGTTACAGTGGCCCACTGCACATGGCTGTTATATATGTGCTGGGGATTTGAACTCAGGTCTCCATGCCTGTGTTATAAGCTCTTAGTGACTGAACTGTCTCTCCAACCCCATATCTGAAAATTTGATTCATGTATTACCAAGAAATACAAAGCCCAGAGTATAGGTTGCTCTAAAACCATCCCATTCTTTCATTCTAGACATATACGTCAGCATCCTGACTGCCGTCCACTGGCAGCTTAAGCATGTCATTTTAAAATGGTGATATGAGCACTATTACTTTTATAATGAGTTTTCCATATTCAGTAAGGTCAAGCTTACACCCTTAGAGGTGTATTGCACCTGCATGCTGCAGGCTGCACATGGTGGTTGTGAGTAAGCCAAGGTCCAAAGAGTGATGTATCTTATCCACGTTGGACCAGGAAAGAGCTCCAATGGCCCCATCCAATGGTGTGGAAGGTGACAAACCCATAGAACCTGTTCTAATTCTCCACAGACCTCCAAGACAGTGCCTAGCTTCCTTAGCAAATCCTCCAGGAGAGGATTCCCAGCTGAGGATAGGAAGCATGGTTTAGCTGACTCGGTTCATTCTTGCTTCAGAGGCTCCAGCACAAAACTGGCTACTGGACCACATGAGCTAACTTCAACACTTCCAAAAATGATGCTTTGATTCTGATGGTCACCAACATCAAATATATGGACACATGTTCTTGATACCTAGATTTTTACAGTTACTGTAAATTCTCGTTTGAATGAGATACTTGAGCTCTTTATTTGTGTATATTATATTCTCATTTGCTAAACAAGCTTTACAAAGAGTCTCAGAATTTGTAACGGCTAACACTTTAAAAAATGAATTCGGTTTTATGAGACAAGCTGACACAACACAATTTCTCAGATGAATTATGTCACCAGCTTTGCTGTTGCCTGAATAATATGTACCCTACATTATTTAGCTGTTCCCATCAATCAGTCTCCTTGTAGGCTGTTGCCAGAAAAGGATTCTGGTCTAGTTTTCTTCCCCAGAGAAGAACATATGGAAGTGGCTGTCAAAGCAAATGTAAAGGATTGTCATTTGGCTGATTGGGGGTCAATGGTACTTATTGTTTTTCCTTACTTAAATCATTTTAAAGAATTTTCTTTCAGGACTGTTCCAAGGATCTCTATTCACTATTAAAGTCAGAATGCCTGGGTGTAAATCCTACATTTGACAACTGCTTGCTCTTGATCTCCAAACATGGGCTCCCCATCTGTGGATTTCAGCTAATATCCTAGAAAGGCCTATCCCACGGTAGCATGTATTGAGATAATAAGCCTAATGAGTCTTCTGTCTCTCAACCCCTCCCTCCCTCTCTCTTTCCCTTCCTTCCTCCCTTCCTCTCTGTCTCTGTCTTTTCTTTTGTTTTTTTGAGACAGGGTCTCTCTACCTTAGCTTGGCTATCCTGGAACTCAGTCTGTAGACCAGGCTTGTACTCATAGAGACCCGCCTGCCTCTGTCCCCCGTGCTGGGATTAAAGGAGTGCACCACCACACCTGGCCAAAAACTGTAGCTGAAGAGGCTCCAAACTCATGATCCTCCTACCTCCACCACATGACAGGCAGCGTTTTCCTAGTAAATGTCATTAGTTGTTCTTTTGATATTCAGTGGGGTAAAGTATGAATTAGTTTAGAAATCTGTCAGCTTATTTTATATATAGGAGGATGTGTGTGAAAGGTGTGTATGAAGGGCACATGTGTGTGTGTGTTTGTGTGTGTGTCTGTCTCTGTGCCTGATTGGCAGAGCCTACACCCTTTAACCTGGCAGTGAATTGGTCTCACTTTATAGAGGGTGTTAACCTACTTCATCAGTTGCTACAATTACCTAACAGGGTATCACAAATTGATGGCCTCATCAAAACTCAGTCCCCTGAAGTTCCGGGAGTTAAGGCTGAGGTCAAGGTATTGGCATCCTTGCTCCCTCTGGAGGTGCAGTCTGGACCCTGCACTTTTGGGCCGGTGTCTGGCCCTGTAGCGTGTCACTCTAGTCTTCACAGAGTTGCCTCCCCAAGCCTATCCCTAAGTTTCTTCTTTCACAAGAATGTTAGTCACATTGTATTCTGGCCTTCTCAGCTTCACTATTATATCTGTAAAGACTGTATTTCCAATATTATGTGGTACTAGAAGTTAGGACTTTGTTGTATCTGTTTTCAAGGGGAAACAATTAAGCCAACAACATCCGAAGTGGCACGTTCCTCAAATGCAAGAAATATAGTGAGAAATAGCCACTAAACATAAAAATAATCTGTCCAATATTTGGGGCCTTAGTGGTCTATTACTGAGAAAAACCAGTCTTGTGTGGGCTATGATTATTTCCCAGGAATACCAACAAGAACCTATGGAAAGAACAGAACCTGATGGCAGAGATTTGCTTTCTTACTGGTAAAAAGAAGGGGTCCAGAGGGACTGTGTAACTTATCCAAAGCCACATGGCAAGGATAGAGTATGCCCAGACACTTAGCCTTTCTCCAGGCCAGGGCACATGCTGTGCCATGCATTTCCTTTAACAACTGTTTCTTCCAGCTCTGAGCAGAAGCTTCATACTTATTTAAATTTCATGTCCAGTTTCTAAGCCTCCACAGGGATTGTCCCTAGAGGACCTAATATTGTTTGCTGTCCCTGTGGACATAGCAGCCAGATGGTTGACTGGCAGACAGCTGTTTATCCTGAAGTGGCTCTTAGGACCTGATACATCGTTCTGGCCGTGGCTGAGGGGCAAAGGTGAGTTACAGACTTGCAGAGTCAGCTTCTGGAAGTCACTGCCAGTTCTTTAGGACACGGACCCTGGAAGGATAAATGAACAGCTTTCTTCTCTGGAGCAGAATGGAGATAGAGTGTTTCGAAAGGGATATGAGGGGGGAAATCCTTTTGTTCTGCCCTCCTGCTGGTGGCATGCTGGCAGCACTGAGCTCAGAGCTCTGCCACTTGGAGAACTGGTGCCCAGCTATTCTGAGGAAAGACTGTTCCTGGCCTACCTGGCAGTGCTCGAGTCCCAGTTGGTGGATTTGGGATTTTAAGAATGTTCTATAGACTGTGCAATATACTTTTCTCTTTTAGTCTGGATGTCAGTGTGAGGGTTTATGGTAATGGCTTCCAGAGCTTCTTGAATCCAACAGGGCATTCAATCACAGAAGTACAGCAGTGCTGGATCTCTCTCATCACTTCCCCATCTTCCTTGTCTCCTTACCTATCACGTCATTGTCTGCAGACAGAGCTTAGATGTGAGCATTATCCCATCTCCACACTTCTCTGGAGGTATCTAAGAATATTTCCCAGATGCTTCGAAGCCTCCCCCATCCCATAGAGCTAATTAAACCTCACTAAGGGAAGCTGTTTCAAGGACAGACTTGAAATTTTTTGTTTTTCTTTCCTCCCTTAGCTTTAAGCTGTGTTTCCCTCACAGGGAGCAACCTTGGGGTGCTAATCCAAGTATGTGGATTCCTACAGGTTAACTTTCTCCCTTCTCATGTCTTGTTAACCTCCCCCCTGGACTGGAGCAGCCCTGATCAAGACAAATCCCCAGTTGTCTGGGAATCCAACGGTATGTGTGAGAAAGGTTTTGGCTGAAGTTGGACTTTTGATTGACCTGTCCCTTCCCTCACACTCTCCAATGCCCCTGACCTTGGAGCATTATATTTGTTTTGCCAACACCTCTCTCTGTGACTGGCATGCAGTCAATGTTTGCTGTATGGAGTTGTTTCTGATTAGTCGTGGCACAAAGCCCAGGTAGATTGGCTGAGCCCCAGAAACATCATGGGGTGGCTTCCTGCTGAGGCAGTCTTCCTGGGCAATTTAAAATTTTAACAATTAGTCTGACCATCTGCATTTGTGGTTCAAAAGCACCATGGACTGTGACTTCAACAATGAGGATTTACTGTCTCAGTTCTGTTGAAGTCTGGGGTCAGTGTGTTGGCAGGCTTGGCTTTTCCGCAGCCCTCTGCCCTTGGCTGACAGATGGCATGTCTCTGTGTCCTCATGTGCCCTTCCCCTGTGTGTGACCATCTCACATTTCTCTTTCTGTTCAAATGGCTCTAGTCTTGCCTCTCCCCGTTTTCTTTCTTTCTTGTTGTCTTTTTTGTTTTTGAGAAAGTCTCACTGTATAGCTTTGGTTTGCCTAACGCTCATTATATAGATCAGGTTGGCACTGACCATACAGGGATCCACCTGCCTCTGCGCCCAAGTGGTGGGATTAAAGGCACGTGCCCTGGCCCTCATTCCTTTTCTTGAAAGGCCACAAGTTAGACTGTACAAAGGTCTACCCATAGGCCTTTATGCTTGATGAGCTCTTAAAAGCCACTGTTCTATTCCAAGATACTGGGGGATGGGCCTCAATAGATGAGTTCTTGGGAAAGGAGCACATTTTGATGGATATGCCACATACATTTTTGTTATTCTGAATCACCAAGTCCTCTCCACTCATTTACAGATCAGGACCCAGTGTTGTACAAATACCCCCCCCCCCCCCCCCCCGTGTGTGTGTGTGTGTGTGTGTGTGTGTGTGTGTGTGTGTGTGAGAGAGAGAGAGAGAGAGAGAGAGAGAGAGAGAGAGAGAGAGAGAGAGAGAGATCAACTAGGAGGCAGTGAGGACCACTGATTTCGATTGTCCTCAGTGAATCTTCAGAGACAAAAATTTCCCTTTCTGCTGGATAGAGGGTCTTTTGACCTGCTGTTCTTCAAAGGTCAAGGTGCTGTGTTTTGAACCTTGCCACTGGGTGGTGGTGGGGAGGCCAGGAAGCCTTGAATGAATATATTAAGAGGTGATGAAACACGGAGGAAATGTGTATTGTCATGGGCATAGTAGTGTCAAGGACCAATGACTCAGGCTCATGAGAAATTGGCAAGCCCCCCTCCCCAAGTCAGGCTCACAGGGATGGTACAGCCTCCCCCTGGTCTGAAGGCTAATGATGACAGCTGGAGCTTCCTCCCCCAGGTTGTCCACAGGCTGAGCCTGCTGACTACAGAGATCTCCTACTGAGGTTGGCTAACCCTTCCCTGCACTGTGTATAACAAACACAGGAAAGGTTGCTGCGAAGTTGGTCCCCTATATCAGAGCGAGCACAGACCACCTTATCTCAGCCTGCCTCTCCGTCTGTCTGTCTTCCTTTATTCTCCCACTGTCCCCATCAGGCCAAGGTGCCATGTTGTCACAGCACACAACCGTTGGTTCTCTGAATCTTAGCTTATTTTTCTTCTGAGATGCTTTGTTTTGCATTACCCCAGGATGGCCTCCAACTCCTGATGACGTTCCTGCTCAGCTTCCCAAGCTCTAGTGGTACAGGTGTGTACCACTAGATGTTCAGTGTCTCTACAAGTTGTTTTATAAAAAAATATTTAGTAAGTGCTCTTAATTGATAATAATTTCTCATCTAATTTCTACCCAAGTTACACAGAATAAGTTAGACGAACATTGTCAACAGATTTACATTCAAAATGCGGAAGATTTCTATCACATGTCATTTGCTTTTACTTATAAGTTGTAAAGAGGTTCATTCTATAGACAATAAATACCTCCATTGATTTTCAGGGTTAAAAAGCTAAACACATCAAACTTTTATTAATAATAAATCATATTATAACCAGTTATACCAAATGTGACCCTTTGGTGTAGGACCCCAGCTAAGTTTGACCATTAAGATTTCAAAGTAAGTTATATTTTCAAAAAGAAGTTAGGAGGTGCCCTTCTTATCTGTAGCCGCCATTAACAATATAGTTAATAATATAAAATCAGGGAGAGAATTTGGAGGACTCAGGCCTAAGTGGGATGAGTCTCAGATCCTCCTCTCAGGGCTGTAGGGACCTACGCAGGTGAGAAGACCAAGAATTTAAGAGCCAGAGGTGGTGGAAACATCATCTTCCAGATGCAACAGGGCTGATGCCTGTATGAATGTCCAAAGATTTCGACAGCATGCATAGGATCTGTATAAATTAAAGCCAGACAAAACTCCATCACTGAGAGTGGGAAATCGGTACAAGAAGCTATTAGCAATGAACACCTCTTAGGCAGGGAAAAAAGTTTTCTCCAATGGAATGTCATTGTGGATTTATCCACACCCCAGGGCCATCTGCCCAGGAGTAGCTGACCCACACAAATGAATCCCCTTTCTTTTCTTTTTTAAAATTAATCTTTTTTTGACAGTTTTAGTATTAATGTTTTTAAAAATATGGATTCCATAACCCTTAATTTATTTCAGCCACTGCTCAGGTTGATGTTTCTGCCCCATTGGGACAGTGTATTTTCTCCTGTAACACTCAACCAACCAGTCAAACCTCCTCCTAAGGTTCTCTAAGGAAAAATGACCAGGGAATGTTAAATCTGCATTTGCCTTTAGCTGCCCATCTTCCCCACCACAGTGTTTATCTTACTGTTTTACCAGGTTCCTCTAGCCTCCACACTGGCTCCCCCAGGCTTAGCTCTCTTTTTTCTTGGGATGCTCTCTCCAGTTGGCACTATGGACATCTGGGTCGCTTCACTCCAGGCTGGCTGTCACCAGGTGAATCTTCTGTGGTACTTCCATCCATTGCTCCCCCCATTGCATCTCGCTGCCTATGACCCACAGCTTCTTCCCAGAACCACAATTACAGCCTGTGTCCCGATTGCATGTGGTGGTGTTTCTCTTTCTTCTCAGGCCACAGGCAGCTGTTCTAAGATGCAGGTTTTCTCTTTATTTGGTGTGGTATGGCCAATGGCTAAGGAGATGATGGTTCTGGGAAAGGTAGCTTGCTACGGTCCGCAAGAGGAGGGCAATACACCATGCCATACAGGGACCAGAGTTAGTCAGGAGGCAGAGGCAGTGGGAAGCATGGCAGGGACCGTATTGTGTGGGGAGGAACAGATGACGCAGGGAAGGCTGGCTGTGGTTGGCTAGGTGGATGATTTCTTGGCATTTGAGATTGGAATTACCCTCCAATTGTCTAGTACTTGAGTGGAGTGTTTAGGCAGGATGATCATAGTGGGACCACCTGACTGTGAGCTGTTGGGAAAGGGCACTTACAGGCCCAGTACTAATGGCCCCAGAGACAAGCAGAATTTGGAGAGTAGTCTCCGTGGTGAGCAAAGCCCATATCTGAAGCCATCTGAAATATATAAAGTTATAAAACATCAATGAGAGAGCGGATGTGGTCTCTTTATTCCTTTGTGTTCAATATTGAGGGTACAGTTTAAGATATTGCAGACATTTACATTTCCCATTTGACACAAACCTAGACATATCTAGAAAGAGAGAATGCCGGTTGAGGAATTACTTCCGTTAGACTAGCCTGTAGGCAGGCTTGGAGGTCATATTCTTGGTTAATGAATGATTTTATCATAAACTCAGCAGACACTGTGGGTGGTGCTGTCCTTCAGTAAATGGTCTTTTGGGTAGCTGAGCAGTTCCTGAGAGCAAGCCAATAAGCAGCATTTTTCCATGGTCTTGGCTTTAGTTCCAAACTCTAAGTCCCTACCTTGAGTTTCTGTTCTAACTTCCCTTCATGATGGACTGTTTGCTGTAAGATGAAGTAAACCCTCTTCTCCCCAGGTTATTTTGGCCATCACTGCCTAGAAAACAGGCTAAGAATGCTTATGAATTATTATTTTCTGACAACCTCTTTAAGTGTCACAGCTTGGCTTGGGCTAAGTGACAGTTCTCTCTCTGAGAATGGAAGGGGAAGACCACAGATTATTGCTGTACAGAATCCTGGGGTACTTCAGATACCTGCTCAGTTCATTCATTGGTCATGTCTCACATTTTTTAAGCTCCCAGTCTGTGTTGGGCATGAGCTGGAAGAAGCAAACTCCATGTTCCCAAGGAGTTCAACAGGAGGCGGTGCAAGCTAGGGATGCTCTGCCATTTTTATCATAGACTCAGCAGAACAGAGACAAGTTGCAGGGCTGGGCACAGAGTGTGATCTTAAAGATGGGCATTTATCTGGTAGATTAACCCTGCCTGTGTATTGTTAAATGTCTTGAGTGGACATGTTTTCTTCATAGAATAAAGTGCTGGCCAAGAAGTGGAGGATTAGCCACCTGTTCCTTAGTGGTTGCTCTTAATGTAACTCGAAATCCATTTGTACCCCCTCACTCTCTGTGCTGGTTAGAACCTCGGCACGCTCCACTGTCATCAATTTTAGGAAAAATAAGACTGAAAACCATCTTTCTACAGTTCTGTGATTATTATGCACATTCTCAAGTTAATGTGCCAGGTTAAAATATAACTTTCATTATAATTTGAGGGTGACATGAATCTTATGCCAAAAACTAATTTTTGAATGTGAGATTGTTGAGATTATGAGATTCTTGGTGAATGTAACAGTTGATGAGAAGGGTTCTGTGAAGGAATAGCTGCAATTGATGAATTTATTTATTTATTTATACTGACGAATATATTTTCACACATACTTTCTCCCTATATATGGTGAAGTAATTAATCCTTTTATTTTTAACAAGAAAAAGTAGCAGTTTATTAATGTGACTATACATATATCCATGGAATGCTAATGTTGACTTCTTTCAAGGGTGATTAGAACTTGAGCTTCAATAGTATTTATTTTTCTTCATTTCCCTTAAGATTTCCCTCTCTCCTCTCATGGTCTCCTTTGTAGCTTAGTGACTTACGCAAACACACATATAAATACATAGGCATACAATTATTATTATTATTGTATGTGTATGCTTTGTCATGGAGCATATGTGGTGGTCAGAGGATAATTTTGTAAAGTCACTTTGCTTCTTTCATTTTTATGTAGATTCAGGGATTGAAATCAGATTGCCAGCCTTTTGCGGTAAGCGCCTTTACCCACTGAGTCTTTTTACTGACCTCAAATCTAAGTTTGTACATAAGAAAAATATGCAGCTATTTATATTTCTGGTTAATTTTGGTTAACTTAATGACTTCCCATTGTATCCATTTTCCAACAATGCCATGATTTCATTTTTTTTTCTTTATGGCCACACACAGTTGCATTGTGTGTATGTGGTATATTATTTATCTCCTCGTCTATTGTCAGACATCCATCCTGGTTCCATTTCCTAGTTACTGTAACTAATGCAATAAACATGGATGTGCAAGTCGCTCTGTGGTCTGTTGAGAGTCCCCCAGTATAGACAGAGGTATGGTATACTGGGCTCATGTAGTAATTCTGTTTTTAGGTTTTGGGTTGCCTCCATACTGATTTCCACAGTGACTGCACAATATTTTCATGCCCATCCCCAGTGAATAAGGGTTCCTCTTGTCCCACACCCTCTCCAGCATTTGTTGTCCTTTGTTTTCTTAATAAGCTCAGATGGAATCTTAAAGTGGTTTTAATTTACACTTCCCTGGCGACTAAGGATGTTGAACATTTTTTTTCCAAACATTTGTTGACTATTTATATTTCTTCCTGAGCACTCTCCATTCAATGAATAAGCCCACTTATTATTTGATGGTCTGGTTTTTCAGTGTCTTGTAGTCTGAAGTTACTTTTCCTGCCAGAAACTCTAAAATACCCAGCAGCCACTTCCCAAATAATTGACTCAGAGGCTTGCTATTGTAGTAACTGCTGGGTTGGTAGTTCAAGCATATTACCATCTAGCTCTTACACTTAAATTAACCCATAATTCTTATCTATGTTTAGCCATGTGGCTTGGTACCTTTTCTTAGTCCAGCATTCTCATCTTGCTTCCTTTGCATCTGGCTAGCATCCCCCTTTACTCCTCTGTGGTGATATACTGTATATTTAGTAAAAGTAGTCTGTAATATCATGGAACAGAATCTCCCACAGTCAAGCCATGAAGGTCAGGGAGTGGTGACCCACGCCTTTAATTCCATCACTCAGGAGACAGCATCTTTCTCTAGATCTCTGAGAATTCAAAACCTAACACAAGCAGTGGTAGCTCACACCTTTAATCCTAACTCTAGGATTATGATACAGAGTTGAACCAGGAAGTAAAATAGCTGGGCGGGGAAAGAAATATTAGACAGGAGAAGGCAGAAATTTAGCCATTCTGTAGATGTGACCAGTCAGGCTGAGGACCCATGAAGAGGGCACTTTGCCTTTTTGGCTTGAGAAGTTGGCTGAGTGAGAATTGGCTGTGGTCTGTTTCCTCTCTGATATCCCAGCTCCCCCCCCCCCTCCCGCCCCCTCCCCTTCCCTGATATCTGGCTCTGGGTTTTCATTGTATAACTAGAATTTGTGCAATACTCTTCCTAGAATTTCTCTTGTCTGGTCACCCCTGCTCTACTTCCTGTGTACTGGCCAATCAGCATTTTATTAAACCAGTATCAGAGACCAATCTTTACAGTGTATAAGAACATTATCCCACAGTGTCTAACTTTTACAGTTCTTGCATCCCAGATGTTAATCTCTGTCTAATGTGTAGTTGGCAAAGATCTTTTACCACTCTGTAACCTGTCTTTTTACTCTGGTGACTGTTTCCTTACTGTGAAAACATCTTTCAGTTGCATGTAATTCCATTTGGCAACTCTTGGAATTATTTCCCCTGCTATTGGAGTCCCATTCAGAAACATCTTTGCTATGCCTATGTCTAAGTTTTTCCTGTTTCTCTCTAGCACTTTCAAAGTTTCAGGTCTTATGTTAAGGTCTTTGATTCATTTTGAGTTGATTTTTATATAGGATGAGAGATAGAAATTTTATTCTTCTACATGAGACATCCAGTTTTCCCAGTACCATTTATTGAAGAGGCTTTCTTTATTCCATTGTCTGTTTCTGTCACCTTAAGACCAAAACATCAGCAACTGAATCAGAACAAAACAAAGCAGTGCAGAGGTAGCAGCTTGGGTTTGTTTGATCCTCTATTCCATTCCATGGGTGCCTCTGTTTTTCCTCCATTACTACACTGTCTTTGTTACTATGGCTCTGTCATATAGTTTGAGGTGGGATATTGTGATACTTCAAGTATTGCTCTTTCTCTTAAGGATTGCTTTTCCTAGGAATTTATCCATTTCTTCTATACACTTGAGGTTTTGGAATAAAAGTTGTCAAAGCATTTCCTACGATTCTTTGTTTTTCATTGAGATATGTAGTAGCACATTCTTTTTCGCCTCTAATTTTAGTAATATGGGTCTCTCTTCTGATGATTTTGCTTGGGACGCTGTCAATTTTACTTTTTTCTTCTTTTTATTTTTTTAAACAAATTCTTCATGTTATTGGTTCTGTGCATTTACTCTATTTCATTTCTGTCCTGATTTCTGAAGTTTAACACTACCTACTGTTTTTAGGTGTCTTTTTTTTTTTTTTTTTTTTTTTTTTTTTTAGGACATTGATGTACATAGTAGTCTTTAGATCTTTCTGATTTTTTTTTTTTTGTGAGTACTCATTGCCATAAACATTCCCCTTAAACTTCTGTAACTACAGACAGAAAGTTCTGATAATTTATGCTTTAACTTTCCTTAGATTATAGGAACTTGTAAACTTGTCCTCTGATTTTTAAAAAAGAATTCACTGGTCACTAAAAGGTATTGTTTTATCTGCATCCATTTCTTAAGGCAAAACATGCTAAACCTTTAAGAGAAGTTATAAATATATGTAAAAGGCAAGTTATATTTTCTATAACCAAGAAAATAGATCCAAATGAACTATTCTGAGTACCTCTCCAAGACATTACTTAGGAAAAATATTTGGGAACAGTTGAGCCAACTCAGTTTAACAAAAATTAACAGTTGTTAACGGTTACAGTTAGCAACTATAACAATAGTGACAACAGCCAGCTATCCCGTTCAGGACCTGCCTTGTAATTAGAACAAAAAGCAGATCCATAGGACTGACAGCTCTGAGCTTTATGGGACATGTTCTATGTCGATGTTCTTCTCTTGTCAGAACATGTGATGACCTAGAAGCTATACTGCTGGCCTTTGGAAAGCAGAGGCAGGAGGATCTGGTATTTGGGATCATTCTTGGCCATATGAAAGGTAACTAGGGGAATGAGCCTCTGTGTGTTGGTTTGTGATGACTGTCTATTTGACAGGACCTAGAATCATCAAAGACAGAGCTCCTGGGAATGTATGTGAGGTTGAAGTGGGAAGACCAAGCCTAAACATGGGCAGTGCAATTCATGGTCTAGCATCTGGACTGCATAAAAGGGAGGTCAAACTGAATGTGAGCATCCATCAACCTCTGCTTCCTGACTGAGGATGCAGTGTGATCAGCTGCTACTGGCTCCCTGACACGATGGACCACAACCCAGATTAACCTGTCCTTAAGTTCGTCTTGTTAGGTATTTATTTTGTTATAGCAATGAGACAAGTGTGGGGATATGTTTCAAATATAATGAAAACAGCCCGAGATATCAGAGGACAGATCCACCTCCTCAAGTCTTTGTTTGTTTGTTTGCTTGCTTGTTCCAGACAGAGTTTTCTGTGTAACAGTCCTGGCTGTTCTGGAATTTGCTTTGAAGACCAGGCTGGCTTTGAACTCACAGAGATTCTCTTGCTTCCCAAGTTCTGGGACTAACAGTGTGAGCCAGAGCTTCTTCTGTCTCTTCTGTCTTTCTATGCTCGCCTCAAATACCTTCTTCACTCAGCTAAGACGTGGCCCCACCACTACCTGCCTGGGAGCCTGGAACTCCTTCAGTAAACTAAAATGACCTCAAACTCAGATTTGATTGGATTAAGGGTGTAGGTCACCACTCCGGGATATTCCCTGGGCTGGGATTAAAGGTGTGAGTTACCACTGTTTGATCCTCCTAGACTGACTGTTTTTATTATATTTGAAACATATCCACACAGACAAGTAGTTAACACCCCCTGTTCAAACAAACCACAAAAGGAAAGAGATCCACAGGACAGAATCTTGCTACAGTGGAGCTGAGAGTGGGTGTGGTGCTGACATACGCCTTTGATGCCAGCACTTGGGAGGCAGAGGCAGGAAGATATCAGTGAGTTTGAGTCCAGCCTGGTCTACACAGTGACTTCAAGAACATCCAGGGCTACACAGAGAAACCCTTTCTCTGTGTAGAAAGCCAGAGAGAGAGAGAGAGAGAGAGAGAGAGAGAGAGAGAGAGAGAGAGAGAGAGAGAGAGAGAGAGAGAGAGAGAGAGAGAGAGAGAGAGGTGTGTACCTGGGGTTTGCAGAAGTCAGAAGAAGGCAATAGATCTCCTAGAGCTGGGGATGTGGGTGGTTGTGAGCCACTCTGGTCCTTTCAAGAACAACTTATGCTCTGGACCACTGAGCTGTCTCTTTTCCCCACAGCTCTGACTTTTTTTTTTTTTTTTTTAAGATTTTAAAATTTCATTTTATACACCAATCACAGATCCCTCTCTCATCCCTCCTCCCGCTTCCCCTCAGCATTCCATCCTGACTCACCTCACATCACCTCCTTCAAAAAGATAAAGCCTCCCCTGGGGGAGCCAGCAAAGCCTGGTACATTCAGTTGCAGCTGGCTTTTAAACTGGCCTACCTCCACATCTACTTGGCTGGATTCTGGGTCAGGTGCTGGATGTCCTTCTGGCTCTTTCTTCACATTTTGCAGCTCAGTCTTGGGTTATAGCCCAGGGGCTGCTGGGTAATTACTTGGTACCATTGCATTTAATAGCTTCCCTGGTTCAGAAGATGCTACCATTCACACAATGACCCAGAGAATGCTTTTCTGCCTTAAAGAAAGGTTTTTCTTCCCACTTTGTCCAATTAGGTGAAATTGCTTTTTGGTGGTGCTTTCTGATGTGTGTGTGTGTGTGTGCGCGTGTAGTGAAGGCAACTGTTATTCCTTACAAATGAACTTTTTGATTTTGAGCATTATCTTCCTTTCTCATTCTTCAGTTTTCTCTTTTACCCTCTTTTTATGAATTAAACAGTTTATTTGCCGGTGACTTGGGAGATTATAGTTCCCATTTGGCGTTACCCAGATCTGTCCAGCTTCAGATCTCATTGTTTCAGTTTTTTGGGTTTGCTAATTCTTTTTATTAAGCAATAGAGTTGTATTAATGATTTCAAAAGAGCCATCCTGTCAATTGAGGTTGCAAGGGATAGAACACCGTGATCTCTGTAAAAGAAGATTACAGAGATTCAGGTATAGTTCTGAGAAAGCCAGGTCCAGTTGATGGATGCTGTAGTGTTTTTGAAAGTTGCATTTATTCTGTGAGTCAGGTCTCGGGAATTGGGGTTGCCAATTGGTGAGGCACTGGCCAGACTTCACTTTGGAAATAGAATCTTTCTCTAATGTGATAGACTACCACTCTCTCCTTGGTTCTAATTGTGTGTGTGTGTGTGTGTGTGAGGGTCAGAGGACAACTTACAGGGACTAGAGAATTCAACTCTGGGCTTCAGTTTTGTGGCAGATGCCTTCTCCCACTTAGCTATTGTGCCTAGCCAGTTCTTATCCCTTTATATCTGGGCAGAAGGTTCTATGCTGATCACTAAAGGCTGCAGGTGCAATTTGAGTCAAGACAAGCTATTGCACACCCCACAGATAGGGACCGACATTGGCCTCCACAGATATTCATTGTTTTCTAAGTGTTTGGAGGTTTCCTGGTTCCAGTGTGTAGATGACTCATAATTTTCAGAATATGTTGTGAACTTTACTTACTTTATATGATTCAGATGTCACTTTCTAAAGGGTTTTAATAATTTTATAAGGAGTTTTTGTCTGTAGAATTGATTACACAAATTGCAATCTTTTCTTCCCTTTGTCTTGTTCCTGTAAAGGTGCTTTGTAAAATTAAAAATTCATTTAATTTCCAGTGATATGTAGGCGTTATACATATTTGTAGGGAATAATGTGTGTTTTGATACATTGTGTACTTTGTATAATGCTCAAGTCTAGGCAAACATATTAATCTCCCCGAACACTTAGAATTTCTTCATGTTGACAACAATCAGAGTCCTCTCTTGTAGCTTTTCCTTTTGAGTAAAAGTTCCATCCTGAGATAGGCAATACTCCCATAACAAGATATGACCACATATTGACAGGTCTGGGAAGTAACAGGTAAGAACACATGGCTGCGAGTCTTGACCGTTACTGGGTTGCAAATCCTTTCATTTTTAATTTTTTATCTCTTTGAGAATTCTGCACTGTGTATTTTAGTTGTACTCACTCCTCCCCCAAATCCTCCCAGGCCTATGCCCCTCTTCCGACGATACATACCCTTTCCCTGAGAAGATGATGGGGACTGGCCCTGTATTGACTACTGCTCATTTCAAAAGTCAGAATCAACTCCAAAAATACTAATGCCGCTTAATGAACTTAAAAATTTTGTTGATTGGATACCGTGTTATGTCAGGATATTTTTAAAATCAAGGATGTGCTCCATTGAGCTCAATTCTCTGTACTCTCCTCCTCTTTCTCTCCTTTTGTTCTCCCACACCTCCACTTCTCCTCCATGCCAGACACACACACACATGAACTTGTGTGCCTGTATGCAATCCAGGAACCACGTATGAGAGAAAGCACATTTGCATGTTTTAGAGTGTCTTAATTTGCTTAATATGAACATGTCCCCTTGCATCTATTTTTCTATAAACAACAAAATATTTTTTCATTATGTACAAAAATTCCATTATCTATCATCTATCTGTCTATCTATCCATCACCTTTCATCTGTATTGTTTTCTTTATCTATTCATGTCTCGGACACTTCCGTGGTCTAAGTTCCATAGGTTGCTTCTATAACCTACCTATTGTGAACAGGACTATGGGAAACACTGATGGGTACACCTCTTTTTAATATGTTGACCTGGACTGTGTAGCAATCATTAGCTGTGCTGTGTGGTAGACTTATCTTTATCTTTGTGAGGAGCCTCTTCACACTATTGCTGGAGTGGATGCTCTAGTTTACACCCCCACCAGCTGTGTTTAAGGATTCCCTAACACACTTCCTCACCAGCATTTGTTAATTGTTTTTCTTTATTCTTTATTCTTCTCTCATACTTTACATCCCGACCACAGTTTCCCCTCCCTCCTCTTCTCCCAGTCCCCTCCTCTCTCCTCTTTCCAAGATCCACCTTGCTCCCATTTTCCTTTAGAAAAGGGCAGGCCTCCCAGAGATACCAACCAAACGCAGCATAACAAGTTAAGACAATGCACATACCCTCATGACCAAGGCTGAATGAGGCAATTCGAAAGGAGGAAAAGGGCCCCAAGAGCAGGCAAAAGAGTCAGAGACGGCCTCACTCCCACTATTAGGAGCCCCTCACGAATGCCAAGCTACACGGTCATGATATATATGCAGAGGACCTAACTCAGACCCTGTGATTGTCATCAGTCTCTGTGAGCCCCTATGAGCCTTGCTTACTTGATTCTGTGGAGAGCGTTCTCCTGGTGTCCTTGACCCCTCTGACTTCTACAATCCTACCACTCTCCCTTCCTTGGTTCCCTGAGCTCCACCTAAGCTCCACCTAGTGTTTGGTTGTGGGTTTCTGTACCAACTCTCATTAGGTGCTGGATGAAGCCTTTCTGATGACAACTGGTCTAGGTACTAGTATAGCAGGATATCAATAGAAACTATTTTACTGACTTTTTCTTGTCCGTCAATTTTGGTTCTATCCTAGGTCTCTGGACTCTCAAGCCTCTGGCTCCTGGCCATCCGGGCAGTGTCAGGCATGGGGTCCTTATCATGGCATGGGAAGCCTTTTATCTCCTAGTGTCTTCAGTTTCTTTCTTTCTTTTTTTTTTTTTAAATGTTTCCATTCAAGAGTTTTTCTTTCTTTTTCTTGACTATATTACAAGTCAGCTAATATATTTTCTTTTGAGGATATTTTGGATGAGGTTTCTCTTGTTTTCTTTTTCAGTGTTTGTTGGTTTTTAGGAGATAACTGAGGCTTTTATGCTAACTTTGTATCCTGCCACTTTGCTGAAAGTGTTTATTAGAACTACGAGACTTCTGATGGCGGCCTTAGAAGCTCTTCCATGCAGAATCATATCATTTGCAAATAAGGTCTTACTTCTGACATCAGTGGATAAGCTTTCAGTTTTTTCCTCATCTAATATGATGGTAACTATAGGTTTGTCATATATATCCTTTATTATTTTCAGATATGTTTTTCTTTCCTTTTTAAAAGTAAATTCTTTTTATATAAATTTTTTCCTATACCCATCACTGCTCCCCCTCCCTCCCCTTCTCCCTGTCGTCCCTCAGCTCCCTCTACCCCCCCCCCATCCATTTCCCAGGGAGGGCAAGGAGTCCCAAGGTGGGTCAGTTCAGTCTGGCATATACACTTGAGGTCGATCCAAGGTCCTACCCCCAGTATCAAGGCTGACTTAGGCATTTCTTTGTAGGGAATGGGCTCTGAGATGTCGGTTCATGCACAGGAATAAACTCTGGTCCCACTACAAGAAACTCTATGAACTGCTCATGCCATTTGACTGTCATCTACATTCAGAGGGTTTAGTTCCTTTCCATGAAGGTTCCTCAGCTGTCATTTCAAAGTCAATGAGCTCCCAATAGCTTCATTCAGCCATCTTTGTGGGTCTCCTCCTCATGATCCTGATCTCTTTGCTTATATACTCTCTCTGTAGTGGATTTATGATGTTACATTGTAAAAAATTGTCCGGCCTAAAGTTTAATAAAAAGCACTGATTGGCCAAAGACAGACAGGAAGTGTGGGTGGGGCTAAGAAAACTCTGGGAACGGGAAGAACAGAGCAGAGATGCCAGAGAGAAGCCAGCAGATGCAGAGGACAACTATGCTGCTCTGAGAAAAAGTACCAAACTGTATGGCTAAACAGGATAAGAATCACGGGTTAGATTAAGAGCAAAAGCTAGCAAGTTATATGCCTGGGCCCCTGGTCAATCAGTGTACAATTAATAGAAGCATCTGTGTGTCTCTGTGGGACTGTGGGAGTGTGGGACTGCGGGTCTGTGGATCCAAACCTCCAGGCTAGGCCCCAAAGTCCGGGCCAGAAACCTCTTACTACATCTCTCCTCCCTTCAGCTAAACCAGGAGCTTGACCTGGTGCTTAGCTAATGATCTCTACTTCTGCCTCCATCAGAGATAGGTTTTTCTTATTTCAACTCTTCAAGTCTTATAGTATGAAGGGGTGTTGGTTTTTCCAGTAGCCTTTTCTGCTTCTATTGAGATGATGATGGGATTTCTGTCATTTTTTTAAACTCCTATTCACATGAAATCTAATATATCACATTCATTTATTTACATGTGTTTGTTGAGCTGCCTACATCTCTAGAATGAAGACAACTTTATCATAGTGTATGATCTTTTTGATGTGTTCTTGAATTTGTTTTACAAGTATTTTATTGAGAATTTTGGCATCTGTGTTCATTACGAAGATCAGTACTTTTCCCTGTCTGTTATCAGAGTATATCAGAGTAATACTGACTTTGTAAAAGAATTTGGTATCATTCTTTTCTATGTTATAGAATAATTGAGAGTTACTTGGACTTCATTTTTTAAGAGTATGGTAAGATTCACCAATTAAACCTATTGGGGTCTGTTTTTTTGTTTTTGTTTTTAGCTGAAAGTTAAAAAGAATTACTGTTTCAATCTCACTGCTTGCTATAAATCTGATGGCTATCTTGATTCAATTTTTGTAGATCACTTGCATCTAGAAATTTATTTGTTCATTTTAGAATTTTCAGTTTAGGGGACTATAAGTAAGTCTTTAAGCAGTGTTCTAATGACTCTATGTATTTCATTGGCATCGTTAAGATATGCTTACTTGTCATTCTTATGCACACACGGTATTTTGATTACTCTAGCCCCTCTACCCTCTTTTGTATTCTCACCACCCTTCTCATCAGCCATCTCTTCCCTACAAGTTCTTTTTTAAAATCATATTTATGCACCTTTGTTTTGTGTTGTGACCCAGTGAGTTATCCAGGACCATCTATGTAAACATTTGGGAATTATTGATTGAGCGTGGTGAGATCACCAGTTGGTACTCAAGAGTATATGGCATGGCAGTGACTCCCCAGTTTCCAGAATCTATCAGTGGCCACTAGTTCAGTGGGAGGGGACAGAGAGGGTCTCTTGAACCTGTCCCCCATTTATAGTTGGCTGTTGACAGGCCCATACTCATATAAGCTCAGGCTAGGAAAACATAGCTGCATTGAGTTCATGATTGAAATGGCTGTAGCCTTTCCTAGAGATGACATTCTATAGTGTTCTTTCTTATCTTCTGGCTCTTACACCTTTTGGCCTCCTCTTTGGTAATGCTCCCTGAGCCTTCGAGGGAGCACTGAATATTGGTTTCTGGCCTGGCCTAGTCCCATGGTTCAGATCTGCCTGCTGCTGCTTAGTCCCCTCAAAATGACTCAGATGCTTATATTAATTTCATACTACTTGGCCTATGGCTCAGGCATATTGCTAGCTAGCTTTTGCATCTTAATTCAATCCATTACTATTAATCTGTCCTGCCATGTGGCATGTGGCTCACCTATTTCTTTACATCTTGCTTTTTGGGTGGCTGGAACGAATCTCTCTTGACTCCACCCTCCTTCTTCTGTATCTATGCTGAGATTTTCTGCCTCATTCTAAGATGTCTCCCATAGACCCAAGTCGTACCTTTATTAATGAATGATATTCACAGCATAAAGAAAGATATCCCACATCATGTAAGTGTCTTGTTTATGGCTGAGGACTCAACGTGCATTTATTTCTAGCATACTGAGAAGTCAAGTGTCTCTATATTCACTACCTTTTATTGCAAAGAGAGACTTCACTGGTTAGGGCTGAGAGTAGTATTTGTCTATGGATCTATAAAACAATAAAAAAAACCAAGTCCAACAAGCAAGAACAAAATAAACCCCAACAAAATACTTATATATATATATATATCATTATATATATATATCCTATATATATCATTAAAAAACTCATCTCCATCAATGTATCCCCCTGCTCCTCCTCCCCTCCCCATCCCAGTCTCTCCCAGCCAGCCCTCAGCCTTGCCCCTCACCATCTATCCATCCCCTCCCCCAAAAGGGCAAGAAGTCCCAAGGTGGGCCAGCCCAGCACAGCACATCTGCTCCAGGCACATCCTTTTCACTCACCCCGAAGTCAATGTGGGGGTGGGTGTTCCTCTACAGGGAATGGGCTCCAAGCTGCCAGCCCATGAACAGGAACAGTCTGATCCCTCCCGGCATGGCTCCACACACTCATGGCAGTCGAAAGTCACCCACCCCCAGAGAGCCCAGCTCCCCCTCCCAATGGGTCTTCAATGGCAATTCCCGATTCAGTGAGCTCCCCAGAGCTCCAGCCAGCCATCACCATAGGATCCTTCCTCATAATCCCTATCCCCTCCTCATTCAGACTCTCCTCCCCTACTCTCAACTGGACCAGGACCTCTATCCAGTGCTCAGCCATGGATCTCTCCCTCCACCTCCATTCCCTGTTGGATGTAGGTTCTGCGATGACACTTAGGGTGTTTACTCATTTGATTATAGGGGAAGTCCCATTTAGGCACCCCCTCCACCATTGTTTGGAGACTTGGCCAGGGACATCCTGCAAGTTCCTGGACATTTCCCTAGCACCCAGTCCCTTTCCAACCCCACATTGGCTTTCTCTATCCAGGTATCTATTTCCCCCCATCTCCCTCTTTGCTCCTCTCACTCAACCATCTTCTTCTTTCAGGATTTGTTCCCAACTCTTCTTGGTTGCAACCCGTTATGACCCCAGTTTGCTAAGGTGATCTTCTCTATTTTCTCTTCTTAGGGGAATCTCTGGATGTCTCTCTTCAGTTCCTTCTAATCCCAAGATGTTCAGGGGTTGCGGTTTGCAGCTTGGGTATTCTTTGCTTTTTGTCTAAAGCACACTTATGAGTGAGTACATCCCATGTCTATCTTTCTTGGCTTGTGATACCTCGCTTTCAATAAAATACTCAATAAAATTCTGGCAAACCGAATCCAACAACATATCAAAAAGGAGGAGGAGATTCTCCAAGTACATCCATTTGCCTGAAAATTTTAGGATGTCGTTTTTTTTCTGCTGAGTAGTACTCCATTGTGTAGATGTACCACAGTTTGCTAATCCATTCTTCAGTTGAGGGGCATCTAGGTTGTTTCCAGGTTCTTGCTATTACGAATAATGCTGCTATGGACATAGTTGAGATAATACCTTTGGGGTACAAATGTGCATCTTTTGGGTATATGCCCAATAGTGGTATTGCTGGATCATTGGGGAGATTCCCCAGTTTTCTGAGGAACCGCCATACTACATTCCAGAGTGGCTGTACAAGTTTATTCTCTCACCAACAATGGAGGAGTGTTCCCCTTGTTCTGCATTCTCTCCAGCATAGGCTGTCATCTATGATTTTCAACTTAGCCATTCTGACAGGTGTAAGGCAGTATCTCAGAGTTGTTTTGATTTGCATGGCTAAAGATGTTGAACAATTTTTAAAGTGCCTTTCAGCCATTTGTAATTCTTCTGTTGAGAATTCCCTTTTCAGCTCTGAGCCCCATTCTTTAGTTGGGTTATTTAGGTTTTTGGACTCTAGTTTCTTGAGTTCTCTCTATATTTTCGAGATCAGTTCTCTGTTAGACGTAGGGTTGGTGATGGTGAAGAAAGATCTTTTCCCATTCTGTAGGCTGTCGTTTTGCCTTATTGACTGTGTCCTTTGCCTTACAGAGCTTCTCAGTTTCAGGAGGTCCCACTTATTGATTGTCGTTCTTGGTATCTGTGCTGCTGATATTTTATTAAGGAAGTGGTCTCCTGTGCCTATGCATTCAAGGGTATTTCCTATTTTCTTTTCTATCAAGTTCAGTGTAGCTGGGTTTATGTTGAGGTCTTTGATCCACTTAGATTTGAGTTTTGTGCAGGGTGATAGGTTTGGATCTATTTCCCTTCTTCTGCATACTGCCATCCAGTTATGTTAACACCATTTGTTGAAGATACTATCTTTTCTTCCATTGAATATCTTTGGCCTCTTTGTCAGAAATCAGGTGTTCATACATGTGGAGGTTAGTGTTGGGGTCTTTGATTGGATTTTGTTGATCTACAAGTCTGTTTTTGTGCCAGTGCCAGGCTGTTTTTATTACTGTAGCTGTCGGCTTGCTGTATATCACATTTATTACATTTAGGTATTTTACCTGTATTCCTGATCTCTCCAGGACTTTTATCATGAAGGAGTGTTGGATTTTGTCAAAGGCTTTTTCAGCATCTAATGAGATGGCCATGTGTTTTTTTTTTCTTTCAGTTTGTTTATATAACAGATAACATTCACAGTTTTACTTATGTTAAACCATCCCTGCATCTCTGAGATGAAGCCTACTTGATCGTGGTAGATGATTTTTTTTGATATGTTGTTGGATTTAGTTTTCCAGAATTTTATTGAGTATTTTTGCGTCATTGTTCATGAGGGAGATTGGTCTGTAGTTCTCTTTCTTTGTTGGATCTTTGAGTGGCTTGGGAATCAAGGTGATTGTGGCTTCATAAAAAGAGTTTGGCAATGTTCCTCCAGTTTCTACTTTATGGAACACCTTTGATGAATATTGGTTTTAGTTCTTCTTTGAATATCTGGTAGAATTCTGCATTCAATCTGCCTGGTCCTGGATTGTTTTTACTTGGAGGCTTTTAATAGCAGCTTTAATTTCCTTTGGGTTTATAGGTCTATTTAGGTTTTTAATCTGATCTTGATTTAACTTTGGTAAGTGGTACCTGTCCAGAAAGCTGTCCATTTCTTTTAGGTTTTCCATTTTAGTGGAGTATAGATTTTCAAAGTATGACCTATGAGTTAATTCTCTGGATTTCCTGGGTGTCTGTTGTTATGTCCCCCTTTTCATTTCTGATTCTGTTAATATGGATACTCTCTCTCCGCTTCTTGGTTAGTTTGGATAAGGGTTTATCTATCTTGTTGACTTTCTCAAAGAACAACTCTTTGATTCACTGATTCTTTGTATTGTTCTCTGTTTCTATTGTATTTATTTCCTGCCATCTACTCCTTCTAGGTGATGTTGCTTCTAATTATGCTAAAGTCTTTAGCTGTACTGTTAGGTCTCTTGTGTGAGATTTCTCTAGGTTTTAAATATAGGCATCCAGTGCTATGAGTTTTCCTCTTAACACTGCTTTCATTGTGTCTTATAAGTTTGGGTATGTTGTGGATTCATTTTCATTAAATTCTAGGAAGTCTTTGATTTTTTTCTTAATTTCTTCCTTGACCCAGAGGTGATTCAATCGAGAGATGTTCAGTTTCCATGAGTTTGTAGGCTTTCTGTGATTTTTGTTATTGTTGAACTCTAGATTTAGACCATGGTGGTCTGATATGATACAGGGAGTTATTCCCATTTTTTGTATCTATTCATATTTGCTTTATGTTTGAGCATGTGGTCAATTTTAGAGGAAATATGTATATTTCTTTCTTTTTGGGTGGAAGGTTCTGTATATATCTATTAATTCCATTTGGGTCATAACATCTGTTAGATCCCTTATTTCTCTGTTGAGTTTTGTCTGGTTGGCCTATCCAAGAGTGAAAGTGGGGTATTGAAGTCTTCCACTATTAGTGTGTGGGGTTTGTTGTGAGGTTTAAGCTTTAGTAGTGTTTATTTTTTATATGTATGTACCCTCGTGTTTCAGGATTGAGACTTCATCTTGGTTGATTTTTTTCCTGAGATGAATATGTAATGCGCGTCATGGTCTCTTTTTGTTGATTTTAGTTTCATCTCTATTTTATTAGGTATTAGGATGGCTACACCAGCTTGTTTCTTCAGACCACTTGATTGGAAAGTCTCTTGCCAATCCTTTACTCTGAGTCTGTGTCTGTCTTTGGAGTTGAGGTGTGTTTCTTGTATGCAGCAGAGGATGGCTTTTGTTTTTGTATCCATCTCGTTAGAGTGTTTCTTTTTATAGATGAATTGAATCCATTTATATTAAGGAATATTAATGACCAATGATTGTTATTTCCTGTCATTTTTCCTGGTAGCTTGTATGTATTTCCCTTTTTGGGGTTTTCTTCTGTGTTATTATCAATTGTTTGTGGTTTCAGTAGTGTAGGTTGGAGTTTTCCCTTTAGAACTTTTTTGTAGGGCTGAATTTGTGGATAGGTATTGTTTAAATCTGGTGTTGTCATAAAATATCTTGTTTACTCCACTTATAGTAATTGACAGTTTTGCTGGGTATAGTAGTCTGGGTTGGCAGCCATGTTCTTTTAGTGTCTATATAACATCTGACCAGGACCTTCTTGCTTTCATTGTTTCCATTGAATAGTCTGGTGTTACTCTGATTGGTCTGCATTTATAGGTAATTTGGCATTTTTACTTTGCAGCCCTTATTATTTTTTCTTTGTTCTGTAGCTTTTGTGGCTTGATTATTATGTGGCGAGCGGATTTTTTTGGGGGGTTAGTCTATTTTGTTTTCTGTAAGCTTCTTGTATCTTTATAGGCTTTTCCTTCTTTAGGTTGGCAAAGTTTTCTTTTATGATTTTGTTAAATATATTTTCTCTGCCTTTGAGCTGGTATTCTTCTCCTTCTTTGATTCCAATTATCCTCAGGTTTGGTCTTTTTATGGTGTCCCAGATTTCCTGGATATTTTGTGTTATGACTTTTTTGGTTTTAGCATTTTCTTTAACTGGCGTATCCATTTCCACTATTGAATCCTCCACTCCAGTGATTCTCTCTTCTATCTCTTGAATTCTGTTGGTTATGTTTGTATCTGTGGTTCTGGTTTGTTTCTTCAGGTTTTCTATTTCCAGCTTTGCCTCTGTTTGTGCCTTCTTTATTGCTTCTATTTCAATTTTTAATTCCTGGAATGTTTCTTTCACCTGTTTGTTTTCTCTTTCTTGGTTTTCTTTCAGGGATTTTTTTTTTATCTCATCCATTTTTTTGGTATTTTTTTTCTTTAAGAGAATTTTTTAAAATGTTTTCTTTTATCTTCATAACGTTATTTTTAAGGTCATTTACTTCTGTTTCCTCTTTATTGTTATGCTTGGATCTTGGTGTTGTATAGCCATCAGCTTCTTCTTGGGGTGTCATCTTGTTCTTTATATTCTTATATGTATTCTTGTACTGGCGTCTGCCCATTGCTTCCTCGATTCACTCTTTGTCTGCTCTTAGTCAGTTGTGAGCCTGGGAGCTCTTAGTTAGCTCTTAGTTAGCTGTGGACCAAGACGGGGCTTTTGGTTATCCAGTTGTTGGTGGGTGATGATGTAGGTTGTGGTTTGGTTGTGGTTTGGTCTGTGGGATGTCCCTAGCAGCTGTGTTTTTTTGGGGATTGGGCTGGGAGGGGCTTTCCCAGGTTTCTTTGGTTTAAGACAGGGTTGGGCGTGGATAGGGTGCCAGGGGCAGTGTCTCTATGCTGGAGTTCAGAGACCATGGTCTCTGCTTTGCCTGAGGGTCCAGGTGCCACTCACCTCTTAGCTGTGGACCAGGAGGGGGCTTCTGGTTATCCGGTTGTTCAACAAAAATACTTTTAAGCTGAATGAAGGCACACACAAAAAAGATCACTCACCATGGCCATGTTGACTTTATCCCAGATATGGAGGAGATGGTTCAGCATCTACAACTTGATAAATCATATGAAGGGCTTAATGATAAAATAACACAATGATATTACTATATGGAGAAAAGCCCTTGACAAAATTAGATATCCTTTCATGATAAAAGTTCTAGAAAGAATAGGGCTGGAGGTAGCACACCTCAACATAAGGATTATAGATGGCAAACTCATAGCCAACACTTACACAGAAGAAAACTTAAACAACTCCCATTAAACCTAAGACTAAGAAAGAGATGCCGGCACTCTCTACTCCTGCTAAACTTAGTGTCCAATTAATTTGTCCTGTCTAATGCTGCCATTCTTGCCTTTAATCCCTGATTTTCTGTTTTTACCTCAATTCATTTTGCCCCTGGGAAGCTTTCCATAGGGACTTATCTGACTTACTGAAGGTTTTGTTTGCAAAATTTCAGGGTTTCTTCCTGTTATTTCTATGTCTTTATCAAATTCAATTTTTATATCATGCATTGACTTTCTCATTTCATTCAGTTGATTGCATTCTCTTAGAATTCAGTCAGGAGTTTGCAGCCTTTATTTATATTCATTTGAATGTTCATATATTCATCCTTTTGAATTGTTTGCCTTCCATGTAATTTGCTCTCATTGGAGGCCATTTTTTGTGAGATTAGTAATTTTGGAGGAGCCCTACTGCCTTGGCTTTTTTATGTGCCTTAACATTTTCTTTCCTTTCTTCCTTTTTTTTTTTTTTCTTTTCCTGAGACAGGGTTTCTCTGTGTAGTTCTGGCTGTACTAGCCCTCACTCTGTAGACCAGACTGGCTTTAAACACAGAGATCTGCTTGCCTCTGCCTCCCAAGTGCTGGGATTAAAGGTGTATGCTACCACTGATTGGCCTTATGGTTTTTCACTGTAACTATCACATCTGCATTTGGGCCACTTGTTGGATTAAACATAAATTACCCTTGTTCTTTCAGTGGAAATATTTGCAATATGTAAGAGACTGTAGTAGCTTTGAAGTATCTTTTTTCTCTTCTAGCTGGTATTCCGTGTAGTATGAGGTTTCTGTTCTGAATTTTTGGGCCTAACCTCAAGGTTTAAGACCCACAGACACACAGACCCGCAGACCCGCAGACCCGCAGTCCTGCAGTCCCACAGAGATGCTTTCAATTAGTTTTAGGCTGATCGGCCTCAGGCCCAGGCATATCACTTGCTAGCCCTTTCCCTTCATCTAACCCATGATTCCTCTTGTTCAGCCATGGGGCTCAGTACCTTTCTTTAGAGCAGCATAGTTGTTCTCTGCTTCCTGCGGCTTCTCTCTGGCATCTGTCTGGCATTCTGCTCTGTGCTTCCTGTTCTCAGAGATTTTAGTCTGGTAGCTCCGCCCATACTTCCTGCCTGCCTTTGGCCCATCAGCGCTTTTTATTAAACCAGTGGGTGGGACAATTATTTACCATGAAACAACACAATGCCCCTACAATGCAGTATTCACTTGCCTAAAAGAACAATCATTGGGAAAGGGTAGGTTCACTATGAACATACAGTACTAGCTGAATAACAACTCCATTTTAAAATCCAATTATTTATTATTTTACCCAAGAACCCATAAAGATGAGTCCAGCTAAGACTCTAAGCAATAGTGGAGAGAGTGCCTAAACTGGCCTTCCCCTGTAATCAAATTGATGACCACCTAATTATCATCATAGAACCTTCTTCCAGCAGTGGTTGGAAGCAGATGCAGAGATCCACAGCTGAGCACTGGGTCAGGCTCCCAGTCCAGGCTAAGAGGGGGAGGAGGGATTATATGAGAAAAGGGGTCAAGATCATGATGAAGAGACCCACAGAGACAGCTGAATCTGGACTGACAGCTGGGGAACTTGCATGAGACTGAACTAGGCCCTTTGAGTGTGGATGACAATCAAATGACACGGGAGTTTGTGGGGAATCTGGCAGTGGGACCAGAGTTGGTTCCTGGTGCATGAACTGGCTTCTTGGAGTCCATTCCCTATAGAGAAACACCTTGCTCCGCCTTGATACTGTGGGGAGGGGCTTGTTCCTACCTCAACTGGATATACCAGACTGCCTTGACTCACCCTGGGAGTCCTTACCTAATCTGAGGAATGGATGGGGAGATGGGGAGTGGGAAGCTGGCAAGGAGTAGGAAGGGGAGGGAAAGGGGGAACGGTGGTGGGTATGGGCCAAACCTTTTTAAATATTAAAAATTTACTTTAAAAAAAGAAAAGTTAAAAAACTTTTAAATAAAAAAAGTTAAAAAAAAACAACACTAATAGCTTAGTGTGGACTGAGATATTAGTTCACTCTGAGTACTAGCAAAAAGGAAATAGAGAACAGAGAGTTGGGCCAAGAGGGAACAGGAAACAGGAAACAAGAAGAGATCGGTGAGGAGGTGAATGAAGCAGGCTGACAAGAAAGAAATGCAATTAAAAAACCCCGAAGAAATCCCAGGTTTTTGTGGCGGAGGCTTGGAGGCTTTACAAATCAGGGAGACCTACCAAGAGGAAGATGGACAAGGAAAGAAGAGAGAAAGGATGGAGGAGATGGGAACAGAGCGGGCAGAAGTGTCTCAACAAGCTGAAAACTGTAATTCAGTGACAGAAGAATAAGTGGGATGGGAAGAGAGATGGGTGGGAAGTATATGAAATAATTTTGCCCAATTGCTGGTTGCGGTGTTGACTTTGTTGACATTTTCTCCCACACTCCCAGATGCCTAGCACACGCCTTGGTGGTCCTTTATAAATTAGATCACAGATGCCAGTCCCTTAAGTGGGTGGTTCTCCTCTGATAGGGTCATAGATGCTGGTCAACTCTCTAGGTAGCCCTATGGAGAGTTGGTCATCAATGCTTTCTGTGCCTCTGATTGGTCTTTTGCAAGGTTGTAATTAGGGCCACAGAAGCTGGTCCAGGAAGCAGAAAGTCCTTCACAGGTCAGATCTCTGGATGGTTGTCCAGAAGTCTAGTAGTTAACATGGGGGGGGGGCAGTGCTTCTTGGTGGGCTTTCCTGTCAGGTGTGTTCCTGGGAACCTGTGTCTATGTCCCTCTGTAGATACAGGCTTGTTTCCCTTCACTGAACATTGTTGGGTTCTATTACAGAGTTTCTTCCCTAAAGTCTTTAGATAGCTCGGTGGCCAGCTTTTAGCTAGTCCTTTCACAAGGGGCTTGCTGAGAGCTTTCCAAGTTGCTGATTTAACAGGAGTCTTTCACAATGGTGACTCATCCTGCTTCTGTCTTATAAAGAGAATAGCTTATCTTTCAGGTGTGGTCTCCATCCTCTGCATGCATACCTTTTGCTGCCCTCTTCCCTTTAACAAATGTTACTGAGCGTACAGTGAAGTTGGCTGCATTGACCCCCTTTCACTAGGGTGGGGAACTTCCGAGGCTGCACCCACACCTCCATGACAGACTCAGTATTTTTCCTGTTCTTCCTCTTTAATAACATTTCCTATTTTACTTTGTTATTAGAGTTTGGCTAGTCTGAATCCTCTGGTGCTGTTATCCAGCTTCCTTCCAGTCTATTCCCTGGAGATCCTAGCAGACTCGGCTTGCATGCCATGCGGTATCTTAAATCCCCTTTCTCTGGCTTTTAAAAAACACGCAGTATATTATTTTTATCTGCAGTCACCTCACTGTATAATAGAGTGTAAGAACGTCTGGAAGTGGTTTTAAAGATCACTATTATGGGCAAGATAACTCTGTTTTTTTTTTCCCCAAGAATAATAACAATATTTTTGATTTTATATTCTGATTAAACCATGCAACATAGAAATGGGGAAATAAGCAAAGTGAGTGAAGAGTCAATTTAGCAACGAGGAAGCAACCCGACCCTGTCAGAGTGAAACCATGTGCAGTGGAATAACCTATAGTTTAGCAACTCAGAATGTTGAGCTAGATCATTGACTGGAAGCAATATATTTCTGAATCAACCCTTTCCTTGAATCACAGACTTAGGAAGTAGAAGAAACATTGAAGGCTTTGGTACAGGTATGTTTCTCTATGGTAAGGGGCTTTATTTGTCTCAGAGACCCCACTACAATCTTGGTGGCCCCAGGGTGCCACCAGCTTACAGTTTGCAGTTTCTATCCTTGTAATTTGAATGACTAGCACATTCCTTACTTGACCTTTCCTGTGACTTCCTGCTGTGGGTATGAAACAGTTAATTTACTTCCATTGATCTCTACATTGAAGTTGAGTATCATTAAAGGCATAATGCTAATGTCTTAGTTAGGGTTAATATTGCTGTAATGAAACACAGTGACTAAAACAATTTGGGAGGAAGGGGTTTGTTTGAGCTTATACTTCCAGGTTGACAGTCCATCACTGAGGGAAGTCAAGGAAGGAACTCAAGCAGGGAAGGATCCTAGAGACAGGATCTGATGTAGATAGCATGAAGGAGAGATGCTTACTGGCTTGCTCCTCATGGGTTTCTCAGCCTGCTTTCTTATAGGACCCATGCCCACAGCCCAGGAATGGTACCACTCACCATTGGCTGGGCCTTCTCCCATTGGTCACTAATTAAGAAAATGCCCTTTCTCTGGATCTTAGAGACATTTTTCAATTGAGGTTCCTTCCTCTCTGATGCCTGTAGCTTGTGTCAAGTTGACATAAGATCAGACAGGACAGTTGAATTTTAAAGTTTTTGACTACCCTATTAAACTAGAACACTATGAAAAATCTACCAAATTACTTGTGCCCTCCCCCACCATGAATTCAGAGACTATTTTTGAGTGTATGCTATATTTTTGAGAGAATTAAGACTTGGAAACCTGTTTGAAAAGTGTTGGTTTGAGAGAGAAAATAGCCTCTTGTCCTTTAGAGCAGCCCTTGGCTCTGTGGCTCAGTTGTCACATGCTTCTCTAGGTGAAGATGCTTGGACAATAGGCGCTTGAGGTTCTTCTGTTATCAGTGAACACTTCTTGGAGCCTATTATGAAGTGAGCTTTATTCTGTGTCCAACAGCCAAAAATACTCCAATGGACTGGACTGTCTTTTGTAACATCTTCAGCCTCCAGACAACTATTGAAGTGATCATTGTTCTGTATTTATTTATAGAAAATCTTAAGTTAGATGTAGCTTGCATCACTTCTGCATCGGCCCGTTCATCTCACTCCTTCTAGAACTGCTTGTGTGATTAATATTATGTGGAAAAGACAAGATTATTAATTTTTCAGTCTTTATTTGAGCCTATATTTAATTCCTCAGAATTGGTAAACTAAGCAAAAGCTGCTTATTAGTTTTTCCTAAATGGTTCACTGAAATTTTTTTCCCTTTTAAAGAACTTGACTACAATAATGATCAATGTTCTTTGAATGTTTACTATAAATATAGTTTCATAGGAACATAGAGAAAAATAAATGCCCACTTTGATGAAAAATTCTACCTATTTTTAAAGAACATACTTATGAAGCAAAATCTGCATAATGAGTTTAAAATGTGGCTGAGGCAGATAAAAATGAGAATAGGAATATCTGAATATATTAAAAACTTATGATAAATGGAGCCAGTGAGAAGACTCAGTTGTAGAAGCAGACATGGCGACTTGAGTTCTATCCATGGAATGCATAGGAGGAGAAGCAACTTAAGAAAATTGCACTGTAATACCTGCTTGCTCATGTACACACACACACACACACACACACACACACACACACACACACACACACACACATACACACACATACACACACATACACACACATACATACACACACATATACACACACATACACACACACATACACACACATACACATACATACACACACATACACACACACATACACACACATATACATACACATACACACACACATATACACACACATACACACTCTCTCCAATAGTAAATAAATAAAAAACATAAATTAAAATGATAAGCAGAATGAAGTCTTGGGTCTAAAAGAAGGATGAGCGAGATGGCGAATGACTCAGTGACTAAGAGCACTGACTGTTCTTTCAGAGGACCTGGGTTCAAGTCCTCAAACCCAGATGGTGGCTCAAAGCTATCTGTAACTCCAGGTGTAGGGAATCTGATGCTTTTTTTTTTTTTGGCTTTTGCATGCATGTGGTGCATAGACATACACACAGTCAAAACAGTCACATTAATACAGTAAAATAATGCAAAAATGAATAAAATCAAATAAAACAGAAAAAGATTGAGTTCTGACTTATTTCACTGTGCATGGGTGGCAGGAAGAGAGGTGTGAATGAAGAGGGAATGAAGAACCTGAAGTATAGCTCTATTCAGGTTTTTGGTTGTTTACTGACTCAGGTATTGTGACTCTCCTGTGTTTGACCGTCCTGGGCATCTGAGTAACTCCTTAAGACTATCTTTGACAAATGGGAACATCTGACTTGTTGATCCCATGGGACCAGACTGCCAGGCAAACATTCTCTTGGGCTTTACAGAGAAAGCTGAGACCTGTCTTCTATTCATGACATGTTCCATCCCCCGCTCCACTAAAAGAGGTGCTGAGAAGTCCAGAATGACAAACGTCCATTAAAAGTGGTGATGTGGGAATGTCTTTCTGTATGCTGTGAACATCAATCTGGAAACAAAGGAGCTGTTTTGGCCCCTGACAGGCACCGTAGAAAAAGTAGGAGGGGAAATCACAGCATAGGTAGGAGAAGCAGGGCGGAGTCAGTCAGATCAAGCCAGAAGCCCAAAGGAGCAACATGTAAGGAGCACAGGTGAGCCACGGGCCATGTGGCAGACAGATTAATGAGAATGGGTTGAGTTAAGATGTAAGAGCAAGCTAGCAACGTGCCTGAGCCATAGGCCAAACAGCATCAACTTAATATAAGTGTCTGAGTCATTTCTGGGGGCCTGATCAGCTGTGGGCAGCTAAGGGGTCTGAGGTGGCAGGTCTGTGGATCTGGACCTCTGGCCGCCTGGGGCTGAAACCTCACTGTTACAAAGTAGTTTGTTCTTTTTTTATATATATCAATCTCTGCACACTACCTTAGCAAAAGAAAATTGTGGCAAAGAATTTTGAAGCATCGGAAGATTAAAATGACCAAAGTACCAACAAGACAGATTTCAAACTATTTTTATTATTCTTCTCATTAGATTTTAGGATCTTAAAATGCCATCATTAACATCAGTGTTTAACACCTACAGTCTCAGGCTTTGTGGCTACTCTAGTGTTGTTCTGGGGCTGTGGCCTGAGGATGCTTCGGGAGGTTCTGTGTTTGTACTAGTCTGTCAATTCAGGCTCTCCTTTTACATGAAAAGAACTGATCACATGAATTTTGACAAACAATGTAAGGATTACAATTGTAAAGCCTCTGCTTCTTCTTGCCTGGCACCAAATGCTAAGGGATCAGTATTTCCTTCCTAATAGTTATGTTTGTGGACCATGTAGATTAAACGTGGAGTCAGTGACCATTTTACCTAAAAGGGATTTTCCCATAGTCCAAGTGAACTTTTGTTTCATATGGAGTCTAGGAAGAGATGTGTATGGAACAGGGAATCAAAATGAAATAGATATTACTCTAAGTGTGGTCCAAGATTTACAGTCAATTATGTTTAAACAATTTTATAAAAGGAAGAGCTTACCTCAGCTCTCTAAGGCTGGACTTAACCCCACTTTGCTTCCTTTCTCCCCTCATCTTCCCCTTTCTACTCCTCTCATTTAGAATCCCAAATACAGGATTCCAGGTACAAAAAGTCACATTAAATGTAATGACACATAAATCAAAAGGACAAACATCATTCACAAATAAGGAGTCGTTATATTAATAACAGATGTAGTAGACATCACACAAGTGATTGAGTATGAATGGAAATTAAAAAATACTATCTTGGGAACTAGGGAAAGGCCTCAGTGGGTAAAGAGTTGGCCATATAAGCCATGACATGAGGACCTGTGTTCAGATTCCCAGCATACTTGGGAAAAGCTTGGTGTGATTAGTCTGTAATTTTATCACTGGGAAGGCAGAGATAGGAAGAACCTTGAGGCTCATTGGCCAGTCTGGCAGTGTTTATAGGTTCTAGATTTGGTGAGAGATCTTGTCTCAAAAAATAATGTAGAGAGTGAAGGAGAAAGATGGCCAGTGTTGACCTCTGGCCTCTACATGCATGCATACATACCTGCATGCATATCTACATTTACAGACACACAAGAATACTTTAAGTGATGATTATATGACAAATACATGTTAATGAAAAAAATTGTCAAATGCTTTTCAGAGTGGTTGTATGTTGTATGTATTCACCACCAATATCAAACCACTGTGGGAAAAAACCGTCATAGATGTCCCCAGAGGTGTGTTTCCTAGATGATTCTAAATCCAGTGATAATGACAAGATTAATCAGAACATTAACCACTATGTCCTTCTATGATCTTTCATATGCAGGTTGTCTTTTGCTCATTTGACATTGTAAGGTCATAAAGATCTTGGGTTGATAGTAAATAGGTCAGGTTTTGTAGGTACTGCTAGTCTCTGTCTTGGTAAAATGCTTTCAGGAGAGCATGTTAGATTTCCTGGTCTTTTTACACCTGGCTCTAAACTCCTGGACTACATCAGGTAGGAACCTTCTTTACAGGTTGTTTTATTGATGGCCCTGCCTTGAGAGACATATAAGGTTAGCTGTAGCAAGTTCTTTGTGACTTTTTACTCTCCTGTGATAGAAGTTCTGTCTCAAAATCAACACCTTTTACTAGCTCACATGCCCTTGTATTTGCAAGAGTTATAATTACTGACCCAATAGACTGTCTGTGTGAGTTCATCTAGGAAGAAGATAGGCTGTGCAGGCTCCTGCTCAGACTTCAGGTTTTCAGTTCCTCAATTGCTGCAAAGGCCTTTGCTGTCATCCAGGGCTCTACATTTACAGAGAAAGCACCTGGTCCAGTTTATGCTCTCTCCATATGCTTTCTGCAAATCACCAGCACCATCAAGGATGGGATAAAGGATTTCTTCGGATAGGTTAAGTAGGCATAAACTAACCATATTCAACTTTTGCAAAGAATGCATCATCATGAACACTCATTCTTACTCGTGGAGTCTATGCTTGTGAATTTACCTACTCACTAACACTTATTTGTGCTTTCTAAATTACTGCTCATCATCATTTCATGGTTATTAGCGGACATGTACATAGTGGCAAAACATTCAGTCACCTAACATGTATGATCACAGCTGATTCAGCTTCTTTGTGTCAGTGTTCATGTTGAAAACAAATGTCTTTGTGGTCTGTTTGGTGCCATTCATTTTGTGGCTGATAATTTTTTGCTATTTAAACTGGCCCCCATTCTACTTCCCTTTGTGTTGCTTTGATAAAACACATTGACCCGAAACAGCTCAGAGTAGGGGAGTTTTATTTCAGTTGGGACTTTGCAAGTTACAGTTCATCACTAAGGAAAATGGGCAAGAACTCAAGTAGGAGCTATGGAAGAATATGGGCTCTCTTAGCTAGCTTTCTTAAAGCTGAGGACCACTTGCCCATAGTGGCCTGGGCCTCCCACATCAATTAGCAGTTAAGAAAATGCCCCACAGACATGTCCACAGGCCAGTCTGATCTGAGCAGTCTCTCAGTTGAGATTTCATTCTCTTGTGACTCCAGGCTGTGTTACTTTGATAGTTAAAACTAACTAGGACAGTCCTCTAGGGCACACTAAAGTATTATTTGATATTCTTCTCTGTAAGAAGGATGTAATGCGCCTTTTATAGAAAACGTGTATTGGATAGGCATCCTTCAACCGTAATCAACAGCATATTCACTCACGAATTGAATCAACATATATGAAAAGTTTCCATAAGACTTTGAAGATTCAGAAAATGTCCACCAGGGTACATCCCATCCAAGCATCTATAGTGCCTATGGGACCCATGGTCCTTCTGTTTCTCTGCATCCTAAGAGGATCTGGTGTCACGAAATGATAGGAAATGATAAAGAGCAAGTCTGCCACTTTTTCAGGTGTCAAGACACTGATGATTAGAACAACATAGTTTATTACTCATTACAGAGCAAAAATTGAGGATATCAACAAACAGCACCAGTTCTGCCACTTCTGCTGTCCTGTGGGGCAGGATGGATTCAGCTGAAGTGGTACCCATAGTGGTTACATCACCACTAGGAATCCAGGACCAAAGATCTGGAATGATATGAACAGATAACATACACAGCAGTAAGAAAAAAGTCCCGGGGCAACAAGGCGTGGTGGTTACACTAGGGCTGCCTTGATTTACTAACAGGTCAGGAGATAAATCGGTTTTGGAAGGTAGCTGGTAGGTGGCCTCTTCCAATTAGAGGTCTCCATGTGTGTTATAAGTGTTTGTTGAATGACTAAAGGAACAGAGTAAGTAGTTAGCTCTGCTTAAAAGGGGGGAGTTACTTGTCAGAGTTCATCTGGTGGTTCGAAATAGAAATGTCTTTCTGTTGTAATGTATAGTTCCAATTATGAAGTTTTAAGTTTAGCTTCTCACCAGGGACCTTGAGGGGGGAAAGAAATATGGCTAAGTAGGAGGGAAGGGCATTGACAGATGAAATGCAAATGATGCTGGAAAAAGAGATAGGCACTTTGAGAAGCAGCTGGTGTGCCTTAGGGATATTCACAAACCAGCTAGAAATTCCCACAGAGAGCTGTGCTGTGATTGGCTGTTAAGCTGCAGCTGCAATTCCGGGCCAAGCTGCTATCCTAGCTTTAAATAATACTTTGAAATGTGCGATTCCCCATGGACTGATAGGCTAAAATTCATGTTTTTCTTCTTCAGTACTTGGTGAACTTGCCTTTTCAGAATCCACTAAAGTCAATTTTTGAAATAACCAAGGTTCAAAAGTCCAGAAGGGGCTGTCTAGGGACTTTTACCCGTAGAGTCAGAAATGTATTGTGTTGCCTGCTTATTAACCCAGGGGCTGTTGGAACTGATTCAACTGACAGATTAAATTGGATTAAGTATCAGGGCTCAGGATCAAATTGAATTATCTATTGATAGAGCTATAGAGAAAGAGTCTTTAATTTACCTGTACCATTAAAAGACTGTGACTTGACCTTGGTGTCAAAATGAACCCTCAAGACATGGAGGACAGTCATAGCAGAGGATTCAATAGGAAGCAACATCCATTGGGTTCTGCCCTGCTCCAGCCCCACCTCTCTTCTGTTCCTTCATGTTGTCATTTCCTAAGGTCAAGGTCTAGGTCTGAATGTCTTCTGTGATCGCTCAGCCCTTAGCAGACTTGCCATGGAGGCTTAAAGTTCTTATTATCTACTTGGATATACATCAGAACCCATCCTGAGTGCCTGGACAGGACTTTGGATGCAGAGGAAGGTGGATCTCTGTGAGTTTGAGGCCAGTCTGGTCTACAGAGACAGTTCTAGGACAGCCAGGGCTACCAAATAAACTCTGTCTGGAAAAAAAAAATCTGAGTTCCCACCTCGAAGAGTGATGGCAGAAATTCTCTTAAAATACACCAATCCAAGATTAATATTTATTAAAATATAACCCAACACTCATGATACAGGTAACAGTTTATATAGATGTCTGATAGACTGGATTATCCATGTGTTGGATGATGGATGCTGAACCGGTCTCTCCAGCAGTATGGAACCAGGAAACAGGGTTTTCCAAGATCCCAGCAGCCCCTTATGAATAGGGCTGGCCACTCCCCCTTCTGGAGCCCGGGACCCTGGATAGGCGTTTTCGGGCCTTATCAGCTGTCACCTGAATCCCACCACATCTCCCCCTTTTGTCTAACTAACTAAGAAGTTTCAAAACTAAGACTATATACAGTAGGAATTATTATGAGGTAGTATCTAGGAGAGGATAAGGCACAAACTACAACCAAAACCTAACACATATAAACTACATAATAAATTTCTAGAATATTGGTAGATAGTAGGGTGCATAAATTACTTCAAAAATGTTGATCTGGGAAAGTGAAAATCCAACACCTGAATTTTCCTCCCTAAGGGATAATAGGGTAGTAACCTTAAATACCTATTCTTCAACCCCTTCAAGACCTGAGAAGGAAAATGTATCACCTGAAAGTCAGAAGCACATGCAAGTAGTAGCTTCCAAAATTTGGGAGAGGACAGCAACACAGCTACCTGGACCATTACCTATGGTTTTGTGCGCCGTTGGAGCATTCATCATATTGGCTACAAGCCTATGGTATCTGACAGATCTTTTCACAAGCAGGGCAATTTTGGAGGGACTGTCTTATCCTGTCCAGGCAGGTTTTGTCAGTCTCCATCCGTCATCTTGTTCATCCAGCTCGGACATCATGTGTGTACTGTCAGCAATCAAGGTAAATGCAGTTCTTTACCCAACCGGCCATTCTCTGCCAAAAGGACCAACTCCAAAGGAGTATCCTTGATGCTCAACACCATCTCGGGAAAGGAGCAGTGACACCAGGAGTATTTGCGTCTCTCCCTGCTGGATTCCAAATAATAATAAATGTTAAATGCCATATTCTCTAGGCCTGTGAAATGATTGAAGACTCCTGTCTATTTATGATATTCTAACCTGTATCTGAGATGACTGTGACATGGCAGCTTAAGTAATGTTGACTGTAGTTTTTATCATCCTAAGGATTAAAACTTGTACTATAAAATTAGATTACCTATAAAGGGGTGTATAATCTCTGAACAATGACTTTTAGTATGACTATCAAACATTAGCTAGAGGTATATATACCATGTAAAGTGGCAACAGTATTTAGACATGTATTTACATATATAATCCAAACAGAGGTATATAAAACATCTTGTGCATATATCTTAACTAGTGCAATCATATATTATGTCTACTATAGTTAAATGGAGGTAATAATGGTATAGTGGACATGACAATAATGTGAAAATATTAAACAGAGGTAGAAGCATATATAAAATATAACAGTTGCAGATTCAATTTTACATAACAGTTACAAATTCAGCTTTATATTTATGTACAAGTTGCTTTGGTTATATAAAGCAATTTCAGATTTAACTTTGTACCAATGTACACATTGTCTCAATCAAACATATAAAATGATTTCACATTTGTATCAATATACAAATATTTATTCCAATGAAAATTGTCTTTAACTTAGCTCATATATTTGGCTAAAAATTGTTTATAGGTAGATAGAACAATCTACCTTTATCTATCCTATCTATTCCCCTTTCTCTTCTTTAAAAGAGATCCTTGAGGCTATATTATTGTTCTGTCCTCAACCCAATTTTAACATAACTATTCTATCAGAATAATAATTACCCACAACCCTCAGAGCACAAAACTTATTGGGAAAGGGGGCGTAGTCTTTCATAAGGTTGCTACCTGTAGACTTAAGGGCGATGGCATCTCTCTGGGATCCTGTAAAAGCTAAAACAATGGTTAGATCCTAATGGACTGACTATACACATCCATAACCATTCTCAGAGTACTGGGTAAATCCATCTGGAATTCTTATTAGAAATGTGACCTGAAGGATAATCATAGAGAGATGTCTGCCCCGGCCCGTGGGTAAAGTCAACGGAGACCCTGGAGGGGGGGAGTGAGGATGGAGGGGAGGACAAGAAAGACGCAAAGAATGGGCAGGACAAAAGGATCTGATCAAGCCCCGTTTATTAAGGGAATGAACTGAGTATGTATAGGGTGAAGGGGTTGGTTATCACTCTTGCTGCTAACCTTGAAAGGAAAAGTAAGTTGCAGCTGGAGAAGGGAAAGGTAGTTGAGATTATTAGAGCGATAGGGTGGAGGAGCAAGGGCACATTCCATTTCCAGCAAAAGTCGTAAACAGTAAACAAGGTGTAAACAAGACCTGCTATCAGCCTGATCCTGTTAATTGCCAGTGAATCATGAGATGTGACCTTGGGTCAGAGTTAGGCAGAGCTCTGCTCTCCACAGATATCCATTTTTGAATAACCTATTTTCTAAAAGCCATCATTGATTGGTGTACACCAGGTTCTTGATTTCTCTGTTTCTGCCTCTGTTTGTCTGTCTGCCTGTCTGTCTCTTTCTCTCTCATATTCTCCCTTTTATTCCTGTGTCACCAGTAGGAGTTGTTGCAGTGGGGGCCCATCTCAGTTCCAGATTCTTTGTAGATAGCTGATAGGAGGAAATGTTATTTACAATGGAAAACTTAAGCATTGTTGATACCCAAAGAAGATATTTACATCCTTTATGACTTCAGGAGAAGATTGTATGCAGACAGGATGTTGGAAGGTACAAATACAGAGAGAAACAAGGTTCAAGATGAAGTCATAATAATATTGGTCCCTAAACATTCTGTCTTCTGTCTCACACCAGGTGGCTTTTCTGATATGAGACAGAATCTCTTACATTTTCTTTACCAATATGCTTGGATTTAGAGAGGGAGAAAGCCACTTGCCCCCACTCCAAATCCAGCCCTATTAATAGTCAAATCAGGACCACAATTTTTTTTAAAGAGGTGTAGATATAAGATGCAAAGCAGTGAGAATTGAGAGATTACCCAGTAGTGCATATTTGTATCAGTTGGTCTCATAGTCCATTGTTTACCTTCCTTCATCATCGATCTCTCTTCCATTGAAGGTGAGTAATCATTCAATGTCCAGTCAATGTCTTAAAGACAGTTATATCCATTTTCCTGTATAGACAAAATTGAGACCCTGCCCCAGTCTTGTTAAACATGTTTTCCTTACCATGTATCCATTTGTCATATCAGGGATGAGCAATTACTTCTCCTCCTCAGGAAGGGACTACTTTTCGAAGCAGATCTTTATTAATTTTGTCGGTACCCATATCTTTTCTTTTCCGGTTGAAACAAAAGCAAAACCCCTACCCCATCGAAGCACATATCCTGGCTTTCATTCTGAAGTCAACACATCCTTGAAGTAGATGGGTTGGTTTATCTCAGAAGATTTCTCCATTACTCAATGTCTCTCAGCAGCTGATGTTCCCTTTTCATCAGCGTTAAGAAAATTCAATGTCAATAAGGCACTGTGCAACCTCTCCCTGGGTTTTCTCATTTCCCTCTTCTGTTTATAAAGCATCTCTTTCAAAGTGTGGTGAGATCTCTCTACAACTGCCTGTCCTGTAGGATTGTGTGGTATCCCTGTAGTATGCTTTATAATATCAAAAAATCAGCTTCATTTTTTTGGGAAACATAAGCTGGAGCATTATCAGTCTTAATGTAAGCGGGAATTCCCATTATGGCCACGGCTTCCAGAAGGTGAGTAAGTACAGCATCAGCCTTTTCAGAACTCAGGGCAGTTGCCCATTGCATTCCAAAGTAAGTAAAATGGTATGATGTACAAATTTCATCTTTCCAAATTCTGGGAAGCTGATAAGGTCCGAAGATGCCTATCCAGGATCCGGGGCTCCAGAAGGGGGAGTGGCCAACCCTATTCATAAGGGGCTGCTGGGATCTTAGAAAGCCCTGTTTCCTGGTTCCAGACTGCTGGAGAGACCAGTTCGGCATCCATCATCCACCGTGTGGATAATCCAGTCTATCAGCCATCTATATAAGCTGTTACCTGTATCATGAGTGTTGGGTTGTATTTTAATAAATATTAATCTTAGATTGGTGTATTTTAAGAGAATTTCCGCCATCATCTGAACCTGGGACCCTGAAAAGGCATCTTCAGACCTTATCTGCTGACACCTAAATCCCACCACAGAAGAGTTTAGGAAACTGAGATCACAGCAATGAGTTTGTGTTTCTAATGAATTTCTAAATGACACAGCTGATGTGGCTCCTGGATACATATTCAAAAACTATTTATATATGACCTCCTGTTTTACTCTTAATTGTCCTGAAATAGATCTTTCTTCCTATATTGCTGCTGAAGTTGTCCTCTATCTGTGTCTTATCTGCTATAAAAGAGGTACTGACTTGTTAATTTAAGTTCTATTCACAATTCCCCCACTTCTTTATTAGAATCATACATTATTTGAAGAAAATGATTTTAGCATATCCTTTCTTACGAATTACTCAATACCTGTAGGTGGAACCCAGGTCTTGGTTTCAGTGAAACATTTCCCCTAGTACTTCCAGATCCTTTTTTTTTTTTTTTTTTTTTGGTCCTGTTATGGCTACTTTTAGTCTTCCTAAAAGAATAACCCCTATACTATACTATATCTCTTTTTTTGGGTGGGAGAGATGTGAGTTTTGTGGAAAGAACTCATGGCTCATTTAACATAAGGTCCCAGCAGGCTAACAGAACAGAGTATTTTAATCCTGGGCTCTAACAAATGCTGCAAAATTCAGTGATGAAACTGTGGGGTTTTTCTGTGTCCTCTTCAGTCTCTTTGTACCACCTTCTCTCTGAGGTTTGGTTGATCTACTAGGCACATGACACTTCTTTGTCTAAAGGGAAGATCTTGACTAAGCAGTTGCTGGCCTGAGGCTGCCTGATACTGGGATTTTGATCCTCTGTTAACATGTTTTGTGCCACTTGGGAGGAGAGCTGGGGAAGAAATAGGCTCTTTTCTCTTTTGCATTTCCAGATGCTGTCTTAGGGCTTCAATTGCTGTAAAGAGACACCATGACCATGACAACATCAGCTCTTTTTTGTTTATTTATTTATTTTTTTTGAGACAGGGTTTCTTTGTGTAGCTTTGGCTGTCCTGGAGCTAGCTCTGTAGACCAGGCTGTCTTTGAACTCACAGAGATTCACCTACCTCTGCCTCTCAAGTGCTGGGATTAAAGGCATGCCCCACCATCTCACAGTAATTCTTATAAATGAAAACATTTTATTGAGGTGGTGGCTTGCAGTTTCAGTCCGTTATCATCATGGCAGGGAGCATGATGGCATGCGGTCAGGCAGACATGGTGTTGGGGAGGAAAGTAGACAGTGACGCTACAAAGCCTGCCTCCACAGTGACACACTTCCTCCGTGACCTTACCTACACCAACAACGCCACACCTCCTAATAATGCCACTCCCTTTGGGGGGCATTTTCTTTTAAACCACCACAGCTGCCATGAGGTGGGTGTCCAGGTTGGTGCAGACAAGTTAAACATGCCAGTACCAGAGAGAAATTCCACAAAGGGTCAAATGATCTGAGAAATAACAAAAAATTACCCATGAGGCAGTGTTTTAAAAGATTTTTCATTTGAGTGTGTGTGTGTGTGTGTGTGTGTGTGTGTGTGTGTGTGTGTGTGTGTATGTGTGTGTGTGTGTGTGTGTGTGTGTGTGTGTGTGTGTGTGTGTGTGTGTGTATGTATGCATGTGCCTGCCAGGGGTCAATGTTCAATGTCCACCATATTGTTTGAGGTCACTGAACTTGGAGCTTACTGATTCAGCTCCACTGGCTGACTAAGATCTTTCAAGTGTAGTCAGAAGTTCCTATGTCCTGCCAGAAACTTTCTAATACCTGCCATCCACTTCCCAAATAATTGACTTGGAGGCTTAATTTTATAGTAAATGCTGGGCCAATACTTCAGGCATTTTGCCGACTAGCTCTTACACTTAAATTAACCCATTATTCTATTTATATTTAGCCCTGTGGCTTAGTACCTTTGCTTCAGTGCAACATTCTCATCTCCCTTCCTCTGTATCTGGCTGGCATCTGATTTCTGACTTTCCTTTTCCCAGAATTCTTCTAGTCTGGTTGTCCCGCCTTTACTTCCTGCCTGCTTTCTGGACAATCAGTGTTTTATTAAACCACGGCGAGTAACAAATCTTCATAGTGTACAAGAGCATTATCCTACACTCAAGTATTTTTGTCTTTGCCTCCCTGTCGTTGGGGTAATAGGTGCATACTGCAGAGGCTAGCTTTAAGTGGGTGCTGGGAGTCAATACCAGGTCAATGTCAATATCAATATCAGGTTCTTAAACTTGTAGCAACCACTTTATGCAGCAAATCATCTCCCAAGATTCATCATTTTTAGCTTTTTTGGTGTTATGGATAAATCTATATATTTTATTTCTCAGAGGCACTGGATTGTTAGCCTTTGTAACTATGAGTGAAACCACCTTTCCTTGCCTATATGAATCCCATGAACAATGATGAAAATAATGTCAGTTTCAGGTTGTATAGCTTGGAGTTCAGTTCTTGGTTTGCTTTTATGTTGAGGGCTGGTCTAAGTAGCCATCCTGATTAGATACAAGGAAAACTATTGGAGGAAGGTAACAGTCACAGATCTTGTTCAGATTTGACACCTGAAGAAGGAGAAATAGAGAGCACTGGGTCAAACTATGATGCTGAAAAGAAGGTCTGGCCAAAGTTCTCGAGAAACCTTCAAGCTAAAAGTGTGTAGGAGAGACTATATGTTATGTCTTGGACCAACTCCAAATGAGACTTTGCTGAGGGTGCTTAGCCATTGTATAGGCAAAGCTGTGGATGTGCCACTTCAAAGAGGTGGTGTCCTGAGGGCTGCAATTGGAGATGGCAGGTACATCCTCACAGCCAGGAGTGCAAGTGGCTTATTTCAGTCTTCTGTAGCAATTCAGTTTTCACTCGCCCATGAAGACAGTCTGATGAGAATATCCACTGTGGAGATGCTACAGTTTTCCTTAGCATAGTACACCTGTGAGTGCCTTCTGAATGGACTCTGTATTCCGGTGAAAGTGATTAAGACACCAATAATAACACATCTTAGCAACCAGACCTTGGCTCTTACTGAAAACTCTGAATCTGGTTTCTAAACTTTCGCTCAAGTTTTTAATTACCTTCATCTTCCTGCTCAAGTTAAATATAATTTGTTATTGCGTGAAATCAAAGAATTCTGATTCATTGACTGATTTAAGTGCCCAATCTTTTTGTTTTGCTTGTTAAAGGTGAAAAGTTCTGAGGGCTAAATAAAACAGCATATGAAAATATTTGAAAAAAAGATTTTTGCTCAACATTTTCTCCTTCAAAATCAATTTTAACAATGTACATCTGAGATTTCAGTTTGAATACAATTAATTGCATGGGGCTTTAAATGATTATTTTTACAAATGAATCCCACCCACATCTACTGTTGAATGTTATAAGGATAACACAACTTTATCTTTGTTTTCATAAAGTTACATCTAGACTTGAGAATTAAACTGATCCTAGACAGATGAACAGGAGAAAAACATACACAGTAGTTTGAAATGTGTTACACTTGCTATAGAGCTCCCACAAAGAAATGTAGACCCAATGAAGCAGTTAGGTACCTGTGAGGATGGTCAATCAGTAAGGAACTTTCTTCACAAGCATGAGGATCTGAGTTTAAATGTTTGGCATGAGAGAATGCACCTGTGACCCCAGAATTGGGAGGATGGTGACAGAAAGATCCCTGGACTCACTAGCCTACTAGTGTAGCCTTGTTGAAGGTACCTCGGTTTAGTGAAGGACACCATCTCAAAAAGCAGAGTGGAAGACAATAGTGGAAGGTGTCTGATGGATGGTGACCTTCAGATTCTACGTGCACACCTGCATACACATGTGTACATACAAGAACATGTACTCACCCCCCCCCCCCCACACCAAACAAATAAACTTAAAAAGCAGCAGTTACTCATCCACTTGCTTAGACAATGAGCTGTGGAAGGATTTAGGTGTCAGTTGATAAGGTCTTGGGCTCCTGAAGGGGGAGTGGCCAGCCCCATTCAAGAGAGACTGCTGGGATCTTAAAGACCCTGTTTGTTTTTATAGGGCACAAGTACCATAGCAGAAAGTCTTCCATGTGGGAATTCTATCACCTGCTTTTACATAACAGAAAAGATTCCAGCACAATCTTGTTGGTCTTAAAGCATCTTTAATTCAGATGAGTACATGTATCAGATGTGTTACTTAACGTGAACTATATATGAAGTAAAATTCCACAAAGGGCTCCCAAGACATGGTCCCCAGCCTCAGAAGGAAACTACTTTTTCAAAAGTTGTAATCCCCCATTGTCCAGAATAAAATTGAAAATACTCAACCACTTAAAACCGCATGGCCTCAGACTTAGTCTTTCCTTCATGTCTTCTTTCCCATGACTTCCAATTGTGTTCCTAGCATCTCTACTGGGACTGAATGCATTTTGCTTTCCATCTGGACCATCTTAGGACATTCCTTACTGTGGCGTGGGTTTTAAATGAACCCTGGTGGTCATGTGATAAAGATTTGATACTCAGCTTTGGGTGCTTTGGGGAGGGATACAGACTTTAGGATCTGGAGGGATAGTGAGGCTCCTGCCTCTTCTGCTTTCCACTTACCATGACACTTCTTCTGTTAGATGTACTAACTGTGGTGCGTTAGCTCCATAATCTCAATGCAAAGTGTGATAGTTTGAATGTATTTGGCCCTCATAATCTCACGGGGAGTAGCACTATTAGGAGGTGTGGCTTTGATGGAATAGATATGGCCTTGCTGAAGGAAGTGTGTCATTGTGGGGGCGCGCTTTGAGGCTTCCTATGCTCAGGATACTGCCTAGTATCTAATTCCATTTCCTGATGCCTGAAAGCTGCAGGACTCTCAGCTACTACTCTAGCACCATGTCTGCCTGCATGTTGCCGTGCTTCCCATCATGATGATAATGGACTGAGCCTCTGAAACTATAAGAAAACTATCTCAATTAAATATTTTCTTACAAGAGTTGCCGTGGTCTCTTCACAGTAATAGAAACTCCAACTAAGACAGAAGTTGGTACCAGGGACTGGGGAATTGCTGTGACACCATGTTTTTGTTTAGAATAATATGGACGTTGGAAGTTTGTGTTAGGAAACCAGCAGAATGCTTTAAACGCCGCTTAAAGGGCAAGACTAGTAGGAGGTTAGTAAACAGTGGTGCTAAGAGTTATCTGAACTGTCAGGGGCTCAGTCAAGAGGTTTCAAAAGTTTAGTTTGTGTCCTAAAAAGCATTCTTGTGATATTTGGTGAAGAAAGTGGTTACCTTCTGCCCTTCTGAAGAGTCTGCCTGAGGCTAAAGAGAAGAGTTTTGTATTAATTCAGTTGGCAGGGGAAAAATCTCAAAACAGTCTAGTATAGACTCTGTTGTGTGGTTATTAGTGTTAATGCCGATGAAGATTTATAAAAAGGAGCAAGCTGAGAAAGGAAAATATTAGAGGAGAAAAAGGTCATTAGAAAGTGGAATGGAGCTAAGTTCTGTGTTCAAGGAGACAAATTAATAAATATAATATAGGATATGGTGACCTTGATGCAAGATCTCACCCAGCTAAATTTCCAAATGTTGAATTAAAGAAAAGCTTAGAGCTGCGTGTGGTGGTGAATGACTTTAATCACACTTGGAAGGCAGAGGCTGGTGGGTTTCTGAGTTTAAGACCAGTCTGGCCTACAGATCCAGTTTCAGGATATCCAAGCCTAAGCAGCACAGGTAGAAAAAAGAAAGCCGATGAAGTGTAATTTAATGAGAGGCCATGTTCCAGCCCCAGCAAACAGCAGAATTTGGCAGCTTTGGCCAGGTGGTTCTGGGTTTAGAGTTAAGAACAGAAGAAAAGATTTATGGACTAAAGCTTCTGAGGCCAGGCACATGTCAGGGATGTCCTTGAATGGAAGTCCAGAGAGGCTATTGATGAAGTTGAAACCTGGATTGACTTGGAGACCTCAAGATGCTGGAGATGCTAGAGTCCTAGGATACCTGCTGAGGATAGCTGCAACCAGCCCAAGAGAAAGAAGTATGTTGCAGTCAGCAAAGCTGAAGGAAGTTGGAAATCTGAAGAGCATTTTGATATCAGAGATGGAGACACAGAATTTGTAATTTGCCCAACTGTTTTTCAGTCTTGCTTTGGTCTAGTATTTTTTTCACTGTGCTCCCTTCTCTACATTTGGGAGACTAATGGATCTGTTTTTTAAATTTTGAATTTATAGGCAATTATAGTTAAGAGATTGCATGAATCTTAGAAGGGACTTTGAACTTTGGACTTAAAACATTGCTGAGACTGTGATACACTATGGGGACTTTTAAAATTGGACCAAATGCATTTGCATTATAATATTGTTACAAGCTTATGAGGGCCAGAGAGTGGAGTGTGGTAGTTTGAATGTAATTGGTCCTCATAATCTCACAGAGAGTGGCGCTATTAGGAGGTGTGACTTTGTTGGAGTGGGTTTGCCCTTGTTGAAGGAAGTCTGTCACTGTAGGAGTGAACTTTGTGCTTGGGATACTGCCCAGTGTTTCAGTCGACCTGTTGCCTGCAATATGCAGGACTCTCAGCAACTGCTCCAGAATATCTGCCTGCATGCTGCCATGTTTTTAGTCATGATGATAATGGACCAAACCTCTGAAACTGTAATTAATACACCCCAATGTAATGAAATGCTTTCTTTAGAAGAGACGCTGTGGTCATGGTGTCTTTTTAAAGCAATGAAAACCCTAACTAAGACATTGTAGCACCATGAAACCTCTGGAATGTGAGCCAAAAGTAGACCTTTCCTCCCTGAAAGTAGACTTGCCTGAGGTATTACTGGTGGTGGGAAGCTAACATATTTCCAGAACCCAATTGTGTTCATAGCCCTGTACTCCAGTGTTCTGCTGATAGGATCTGCCTGCTTTCCAGACTGACCTTCTTCACTTCTCTTCTACACAAATAAAACCTTCTGTGGGTTAAGCCAGCCCCAACACTTTCTCACCCACTCCATATTGTTTTTATTCTATTTGCATTTTATTTGCAGAGCCATATGAGAATAAGTTGCCAGGATTATGCCACTTGCTCCTAAGTATATCAGCTTATATTCACAAAAATGAAGGGTGCTCTTTTACAGAGCCAGGTTACAGTCATCAAAATTAGGAAAGATGACATTGATAGAAGATCGCTTTACATTGTCACTAAATTTCTCCAATTATCCAAATAGCTGTTGCATTCCCCATCTCTGGTTCAGGGTCTTTTCTAGACAACACATTAAATTTTATTTTCATGATAGAAGATGTTTTAAAGGAAAAAAGTGAACTAATTTCTGAGCCAGGTTCTACTCAAAATCAGTATGTATGTTTTTGCTCATAGCAGCAAAGTAAGATAGTAAAAGCAGACTCCTGGGAGGCTTTAGAGGCATGCTTTTATCTGAAGTCTGGTCAGAGCTTCTGCTTCCTTCCACAGCCATGGTGGCAGAAGGGGCCTCCGGTCAGATATGATGATTGTCATCTTGGAGCTCTCACATGCTCCTGGAGACAGATGAGGAGCTGGGAAACTGTTAGATCTAGAACTACTAGGATATTATACTCCACCATGAGGATTTTGTTGTGAGAATTAATATCACCAATGTTAATTATTAATGCTATTTTTTTAGGATTCGAAATTCATACAGCCATCCACAGCTTATAGATTACAGAATCATCAGTATCAGCACTGTACTTAGAGATGTGTGGATGTCATTTCAAGCCTTTCTAGGTTAAAAGATAAATACCCCAATACTGTCAACTGGGATGCTCAGGGAGAGCAGAAGCTGCCATTTTTGTTCCCTTTGTTGTGTAGCTGGGAGTCTAGAAATATGTTTCTGTTTATAATCAGATACCCCTTCAGGAGACTACCAAATTCAACCTGGCTGCCACTTCCCAACTCTTCTTAGGGAGAAACTTTGAGTAAGAAGAATTGTTCAGCCACCAGAACTTCTTACTGAAATTTCTTGTGGCATTAAAAAAATATTTTCAAAGTGACTAATTTTAAAGAATTTATTAAAATTTCATTACATAGTTTCTCTTCCTCCCTTCTCAGGTCTCTCCTTCCCCATTTCAAACTCATGGGCTCTTTTTTCTTTAATTATTATTGATATATATATATATATGCATAAATATATAAACACAACCTGCGGAGTTGGTTCATTGTTGTTTGTATGTACATCATTTCTGGTCTGCCCACTTGTCCTGGATAACTAATTAAGGGGCTCATCTCCGGGGAAGACTAATTTTCTCTCTCTCAGCCATCATTGATTGCCTGGGGTTCTTTGTCTAGGAGTTTGGGGGCCTCTTGAGTTTTACCCCTCCCATGTTAGCATATGTATTAGTTTTGTCATTGTTGGGGTTATGTTTAGGGAGCAATATTGTTGCAGTGGGTGTAGCTTCTCTGTCATTATTATGACATACAGTCTCACAGCAGCCTTTCCAGTTCTCTGGTTCTTATAATCTCTCTTCACTTTCATTGAGATATTTCATGAACCTTAGGTTCAGGAGTTATGTATCATTTGGGGCTGATCATTCCATGATCAAGTTTTTTTTCCCCTATATTTCAACTGGTTGTGGTTCTCTGTGATGGTCTTTCTCTGCTACAAAGAGAAACCCCTTTGATGACGTGTGATAGCTGCACTTATTTGTGGGTGTAAGGATAAGTTTTAGGAGTCTAGCTAGGAATTAGTTTCATCTAGTCCAGGGGAGCTAGTGGATTCTCTTCTAAGAGCCGAATATTACTAGCCCTCCTAGTTAGTTGCTTAGGTTTCTAGTACCAGGCACAATTTCTTCCCTGTTGAGCTAGACTTACTTCAAACTGGACAACTGGTATTTCCACCAGGAAATGAGTGCCACTATTGTGTGTTTAGGAGAATCTTGTAGGGGTGGTCATTGTTGTGGTACATAGGTACCACACCTGGGTAGAGTAATTTATTCTTCTCTTCCTTGGATGTCTACATATCACCTTCTGGATTTTTTTGTTGTTAAAAATTAAAAGGAGAAACATAAATCCAGTGGGATATTTGTGACATGAATAGCTGCTTTTATGGGGGTGATTGAGTTTTCACAGCAATCATCAGATATTTCTGGTCTAATTTTACTTACTATGCTTCAGTCAAAAGGTATAGTCAGAAGTTTCTGGCCTTGCCTAGCTCTGAGGTCTGGACCCATAGTCCTAAATAATCACACAAAGTCATCTCTCTATCTATCTACCTACCTACCTACCTACCTACCTACCTGCCTGCCTGCCTGCCTGCCTGTCTGCCTGCCTGTCTGTCTGTCTAATCTATCTATCTATCTATCTATCTATCTATCTATCTATCTATCTATCTATCTATCTATCTGTCTGTCTGTCTGTCTGTCTGTCTGTCTGTCTGTCTGTCTGTCTGTCTGTCTGTCTATCTATCTATCTATCTATCTATCTATCTATCTATCTATCTATCTATATCTGTATCTATAAAGCTGTTTGGCCGATGGCTCAGGCTTGTTACTTGCTAACTCTCATTCTTAAACTAACCCATGAGTCTTATTTTGTTTAGCCACATGGCTTGGTTCCTTTTCTCAGAGCAGCATTTCATCTTCTTTCCTCTGCGTCTCCCTGGCATCTCTGCTCTGTTCTTCCTCTTCCCAGAGTTTTCTTAGTCAGGTAGTCCTGCCCTTACTTCCTGTCTGCCTTCCTGCCAATCAGTGTTTTATTAAACAAACAGGGGGTACAAACATTTACGAAGTACAGAGCATAATCTCACAACAGGTAGATGTTGTCAAAAAGCAATGGGAAGCCTAGAATGTGATGGTAGTGATGGATAATTTGTCTCTGGAAGATAAGACCTATAAAATGTCTAGTAAGAAGTCATAATCAAACTTTCTACATGTAGAATATCCAGTTGTAGCTCTCTGCATTCTATTGGAAAATTTGCAGGTATCATGTTGGCTGAAAATGGAGCTGTAGAAATATAAAAGTATTATTTTCCCTAAAATCTTGGTACTTAGCTCTCATTATTGAAATTTATTGTTTTTGAGCTTCATGACAGTGGCTACTTCCAGGAAGGTTCTAACAATTATTTATTCTTGCTAGGTGGTGGTGATGCACCTCTTTAATCCCAGAACACAGGAGGCAGAGGCAGAAAACAATCAACCCCACTGAAAAAACAAAACAAAACAAAAAACCTAAACTCAATTATTTATTCTTTTTTCTCTGCATCTTCAATGTCTACTCAATGGCATAAAAACTGTGTCGTTTAACTTTAAGCTACTTTAAAGAAATATCTGGTGCCGAATAACTTTTTAAATAAATTTTGGGGCTGGAGAGATGCTTAGTGGTTGAGAATAATGGTTGCTTTCCCAAAGGACTCAGGTTCAATTGCTCGAACCCCCTGAAAAGAATTTCATCTTTGCTTGTGGTTCTGGGGGGTGGGGCATTCAACATCCAAGTTCAAGTAGATGCACTGCTTGATCCGTGCCGGAAGATTCCTGGGCTCAGGAGAACATCACAGTCTAGGAGATGAGGAACATTTGCACTTCGTTTCTTTCTATAACTCCGTGGTCTTTCTCCTTGTCTTATGAAGGTATTAGAATTCAATCACTGGGGCTTCACCTCACTGACCTACTATAATCACACTTCCTTTAAACATCATATTTAGATTAAAGCTCCCTGCTCTTAATATCATTAACATATGACTTAGGGATTTAAAGTCTGCATGAACTCAGTGGGACAAATCACATTCCATCCACAGTGGTTATAGTCTGTGTGGTAATGATACGGTGTTCTTTGAGATCATAAATGGATTTCACCCTCTCCTTGTGATTTAGAAGGTTCCTGCTGACATGTGACTGGTTACTATGGAATGAACAAATGAATCGCTGAGACAGTCTCATACTGACTTCCTAGGAGCCTGTGATCTGGGATTTTGCTACCTCTAGTTTTTTTTTATTGTCCTTCTTCCCGATGTGCTTTTAAAAAAAACTTTGCTTTTTACTTGGGAGAAATCGATACTGAGGCTTTATTGTAGTCAGAAAGGCTTTGGCTTACAAAGCATCTGTTTGTTTGGTGAGTGAATGGGGGTGGTCATTCCATGTTCAGGCTGCTGGAAACCCAGACCTTGAGGGCTTTGTGAATTTATCTTGTCACCTCTATTTCTCTTTGACTAATGGATATTTTACTCAGTCTAGAAGACTCCGTGGCCCATGATAGAAACCTTTATAGAGGCAGCAGAGTCAAGACACATGCATGGGAGGCTTGAAACACAGAGAAGGGTGGCCTCGGATACCCAAACACTGAATACAGCTTTCCAAGGCTGTCAGTCTGAGTCCAACAAGAGGTCTCCTCACTCCCAGCTTCATGATCAGTGTGAGCTTCCTTGGTGACACTGGGGTTTCCTGTCCCCTGCCCTTCCTCACAACACAGTAGTTCTGCAGCAGCCTTTGCTATCCTTGGGAACCTCTGCTATTAGACACAATCTCATCGACTGTGCTTTCTTCTCCTTTCCTAGTCTATTGCAGAATCCTGGAATTTTATAGTATCAACATCAGCCTCTGGACTGGAGCAACTATGTGTTCTATCTGTGTTGTAAAGGCTTGTGAATAAGGTATAATCCATTTGTTACTGGACTAAAACTGTTGTACCCTACCTAACGGCACACCTCATATCCTGTAAGTAAACACTGTGATGTACCATGTGCCTATTTTAAACACTAATTGTAAAATTGAGTGCATCCCTTGAAACTATCACAGTAATGGGAATTGTAAGGGGGAAAAGGCCAGATGCATTCGGCTTTGTTTTTTAGATCCTGTGGACATCTCTGTTCTCTATTTGTGTCTTGGTGATATTCCTTTCTTACTGCTGGGCCTGCTCTATTATTAGCACAGTACATGAGGACCACACTGGCAATTTGTGTCTTAGGAAGTTTCAGTTTACAAAAATAGTCAAGGCTTGGGTTTTCACAGTCACTTCCTCTGTAATTAAAATGGCATATTTCTTAACTTAGGAAAGGATGAGATGGTAGTAGAGGAAATAAAACCTTTTAAAAGAGGCTGAGTCATATTCTTGAACCATTGCCGTGTATATAATGAAAGGCTTAGTATTATTTGAAAGTCATTTTGAATACTGGATATAACTAGTGGTACAAGTTTGGTAAATTATGCCTCAGATACTTTTTTTTCTTGAGAACATTTTGACTTTTTTGAAATATTTTTTTTTTCTGGTTGATTCAAAAGAAGTAGAATGAATGGCAGGATTCTGATAGGAGTTTCTGTTAGTCAGAATGCCTGTTTAAGGAATAGGCATCTCCTTCTCCAGAGGGATGGGGAAAGCTTTTGAATTTCTACTTCACTTTTGACCTCATGTTCTGTAGATTTAATACAGTTGAGTACTTATGCTCAATACACACTTCACTGTAGATTAGAAATGGGCTGCTGAATTTTCTTTGAGGTTGAGATGATGTAGTTCTGATCCAAGGAAAGTTACATAGAGACAGCCTGGAAGCAGGCCAGCATTAGTGCTGGTTAACTTACTGTTCCCTTGAGACTAGTTAAGACAGGAGCAATGTCTTCTGCCTTCCAGAAGAGGAATGTCGACAGCCTGCTTCTATGAGGGGTGAAGAGCCATCTGGGAGAAGTTTGAAGTTAAATGGAGGAGGGAAAAAAAATCTAAGAAAAAAATTTGCTGCTTTCAATAGTGAAGAAAAGTCTCTCCACAGACCATACTCTCTGCACCATCTGCAAGTCATTGAAGTGGAAGGGTGCTCTGCTGAGTTCTTCAGCTGTCTTCAGCTCCACTTGTTATATCCACAGGGATCATTAACATGACTGAAACCCTGGTTCTAGTCAAAACTGAAATAAACAGAACACATTTTCCTTTTAATGAATTAGCCGATATTGTGGGCCTACCTCACGCATAACCTTACAGTAGCAAGAGAGGGCCACAATTCTTTCCTTAAGTATCAGTTGTTAAACTAGAGTTTCAGATAGTGATGCCAGCGAGTCTTTCCATGGTGGAGTCAAATGGGTATTTTCTCTTCGCTTGTCTTCTGACATGCTCCTGTAAAATCCACTTTCTCATCTTGGGAATGTGACTGTGAACTGAGCTTGGCAACCCAGTTCTAAATAACAGAATGCTGTCAGAGCTCTGTCCAGGTGGAGTCTATAATGGTACCAGCTGAGAAAGGACATCAATGTCTTTTGGGAATAGTGGCCACATTCTGAGTATCTAATCACATTTATATTCTAGCTGGACAGATACATATTTAATTACAGTTGACTTTGGTATAACCATGTGAGATGGATCCAGCTTCTTTGCTCTGTCTTAGTAGAAGAACGTTAACTTCTGGTCTCAGCTTACAACACCAGAAGCTCTCCCTACCTAGCAACACATTGGCCTCTACCTGGGAATCAGGTAAGCAATTTTCACTTAACTGTTCTCCAAGTCCGAGTCCCCCATCTAATCCTCAGCCCTATACAAGATTACCTACTCTCCTTTCTTCCATCTCTGCTCCCATTCTAAGGAACTCCACACATCTCATTCAGCCTTCCTCTGGCACCCCATCCCTTTCCCACAGATGACAAGCTCACTGGGTAGAAGCTCTCTCTACCTTGAAACCTAATGGCCAGACCATCCTGGGAATCACTTAGGTGACCTTCACTCTCCTTGTTCTCCATTTCCAACTTCCCAGAATCCTCCCCAACCTTGTATCAAACTATTTTCATGGGTCTGTCTTTCCTCTCTGCCTCTACTCCTCAGGAATTCCACAGATCTTCATGGAAGACCCAGCTTTTCTCTTCCCTGGTGGCCCTCTCAACACCCCCCCCCTCAAGTTCATCCCCATTTCTGTGTGTTGGCTGCCAATACCTAGAAACAAGTTGTACTCAGACACCTACCTGGTGGCTACACCTGTCAAGGATTCAGAACCATTCCCTACCAGGCACCTCTCCTAAGACTAGAACGGGCCAACAGAAACCAAGGAATGGAACACCTACCCAACAAATATAGACTGGATATCAACAACCAGAATTACAACCATCCCAAACCCAGAGGTATAGACATCAGAGTAAAAACTCAGTCAATAATAGCCAGGGCAGTATGTCTTCACCTGAACAAAGCAACCCTACTATAGTAGGCCTGAGAAATGCAATATATCTATGCATAAGATAAGCATTTTCAAATTGCTATTATGAATACATTCAAGAACTTAAAGAGGCCATGAATAAATCGATTAATAAAATCTATGAAAAACATAGTGGGATGAAATGATGAAAAAAGTTTAAGACATGAAAGTAGAAATAAAATCACTAAAGAAAACCCAAGCTAACATAAAACTGAAGACGGTGAACCTAGAAAGTAAAGCAAAAGCTCAGGTTTAAGCCTCACCAACAGAATACAAATGATCGAGTATAGCATCTCAGGCATTGAAGACACGATAGAAGACTTAGATAGCTCAGTCAAGGAGGATACTAAATCTAAACAATCCAGGCACAGAACATCCAGGAAATCTGGAACACTATGAAAATACCAAACCAATAATATTATAAATAGAGGAAGGAGAAGAAACCCAGGCATTAAAAAATATTTTCAACAAAATCATAGAAGAAAAAATTTCCAACCTAAAGGAGGTACAGAATACCAAATAGACTCCCCTTGGCACATAATAACTAAAACAGTAAATGTGCAGAACAAAGAATGAATGTTTAAAGCTGCAAGGAAAAAAGACCAAGTAGCCTATAAAGGCAGGCCTAATAGACTAACACTTGGATTTTCAGTTGTGACTCTAAAAGCCAGAAGGGTCTGGAAAGATGTACTATGAAATCTAAGAGACCACAGATTTCATCTCATACTGTTACTCAGCAAAATTTTCAATAACAATAGATGCAGAAAGAAAAAAATGTTCCATAATTAAACCAAATTTAAGCAGTATCTATGTACAAATCTTATTTTACAGAGGTTTTAGAAGGAAAACTTCAACCTGAAGAGGTTGACCACAACCAAGAAAACACAAGTAATAAATAATCTCATACTAACAAATTAACGGAGGGGGAAAACTACACACCACCACAACAAAACAACAAGAACCCGTAAAATACTGATTACTGATATCTCTCAATATCAGTGCTCTCAATTTCCCAATAAAAGCATAGACTAACAGATTTGATGTAAAAACAGGATCCATCCTTCTGCTGCATCCAAGAGATATATCTTTAACATCAAGGATAGACATCACTCCTGGGTAAAAGGATGGAAAATATTTCATGGAAGTAGGCTTAATGAGCAAGGTTGTGTAGCCACTTTAATATCTGACAAAATAGACTTTAGATCAACCTAGTCAGAAGAGATAGGGAAGGACCCTACATACGCATCAAAGGAAAATTCCACCAAGAGGATATTTTTTTTGTAGTTCTAAACAGTTATGCAACAAACACAAGGTTACCAAAGCTCACAAATGAAACACTACTACAGTTAAAACCACATAAAGTGATGATGAATAACTTCATTACCCTACTCTTGTTAATGGACAATTTATCTAGACAAAAGCAAACAGAGAAATGCTGGATTTAGCTGACCATATAAACCAAAGGACCTACCAGATATTTACAGAACATTTCATCCAAACAAAACAGAATATACCTTTTTCTCAGAAGCTTGTGAAACTTTCTCTAAAATTCCTCACATACTGGGACACAGAGCAAGTCTCAATAGATAGATACAAGAAAATTGAAAGAATACTCTGCATTCTATCTGCCTACTAAGATTTAAGTGGAATACCAACAGGAAGAAAAACAACAGAAAACTTACAAACTCAAGGGAACAGAACAACCCACTGTTGAATAAAATGGGTTAAGACAGAAGTTAAGTAAGATATTAAAGATGTTGTACGACTGAATGAAACTGGGAACATGCCACCTATAAACTCATGGTACATAATGAAGGAAGTTCTAAAAGGCAAGTTCAGAGCACTGAGTGCCTACATAAAGAAATTAGAGAGATCTCATATCAATAACATAACAGCACACCTGAAACCATAGAACAAGAAGAAGAAATCACATCCAAAAAGAGTAGGTAACATGCAAAATCAAACTCAGGGCTGAAATCAATAAAATGGATACACGTAATACCACAAGCAATCAGTGAAACAAGGAGTATTTTTTTAAGACAATTAATGAAGTTGACAGACTCTTAGCCAAATTAACTAAAAGGCTGAGAGAGAAGATCCAGTTTAACAAAATTAGAGATGAAAAGGGGGCATAACAAGACACCGAGGAAATCCAGAGAATCATAAGGACATGCTTTAAATGTCTGTACCCCATCAACTTCTAACAGAAATGAATAAGTTCTTGCTTTGTATCACATTACCAAAGTTAGATCAAGATGAAATAAGCAATTTAAGCAGACTTGTAACCTCTATTGATATATAGGTAGTCATTAAAAGTCTCCTAACAACAACAAGAAGCCTGGGTCAGATGATTTTAGCATAGAATTCTACCAGACTTTCAAAGAAGAGTTAATGACAAAACTCAAGTTATTCCACCAAGTAGAAACAGAAGGAACATTGCTCAGTTCTTTTTTTATGAGGCCACAATTACCGTGATACCTAATACACATGATATGGGAAATGTCTTTCTGTATGCTGTGAATATCAATCTTTAAATAAAGGAGCTGTTTTGGCCCATGACAGGCACCATAGAAAAAGTAGGAGGAAAAATGACAGCATAGGTAGGAGAAGTAGGACAGAGTCAGATCAGATTGAGCCAGCCACCCAAAGAAGAAACGTGTAAGGAACACAGGTGAGCCACGGGCCATGTAGCAGACAGATTAATGAGAATGGGTTAAGATGTAAGAGCAAGCTAGCAATGTGCCTGAGCCATAGGCCAAACAGCATGAACTTAATATTAGTATCTGAGTCATTTGTGGGGAAGCCTAAGCAGCGGCGGGCAGCTAAGGGGTATGGGGTGGCAGGTCTGTGGGTCTGGACCTCTGGCGCCCAGGACCGAGAAACCATATTGTAACATACTCATAAGGACTCAACAAAGAAAGAGAATTGCAGACCATTTTCTTTCATGAATATTGATGCAAAAATACTTAATACAATACTTGCAAACTGAATGCAAGAACACACAAAAAGATTACCCACTATATTTCATCCTAGAGATACAGAGAAGGTTTAACATATGTAAATTGAGAAATGTAATTTATATAAACATACGGAAAAACAAAAATCACATGATCATCTTATTAGATACTGAAAAGACCTTTGGAAAGACCCAACACCACTTCATGATAAAAGTCCTGGAGAGATTATGAATGGAAGGTATATACTTCAACATAATAAAGGCAATTTACAGAAATCTTATAGTCAACATCAACTTAAATGGAGAGAATTGAAAGCAATTCCACTAAATTCAGAAACAAGATGAGGTTGTTTACCTTCTCCATTTCTATTCAATACAGTACTTGAAGTCTTAGCTAGAAGCAGTAAGACATCTGAAGTAGATCAAGGGAATATAGTTTGGAAAGGAAGGAGTCAAGAAATCTTTATTTGCAAATGATAAGCTTGTTTACATAAATGATTCTAAAACACTCACCGGGAGACTCTTATATCTGATTAACACTTTCAGCCAGGTAGCAGGATATAAAATTAATACATGAACATCAGCAGACTTTCTATATACAAATGACAAACAAGCTGAGAAAGAAATCAGGGAAAGAAAGTCTTTCCAATAGCCTCAAAGAATATAAAATATATTTTGGTAACCATAACCAAGCACATGATGAACTGGGTGGTAAAACTTTAAGATCTCAAAGAAAGAAACTAAAGAAGATACCAGAAGATGGAGAGAGCTTCATTTCATGGATCGACAGGATTAATATAGTAAAACAGCCTTCCTACCGAAAACAACCCCCAGAGTCAATGCAATCTCCATCAAAATTTCAGCACAATATTTCACAGAATTTGAAAGGAAAATTTTTGGCCTTGTATAGAAATACACATACAGTAGTAACACACACACACAGACACAGACACAGACACACACACACACACACACACACACACACACACACACACACACACGCACACACACACCCCTCCAGGATAGCTAAAACAATCTTGTATAATAAAACATCTGCAGGAGGAATCATCATCCCTAACTTTATATTGGCCCACAGAGATATAGGAGGAAAAGTATTGGCATAGAAACAGACAAACACATTTATCAATGAAATTGATTGGAAGACCCAGACATAAGTCCACAAGCCTATGGATACTTTATTTTTTAATAAAGAAGCCAGGAATATACATTTAAAAAAGTAACATCTTCAACAAATGATGCTGGCCAAACTGGATCACCACATGTAGAAGAATCCAAATATATCCATAGTTATTATCCTGCACAAAACTCAATTCCAAATCGATCAAAGACCTCAACATAGGGCCAGATACACTGAACCTGATGGAAGAGACAGTGGGTGATAACCTTGAACTCATCAGCACAGGAAAAGTCTTTCTGAAGCAAATATCATTAGAATAGGCACTAAGATCAACAATTAATATATGGGACCTCATGAAGTTAAAAAAGCTTCTGTTATGGCAAAGGACAATGTCATTTGTACAAAATGACAGCTCACAGAATGGGAAAAGATTTTTTTCCCAACTACACATATAATAGAGAGCTAATATCCAAAATATATAAAAACTTCAAAAAACCAGGCATGAAGAAAGCCCAACTAAAACTGAGGGACAGATTTAACATAGAGTTTCCCAGAGAGGAAATACGGTTGGCTGCAAAGCACTGAAGGAAATATTTAGCATCCTTATTCATCAGGGAACTGAAAATCAAAACTACTTTTAGATTTTATGTTATACTAGTCAGAATGGCCAATATCAATAGAACAAATGGTAGCTCATGGGAGTGTAGATGCATTCCTGGTGAAAGTACTAAGTCACGCAGCCAGTATGGAAATTAGTGTGGTGGTTCCTTAAGAAGTATGATGATCTACCTCAAAATTCAGCTATACCACTCTTGGGCATATACCCAATGGACTCTACACTCTTCTATACCCTACTACCGAGACACTTGCTCAATAATGATCATTGCTGTTCTATTCATAATAGCCAGAAATTAGAACGAGCCTAGGTATCTATCAACAGTTGAACAAATTAAGAAAATGTAGTGCATTATCACAATGGAATATTACTCAGATATTAAAAATGAAATTTACAGCTAATTATGTGGGTTTAGAAAATGTCATCCTAAGTGAAATAATCCAAAAAGACAAATATGGTATGTATTCACTTATCTGTGATGTTAGCTGTTACAATGTGGTTTCTCGGTCCCCGGGCAGCCAGAGGCCCAGACCCACAGACCTTCAGTCAGCCCAAGACCTCTTAGCCGCCCACTGCTCCTGCTCAAGAAATGACTCAGACGCTTATATTAACTTCATGCTGTTTGGCCTATGGCTCAGGCACATTGCTAGCTTTCTCTTATATCTTAAATCGACCCATTTTTATTTATCTTTCCTGCCACATGACCCGTGGCTTACCTGTGTTCCTTACATGTTGATCCACAGGGCTTCTGGCACCTGTGATGTTAGCTGTTAAGTCTATGGCAAGGACTTAACATAGAACTAGAGGGTTCCGTATATAGCAAAGGTCTGTGGTGATGGGGGAAAGGGTCTCCCTAAGAAGGGAAAATAGAATAGATAATTGTTGGTGGATGTGTGCAGGTTGGAATTGGAGGACCAGATAGAGATGGGAGAAGTGAGGGAAGATGGAAAGGGGCAGCTAAAACTAAGGGCCATTTGAGGGGTTGTGTGAAAACCTAATAAAGTAGAATCTTCTCAAACTGTATACATATATGAAAGAATTCTAAATGGAATCACCAACTAATGGATGAAACAAAGCCTCAACTAGATGTTTCTTGTCATCAAATGGAACCTCCAGTTACAGTTACATCTAATTGAGGTGTTGACCAATGAGATCATATGGAAACTCCCAAACAACTCAGGCTATTGCCACAGCAAGTAGTTGCTTGGCACAAATGGAAGGTAAGACCCTGTTGCTGAAGACAATGTCTACACATCTCATTAAACATGGAGAAGTTGAGCTGGTGCCTACCTAGAGCCTTCACCCCTACTGAGTAGCGTTCATGGTGCTAGAAGGTACTCTACATGCTTCCAAGGAAGAAATGTGAACACCAACCCAGTTACAAACACTTTATCTACAAATGATGACCTGCCTGCAAGATACACTAGTACAATAGTGATACAAAGCTTATTGGAGTAACCAACCAATATCTGATTGGATTTAAGGCCCACTCCATGAGATGGAATCCATGCCCATCACTGATTTGGTGGCCAAGAATCTGAGACTAGATAGGCTAGTGACCTATGGTAAAACTAATCCTACTGCTCTGCTAAAGAATGTAGCAATAAGATGACTCCTAAAAACATTCTTCTATACTCACAGATCAGTATCTTACCCAGCCATTATCAGAGAAGCTTCCTTCTGAAGCAGATGGGAACAAATACAGACCCACAAGGGAACAAAGTACAGAGAGTAAGAGACCTTGGAACACTCAGCCCTAAATGAGATTCTTCTGGTCGGAGTTCAGTGAATCCCACTGAAGAGGAAGTGGAAACGGTGTAAGAGACAGAAGGGATGGAAGATACCAAGAAAAGAAGGCATTCTGAACACAGCAGACCAGCACACATTTGGACTCACAGAGATTGTGGCAGCATGCATAATGCTTGCAAAGGTCCAAGCCAGATGTTTTTCTGTTATTGTTTGTTTTAGCTCTTTGAGGGGCGGGGACACCACCCAGCTCCAAATAAATCACACATGGAGGCTTATTCTTAATTATAAACACCCAGCCTTAGCTTGGCTTCTTTCTTGTCATCTTTCCTTAAATTATCCCTGTCTATATTTTGCCTCTGGGCTTTCCCCCTCTCTCTATTTCTGTATACCTCTCTTTTCTTCTTACTCTGTCTGGCTGTGTGCAGTTGTGTGGCTGTGTGGTTATGTGGTTGGGTGGCTGTGTGGCTGGGTGGTTATGTGGTTGTGTGGCTGTGTGGTTATGTGGTTGGGTGGCTGTGTGGCTGTGTGCCTGAGTGGTTGTGTGGCTGGGTGACTGTGTGGTTGTGTGGTTGGGTGGCTGTGTGGTTGTGTGGCTGGGTGGCTGTGTGGTTGTGAGGTTGTGTGGTTGGGTGGCTGTGTGACTGGGTGGCTGTGTGGCTGGGTGGCTGTAAGGCTGTGTGGTTGGGTGGCTGTGAGGCTGTGTGGCTGGATGACTGGCCCCTGGCATCCTTCTTCTCACACTCCTTGATCCCTCCTTCCAGATTTCTTCTAGTTATCCTCTCTTCTTCCCAGTCCCACCAGTTTTTCTCTCTTCTGCCTCACTATTGGCATTCAGCTCTTTATTAGACCATCAGGCACAACAATAGAGTTTCACAGAGTTAAAAAAATGCAACATAAACACAAGTAAGACACCTTGAAATAATATCCTACTATAGGCTCCATCTCTGAGGGTGAAGTGGACACAAGCTCCCATCCCTAACCCAATTGATAATGGCTTTCCAATTTTTTCCCAATAGAGTCTCACTGGAGATGCTAACCATTCTGAAGGGCAAGCCCCATGCCCAGCAGTACATGACCAACACAAAATGAACTCAATGGCATCCTTGGAGGATCTTTATATCATAATGTTTTGTCAGGGCATTTTTATTATGACTTCTGTCTTTGGGTTTTTATGGGACTCCTGTTTATGAACACATAGCTTCATATACTACTCCTTTGCCTCTTTCCTTGTTTGTTTTTGTAATATACTACCGTTTTGTTTTTAGATGCCTTTTTTTTTTTATAATGACAGAGGAAAAAAGGGTGTAGATTTGGGTGTAGGGGAAGAAGAGGAGGATCTCTGGAGAACTGGGAGGGGGCAGTGTGGCGCACGCCTTTACTGTCAGCATTAAGGAGGCAGAGGCGGGTGGGTATCTGTGAGTTTGAGGCCCGTCTGGTCTACAGAGCGGGTTCCAGAACAGCCATGGCTACACAGAGAAACCCTGTCTCATACAAACAAAGCAAAACAAAACAAACAAACAGAAGAACTTAACTCTAGTTCTTTTCAGCTCAGTTTTCGAGGAGAGCAGAGCCTGCCTAAAGACTACATCATGTTCTAGAACAACATCCTGGTGAACACATGAAGGGCACAGGACAAGTGAGACCAGGCGACAGAAAGCTGTTTCAAGTACCAACTATGATTATCACTTAATTTCAATAGATACATCCTTCTATGGAGTCAAAAAAATTGATTTGTTGGGGCTGAGCATGGGAAGATGGTGAAGAGTTTATCTGTGGTCTCCTTTCTCCTGCTCACAGTTTTGGTTGTGGCACAATAATTCCTTCTTCAGTACTTGTGAGTGCCAAACAGTAGAGGGTGCAGGCAAGCTGTGCTACAAACTGGCACTCCAGTTACTTTTCTAGGGCTGGCCATTTGTTTATCTACTTTGGGAATGTGTCTTAGATGTTGGAGACAGGACATGTTGTTCTTTCTGGGTTAACAGAGCTTTTCTGTATTTTTAAATTATTGTATTAATATACGCTACTTTGTCACGCATGCACATTCTGTGTTTTGATCACGTTCTCCTGTATTATCCTCTCTCGTTCCCCTCTCATCTGCTAATCTCTTCTCTTTTCTCAGGAATTCCTCCTTCTACTTTCATGTTGTGTGTGTGTGTGTGTGTATGTGTGTGTGTGTGTGTGTGTGTGTGTGTGTGTGTGTGTGTGTATGTCTATCTTAGAGTAAGCCAAATATTGCTGGTATAAAAAAAGAAAAAGGGAATGTAGTTATAAAAGACTCCTGCTCTACTCATACATCAGTGCCCCGCTCAGCTGTCATCAGAGAGACTTCTTTCTGTACCAGATGGGAATAAATACAGAGCCCCACAGCCAGATATTATACAGAGAGTGAGAGATTTTGGACACTCAGCCCTTAATTGAATGTCTCTATCAAGTCCCTCCTCTTCAGGCTCCAGGAACTCCACAGAAGAGGAGATAGAAAGTATGCAAGAGGCAGAGGGGATGGAGGCCACCAAAAATTAAGACCCTTTAAGTCAGTAGGATCAGCACACATATGAGCTCATGGAGACTGAGGTAGCAATCCTAGGTCTTCACAAGACAGGTCCTAGGGAAGAAAAGGGAAGTAGACACAGCCCCCTTCTCTAACCCAGAAGTTTGGTCCAGTTGATATCCACTTGCAAATGAAAATTTAGTTTCATTCAATGGAGCCTCACTGCGGATGGAGGAACAACTCTTAAGGGTAGGCTGCATGCCCAGCAGTAGATAATCAACAGAAAGTAAACCCGACAGCATCTGGGGGGTTCTTCACCTCATAACATCATGTCGGAGTTTTCCATTTTAAAATATCTTATTTTAAACTTTTATTACACACACACACACACTTAAACTTTTATTACACACACACACACACACACACTTTTCTTCTCTCTTTTTACCTCACCTTTCCATACATATTAACTGTTTCCAATACAGTGTTTTCCTGTGATTCCTGAGTGTGCAAATGAGCAGGTTTCTGTTCCTTGTGCCCTTTCCTTCTGTTTGTTTCTTTTGTCCAATTTTGGCTCATTAGTTTTTGTTATATCATATCATATCATATCATATCATATCATATCATATATCATATCATAATCATATCATATAATTCCTTAGACGCCTGTTTGTTTCCTAATGAGAGACAGAAAGGAGGGGAGGATCCGGATGGGAGGGGGAGGTGGTGGGGAAACTGAAAGGAGTCGGGAGACCATAATAAAGATTTATAAAGTGAGAAGAAAATCTATTTTCAATAAAAGGGGAAACTATAGACATCTCTTATGGGAAGTGAACATGATTCTTCTTAGCTCTCATCTCAGCTACTAATGTTGACTCTGCGCTGCCTCGTTTTGTTTTAACTTGACGCAAGCTGGAGTTATGTGAGGGGAGGGAGACACAATTGAGAAGATGCCTCCCTTAGGATCAGGCTGTAGACAAGTCTGTAGGGCATTTTCTTAATTAGTGGCTAATGGGGGGAGGGCGCAGACCATTGTGGGTGGGACTATCCCTGGCTGTCGGTCTTGGATTCTCTGAGAAAGTATGCTGAGCAAACATGGAGAGCAAGCCAGTAAGCAGCTCCCCTCCATGGTCTCAGCTCCAGCCTCCAGGTTCCTGCCCTGCTTGAGTTCCTGTCCTGACTCCCTTCAGTGATGAACAGTGATGTGGACTTGTAAGAAAAATAAACCCTTTCTTCCCCAACTTGCTTTTGTGTCATGGTGTTCTTATCGAAACAATAGAAACCCTAGCTGAGACAAGTTGGCACCAGCTCAGTAAGATGTTGCTGTGACAGACCTAACCATGATGTCTTTGGAAGGATTCTGAAAGGCCTTTGGAACTTTGTACAAGAAAAGCCATTAAGTGTTCACTGCTTGGTGAACTGTTCTGTAGGAGCTTTGAAGATAAGAATGTTAAGGGCAGATAGAGGCCTGCCTTGTGAACTTTCAAAGGGAATTTTAAAGACCCTATTGGGGTTATTTGTTATATGAATTATGATTCCGTGGTTCTGGCTAGTTGGACATAAAGAATCAGCTATGACTAAGAAGACACCAGAATTACTAAAGTGAAACCTTTGCTATGATGTAATGCTTAATGCTGGCCAGCTGGAGCTAAGAAACTAGAGGCGAAGAGATCAACGTATTCTTCTGGAACACCCAGGAGTTTTCTAAGAGCACCCAGGAGCTGTGCTCCAGAGGTGGTGAACCTCATGCTGGCAGCCAGATTCCGTAGTGTAAGAGTCACCTGGGTGGTACACGTTTTGAAGGCCTGAAGGGGTCACGGAGTGCAGCTGATGCTTGATACTGTGAGAGGCCAGGAGAGGCAAAATTGGTGAAGGTGAAGCCTCAGTGGCGGTTGAAGGCCCAGGATTGAAGGGGATATGCAGAGAAATTGAGACTTGGCACCATAAAAAGAGGCTACCATGGAAAGTACAGCCCAGTTGTAGAAGACCCCAGCGTTTTAGAGATGCCAGTACCATTAAATGACCTCCAACAACAGCAGCTGTGGAGGGGAGCCAGCAGAAAATCTGTGTGTGCTACAGAGGGCATAACCAGAGAAGAGACCCAGACCCATTGGAGGAGCCCAGGAAATTGTGAGTGAATCCCAGACATTGGATGTTGAGTTAGAGAGTTGGAGTTTAGTTTTGCTTCAGATTGTGATTGTGCCCTGGTTCTTCCCTTTTGAAGTAAGAAAGTACTTAATTTATTTTTGATTATACAGAATCGCACAATTGACTTACTTTAAATGTGTGTGTGTGTGTGTGTGTGAGAGAGAGAGAGAGGGGGGGGGTATTATTTTGGAATTTTACAAAGAATTTGGATGTTAAGAGAGGATGGATATTTTTAAAGTGACAATTTTTTAAAGTGAATTTGTAAGGCTGTGTAAGGACTTAAGTTTAGAAAATGTTTTATATTATGATGTCTTTGTTAATGTGTAATCTTGGGGATATACAAGAAAGGTGAGGTTGTGGTTTCACAGTGATGTGTGTGTTTGTCTAGTTGACAAACTAGCTGTCCTGGCTAATTTTATGTCACCTTGAAACATGCTGGAGTCATGTGAGAGGGGGAACCTCATTTTAGAAATGCCTCCACAAGATCAGGCTGTAGGCAAACCTGTAGGGCATTTTATTAATTGGTGATTAATGGGGAGGGCCAGGTCATTGTGGGTGGGGCTACTGTGGGTGGGCTGGTGGTCCTGTGTTCCATAGGAAAGCAAGCTGACCAGGCCATGGAGAGCAAGCCAGTAAGCAGCACCCTTCATGGCCACTGCTTTGCATCAGTTCCTGTCTCAAGGTTCCTGCCCTGTTTGAGTTCCTGTCTTGACTTCCTTTGATGATGAACAGTGATATAGAAGTGTGAGCCTAATAAATCTCTTCCTCTCCAAGTCGATATTTGGTCTTGGTGTTTTATCACAGCGATACAAACCTTAACTAGGCAGCTTTATTTATTTTTTTCTGAGCCATGGGATTAGAAGGCAAGCCACTGCTACCAGGTGAGACTGAAGGATTTATTTATTTGGTTCTTGTGTGGTGGTGATGGGTTTGGCTGTTAGATAGTACTGCTGGATTTGGTTGTTTTGGACCAGAGTCCATTTATAAAGATTATGGCATGAAGTATCTTCTTTTGATAAAAATAGAATTAGAGATTCTGGGTATAGGTCAGTGGTGTAGCACTTACCTAGTATGTGGGTCCTGCGTTCAATCCAGTTACCCTAATAACAGTAATGACAGCAGCAAAGCCTAAACTCTTATCATAGACACATTTATGTTATGCTTCACAGATGGAGTATTCCTAAGGTTACTCTAAAGGACATTTCTCGTAACTACCTGGAAGACTATGATGAAAATTAGTCTCATGGGTTACTAATAAGGTCAGGGATATTTGCACTACATCTTTACATCAAAGTTGGGGTTATAATAGGAGGGCCTGGGAACCTTAATTCTTTCTTCACCCCTGCCTCTTCCAGAGTCTGCTTATTGTTAGAACAGCTACTTTGCCTCTTGCACAAGAAGCACTGCAGCTTCCCCTGTCACCCCAGTGCTATACAGAGCTTCACATAGGAGTACAGCAGGCCACCTGTTGGTTTTAACCAAACTCACCACTCATTCCTCATAATCTGGTTCAGGCAATAACTCAGCTAGAAATAGAAAGTGGAACCATGATTCGTTCTGACAGAATTATGCAAAGGAATTGCAGGGCCTGTTTAATAACCTAAAGTACCTGAGAAACACATAAAGGGAGAGGCCAAGAGTGCTACTCCTACTATGAATATAGGCTGGTATGGGGACATCATTGATGGGTACCTGTAATAAAAGACTTTGCTTTTGTAACACATCTAATGCTTCTGTTAATAGCTTGCTGGTGGAGGCCTGGTAGACCTAATTATAAATGAAGAAGAGTTACCAAAATTTCCTTGGCCTAGAAAGTGGTCAAGTGCTTCAGTGAACCTCTGGAGTTTTGAAAATGACTAGCTACCATGGCTGAGAAGCTGCTATGTGACTAAGACCCACAGATACTTTGACGTCTCCGCTTATTTAAGCCTAACATTACTTATAGATTAATGAACTTGGGACATGGGGGATTGGAGAGCATAATTAAGTCATAAGTTATTTAATAATCAGGAAGACCCATTATAGGCCCATCAATATGATTAAAAACTCGAGGACACAGAGGCCTTGATTCAAGGAATTTTTAACCTAGGGTAGGGGGTCAAACCAGCCCGGGGAAAATGGTCTTATTTTGGCAAAGTCACTGAGCAGTGGAGTTTTCCAAGACACATGCACCGTGGTTTGCTCTTCATGACCACTGTCCTATAATGCTGCTGTTCCTATATGATAAATTGATATGCTACAGGTACAAAAGTAAGGGCATACTCATGCATGGGCTTGAAGCCTTTAACTTTAAACAAGGAAGATGAAACATGCAGATTCGGATGGCTGTGCATATATATAATTGTGTAATCTCTTTGTCTTTGGAGATTTCTGTGGCAAGGCTACAGTTAGCATTTGGGCATCTGTACCTGTCTGACCTTAGTGTCCTGACAGTGTACATCCCCAGCTGCAGCCCCTAAGAGCACCACCTGTATATATTTGCTACGTTCCCTTATGGAAGACAGGTCTCGCCTACCTTTTATCTCTCGTCGTATGTTTGCCTATCTCTTTTTCCCTTTACTCTCATCCCCAGGGACCCGTCTCTGTCCCTTTCTCTGCCCCTTCTCTTCCCTCCCCTCAATAAAGTTCCCACATAGGCCCTGTTGTATGGTTTGTCTCCTTCATGCCACATAAAAAAATCTTTATTATTTAAAAAGTTTTTGTCCCTCGTACCCACCATCTTTTCTCCTCCCTCTCATTCTCCCAGTCCCGCCCAGTCCTCCCTCAGCCTCCCCCACCCCATCCTCCCATCCATGCCCCAAGGAGGTCAAGGAGTCCCAAGGTGGGTCAGTTCCCTCTGGCATATCCAGTTGAGGTAGGTCCGAGTCCCTTCCCCCAGTATCAAGGCTGGGTTAGGTGTTCCTCTGTAGGGAATGGGCTCCAGGATGCCAATTCATGCACCAGGAACATACTCTGATCCTACTGCGAGAGGCTCCACGAACTGCCCACACCATTTGACAGTCGTCTACCTTTGGAGGGTTTAGTTCCTTTCCATGAAGGTTCCTCAGCTGTCATTTCAGAGTCGAGCTCCCAATTGCTCAGGTCAGCCATCTCTGTGGGTCTTTTCCTCATGATCCTGAACCCTTTGCTCACATACTCTTTCCTCTCTCTCTTCAGCTGGACCGGGGATCTCATCCTGGTGCTTAGCTGTGGATCTCTGCTTCTGCAGGATGAAGGTTCTATAATGACAATTAGGGTGGTCATTCATTTGACTATAGGGGAAGTCCTGTTTAGACAGTCTCTCCACTACTGCTTTTAAAATACAACATATACAATCATTTTAAAGAAGTGACTGAAAGCACACACTTCACTGTGAATTTCTCATTTAGATACAGTTTTAGAGGGATATGCTTCAGGGGGAAATCTCATTAAATCTTCGCAGTTTGCATTTTGAAATTAACACAAAGGTTTATGAATTGGAGGCAGTGGAAGAAAGATGAACTTCTGTCTTGCTTCATTTCATTTGCCACTCAGATATTATTGATGTTTTTAAAGCAAGGAGATCTACTTAGTTTTTGGTCATTTAAACTCCTCATATGATTAATACTTTTCCTGGTGCATCAACTTCTTTTCCCTCCCCCTACCCAATCTTTTGCAACATGCAGATCTAAGTAAGCATCACAGTAGTAAGTGGGATAATTAATCTGTAAAATGTGTTCATCTTGATGATTTTTATGACAATTACATTTTTGAACATTATTTAAAAGATAAACATCAACAAAATTGTTTTTGGAACAATTAATTAAAGTTGCTACGGTACCCAGGTGTGATCTATAAACATTTGGGTGCCTATCGTAGAAAGGGCAAGCTTATAACATGGAAAACAAGCCATTTCCTTTATCCAACAAGTGCATTCTGTTTTCTTAGATGAGAGGAATGGTTATTGATTGATTATACAAATTGAATAGAGAATGATGCATTAGGAATGGTGAACTTGAGCACCTATAGCTGACTTGTATTGATCTTGTTTTGGTAAATAACATTATGAGAACATGATGTTTTCCATTATAAATATAATCTTGTTATGTATATATTTTAATACAAAGAATTGGTTATAATTACATGGCGATGAATAAAAAGTTAAAATGTTACTATCTGATATTCTGGTCTTGTGTTTGCTGATGTTTTATTAAATAGACTGAAGAACCTTGGATTTTCATGTATGTGAGGCAAACTTTACTGCTGAGCTATATCTGTATAGCCAAAGCATGAATTTTTTCACTCAATATTTTAGGGAATTCTATTGTTTCCTCTCCCGTGCATCTTAACATCTCTGGCCTTCCTCATAGTTTTTCTGTTTCCTCTCTATTATGTACAGTTACTTCCGGTGATAAATATGATCACACCATGGAAACTGGGGAAAGTTTGAAATCCAAGTCCTGCCCATGAATTGCTAAGTCATTCAGTGTGTGGCATTCTTTTAGTCCAAGGGGGTTGGTTAAAAGTTTCCTGATCAATATCACACTTGGAAAACTTGCTGAGAACTCTAGGATATAAAAAATTCTTCTTCCTCTTTCTTGGGAAGTTGCTTTGGTCACATGAAGAGACTAGTTCCTAGGCAAAGCAGACCTATGTATGATTTTGCAGGCCTGATTATAGTCAGTTCCAAAGCCTTGCTCGGTGTTTTTATATGGGAAAGCTTGGATTCCTAAACTTAGGCACAGCTGGTACACCAAGACTCTTGAGGGGGGCTGTGGGCAAGTCCTTAGTTTCACATTTCTAGCTTCTAACTGCTCCATTTCCCTTGGACATCATGTCTACCTGTTTGCTCTCAGGAGTAGAATTAGGGACAAGAAGGAGTTAGTAGGTGACTGTTGCTTTACTAGGAGAAAATAAAATCTCTCTGTCTCTGTCTCTCTGTCTCTCTGTCTCTGTCTCTCTCTTTGTGTGTGTGTGATGTATTAATGCATGCGCATACCTCTCATGGGTACAAACTCGGGTGTTATTCTTCAGCCGTCACCTTCCACCTTGCTTGGCACAGGGTCTTCTTATTGTTTGCCCCTTGTTTGCCAGGATACTGGCCGGAGAGCTTCTGCGGATTCCCGTGTCTCTAATCTTATGGAAGGTGTTCTGGTATTACAGATGTGTTACCACATTAGGCTTTCTTCAAACTCAAATCCTCACACTTGCATGGGTAACACTGTCCCTACTGGGTCTTAGGGTTATACTACTGTGATGAGGCACCATGACCACCTAATAAGAGAAGCTCTTAGAAAGGAAAGCAAGCAATTAATTGGGGCTTGACTACAGCTTGGGAGGTCTAGTTCATTATCCTCATGGCGGGTGCTCACTACTAGGCTATTTTGAAATCTCCTTTGCCAATGCCATTGTCTCAAAACCTTAATTTAGACTCAGGCTGATTTTTTTCAAACAAGGGCAAAAAGCAGCTGCATTCTTCACTAAACATCAAAATAATATTATTTCCATCTGAAATTTCTTGAGCTGGGCACCCATCGTTTATATCACTCTCAGCACCATCTTCCAGGCTCCTCCAAGTATGGCCTGCAGAGACCTTGGTGGCAATGGAGGTTCAGACACCTCTGGTGTTACCAGCCAGAGAGTTATGTTCTTTTTATTAAAAGGTTGGCTGCATGCCTCTCTGCTTCCTTCTTGCTCCCGTGCAACATCTAAGAGCTCTTATAGTTTTGAAGGTCTATGGGGGGGAGGTGGGCGGGCGGTTTAAAAGAATCTGAGCCTGGAGCAAGACACTCTCTTCAATAGGAAAACCAGAGTTTGTAGGGAACTGACCCTGCTGCTTCACAGGGCTGAGTGGATGTGGTACAGAACAACACTGTTGGAGTTGCACTGCAGAATGTTCCACACAGGCTCGTATGTTTGCATATTTGGTCCCCAGCTGGCGGTGCTCTTTGGGGAGGTTGTGGAAACTTTAAAACGTGATGCCTACCTAGTAGGTCTGGTTTCCAGGTAAGGCTTTGTAGGTTATAGCCCAGCCCCATCCCCACTGAGAACGTTTTCCCCAGTAGAATTTTACTCAGTTCATCTTTTTAAAAATAATTTTTAATTCCTTGGACTATTTCATTATATATACACGCACATATATGTTTGAATATATATGTATATGGACACAAATACACACACATCATCATCATCTTCTTCCCTCCCTTACCCCAGTTTCTTCCAGATTTATTCCCCTCCTTATCCACCCAACTTTGAGAGAGAGAACCAGAGCCACTGGGCATGGCTCAAGCTTCTGAGACCTCAAAGTCTCTCGAGTGGCATACTTCCTCCAACAAGACCACACCTTCTAAGAATGCCATTTCCTGCAGACCTATGGACCATTTTTATTCAACAACAACACTGCCTAACCAAATCTTCTCAAGCTCTGCTTTCAGCAGATGACTGAGATGGATCCTTACTCAGAGTCTTGGAGTCTTGAGTGGGTATTTGCAGCCACAGGTTCTGGGCCCTGGTAATCTGATCAGGAAGCCTGGGAAGTGTGGTAGCTAGCATGTGTGATAATGTTTTAACACAGAAAAGATTCTGCTCTGAGCAGTCAGTGGGGAGTTACAAGAAATGTCCTATGAGGGAGGAGTGTGGTTAGATGTGCTAGAAGAAAGGCTGTAAGTGACTTTCTGGCCAAATAAATGTCACAGAATAACAAAGAAGGAGAAGAAAAAACAGGAGGAAAGAAGTTGGCATTAGACAGAGCAAGGGGAAGGTTGTGTCTTCCTTTTCTTCTGTCAAGAAATCTAAGAGTGGGAGCAGCATATTGCAAAATGATCCAAGGAGCCAAGGACACCGCCAACTTGCTGTATGTGTTGGAACTATCTCTGGATTTTCTGGAAGCCAACACCTAAAGCCTGGAGGAGATGACCGAACAGAGGCACTGCTACCTTCTGTAGGTGGGTGAAGCTTTCCCACCCACGGGCACTTTGGCAGGTGTGGGAGTTCAGCTCCCAGGGTACCTGCTGGCTTTCCAGTTTCCAGATCTGCTGCTCATCTGGCTGTGAATGACTGCTGGTTTATCTGTCCTTGTAACATTGCACCCACCACCTGCTCTTTATCTACCTCAAGGTGGTTCTTAAGCTTTACATCCGAAGTTCCTTATAGTATCCTCCTGACAGACCTGTGTACACTTGAGATCCCCTACTCAACTCCTGGCCTCTTGTTCACTTGTGTGTGTGTGTGTGTGTGTGTGTGTGTGTGTGTGTGTGTGTGTGTATCTTAAGGCTGATGTTTTTCTTCATTCAGATTCTAAAATTCCCCTGTATTTTCTGACTGCTGACTATATTCTTTATTGTATCAACCTCTTACACAATGCTCCCAGGACTTCCAGTGAGCTTCCATATGTAATGTTATCCCTTAGATGGAGCCTCAGTGACACTCCTCTAGACTTCTAAGGGCAAAACTTCCAAATGGAAGTCAGTTTTGGCATTTGTAACAATTTATATGTTTGTTTTGGAGGGGAGAATGATTACAAAACAGACTCCCAAAATTTCTGTGCCTCTTAGATGTCTGCAGCAAAATGTGGCTTCCCATTTCTCCAGGTCTATCCCCCTGGAATCTGTCAGTGAATGGTCTTGCTTAAGGCTTTGTTTCTGGCTTCTGTGTGTGGATCTCCATGAAACATGTTTAAATCCAGATTCTTGAAAACAGCCTTTCCTGCCTAGCCAGCTGTCAGGAGGTCTGAAGAGTACAACAAACACTTTCCCCATACTTGAAAGGCAAGTGACCTGCTTACATCTCTTCATTATGTGCTCAGAACTATAATAGTGGGACTGGAGAGATGGCTCAGTAGTTAAGAGCACTGGCTGCTCTTCCAGAGGACCGTGGTTCAATTTCCAGAACATATATGGTACCTTATAAGCACCTGGAACTCCAATCCCAGGGGATCTGATGCCCTCTTCTGTCCCTTGGAGCACTAGAAATACATGTTGACAAGACACACATACACATAAAAATGAAAAATAAGTGAACAAATGGCTCCACATTCCTACTGAGACACGAGGGTACTGGCATTATCCACCCCAGGGCTTGTCATGGAGATGGAGTCAGTTTTTCCAAAGAGCTTAAAACTCTACCTGGAACATTGGAGATCTTACATAAAAATTTACTTTATAAAAGAAAATATTTTCTACATATTTTTAAACATAGATTCTTGCTATATTTCCCTGGCTAGCCTAGAACTATGTAGACAAGGCTGTCCTAGAACTCACACATATCTCATGGCGTTTGCCTCCCTCTATGTATCTGAGCTCTAAAAATGAATCTATTAGTAGGAATCTCATCCACAAAATAGACATGCCTGTCCCCTCCCCTTGATGATGTATCCTGGATAGCCTATCAGCCTTTTGATTGTTGAGATAGAATGAATGAGCAGAATAGATGAAGGGAGGCAGGATTTATTTTGTCAGGGTTTCAGTCCCTTACCATGGAGCAGAGTTCCTGCTTGTGAAATAGCATCATTCACATCCAGGGCAGGCCTTACCTCTTAATGACCCCTACTGCATCCTCACAGACACACCTGGGGGTCTTCTCAACTCAGTGAAGTTGACAACTAAGATTAGCTACCAGATTTGGAAATGCACTTCTCTATTCCTTTTATTTTAAGATTTTATTTATCCTTCACAGTTTTGTATACATGTGATACATGTAATATACTTGGACTGTATTTCCCCATTATCCTCTCTACTGTTCCCCCTTCTGCCCAACAAATCTACCCAGGTTTGTTTCTTTTCTTTGTGCCCGCTACATTTAAAACACATTATTTCATTTTGTGTGTATAAATGTTTTGCTTACATGCTTATCTATACACCGCATTTGTGTGCCTGGTGGCAGTGGGGACCAGTAGAAAGTGTTAGATTCCCTGGAACTGGAATTGTGGATGTCTATGGGCCACCGTGTGGGTGCTAGGAATTGAACTTGGGTCCTCTGGAAGAGTAACATAAGACCTGAATCTTCTCTCCAGTCCAGTTTCCATTGTATATAATCAGGATTGCATGCATAAGCATGGCTAGAGAATTATCTCCTAGAACAAGGTCAATATACCAGTGAATTTACCAGAGGAATATGACTTCCTTCCCCCAGCAGCCATAATTGCCAATAGCTCTCCAGGGAAGGGTAGGGCCTCATGAACACCTCCTCCATCTCTGACAGAGAGCTGCTGTACCCAGCCCTGTGTACCCACTCTCTTAATGGATAGATTGTATTGCAATTGTATGCAAGTATAATAATTTCAGAAGTTCTTTAAAGATAGATTTATGCTGTTTACAAAGTTTCTTTTTAAACAATACTTTAATGCGTGCAGGAGTCCATATATTTTTTTTCTACATACTTACACAAGCAAATTCATCTAAGTGAGATAAATTTTGGTAAGTATTATTAAATTGCTTTCTTTGTGTGTGTGCATATATGCACATGTGTGCGTGTACACTTGTGCTTCTTCTTGCTCATGTGTGTGTATGTGTGTGTTCTGTTATTCTCCACATTAGTTTTTGAGGAAGTGTCTCTTACTGAACCCAGAGCTCATCGTTTTAGCTAGACTGGATGGCCAGTGAGCCCCTGGGTTCTGCCTGTCTTTGCCTCTTTTGGTGATAGGAGTTACAGGCACATACCACTTTTCTTGGTTTTTTACATGGATCCAAACTCAGTTCCTCAGAAACAAGCACTTTACCCACAGAGCCTTGGTCCCTTCTCCAAAAATTTGTCATTTGTTTTTTACATAGTGTGGACTCTTTTGCTTAAAATATAGCAATGATGAGTACTTGTCCTGAGAAAATAGAAATGAATTGCAATGTAGAGCAATGTCTATGTGGCCATGTTTGAGAGCGTGTTTGGAAGAACATGTAGAATAAACTCAGGCTTGATGTGTTGAGAATGAATTTTACCTTAGGTCTGACCTTGAACTTAAGAATGTATTAAACACTGCTTGTAGAAGCAGTGTGTATTTCCTTCCTTCCTTCCTTCCTTCCTTCCTTCCTTCCTTCCTTCCTTCCTTCCTTCCTTCCTTCCTTCCTTCCTTCCTTCCTTCCTTCCTTCCTTCCTTCCTTCCTTCCTTCCTTCCTTCCTCCCTCCCTCCCTCCCTCCCTCCCTCCCTCCCTCCCTCCCTCCCTCCCTCCCTCCCTCCCTCTCTCTCTCTCTCTCTCTCTCTTTCTTTCTTTCTTTCTTTCTTTCTTTCTTTCTTTCTTTCTTTCTTTCTTTCTTTCTTTCTTTCTTTCTTTCTTTCTTTCTTTCTTTCTTTCTTTCTTTCTTTCTTTCTTTCTTTCTTTCTTTCTTTCTTTCTTTTAGCAATGGAACCTCAATGCACTGACCTGCTTATGACAATGGACTCAAAGGACCCTCTTTAAGTTTATATCCACATCTGTCACCTAGCACCAGTACCTCAGGAAGGGATCTGCCTACTACAGTGGACTCTCTGGCTTCGATGTCTGTTCCCAGCTCAAGACTCACTGCTTTTCATATGTGGGCCACACCTTCCTCTTTTGACAGACCTCTCTTTGCCTTCTCATGATGGCAGCCAAATTCTTCCATTGTTTTTCAGGACTTAATGAAAAAGTTGGAATATTTATTTTATACATCCTAATTCAAGTAAGCTTTGCTGCTCTAGAATTACTGAATCACAGAAAAATTCATTTAATTGAAATGATTAATCGTTATTATTTATTTGTTTAATTTCGAAAAGGCATGGTTTAGGCTAAAAATTTTGAATACTGAAAAAGTATAAAAAAGAAGATAAGTTATACTCATAATCTCAGTACTTAAAAATTATATGCATTAAAAATTAAAAAGCCAACGTCTAGCCACCCCTCCCTCTTCCCATTGTAACTCCTGTTACCAACTTAAGGTATGTCATGGAATTAAAAAAGATGTAATTTATTATTATTAATGTGTGTGTGTGAGTGTGTGTGTGGTGTGTGTATGTGTGTATATGTGTGTGTGGGGTGTATGTGTGTGGGTGTGCGTGTATATGTGTATGTGGTGTGTGTGTGTGGTGTGTATATGTGCATGTGTATGTGTGTGTGTGGTGTGTGTGCATGTATGTATGTGTATGTGTGTGTGGTGTGTGTGTATGTGTGGGTGTGCGTGTGTATTGTGTGTGTATGTGTGTGTGGTGTGTGTGCATGTATGTATGTGTATGTGTGTGTGTGGTGTGTGTGTATGTGTGGGTGTGCATGTGTATTGTGTGTGTATGTGTGTGTGTGGTGTGTGTGCATGTATGTGTGTGTGGTGTGTGTGCGTGCGTATGTGTGTGTGTGCATACACACACTCATGTTCAGAGTAGAGAACAACTGTGGAATTGCTGCTCCTTTCACATTTACCTGAGTTCTGGGTTCTTGGGGATCAAATCCATGTTATCAGGTTTGCACCAGCAGGCAACAAGTACTCCTACTTGCTGAACCATCTGCAGAAAGAATTTCCAGGCTCTTTTGGATGCCTCTGAAACAGCATCTTCTTATTAGAAACCCATTTAGCCTAAATCAGGAATGTTTCCAACAACCACATACCCCTTGATGGGAAAATTTAAGAAAGTGGGAATGGTGCTCATCCATATTTAGCCTCATTCACTTCATAGATTCTGAGGTTTAAAAAATAAGAAGCAGAAAAATAAAAAGAGTGATGCCCAGGAGAAAAGTGGTACCAGGCCAAAATCGGAGCCACTAATATGTGGGAAGATAATGGATGAGACAGAGTTGGCAATGTTGCCAAACAGTGTCTTAAATGTGGACATCTAGGGTGTCACATAGAAGGTTTGAGAAGTCAGTAAGTAAGAAAGCACAAATAATACTGTTAATTCTTGGCATAGGTAAAAGTCCAAGCAGGGATGGCTTTGGGTAAATGATTAAATTGAGCCATCGAGTTAAAAGGGCACATCAGGAAGATCAGAAGAAAGGCCTGGAACTTGAGTGTTGTCAGATGAAACTTCAATTGAAGACTTCTCCCAGACTGTGAAGATAAATGGTGTGCTAAGTTCTTGTTCCTCCTCCTCCATCTTCTTTAAAATTGATTTTCTCTATCTCTCTTTTTTATAAAAGAAAACATTTATTTGGGGCTGGTTTACAGTTCAGAAGTTTAGTCCATTATTGTCATTTCAGGAAGGAAGGCAGCATGTAGGCAGACATGGCGCTGGAGAGGTAACTAAGAGTTCTACATCTTGATCTGAAGGCAACAGGAAGTGAGCTGTGTCCCACACTGGGTGTGGCTTGAGCATATCTGAGACCTCAAAGCCCATCCCCATGGCCACACAGTTCTCCAACAAGACACACTTCCTAAAAGTGCCACTTCCTGTGGGCCAAGCATTCAAACATATATGAATTTATGGGGACTCTATTTATTCACACCACACCAGGTATAAACACAATATCCATTTTCCTATAAGATGCAGTCAAGGCTGGCTGCAGGCAAAACCTTCCATTTCTGTAATATCACACACATAAAAGTACATGACTTTGTAGAAATTAACAAATAACATATCTGTATGCATATTCAAAACATAATTATGGTTCGAAATAATTTTTTTGTGTGTGTCTGTGCACACATATTGTGGTGGCCAGAGGACTACCTAAGGTTAAACTTTCTTTTATATTGAAAATTTTTTTATATAACATATTCTGGTTATAGTTCCCTCCCCAACTCCTCCCCATGGGTGAATTTTTCTGTCCCTGCTGCTCCTAAATCTCAAAACCACATAATTAATTATGAAAGGGGGGGACAATAGCTTAGGCTTGTTTCTAACTTGTTCTTATAACTTAGAACTCACCCATTTCTACTAATTTGCCTTCTGCCTCATGGCTTTAGTACCTTCACTCTGTGCTGTCTATGCTGCTTTCCTTCTTCCTCTGTCCCTGGATGGTGACTTATGTATCTCTGCCCTGATTCTTCCAAATATCATCCTTTCTGCCCCAAATCCTGCCTTGCGATTGGACATTCAGCTTTTTACCAAACCAATCCAAGTGACAACTCTTTACAAAACTCTGTACAAAAAAAATTATTCCACAACACGTCCAAGATCATTTTTCTTTCCTCCCCATCCACCCAAATCCATATTCTTTCTTGGTCTCTCTCATCAGAGAACAGATAAATAGCTTTAAAAAAAAGAAAAGAAAAAAGTAATAATACAATAAGACAAAATAATAATAAATAAGCCCGAATATGAAAATACAAACAAGTTAACAGAAAAAACAAATAGCCAAAGAAAACACACACACACACACACACACACACACACACACACACACACACACACACACACAATGAACACAGAAATTTCATAAAACTCGTGAAATTGGAAACCATAATATATAGGCAAAAGACCTGTAGTATAAGAACAAAAGAGAAGAACTAGGAGGAGGAGGAGGAGGAAGAGGAGGAGGAAGAGGAGAAGGAGGATGCCCAGACAAAGCACTGTGAGACTAAAAACAAAAAGCCAAAAACCCAAACAAAACAATCCCCCCAAACCCTCCAAAAATCCCTTTGAGTTTATTTTGCGTTGGCCATCTACCTCTGGGCATGGGGCCTGGCCGCAAGAGTGGTTTCTCTACCCAGTGAGACTTCTTTGGGTAAAACTAATTTTTCCTTTGTGAGTGGTTATCAAATGAAGACACCTTCTGGGTTAGAGATGGGGGCTTGTGTTCACTTCCCCTCTCATCACTGAGACCTCATCAAGTGGTGTACCAACTTCTTTCTCCTATCACTTAGGAGCACTGGATCTACAGCCCGTAAGTGGGGCCCAGATGTGCAGCTCTTCATGGGCTAAAAGAATGCAGGCATATTTTGCAAAGAAGGAAAATCCTCAAGGAGCAATAGCCAAATACATCAAGAATGATGAGGAAATAAAATTGTCTGAAAGTATCATGTCCTGGGCCCTGCATCTGGATCCATAGACAGGCTATATATTATTTCAGCCTTCCAACGAACATAAATCTTCTCAAACAGAAAACATAGGTAAAATAATTTAAGTAGCTTTTAACCTACAAGGAGGTGACCAACCAATCATATGGCAAATAAGAAACCCCCAGGAATGGTGCTGGATTAGGAATGTGGGGTGACTGACAATCTTTTTCAGATTCTGTTTGATGACTCACAGCTCAGAGTTGGAGGACAAAGTTCCAAAAAGTAGACAGATAATAAGAGAGTTGATTCTGTGAGTGGTTATAGACGTGGGCTCTGGAGCGTCGTGTGCGCTCACCACTTAACCACCGTGCAATCTTGAATAATTATAGCTCTTCTTCCCCTTAGTCTTCTCATCTGTGCAATGAGGCTCATTATTGGATTCTGCCCCAAGACTTGTGATGATGGAGCTTATGTATACAAATGAACAATGGCCAGAGAGTAATGAGCCTCTTTAAGTGTTAATTTATTGTTATTAATTACCACCCACCAAAGTCTAGATCACTAGAGATTAAAATAGCCAAAGCACTTACTGAGCTGATTCTGTGCCGAGTCTGTTTTCAACCACTGTACCTACAAACCCTAATGACCATCCCCTCTTGCTATTCCCCTTAAATAGCTTCCCATTTGGCTGCCATGGTACACACACATACACATGCCTGCACTCCTGCACACAAGCATGCACACACATACTCATAAACTTGGTTGTGTACGCACATGTACTCCTGCACACAAACATGCATGCTCACACACACTTGTTCACACTCACACACTTGGGTGTGCACACACATGTACTCCTGCACACAAGCATGCACACACACCCCCCCACACGGGTGTGTACACACATGCACTCCTGCACACAAGCACGCACACACACATGCTCACACACACACGGGTGTGTACACACATGCACTCCTGCACACAAGCACACACACAGACACAGACACACACACACACACACACACACCATTATTCTCTCTTGTTCTCCCTTCCTCTTAGATCTCTTCCTTCTTCCTCATTATCAGTTTGCTCTGTACTTGCTCCTGCCCATGTATCTATATATTTATCCCCATTTGCATTAGCTACTTGTCTAATTGCTGTGACAAAGTATCAGACAAAGGGAACTTAAGAAGAGAGGGTTTATTTTGTTCCTAAAATTCCAGGGGAACAGCTGTAGGAACAGGAGGCAGCTGGGAACGTTGTCCACAGTTAGGAAGCAGGGAGTGGGGAATGCTGGCACTCAGCTTGCTTTCTCTCTTTTATTAGCTATGGTCCCTAGCCACCCACAATTACGAGGAGTCTTCCCACCTTGGTTGACCTAATCTAGGAAATCCTTCACAGACCCAATTAACCCGATTAGAGACTTGTGTCTACAGTGATTCTAAATTTCAATAATCAACACAATCTCTCTCTCTTTCTCTCTCTCATTTGTCCTTGTCTTTCTTTGTTCTGCATAAGAAAAAAACATGCAGTATTTTTATTTCTAGTCTGTCTTATTTCATTTAGCATAGTGTTCTATAGTTACATCTAGTCTATTAATGTCATAATTTTATTCTTTGTAGTGGAATAAAATTTCTTTTTGTGTGTGTATATCCCAATTTTCTTTTTCTTTCTGTGAATGATAATTTTAATTTTCAAACTCATCTTTAAAATAGCATACAAAAGCTTTAGTATGGTGTTTTAATTTATATATATATATGTAGACATATATAATTTCAAAGACATCACGTCCAAAAGGAAGCCATCTCAAAGTTCCAAACTCATTCCATTTCTCATGCAAATTAGTTCCAAAGGTCTAAGAACCACACTTGAACCACACATATCACAGCAGTGATCCCAATCCTGGTACCAGTTTTCTGTCTAAGTTACTTTCCCTTTTCTGTTTAAATATCGTTGAAACAGCAATATAAGGAAGGTAAGATTTATTTTAGCTCACAGTTTGAGGTTATAATCACAGCAGGGAAGTCTGTATATTAATCCTGTTAGATGTGTAATTGGCCATTTTTTTCAGCTCTATAAAAAAGTGTTTGGAATTTTAATGATAACTGTATGACATTAATAGATTATGTTGCTTTTGGTAATATCATTATCACAGTTACATTTATTAAAACTGCCAATCCATGAATATGGGGATCTTTCTATCTTGTGTTATCTTCAATACAAAATCCTCAGTATTTCAAAATTTTATTGTAGCAATCTTTGACCTAATTGATTAGATTTATTTCTAGTTTGTTTTAGACTATTGCAAGTAGAATTTCCCCTGATTTCTTTCTTTGTTAGTTTATTGTTCATGTATAGAAGACTTCTGATTTTTGTATATTGACCTTGTAACATGATACATTGCTAAAAGTGCTAAACAGATGAGTACATTTCTTGGTGGACAATTTCTGGTGGTCTTTAAAATTTTTTTGTGGTATTTTCTTCTCATTTTATAGAAAATGGATTATTTTCTCACATAATATATCCTGATTACAGTTTTCCCATTTTTATTTGCTTTGCTCCCCCAGCTCCCCCACCTCCTCTGCCATCTGGATCCACTGACTGTCTTTATCTTGTTAGAAAAGAATAGGCAGACGTGCTGTGATGGCACACACCTTTAATTCCACCACTTAGGAGGCAGGGGCAGGTGGAACTCTGAGTTCGAGGCCAGCCTCATCTAATGAAGGAGTTCCAGAACAGCCAGAACTACACAGAGAAAACCTGTCTTGAAAAACAAAAATAAAACAAACAAAAAAGAGAACAGGCTTCCAAGAGATAATAAAATATAATAAGAAAAAACAAAAACTATCCCATCAGAGTTAGACAAGAAAGAGGGGAGGAAAGGTGTCCAGGAGAAGTCATAAGAATCAGAGACTACTTGTTTGCATGCCCAGGAATCTCAGAAAAACTCTAAATTGGAAGCCATAGTATTCATACAGAGGGCCTTGTGCCTGCTGCTTCCGTCTGTGGGTCTATATCAGCTTTAATCATGTAGATTTAGAAGGCCTGATTTCCTGGTGGTCTCCACCTGTTAGCTCTTAGACTCATTCTTCCTCCTCCTCCTCCACAGGGTTCCTTGAGCTCTGGGGGTGGGGAGGATTTGAGGATACATCTCATTTAGGGAGAAGTGTTCTAGCTCTCTATGTAATGTCTGGCTGTGAGTCTCTCTCTATTTTTTTCTGCTGTAGGAGAAAGCTTCTCTGATGATGGCTGAATAAGGCACTGATCTACGAGTATAACAGAATGTCATTAGGAGTCATTTTATCATTACTATTTTTTTTTTTAATTTAGACCAGTAGTATTTGTTTCACCCTAGGTCCCTGGACTATCTAGTCTCTGGTTCTTGGTCACTCAAGAAGTGGCAAGAAGTATGAGTTCCATCTCATGGAATGGACCTTAAGTTGGTTATTTCCACAAGCTTTGTGTCACCATTGTCTGAGCAAATCTTGCAGGCAGGACACATTGTAGATCAAAGGGTTTGTGGCTGGGTTGGTTTTGTTTTCCCTTCAGTGCTTTGTACAAAGTACCTTCCTTTACCAAAGATGCTAGAACATAAGGTTGTAGGCACCAGCCTGTCTTCTCCATGTACAATGAGTTATGTAGATATTGTCCTCAGCAATGGATCCTGGCTGTCAGTTTGGGGAAAGAAATCTATTGCTTGGAAACAGCCTGTGTTGTTTGGGGATTCCCATGGGACCTCTTTGGCTAACGACTCAACTAGATGTAACTCAATCCCAATCCTAGAAGCTTTGTTTGGTGACAAAAGATGCCAGGTCGGGACTCTGTCTCCTCCAATTTCTAGTGATTTCTTTTTCATTCTTTTCATTGTTGTTTTGAGACAAGGTTTCTCTGTGTAATCACCCTGGCTGTCCTGGAACTACCTCTGTAGACCAGCCTCAAACTCACAGAGTTCTGTCTGCCTCTGCCTCCCAAGTGCTGGTATTAAAGGCGTGCAGCACCACTACCCAGCTTGGTGATTTCACCTAGATTGCTTTCATATCTATATATTTTAGGAAGTTTATACGGTATTAGGTTTCCATACTACCCCTCAAATGGACTGTGATACAATCCCGCTGGGTCCTCCACATGTGATGCCTGTGTCACCTGAGCAAACCTCATATTGAGCAAGGGCCTGGAGATTGAGAGACAGAGACATAGGTCACTCTTGAATGATGAGTGCCATTTATGCTCAAGGGAAGCCTTCTATTCTGGGGTTGCCTTATCCACTTTGAGTAACCTTGGCAGCTCATAAGTAACACTGGGCCTGGGTCAACTCCTTTGCTCTCTGCTAACTTCCTGATTCCCTAGTTGTAGCACCTGCTTGGGCAATGTACCGATAATGGAAATGGATCAATTGGTTCCGGTAAACACTGCAGCCCACTAAATAGTGCTAAGCTCTGAGGGCTGCAGGGTGACCTCCACAATGGACCTTAATCTTAGCTGTTTCTACCTATAGTCCCTCCCTGCTTCTTCCTCTTCTCACCCTCTCTTCTTAATCCTCTTGTTCCAGCTCCCCCATTTACCCATAACTTATCTATTCTATTTTCCTTTCCAAATGAGACTTACCTGTACCCTCTCCTCTCTATATAGGTGTAGACTGTAGCTTGGTTATCATTAATTTAATAACCAATAGCCACACATAAGTAAATGCATACCGTATTTGCCTTTCTGAGTCTGAGACACCTTGCTCAGGCTTTTTTTTTTCTAGTTCTATCCTTTTACTTATAAATTGCATTTTAAAAAAATGACTAATACTCCATTGTAAATGTACTACATTTAAAAAAATCTATTCTGTTAAGGAACATCTAGGTTGTTCCCAATTTCTGGCTATTATGAATACAGCATCTTTGAACATGGTTGGGCACTGTCTTTGTGGAAAGATGAAGCATCCTTTGGGATATGCCCCAAAAATGGTATAGCTGCTGCATCTGAGGTAGATCAATTCCCACCCTCCCAAGGAACGGCCACACTGATTTCCACAGTGGCTGTATAAGTTTGCACTCACATATGATGATGTCTTTTAAGAATATAAGACCATGTTGCCTGGAAATACAGATAATTTGACTTTTTACTTATTTGTATTCTTTTCTCTTACTGTTGTAGCCAACTTTGAGCAGTGCTTATTATGTCGAGGTGTGTTTCTTCAATTTCTAGTATCTTCAGGGCTTTTTTTTTTTTTTATCATCAAAGCAGTGTTGAACTCTGTCAAAGGTCTTTCTTCATCCATGAGATGATCTTGTGGTGGATTCATTCTACTAGCCCCAGGCTGATCTGTGGAGGCCAGGCTCTTTGTGTCACACAGGCCTGTGTCTGGGGACTGCAGGCACTTTGCTCAGCAAAGCAAGAGCAGTGCTAGGCTGGGAACAGGTCGCACCACTGACTTGTGCAGCTCTGTCAAGTGGGCAGCTTTTGTTTCTGGTTTCCATGGAAACACAGAAATCTATTTATCTTACATGTAAAAATGGATTAGAAGTTTCATGTTTCTGGAAAGAAAGTGCCCATTGCATTCTAAGTTAAACTATCTAACCAGTTTCAATTACTAGTATTCTTGATAAATACCAATGTATTGTTTGGTTATTTTAACTCACATATCCAGGTATGTTAGTCACTGATATCACTGTGACAAAATGCCCAAAAAGGAAATACCTATTTTGGCTCATTGTCTCAACAATTTCATTCTATTGCTTGGTCTGATTACTTTAGGCTTTTTGGGAGGTTGAACATCATGGTTGAACCAGGTGGTGGAGTAAGGCTTCTCACCTCAGGGCAGCTGGGAAGTAGAGAGAAGAGAGGACCAGAGTTACATCATCCTTCAAGGGAACACCTTGACTGGAAATGACCTAGATTCCTCCAACTGGGTCCTACCTCCTAATACCATCGGGGATTAAGTCTGACTCATGTATTTTCAATGGACTTTTAAAATGTAAACCATAACATCAGGTGTAGTAGGAAGTTTTTGGCCTGTCTGGGTCTAGACCCACAGTCCTACAGTCCCACAGTCATACAGTCCCACAGAATCACACAGATGCTTGCATTAATTTTCTGCTGATTGGCCAATAGCTCAGACATATTGCTAACTCTTAATTTAACCCATGATTCTTATCCTGTTCAGCCATGCAGCTCGGTACCTTTACTCAGAGCAGCATTTCAACTTCTTTCCTCTGAATATACTGGAGTCTTCTTGTGGCATCTCTCTGGCTTCTCTGCTCTGTTCTTTCTGTTCCCAGAGTTTTCTCAGTCTGGTAGCTCTACCCACACTTCCTGTCTGCCTTCAGCCAATCAGCATTTTTATTAAAGCAGTAGATGGGATGATTATTTACAGTGTAACATAGTTGCACAATATTTCCCCCTTTTTCATTTTAAAACAAGAAGAACCCCAAATCTAATATCCCCTTTCCCCCATTATTTATAACTACTATAACCAACACTGTAAACAAACACAAACATCCATAATCCATTTTTTTGGGAATGTGGGCGTCGTTCTCTAGGCTACTTCCTGCTGAATGGGAGCACTGGTAATCCATGGGGACCCAAAGAAAAATTCAGTATTATGGACAAGTCTTTAGTGAAGTTGTCTCTAAGGCTGGGTCATCTCAGCCAGTGTCCTTGAAGCTGTTTTGGATACATAACTCAGAGGAAACTGCAACAGAGGTGCTCTGAAATGCTGGACCATCTGGGCCATCCATTTTCATTGGAGATTTCTCAGGGGGTTCTTCCTTGATCAGACTTTATTTTCTTTAACCAGAAATAAATCCACAGCCTCTCATTTTCTATAGAAATAAAGAGAAAACCTCTTCTCCAAAGTAGCATATCTTTTGATTTCAATTTTAAAGTCAACTCATTTATAAAATATATAGGTTGGATTAACCCAGAAGCATTTGTAATCAAATTGTTTTTAGGAGTTTTTACAACTTCATTTTTAGTAAAAAAACTTAAGACAGTAACATACAATATCCAGACACTTTTTGTAATTTCCATCTTTATGTGGTTTATTATTATTTTTTACTCTGTTTCTTTTTTAAGGACTTTATCCTTTTTCTTTTCTCTTTTCTCTCTCAAGCCTAAGTGTACTTTTAAACACACTTTAAACCATTTAGAGGTTTTTTGAATCTGTCTCTACTGCATACCTCTTACCTTCTTCTGTTTTTGATCACCCCTTTTCTTGGTTAGGCTGGCTGACTCCACCCAGCTTCATAGAGTTTAGCTTTTTAGCAGAGCTACTGGTAGAACCCACAGTTATCACTCTAGGGAATTTTAGGGCCCATAGATTCACCAAGTAAAGCACTGCTGTCTGCTGCTTGTGAACGTCATTTAAGTATTTGGCAGCAGGGCCCCTTAAAAGACTCACAAGTATTTTGCCTCTAAGGCTGAAACAGAAAGCCTCTCTTAAAAAAGCCATGCTCTGCTTTGCCTCCAGCAAACAAAGCTGATCCAAAAAAAAAAAAAAAAAAAAAAAAAATGCTGCCACTAAGAAGCCATCTTTGACTATGTTCCCCTTTTGTCCTTATAAACGGAAACCTTAAATCCACCATATACATTGCTTACATTGAGGCTCAGGAACTGCCTTGTTCAGCTTAAGTTGCATGCAGCAAACATGCTATTTTATAATTTAATCCCATACACCACTCAGTCTCTTTACCATGGCCCACTTGTGAGACACAACTCAAAAGTTGCTTTTGGCCCCACTTCTGTGCTCTAGATCATTTTTAAAGCTTTCTATGGCTTTATGTGGGTATATTTTGGCTATGTTTGTGTTTCATATGTAGGAGGAAGTTTGTGGCCTATATTGGCCTGTCGTCCAGATCCAAGGACCTGTAGTCCCACAGAATCACACAGAAGCTTACATTAATTTTATGCTGATCAGCCTATGGCTCAGACATATTGTTAACTTAATTCTTAATCTAACCCATGACTCTTATCTTATTCAGCCATGTGGCTCGATACTTTTTCTCAGAGCAGCATTTCGACTTCTTTCCTCTGCATCTGCTGGCATCTCATCTCATTGAGGTATCTCCGTGGTGTCTCTCTGGCTTCTCTGTTTTGTTCTTCCTATTCCCAGAGTTTCCTTAGTCTGGTAGGTCCACTCACACTTCCTGTCTGCCTTCAGCCAATCAGCATTTTTATTAAACCAATAGGTGGGATAATTATTTACAATGTAAGAACATAATCTCAGTACAACTAGGGAAATAATTATGTAGATCTATGCATTTGCAAGTGATACACCTTAGTAGCACAGGTCTTGTCTAGCCTGTGCAAAGCCCTGGGTTTGATCAACAGTACCACTATACACAAATACACTAGCTTGTTAGAACTTGTTCTCTGCTATTTTCTTTGACCAATTTTGGGTGGCAGTAGGGAGTGTCTTGAAAATTAATTAGTAAACTATAAGTTTGATATTTTAGTGACATTTTCCTTCTGTAAAAACTGCTATATATACACGCAGTGCTAAGATTATTTATGAATGCCTTAGGAACATAATGGACTGAATTAAGATGCTAATTAATTCTGTGATTCCTTATAGATTAGGACTAATAACAAACAGAAAGCAAACAGGAATGGATGATGCTTTGGTACTCATCTGTCCCAGGCAGGATTATCACTATCTTACTCCTTTTCTATACCTACTGCCTGCCTCCTGGAACCTCCTTCCTCCTTCTGAGCCAGAGGCTGCCACTGTGGGCACCAGGTCCCCACTCAGGCCACCTGTCTCTCTTTTCTCTGCCCAACTAGGGGAATGTGGCAGTTGATCTCTGTCAAGAGTCTGATGTGAAGTAGAAAGATAAAACACTTTATCCTATTGAAGAATAACTACTACCCTTTTTGATTTTTAATCTGTGGTCTCTGTTTTAGTAAAGGGAATATCTCCATTCTCTCTTCCTTCCCTCCTTTATTTTTTAAAACTATTATTATTATTTAAAAGATTTTTTTTTTTTGTTTTACATGCCAACCACAGTTCCCCCTCCCCTCCTTCTGCTCACTCCTCCCCTTTACTCCTCAGAAATAAGGCCTTCCATGGGGAGTCAACAAAGTCTGGCATCTCAAGTTGAGGCAGGACCTCAATTCGCCACTGCCCTGTCCCTGTATCAAGACTGAGCAAGGTATTCCTCTATAGGGAATGGGCTCCATGAGGCCAGTTCTTGCACTAGGGATAAATCCTGGTCCTACTTCCAGAGGCCCCACAAACTGTCATCGATATTTAGAGAGCCTAGTTTGGTCTCATGTAGGTTCCCCAGCTGTTATTTTAGAGTGAATGAGCTCCCACTAGCTCAAGCCAGCTGTCTCTGCGGATTTCCCTGTCATGACCTTGACCCCTTTGCTCATATAATCTCTGTTCCCTGTCTTTGGCTGGAGTCTTTGGCCCAGTGCTTAACTGTGGATCTTTGCGTCTGTTTCTATCAGGTGCTGGATGAAGGTTCTATGATGACAATTAGGGTGGTCATCAATCTGATTACAGCTGAAGGCCATTTACGACCCTCTCCACTATTGCTTGGGATCTTAGCTGGGGTCATTCTTGTGGATTCTTGGGAATTTTTCTAGTGTAAGGTTTCTATGTGGAAGACTCCTTGAGGGCTATTTTGTCTTGCACTAGAGTTCACAGTGATGTATTTGTGGAGTTTCTCTGCCCACAGTAGAGACTCTGGAAGGCTTCTTCACTTCAGGTTAATAGAGAGCCTTGCCTTCATGAACCTTTTGTAAGGTTCCAATAAGGCTAGTTGACTATACTGGTGAGAATGTACTGAATTTTTAGTCTATAGACCTTTGTTTTGGGTACCCATTGTTCTGCAGAGATTCATGGGATGCTCACAACTGTCCCCTCTTGTTACAAACCCCCTACTCACTTCACTTTGAAGTACTCAGATCTGTGTTTTGCCGACTCCATTCTCAGCAAAAAGCTCTAGTGTCCATGCTTCCTTGAAGTGGCTATAAACACAGCTCAGAGTGTGGGCTGAGCTCCTTACCCACTAAGGCCATTTGGGGCTGTGGTGTCTGAGTATCTATTACAATCTGTGGGTGCTACTACTCCCAGCTGAATGGTAGCTTTTTCTGATGCTGGACACAGGCACATTTCAGCTATGTCCTATTCTCTGCACATCATCAAAGCCTCTTCAAGTGTCCTTTTGATGGCTGATAGAGATCTTCTTGCAAGCATGAAGATCTGGGTTTGGGTCCCAGAACCTATATAAAAAAACAGAGTATGTTAGCATTTGCTTGAAATCCCAATGCTGAGAAGGTATTGATGTAATTCCCAAGGCTTTGACTTCCTCTTGTACATATGTACATGTGCATACACACTGCATACACACATGTATCTCTCTCTCTCTCTCTCTCACACACACACACTAAATAAATAAATAAATAACCAAACCCATTGGGATATTTTGTGGGATATTGTGGGAATATATTTGTGCGTACTGTATCTTTAAATAAAGGAGCTGGTTTGGGCTATGGCAGGTACTGTAAAATAGGTGGGAGGAGAATCAGAGCTTAGGTAGAGAAGCAGGGTGGAGTCAGGCAGACCGCGCGGAAGCCACCGAGAGAGCAACATGTAAACACGGGTGAGCTGCGGGCCGCCACGTGGCCCGCGGATTAATAGAAATGGGTTGATTTAAGATATGAGTGCTAGCTAGCAATGTGCCTGAGCCATAGGCCAAACAGCATAAACTTAATATAAGCCTCTGAGTTATTTTTGGCGACCCAGGCGGGCGGCGGGCGGATAAGCAGTCCCGGTGGCAGGTCTGTGGGTCTGGGACCTCTGCCTGCACCAGACCCGCAAACTCTCTACAACAGGATATTGATCCCACAGAAGAGTTCTTTGGTCAGGAAGTTCAGATGAAATCTCCATCTGCCCTAATAGCCAGGTATGAAGGAAGGGATCCGATTAAAGCATAAGGCAAGATGTATCTCCTTGTAGGCCCTGTGTGCCTTTAACTGCAGCCTTGTGGATGGTGACAGAAACAGGTGGATCCTGGGGGCTCACTATTCAGCCATTATAGTTGAACTTTTTGTAGAGAGTGACAGATGAAAGTACTCCATAGCCTCTTTTGACCTCTGCATGAACATGCACACATACATGAAGAGAGAGACATCGACAGATATCACTCTCATCATTTTGGCCTTGCAATCTCAGACTTTTAAGAAAATATACCTACCCTATTTTTAGGATCTTTAGATCCTTTTTAATTTTTAAAATTCAACTCTACATCCCAAACTATTTGCTCTCTTTTTTCACATTGTGACCAGAACAATATTCCTCCGAAAATTCTTGGATTATACTACATAAATGATGATTTTAAAAAATATGCACATCATTGAAGACACTTCCAACTTATTATGTACCATATGCATGTATCAAAATATCACATTTCACTCTATACATTTCCATAATTAAAATAAGACATGAACATTGAATTTGACAGTTGCAATGGGCTTCAGAGAAGTTGAGAGAAGATCAGAGAGCTGAAATAACTTCTAGAGAGACTTAAGAGGGAGCAGAGAAGTTGGACAGCATCTCTGGGAGCGAATCCAAAGCATTTTGTTGTCAGGGCTTGGTTGGGATGCTTAGGAATGTCTAGTCTGGCTAGTTTGCATCCATCCAGTGTCTAGATTTGTGTTTGATTCTGGAGGACTAAAAATACCTGGAGATGTTTCTGGGCCCTGATGAAAGATTCCATTGTATTGTTGCTGAGGAACTCAGCTGAGATTCTTATTTTCCCTGGCAAGTTGCTGTGACAGCTACAGGGAACTGGAGGCTTAGCTTGTACCAGTGACCCTCTGACCAACACTGGTCCATCACTCTGGATCCTGCCTTTAACTATAATACAAAATGTGGAGTTTGCTTGTTTTTTCTTAAGAGGTCACAATGCATTGTGGAAACCATATAACAAAAATAACTAAGATGTTCTAGTAGTTTATTATGGACCAAAAAGTTATAGAACTTACCAGGAAGTTATGCCACGAGCCTAATTCTCCATCACAGCCTTGTAAGGCAGGTACTGTACCTCAGCTCACATTCACAGAAGAGGAAGTGAGGACAGAACAGAGCTGGTCCCAGCACACAATAGGTCTGCTATTTCAGCCAACCCTTTCCTGGCATCCCTATTGATTCTGATGTGTGTCACCCTATTATTCAGGCTCCATTTTTATGTTCAGCCTTTAACCTTTGTGCTAGGAATTAGAAGATTCAATGGGATGAGATATATGGGGTAATCTTTGTGTAGTGTAGTGGTGCTCCAGCTTAGACTTGATTTACTTCATTCAGGATAGTTACCCTCTAAACCTAACGGGGAAATGAGGTATGCAAGACTTTACTCCTTTTTTCCTGTAATACTGTTTACTTATTTCTGTCTTCTGACTCTCTTGGGCTTTTCATGTTACTACTCTAAGTCCCAACTTTAAGTCTTTCCAGATGACTGGCCTGTCATCCCATTTGACCTTCTTTAAACTCTGTTTAGCATTTTGGTATCCTCCTTAAGCAGAGTGAGCTATGGAGTTCCTGTTGTAAATGTATTATGTCTTTGAATATGGTCAAAGGGTTTAGGTGTTCCTCTGCAGGGAATGGGCTCCAATGTGCCAGCCCATGCACAGGAACAGTCTGATCCCACTCCTTGAGGTTCCACACACTGCTCATGCCAATCGACAGTTACCTACCCTTGGAGGGCCTAGCTCCTTTCCCTATGGTTCCCTAGTGGCTATTCTTGATTCAGTGAGTTCCCTAGAGCTACAGCCATTCATCACTGTTGGAATTTTCCTCATAATCCCTATCTCTCCTCCCCTGCTCTCAGCTGGACCAGGAGCTTGGCCCAGTGCTCAGCTGTGGATCTTGGCATTCGTCTTTATTCATTGTTGGATGTAGGTTCTGTGATGACACTTTGGGTGGTTATTCATTTGATTATAGGGGAAGTCTTGTTTAGGCACTCCCTCCACTATTGGTTGGAGATCTAGCCAGGGACATTCTGGGAATTCTTGGAGGTTTCCCTAGCACCCAATCTCTTTCCAACCCCACGTTGGCTTCCTCTATCAAGGTATCCATCTCTTTTTCCCCTCCCTCTTTATTATTTCTTTCACTCAATCATCTTCTTTCAAGATTTGTTCCCAACTCTTCTTGGTTGCAACCTGTTATGATCCCAATTTGCTGAGGTGATCTTCTCTATTTTCTTTTCCTAGGGGAATCTCTGGATGCCTCTCTTAGGCTGCTTCTGATACCAAGATGTTCAGGGGTTGTGGTTTGCAGCTTGGGTATTCTTTGCTTTTTGTCTATAATCAACTTATGAATGAATACATTCAATGTCTATCTTTCTGGGCTCGCTCAGGAGTATATTCTCCAAGTACATCCATTTGCCTGAAAATTTTAAGATGTCTTTTTTTTTTTTTTTTTCAGCTGCGTAAAACTTCATTGTGTAGATAGATGTACCACAGTTTGTTAATCCATTCTTCAGCTGAGGGGCATCTAGGTTGTTTCCAGGTTCTTGCTATTACTAATAATGCTGCCATTAATATAGTAGAGCTAATGCCTTTAGGGTACGAATGTGCATCCTTTGGGTATATGCCCAATAGTAGTATTGCTGGATCCTTGGGGAGATTGACTCCCAGTTTCCTGAGGAAGCGACATACTGTATTCCAGAGTGGCTGTATAAGTTTACACTCCTACCAGCAATGGAGGAGTGTTCCCCTTGTTCTGCATCCTCTCCAGCATAGGCTGTCATCTGTGTTTTTGATCTTAGCCATTTTGACAGGTGTAAGATGGTATCTCAAAGTTGTTTTGATTTGCATTTCTCTGAGGTTAAAGATGTTGAGCAATTTTTTAAGTGCCTGTTAGCCATTTGTAATTCTTCTGTTGAGAATTCCCTTTTTAGCTCTGAACCCCGTTTTTAATCGGATTGCTTGGGATTTGGGGCTCTAGTTTCTTGAGTTATATATATATATTTCAGAGATCAGTTCTCTGTCTGATGTAGGGTTGGTGAAGATCTTTTCCCATTCTCTAGGCTGTTGTTTTGTCTTACTGACTGTGTCCTTTGCCCTACAGAAGCTTCTCAGTTTTAGGAGGTCCCATTTATTAATTGTTGTTCTTAGTGCCTGTGCTATTGGCTTTATATTTAGGAAGTGGCCACCTGTGCCAATGCGTTGGAGGTTATTTCCCACTTTCTTTTCTAACAAGTTCAGTGTAGTTAGGTTTATGTTGAGATCATTGATCCACTTGGATTTGAGTTTTATACAGGGTGATAGATAGGTGTGATTGGATCTATTTCCATTCTTCTACATACTACCATAATCTAGTTATGCCCATACCATTTGTTAAAGATATTATCGTTTTTCCATTGAATGTTTTTGGCCTCTTTGTCAAAAATCAGGTGTTCATAGGTGTGTGGGTTAATGTCAGGTCTTTGATTCGATTCCATTGATCCACAAATCTGTATTTATGCCAGTACCAGGGTGTTTATATTACTGTAGCTCTATAGCATAGCTTGAAGTCAGGGATGGTGATGCCCCCTGAAGTTCTTTTAATGAACAGGATTGTTTTGGCAATCCTGGGTTTCCTGTTATCCTATATGAAGTTGAGTATTGTTCTTTCAAGGTCTGTAAAAAAAATTGTATTGGGATTATGATGGAAATTGCATTGAATCTGTAGATTGCTTTTGGTAGGATTGCCATTTTTACTATGTTGATCCTACCTATCCTGTAGCATGGGAGGTCTTTCCATTTTCTGATATCCTCTTCAATTTCTTTCTTCAGTGACTTAAAGTTTTTGTCAAACAGGTCTGCTACTTCTTTGTTTAGAGTTACACCAAGATATTTAATGCTAATTGCAGCTATTATAAAGGGTGATGTTTCCCTTATTTCTTTTTCAGTCCTTTTATCCTTAGTGTATAGGAGGGCTATTGATTTCTTTGAGTTAATCTTGTACTCTGTTACATTGCTGAAGGTGTTTATCAGCTGTAGGAGTTCCCTGGTAAAATTTTGGGGGTCACTTAAGTATACTATCATATCATCTGCAAATAGAGATAGTTTGGCTTCTTCCTTTCCAATTTATATCCCCTTAATCTTATTGCTTTAGCTAAAACAGAATTACATTGAAAAGACAGAGAGAAGACAGCCTTGTCTTGTTCCTGATTTTAGTGGAATTGCTTTGACTGTTTTTCCATTTAGTTTGATGTTGGCTGTCGGCTTGCTGTATATCACCTTTATTATATTTAGGTATTTTCCCTGTATTTCTGATCTCTCCAGGATTTTTATTATGAAGGAGTGTTGGATTTTGTCAAAGGCTTTTTCAGCATCTAATCAGATGACCATGTGGTTTTTTTCTTTCAGTTTGTTTATATGATGGATGACATTCACAGATTTTCATATGTTGAACCATCCCTACATCTCTAGGATGAAGCCTACTTGATCGTGGTGGGTGATTTTTTTGGTATGTTGTTGGATTCGGTTTGCCAGAATTTTACTGAGTATTTTTACATCAATGTTCATGAGGGAGATTGGTCTGTAATTTTCTTTCTTTGTTGCATCTTTGAATGACTTGGGTATCAGGGTGATTGTGGCCTCGTACAAAGAGATCAGCAATGTTCCTTCAGTTTCTACTGTATGGAATAGTTTGAGAAGTATTGATATTAGTTATTCTTTGAATGTCTGGTAGAATTCTGTCCTGAAACCATCTGGTCCAGGGCTTTTTTTATTTGGAGACTTTTAGTAACAGCTTCAATTTCATTAGGGCTTATAGGTCTGTTTAGGTCTTTAATCTGATCTTGATCAGAAAGTTGTTCATTTCTTTTAGGTTTTCCATTTTAGTGGAGTATAGATTTTCAAAGTATGAACTGTTAATTCTCTGGACTTCCTGGGTATCTGTCATTATGTCCTGTAGGAGTGGGGGTTTCTTGGTCCCGGGTGGCCTGGTCCCGGGCGGCCAGAGGCCCAGACCCACAGACCTGCTGAGCCAGACCTCTTAGCTGCCAGCCGCCCACCGCTCAGGCCCCAGAAATGACTCAGATGCTTATATTAACTTCATGCTGTTTGGCCTATGGCTCAGGCACATTGCTAGCTAGCTCTTACATCTTAAAGCAACCCATTTCTATTAATCTGTCTGCCATGTGGCCCGTGGCTCACCTGTGTTTCTTACATGTTGCTCCTTGGGTGGCTTGCTTGATCTGTCTCTGACTCCACCCTTCCTTTCCTACCTATTCTGATTTCTCCTCTTACTTTTTCTATGGTGCCTGTCATGGCCCAAAACAGCTCCTTTATTTAAAGATTGATATTCACAGTATACATGTAGACGGAGTTTTACTTTCAAGGCGCCAGTCCAAAATTAATATTTATTAGAATATAAATTAACACTCACAATATTAGTAACAGCTTATGGTGGCACCTGAACAAGGACTGGCAGATCCAAGCGATGGCTGAACGATGAAAGCGCGATGGAAGCACGATGAATTCCGATTCTGTCTGTCCAGCAGCCAGCAGCCAGGAACCAGGAAGAGAGAGCTCCTCGTGTCCCAGCAGCCACTTATCAATGGGTTTGGCCACACCCCCTCCAGGGTCCCGGAAGTGTCTTATGACCTTATCAGCTGACACTTTAATCCCGCCACATATACAAAAAGGCATTCCCATATCAATGTCCCCCTTTTCATTTTTGATTCTGTTAATTGGACACAGTCTCTCTGACTGTGTTAGTTTAAATAAGGGTTTATCTATCTTGTTGACTTTCTCAAAAAACCAACTCTTTGATTCGTTGTGTTCTTCTCTTTGTTTCTATTGTGTTGATTTCAGCCCTGAGTTTGATTATTTCCTGCTGTATACCCCTTCTAGGCGAGTTTGCTTCTAATTGTTCTAAAGCTTCAGCTGTGCTGTTAGGTCTCTTGTGTGAGATTTATCTAGGATTTTCACATAGGCATCACATGCTATGAGTTTTCCTCTTCACACTGCTTTCATTGTGTCCCATAAGTTTGGGTATGTTGTGGATTCATTTTCATTATATTCTAGGAAGTCTTTGATTTCTTTATTAATTTCTTCCTTGACCCAGAGGTGGTTCAATTGAGAGATGTTCAGTTTCCATGAATTTGTAGGCTTTCTGTGATTTTTGTTGTTGAACTCTAACTTTAGACCATGGTGGTCTGATATGATACAAGGAGTTATTCCCATTTTTTTTTTATCTACTGATATTTTATTTATGACTGAGAATGTGTTCAATTTTAGAGAAAGTTCCATTGAGTGCTTAGAAACATGTATATTCCTTTGTGTTTGGGTTGAAGGTTCTATATTTATCTATTAAGTCCATTTGGGAGTATAACATCTGTTAGATCTTATTTCTCTAAGATCTGTCTAGTTGACCTATCCAAGGGTAAAAGTGGGTATTGAAGTCTCCCACTATTAGTGTGTAGGGTTTGATGTGAGGTTTAAGTTTATTAGTGTTTCTTTTATATAAGTAGGTGCTCTTGTGATTGGGGCATAAATATTCAGGATTGAGACTTCATCTTGGTGGATTTTTTCCCAAGATGAATAAGTAATGTCTGTCCTGGTCTCTTTTGATTGATTTTAGTTTGAAGTCTATTTTGTTAGATATTAGGATGGCTACATCAGTTTGTTTCTTAGGACTATTTGATTGGAAAGTCTTTTCAAAACCCTTTGCTCTGAGCCTATATCTGTCTTTGAAGTTGAGGTGTGTTTCTTGAATGGAGCAGAAGGATGTCTTCTGTTTTTGTAACCATCTTGTTAGGGTGTGTCTTTTTATAGGTGAATTGAGTCCATTTATATTAAGGGATATTAATGACCAATGATTTTTATTTCCTGTTATTTTTTGGTGGTAGCTTGTATGTATTTCTCTTCTTTGGGAAAGAATGTTGTGCACGTTTTGGTGCCCTGTCTCAGCCCTGTGCTAAGTCTGCACTCCTTGGGGGCTGTGCACCTTGCTTTTTTATACTTCCTAGAAACAATCTACTATTTTGCCTATCTTTTGCCATAGAATTTTTTTTGACATTACTTTATTTAAAAGGTGTTTCCTTTCTTCCTTTTTTTCCCCTAACCACAGTATACTAACCCCCAGGTCCCCCTACCCACCCCCAGCCACTCCTCAAAGAGAATAAGGCCTCCCATTAGAAGTCAACTAAGTCTGAGATATCAATATGAGGCAGAAACAAGCCACCCCCCCCCCCCCCGTCAAGGCCAAGTTAGGTATCCAGCTATAGAGAATGGGCTTCAACAAGCCAGTTCATGCACTAGGGATAAATCATGGTCTCACTGCCAGATGCTCCACCAACTACCCAAGCCATACAACTGAGGTTGATGCATTTTTATATCTGTTTATAGTATGATGTGCAAGCTATATATATACACACACGCAATATATATATATATATATATATATATATATATATATATACACACACACATGTAATTGTGGGGTATTTGTCACTTTTTTCTCTTGAATTTTGTTTTATTGGAGGGGGTGCAGGGGTGGAGGGCAGATGTGAAGGGACAGGAAATGAATGGGATCAAGATTCACAATGTAAAAAACACATAGAATAAATTTTACTAAAAACAAAACAAAACAAAAAAACCCAACCAAAAACTACATTGCTGCGTAGATGGTATCTAGTAGATGGACCTTAGCTAATCTGACCTTCATTTGTGATCAGGTAGGATTGGAAAACTATCATATGGAGAGTATAGAATACCAAGAGACAGTTTATGAAAGGTCTAAACTTAGAGTCAAATATAAGCTACATTGAAAACAGCAATATCTGCTCATAACTTGTGAGAGCATTTAAGTACTTGCGCTTTCTAATCTATCTTCTGGAGAATGGAGGAAGACCGATGCTCATTGCTCCAAACCAAAACAGAAAATCTGCAATAAGATGGTACAAATATAAAAAAGATAATATGCATAAAGAAGGAAGAAATCACTTCCCTTTAGGAAGGGCCAGCAGGGGTGATTCAAGAGGATTGCCTAGAGACTCTTTTGCTTAAAGAGGGACCCTCTTTATATAGTGTTTGAAATATTTCAAAATCAGAAAGTCCCCAGCCAAGAAAGTGAGAGGGCTTACTGTGGAATTTTTCTAGTGGCTGTTTACCTCTTGGTGTTGTGAACTTTCCCCTCATAGTCTTATAAAAATAATTTGTGCATTAACCTTGGACTTGGCCAGTAGGAATGAGTGCACCTCATTTCTATAAGGGATTTCTATACAAATAGAATCTTCCTTATCTGCTTCTTCCGGCCAAGGCATGACCATCACAATTTAAAGCTGTCATTTGTCAGGCCAGGTCCTCTTGGTTCTGTATTTCCCATTGATGTTAGACTTAACCTTTGAAAAAAACTCTGCTAGACAGGTAGATAAATTGAGGTTAAGAAAGGTTAGGCAATTTTCCCAAGGCCAAACAGCTAGAGCAGAGCTGGGTTCTGAACTCAAGCTCCAAGGATTCTTCAAATCCCAGATGCCATCCATTCTCCATCTAACACTGCTCTGAAAGTAATTTCTTTTAAAAAGTTCACTGTTTCTTTCAGAAACTACCAGAACTGACTTCAACAAAATAATAGAGAAGGCTTTCAGGAACAGATAGGGAGAGCAGAGGTAGAGGCAATAAGGTGAGAAAAACCCTTCAGAGAGCAGAACGGTTGTCTTAATTAGTGCTGTGAAGAGACACCATGACCATGGTAACTCCTTTTTAAAAATTAACTAATTAATCAGTTTCTTCCCAGCCCGATCACATATTCCCCCTCCCCTTTGACAGTCCCTTCGCCCCCCACCCACTCCCTCTCCCCAGAAAAGTGTGTTCCTTTCAGGTGTATCATCCAGCCATGTAAAACCAAACGGTAGTAAGATTAGGCACCACCCCCTCCAATCAAAGTTGGATGATGCAATCCAGTAGGAGGAGAGGGCCCCAAAAGCAGGTAACAGAGTTTGAGGCCCTGCTCCCTCTGTTAGGAGTCCCAAAGAAGACCAAGTTACACAACTATAATGTGTAGAGGGCCTATGTCAATCCCATGCAAACTCTCTGGTTGGCAGTTCAGGCTTTGTGAGCTGCTATGAGCCCAAGTTAGTTGATTCTGTGGGTTTTCTTGTGGTGTCCTTGGTCCCTCAGGCTCCCACAATCCTTCTTCTTCCATAGGATTTCTGGAGGTCTGCCTAATGTTTGGCCATGAGTCTCTGTTTCTATTTATATCTGTTTGCTGGGTGAAGCCTCTTCAATGATAATTAAGCTAGACAATGGTCTATGATTATAGTAAAATATCATTAGGAATTGTTTCATTGATTTTTTTTCTTTTTTGCCAACCATGTTTGGTTCTGTCCTAGGTCTTTGGGCTGTCCAGCCTCTGGGTCCTGGTCCTCCAGGCTTTGTCAAGGGCAGGCTCCCTCTCACAGTATGGATCTCAAGCTGGACCAGTCATTGGTTGACCAGTCCCATAATTTCTATGCCACCTTTGTCCTAGCATATCTTGTAGGCAGGACAAAGTGTAGATCACAGGTTATATGGCTGAGCATGGTAACCCCTATAAGAGAAAACACTTTATTGGGGCTTACTATAACCTAACTAAATTTCAGAGGTTTAGTCCCTTATCCTTATGGTGGAGAACATGGCAGCACGCAGGCTTGACATAGTGCTGGAGAAGCAGCTGAGAGTTCTATATCTGGATCTGGAGGCAGCAGGAAGGAAGAGAGAGATACTGGGCCTGGCTTGGGCTTCTGAAAACCTCAAAACCCACCCCTGACACATTTCCTCCATCAAGGCCACACTACCTAATCCCTTTCAAGTAGTGCTGCTCCCTGATGACTAAGCATTCAAGTCTGTGAGCCTATAGAATAAGTGGTTCTTATTCAAACCACTAGAAAGGGTAAGGAGTACTGAGGAACCACTGAATGACCCAGTTTAATGGGGTGTGGTGACATCATTAAAAGATGGCTCCTAATGGGAGGTCTTCTAGTCATTGAAGGAACCATTAGAAGGTAAGATCCATCTTCTTTTCTTCTGTTCTTTAGCTACAAGAGGAGCAATTTTGTTCAAGCCCTTCCATCTCACCATGGCTTTCTACCTTGCCATAGGCAGACTCAAAGCCATGAGATCGACTAGCTAGGAATGGGGGCCTCTGAAATAGTGAGTCTAAGCAATCCTTTCTTCTTTATAAGTTGATTACCCCAGGAACTTCGTAATAATAATAGTAGAAATCTGAGCAATATAGGAATAAAGATAAATATGTCAGACCCTCCCAAGGCTTAAAGATTTTAATCAAGCTAAAATCAGAACTCCCCTGAAAAAGAAATAGTCAAGAATAGTTTGTATGCTACACTTCCCTATATGTTGAAGATCCTGACAGCTAGCTGCTGTCCTTGTGAACTGAGAAGAGCTCCTAAATGTGGGAAGGGCACTGTGATAGTTGGCTTTATGTATTTTGGGGACAAAATAACTGCAGACACAGTTTAAGGAAGGAAGGAGGGTTTATTTTGACTCAGTTTCAGGGACAGCGTGATGGTGGGAGCTTGGGGTGCCTGCTTACACTGCATCTACAGTCAGGAAGCAAAGACTAATGATTGCTAGTGCTCAGCTCACTTTCTCCTTTTGATTCGTCCAGAATCCCAGCCTATGGAATGGAGCCAGCGACATTTAGGATCGATCTTTACTTATTATTTTACCTAGTCTAGAAATTCCCTCAGACATGCCTAGAAGTTTGTTTTTATGTGATTCTAAGTTTCTTCAATTTTAAAATCCAGATTATCTCATGGGCACAACTGTTAAATCTATAACCAATTTGTAGCCAATCTGTACTTAACCCGGATTGTATATAGGGGATGGTAGAGGGCTTAGTTTCAATGTATAGTGTGGAACAAATATCTTTAGGAGTCTCTGGTTCGCATTTTTCATGTGTAAGACCAGACCATAATAAAAAGCTGAGGGTCAGGAAGCATCCTAATTAATCAAGTGCCCCTCCTTGGGGAATCTGTAGATACTCTCATACCACTGGATACTAGAAGCACTTGGGAGATGGGGGAGGTGAGTCCTCTTGAGAATAGCTAGTTTCTATGATAGATCTGCAATTTTCTAAAGAAACAGGAGTTTGGGGCTACAGGCTATTGTTTAGGGATTAGTGAGAGACTCATCTAGGGTATTCATAGGAGATGGAAGGGCTGTGTCATGGCTTTCCTTAGGAGGGAGGTGAGTGATAGCCTTATTTATTCTTAGCAATTCTTTCAAGGTGGAATGTGTTTATAAACCTTGTTAAATTTATAGCCTTATAAGCTCAGGTTTAGCAGTCTAGAAAATCTCCCATGTCTACAAATTAGATAAAGAATTAGCTCTATTCAGGAAACCATGGGAGGGAGTACTGATGGTGAGGATAATATTAATAATAAACAATATCAGCAGGTATGTCAGGAATATTGGTCTCAGGAACATGCATCACAATATTATCTATTGACTATTTTTCTTTCTACATGTTTACCCCACTTCTTTGTGCATTATCTTGATCTTTGGATGCACAGCTAAAGCATAGAGAGACTAAATGTGGTTAATATCAAAGCTAGTGTTTGAATGGGGTTTCCTGAACACCAGAACCCACATTTATGATTATGATGTTATTGCAATAGGTTCTGTAGACAGTCTGTTCTATATTTCTAACTCATCTAAGTAAGGCATGCTCCTGATTTGCTTCAGGTATCAGCCGTACTCCATGTAGTCCCAAGATTAAGGAAAATCAGCTGTATCCTTAGTTTATGGAGGATCTCAACCCCCCTAATCTAATAAGCAATAGACATTTCTTCAGCCAAAGTTCTATGTCCAGATGGAGGTATGGGGCTACTGAGACTCAGGGGTGGCCTTTCTCTTCTCATCCTGGAGAAAGATTGTCTCTACTATTAGACAGAAACAAGACAGTAAGTGATCCTGGCCAGGTGATGGAAGGTGACCTGGGGATGTAATTTATGAATAAAATTCAAGGTAGAATGATTATGTCAACAGTGCTGGAGCCAATCACCCTATGCCTGAGCACTGGTGACTGATTCTTCCTTTTGTCAACTAACGAACTTCCTCATTTATTTAAGACTGAAAACAGAGTCCCTGTCACAAAAATTTCAGCAGTTTATGGATTGTAAATTATAGTACCTGGTACCCTTTAGGGAGATCTATGGTCTTATATAAATAATTTTCTGGTTTCCTTCAACATTTTTTTTTAAGCTTCTTAAAATGCGTTAACAATAATAATGCTCCTCTAATGGTCCTGGACAGAGCTATGTCCTAACTTTCCTCATCTCTTAAATGGTGTCTAGCTTCTCTTACACCAACTCAGTAAGAGGCATTAATAATTTTGTTAATTTTTCAATGTTATAAAGTGAGAGATAAAACAAAACAACCAAACTCCCAAGCCCCCAAACAAACACACTCAAAAGACCCCATTTTTTCAAATGATGAAAGGTCTCGCACAGAGCAAATACACTATCCCAAAGAAAGCAGATGCTATTTACATGCTCCTAAGACTGTGAAGGGCTGGTGGTGGGAAGGCAGTGGGCCCTTATAATACTCACAAAGGGGCTCAGGTGAGGCAATGGTGATGGGAGAATACATGGGACTCAGAAAGCTTGGCTCCCACGCCAAATCCATTGCTCTTTAAAGGTTGAATGGAGGCCATTTGTGACCTATACTTATGGAATGAAACCTGGCTATGACTAGACTGAGAAGCAAGTTATGAACGAGCAGCAGAGAAGTGGTGTGTGCTGGGAGGCCCTGAGACTTGGAACCGGTGCCCTGATGTGGTGACACCTGTGTTTAAGCAAGATGGAGAAGGCTGAAGAAATAAGAACATTGGGGACAATAGTCACCAGATTGTATATGACTTAGTGTCTTAGGTAGGGTTTTTATTACTGTAATAAAATACCGTGACTGAAAGCCTTTTGGGGGGAAAAAGGGATTATTTTATCTTATGCTAAGTCCATCACAGAAGGAAGTCAGGGCAGGAACTCAGTCAGGACAGGAACCTGGAGATAGGAACCGAAGCAGAAGCTATGGAGTAATGCTCCTTACTGACTCATTCCCCCAATGGCTTGCTCAGCCTGCTTTCTTATACCATCCTGGACCACCTGCTCAGGGATGGCACCATCCAGAGGAGGTGGGACCCTTCCATATCAATCATTAATCAAGAAATTATCCTACAGACTTGCCTACAGGCCAATCTGATCGATGCATTTTTCTCAGTTAAGAGCCCTCTTTCTAGATATGTCTAGGTTTGTGTCAGGTTGGCAAAAAAAGCCAGGATTCCTTCTATCCATGCCAGCAGAGACAGAGCTTTCTCATTGTCATTATATGGACTGGAGGGGAAATGAGAGTTGTAAAGATGCCTAATGCTGCTCTTGGGCCTGTACTCAATCTCTCTCTCTCATGCTCCCTCTCTCTCTCTCCCCAAACAGAAACAAAAAACACTGTCATGTGTATGCATAGTGATATCAGCATAAATGTTAACTCTAGAGCAACTAATTTCTGAAGAATATAAGAAGGGCAGGCATGCCTGGACACGATTGTGCTGATTACATTTCTAATGTGGAATGTAGGCAATGTCTTTGGTTGTTCTGTCTCTACGTGAGCCTTTTCTTGGCTATTCTAGAAAACTAGAACCTCACTCAGCTATTTTTGTTTTGTCAGAAAAGATAGAAAGTGGGCCAAATAATTATGGTGACTATTTCTTTAAGAAGGAAACATGCTTAAAACAGGAGGCAAGATGAGGTGTAAAAGGAGGACACAGGGTTTTATGCTCTAGCTTGCTGCCTGACTTCTCACACGATGACAGTCTCAAAGCCTTGGTTTCTACAAAGCAATGGCATAAACCAGGACTTTTCTCCTAGATGCCCAGTTTACTCTACTCATAAAACTTATTACAAAAGCAAGGAAAACATAGATGTTTGAAATTTTGTTTTAAACAAAGACCCTCTTATAGACTTGCATGGTGGAGGAAAGGCCAGGAGGTTTTGACACTAGACCTGTGGAGATTGAGTTTCCTACATTCGTTACATAGACCAAGACTGGCCTGAGGATGCAGATGTCATTTCTTTGTAAAGGGGCCAAGAGTTCTGCTTCTCAACCACAGCAGAAGGATCCCAGACAGCAAAAGCCAAAGACAAACTCCACTTTCATTTCTTGCAGAAAGCATAGGAGGGAGATAGATGGATGGGCAGCTGTTCTCAATGGGGATGAGGAACAGATGGAAGGTAGATCTGTTTTTATCAAATGTTATTGCACATGTTTAAAATAAACATTAATCATAATCTGTGATCGGAATGGCTGATGAATGTAGAAAGTTGGTGAGTTAGAATTGTTATTTAAATGTTTCATTTGGAATATATATGCTTTCAACATGAGAACATACCCTCTATGCATTGAAAATCTTGCCATGGAGAGCAGTTATTTGTGACAATATCTTTTTCCCTGGAACTTCTTTTAGTAGAAATCTCAGAAGCTTTGAGGGTTTCTGGGAACTAGAGATCTGAGTTTCAGAAGGTAAATGTGAGAAAATAAAACCAGATGTAAAAGAATAACACATAAAATTGAGTCTCAGAACCAGAAACAGTTTGGATAAACCCAAGTCATGGCAATAATGCTCTCATTTATTCTTCAAAAGTTCACACATTTATACAATGTATTTTGATCATATTTACCCTCAGCTCCCCTCCAAGTCTCCTCATTTACTTTCACTTTCAAATATATGTTAATGAGAAATTTAAACCACTGAATTCAGTTAGTTCTTGTATGTACATGGGCGTGAGACTATTCACTGGAGCAGGGGCATTCTACCAGTGGCCACATCCCCAAAGAAAATTGAGTCTCCTCTGCTATCAGTCAATAGCTCCTCAGCTGGGGGGGTGGTGGTGGTGGTGGTATTGGAGCCTTTCCCCATCCATGTTAGAATTTTGATGGGCTTGCTCTTTGATAGATAATTGTAGCAGTTCATGTGTGCAATGGCTATGCCATATACCAAACATGAAATCCTGTGATTTCACAGCTCAAAAACAAACAAACCAACAAACCAAAACAGAACTAGAGAGGAATAGTAGAATGTGACATGATATGACATATGTTATTGAATATAAACTGTAGGGCCAGCCTGGAATAAGATACCTTCCTACCAATTATTGGTCAGGGAGTCATCAGAGGCCTCTCAAAAACCCCATAGACTCTTGCCATTGTTCTTGGTTGCCTGCCATAACTAGGTGGCCATTTTAATATTATAATGAGATGTGGAATACAGGTGGCTTCAGAATCCTCATTGTCAACACCTATAAAAGTGGGGTTGTGGAGTGATGCAGATTAGAGAGATTAAATTCAACCTAATAGATATGGGATTCGGTCACCCTTTGAGTTTTGTATTTTATGAAAACTGTTCATAGCAGAGTGAGAAGATACGGCACAGATTTGTGTTTCCTAGACTCTCTCACGACAGGAAGACTTTGTACATTAAATGATGTCATAAGTGATATAGTGATGTTTTTATTTCCCTCACATAATAATGTTTGTGTTTCCTTGTTCTGTGGTAAATATGCACGAGGACTTGTGAGTTCTGTGAAATTTAATGACAGAACCTCAGGGATCCTCTTCCTCTCCGTGCATCTCCACATCTGACAACTTCTGGAACTTTCCCAGGCTTTTTGCTTCATGAGACCTGACTTACGTCATTCAAGTCAGACCCAAACAGGAAATTATATCCCTGAAGTGTGGTCACGAGCCTCCTTCTTTTGCTATATCTATAGTAAATATCCATTTTGCACCAACGTGTGAAGCCAAGTTGATGATATGGAGAAGATCCTCATGACTGGCTACCTATTCTCTATTCGTGTTGTTCCACATGGGTCAAGTGCGTCCTTATCATCTAGTCAGTGACTTACCTGAGCTGGGCTTGAGGGAAATTGCTCATCTCTCCCATGGAAACCTGCAGATTTCACCTTCTGATGAGCAAAGAGGCAGATTGAGAGGCTGTTACATTGTTGGCCTTTCTTTTGATCTCTTGCAGGGCCAGTATTCTGCAGCTTTCAGCCCCCTTATAGCTCCGAGGGACTGTTCCTGGGTTATTATTAGTGCAGAAAAGAGGGAGACGTTTTGTCAATTCAGCCCATTCAGTGACGGCTGAGGAATGCCTGCGCACAGTTGGAGAAATAGTCTGTTGCATTATTGAAAGGATAAAGGATCTTTCCTTTGGCAGGACCCTCTTGCTTAGAAACACTTCTGCAGCCAGAAAGACCGTCACTTCTAGCTTTAAAAGGATGTACGGATGGAGAACTGGCTTTGTGATGCAAATTTGATGCCAGTGAGTAAGCGGCTTTGAAGAACAGAAGGGGAGGAGAATGGTGTTGGCAGAGCTGGGAGACCTGCAGGATGTTCTCAACAGATGCAGATGCGGAAATGCTTAACTAGGACTTGAAGGTTGTTGCTTTCCTCTCAGAGAACATAGTGTCTTTGTCAAGAAAGTTTAGAGATTTCAGTTCTTAAAAAATTTAACTTCCCTGGAGTAAGCCATCAGGAGAGAGAGGTCAGTACAATGCCAGAGTTTGAATTTAATTTTATTGTTCATTATCTGTGTGACTTTGAAAAAGTTATTCCAGAAAGCCCGTTTTCCTATTTATAAAGATGGTAAAGATAATAGAATCTATCATGTAATGCTGTTTGGGGGACTCAAAACAAACAAACAAACAAACAAACAAACAAACAAACAAACAGACAAAAAAAAAAAGCCCAGCACAGTGCCTGGCCTGGTGGTGTGGCTCCAGTGATGCAAAACATCAGCAAAACATCTAACAACTAATACTTTAAAACAATCCTAAGCCCTAACTTTTCAGCTTTCTCCTATGCTTTGTCTTGTTCAATATCCTATTAGTACCAGTCACCAGGAACACTCCACACTCTTGTAGTTGAGAAAATTCAGTTTGCCTTTGCAGTGGGGGAAAAGCAAAACAACACATTCCAGAGGCTCATGGGAAAGAATGTTTACAGGACTTGGGCTCTAACTGGGTGGCTACAGGTAGGGTTGAATGGAGCTGGGATTTACTTAAGATTTGATGCTGTTAGGATTTTAGAAAATACTACAGTAATTTAACTGAACCTCATCTCCCTTTCCCTGAATTGAATAGAATCCTGACTATGTTGTTGGGAAGAGTTCATCATGTATCTTGTTCTTTCCCCTGAACTATGGTTTTTTTTTTTTTTTTTTTTTTTTTTTTTTTTTGCAATATTTTACTAGATGTTATTTTGTATGAAACCCTGACCATTGAAGAAGCATCGCCTTGTGTACTCTTGCTGTGGCTGGAGGCCACAGTTTAAGGCCCAAGTTTAAGGCTTGCCCCCCAGCTTGGTCCTACAAGGAGGTGATGAAATGTTTAAGAGGTGGACCTCATAGGAGCCTTTAGGAAACTGGTAAATTCTCAAGAGAATTGTGGCATTCACTAGACCCTTCTTTTGTTTCTTGGCCTGTTGGAATAAACGCTCAACAAATTCTGTCAGACCCCGACCAAGGAACTTTATGTTCCCTTAAGGCTTGATAAAATCCCCTGCCCATATGTTGAAACTCCAGCCCCTTCTCCCCTGCCACTGGCTACCTCTGTCACTCTTTATCATCTGCACCTCAATTATAGTTTCTAAAGATAAAATGGTCTTGTGTGGACAGACAGCTCTAGGAAATGGGTACTGCACATAACCCCTGAAGCTGCATTTAACTTCCTATTCCCCAGACACCTAAATAAACTCCAAATACTCCCTTCCCTTTTCGCAGACACATCTTTCCCTCTGTGTCTATTCTTCTCTGTTTTGAAATAAACAATCTGCTGTCTCTCTATGCTACCTCATAAATCTAACACGAACAGCTTTCTCCACAGCACACTTCCACCGTGATGTGGTGTCTCCTCACAACTACCAAGAAACAGAGTCTCCTGACTGTAGTGATTCTAACATCATGGGCCACAGTGACTTTTGATAAGTTGGTCACCTCTGATTGTTGTCACCACACAGTTGAATTCAGACTGTTAAGTCCCATCAAGGAGAAGCCTAGTATTTTTGTCTTTTCATAAAGTTCTCTGTAGAAATAAGCTAGAAGGTTATAGCAAAATGTGACAGAGAATAGGCTGTTATTCAAAATGAAGAAAATTAACATAGCAAGGCCTTTGGGGGCTGATTGAGCCAGAATTCAGATTTTGCGTGTGTGTGTGTGTGTGTGTGTGTGTGTGTGTGTGTGTGTGTGTGTGTGTGCTATACTGTCAGTGAAAAAAAAACACTGCTCTCATTTCAAAGGAACGAGAGATGGTTTATTCTGGAGCCAAATTTGAGTGAGCCTGGCTTGGGAACATATATTTAGGTTTCCTCAACTGTAGTGTTCCAATGTGGAAGCAGTTCATGGAGTTTTATGGTAGTAGAACAAAGAATGCTATACATCAAGGCAATTTAAAATACATAAATAGGGACAATGGAAGCAAGACTCTCAGCTAGAGGCCTCAGACTCTGATATGTTTTTAGCCCTTTAATTGCTGAGAATTGAGATTTGTTAATACATTCCCAGTGCTTTTAACTGTTTACCAGAGTATTAGATCTGACACAGAGGTGGACTGGGAGTGGCTTTTCAAGGGCCTTAACAGTAGCCCGAAAGAAATTACAATTAGATTGTCAAGATCCATAGCATTCAACAACTCTCCATGCCACTAGGGTTTTGTCAACAGATCATCCTGTGCAGGCAGCTTCTTCCTAGGGGTCTTGCTCACAACACCCTGTGCCCAAAAACCAAGCCATTTTTTGAATTATATGAATTGGGTTACAGTATGATATATTCATGCACACAAGTACACAGACACTTATACACAAGACACACATGCATATATACCAACACACAGAGACATATACACACATACACTTACACACACACACACACAAAGACACACACATATACACAGACACAGACGTACACACAAAATACACACACACACAGATACAGCGATGCTCAGAAACACATACACACATTACTATTTGTGCTACTATGCTAAATTAATAAGTATAAAAGAGACGAATTTGTTGTCATGTAAGAATATTTTAAATACTTAGTAATTCCTGAATTAGGCAGGAGAAAGAATAGGAGGGTAAAATAACTCTTTAGAATATTTGCAACCCAATATAGAGGTTTACAATATGTTCTTTTATTCAAAATTGTGGCATGAAAAAAATAAATCAAATCTAGGAGAGATTTTGAAGGAAAAAAATTAAGCTACTATCATTGTTTATATTAAAACATGTTATCAAGTTTATTGTTTTTTCTTCCTTCTTAAAACAAACAAACAAACAAAAACCTGGACCAAGCTTTTCAGTTCGGCCTCTATATGTTAATTTGGATATTTGTCAATTAAAACGAAGTGTAATTTTATGGTTTTTCTTTGGGATGATGTTACATATTACTTAAAATATGCTTCACTTTCTTTTGGTTTTTCTTTGGAATCATTTTGTACCAAATAATTTCTCAGGAAGCCTAGATTGAACACCAATGAGCTACTTCTTAATTTGATTATTCAAAGATAAAACCTTAAAAAATAGACTAATCCTTTTTTATCAGTAAAGGTTTGCCCCGAGAGATCTCGCATTGTGGCATACACCTTTAATTCCAGCACTCAGGAGGTAGAGGCAGATGGATCTCTGTGAGTTCAAGGACAGTCTGCTCTACATAGTAAGTTCTAGGCTAGCCAGGGATATATAGTGAGAGCCTGTCTCAAATAATAATAAATAATAATAGTAATAATCACTAAAATGGTGGATACTCAATTGTTAATGGCTGTCTTATGTGTATGTTAAGTTTTTATTTTATGTTTAAATATTTTATGTTTTGAAATTATAATTACATTATTACCCTCATATAACCTTCCTTCTCTCTCAAATTCATGGTCTTTTAAATTTTGATTGTTGTTATAGATACACACACACACACAACTTGCTATTTCATATTATTAACATAAATTCAGCAAAATAAGTCAATTATTTTATATATTACTAAATATACATTACCATATTCTTATTTAGTATATTACATACAATATTCTATTATATATTATGTTTATATAACATATATATACTAACACATATATTACATATACTACTTAATATATATCCTAAATATATATATCTTACAAAATGCATAAATACAACCTGCTCAGTGCTCATAATGTTACCTCTGTATATGATCTCAGGGCTGACCTCTTGGTAGGAAAAACATATTGCTTTTTTATCTTCTTGTCCCTAACTTTAAGTGATAGCTTACAAACCTTTTTTAAAAAAATAAAGGCTAGTGTTATATTTATTTTTTTAATTTAGAGTCTTTATTTGACTATGGAAAAATGTAACTATGTGGCATTTTGAAATAATGTACCAGACTAGGTTAATGGTATTTCATTAAGAAAAATTGCATTGAGTTCTAGTCGCCAGTGAATTCACTGAGAACTTGGATTGTGGGAAGTCTGGAGAGGCATTTGGATGTGTCCATAGCAAGAAGAGGCAGGAAGATGATGTCTCCTTGGAAGTGGCAGATTTCAAGCTGGAAGGATGCAACATCTTTTCCAGTGAAATTTGCAGATTTCTCTAGGCCAAATTCTACCTAAGAAGTATTATTTTATTTTATTTTACTTTCTAATACATACGGTATGATATTATGGGATTAGGAGTATAAATTTCACACCTGTGGAATTTTTTCCCCATTTTCTTGGACAGAAAGATGAATTAAGCTTGAGAGAGGTTGGTAAAAGAAAAGGGAACAGTGGGAACTGCCTGCCTTCAAAGAGAAGATGATGCCTTTTCTTTTTTATACATTTCTGGGAAATATCCCCTAACTTCCTCCATAGATGATAGCCTAGTGAGTAGACCGCTTTATCTCTGAAGGATATTTGAAAAAAAATCAAGTTTAATTGGAAGGTTTTGTTATTCATTCCAAGTAGAACTTTCTAAATGAATTCTTGGCTTTGCTAAAGATTATCTTTCTTGTCATAGCACATCTGGAAGCTTTCTGTAGCACGTTTAAGGTGGTAGGTGGGTATTTTGGGGTTTACCACATTGTATAGCTAAACGTTAACTGTGTTCTCATTTTCTGGTATCAACTGTCCTCTGTCAATCCTGCGGCTATGGAGAAGTCCACTTGGCACATTCTTATGATTTATTAAAGAGTCTGTTTTCTCAGAAATCTGATAGACTGGGAAAATTCCCCGGAGAAGGCTATAGTGGGTGCAGAGCAGGTTTTTGCATGCCACGCCACTGGGAACATTTCACTAGTCAAGGCTACTTAATCTTCAGCTCAAAATCAGAGCCATGGTTCTTAATTTCCTTGCTCCTTAAATGGCTCTTCTCTCCTTTTTTTTTTTTTTTTTTTTTTTTTTTTTTTTTTTTTTTTTTTTTTTGTGAGGGGATATTTAAAATTTTGGCTTCCATCATAGAGAATAATGAAAATGGTCATGATTAGTAATTATTTTATTGGTTTTAATGTTCAATCATATGCCAACTCAACTGGGCTAAGGGATGCCCAGAGAACAGGTTAAAGATACCTGTTTGTGAGTATGCTTGTGGAAACTGTTAGCAGCTGATTTAGGGGATTGAACAAGCAGGGCAGCCTTCCTTTATGTGGGTGGACACTGTCCAGTCAGCTAACAGTTTTAATTGAACAAAAAGATAGAGGGAAGAGACATTTTGTCTTTCTCTGCCAGTGTGGCATCCAGTATTCCTTTTCCTTTGCCTTGGACTTTGCAATCCTTGGGCTCAGACATTCAGATCTGGACTTCATTGTATCATGAGCTTTCATGGGTTCCTTGCCTGGGCTGGGGACAGCACATCATGGACCTTCCCCCCCCCCCCTCTGTATCTTCATGAACCAATTTCCTTATTAAAAAGATACTGCATTACGTCCTGTACATTCGGCTTCTCTGCAACAGTGAGACACCAGCTATTACCAAGATAGGGACTATCAGCTTCCCTTGAAAGCCACTCTCTTGACAGATTGTAGCCTTTACTTCCCAGCTGTCCACTTCCCTTATTTGAGAATAGATGTGGGAAGTAAAATGGGAAAAGTACATAAGTAAATATAATCTCTGTTCCCACAGAGTGATTGCTGGAGTTCTAGGACATCAGAATATCTTAGTGCATTCTAAATATTAATTTTGGAAAAGAACAAAACACTCAGAGAACAAAATTCCTCTTATTTTCCAGTTTTGAATCTCCCCTTCCACTTGTCTTTAGACTTACATAATGTGTTGGCTGCCTTGGCTGTTTTTATAGGTCTTGTCAACATGCATGCTTTTGGATTATCCTTTGGCAAAGTTGGGACTGAGAAGGAAAATGGTATTTGCTATCTCTAAACTTTTTGAAATATATATCTCAATTTCTTTGAACTGTGCTGCAAAATTAACTCATTTAAAAATCTATTTTCCCTGTGTTCCTAGGATTAAGAAATATTTCCACAATGAGCAAAGGTATTTAAAGTTAGCAATGAATGATTATATTAATGTTGCATTTCAGGTTGGATACCTATTTTAAAAATTCATTTAAAAACATACAGGAGAAAATTACCCAGATCCCTCACTCCACAAAGGCAGTTTTCCTTACTGTAATTTCTAATAATTCTGAGTCCTTGGAAGTATATTGTGATTACAATGTAGTGGCAGGTCACCCTTCACACCTTACATTTATCTGAAATGATTACAGTGAGTAACCACCTTTATGCATCTGGCTCCCCTTTGAAGATCTGGAATGTACTATCAAGTGACCCTTACAGGATGACAGAATTCATAATACTAGTCTTAAGCATAATTGTAAGTATTTTTTTTTTATGTCAAATACTCCAACCCCTGGTAAATAAGTTATTCACCTTGAAAGGATAGTATTCCATTAAGGGTCTTGTCAATTAGTAATTAATACCCTTTGCCCCTTAAGGTCCCTGGTTCCATTTTCATACACTTGTATTTTTTGGACCAACTTCCTGTGTTCTCCATATTCCCAGCTGCTTCTAGTGGTAGACACTGTAAAGGATGTCTCACTGTAATGATTATAATTGCTTATATTCATTTCAAGCCTTCTTTGTTTAAGTATTGCCAGTGTGCTTTGTGAACGTCTTCTATAATCTTTATGACAATCATAAAAGCAGGAACAGCCAGCCTTATGGCTGAGAAACAGATTCAAGAGGGGTTCAGATTCTCAGCTGAGAAGTAAAAGAAGTCATCTTCTGCATTCTGGAAAATCTCTGCACAACGCCATATTGCGTCTCTCTCTAAACTGTCCTCATTCTGTGGCTGTGTTAGACCATTCGGCTGAGTGGCGCTCCCCCGACCCCCTCTCTCATCAGCTCTTGTTGTGGGGTTTATTACGCTGTACAGTTCTGCATTTAGGGCTGCTTCACCGGTCCTAACTCAAGCTCCCTCTGATCTCAGCATGTGTTACTTTTGAATTTATTTCCATTAAGAAACAGCCAAGAGCTGATAGTTGAATTTTGAGAGGAAATTAAATATTTAAAAATCAAAGGACGCAATCTCAACTTCCATTTAAGGTGGTAGAAAAGTAGCTCGGGTTTACTTCAGTCACCTTGAGTGCAAGCTCCGATGAGTGCCGGAAGTGGTTCCTACGTCCTGACTCCATGAGGTATGTGCGTGCTTGTGAGTGAGGGCACTCCTGAAAGCTAGGGAAAATATGAACAGTAGCTGTCTCTTGCTCCATCCCTGTTGCTGCAGCCCATAGTTACTCGGGGTGACATCATCAGAGTCTGATGAAACTGATCAGGTTACAATCCCAAGTAGACCTCATGGTTTATCTTCTGCTCCTGCCCATACGTGCTCTTCTCTTGTACAGAAGGAACTCAGAGGCTAAACTGGCAAGGTATGATTTCTGATCTCCAGATACCTAAAAAATAAAAGTACTTTTCCTCTTCAGCATATCAAGAGGCGAGTCTTTGAAAGTTTCTCCTCATATTCTAAGAAATCGTCTTAGTCCCTTGATTTGAATTGGATTCCTTGAAATGACTAATATCTACCCCAACAGTGCCAGGGACAGATGCTAGCACAATAATAAGTCAGAGCCAGCCAAGTACTACTCACAGTAAACCTAGAGGCACAAAGTGACAGACTCAAAATTTCTCAGGGCTAGCTGCAGCTAGTTGCAGGACCAACTGAGTACAGGAGGCCAGGGGGCCTTGGTCAATCCAGGGGCCGCTTCCTAAAGATGAGTGGTTTTTAGGCCAGTTATATAATCTCCTTATGAGACAGAAAATTTAAAAGATTAAAGAGCTTGTACAGGCATTAAAGATAAGTCAGGAATATGCAATACTATGTAAATGTGAAGCACAGAGATCCATTGCTTATATTGTCATTGGCTTCTTGAAGCGAAAGGACATATTTCATTTGGAAGGAGAAAACTCCCAAAGGAAAGGAGACTGTCATCTAACTTTGGACTTTTCAAGCTAAGAACAAGTGGTACGATGTGTTAAAGGACTGAGAGACCGAATGTCATGAAGATTGAAATTCCAAGTGCTTGAGAATGTCACGTCTTGAATGAATTTCAAGGGGGGGAAATGAGTTCATTTAAGACCAACGAACCTTTATTGAAATCCTTGTTCCAAATCCCATATTTTAGGTCCTGAGATTCTGAGGTAAATGAGACACTGTTCTTATGCATTAGAAGCTAATATACTAGAACAAGAGCCTATGTTGACTGTTTGAGCGATGTGTTCATGGTGGTTAAAAACACTACCTAGATGCTCATAAGATTTCCTGATATTTATTTTATGGGGATGCTCTGCTGATAGCCATCCTTGACACACCCTCTTTCTTCCTCTTGACATCCCCCTCTTCTGTATTGTTCTTGGTGATACAAGGGCTTCATCCCTGACTTTTACACTCCTCACAGAGCATGCTCTTTCCAGACTCTTTTGATAGAGGTTACCTTGTAGATGATTCCTTACCTGTATATCTCCAGTCTTTTGACTACTCCAATAATATATAGAATTCTACATCTAACTCTCTTGGGCTCTTTTAGATTTTCTCCAACTTGTGCTACACTCAATTGAATTGCTCTACTTTAGAGACTTTGAATTTTGGATTGCTTTCTGCATTGGAACTCAGAACATGAAATGGTTATTGCCTAATGGAAACATTTACGCAGGAAGGAAAGCAGCACAGTGAGACACTTGATGCTAGTAGCAGCATGCTCTTGGAGTCCAGTGGCAATTGATGGTGGCAGTGGCTGGTGGCAATATAGCCAGTCCCTCCAGTGATGGAACACAGCTCTGAGGTGGTTTCAGATTATATAACATTCGTATCTGGTTACTCTGGAAATTCAGCAAGCTGACAGGCACTCTTGTATGCATTTTGTTGTTGTTTTTAAAATAAGCCACATTGCTTGTAGGCATCAATACTGACTGCTTTGACCTCAAATCAAAGTTTTGATAGCCTTTCTTTTTTATTTTAATAAATACTTTACAGAACTACTTTTAAAAACAGAAAACAACAACATAAGGCATCATAGCTAGAAAGAGTTACAGCCATCTTCAGGGAAGGTATTTACTTATCCAAGTCAAATATGCAGCCAGGACCCACAAACCACCATCCATGTTTCAATGTTTCTTTTTCTTTTTTTAATTTAAGAAATTTTTGGTTCATTTTACATACAATCACAGATTCCTCTCTCCTCTCTCCTCCCACTTTTCCCAGCCTTTCTTCCTGATCCATCCCCCATCCCATCCTCAGAAAGAAAAGGCCTCAATGGGGAGTTAGCAAAGCCTGGTACATTCAGTTAAGGCAGGTCCAAGCCGCCACCCTACATCAAGGTTGTGCAAGGTGTCCCACCATAGGTAAAGGACTCCAAAAAGTCAGCTCATGCACCAGGGATAGATCCCACTGCCAGGGACCCCTCAAACAGACCAAGCTGTACAACTACTCTCCTGTGAACAGACGGCCTAGTCCAATCCCATAGAGCTTCCACAGATGTTGGTCTAAAGTTCATAAATTCCTACTAGCTTGGTTTGGTTGTCTCTGTAGATTTCTTCCTCATAATCTTGACCCCTCATGCTCATGTAATCCCTTTTTCTTTTCTTCGCCTAGACTCCTGGAACTCAGCCTTGTGCTCAGCTGTCAATCTCTGCATCTGCTTCCATCAGTTACTGGATGAAGGCTCTATGATGACAGTTAGGCTAGTCAACAATCTGATTACTGTGGTAGGCCAGCTCAGGAGAAACCCTGTCTATAAAAGCCAAAATTAAACAAACAAACAAACAAAAAGTTTCTTTAAAACCAGTGTGTAGATCTTGGTGATGCCATATATTTCCAGCTTTCTTAGTTAACTGTCATGACGCATGATTATTAGCTATGACATTAGCATATTTATTTTATAAGAAACTGCAAAACTAGCCTCAAAAGTGTCTGTATTATTTTGCAATGAACTGGAGTTCCTGTTGCCCCATGCCTTGCCAACATATTGTAAATAGTTTTTAATACTTAGTGTTTTGTTTTGACCATTTAAAAATTATATAATTGGTTTCATATTGTTTTATTGATAACTTTCCTAGTCGGATGATGTTGAACATTCTCACTTGCCTAAAATTATGAATGTTTGAATCATGGATTTGCTGTTCTACTTTGCCTTCCTCCCTCCCTCCCTCTCTCCCTCTCTCTCTTCCTCCCTCCCTCCCTTCATTCCTCCCTCCCTCTCTCCCTCCCTCCCTCTCTCTCTTTCTTTCTTTCCTTCACATTGGAAATCTAAAACATTAGACATGGCCCAGGACTCTTGTTTTCTTACTGTGATGTAAGTTCAATGAAGAAAGGAAGGGAAGAAGCAATAAGAAATGGTTATGAAGGAGTCAGACCATCAGACACAGATGGAAGCAATGCTACAGAACGATGCTCCTAGAGTTGCAGCATTATATAACAGGCGAGGGCTCTCTTTGCCCTTTGATGGAGTTATTGGTTGAAGAGGGAGTCAGCTTCTACCTCTTTCTCCTCGGCTGTTTGGGACAGGAAAGTAGGCATGAATAGGTTCTTAGATATAGCAGCTCCTGCTTGGCTTGAGACCATTAGATTTTGAAACTGATGCTTATCCCTCATCCTTGTTTGGAATGCTTTTGCTTGTGTTAGCCTTTGCTCTCTCTGATAGTGTGAGCAAGGCCTCATGTCTTTTTACTCAGACTGATTTTTCTTTTTTCTGAACAAGGAATTACCCACCATAGAGGTATTTATTCAGATAAAATGTGACCGTGGTATGAAAAAATATTCACAGGATTGATATTCCACTTTGGCTTCTCATTGATTCTTGTCTCTTGAATTATGGGTTTGTTGGGGTACAACATTCTTCTAAGTTCAATGGGAAGATTTATTTTCTTTCCCAAATTAATTTTACCTAACAGCATCTTACCATCTTCCTTACTAAAATGTACCTACCTACAGTTATTCAGCATTATCAACATTTAAAATCTGGGATTAAAGGCTTTTAAACAAGGAGTCAGTTGGGGTTGGAAGAAGCTTTAACATTTAGAACTGTCATGTAAACAAGTTAAGATTTCAGCTCTTGAACTCCATGGTAATTACTTGATATATTTGGTGGTGGGAAGTTATCTAAGGATTTGTACTTCTAGCAACAAACAAATTGCTACTTGGGTGAGTGAATTTGTTCAGTGTCATTGAATCTCAGCTATTACTGTCACTGAGAACTTTCATCTGTGGAGATCATGTTGGAAGGATTTCTTTTCAAGTTTGGCATCTTCCTGGACACTCATCTCTAAAGCCTGAAGTTTTTTTTTGTTTTTGTTTTTGTTTTTGTTTTTCCCTGTGTCCTTACTTTCTTTCATAAACAACCCATCAGCAGTGTTTATTGTCTTTAAAATCCTTCAGCTGCTCCTACAATCTTTTGTTGTCTGTATATTACATTTTGATTTGACACAGGTCTTTTTCTCTTATTTCCATAGAGTAGGTATGAAGAATGATTATATTTTAGTATAAAATATTGTTGTAGATAGGTTTTTTGCATAAAATAAACAGGTATAATAGCTACTGTGGATGAGAGAAGACAACAGTTTCAGTCTTAGCTTTATTAATTAATATCACCATAACAGAGTATGTGAAGAAGCTCTAGGAAAATTTTGTGTGCAAAGCACCGTTTTCTCCAGGGTTTAGCTAGTCAGATTTCCAATTAGTGTTTAAATAAGCCAATGGGTATTGCCACCAGTCAGTTGGACAGTTAACCACTGCATACTGCAGCTCACAATTTTTGTTTCTATTTCATATATTTTAATGATTTTATATTATTTTAAATTTTATATATAGCATCTACATAATGTATATGTGGGAGTGTCTTTGGAAGTTGAAAGAGAGCAAACAATGCCTTGCAGCTAGAGTTACAGATAATTGTGAGCCATCATGTGTGGCTCCTGGGAACCAAACTGGGTTCATTTGCAAGGGCAGCATATACTCCCTGGCTGAGACATCTCTCCTGTTTCTTTACCTTTGGGAAATGTTCACTCATTATCAGTGAAATATTATCAAGATTATAGACCTCTAAACACCTCTGGATTTCAACACTGGAACAGTATCATATCTTCTATTATATTTTTAGTTTCAGGGTAGAACTTTTTCATCCTGTGAGGAAGTAGTTTTAAATGAAATGTTTGCTTAAGACAAGCATCAGAAATTAGTGTGGAGGAAACCAAGTGGAAATGGATTTAAAATAGGGATTCAATTATGGATCGCAAATAACCCCTTGGAATTGCCAAATCTACATGCTAAGATTTCAGTTACTGAACTGCACTTAATAGGAAGCGTTAGCCAAGAGATTATACAACTGTCAAAAATTAATTTACCATTTGGGAAAGAAAATTAGAGGTGGGTACGGAATTTGTATGGTTCTATGCTGAGCATCAGAATGGTATAGAAAACAGAAAAAGAACTGATCCCCTTGGGGAGTGGCACCTTTAAAAGGTGTAGCTTTGTTGGAGTAGGTGTGGTCATGTTGAAGGAAGTGTGTCACTGTGGGACAGGCTTTGAGGTCTCCTTTGCTCAAGCTATGTTCAGTGTGGCAGAGTTCTTTCCTGCTGTCTTTGGATCAAGATGTAGAACTCTCAGCTCCTTCTCCAGCGCCGTGTCTGCCTCATGCTGCCATGTTCCATCATGATGATAATAGAGCAAACCCTCTGAAACTGCAAGTTAGCCCCAAAGTCTGTTTTCCTTTGTAAGAAAAAAAGAGAAAGAAAGAAAGGAAGGAGCAAAGAAAACAAACTAACCTGGGAAATGTTGGCTATGTGTGAGTTGTATTCAAAGAAGTTATCAAGGTAATAGGACACTTGGACAAGCTGAATTAAAATACTATCAAAGCTGTTTGCATCTTAACTTAGCTCAGCAACTCCTCCACCTGCTCTGTTCTCCAGGCAGCTTCTCAGAGTGCTCCCTGGTTTCAGTTAGCGCTTTCTGTGTTCCCCATGTACCTAGGCCTGAGACTGGAAGCCATCTAAGCCCCTTCTTTTGTGAACCTCACATTTGTCACAGGGTCTGTCAATGACCTCTTGATGTTTCTGGCTTATTCCTTTCCAGAACCTACCATCTTCAGGTGATGACAGACACTCTTTTCTTGTCTCCATCTCATTTAGAAATCATTTATCTCAGTCACAAACCTGTTCTGTAGTTTTTTTTTCTTGATAAGACTGATTTGAACTCCTGAGTGCACCTTGTAATCACTTGAAGGATTTCAGAAAACGAAACTGCTCACAGATATGTGGACTCAACTGATCTAGGATTTGGGCTGTCATGAGATTTCTATAAACTCTCTGATGATTTTAAAATAAACTAAGGTTGAAAATCCAAGTAGGAAATTTCCTCCTTTGTTTCCCTCTTGTTATAACTTGCTGCAGTTGTTTTGAATTCTCATAACTAAACAGCAACACTGGAGTGTTTGGGAAAACAAAAGAATCTTGGTGCTAGAGAGATGGCTCAGTGGTTAGGAACACTAGATGCTCTTCCCTAGGACTGAAAAATCCATTCCCAGAACTAACATGGAAACTCTCAACTGTCTGTAACTCTAATCCCTTCTTTGGCCTCTGCAAGAGTCAGGTATGCATGTGGTGCCCAGGCATCCATGTAGATAGGCAAAACACCAAATACATAAAAAAGTAATGAAAACCCCTTAAAAAATAGAGATTCTTCAGTCTCAAAAAATAGAGTGGTTAGACATATGCTAATCACTTACTACCACAACCTAGCAAAAACCTCTCTGCGAGTATAGGTGAGGCCAATGGCTTATTGACAAGTAACAGATATGACAAAAGTGATGTGTATGGTCTGATGTGTGATGTGAGATGCACTTTACTAATGGACCTTCTTCCTCTAGCTGGCTTTGAGGAGGTGGTTGGTCATGTTATGAGAGGGCCATGCAGCTGTGAATAGTCCTTAGGAGTAGAATGGCCATGTCTTTGGAGCTGAGAAGTGCTCCACCAAGAAAGATGATGGATTCTGAACAGCTCGGGGAATCTAGAAGCAGATTTGTGGCTTGTGCCTTAAGAGAAGAACTGAGCACTGGCTGCTGATCAAGGGCAGTCCTACAAAGGACCCTGTGATATGCCATCAATGAAAAGGGTGCTTTTCAGGGGGAAGAATTTCCTGTTGCCAGCTGTTCTGGGCAAAAATTCAATGTCCAAGTCAGGAGACAAACTGAGGGGATTCTGTACTGGTGAGAGATTAGATGGGATGATGGAGAGATGTTCAAAGTCATTTTCTCTCGGGCAAGATGAATTCAATGCAAGATGCTGGACTGTAGGAGCTGCACTATTTCTACAATAACGTAATCAGTCAGGACCAGTCAGGTAGTCAGTGGTACTGGTCTATGATGAATGTCTGCTCGCTCTATTTCAGTAGTATACGTAATTTGGCTAAAGTTTCTCATGCTTTTTAAATCTATTGCATAGTTGAATTCTAGCAAGTTCTTTTAAATTAAGGTACGAAATAAAAATATGGGGATATCGTTGAAATTTCAAAGTGTTAAAGGTCCAGTAATTTGGTTTCAAGAGTCAACTTACATATAAACATTTAACTAACCACTTTATGGTAGACTTTTGAGTAATTATCCTATCCTGAAATTAATGCATAAAAAGAGATTCATTTTTGTCTTAGGGTTACTATTGTGATGAAACACCACCACCCAAAAGAAGTTGGGGAGGAAAGGGTTTATTTGGCTTAAACTTTCACATCACTGTTCATCACTGAAGGAAGTCAGGACAGGAACTCAAACAGGACAGGAACCTGTAGGCAGGAGCTGATATAGAGGCCATGGAGGGTGCTGCTTACTGACTTTACCTCCATAGCTTGCTCAGCCTGCTTTCTCATAGAAATCAGGACATCCAGCCCAGGGATGGAACCACCCACTATGTCTGGACCCTCTCTTATCAATCACTAATTAAGAATGTTCTACAGGCTGGCCCATAGCCCGATATTAGGGAGGTATTTTCTCAGCTGAGGTTCCTTCCTCTTAGCTGACTATAGTTTATGTCAAGTTGACAGAAATCTAGCCAGCACAATTTTTATTTATTAAATTCAGTAAAAATAAAATACCTTTTCTAAGAGTTGTTTTAGGAATACTTTAGGATGTCTATTACAGAATCAGTATTTTTCATACCATTTGTTAAAATTACTGACCCTTACATTTATTGAATAATTGCTAATTGAATATTAAGTGTCTTTGTAAATCTCTTCTAAAATAAAGTGAGATTTTTCATTCTTGACATTAAATGCTTTATATCAATCCACCCCAGACTTGTGGTCACGTGTCATTGTCACATATCTCTGTCTGATTTCCCTCTATGCATGAATGTCTTGAAATCTTTTCCCTTATAAGGACAATAGCCATATTGGATTAAGAACCCACCCCACTCCAGTATAACCTCATCTGAACTTATATTTTAGTTATACCAGAAAGAACTATTTCTAATAATGGGTTCCACTTAGAGTTTTCAGGACCTGACATTTTCTTTCTTGGAGATGCAATTCAAATTACACCAATGTGTAAGTTGTGTGTGTGTGTGTGTGTGTGTGTGTGTGTGTGTGTGTGTGTGTGTGTGTATGAGTGGGGATAGTTAGGAAGCATCAGTATAATGCAGAATCTTACTGAGAGCTTTAGATGCAGCACTGGGGCCATGAGGATTCCTAATGTGTATGCTTCTTATACAGGAAGATAATAAGCTTGCAGTAAGGTGATGATGATGTGAAGGACAAATGATGCTCTGGGGGAGGCCATAGCATTAGAGGTAGACAGAATCTGACAGGTGAAGAAGTGGACTCTCAAGTTGAGGTTGGAGAAGTAGTGAGGAGAAAGTTATAATGTTGTGAAGATGAGTGATAGAGGCAGGATGGCTGCTGGAATTTAACTGGTTCTCCTTCTGCGGTTATCCCTTTGCTAGCCGACCACCAGCAACATCATCTATAAGAGCTGATTTTAGGAGATCCAGCCACATACCAAGGGACTCAGCATCAGTCTCCTGCTAGCCTTGGGTCATAATGACTAGGTCGTAATTCCTAATAACCAGGCTTGTGTTTTGTCTAGAGTTATGAAGCCTGTGTGTCCTTCTTTGGACATTGGCCCCTGACTTCATGTCAAAGCCAGTCCTCTTGACGTAACTCTTATCAGATGTATTTCTAGGACCCATCTAACTTTGGAGCCCTAAAACTTGAGAAAATCATATAGATAGCCACTCTTTGAAGATGCCCTAGGCACTTTCTATCCTGACTGGTATGAAAGAGTGTCACTTTGCTCAGATGTAGACTGTCTTCTGTCATTATGTTTTTTGACTTCATCAGTACCTTCTGGAGGGACCTTTTCTTGGAGTTCAATAACCTGTAGAAGGTAGTCATGGTCTCCATGCTAGGCCTTCTCAGATTTTCATCCCCCCTCCCCCCTCCAGTTAACCAGAGTAGGACTGTTGGCAAAGGAGAAAAGTCTGAGTTTCTAGCTTCGTGTGAAGTTAGGGGACTGCCTTTTATTACTAAGCTAGATGGTCTTATAGGAACAGTACAAGTTGTGTAATGGTGTGTATGGTGAGAAAATTTGATCTGAAAGTGATGTGATCTTCTAAGGATCATACGTCTGTAAAATCAAAAATCTAGCTTCTAGGCTTAATTTCCCTTATCAATTTAGTTGCTTCAATTAAAAAAAACCTCTACACAAATGTCATCTATAAAATAAATAACTTTAAGTAGAACTGAAAATATATGCTTGTGGCAATTTATTAACTCAAGCAACCTTGAGGTGACTTTTGAAAACTGTATGATTGGTGTTTTCATCCAAAAGTCATTTGTTTGTTCTCTAGATTTAAATTTCTTTATATTGGGTTTTCTAGATCAGTCAGGACCTATACATCAAAGGACCTTGGTGCTAACAAATAGAAATATCCAGGTGGCCTTGTATGTTTGGCGATGTTCTATTTGTGGCTGCCTTTCTTAGTGTCCTTGTCACTTTGGGTATTTAACTCTAAACTCATGTTTTCTTCCTTGCTTTAAAATTGCACTGCATTCCTCATGGAGTGAAGACTAATTACATTTGCCTGTACTACTGGGGAGAAGGATGACCTTGTCCTATATGCTAAAGGACTCACATCCCAGAGAACAACTCAATACAATAGGGCCTCTCAGGGAGCTGAAGGATAGCAGTGGATGCAGGACCATGGGGGCCCTTTGGCAGTGGTGGGTGGGAGCACAGAGGTGGCTATCTGATGCTGTCACAGCATGGAATTAGAGCAGAGAGAAGGCATTGGTGCTGGACTGCATCTATCATGACTTATGTATGTGTGTGTAAAATCTCTATCCCCTGATCATTAGTACTAATGCTGTCAGTGCATTTAATGATGAGACTAAGCAATAATAGAAACTGATTTTTCCAGATGTACCATCCCATCATTTGCCAAGTCTTGTTCAGGGCTTTCTAGAATATTATTTCCAAATCCCCAAACAGGATAAAATTGCAAAAATAAATTTTTTGTCTTCATAATCTTTAAGAGGCTTAAACAGCAGATGCATTTTGAATAATAAGAATATGTTGAAGGTAAACATGAAAAATTTTTTCTGCTGGAGGTGCAACTCCGTAGTAGGTAATACTCGCTCACTATGTGGAAGACTTAGCGTGTGTTTCTTTTTTGGTACTAAAATAATAGAATTGTTATTATTACCATTATTTTTTTATTTTTAACTCTTTGTATTCAAAGAGACTCATATCATAGTATAGTTGAAGATCAGAGTCCTTTCCTTGGAGCTTAGCCTTTGCTAAATGTCCTGTTTTGGGACAGTGCCATGTGCAAATGGAAGAAAGGTTCATAGAGAATTTTGTACTTAAAATTCAATATACTTTTCCCATGCTCAGGAAGACATAAGGCATGAGTCTCTGTCTTTATTGACAAAAACGTGCAGGGAAAGTAAATGTCTATAACCTCTAGTTACCTTCCTTCCTTCTTTCCTTCCTTCCTTCCTTCCTTCCTTCCTTCCTTCCTTCCTTCCTTCCTTCCTTCCTTCCTTCTCTCTCTCTCTCTCTCTCTCTTTCTTTCTTTCTTTCTTTCTTTCTTTCTTTCTTTCTTTCTTTCTTCTTAAAAAGCACTTGTTAATGTATTATTTAATGTGTGTATTGTATGTGTATGTTTATGTATGTACACATATACACACATAATTCACACATGAACATATGAGTGCCATGACATGCATGTGGAGGTCAGAGGACAACTTCCGGAAGTCATTTTAGCAAGTGCCTTTACCCAATCAGCCATCTTGCTGGCTCCAGCTTTGTCACAGTTCTGAAATTTATAAACCACACAAAATTAACTCTTTTTTCTATAATTCATATGGTAGCACAGTTTGAAGTAATGTGAGTCTATTTATATGAACCTCTTACTTATCTTACTTGGTGCGAATCTTGATGTATTTTGCCTGAGGAAGATTAATGGCACATTGCCCCAGATACCACCAGGAGGTTATATAATGTTTCTGATTATGTACTAGCTTTCTTTTTAAAATTATACAAGTTTAGAACTGTAAGTCTTATCATGTGCTATAGTCTTATGGATCTTTTGAGCTGAATTTGTTTAGACACCCCCTTCCCCATGGGAGACCCTACTTTGAGAGCACCCAGTATCTTCAGGACTCAGACTTAGAAATGACTTCTTCAGCTGGTTACACAGAATTTCCCCATCACACCCTTCAGCCTGACTTTCCCTAGAGTTTGGGTCATCCTTCTCGCTTGGGATCTTAGAATTTCCCTAGGACTTTGGAAACGTTTCTTTTGTTATTGTAAGCCTTGACTTGCCAAGGGCTTATTTCATTTTCCTATTAGAGAGATTAATCTCTCTCATGTTTGATTTTGGAGCACTTGATGCTCTTAGAAATCTATTTAGTTTATGTTCTACTTGAGCTGTCTAGGGCCCTACTGCAAGTGTTATGTGTGGCAGCCCCAGGAATTTGCCTCTGATATGGAAGTCTTATTATCAGAACAGCTCTCTGCCATCATTATGAAGTACTGTATCACACTGACACCCCATGCCTCATCTTCTAACCACTCCTTCTCCATAAACTAACGTTGGATGCTTAACAGATCGTCTTAAGGAGTTCTTGCTCCTGCTTTGAGAATGTAAGACCAGGGTTACAGTTGAAAACTGCCAAGCCAGTTCTCTTGAATGAGTGTGAGGAGTCTCTGGGGAGGCCATCTTGCTGGGAAGTCACAGGAAATGGGTTACTGACTTGCATGGGTAGAGGCCTCCTCTAGAGGTTTGAGGAGACCTGAGTCTACATCCTTGAATGGGAGGCTCTTATAAAGGAGAGCCTTTTCTGGCATGAAGGACTCATAAACCAGAATGGATGTTTCCTCTCAGAAATGAGAAGAACAGAAAGCTTGTTTGTTTTTGTTTTTTCAGACAGGGTTTTTCTGTGTAGCCCAGGCTGTCCTGGAACTCACCTTGTAGACCAGGTTCTCCTTGAACTCAGAGATCCGTCTGGCTCTGAGTGCTGGGATTAAAGGTATGTACCGCAATGCCAAACAAGACTTCAGGTTTTAAAAGAAACCTCCAGAAAAGAAATGACAGCATTAAAAGAAAGCAAATGACATTGTAATATTGTATGCTTAACTTTTTTTCTTTTTTACTGCATTTGTTATAAGAAAAGCTGGTTTAAAATATAAAGCTAGAGTGATTATGTGGTAGAAATTCCTCAACTTGCCACATGTTAAAACAATACAAATTCCCAAGTGCTGAGACAGTTAGGCAGATCCCCCTACCCCTCAATATCTCTAAGAATTCAAGGCACTGAGGAGGCTGGTAGCTGATCTTTCCTCTTCTTCAACTGAAATGGCTAAGTGACTCCATTTTCCAGAAATTCCCACATGCAATGTTAAATGTAGTTGGAAGGAACCCTTTCTTTCCTCTACTTAAAACTTTACTCAAACTATTTCTTCATAGAAAGCATTGCCCAATTATTTAAATTTCCTAGAATATTGGTATGTAAAAATGTATGTGCGTGTGTGGGGGGAGGAGGAGAAAAGGAGAGAGAGGGAACCGTGATTGAAAAAATTAAATAAAAGGAGGAAAAAATGATTACCTTCTTGTTTCGTTTTAGCATGCATCCTGGCTGACATGTTCCTATGTGTATTTTTAAACTACTCTGCATTTCGGAGACTTAGTAATTGTTTCCCTTTTTGTTACAATGTAGTTTCTCGGTCCCGGGCAGCCAGAGGTCCAGATCCACAGACCTTCAGCCCCAGACCCCTTAGCCACCAGTCGCTGCTCAGGCCCCAGACACTTATATTAACTTCATGTTGTTTGGCCTATGGCTCAGGCACATTGCTAGCTAGCTTTTTTTTTTTTTTTTTTTTTTTTTTTTTTTTTTTTTTTTTTTTTTTTTTTTTAAATCTTAACTCAACCCATTTCTATTAATTTGTCTGCCATACGGCCTGTGGCTCACCTGTGTTCTTTACATGTTGCTCCTTTAGGCTTCTGGCTCCTTCTCTCTTACTCCGCCCTGCTCCTCCTACCTATTCTGATTCTTCCTCCTATTTTTTCTATGGTGCCTGTCATGGGCCAAAACAGCTTTTTTATTTAAAGATTGCTATTCACAGCATACAGACAGACATTTCCACATCACCTCCTTTTCTTTCCTTCTTCAAAGTTGTTCAGAGCAGAGCCTCTTTCTGAATAGTTCAAGTTCATCCTAAGAGATCTGGTTGTAAAATAACCCCAAAGTTGCAGGTGGAAGGACTTTCCATCTTCTGTGTAATTTCAGGTTGACTAGCATTTGCACTGAACCACTGACCAGAACCACTAAGGAGAGCCTGAAAGAATCACTGTAAAAATGATGGCTGCATTACAGTCACTTCAGGACTGATGTTCGCCCAAGAGCTAAGCTGGCTTCTCCTCAAAGACCCAGGAACTGAGACACTGTTCATTCACACTTGCTAATTAAGAATGCTGGTGAACTCCACTGCCTACCTAGTACCTCTGAGGGAGATACAAACCAATTATTGCCTAGTTTTGAACCCAATCAGTGCTTTTCTGTGAATTTCATGAGTGTGAGCATTTCCCTTTTGTTAAGCCTCAGAAAGGAGCTGATTAAAGATGCTAAGATGATGTCCAAGAGCGTGTGGTGTTTCACAGCCTTTGAGCCAGGTGTGAGGGATTCTTCTGAGAAGTAAAACACTTCTCAGAGAAAACCTCCAGGCTTCTGTCTTTGAAGAAAACCACTGTTCAGATAGAATTTCCAATATGAAATTATAAAGAGACAATCCCCTGATTAGCTTGATTATGTTGCTTTTTGTAACACATTTATGTATGTATGTATGTATGTATGTATGTATGTATGTATGTATGTATGTATGTGTGCATGTATGTATATATGGTATGTATGTATGTATGTGTGCATGTATGTATATATGGTATGTATGTATGTATGTGCTCAGATCAGCAAGACGACCCTATGTCTTTCCCTCTTGTCTACTGGGGAGGGTATGTGGTAGAGAGCTGAGGGTATGTGAGAAAATAAGAAGTAGGTTCTTTGTATGTGGAGAAGAGACACAGTCAACTTAGATACTGTGGCTTTTCTGCACTCCAGTTTCCCCAGGTTGTATTGGAGAGACATACATACTTATGTATATATTCATTTATGATTTGTAGAAGTTATACATAAAATTAAAGTGTATGGATAAAATGCAAAACAACCATAGAGAAATACATAAACATACATTATCAGTAACATTAAAAGCCTATATATTGTATATATACATGTGTATTATATATACACGTTGAAAGTTGCTTATTTTTCCCACTAAGTCTTCCTTTTATTTGGCTTGGAGACTTTGGAAATTTCCCCTCTGAAAATTTGCAAGGAGATAATTTACACATGATAACCAAATTGGTCAGAACAATTCTCTCCCCACGCTGACATGAAACTTGATATGACAGACTCACACCCCCCCCCCCCCCTTATCAGTAAGTGTTTCTTAGGGTAGACATCTTTTTCCCTGACATCTTCACTTTCACAGTTTTGAAACAATTTGTGCTACTTTCAGCTTCCCCATGGAGTTAATACTGTGTTGTAAACTCTATAGAAATGTCAGCTTCTCCTGTCCAGATGCTCAGTGATGCCTTGGTTGTTTTTCGTTTGTAAATATGAGCCCACCTCAGAACCTCGTCTTACAAGATGAGGTCTTTTGAGGTGATGGAACGGCAGTTAGATTTTAGGAAGTTTCCATTTTCTCCAATAAAAGCTGCCATGACAACTAAATTGTTTAACCCTTTGAAGGCCTATTCTCTGGCAAGGAATTTGTTTGGTGTTCTGTTAAGATTCCAGTCATAGGTGCGTGCTGGAGTCTTTACAAAATGTAGCCAAAGACTGGATGATTAAGACTGTAATTTTAACCAACTTGATTGTTCTCTTTTGTTTTAAAGATGCTGACGAGAAAAAGCTGTTAACTCCCTGTGTTTCTCAGGTCTCTATTGAATGCATCAAACATACTTAGGTTATCTATAGAGTAACACATTTTATTGTGTTTTCTTTGTCATTTTATTGATGGTCATTTTCATTTTCATAGTTTCAAAAAACTCAGGGTTTTTTTTTTTTTAATATTTGTCTTTTTGATCGTCTGACACCATTTAAACATATCTACTGAGGTAGAATTTACACACAATGCAATTTGCTTAAATTATCCCTGAACTCATTAGCAGGCAAGCACACCTTACTTTCCTTCAGACTGTACCCCCTCAACTGGGACAACCACTGTTGTTCGGAATAGAGCAATGCATCTGTAGAGAAAATTATCACTAGCTTCAGACAACATGTGGCCACATTGACTTCCTTTATTTATTATGATGACTTGAAGGTTCATGTATGTTAAGCATGTTTTCCTAAGTCACTCTTTCCTGTTGCTGAAAAATTCATTTCATGTAGACAGCACATTTTATTGTTTTTTTCAGTTGTTAGATACTTTATTTTTATTTTGTTCATTTTTCTCCCAGACACACTGAGACATATTTTTGAAAAGAACTAATATATTTATGTCAGATGGTTATATGTCAATATTTGTTTATATTGCAAATGTATACCACACTAATATATATATCACTTAACATACTTATTTTAAAAATCTTTCATTACAGATATTTGTTTGCTTGTATATGTACATATTCACACATGGCATGGCACTTGCGTGGAGGTCCGAGGAAAGTGATTCATTCCTACACATGGGTCCTGGGGATCAAACTCAGGTTGTCAGCAAGCGATTTTACCTTTCATGCAGTCCAGCCTTGCTGGTCTGACTGTAACGGGCGGGCGCACCTAGAGCACCCCAAGACACCCCAAGACCATGGCTAATGACCACTGTTAACTTTAAAGAAAAAGAGAGTTTAATGAATATGAATGATATACAGGTACACACATATGTGTGGGCTCCAGGCACTGTGGAAGCCTAGAGCCCCAAATGCTTTCAGAGTAGAATTCTTATACCTCACTCTGGGTAGGGGAGGGGTACATCCAGCTAATGAGACAGAAGTTGTAACAGTTCTCATGGTAGGGCTTTCCTGGTTGTTATATCAGGAATGCGGTCCCAGGGCCTTATCTCGAGTGAAGTCCAGAAGGTCAAGCTGCTGACCAGGTGGGTCCCAAGAACTCAGGAAGTATATCCTGAGCAGTTGAGCAAGCTGCCATAAATCCTGTGAACAAAGCTTTATCCGAGAGTTCTGAGAGCCTGAGTCTTTGAGCAAACAGCCATCTGATCAATTGTCTGTCACACAGGGACTGAAACTCTGTCAGCCTCAGCTAGTTTCAGGGACCTCAGGAAGGGGGCAAGGGGGCGGGGTTGGACAATTCAGGTGGCAAAGAGTCAAACAGGATTTTTTTATTATTTCATGACATACTTTTTTTTTATACTAAAAATATTTGACAATTTTAAAAGTATAATATATTACTATGAATTAGTTATTGTGCAAATCAGTTTTTTGTTAGCTTGATTTTTTTTTTTTTTTTTTTTTTGTCACTTGAGAGACAGAACCTCAATTGAGAAAATGTCTTCATCTAGACTGCCTGTAGGCAAGTCTGCAGGGCATTTTTTTTTTTTAATCAATGTGGGTGAGCCCAGCTGATGGGAGGAAGTGCCAACCCTGGGCAGGCTGAACAAGCTAGAGGAGCAATCCAGTAAGCAGTGTTTCTCCATGGCCCCTGCCTGATCCAGGTTCTTATCTGTGGAAGTGTAAGCAAAATAAACCCTTTCCTCTTCAAGTTGTTTTTGGCCACAGTGGGTTACTGGAGCAATAGAAACCCTAGATAAGACAGAAGTTGATATCAGATAAAAGACTTGACCATTTGCTTTAGGAAAATTGTGGTGGCTTTTAAAATTAGAGCTGGAAAAGCCCTTGAGTGCTCAGAGCTCAGTGAGCTGTTGTATGGGAAGTTGGAAGATAGGAATGTCAGGAGCCGTGCAGATGATGGAGGCCTGGCTTGTAAAGTTTCATAGGGAAGTTCAGGGAGTCTCTTAGAGACACATTTAGGGTTGTTTGAGATTTTGAATTAGAAATCTACAGTTCTGGTCAGCTGGGGCTGAGGAATATGCTGTAGAGGAATCCAGAATCATAGAAGGGAAATCTGGTAGGTGTTACTTCAGTGGCAACACACGGAAGCTGTGGTTCAAGGGGAGACCAGGCTGTATCTTCTGCTGGAAGCCAATTTGGTAATGTGAAGGAGTTTTTCAGGGGGTACTTGTAGTAAGAGGTTTCTGGCCCAGACTTTCGGGCCTAACCTCAAGGTCTAGACCCACAGACCCGCAGTCCCACAGTCCCGCAGTCCCACAGAGACACACAGAAGCTTCCAATAGTTTTTGGCTGATTAGCCTCAGGCCCAGGCATATCACATGCTAGCTCTCTACCCTTATTCTAACCCATGTCTCTTGTTCAGCCATGGAGCTCGGTACCTTTTCTTAAGGCATCATAGTTGTCCTTGGCTTCTTCCGGGCCTCTCTCTGGAATTCCCTCTGGTGTTCTGTTCTCAGAGTTTTTAGTCTGGTAGCCCTGCCTACACTTCCTGCCTGCCTTTGGCCAATCAGCTCTTTTTATTAAACCAGTGGTTGGGACAATTATTTAAAATGAAACAACACAACCTCCCACAGGTACTGGCTTTGCAGATATGAAGGGGTTATGAAGAACAGCTGAGGGTTGTCACCGTGAAAGGCCAGGAGAGGCCGTGGATAGCAGCATTCACCCTCAGTTGTAACTTGCCTTGGCATTGAAGGAGTCGTGGATAAGAGTTGAGGATAACCACAAGGTGGCGGGGGCAGAGTCCCTGAAGAAAACCCTGGATAGGCTGTTGGTAAAGGTCCAGCCCAGTTTTAGCAGAGATCCCAACATTTTGTAGTTGTCAGTACCATGAGAAGATGACCACAGATAGCATATCTGTGGCACAGAGCCATCCTGCCTCTCGGAGACAAGCTGTGTGAATAGCTGACCAAGAGAAATGGAGCTGTGAAGGCCCTGTGGAGCCCATGGGTCATGAGTAGGTCCCAGGTATTAAGTACACTAAAATCTTTTTTACATGGTTAAACTTCTGCTTTGCTTTTATATGATTGTAACTCTGTCCTGGCTATTTCTTTCTGATATAAGTCTAAATGTATTTTTGATTTTACAGGAGCCCACAGTGAAGAGACTTTGGAATTTGTGAGAGAGAAAGGGGGGGGGGAAAGCTACTTGAATTTTTTTAAAGACTGGGATTTCTAAGTTTGGAATATATTTTATAATGAGATATTAATATTAAAATGACATCTTGGGGACAAATCAGAAAGAAAAGGTTGTAGCTGAGTAGTGATGTGTTCATGTGCCATGTTGATCATGGTCAATTGTACTAGCTAGTTGCTTTTTTATTTTTATTTTTTGTCAGCTTGATACAAACTAGAGTCATCTGACGGGGAAAAGCCTCCATCCAGTCTGCCTACACGCAACTCTCTAGGGTATTTTCTTGATTACGGATTGAACAGGAGGCCACAGTCCACTGTGGGCAGGTGGTTCTGACTTGTGTGATAAAGGAGGCTGAACAAGCCATGAGGAGCAAGCCAATAAAGAGTGTTCCTCCATGACCTCTGCTTTAAATCGTGCTTCCAGTTTCCTGTGTTGAGTTCCAGCTCTGACTTCCTTCAGTGATGAACTGTATGTGGAAGTGTAAGCAAATAAACTCTTTCTTCCCAAGTTGCTTTGGCTATTGCGTTTAGCATAACCATAGAAACCCTAATACAGTTAGCATACTGTACAGTATATCCTTAGAGTTGTCCATCATATCTAAATGCAGCCTTATACCCTTTGATTGACACCTCTCCATTCCCACTGCACTTTCTCTCCTTTATCTCTGGCAAAAATTTTATATGGGTAAATTATTTTGGAGCCATTTGGAGTTTCTCATTGTTGCAATATGACTTCTTGGTCCTGGGTGGCCAGAGGCCCAGACCCACAGACCTGCCGCGCCAGACCCCTTAGCAGCCCGCCGCTGTTCAGGCCCCCAGAAATGACTCAGATGCTTATATTAACTTCATGTTGTTTGGCCTATGGCTCAGGCACATTGTTAGCTAGCTCTTACATCTTAAATCAACCCATTTCTATTAATCTGTCTGCCACGTGGCCCGTGGCTCACCTGTGTTCCTTACATGTTGCTCCTTGGGCAGCTTGCTCAATCTGCCCAACTCTGCCCTGCTTCTCCTACCTATGCTCTGATTTCTCTTCCTACTTCTTCTATGGTACCTGTCATGGCCCAAAACAGCTTCTTTATTTAAAGATTGATATTCACAGCATACAGAAAGGCATTCCCACATCACCTCATTTTCCTCAATACCATTCACAGTGTCCTCCCCAGAGAGGTCACTCCACAGACTCTTAGTGTTGGACCCTCTTTGGTGTCAGGAGGGGCTTGGATAGCACTATATGAGGGTGTCAGGTACCTAGTCTCTGTCCCACAGCCACCAGTTCTCTGTTCTACTGGTCTCTTAAGGATGCATATGTATTGGGATTATGTTATTGAATTGTAAATGATTATCCTGCCTGCTAGTTTAATAAAAATGCTGATTGGCTGAAGGCAGACAGGAAGTGTGGGCAGGGCTACCAGACTAAGAAAACTCTGGGAACAGGAAGAACAGAGCTGAAATGCCATAGAGATGCCAGAGAGAAGCTAAAAGATGCAGAGGACAACTATGCTGCTCTGAGAAAAGGTACCGAGCTGCATAGCTGAACAGGATAAGAATCATGGGTTAGTTTAAGGGTAAGAGTTAGCAAGTTATATGCCTGGGCTCTAGGTCAATCAGCGTACAATTAATGTAAGTGTCTGTGTGTTTCTGTGGAACTGTGGGACTGAGGGTCTGGGCCACAGGACCAGGATGGAAAGTCCAGGCCAGAAACCTAATACAACAATGCTACTTCAGTAAACAAAATGCAGGGTATACAGTCAAGTCTGAACTTCAGAGAAACAGTGAGTAATTTCTTCAGGGTAATATAGTCTCATCCATATTATTGTTTATTTGGCAACCTCATCTCTTTATTCTTGTGTTTCCCTCAAATTGCACATGGAGGAGTAATTGGTACCTCGGCCTGCTAGGGCAAGAGAAGTCTAGAGGGCTTTGCAGTTGGGCAAGCTGAGTGCTTCTCTTGGCTTGTTCCTTGCTAGACTTGAAGTCAAGAATTGGAAGGAAACCTTATTTTGTATAGTTGGATCATACTGACTATTCCCCTCATCGGCTCATTTGAGTCTCAGGTTTGCATTTAAGGACTGAGAGGGATGGGCAAGACATTTGAAAGTGGATTTTATGGGATAACCAGCCACAGCTGTGTATTATCTAATGCTTTTGTAGACTCAACTTAGAGTGGTAGACTCTCAAAATAGGGAACTATGAAAAACTCGGTGTCTTACCCGCAATTGTATTAAAATAGTCGCTGACTTTTTCTTCTGAAGCCAGGATGGAACTTGCCTATAATATTAACTCAAGCCATCACTGTATTCAACAAAATATGAGATTAACAGTTGTTGGAACATCCCCATAGCAAAAACCAAGTTCTTCTTTAGCTCCTATACCCCCCTTTTTTCCCAAATATTTAAAAATACTATTTTTTTTCCTGCTCTTTAAAGATGTGAGTCTCCATCAGATGTCTGATCTTGATTGATGAGACACTGTTAGGCTCGGGTGTCCCTGCAGCCTTCCACTGTCTGGTCTCATATCTCCTCCTACGTCTTCCACATGGATTGCTGATACTCTTGCCTACTGAACACCACTTCCAGTAGACCTTGGTTTTCCTTTCCTGACTGCTGTTGCTCATAGCTCAGTCCCTGACATGGATCTCGTCCTGGAAAAGTCAAGAGAGCTATGTCACCAAGACTGATGCTTCACAACAGGAGTGAGCCTGTACCCTATGCCTGCTTATACCAAGGCATGCTGAGATGGAGTTGGCGTGCAAGGCGGTCTTTCAGCATATTACTGGCAATTACATCTTAACTGCAGAGCTTCCCCTCTTAATATTTACCTGTTACCACTATAGCAAATACATTACTTAAATATAGAAGCTTTTTTTGGTTAACAATGTTTTGTTTAATACTAAAATTTTCCTTTAGAATAGTTTGGAAGAAACACAGGTTAAATTATAAATGCTTTCATTTCATTCCCCCCCCCCCATTTTATTTCAAAAGTTACTTGACAATACAAAATTCATTAAACATGGTTCAATACCCCTTCTTTGCTGAAGAATAGTGTGTTCCACCAGGCTTTTACTTGGAGAGAGCTTAGAGAGACTGTTTGTTTGAAATCCAGCAGAGATGCTGGGCACTTTTCTATAAAGAATTTCTTTTATTTGCTGTTCCCTAAATATTAGCTTGGAAACATGATTCTTCATCGTAGCAAGCTAAAATCCCCTACTTTTGGTAGAATTTCAATTAACATAAGCTGTACAAACTAGGCTTAAGGAGCATAAAAACTGGGTGTAAAAGAACTTCAACAGAAAAGCACTTCGAATGTTGTAATGCTAAACACACTTACAAGGATGAAAGCCGAGTTTCCCCCGTAATACATGTAACTTTTAATAATGATTCACAATCAGATGTCTTTAGAACTAAATTCAGACCTGCCTGTTTTGTGTGATTTCTGACTGACGTCAGCCCTGACAGTCCTCGAATCAAAAGGTCGCACCAATCATTCGTGAATTTCTTTCAGGCCATCTGTTCTGTCCCCAGCCTTGGCACTTCCTCTCCACACGCTTAAAGATAGTTCTGTTCTGCATGTGATCTGGTAATATCGCCTTGAAGTAAGCCTCCTAAAGCTTTGCATGATCACAGAACCCGTGCCATTGAGGGCCCCGGGTTCTGTGGAGGAGTTTGCGGGCTAGGGAGATCCAAGGGAAGGAGTATAGGCATATTCCAAGTTACACAGGACACCAGGCCCCAGCTTACCCATTAGCCAGAACATCTATAGTGGTTTCCAGTCTACTTATTTCCAGAGTTTTGCCAAGATTTTCCTCCTTTCAAAAATGATTACAAGCATTAAAACAACAACAACCACCTGTAGCCAGGGCCTTTCCCTTGCTGCGAACAATTCCAGTTTGAAATGTTATTTAGACTCAGGGTACTTAAAGCTCTACTGTTTATTTTTCATTTTAACAAAAGACAAAACAACCCAAGCCGACTCTCAGATGTCATTCTAGCAAGAAGAGGTCCTTTTCAGCTTCCTTCACCCAGGAACACGGGACGCATTGGTATTGTCATTACCTTTTGTAGCCAAGCGGTGTCACTGTGAACAACTCACCATTTTGACTGATGCTGAGAGCCCGCTTCTGGTTCAGGGCTGTGTGAACCACTGAGACTTTAGGGAGGCAGTTGGCTGGCTCATGTGGGTACTCCACTGTTGTGGGGATATTTTGTAATATAATAAAAACATTTCGGAGATGTCAGAGGGATCTACCCACAGTCAGTCTAGAAAGATCACACAGTGGTAACTCACACCTTTAATCCCAGCACGGGGAATAACCTGGGAGTGGTGACCTACTCCCTTAATCCAATCTGAGGTCATCTTAGTTTACAGAAGGAGTTCCAGGCTCCCAGAAGGCAGTGGTGGGGCCACGTCTTAACTGAGTGAAGAAAGTACTTAAGGCAGGCATAGAAAGACAGAGCAGGCAGAAGAAGCCAGGGGAGCCAGGCTGAGGAAGCTGGAAGACAGCTGGGTGAGATCTGACTGTGGTGTTTACTCTCTCTAATGTCTCTGCCTTTCCCAGAGATCTGGCCCTGAATTTCCTTTTTTCATGCAACACACTGTCTCTGTGTAATGGCTAGGTAAGGGTACCCCCACTGCCAGTGACACAGTTCTTGGTAATCAGTTCCCGTGGCCCATGTGAAACTATCCTCTAAGGCTCCAGAAACTCCACGTTGTGTGGTTGGATAGATTCCTGCTCACTCCAGAGAATCAACTCTTTATGTCTCTCTTCACGTTCAGTTCATCTTACTAACGGTTGGGAAGCTTTCTGCTTTTCTTCCTAAACCATGATGCATCAACTCCCTAGAGGCTGGGTCTTCCCATGCCTCACTTCTAATACAGACTCTTCTCATGTCTTCCAGTGAGCACAGTGCCCTTTTAAAAGTCTGATGTTCCATTTGGGGCTATATTCATGTGTAATCAAGATGGGTTTCTGATAGGCCATGCAAAGAAAGAGAAGACATAGAAGGTGCACAGGTGGGAGTGCAGGCAGATAATTTGTTGTTTTTTGCTGACATCATATAACATGTATTGAAAACCCTGAAGATTTTACCTAAAACTTAAAATTCCTAGATACATCCTAGTATACAAAGAACCCACCAAAGCCAGCAGTTTGGGGCTATTGATGATGGTGAACACTGTAGGGCTCCCCCAGTATATGTGAGGCCCAGGCAGGCCCATGAAAGATGAAAAAGGGGTTATATTTTCTACACACTGGGACTGACCATTATGAAAAATAATTCTGAGAGCCATCTCTGTTACAGCAACTACAGAAATAAAATATTTAGAAAATCATGAACTAGGAAGCAAACTGTTAATGAAGAAATTGAATATATATGAATATATTTTTTATATATCAATATCATTATATATATATATATATATATATATGGAATCACAAATAGTAACCAAGGTAATCTCACAAGCAATAGGAGCAAAGCTAGAGGTTTTCTTCACACTGATTTTCAAACAAAATCTGTGATCACAATAGAATGATTCTGGCGTAAGAATAGGCTCCGTCAACCCATGGACAAGTTTTCAAAAAAGGAAAAACATTCTTTTTTTTTTCTTTAAACCTTGCAGTTCCTTTGTATATACATTATGTATGGCTTCCAGCTTTGTGTCTTTATGGGATTCCTTTGTGCACAAACACGTCTCTGTGTCTATGTGTGTATCTCACACATTCTCTTTGGCTCCTTTTCTCTGTCTTGTCCTATTCTGGCTTATTTGGTTTTGTTTTTAATCTTATTTTTTATATGCTTATTTGTTTTCTAATAAGGCTGTGGATTCTGACAGGAAAGGTGGGGAAATCTCAGAGGAGTTGTGGAAAAGTAAACCATAATAGGTGTTGTAGAGATTATTTTCAATAAAAGAAAATGAGCAAAGGGATCAAGATAGACCCATAGAGACAGCTCGGAGCTCACTGACTCTGGACTCACAGCTCGGGAACCTTCATGGGACTGAAAGAGGCCCTCGGAATGTGCTCTCAGGACATTGGCTGCAAATCTCAGGAGTGACTGAGAGTCACCGATGAGGTGCTACAAGATTGAAAAGCTTCTACTCGTCAAAGGAAACATTTGCTAGAGGAAAGATGCAGCCTACCGAATGGAGAAGAACATCTTTGCCAAGCACACGCGTCAGACAAGGAACTAATATTGCTGATATATAAAGAACCGTAAGAGTTAAACACCCAAAATCCAAATCATTGAGTCAATAAATGGGCAAATAAACTGAATTGTAAATGTGCTGGGGAATGTCCTTGGAGTTTTATGTTCTACATATGAAGACAACATTTCATAATTTTGGTTTGAATGCCATGGGAGGCAGTGTTTTAATGTAACTCCCAATGACCTGTGCTTTTGTAACCCTCCCTTGTTACGACAATGAGTGATTCTTTTAATTTCTGTTGGGTACAACATGGCAAATGGAAGTCTGCTTCTAGATTATGTGGCATTATATACAAGAGAAGGGAATTTGCAAGGGTAACGAAGCCTCTCATTATTTGTTGTAATTGATGGAGTAATTCATCTGATGGGTCTCACCTGAGCCCTTTAGAAGCAATCAGAGAGGAAGGCTGCAGCAGAGCCATTCTTCTGCTGGCCTTAAAGAAAAACCATGCCACAATGTGGAAAACACATGCAGGGACAGCCTCAGAGCCACAACCACAAGACCCGAGAGTTCCAGAGAGGAGTTAGGATCTCGAGTTAGGTTGTGGTAGCTGTCAACCTCACCCTACTCCTGTGAGTCTCTTGAGAGGAAGAACCAGAAAAGCTGAGCTGGGCACAGTGCTCAGACAGAAAAAGGCTGAGGTATGAGATGCACATTGACTAGGACCTGCTGTTAGCAGCAGCAGCAGCAGCAAATAAATATATAGTATCTCATTTCTCAAGTGTTGTAAGAGAAGCACCATCAACCCATTTGGTTTATAGCCCCCACCAAGAGTCTTCAAATCAGGGTCCATGTACCATTGGAGAATAGGGAACCTTTTCAATAAGTACGTGGATGCAGACATTGTCAAGAACATCTATTTTTCCAGGCTTGACCAACTTTACAGCACTGTTTGCTATGGTTGGCTGGGAAGTTGTCTACACTTCATGCAGCACGTAAATTCTTCTTTCCTACCTTCATTCTCTCATCTGTCATTTCATACATTTCTGCTGAGAAAGGTGTATTTTCACATGCCTGAAATTTTAGCACCCAGCGTGCGCTTTTCAGGGGTGTCAGAAACCATGGCTCTTGATGCTGTCTTCACTCTATTCGTCTTTAATGTCTCTATGTGGAGTTACAAATAAGGCTTTGAAAATGGTGTTTCTGCTTCTGTTGGGACACGCTAAACTCAAGTATATTGTAAAGCAGACTAGCAGGAAAGGTCATTGCTTTCATGTCTCCTGCTGTTTTGTGTGCATATAGTATGTTCTTAGAAGTGGCATGTGGAAGCAAGCACAGAGAATGTCCCCCACCCACACTGTCTTCTCTCCAGCATCCAGTGGTAGCTGTGATGGCAGATGTGACTGGGCTCAAGTCTGAGGGTAAAGGGAAACTGTGCTAATATTTTGCTTGTGTTCTAACAAATAACGCTTGTCTGAAGATCAGAGGGCAGGGCTAGCCACCAATGAACCATAGAGGCCAGGCAGTGGTGGCACACACCTTTAATCCTAGCACTTGGGAGGAGGAAACAGGAAGATCAGGATTTCAAGGCCACCCTAGACTATATGAGATTGATCCAGTCTAAAAGGGAAACTGGCCAGACACTTGGGATCCTAGCACTTGGGATCTCATGCCTTTGACTGAAGTACTTGGGAGGCACAGGCCTTTAGCCTTTAATCCCAGCACCAGGGAAGTGGAGACAGAAAGTGGTTTGGCTGGGTAGAAAGAGGAATGTAAAATGGGAGGAGACAGGAGTCCCATCCTGTTCCATTCCCCTGCCCCATCCCACCCTTGTCTTTCTGATATTTCACTATTTACCCCAATATCTGGCTCTGGGTTTTTGTTATTAAGACCAGTTAGAACTTGTGCTACAAAAGACTACAGTAGAGTGTGGTAGTTAAACTTGGGAATATTGAATAGTGAAGGCTTGTTTTGCTCAGTTGGTAATTTTATGCAAAAGTCTGTTTCCAGAGCTGCGTGTCTATTTTAGAATTCAGAAGAAGATGCTGGGACAGGTGTTCATACTTTCATTTGAACTGAAAAACGAGGTCAATTTTTTTTTTTTTTTTTTTTTTTTTTTTTTTTTTTTTTTTTTTTTAGACAAAAAACTAATTGGATTTGGTTGATTGGTTTGGTAATGAGGACTTTGGTTTTGCCAATTATTTCTTGTGAAGGGATAGCTTCATAAACTGAAGGTACTAACTCTGCAGTTATGAAATTTGGAGAAGTTATTTAATGTTTGAAGTGCTTTAATCAAAATATCATATGATAGTGGAGTTTATAACTAACAATATTTTTTCCTGAAATTTTCTATAATAGGCCGCACGAAGTGCTTCTATGTAAAAGAGTTAGAGGATTATTACATATGCCTGGTAAATCTTGGCCTTTTGTGTGACTAGATGAACTTTAGGATGCTTTTCCCTCATGATATAAAGAATATATTGGACTTTCATTGACGACTCCATTGGATCTGTAGATCTCTTTTTGTGAGTAATTCTGTGAACCCATGAGCATGAGCTTTTCACTTTCCTGTGTCTTTCTCAGTTTTTTCTTGTTTCCAAGTTTTATTAACACAGAGGCCTTTATATCCTTGATTAATTTTATTTCTAAATATGTGGTACTTTGCTTGAAGTTATCATGAATAAAATTTTTCTATTTTTGGGCCCATTCAGAAAAACTGATTTTTGTATGTTAATTTTGGATCTATTTTGCTGAAGTATCTATGAGATCTAAGAGTTTTCACATGATCATTGGGTTTTGTTTTGTTTTTTTCTCATGGGATTTTTTCATCTGAAAATAAGGAGAGCTTGACCTTGTCCTTTCCTGTGTGTATCCTTCCCAAGGCTTTTTATTGCCTTGCTGCTTCTCTAAGCTAAAATATGAAGCACATGCTATTAATTTCTTCCACTCAGTGTACTGTTGGGCATGTGTGTCATAGGTAGCTTTTATTATGTTGAGGTGCGTTCATGTTCGTTCTAGTACTAGTTTCCTTCAGGGCTTTTGTCATGAAGGGATGGTGACACTGAAAAACAAAAACAAAAACCCCAAACCCTTTCTGCATCAATTGAAACGACCATGTGATTTCTGTTCCTATGTTTATTGAGCTGCAAATATTGAACTATTCTTGAGTAACAGTCATGTCGTGTGGTCTTTTTAATGTGCTCATACGTTCTATTTGCAAGTATTTTATTGAGAATTTTTGTCTATATTCATTGGGGAAATTTTCCACAGGTTTTTTTTTTTAATTTATTTTTTTTCTTTTCTGTAATGTCTTTATCTGGTTTGGGTATCAGGGTAATGTTAAGTTAGAAAAAATGAGAATGAGTTTGGTAGTATGGCTTTTTTTACTTTGTATTCATGCAAGAGTTTGGGAAATGTTTCCATTATTTTTTAAAAGATGTGGTTGAACTTAGCAGTAAACCTGTCTGTCCTTGAAACGACTGTTACTCATTCAGTCTTGTTGGCTGTAGTCATTTGTTTCAGATGTTTGCATTCTCTTTGTTTTGGTTGGTTATTTTTGGCTAGGAATTTGTCTAAATTTTCTAGGGTTTTAGGATCCAATTTTCAACGTATTCCTAACAATCTAAGGATTTAATGGCAGCCTGTAGTGATGACTCCTTTTTCATCTCCAATTTGGGTCTTCTCCTTTTTCCAGTAGTTTGGCTAGATACTTTTCAATTGTGTTTATGTTTTCAAAGGAGCATCTCATTCTATTAGTGTCCATTTCATTGTTTTCTGCCTTGACCTCTTTATTTCCATCTTCTGTTTTGAGGTTCGGCTTGGACTAGTTTTTCAAAGAAACTGAGGTAATACTAAAGTTGTGAGACATTGTTTTAATTTTTATTTGACTTTTAGCAGTTCTCAATCTCCCTTCCATTTCTTCAATGACCCAGTGGACATTCAGAAGTTTATTGTTTAATTTTCAGATATTTACATAATTTCTGTGCCTCCTTCTGTTACTGATTTCTAGTTTTATTACACTACAATAGTTACAAGACATTATTCCATCCCCTTTGTACTTTTTAGATTTTCTTTATGGCATAAAATATGGTATATTTTAGAGAATGTTTCATATTCTGCTGAGAAGATTGTATGTTAGATGATGGTCTATTTGGGTTTATTGGATCTGTGGTACAAATTAACTCTGAAGTTTCTATTAGCTCCTAGTCTAGATGATCCATATATTAATGAGTAGGGTATTGAAGACACCCACTATTAAAAGGCCCTGCCTCTCCTTTTGTGTTTGTTTTATTAATTTGGGAGTCCCAGCATTTTGTCCATCTATTTATCATTGTTATATGTGCCCCCCCCCATTTTTGTTGATTCTTTTTGGATTTCATATCATGCATCCTGATCCCACTCATCTCTTCATCCCCCTATCTGCCTCCACTCTTACACTCCCCCTCCCCAACTGAGAAGACAAACTATCCCTTTAGACCTTTCATCTTCATTTGCAAGTGTTCACTGTGTCTGCTACACTATAGCTAATGGGCTCTCACTGGGGCTCCTCTTAGATATTCTGTTGCTGTCTTTCATCATGGAGATGTTAATGTTTTGGATCTGTAGGTTTGTCTCCTTCACATGTTCCAACAGTTCATAGACGAGGTGGATGTTAGGGTCAGCCAACTCATATCCCTTGTTCTAGTCAGCCTGCCAGCTTCCTCTCATTTTCACCAACCAGGTGAGCTCTTCAGCACTGCCTTGGTCAGCCCACCCAATACAGCCTGTGGCAAAGAGTAGGGTCAGCTCTTCTGCCCTCCTGCCCTCAGGGCTGGCTCACCTGTGTCTTCAACAGCAGGGTTAGCTGTAGTGTGCTGCAGCTGGTGAGGGGCAGGGCTAATTCTCCCACTCTTAGGACCCCGATTGTAGTTTATTATCTACATGCTGTAGGTAACAAGGGGTGGGAGAGGGTATCTTTCCCTAACTCATGCTACCATATGGCAGACAAGGGTGAGGATCAGCTCTGCCATGCCAGCTAGCTCACCTGGGTCTCCACAACTGGGTCTACTGTGCTGCCCAGGTAAAGTGCATGTCTAAGGTGAAGGGTATGGTCTTTGGTGGCAACATGGGCCACGGCCATGAATACAGACCTTGACTATGGTAGGATCATAGATCCAGACATGATTCTAGGCTACAGTCAGGGCTCAAACATCTCCATGACCATAGGTGGCAGTGCAGCCCACCTGGGGCAACCTGGCCCTCAGACACCAACATGGTGACAACCTAGACACATGCATTGGTACGACCTTCAGTGGTCTCAGGATCTATGGACATCAGCTCAGATCTGGGCTATTGTAGGGTCATGGACACAGACATGGCTCTTAGCAGCAGTCCTGACTGAAATGAACCCTGGCTCTGGTTGACAGTATTGGTCACTCAAGTTGGCATGGTCTGGTTGGCAGCACAACCCTCAGCCACCAATGTGGTCACAGATTGTTGCCTAGACCCTGAGTATCCATATGACATTTGGTGGTACCATGAGCCACCAGATATCAACACAGACCCTGAAGAGTTTGTCATTGTACAATTATGGCTGAAGTCAGTAGGAACTACCAGACAAGGGCTTCCACCACCTCTTGTCTTCTACCTGTATCAGAGAACAGAGTAATGGACAGTGGAGATGTGTATCAGGGATCAGTTCAAGAGGCACTTTGTTTACACTGGAGCACTGTATGACCACAAATCTGGTTCCAACTTGGGTCACAGACTATGCCTTCTCTATCAGAACAGTTTGTTTCAGGCACAATTGTATGGAGGAAAAGAATTCAAAAACTGGCCCAAGTCAGAAATGCTGATGGGTTCTTTAAAACCTATCACACTTAGGTTTCACTCTGGCTTTTGATTTTATTTTTAGTCTTCACTCACTCTGATAGTTTTGCTTTATTTTCAATGTTTCTTGATTAGCTCTTATGCTCACTCCGCATGTTTCTGCGCTAATCCCATGTGATGGTTTCTATTCCTCATCCTATGTATCCATGTGCGCTCTCTCTCCTTCTTTACTCCTTCCCACTCTTTCTCGTTCCTACTTTTTTGCATCATGGAGACCAATGAAGAGTTGATACAAAAACACCCAACAAACAAAAAACTGACAAAACAAATCTCATAGATAAATACATCTCATCATGCAGTTATGTCCATTCCTGCTATTTTCATAAATGGATTCCGAGGCCAGCGTTTCACAGAGGAACTTGAAAATTCATATTTACTGCAGTGCTCTTAACTGTTGCTAAGTTATGGAACCAACTGCAATGCTTGTCAGTAGTGGAATAGGTAAGGACAGCATGGCATGTTTATACAGACAAGGGGGTTTTCATCAGACATAATGAACGATACAGTTATATCACAGGCAGGAAAACATGTACAATGAGAGATTATAATATTAAGCATGTTAAATTATTCTCAGAAAACAAATACTACATGTTTGTGCTAATTTTGGATCTTAGAGTTTACTTGAACTCACCCATTAGATATGAAAGCTAAAGTATAACTGTCTGGGAACATGAAAGGTACTATTGGAAATAGTGACTGTTTTGTGGTGAGGCCACTTAAAATCTGTTCTCAGTATTTTTAAAGAAAATAGTATATTGTTATTTATGTCTAGTCACCATGTACATGTACTAGTTACTGTTGTGTGATATTCTGATTATGTTCTGACAAATAAAGCTTGCTTGGAGTCCAACTAGCCACTAGTTAACCGCAGAGATTTGGAGGACTATATAGAGAGGAACAAGAAATGGGAAGTTGAGGCATGATCTTGGCCCTTTTTTGTTGGAGGAACGGAAGAAGTAGCAAATCACTGGCGGCTGTTCCCCTGCTTCTCTGATCTTTGGTTTTTAACCCCCCCACCTCACTCCTGGTTTTTATTGATAAGATTAATTAAATTTATGTTTCAAGTTACCATGTAAGAACTCACGTTGTACAACAAAGCTCTCATAAACTTTATTTTGAAAAGTTAAAGAAAGGCAGGCGAGGTAGGTTATCTTTGGAATCCATGCACTCAGGAATTGGTGCAAATCCATTGCTCAGATGCATAGTGATGCAAATCTCTGAGAGTGATCGGCCTCTCTGAAGATGGACTTGGCTCTGGGACCGTGATGCCAGACAGTCAACGGTGACCAGAAATCAACCAGAGGCTGTAGGGGTATTGTGTTGTTTCATGGTAAATAATTGTCCCACCCACTGGTTTAATAAAAAGTGCTGATTGGCCAAAGGCAGGCAGGAAGTGTAGGCAGGGCTACCAGACTAAGAGAACTCTGAGAACAGGAAGCACAGAGCAGAAGGCCAGAAAGAAGCCAGAAGAAGCACAGGACAACTATGTTGCTCTAAGAAAAGGTACCCAGCCGCATGGCTGAACAGAAAGAATCATGAGTTAGATGAAGGGTAGAGAGCTAGCAAGTGATATGCCTGGGCCTGAGACAGATCAGCCTAATACTAATGAAAGCATCTGTGTGTCTCTGTGGGACTGTGGGGACTGTGGGTCTGTGGGTCCTAAATCTTGAGGTTAAGCTCGAAGAAAAGTCCAGGCCAGAAACCTCCTACTACAAATGGCAGCCCAACGTGGGTAAAATTACCCACATAAAGCCATAGAAAGCTTAAAAAACGGTCTAGAGCACAGAAACGAAGGCCACAGCAGCTTCCGAGTTGTGGCTCTGAAGTGGCCTGTGGTAAAGAGACTGAGTGGTTTATGGGATTAAATTATAAAATGGTGTGTTTGCTACATGCAATTTAAGGTGAACAAGACCAGTTCCTGAGCCTAGATGAAAGCAAAGAGCTCTATATGGTAGATTTAAAGTTTCTGTTAATAAGGACAAAAACAGAACAGAATCAAAATGGCTTCTTAGTGTTGATGTTTTCTTGGATCAGCTCTGTTTGCCTGAGGCAAACTGAGGCTTGACTTTTTGAAGAGAACCTTCCTGATTCAGCCTTAGAGGCAAAACACTTGTGAGTTTTTAAGAGGCCCTGCTGCTTAATACTTAAATGGAGTGAATGAGCAGCAGATGGCTGCTTGAAATTCTGACCCACCACCCCTCAAGGTGAGTGTTAGGAATTTAGGAAATTAAAAGACCATCTCTAACTGCTTTTGAAATCTTTTTTGAAGATGATTGTCAACATCTTGCCAACTTCAACTGCGTATTGTGCTGTCTCCCAATGCTCTCAGCAGGGCTGAGGTGGAAGGAAATAATGCTTAATTAGATTGTAGCTACAAGGCTCTTTCACTTTTCATTAAATTAGTGAAGAATCAGCCAGAGTAGTTTGGCATCTTGAAGGGAAAAAAACTCCTCAAATAACTATAAACTTGTCACTATTCAAATTGGTGCTTTTGTGTTGCAGAAATACAGCAGTAGCTCAATAATAGAAACAATACCTCCCCAACCTCTCCCAAAACCTTTAAAAGAATGAAAAACAAAACTATGAACTAGATTTTCCTGTATACCATGGGGAGTGGGTGTACACCTGTTCCCTCTGAAGAGGAGACTTTGGAGACTCAGAGGTCAGGAAACAAGGAAAACTTCAGAGATACTCCTCAGGGTTGGATAGACAATGAACCATTGTTAAAGAGGCCATTCTTGGATGGAGCCAGCATGTTGTGCAGGGATTCCAGGGATCCAGCTGTCATTCTGAGATGGCTTTGATGATGCAGCTTCTGCAGGTGACCCCAGTTTAGTTGGTTTACCAGATTAGATGTTGTGAAACCATTTCTTTTGTCTGTTATTGGTGTCCTGTATAGGGTGAGTAGATATTTGTTCATGTCTCTCTAGGAAAACTCGTACAATAGGAGGCATTTATGACATCTGTCGAAAGCTCTGCAGAGCCAGGCTGGGAGTGTCTGAACATTGCTACAAAGGCTAGATTTTCTGGTCCCTTCTTAAAGCTCCTTCCCATTCTAGTGACCCAGCTTCAGGTACCAAGTACTACATTTCCCTGGTGCTACTTTTCCTGCATGCCTAGCCAATCATTAACTGCAGATTGAGCACACCAACCTCAAAAATATAAGATACAAAGTGTTCCAAGATCCAAAACCTTCTTCATGTGGCCTTGAAGTTACAAGTTGAAAATTCCACATCTGACCTCATGTGACAGGTTATAGGCCAAACGTGATCAGAAACTAAAAGGATTGATGAAATTATTCTTATCACATAAAAAACATGAGGCATAAAATCCAAATGCATTTCTGGTTTCAACTTAGCCCCACCCTCTAGACAGATAATTGTATAAATACAGATATTCTAAATCTGATCCCCCAAGTTCCAAATATTGTCCATCATGAGTATTTTGTATTAGGGATGCTAGACCCATCATGATGATCATGGACTGTCAGCTTCTAGAAGGAACAGAATTTTCATGACAGTGTGGGAGTTGCAGGCAGCCTAATGATTATATTTCAAATATGGTTAGAAAATATTGAGGGTTGAAGAATTCTCAGTTTTCATCCTATAGATAAATGCAGTTTACCTGTGCTGTTATAGAGGATGGTCCATGTAAAGGCTTCAAAATTTAGAGATCTGGCATTGTAGAGTTTCACCATGTCTTCATCCAAACAACTACTTTTCTTTTTCTTTGTTTTTTAGAATTTCAGATGTTGAGTATTATACTTATATCACTTTCACATGTCTACCCCTCCAACTCCTCCTGTGTCCCTTTGTAATAGGTGGGCACCCCTAGAGCACCCCAAGACACCCCAAGACCACGGCTAATGACCACTGTTAACTTTAAAGAAAAAGAGAGTTTAATGAATATGAATACTGGTACACACATGTGTGGGCTCAAGGCACTGTATAGAAGCCTAGAGCCCTGAATATTTTTGGGGCAGAATTCTTATACAGCACTCTGGGCAGAGATAACAGAGTGAGGCCAAAGGTCAGTTTAGGAATGCAGGCAGGCAGGCAAGTGTATTTCCTGTGAAACAATAGAGTCTTGGGCAAACAGGAGACCTGCAAGCAGGGAACCACCTGGGGATATTCTTTTCCTGGAGCAATGGTCCCAATGGGCAATTGTGCAAGCTTCATAAAGTTCTTGCTTCGGCAAACAGTTAACAGTTCTCATGGTAGGGCTTTCCTGGGTGACCCCACCCAGGTTGCTAGATCAGGAATGTGGTCCCAGGGCCTTATCTTGGAAGGTCAAGCTTCTCACCAGGTGGGTCTCAGGAATTTAGGAAGTATCAGGCTCAGGCTGCCAGGTGTGTCCCAAGCAGCTATCAATCCTGTGAACAAAGCTTTTCAGAGAAACAGCCATCTAATTTAGTGATACAATGAAGCCCAAACTCTGTCAACCTTGGCTAATTTTAGGGACCTCAGGAAGGGGTCGAGAGGGAGAGAGTTACAGGATTTTTCTATTTTCACACCTTTACCTCTTTCTCAAATTCATGATCTCTTCTTTAAATATTGGGGTGTGTGTGTGTGTGTTTATAAACAGTCTGCTGATTCCATTTAGCATTACTGCGCTTATATAAACACACACACACACACACACACACACACACACACACACACACACACACACACATGTTTAAGGCTGGCCATTTGAGTTTAGATAATCTCCCAAGGGCTCATTTCTTGAGAAAACCCTCTTAGCACCTCATGGCTCTTTATCTAGGAACAAGACCTCGTGAGACTTCCACCATCCATGATGCCATGTTATTTGGTGTTGTCATTGTGTTGTCTAGGCAACCAACTTAGGTGGGAAGCCTGTGACCACAACAGTGACCAGCATAGCAAGATATCCTCAAGGGTGGAATAATAGCATTTTTATCTGGTTGGACTTAAGACCCACTCAATGGGAGAAAATTCTTAGCTAGTACTACAAACTTCTCCAACTATTCATGGCCGGTAGAGTCATGGGCTCTGGAAGAAACTACTAATGCCACTTTCCTAAACTAATATAATTCCTAACTGCATTCTAAATACTTAACATTACCCCATAGAGAAGTATAGCTCTCGCCTGTCATCAAAGAAGCTTTCCTTTGACATAGACAGACACCATTACAGAAAAACATGACTTGCCAAAATGCAGAGGACCACTTACCATAAGGTGCCCAGATATCCAAAGCACAACTCTTACACCTAAGACTTGGAGAATATTGTGAAAGAGGGGTCAGGAAGGTTGGACCAGACATGTCATGAGCTAATGTCTGTGTATGACAGGGGAGTGACCCTCATGAAATCTCAAGTACTTTTAGTTTTACAAATGCAGTAAATTTGAGGTTATTAAATTTATAACCTATTAATGAGGAGCTAAGGGAAGGAAGGAATGAGGACATTCAGTCGTAAATATTTATTGAGTACTATTATTTGCCATTTCTGAGCTAGGTATATAGATGAGACAAATCGATAGCATCCTTGTCCTCGTGGTGCTCTACAGGAATAGTGATGGGAGAGAGTAGGAAACAAACTGCTGTATATGTGTTATATCTGTGTTATTCACTTGCACATGTAATGTGAGTTAAAATGAAAATCTAAAAGGAAAATCAAAGAGCGCTAAGCATGTCAGTGGAAGAAGCCTTCTGCTTTTGCCTCTTAGGGACAAACTCTCTAGTCAAGTTTATAGTTTATAGGCTCTGGAACTTGATTCCTGGGTTCAAGACCCAACAGTGCCACCACCTAGCTAATATACTGTTGGGCACATTATTAAGATTTCTACACTTCTCTTTCTTGGGTAAAATGTGAATACTAGTTCCCGCTGTACAGTTTGGTAATATGGCCATTCTGGAAAGCTTAAGAGAAGTGATTTAATTGGTGACTCCATTCCAAAGACAAGCAAATTGAGGCTACAAGAGTAAACTTATCAGTCCTCCTTCAAATGGGTTTCTCAGTTTATCTGTCTCCAATTGCTCTCCACTCAATCTCTGTATGTGTTTCATCCTCTGAGAATGTCCACAGAAAGATCTTTCCTGCCTCGGTCATGACTTAAGGTGTTTTATTTTGTTTTGTTTTGTTTTTTTTTTTTTGTTTTTTTCATGTGTGTGCATGTGTTGTGGTGTATGTGTATGTCTGTGTAGGCATGTTTGCACATGTAAGCATGTATGAGGCTGTGAGTGCACAGGTCAGGTGTTCATACCTGACCCTTTCTTGATCCCACTCCACTTGGTATGTTGAGGCAGGCTCTCTCAGCTGAACCCAGAGCTCACCAATAGGCTAGTCTAGGTGGTCAGTGTGCAGCTGGGATCTCCTGTCTTTGTCTTCCAAGCATTGTTATAAGTGAGTTACCACATTAAACTTACATTTGCAGGGGTGCTGGGGATCAGAACCCTGTTCTCACACTTGCTGATAGCACACAATTGCTTTAAGCATTGAACTTCCCAGCCCCTATGTGATTTTTTTAAATCTCTGAATACTGCAGAACTTGTGTGTTGGTCCACTGTAACCCATGTATAGAATCGGGTCTTCTGCAAACATCCCAAATCTCTAATATCTATAGATCTTTTGTCAAACTCAGAACCTAACAATATTTTCTCAAAGTTTTCTACTTGACAAATTATAGCACCACATTTTCAAGCTCCTATTTGGTTAGAAGACCTGGGCAATTAGAGCAAGTTTATAGAAGCAGATTTTATACATAGTCTTGTAACAAAATTTCACCCAAGCTAAGAACAACTACTTAACCATATTGAAAAGCTAATTTAGTTTCAGCCCAGCAAGTTTTGAAATATGTACTTGTATAATATAATTTAAACTATGATAGTTCTGTAGGAGTTACTGTGCATATATTTATAACTTTGTAATACATGCTATTATGGCTGATTTAATATTCTGTTTATTCCAACTCACATTAAACGCCTGTTGGTTTAATTTCTGGATTTCTGTCAGTGGTTCCTGGCCATATTTCATCATTTTTGCCTTATATAGTGGGAATAGAGGGTGGCTTTGGTTTAGGTAATTTCTAGTTATGGTAATGATGTATTTTTAACTGCTCATAATTTAGAAAAATGCATGTGTAAATTGTATCTAAGAAGTGAAAAGATGGCAACAAAGCAGCTGGTCTTGAATCACAAAAGCAAATGAACCCTCACTGCTTTCCCTGGAAGCTGCTGGAAGGGATGTGCTGAAGACCTGCGGAGAATGGCTGTGGAGATGGAGAAGGCTTGGAAGTTTCTATTATTTACTGTCTTTGGGTTTGGAATGACTCCAAAGGCAGAAGTAATGTAACTATGCTCAGTTTGAAAAATTATTCATGCCATATGAAGCAAATGAAAATAAAAGTATATATAAACAATTCTCTTTTATAAAGTCTAAGAAAAAAAATTATGGTAAGTTGCTAATCAGGTAAGAACCTTTCAGTCCTCAATGAATTGGAATGTCTGGGGGCTTTAAACTGTGTAAGCCAACATTTCAAAATTAAGATTATTTTCTAATTTCTTTTTTATAAGCAAGACTTCCCTTCCCATTGACTCTGTTTTGGTGAAACATGCTTTATCTCTGGGTGGTCACGTGGTGCTCCCATCTCTGTAGAATTGGTGGTGTCCCCTATGCTGATTTGCCAGGCATCATGCCAGGAGACCAGGGTACAACTCTTCTTTTCTACCCAATCAGGGCATCAGCCCTGGGTTTTTCTTGTACTGATTTTCTCTTTTTAAAGCACCCTACTTTACATAAGAGCAAAGTCTGGTGACTGGGCATTACCTTAACCTTTCCACTACCTTTGTTGTAAAAGGAGGTGTCAAAAATTGCCATAGCAACAGAGTCTTTCTTATTCAAGGGATCTACCACTCTTGTATACTACCTAATGGACAGATCATGCTGCCCATTATTTCCCCTTCCCAGTAATGTTTTTTCCTCTTGTCTTAAAATCCCTAATACTTGTAGGTGTGGTGATGGTTATGTTTTTTATAATCTCGCTAGCATTCATTGTGAATCACAACCACAACACTTTCTCTGTCAGCATTTTACTGAAAACACACTGTCAACTCTATCATTAGCTTCATTTTGTAAATCGATTCTCTTTATTGTTATTCATGTTGGATGCAGAAGAAAAGGAGAAGAATTCCTACTGAGATAATTGCACTGTTCCTTCTCTGCAGGAAATATAAAATCTCCTTTCTACTTTTTTGTGCCTACAAGCATGCTACTTCAAAGGGCAGTTCTGAAAAGAATCTAATGTTCAAAATGCCTGGTGACACTTTTCTGAGCAACACATGATCCAGCTTTTGAAGAGACAAGGTGACTAATGGCTAGTGCGGTGGCCAAATAGCTCTCAGAACCAATGGAGTCATAGTTTAAAGTAGATGTGTTTTAGTGGCTAGCATTGGTTTGTAGGGGCCCACAAGATAACAAGCCAGTGATGCTGCCAGCATAAGATGCATGCATTCTAGATGATATGATAGTATACATAAGTGACCCCCCAAATTCTACCAGGTAACACCTATAGCTGATAAACACCTTCAACAATGTATAAGGATACAAGATTAATAAAAAAAAAAAACAAAAACAAAAACAATAACCCTCCCATCCCTTCCATACACAAAATGATAAAAGCTGAAAAAGAAATCAGGGAAGCATCATTCTTTATAATAGTTATAAATAACATAAACTATCTTGAGGTGACTCTAATTGAAGAAATGAAAGACCTGTATGACCAGAACTTTAAGTCACCGAAGAAAGAAATTGAAGAAGATACCAGAAAATGAAAAGATCTCCCATGCTCCTGGATAGGTAGGATCAACATCTTAAAATGGCAATTTTACCAAAAGCAATCTACAGACTCAGTTCAGGCCCCATCAAAATCCCAACATAATTCTTCACAGACCTTAAAAGAACAATACTCAACTTCATATGGAATAACATAAAACTCAGGATTGTCAAAAACAATCCTGTTCAATAATAGAACTATCCCTGACTTCGAGCTCTAGTATAGAGCTATAGTAATAAAAATAGCTCGGTACTGGCATAAAAACAAACTTGTGTATCAATAGATTCAAACTGAAGACCCTGACATTAATCCACACATCTGTGAACATCTGGTTTTTGACAAAGAAGCCAAAAATATTCGACGGGAAAAAAAGAGGCAGCATCTTCAACCAACGGTGCTGGCAGAACTGGATGGTGGTATGTAGAAGAATGCAAATAGATTCATATCTATCACCTTATACAAAACTCAAGTCCAAGTGGATCAAAGACCTCAACATAAACCCAGCTACATTGAACCCAACAGAAAAAATGTAGGAAATACCTTGGATGCATTGGCATAGGAGACCACTTCCTAAATATAATACCAGTAGCACAGACACTGAGAGCAATAATTAATAAATGAAACCTCCTAAAACTGAGAAACATCTGTAAGGCAAAGGACATGGTCAATAAGATAAAAAGACAACCTACAGAATGGGAAAAGATCTTCACCAACCCTATATCTGACAGAGGACTGATCTCTAAAATACATAGATAACTCAAGAAACTAGAGGTCAAAAAACCAAATAATTATGGGGTATTAAAAATGGGTATGGAGCTAAAAAGGGAATTCTCAACAGTGTGGGGATAATCCCAGCACAGGGAATATCCCAGGACTGGCAACCTACATCCTTAATCCAATCTGAGTTTGAGGTAATTTTAGTTTACAGAAGGAGTTCCAGGCTCTCAGGCAGGCAGTGGTGGTGCCGTGCTTTAAATGAGCAAAGAAAGTATTTAAGGCAGGCATAGAAAGACAGAGAGGCAGAAGAAGCTGTGACTCACACTATTAGTCCCAGCACTTGGGAAGCAGAGGCAAGAGAATCTCTGTGAGTTCAAAGCCACCATGATCTTCAAAGCAAGTTCCAGGACAGCCAGGACTGTAACAGAAAACTCTGTCTGGAAGAAAAAAAAAAATGAATCTGTCCTCTTATATCTCCAACTGTTTTTATTATATTTGAAAATATCCCCACACAACAAAAGAACTACAAATGTCTGAAAGACACTTAAAGAATAGCTCAACATCTTTAGTCATCAGAGAAATGCAAATCAACAATTCTGAGATACCACCTTACACCTGTCAGAATGGCTAAGATCAAAAACACAGATGACAGCCTATGCTGGAGGGGATGCGGAACAAGGGGAACACTCCTCCATTGCTGGTGGAAATGTAAACTTGTACAGCCAATTTGGAAATTAGTATGGTGGTTCCTCAGAAAACTGAGACTCAATCTTCCCAATGATCCAGCAATACCACTATTGGGCATATACCCAAAGGACGCTCATTCTTACCCTAAGGGCACTAGCTCATCTATGTTCATAGCAGCATTGTTTGTAATAGCCATAACCTGGAAACAATCTAGATGCCCCTCAACTGAAGAATGGATTAAAAAATTGTTCTACATTGTGGTCATTTACATTTACACAATGGAGTTCTACTAAGCAGACATCCTGAAATTTGCAGGCAAATGGATGGATCTGGAAAGTATTGTTTTGAGTGAGGTAACACAGGCCCAAAGACATAATCAAGGTATGTACTCACTCATAAGTGGATTCTAGATACAAAGCAAAGGATAACTAGGCTACACTCCTCAGTCCTGCAGCAGCTAGGTAACAGGAGAAAGTTAAGAGATGTATCCAAAGATCCCCCTGAGAAGGGGAAACAAAGAAGATCCCCTGAGTAAATTGGGATCATACCAGAGGAGCAAGCAAGGGGAGGTAGGAAGAGAACATGAGAGAATGAAATGGTTGAGTGGGAGGAGCAACAGAGAGGGAGAACAAAGAAATGGATATCTTGAAAGAGGGAGCCATTGTGGGGTTAGAGAGAAACCTGATGCTAGGGAATCCTCCAAGAACCCACAAGATGAGCCCAGCTAGGACTCCAGGCAATAGTGGAGAGGGGGCCTAAACAGGGCTTCCCCTATAATCAAACGAATGCCCACCCTAATTGCCATTATAGAACCTTCATCCAGCAACTGATGGAGGCAGATGCAGAGATAGCTAAACACAGGGTTGAGCTCTGGTCCAGTTGAAGAGAGGGGGAAGAGAGTATATGAGCAAAGGGATCAGGATCATGAGGAGGAGACCCACAGGGTCGGCTGACCCGAGCTATTGGGAGCTCACTGACTCAGAAATGACAGCTAACAAATGGAATGGATCTAAACCCTCTGAATGTAGATGATGGTGTGAGCACTTTGTGGAGCCTCTTGTAATTGGACTGGAGCTTGTTCCTGGTGTATAAACTGGTTTCTCGGATCTCATTTCCTACAGAGGAACACCTTGCTCAGCCTTGATACTGGGGGAGAGGGACTCAGACCTTCCTCTGATCTGCCAGACCGACTTGACTCCCCTTGGGGTTCCTTGTCCTGTCTGGGAAATGGATGGGGAGAGCCTGGGATGGACTGGGAGAAGGAGAGGGAGAAGGAGTAGTGGTAGGTGTGGGAAAAAGTTATATATATATATATATATAAAGATTCCTGCATTCTGTGCAGCTCAAGGTGAACAAGGGTGCATCTTATTCTTCCCACCCTCCAGTTTAGGTACAGATCAATTAGCTACTTAAACGAGTATTGCTAGTCCTCCTTACATTGGTGATTGCTATGAGGTAAGAAATTATACTTTCCCAGCTCTTTGGGACAAGAAAAACCTGACACTGACACTGTGATGCAGCTTCTCCTCTTTTACAGGGTCTTTGGGAAAATGTCATAAGGACTGTTTTTTTTTTTTTTTCCAGTTTAGTAAAATAAACTATTTAGGAATAGACACGGGAGGGAGGAGGGTGCTCAAGGGAAAAGAAAAAAGAAAAGAGAGAGATATTTGGAATCAGAAGGCTCGGGTAGAACAGCTTTGGAGGGTCCCGTTTCCATGCAAGCATTCTCAAAGTCCAAGGAATGATGGTATCTCCCAGAGCCTCGTCTAACACTGAGTACATCAATAGTCACCAACATCTTGAGTGTTCCACAACTCCCCAGCTTTCTTTCTTATGTGTTTGGAATGTCAGAAAGAAAAAGAAATCTGATTTTCCAGACTTTCACAAAAACAGTTTATGCTATTTTTTTAAAAAAGAAAATTAATTGAGGAGGGAAGAAGTGGGGGGGGAAGAGATGATGGAAGAAGTGAGAGAATATAAGAGATCCTATTTGACTGATATTTGGTCATGAGTTCCCAACCCCCCTCAAAACACCAGCACTAAGGGCCAGGATGCTTTTGTTTTGGTGGTCAGCAATCACTGTTTTAAGAAGTGGTACAAACCTGATTTTATATACAGGGTTTGGAGACTTAGGGATACTTTGAAAAGTGAGAAGTATAAAATAGTATCAGCGGAAAGAGAAATGTGAATGTTATGCTTAAAAATGTTTTCCTCAAAAGGGGTGTTAGAGTTTGTGTATGCGCATAGACGCTGGAACTGTGCCAAGACCCCAGGCATGGACATTCATCATCCTCAGCTCTGCAGACACTGGGCTTCTGAGAGGAAAATTTCTGCAGATTTTGGACAAGTCAAAAAAGATGTTCAAGAACTTTTTCTAGAGTCTCCCAGGAAGATGTTTTATGTCATCATACTATAATTATCATGCTTTAATTTCAAAAGTTTGAAGTTAAAGTTAGAATATCGTTCATTGTTATTGATTACTATGGAACCTAAGGAATTATTAGTCATATACATGGATATATTTAGTTATAAATTTAAAAGATACTCAGAAAATTAAAGTTTTATATTTAAAATAGTTTTAATTATATCTAGGCCAACATATAGCGCTGGGTGTTCTTGAACTCAGAAAGATCCACTTACCTTTGCCTCTGAATGTTGGGATGAAAGGCATGTGCCATCACACCTGGTTACAATTTTTTTTTTAAATGGTGACTACTACACAGATTCTAGGACCATGTCTGAAGTATGGGCTTGTACTAAGTTTGAAAGGGATTTATAAATAATCACCTTAAGTACCTGCATTCCTCGAGCACTCCCAGATTTTAGGTCCTTTCACCGGACAGTAGGTTTAAGATCCAGGATAATGGTTACTCAGGTACTAGCCTTTCCAGTTGTTCAGGTGTCTGATAACTGACATGTGTGCACACACAGAGAAAGACACAAACAGACATAAACACGCACAAAAAGAGATGCTGACACAGATACACATACACTCTCACATGCAGGCACACACATACATTTTGGATGGGGCTAAGGCACAATAAGCTTTCAGATTTTCCTCATAACCATTGTAATTACTCGTTTAGATTTTTCAGTCATTTCTTACTAAGTAGGACATGTCATCACAGCTACTGAAGAACTTGTGAAGAACTTAGTATAAAGCTTTGTTCAATGGATGTTTATGCTCCTGAATTTATTACCTTGGTCTCGAGTATCTCATAGAAAATATTTGCTTTCCAGCAGCGACATAATTTCTCCCCAAATCAAATCTCTTTACTTCCCAGACACATAACGGGCTTATACTTTCCTGATATTGCGCAACTGGGCAGCAGGTAGTTATTGCCAGTAGATGAGATGCGTCTCTTAGATCACTTTTGGTTTCAGCATCATCCTTATGTTGTTCTTTCCTAGACAGAAGAAGTCCTAAAGCATGATGGAGAAATGGGAGCGAGAACCCCACATAGAGGAAAGCCAAGTGGAGATTGTGAAAAACCACTTCCGTATGAGGGCTTATTGGAAACCCACCCTATCTTAGCTATCATGATGGTTCCTCACAAATACACACATTTACAGGGATTAGCAAACAACAGCCACGAATATAAGAACACAATTGGTCTGATATTTTTAAGTTAAAAAAGAAATTAAACTTTAGGTAAGTAATTTACAATTTTCTGTTTATATAAAGGATATAGAGAGTCTGTACTTTAAATACTTTTCACATTATTGTTTAGGTATTTCTATTACCCATTTTGAGAAATGTTTAGTTTTTTACAATTTATTTTATTTTTATTTAAAGAATTTAAATTTGATTAAAGTAGAATTACATCATTTTCCTCCTCCTCCAAGTCCCTACCCAACCCCTTCCCACTCTTTTTCAAATTTATGGTCACTTTTATGTATTATTACTGTTATATTTTCATATATGTGAATAAGTATATAAATATAACCCACTGAATCTTTAGTGTAGGTTGTATATGAATATATGTCCTCGGTATTAGAGGCTCATTCCTGCGGAAGACTATTTTTCCCTTATTTCTATTTTTAACAATTTAAACTTTATGTGTATGAGTGTTTGCCTACTTGTATCTATGCATGATGTGTATTCCTGATACCCTTGGAGTTCAGAAAAGGGTTTCAGATTTCATGGTGTTAGAGTTACAGATGTTTGTGTACCACTATATAGGTTCTGGGTACTGACCATGGGTTCTCTGTATGAACAAATACTCTTAACCATGGAGCCCTCTCTCTAGCTCTGATAGGTTTTAAAGGTCCTTGCCTATACCTATATTTCATGGAGTATTTTACCTATGTTTAATTTAGTAGTTTAAAGTCTCTGGTCTTACATCAATGATTTGATCCATTTTGAATTATTCTCTTTATGACCTTTATGAGAGATAAAGGTCTAGTTTCATTCTTTAATGCTTGGACATCTGCTTTCCTCAGTATCATCAGTTGCAGGAGCTGTCTTTCCTCCAATATGTTTTTGACACATTTGTTGGAAAGTAGGTATATAATGTGGGTGAGATTATATCTGTGTCCTCTATTGTGTTCCAATAACCTGCCTATTCTGTGCCGATGTCAGACTGTTTTAGTTACTAGGGCTCTTTAATATAATTTGGCACCAGGTACTGTGATTCCTCCAGTGGTACTCAGCATGCCAAGGTTCACATTTGTTGTTTAGTGTCCTTTGTGCTTTCATATGAATTTTAGAATTATTCTTTTTCTAGTTCTGAGGATATTAGAATTTTTAAAGGGATTGTATTAAATCTACAAATTGTGACCAGTAACAGCTGTTTTTGCATTATTAATTCTGTCAAACCATGAGCATGGATTTCTATCATTTAGTGTCTTCTTCAGCTTAGTTCTTTAGTATCTCAATGGATTCCTGGCCATGGTATTTCCTTCTTTGGTTATGTTTATTTTTAGATACTTGATTTTTTTGGGGGGGGGGGTAGCTATTGAGCATGTGATTTTTGAAAGTTATTTCTTAAGTTCATTATTAGTGAATAAAAGTATATTCTATATTAAATTAAATCTGTATCCTGATACTGTGGTGGGATTCAGGTGTCAGCTGATAAGGTAGAAAGACACTTATCCAGGGTTCTGGGCTCTTGAAGGGGGAGTGGCCAGCCCTATTCAAGAGAGGCTGTTGAGATCTTGAGGGGCCGTTTTGTTCCTGCCTTCTTAAGAGACTAAATCAATGTCCATTGCTCATCCATCCAATTATTCAAATATATTCCTAAGCTATAGCCTATTACCATAAATGTTAAATTGTTTACCAATAAATATTTATCTTATATTAATATATTTTAAATAAAAATTTACTACATCATCTGGCACCCAACGTGGAGCAGGGCTGTGCCTGCCGGCATAGGGGACTGAGGGTCCATTTATGTTTTAAACACTATCAAAAAACTAAAAAACAAACAAAATATTCAACTTTAAAAAATAGTATAAATAGTTTAAAAAACAGATCCGTGCCAGTGGAGTTAAAAGTCTTGGGCTACAACAAAGATCACATACTGGGACAACTATCCCTAACTTCCTGGCTCCCCTTCCCTTCCCACTGATCCTGCTCACCTGCTCGCTCACTCTCTCAACTGCCAGAGTGGCATTCATGTTTCCAAAGTCCCACACAGGCCACAGCCCAAGGCGCCACACCAGCTTGCTGAAAGTGTGTTTAAGTCTAAGAATCTCTTCCAGTAGAGTATTTAGGCTATTTTAAGTGTAGGGTTAGTCTGTTTGTAAGTAGGGATAATTTTGTTGTTTTCCTGCTTATCACATCTTCTCTTTCTCTTGTCTTGCTGCTTTAGGTAAGACTTGGTGCACTGTATTGAGTAAGAGGAGAGAAAATGGACACTCTTGCTTTGTTCCAGACATTAGAGGACTCTTAGCCTTTCCAGTTTAATATAATAGTGGCTATATGTTGCCCGAATTCTGGTTGTGATAAAGGAAACTCAGAGCCAGATATCAGGGAAAGGCTGAGCTATCAAAGAGAGGAAACACCTCTTGGCTTCTACTGCCTCATCTGTCTTCCTATGCCTGCTTTCAGTACCTTCTTTGCCCAGTTGTTTCACATCCAGGTTTAGATTAAAGGCATGGGTTACTATTTGGTAGTTAGCCATGAATTTACAGAAACACAGAAAGATCTTCTCTGTCTCTGGAGTTATGGGATTAAAGGCATAGTACTAACACTGCCTGCTTGGGAGCTTGGAATTCCCTTTGTAAACTAAGATGGCCTCAAACTCAGACCTGCTGAGATTAAAGGCATAGGTCACCACACCAGGTCTTTCCCCTGCTGGGATTAAAGGTGTGTTACCACTCTCTGATCCTCCAGAATTGACTACAGATCTCTTCTCTGATATTTCAGACTGATTTTTATTAAATATGTAACATATGATCACAGCTATATGTTTGCATTTTGCATACTTCACTATACTGGGGTAGAATCCCTGTGCTGACCCTCCCCTCCCCCAGTTTCTTTGGTGCTTCTTATATCTAAAGGGTATTGAACAACATTGAAGGACTTTTCTGCTTCAACTGAGATGATCAAGTGGTTCTGATCTCAAGCCTGTTTACAGATTATGCATGGAGTTTTCTCACAAGCTCTCATAATTCTCCTCACACAACTCCATTTTTACACTGTGTTCCTTTAATCATCACCAGGCCTGCTCTTAAGGTAACTAATCTCTTTTGTACCATCAACATCTCTCATGGCAAAGAGGATATTAAGCAAGAAAGCATTTTAATTTTGAATTATGTCTTCCACTATAGGAGACTTAAGAACATAAGGAACTTGCTGAAGCTAATGTTGCTTATCATCTCTCAGGATAGGTTCATCATTGGATCAGCCTATAAGGATTGTGCTATTTGATAGAATCCAGGTAGGAAATCTTACCCAAGTTCTGCTAAAACAATTGGTTCATCATCTTTGGAATATTAAGCTTCTTCTTGAGTACTGAGAACATTTGAGGTCACTTCAGACTTAGAAACAGTTGCCAAACATAGAATTTAGTTCCCCTCATCAACTCAGGATATCCCAGTATTAGTAAGAAATTATTTCCTACCCAGTATAGCACAGACATCATCTCATGACTCTTCCAGAATCTAGAAACCAGTATTACTTATATTCAAGGCTTTCAGACCACTGTCCTTCCCTGCTCTTCGGAAATGTTTATTCTTATGTTTATTTTTGTCCACTCTCTGGATCTTTAATTGAATCTCACAGATAAATATATAACAAACAGAGCTCTCCCTCTCTCTCTCTCCTTTATAGTTGTATGGGCTCTCAGAAGTCCAAGAATATGATGCTGGCATCTGGTGAAGCCCTTCCTGAGATAATCACAACAAGATGCATTCATAACACCATCTATAACAAAGCATGATTCAGTGAGACATATATATATATATACAATATATATAATATATATATACAATATATATATATATATATAAAATAGGTAGATAGATGATAATGGCAATCTTTGAGTGAGATAACCCAATCATAATGGTGAAACTATCCAGACTGAATGACTTTCTGACTAAGAACCAAGGTTCTAACATATACATTTTGAAGCACACAGTCAAATCATAGCACCGACTGGAAAATAAAACACATTAGTTGTAGATCAGGTTGTTAGAACAATGAACTAGCATTCTTAAGATACTCTGCCATTCTGAAAATTATCAAAGGGCTAACTGAGAATGCCATCTGGTGTCCTTGGCTTGCAGATGGAAAATTCTTTAACATTCCAAAATACCTCTGTCTGACAGCGCTCCCTATGGCCCTGTTCCTATGGAGACACCTTCAGCTCCACATGGTTCCCCTAGTGGCCTTCAGTGCTTCCTTCTGTCATAATTGAAGGACAAAAAGTAGCAGATAATGAATGACATTAAAAGTTTAGCAGAAATAAAAGTGACAACAGAAAGGAAACTGATTTAAAGGGAGAAAGCTTTTACCCAAGGAAAACCATATGTTGCATAGCATCATGTAAACTATCAGAGTGAATGATATAGAGACCTTCAGTGTTGGTGCAAAGCTGTCTCATGGGGCATCGAGTGTTTATAGAAAGTGCAATCACTGATGCTTACCACAATAGCTCTGCCACTCAGCAAATGTGAAACTATGTCAGAACCATGACCAAGCAAGATACAGATGTGTTTTATTTGATGACTGCCATAAAATACTTAAAATATGGCAAGCTGTAGAACTCCCAGGAATACTTATTCTCAGAGTTTATTGCTGTTTTTACACTTTGTACACCAATGATACCAAACAACAAGACTTCATTACTGCCAGGTGAATTGTGTAGCTGACAGCCATACCACTTTATAAACATTTGTATTGTAGGTAGAAAGAATGATCCCAAAGTGATTTTGTGCATTTTTTTTGAGTCAGTGTTTCTGCTGTAGAACTTGGTTCTTTATGACCACCTTGAAATTATGGTAGCTGGGATGACCTGCATGCCATTCTCAAAAGATTGGTTCTACCAACATCTTCTTGCAGAAGGGGAGCTTGAGACAAGGGCATCCCTTTTCTCCTTCCTTTGATGATACTGTGTTTTATTCTTACCCAGAGCACCACAGCAAGAGACAAGATAAAAGAGACATATGTAGGAAAGGGCGGAGTCAAGTTATTCCTATTTTGAGACTTTAATTATGTATTTAAAAGACCGTAAGGGTTCAACTATATAGGCAATTCTTAAATCTGATAAACATTTTCAATAAAATAGCAGGATATAAAATCAACATACAAAAGTAGCTTTTCTATATATCACAATATTCATGTTGAGAAAGAAATCAGAAAAATATCCTCTTTTCATTAGAGCTTTAAAGAAATACAATCACAATCAAGCAAACAAACAAAAATCTCTAGGAATAAACCTTGTCAAGGAGATGAAATGTTTTTGCTGTGAAAACATAATGAAGAAAGAAACTGAAGACACTAGACGATGGAATGGCCTCCCATACTCATGGTTTGGTAGAATTAATGCTGTGAAAATGGTTATGCCACCAAAAGTGAGCTCCAAAGTCAACACAATCTTTATCAAAAATCTAATGACATATTGAATAGAAACAGGAAAAAAAATCCTAAAGTTCATATAGAATCCACAAAAGACCCTGAATATGTAAAACAACCCTATACAGAAACAGAAAATTGGAGATAACATAATATAAAATTGAAAATTATACTGTAGAACCATAGCAACAAAATATCATGGTATGAGTACTCAGAACAAATAAAAGACATGTAAGTCCAAAGAATAGAACAGAGAACCTAGTAATAAACTTACAAAACTAAAGTCACATAATTATTTGTTTTTTTTTTTTTTTTTTTCTGAGACATGATTTCTTTTTATAACAGTCTTGCTGTCTTGGAACTTGCTTTGTTGAGCAGGCTAGCCTCAAACTCACAGAGATCTGCCTGTCTCTGCTTCTCGAGTCTTGGGATCAAGGGCATGCACAATCACTGCCTGACTTCAGTCATCTAATTTATGACAAAGATGTCAAAAGCATAGATTTAGAAAAAATAGCCACTTCAACACAGAGTGATGGGGAAAGTGGATATCCACCTGTAGAAGAACAAACCTGGGTCTTCCGGAAGTGTTAATGTAGGACCTAACACTATGAAAGTGCTAGGGGAAAAGAGGCAGCATACTTCCCAATGTAGGGATAGACCAGGACTTTCTGGAAAGGTCATTGAGAGCATAGAAAACAATCCACATATAATTCACAGCATCAACAATTGGAAATACATAAAATTAAAAAAAAACCCAACTTTTGCATAGAAGGGAAGCAATCAAAGGGCAGAGATAGCCTACAGAGTAGAAGAAAACCTTTGCCAATTATATGTCTGATAAGGAATGATATTTAGAATCTACAAAAAACTCCAAACATCAAAAAGCACATAATTCAGTCAATAAGTGGGTAAAATTTAATCAGAAATTCCTCCAGAGAAAACATAACAAGTGTCCAATAAATGTTTTAAAGAGTGTTCACTGTGCCGTAAGGGAGGGGTAAATACATATGAATATTGCTTTACATTTCCACCCTTTAGTGAATAAATCAGTGACAACAAATGGTGATGTGGGGAAAGACAAACCATTATACACTTCCGGTAGGGATGTACAATGATGAAGCCCCCGCAGGAATCAGTGTGGAAGTTTCTCACAATGTTAAAAGTAGACCTGCTGTGGGGATGAAACTAGACACCATGCTAAATGAAGCAAACCATATTCATTATGACCAATATTCTTTCATGTCAGAAGTCTCGATTTATATATCTAACACACACACACACACACACACACACACACACACACACACACACACACACACACACACACGCACGCACGCACACACACGACATGAGTTAGAAGGGGTGTCATTGGGGAAAGACGTCTTAAGGGAGGAGGTGGGGAAGGAGAACGGTACTAGAAGGAATAAAAGAAAAAATATCATCTTTGCTCTATTATCTCGAATCTAAAGTAAAAATATGTATGTGGAGTGTGTGAAATGAAATCAGAAGAGGGGCTTGGTATGCAGGAAGGGACCAGCACAGTGACTGCGGAAGGAACGGGAGAGCAGATGTACACGACAAAGTTAAGTACAGATGAAAAGATTGATGAAATTCATGATTTTATACTCTAGTTTTAAAATTTAATCAGTAGAAAATTCTGTCTCTCTTTTCTCTACTCCCCATATCTTCCCTCAAAGAAAAGCCACGGGAGATATTGGGGTAAGTCTCGAGTGGGCCCTCATCACCTGGAGCCCTCGCATTGACCTCAGACTCGCATCCTCCTGAACTGTGAGAATGAAGCGTCCAGAGACCAAATTACTAGTCTGTGGTATTTAGTTGCTGAGTCATGTGTCCTTTTTTTCTTTCCACGGTAGGTCATATGGGGACACCATCTCACAAAATATCAGTGTGTTTTCAGCCTTTTTTTGTTATTATGTGTAGGTGTGTGTTTGACTTACAGTTAATGAAGTTTTAGAAGAAATTTATTTAAAAACTTCTGCAGGGAATCTTTTCTTTGAGCAAAATACATACATACATACATACATACATACATACATACATACATACATACATACATACACAAGCCATACTTATATAATACACATATTACACATATGTATACATATACACACATATACAAACATTCACATATACACATACATACATGCATACATACACACATATATACACATACATATATACATATGTTGAGGAAAACAGAGGCATGTTAAGGAAGTTCTCACTGTCCTGTCCTCCTGTCTTTTTTTCCTACCTTTACATTGGGATGCCATTAAATCCATGAAAGGAATCTACAAGGTATGCACCATACTAGGACATATGGATGTCAGCAGGGAGAGATGGAGATGTTTTCAGTCCTGGATGATACAGTTGAGCCTCTGAACCAAGTGTGATGCTCCTATCACTCCAGCTTCTTGTTACCCAGGAAGACAAAACATCTAGGAAGGTTTTCCTAAAGACTCTGAGATTTGTATTGGTGAACTTACCAAGGAGTAGGTGTGTGGAGGATTTAGTTTTAAGGTTTGTGTGCTAGACTTAGTAAATTTGAAAAATATTTATTTTTAAAATAAAGAAGAATCTGCAAGTCAAGTTTCAGATAAAGTGATAAGAGGAGACTGTTGGTTTAGGGTAAGTCACTGACAAAGTGTTATGCAGTGGTTTCCTTAGAGACTGAAACATTCCACCTTGCAGGGAAGCTTCTTAAGCAGAATGATAAACTACTTAAATGGCTTCAGGAAGTCCCTGAAACTGACCATATTTACTAGACCCCTCCTCATCAAGGTCAGCAATAAAGATGACCAAGAGTCACTCTCAGACAATCCATGATACAAAGAAGATTCTAAGATCAGACCATCTGCCTGGGAAAGGTATAGATCAACCTAGTCACTTTCCAACCTGTTGAGCCGCCTGCAGGTTGTGGGGGTATGCTCCAGGTTCCCGGTCTTTGTGAGCCATTGTCCATGCTGGGTAAGCTTTGGTGATACAGCTGTCTTTGAAATGCCACTTCTCTTCTTGTGAATAAGCCCTCACCCAAACTCCTGTAAGTAAGCCCAATAAGACTCATTGGTTAACCAAGTTGGACTTGGTGGTACCCATACTTTTCTTTGCTGTGGGTTTCCTGAAGGAACTCTTGCCAGCTCACAAACATGGCTCTGATAGGCCTTGCTCTTCTCCCCTGTTCCCTTTGTCTTGTCAAAATCATTAGATTACATTCCTAAAACTAGCCCCGAAGGCCTATTCCCTTATTTGACCACTTCCTCTTGAGGCTGACTACCAAGGTCCAGCTATCAAAGTATTGAAATCCAGCAATCAAAAGCCCCATTTGGCTCACCTAATTAATATGCCAAATTAGAATTAAACACCTCATTCTAATAGAGAGTTTCCCCCCTTTATAAACTGTCATTTTCCTATGTGCCACAGCAGTCCCTTTGCCCACCCCCACCCCAGAACAGATATTCCCACCCCCTTTCTCTTGTTCCCTTCCCTTGATCCCTCATCCTCCATCTCTTGCCCTTTGTCCTTCTAGGGCAAATAAATCTTTGTGCTGAATACTTGGTCTTGTGGGTCCTGGGCTGATACTCTTCCTTTTCCTCCGTATCAGAAGTGAGTAGACATCATAACACACAATACAAAGTAAGGGCTGGATGTGGGTTTTGGGGCAGTTTGACTGATATTTCTATTTCAAAGCTACTAGTTTAGTTCTTAAAGATGACAATTAAAAAAAGGAATGCAAAGATAATCGTAGCTCACATATTACCCCTACTCATGATGTGCTGGATCCTCTTCCAAGACATTTACAGAAACTGACTTATGAATTCTCCCAGTTAAGTCTAACAGGTACCACGTCAGTCTGTTTCTATGAGACTTTCTCTGGTTCCCAATTCTCACTATGCCTGTTACTGTGTAGTTACTGCTCAGATGACACTATGGCTTATCTGTGTGGCTGTCCTGATTAATTTTTATTATCAACTTGACACACCTTAGGGTCATTCAAGAAAAAGGGAACCTTGAAGAATTGCTTTTGTCAGATTGGTATACATACATACATGTCTAATTGCTAATTGATGTGAGAAGGCTCAGCCCAGGTGAGCAGTACCTGTAGGCAGGTGATCCTGGCCTGTATAAGAAAGTTAGCTGAGTAGAAGTCAGCAAGCAAGCAGCTTTCTTCTCTGATTTCTGCTTCAGTGCCTGCTTGAGTGCCTTCCTTGACTTCCTTCAATGGTGGAACTTGGAAGTGTAAGTCAAACAAACACTTTCCTTCACTAATTTCCTTTTGCTAAGAGTATTTTATCACAACAGAAAAAGAAACTAGAACCATGAACAATGATCTAGGACAGAAAGGATGGCACTTCCTTTCCCAGATTGTAACTTCGTTCTTGGCAAGGAACTGAGGACTCCATCCTGCACCAGGAAGGGAGCTCAGACTTGCCAACACCACATTAGGGAGTCTGGAAGTGGATCTTCTGGTCTCAGGCAACTGCAGCCCTGGCCAGCAGCCTGATGGTAGCTTCTGGAAGGATTCTAAAGTAGAACCTCCCAGCTAAAACACTGCAGAACCCCAGTCCACAGCAGTGGTTGCTTTACGCTACTACAGTTGGAGTATAGGAATATAGCAGTAGATTACTAATATAAACAGGCACTACTTATATTAAAGAGAAATACAAAACATTTGTTTCCCTCTCAAATTTATATACCTTTTAGGTGCCGGAACTGGTGTGCATTGCCCAGTCTGTCTGCACAGCTGGTTCTTGCCTTCCCTAGATGCCCCTTGGCATTTTTGTGGTCATGTTATTGTGTGATGGTTGGAGTGTTCTTGGTATGAACAGGGCATATAAACTCATCAAAGAAAAACTGAGCAGAGTTACCTTCTATAGCAAAAACACTGTGCACATAGGTCTCAGCCTACTTGTGAATTACGTTTTTTAGAAGTTGGTGACTTCAAGGTTTCTGGGGACCTAAAGCCTCAACTAAGTACAGCTCTTACACCAGTATGGGCACGTGGAATTAGATAACAGATAAAACAGGCCAGTAACACACCAGCTCACACCCTGGAGGGATTTGTTTCTAACTCTAACCCTTGGGCTAACTTCAAGTTTATTACTTGTTTTTAATCCCTATGAAGTAATTCCTCCCTCGGTGACCTCTGGATGTACCAGAACAAGCCTCTTGGCAAGCCAAAGTCCCGGAAACAATATCAGACATTTAGAGAAATGAGAGAATGTTAATTCCAGAGAACGCATTGTGAGGCTCCAGTCCTTCCTTGGGCCAAGCTGAAGTCAGGCACAAAATAAAAATTCCCTCCCAATAAGCATATTGTGTCATTCCTCAGATGATTTAGCTCTCTCAACTTTTAAGAAAGCCCCACATACATTGCTTCTTTTTTATTTGTAGCATATACTTATGCAAATGAGGGAATGCCCTCCCTCAAGCAAGGTCAAACAATTTATTAAGTTTTTACAATAACAAGGCCCTGTTATTTTGAAATGTTTACTATACCTGCTTATTATTCAAAGCACTTTCTACATACAGACTCATTTGATCCTGACCACAGCCCTAGAGGACAAATTCTATTATCAGCCTCATTTTTGTAGATAAGATAACGAGGGGCAGGAAAGTTAATTAATTTTTCTAAAATCTCACAGCAAAGACATAAACAATTGAGCAAGGATTTGAACTAATAAAGTTGACTAATGAAAACTTCTGGTCTCTAAAACTTTGTGGATAACCTGGTCACGATGGGTTTGACTCTCCGTATGTTTTGCTCTAATTGGTCAGAAAGATAGGTTGAGATATGAGCCCAATTGCAGTTAAAAAATGTGGGAGCACATATGCTTGCACACATGTATTTAGAATCCAGAGGTCAACCTCAGGTGTTATTCTCCAAGTGTCATCCACTTTGCCTTTTTGAGGCAAGAGGTCTTCATTGACCTGGAGCTCATCCATTAGGATAGATTGTCTGCCTAGCCAGCCCTAGGGATTCTCCAGTCTGTACCTTAAGCCACACATGTAGCTTCTTTACTTGGGTTCTGGGGCTCAAACCTAGGGCCTCATGCTGTGTGGTAAGCACTTTACCACTGAGTCACCTCCCATGCCCTTTGGTTTTAACTGTTATGCTGATTGTCAAGCTAATAAATATTTTTGTTGCTCTTTTGGATATCCCAAGTCACCAGACATTTATGCATCTGCAGGTACACAATTTATCTTAGAAAACCATTATCTGATTTACCTATAATTATATTATCTTTCCCTCTATGCCACCTGCCGTGATTGATGTAAAGACCTTATGTTAGCACTGGGAAATATTTGTCAACTTTCTAAAATCAATCCCTTGACAATGAATTGATTCCCAGAGATGCCACACAGACCACAGAGCACCTCTGGAGGTGACAAGTAATTTCTCATTCCTCCTTCAGATATTGACTTCTGATTTCATATGAACTCCTGATGTCGGCATGCATGATCAGAACTGGAGAGGCTTTCTTTTTCTGTCTAGGACATCTATAGAAATCAAGTTCACATCTTCTTGCATGACTCTTCACTTAAACTTGACCCTTAGGGTTTCCCTTTCTTGACAAAGAAAATGGAGGTCTCAGCTGTCTGCTTATGTCCTTGTACACTTATTAACTTAGACAGATGGATCCTTTTCAGTAGATGCATAGAATAGGGGCTGAGAATGTGGTTTTAGGATTAGCTGCACTGATTGTTACCTTTATAATTTTGTCTCCTAAGCTCCCCTCTCTTAAAAATTGTAAGCAAAAATGATAGAAATAGTGTATAACATGGCTTGAAGGCCAAGAATGGAGTCACAAACCTATAATCCCAGTGCTGGGAGTTCACTCTTAGCTGCATAAATTTGAGTCCAGCCTGAGCTGTATGAGATCATGTCTCAAGACAACTAAACAAAGACAAGTATGCTTGAATCTATTTCCCTACCATATGTCTGACAGTTGGATCTCTTTTCCCTTCGTGTCTTCTTATATCAGGAGCTACAAGCAAGTCTAACACTTAGTGAATGGAGAATGGTGGGATGGGAGGACCTGGGAGATTCTTAACACCCTTATAGCATACTATTGCTTATTTAAGAGAATATTACCATATATTCTTACATTTTATTCTCGTAATAATTATATCCTCTGGAATAGTTATTCTTAACAGCCTAGAATGTTCACAATGAGCCTATAAGGTGACAGCTGGACCCCAGGTCATACTTTCCTCTCTTCTTACCCTATCACACTACTCTGACCTTGCTATACTTACTAGAGGACTGTCTAGAACACTAGATAAGGTATAACAGAATATACAGCCACTAACTTTGAGTCATTCAATAACACGGTGTTGAGTATAACACCACCAACATCCCAAAGTAGTCACTGAGTGTTTATGAAGTTCCACGCTCTATTTGATGTCATTTAACTCTTTAATCTAGTGACAGAATGCTATATATATGTATAGTACTTAGGACTTAGGAAAATTTATTTTGGAAATGATTATATTTGGTTTTAAGCAAGCATAGGGAGAGTTTAGCAACCCAGGACTCTACTTGACTTGAGATAACACACAACCACACCCTTTCCTAACAATGAGCGTGGCAGCTTTGGACTTTCACCTGTATCAAGTTGCATGATGCCCCACTTCAAATAATGCAGTGTGTTTCTCCCAAAACCTATTGAAACAGGTTTTATAACACATCCAGATACAAGAGTCAGGAGTCCTGTCCATCCTGAACTAGTTTTGTGTGTGTAAACTCTATCCTCTGAGTAAACTTTCGTTGAAAATCCCCTTCTTTACCATCTTATACCTATGCATAATTGAGTGTCATATGATTGAAATCAGATGCATCACAGGAAGGGGCACTCCCAGTAAACAAAGACAACCAAAGTCTGGCAACCTAAATAGAACCACACATTCTATGCCCATTAGGACCAACTTCTAACTCGGTAAATGAAAGTTCCAAGTAATGACGAACTTTCTTGAGCATTCTAGATCAAGTAGACTACTGCTGCTCTTATATCTTGCACCATATTCTTAAACAAAATTTCCAATTGCATTGCCATTTCTGTGTGCTTTTTTAATTCTCTGAATGAGGCACCAAGTGTTGGTATCATGTGTTTGATGTGGCATGATACGATAATGTTTTTACTCATTTAGCAGGTAGATGTCTATGAATGGAGAGGCCTCATGCCCTATACTGGAGGCGTGATGGGAGGCAGCAGGAGACTCTTGGAGTTTCTTGTTATAATAGCAGAGAGAGAGAGAGAGAGAGAGAGAGAGAGAGAGAGAGAGAGAGAGAGAGAGAGAGAGAGAGAGAGAGAGAGAGAGAGAGAAGAGTAAGAGGGGGGGAAGGAGGGAGAGGAAGAAGAAGAGGAAGAAATAGAGAGCTCTCTTTAGAGGAAAGAAGCAAGAGAGAGAGAGTTGGTGGCCAGGAATTCTTAAATGGGGCTTGATGTCAGAACTCAGGGCAGGACATGACTTCAGAGGCTAGAACAGATTCCTAACACCAAGAATTTGGAAACTTGGTTCTGATAGGATCATGGGCAACATTTTTAGAAGGCTCAGGTTATCAAGCAGAGTATCTCAGGTCACATCCTAGGAGGCAGAGAGCAAGACAGGAAGCAGTTGGTGACAAGATACTTCTGAGAACTTGTGTATAGTGACCACCATTCTCCGGGAGGTACCATCTCCTAAAGTTTCCAGAGTCTTCCAAAATAAAACCACTTTCTGAGGGACCAACCATTAATGAGTTTTTAATGGCATTACATCTGCATATTCTAAAACCCTGAGCATTGTGTTTCTTAAAATCTGGTCCACAGAGCAGCAGCTACACTACAATACTTTGAGGACTTATTAGGAATTTGATACCTCTGGCCACGTCCAGTCCTCCTAAGACTAAGCCTGGATTTTGGCAGGATCTCAAGAGATCTGTGCATGTATTCTTGAGGTTCAGAAGCTCAGAGGTGAGAACATGAGCCCATTTCACAGAGGAGAAAAGTGAGGCTTGGAAAAAGGTCCAAGCCTTAAGATGTTCATTTAGCCAGTGGAACCCAGACAGGGTTGCCTGTCTCAAATTTCATGCTTCAACGCAGATCATTTTTGTCTTTTAAGTTTGTCTGATGCATGGAAATAATCATGTGTCAGTTTTTGTTGTCACTCCAGAGCACAGTGGCTGGCTCCTGCACTGTAAGGAGGACTTAGCTTATCCCATTTTGTATGATTATGTTAATGTAATTCCCCGGAGGCATTCTGACATCACTACAGCACCTTGAGGACACTGTTGATGTAAAACAGATGCCTAAAGGAGACCCCTCTCTTTCTCTTTCTTTGTGACACACACACACACACACACACACACACACACACACACACACGAGCACATGCATGCACAGACACACAGATATACATGTGCACATACTGCACACATATACACACAAGCGTATACACATACACACGTGCGTACACACACACAGACACACACACATATGTACATACACACACGTGCATACACACACATATACACATTACACAGACCCACGTGTGCACGTGTGCACGCACACACACATACACACAAGCATACACACACAGACACACACAGACACACACATATGTACATACACATACGTGCATACACACACACATATACACATTACACAGACCCACGCGTGCACGTGTGCACGCACACACACACACACACACACACGCGCACACACACACACACACACACACACACCCCTATCTGGTGTAAGAAACCTGCAAGTGAGATAACTCAAAGAGAAACACCTCATCTTCCCAGAAGTCTCCCCATGTAAAATCTGCATACTTGGAGTGTGTAGACCTAGAGTAAAGGTAACTTTCTGTCTTGATTTCAGTCAGCTTCTCCTTCCTGAGGATGCTACTTCAGAAGGGGGCTGGTTCACCCGGGAGAACAGCACAGTTTAGGAGTAAAATAGAACCTGCTCAAAGTATGTAAAATATTGTCTTAATTTCCTGCTTCCTTCCCAGATTGCCCATGTCATGGCCCATTTTCTTTCTCACCAAGGAGGACGTCTGTAGGCTCCTGCACTGGGAGGTCACACAGGGCCACTGAAGAGAGCCTCTTTGGTGCTAGAAGTCTTGTCTCTGACTACAGGCAAGTGGGCTCTGGTTCTCACCGTACTGCTCACATGTTCTCACACCCTCCCCTTGAGTTGATGGAGAGGGCCGAGGCAGCACCTTTCCTTGAATGCTTTGCACCACCCTGCTTCTGATTCAGGGCTGCTTTCCCCTTGGTTTTGTTTGCAGGGAGACAGAAGAATGGAAACATGGGATTTCTGGTGGTAAGAACTCAAGGTACCTATCCGAGTTCTGGTTCTGTTCACTCACACTTTTTGTACCTTGTTTTCTTGGTAAAGGGGAGTAATCAAAACACTGATTGTTTCATAGGTTTGTAAGAAGGTAGACAAACTTAGAACAGTGAACATGTGCTAAATGTTCTGTAATGGCTCACACTGTTTTATTTTCTGTTCTTCCCGGAAAGTCTGTGACTGAATCAGGACAATTTTGTTTTTGGACAGATGAACACACTTGAGTCACTCAGTGAGGGACATTATTCCATGTGGCTCAAAGCTCTGAAAACAAAGAAGAGTTTTTTGTTTTTCCCTTTTGAAGGTAATTCATTACACCATAAAAGCAAATAAGACAGGCATGATGAGATTTTGCTCATTATCCATTCCATGTAAATACTCATATTTTATCGAAACACCAAGTACTTAACTTGGTATATGAATATGTACCAATGAAGAGATGATGAAATTATGAGCCTCAGATGGTTTACCTCAAAAGCAGGGTTCATGATTTCCTTTCTGTAGTTACCAGGAGATGAAATTAAGCAACACACACACACACACACACACACACACACACACACACACACAAGTGTGTGTGTTTGTATTAAAGAGATGGGGTCAGTCCACTTCTCTTTTCTAGACTCATTACATCCACAACTTAAGAGAAACACTTAATAAGGGCTCTTTCCAGAATTGGCTATTATATGAATCTTTGGTGAAAAAGTTTGACATGTACCATTAAGGTGAGCTACAGAACTGTTTTTAATTTTACAAGACCCTAGGCAAAAAGGGAGAGAGCCAAATACTTTCCTATGCATTGGCACCATTTTGGGTTCAAGGGTTTGGGATCATGTGGCTGCCATGAGGCAGGAAAGGTTGGTCCAATCTCCAGTTGTGCTGCTCATCAGCCATACTCCTCATCCTATCTTTAGAGAGAGTGTGTGATTGTATTGAGATTTGTCTTGCTGTGGAGCGATGCCATGACATTAGCAACTCTTACAATGAAAACATTTAACTGGGGCTGACTTACAGTTTTAGAGGTTTAGCCATTATCATTATGGTGGGAAGCAAGGTAGCATGCAGACAGACATGGTGCTGGAGAGGTAGCTGAGATCTGCATTTGGATCTAGAGACAAGAAGAAGTGAACTGTGTCCAACACTGGGCATAGCTTGAGCATATGAGACTGCAAAACCTGCCCCCACAGTGACACACTTCCTCCAACAGGGTTACCACACCTACTTTAATAACAAGGCCACACCTACTCCAACAAAGCTACGCCTCCTAATACTGCCACTTCCTATTGACCAAACATTCAAACACATGAGTCTATAGAGGGCATACCTATTCAAACCACTAAAATGATTTGTATGTATATATGTATGTATGTATGTATGTATGTATGTATGTATGTATGTATGTATTATGTATGTATGTATGTATGTGTGTCTATAGTTCACCTCCATATGAGTGTGGCTCTGTATTTTTCTTGCTCCGATCCCTTATTCCAGGCTTCAAGCACAAGGATTTCCTTTATTCCTTCACCACCCTGAAGTCACTCCTGCTCCATCGTGTTATGTTTAATCTTTCCTGCTTGGAAAATTTCTCTCCCAAGTCTTCTGAGACTGGCTTTTTCTTATCACCTACCTCTTACACCTGCCACTTCTTCAGAGGCTTAGCTTAGCCATTCTTCTTAGCCCATTATCTATGTGTTCTTGTCTACTCATTGATGCTTGTACTGTTCTTCCTTTTCTAGGAAATGGCTGCCTTGCTCAATACTGTGTTTCTAAACTACAGAGAAGTGTTTGACACACACAATCATTGATGAACAAGTAAATTCATGGATGAACTATGTTGAGAGCAGCCCAGCCCAGAAGATCCCATATCTTACACAGTGGCATCTGTGGAACTCAATTCTACCCTCTCCTGCTCTAAAAATTTGGATATCTGAAAAAGCAAGTTGCAGCCTACTATAGCCCAGATAATTTAGACTTAGGAACAGTGTTGTGAGGCAGAACAGTTTCCCTCAGAGAAGTTTGTCTAGTAGGGAAGTAGGAATATGGGAGGTGTCCAGAGGAGTCTGAAAACAGTATGGGCTTGGAGGAGGTAGGATTGTGGGTTTTAAATTATCTTTGTAAAATACTTGTTACTATTTTTATTTATTTATTTATTTTTAGAAAAGTAGTCTCAGGTAAATATGACAAAGTTCTTAAGAGGATGTTTGGTATGTGACTCTTAGGGTGTCTTGTTTAAATTATGTTACAACAAATCACTAAAAATAGATGTTAGGTCCAGGAGAGAAGACCCTCTCCCTGTAGAGAGGGGGTGTTTTACTGAGAGGCACATGGAGCCCATGGAGAAGGACACTATAGGAAGAGTCTGAGAAAGGAAACAGAAACAGACAGGCCATCCATGTGGGAATCCACAGAGTATCTATTTGTAATCATCTTATAAAAAAACTGATTTCATTAGGAAGTTTTCTCCCGATCTCTAAAGATGATAGCTGGTGGAAAACTAACCTCTTCTTCTCTATATTCCTTTGCATGATTTGTCTTAAGTGTAGTGAAGGGATCCACACACGCCTAGTCTCTTATTATATGCAGTGTGGGAGAGAGAGGCTACCTCCCATCTCATCCTGAGCAGACACAGACTAATGTCTCCAAATGGCTGTAGTTCTGCTTTTGAGAGAGCTGTGCAAGGTGAAGAATGGATTCGCGATGCTGAGAACGATAGTTCAGCAGCTCCTTTAGGGCTGTGGGAGGGCTATCCTTGTTCCTATGGATTAGGAAGCTGGTTTGTGATCAGGGAAAGGAAGTGAACATCTGGGCTTTGTATGTGTGGTAGATGTGTTCTAGAATGTCAATGGACTATCAGTCTGAAAATTTTATTGAATTTCCAAATTTCAGATTATGAAATAAATGCACAGTTAAAAAATAAGACATACTTATATCCAATATCATCTTGTGAAATGAAGTGATGAATCTGGTTTAGCCACCAGAGACCCCTCTCACATGCAATTTTTAAAAAAAGAAATTGGAAAGAATTTTGTGGGAAGGAATTGTTATGAACAGACAACCATTCTGGCTTTCTGTCAGGCTGTTTCCAACATATCTTAGCTCCTCTAGTAAGATAAAGCCTCTTTACAGGCCCTCAGAGAAGTTGGTAGTACAAATGGAGGATTCCTTTCTCCATCTGGACTGGGGACTGACAGGTTTTGGGAATATTTATGTATCCCTTGAAGTCAGCACTAGAGCTGGTACTTGTTGGGTGTGGGGGTTCAAACCTGTAATCCCAATACTTGAAGATTGCTATAGTCAAAGCCTGGTCTTTGGCAGTTCCAAACTAGGCTCAGCCATTGCTTTACTTAATTTTCTATTGGTGCATTGAAACTCATTGCCAAAACAATTTTGCTTATGGTTTCAGAGAGGTGGAATCTGTGATGGTGGGTGGCAGCAGGCATGTTGGCAACTGAGAACTTACATCTTGTTCTGCGGTTAGGGGAGGGTGATGAAAGGAAGGGGTGGAAGAACATTGACTGGGAGTGGTGTAGAGCTTTGAAACTAGTGACACACTTCCTTTAACAAGACCACACCCCCTAATCCTTCCCAACAGTTTCACTGGGGACCAAGTGCTCAAACATATGTGCCTACTCGGGCAATTATCATTCAAACCACTTTAGCTACTTATTCCCAATATGCTAACTAAAGAGATATATAATAGAGAAAAGCATAGAAAAGATTATTGGTAAGGCCAGGTTTGGAAAGGGAATAGATAAAGGGATGTGGTGATATTCCACATCTGTCTTTAAGATTGTAATATGGCTTAAGTAGAGGCATAGAGCTGTGGATAATGAAGCTGTCCTAGATAGGGTGTGGTCCTGCCCATCACTGTCCCAATCCTGCCTCATTTCCAGTGTTTTCCTGCAATGGGATTTGGTAAGGTGTCAGATCCATGTGAGATCTTCCCGGAGGCAAATTCTTCCTCTAGCTGGCAGTAGGCTTTCAACCTTCTGTTCCCCCAGCATGGAATCCCGGAATATTTAATTCTTGAGTTACATTGTCTTCCTAGTCTAATAACCGAAGAGAAGAGCAAAGATTTATTCTTTAGAATATCTTTTCTCCTGGAAGGATGGTTACAGAAAGATCGGGACCTTGACTCCAGCTGGGGCTACAGAGGATCTTGTCACAAAACAAAGCAAAATAAAGCCAAACATAAATGAACAAAGTAGAAAGAAAAGTAAATCACAGGATTTTCCTGGGGAGTTGAGGGAGTGGAAGAAAGTCTGGGCAGCCAAGGGTGGCAACCCATGAACTGCTAAGGTCCACCCATGGTATAGGAAGTAGCCTAACTCTGGCCATCTTGAAGAGATACTTTCCCAAAGACTCCTGAGATGGCATCAGTTTAGAGGGCAGAGGTTAGGTTCTGAGAGTGGGCGTGGGGGGAGATTGGAAGTAGACAGCTCAGAGTGTGGACAGATCTTTTTCCTCTAATGGTTTGTTCTACAGCTGAGATGATCTGGGTGTGTGTGTGGTGTGTGTGTGTGTGTGTGTGTGTGTGTGTGTGTGTGTGTGTGTGTGTGTGTGTGGTTACTCCCCTTTTTTCTTGACTCTAGACAAAAAGAGAAAAGGTACAGAATACCGGGAGGACAGTATGCCTCTGTGCCGGCAGATGTCTCTGCTTGCTCTGGTCTGAATGCGAAATGTCACCCTCATGCTCATTTGTTTGAACACCTGGTCCCAGCTGGTAGCACTGATGCTGTGGATCCTTTAGGAGGTGAGGCTGGTGGTGGACGTGAGTCACCAGGAGCAGACTCGCCAGTTACAACCTGGCTCTGGCTCTGGCCCAAGTCTATCTGTCTTCCTGTTTTTTAGCGGCTGTTGCAATGCCACTATCGGTGTGGGAGGCCACAAGTTCCCATACCAAGCTGTCGCCACCATGTTTCCTTAGCCAGGGAACTGGGAACTGAAATACTTATTCTTCCTCTCTTACCTTTTGCCAGGCAGGTCACAATAACACGGAAAGTGATTGACAGCCTTGCTCCAAAGACCTGAAGTCAGGAGAAGGGAAAAGAAATACATATAACTCCTGAACTTTTAATGTCTGAGAGTAGTCTTCAAGTGAAGGAAACTGTTACAGTAGGGTAGAGAATAGCGTGCTCTGATGCAGGAGGTCAGTAATGTCTAAAGCCATCCTGATTTTCCTTTGCCATCACCAACTCATATAATAAGCCACAGGAGCTTGGCGCAGTGCCTTCTAAGTGGCACATTCTTGGTAAACACTAAGCAAAAGGCGATTATGATTGCTGGTTTTTCCGTCTTCCTTGTGTGTCAAATGAGTCAGTTTCAGATCACCACAGAGGCCACATAGGAACATGAGCACTGCCTGACAACGGGCGTAAAAATCAACAAGGTTGCAGTCAGATCACCGTCACATTCCCTTGCCTGGAAAATGCCTGAGAAAGAAGTGGGAAAGATGAAGTCAAGTTTGCACTGCTCATCCTCCTGAGTGACATTTTCTGGACGTCCCTCATAAGGTTATTGATAAAGCCCTGGGTGTGCTAGCAGATTGGAGTGGTAGAGGATTTCTCATTGCGGTTTTTTTTTGTGCTATTATTCACAGGAATTATGAAGTATGACTCTCTCTTGCTCCTCTTGACTTTGGTGAAGGTGAAGGGCTAGCGTGATTCTCTCATTGTAAGCCTAAGATGCCATTTAGCCAGTTAGTGGAGAAAGAACCTCTACAGCTCTCAGATTGAGGGGCACCTGGAGAGACAACTATGGCAATGAATACAAATCTCCAGTGTACCAGCCCAGAGGTAGCAAATGGGTAGAATCTACATAGGTTTTAAAAATGCAGTCTTTTCCAGTTGGCTTAGCACTTGATAGCCATCTTTTTGGAGACTACGTTTTGAACATATTAGCCTGCATTTTGTTTTGAATGCTTTAAAATAAGATCAATTTAATATTTATGTGTATATGCCTGTGTGAGCTTATATGTACAACACGTGGGGGCCAGAAGAGAGCATCATATTTCTGGATGATTGAGGGGTGCCCTGTGGGTTCTGGGACACAAACCCATATTCTCTGCAAATGCAGTAAGTGCTCTTAACTCCTGATCCATCTCTCTAGCCCCTGTTTTAAATTTTTGACAATTTAGTAATAGGAGTTGATTATAAGAAATTTGGTAAAATGATTGGAGGAGATAGCCTCACCATAAATATATCAGCAGTTACTTATAAATACTGCATTTGCGATGATGTGCCAGCACTGGCTTACTTATCCCAATAGTCTGGGAAGTGTGACATGAGAGATACACTTTGCACGTATTTCCTTCCATTTCCCATGTAATTCTGTTAATAATAAAGCTTACACAGCTTGAGAAGATTGCCACTGATATGAATTCATAGGAGACACACAAAGTTTTAGGCAGTTGTGTCTGCCTTCTCGACAGACCTTTGGTAGATGAGAGCATTTTCTGTAATAGTACACTGTGGAGATTCAGAGAATAATAGGCTCAGTTGCTCTATTGTTTGAAATACCCCATGTCAAATCAATATGGCCAAGCAGAATAATAGATCAGTCTCTCCTTAGGAAATAACCCATCTTTAAATGACAAGAATGCTTTGCTCTTTGGATTGCTGACCCCATCTCTATTTAAATTGACCTGAAAAAAATCACTTGACAAAAATTTCTTCAAACATATGATGGAAGCCGATTCATTAATATCGGGCAGACATTTACAGAAACAGAATCAATTCAGCTGTTTTGTTCTAGGCAGATGATATACCTGAGTCTGTCTGTACCTCTCTATCCTCACTGAAATGGCCCATTATTTTCTACTTCCTGTCTATATCATTCATTTATAAGTATATTTATTTCATTTGTTTATTTAACAACATTTTATGCATTAGACTCCGCCCTGCTCCCTTCAGTCATTTTATAGTTCTTTTTTCACCTGATTCATTTTTTACACATCATCTTGTCCATTTCTTTCTGTCATTGTATCCTTCCTGTTCATCTCATTAACTTGTTACCTACCTTTGTCCAGTCCCACCAGTCAGCCTATGACGAGACAGCTCATGGATGGATATAGCAAAAGCTTAAGGACAGAGCGATGGAAGATACCATGCCCCTTACAACAGAGTCTGAGTGTGATAAAACCACTGTTGAAGCCAGACTTTTGCCATTTGAGCCAACTTGAACTCTAAAAAGGATAAAACAACCAGTCTTGATTAGCAGGATATAGACTGGAGGAGCAGGCGGCAATGTATGCAACTGTGGAGTAGTTCACCACAATGATCAGAGATGATGATGACCACTGAAACCTGGGGGAGACAAGGAGGGATCCCCTAAAGAAACAGCCCAGCTAACAGCATGACTTCACACTCGTAGCTTGTGGGATCAGGAGAGAATAACTTCTTTTGTTTTAAGACGCGATGCTTGCTAAATTGAGTGATTAGAACATCCATCTCTTGAATGCCAATTGTTTTGCATGATTCTGTCTCAGATACTGCTCCAACCATTAATTAGCTTGACTTCTTGTCTCAACTGTTAATGTTTAAGCTTTCTCTGCTCATAGCTAAAGAGCCTCTGTTAACCAAACTTGAGTCAAGTTAGATTACATTGGACAGCAGAGACTGAAGATTATATAAAACTTGATATTAAAGATCCAAGGTCAGTATTTTGGGATCCTTAATCAGTTGCTTAAGGAAAGACAGAAAGGTGAAGTCGGAATTTCCACTCTAGATGGGAACTGCTAATTACAGAAATGGACTGAGAAGATTGTCTCATTAACTGGTAAATTGATTTACGCTCACCAGCGACTTGGTGTCACTAGATCTGAAAATCATGCCTGTTGGTTTAATATCTTCCTTGTAGTATATGGCAGCTGCTGCAGTGAACACATTGCTTCCTAAAATTAAATTCATATAGGATAGAATTGAGGTAAAAAATTATAGAGATTTCTTGACATGAATAAAATGACCAAGCATTATTTGCAAGTGGTTTCTAATGAATAACCGGCAGGCTTAAAATGGAAAATGGAAGACATTAAATCTTAAACACTGGAGATAAGGACTTTTATTCTGGAGTTAGTTATGCTACAAGATCTGAATCTTACTAGATCAGACCAAAAGGGAAACCAGCCTTCTGACAAGAGAAGCCTGTCTGCTGTGATGATGTCTCCACAGGCCGATTGTTATTGTCAGAACTTCAAAGGCCAGGCACAGAATTAATCTTTCTTTGAACAACAATGATAACAAAATGCAACTTGAAAGGCGTAGGTTTATACCTAGAAAGGAAGGAGCAAGAGTGAGAAGCAGAGGTCTTTGTTTATTCTATTTTGTCATAATCTTATAAGTCCCCAGTCTTATAACTATCAGACATGTTTCTATGGCTGTTCCTGGATCGGAGATATCCCATAGTTGTCCCTGAGAGAATGTGTTGACAGTTGTCTGCTTAATTTTTTTAAAAAAATTTCCTCATTATTTCAATGCTCAGATAGCCTCCTTTTTTAAAAACTTTATGTCCAGGTGTAATTATCTGAGGAAACGAACACAAAGCCAAGTATGTAAGTGCTAGAAATAAACTTAACTGTAAGCAATGTAATTTTGACCTTACTTGTCATGTAAGAATTAAAAAAAAATCTAAATAGAAAACTAACACAGAAAAGCAATGCATGCTTCCTTTTGGTCATCCTCATCACTATCTTGTCATGCTTAACTGGTGCTCCCCAGCCCAGCATGTTCATGCTGGGTGCATGCTATTTACTGTGACGTAGCAGAGGCATTCATGATTTTTCTATCTAATAAGCATTTATTATCTGAATGTTTGTGATAAGAAACCAGGAAGTGATTCAGCTGATTGGCTTCAGTTTGGCTTCATACTGAGACTGATTGAAATGTGACTATGACCTGGCTCCAAGGCCATTACCAGGTCTTTCAGTGAGAAGCAACTGTTTTCAAGTCTATTGACATGACTGCCAGCTGCTGATAGATCAGGCAATCAGTAGAGGCTGTAGCCACATCAATCATGGTGAGTGGAAGCCAGGTTACCGATGCACTACCACTGTGGCCACTTTGTTCATGAGCCTATTGGGCAATGAAAAGGTGCCTGGGCAGTAAAGTTAGGAAATAGACAGACTGCTTCTAACCCACCTAAGTATAGAAATTCTTTCCTAAGGCTTTTTCAAGTGCCTCGAACTTTGTGTCTGTCTGAAAATGTCTTCATATGTCTTTCTTAGTCACCAATTTCTTGTTATGCCCTTTCCATGTTTCTGGCCTTCCCATCTAATAATAAGACACAGTTTACAATCTCTCTCTCTCTCCCTTCTCTCCTTTCCTCTCCTCTCCCTTTTAGTTATTTATCTTTCTCATGAAATGACCCAAGCTGGGTAACCAAGTTCGGAAGGATCTCCCTTCACTTGAGAAGACTTCTGGGGTGGGATTGTATAGCACAGTATTCACTGTGGCCTGTGCCTGCATATTGTAAAGAACACACCTGTAACTACAAAATGGTTTTATTTTTCAAAGTGGCCCAGGGGAATTCCTTAAAAGGTCATTGATTTCGAGGACAGGTAGCATAGCAGAGTTAAGGTTGTGAGATTTAGGATGTTTCTTTGTATGACTCAGTTGGGTCTTAACCTGATTAGGTTTGATCTTATTTATACCATTTCCTCTTGATGACTGAGTGCTTTCTTTGTGGGCAGCTATAGCAGTTGGTGAATTTGAAAATACCTATTCAGGTTGCATACTTTGGTTTGTATGGCATTTTAGTATCGATGAACAATTCAGTGTTTTCCGAGGCCCAGCACAAACAAAGCTGTTTCTCCAAAATGGGGGTCTTAGGATGTTGTTCAACTGGTAGACTGGTTGCCTCATGTGCTCAAAACTCTGGGTTCAGTCCCCAGCATTCCATGTACTGGGTGTGGTAGTGCATTTCTCTAATCCCAACACTGGGAAGATTTAAGGCCATCCTCTATTACTTAGTGAATTCCAAATTCCTTAGCTACACAGGGAGTTAGAGACCAGCCTGGGCTAAAAACTCTTATAGAAAACAAACAAACAATAAACTTACTCTAAGTAAATGTTGCTTATTTGTAAAGACTATACAGCTTTGCTCCATAATTCTAAGAGTCTTTATTTAAATGTTCTCATAAGAATCCACTGAAAGAACCAGACAGCTGTGGCCATCTCTTTCAGCACATCCACAAAAACCACAGTGCCTTATGTAGCAGCATGGGCCTGTTTCATAGTGTTCTCTCACTGTTATTTTTATGTGGTGTTGAGGATCGGACACAGGATTATTGTGTGTACTAGGCAGACACTCTACCATTGAGCTACCACCAATCCAGAACCTTCTCTTTCTGAGTATGCCTCAAAACTGGCAGTTTTCCTGAGTCACTGGTAAGTGGGCTGACGCATATGGCTCTCAAGACCCAGAGAGGACAGCTGGGTGTTCTATCTCTTTCTTACCCAGTGGAGGAATCTCTTCTGCACAGGGATATTTTAGCATTCCGAAGAGGACTGGATCTATGAGCTTTTAGAGACTTTCTGTAGGATTTCATTTTTCATCTCACCAGTAGATCCAGAGAGGGTGCTTCCTATCTGTCAGCACCAATCAATATCACACTATACTTGCATAGCATCTGGTGGAGGAAGAAAGCCACTAAGGTCTCTTTTGAAACCAGTTATGATGTGGGGATGGAGACTTGATAGACATGTGAAACAAGATAGTACAGAGACATTTCTGGCCTTTCTAAGAGCAAAGGGATTCTGATGGTCTGGGCTAATAGATATAAAGAAGAGAAAATAACTTCTCAGGCCAAGATCTGTGTACCAAGTACCGGCTTCTAAAGTTCCAAGTACCATAGCCTTATGTAGCATCATGGGCCTATTTCAGAATATTCTCATTGTTATTTAAACTGCTTATTTATTTTTAATTGGCACTAGGGATTGAGCCAGTGTCTTCTATGTCCTATACCTCCTGCAAGTACTGGGGCATTGTATGGGCTTATTCTAGGAATAAAAGCACGTTTAGAAGAATGACCATGGTTGGGATTACTACTTATGATTATTGTCATTCAAGGTCTGTCTCCTTAGAGGGCAAACATAAGAGATGAATAGAGATACTCTGGAAAGCAATGCCTTACCTCTGTTGAGTCTCTGATTGTGACTGTAACCCCTTTGTTTGCTTTCGCTGTACAGTGTCCCTTTGCTTTACTGATCTCCCAGATTTGGTGGCTACACAGGGACTTCCACATAGCAAGCCTCATGCCATGGGTCAGGGAATTTATGAAGATTCTTCCAGCTTTTGAACATCAATTCCAACCCCGAGTTCTCAAAATGGTGAAATAACCACAAATTATGTTCAGACTCCTGACCTCACTGAAACACGGACCTGGAATAAAAATCCACTGAGCATCAGACCTCTTGTACTTTTGTGAATGGGGGTGGGAAGTAATACTCACGTCTCTTGGAATTAGTGGCAGCTCAGAGCCTACATCCAGGAAACCACTCATAATTAGTCTGATTATTTTTCAATCACAATTACTCCAGTAAGTGACTTCAGACACAGTTTTGGGAAGACCAGTAAGATATATCTATATCTATCTATATATCTATCTCTCTTTATATATATTATCTCTGTGTATACATATGTATTTATTTCTTTTTCAGAAGCATAGCAAGGTCTTTTCAAAGGACTTAGCTTCCTCTTTACTCCCAAAGAGCTGGCTTAGTCTTAGAACTGAGTGGTGGGTTATGTTACTGTGTTCATTCTCTCTAGAACTTTCAAATCTCTTGTGCAGCTCATCCAGAACACTGGTTTTCAACCTCACTAAATGTAGTGACCCTTTTATATAGTTCTACCTGCTGAAGTGACCTCCAACCATAAAATTATTTTTGTGGCTACCCCATAACTGTAATTTCGGTACTGTTCTGAATCATAATGTAAATATCTGATATGCAGTCCCTGTGAAAACTGTTGTATGACCCACAGGTTAAGAACCACCGATCTTGGATTTATGTAGTCTTCTCCTTCCATCTAAGTCCTGGGGTTACTAGGTCAAAACCTGCTAGTGATGAAGATTAAGTCAAGGTGACTTCTGCTTTGCACAGTGCCTGCCACATAGGCCTTGCTTATAGGCTGTAGTCAGTCCTTGCCTGAGACTTTTCAGTCTGCCTTTGATTTTTAGGTTTGCCATGTGGGTATCACACATGCCTTGATAGATCCCAGAGACTAACACATTTTTCTGCATCAAGTCTCTCTTCATGCCTGTCTCCTGTCAGTTGGTACCCTGACTGATAAAGAATCTATACTTTTCCTCATCCCTCTCAACCCATCCCCCCATATTCAATTATTTGTCTCTCTGCATGGGCGTTTTTGTACTAGTCAATAATAGCCATGCTTTAGTAGATAAGATGATCTTTGTATCACAGAAGGGGGTTTACCAGATGTACCAAGGAGAAACCATCTGAAGGTGTCAGTCTAGACTGGGTCCTTTAGAAAAACTTCAGGATCAGAGATCATTATAGCCTCCTACCTCTAGGAAGTGACTCTCATTTTTAAGACAAGAAAACTACAAAGTTTTGTTACCTTTGCTGCCTATGGCTGACTTTGTGTATTTCCTCCAGGAAGAGAAGAAAAGAACTAGATAATAAGGTTGTGAGCCAAATCATTTTCCCTCCCTCCCTTCTTCCCTCCTTCTTTCCCTCACTTCCTCTTTCTTTCTTTACTTCTTTCTTTCTCTCTGTCTTTCTTTAAATATAATACAATTATTTATTGATTTTTTTGGGAATTTCTTATCATGCATCTTAGTCCTGCTCACCTCGCAGTCCCTCTATAGCTGCCTTTCACCCCTGCAACATCCCCCCAAAAGATCCCCCTCATGAATTAAAATAAAGTAAAACAAATGAAAAAAACCCACCTTGCTTCTCCATCTTCCCAAAACTTCTCCATTAATCCTACTGACATTGGGAGCTATGGTGTGTCACACAGTAGGTTCTTTTATCCAACCAGTCCCACCCAAAACATGTTCACTGCAATGAGTCATTCATTGGTCCTGTTCAAGGCCTTTGAACTTTGGCATACTATCATCACTGGACCCTGATCAAAACTCTTCTGAGATATTTTGCCGTTGCCCTGAGACATACAGATACTATGGCTACCATTCCACAGGACCATTCTCTTCATGCACTCCAGCAGGTCATAGATGGGGTAGATGATAGGGTAGACCAATCCAAGGCCCAAGATGTGGGTCTCGGTAGTAGCTGGGCTGTCAATCTGGGCTAATAGGGCCTACCCCTTCAGTGGAGAGAAAGAGCCAGCTCTCCTAGGCCTGTGCCATAGTGCCTGCTCTTCCACATCATGTCTTATCCCCTTTCTTAAATTAAGGAAGCAAGAGCCTTCCTGTTTGACTCATTTAATTAAAAAGTTGGTGTAACATCTGAGTTCTGCCTGTTCCAGGCTGTGATGCTGGAGAGTGAATATTGTTAGGTGAGCACCTTGCTTTACCAAACAAAACCAGGTTTCTCTATGGAAAGAAGAAAGATGGGAACAGGAAGTTTCTACAGATTGCATTTCTCTCTTTATCAGAGTCACTGTGTGTTGATAGTCCTGGACCAGAAGAAGAAGGAGGCTCAGAGTCTGGAGCCTGAGAGAGCAAGAAGAAGATGGAACTGTTCAAGTACAGGAAGGCTTCCGTTTGTAGCAGTGAAGAAGTTAATGTACTGTGTGTGCGTACTCATTTCCTTTGGGAAAGGAGAATTGTTAATGATTCCCCATCCTGGCCCTGCTTCTCCCACCTCCCTCCCTGAACGGGTATCATTTTACTCTTCATCTTTGCTTGTGGAGTTAATGAGTCTGTATGAGCTACTTTCATCACTCCTTGGGCATGATGCCTCATAGAAGCATCTTATTTTGGCCCTTAACTCCTGAGGTTTGAGCCTGTCATGGTAGAGGGGCAAATAAATCAGCTCCATAGCAGGGGAAGCACAGGTTAGACATGAGCCACGGTTGGATATGGCCTACAGCATCCGCTTCTAGCATCCTACTTCTGCTACCCAGGTCTTAGCATCTGAAGGTGTCACTGACCTCCAAAATTGTGCTACCAGCTGGGGACCAAGTCCATGAAGAACATTTCACATTCAGACCATAACAGGATTTACTCTGGCTCACTGTACCAGACCCTTTTTTCTTTGCTAACAACTAAAGCCACTTCTTTGAGTTTGGGTTAAAGAATGATTTTTAAAGCTTACCTTTATACTCATTGTACACAGAATCCATGCATATGTTCCCTAAGTTCCTGAGGCTTTGAGCAGGATGACCTGTGCTGCAGAAGTCTGTCTGTTCTGAAATCTTGGCCATGCATAATTAACACAATGCCAGCTATAGCAGGTATTACATAAATAGCAAATTCTCTTGCTGACAAACTATTCTTATTTTGTTTTTGGACCCTGCACTAAAATAAAACAGAGTATTTGAGGGGATCGACAACATATTTCTCACGTGTGAGCCTAACATATATTATGACTAAACCAATAAACTATCTGAATAAAGCAATAGAAGCCACTGTACAATAAAAAGTTTTCTTGTAAACTAATTAATGACTGAAATGGCAAATGACGTCTCTTTTATATAGTTCATTAACTATGAAGAAATGCATGGTGATGCCTTTTGTCCCAAATAATTGTGTTGGCCCAAAATGAGTCTCAAATGTCTCAGTGAAAAGGCATTTGAATGGCCAGTGTTTTTCCTTCTTCAGTTAGTAGGCTTGAGTTGTTTATACTTTTTTGATCTATTGGCTGTCTCCATGGAAGCTAGTTGGAAGTTTTGGTGACAGCTGAGTGAGAATACTTACCATGGCTACTTTGACTTGTGGGAAACTATCGTTTTGTTGTTGTTTTGGCTTAAAAGTCATGGAATAGCGCATAAAAGTGACATCATTCTCCAACTGTGCTCCAACGAATGTTTAGACCCTTGTAGTTCAGGGTTGAATTCTTTGCTCTTTCTACCAGATATAGAGCTACAAACTCCTCCAGTCTATGTTCTTTGCTCTGGTGCAGTAGCATCACATTTTCATGACTCCATTAGGAAACCATACTTCCCAGGTCAAAGGGATGCTAGTATATCCATGGCCGTACATTTTACCTACCTTGTGATTTTTGTCGTCTTCAAAAGGCAGGAATATATTTCAGCTGATCTGCCATTATAAGTCACTGAATAAAAGTTCTCTTCATGTTCATGACCTGCTTCTGCATAATAGGGACACCAAGAAAGAGAGGTTGGAGGGAGTTTAGAGCACTCTGGCAGCTCATTATACACAGCTGTCAAATCCCAAGGTGAGATGTCAGGCTACCTCGAAAGCTACATTTACTGAAACATTCATTTGTAACAGACACTCAAGGGAACTCAGGAGACTGACAGGAAACAATTAGCCAATGATGTCTTTGCCTGGCTCTACCTCATTATTTATATTTCCCTCACCACTGCCAGACTGTATTTGTGTGCACATTCATTTCAATTCCAATGAGAGTTAGTATAAATCCGTTTTTCAGTTTATCCTTAGGGTGACCTAAGGTCGGTCATGAGGGTCGGTCCTTCTCTCTTTCTTAAGAGAAGTACCTGTGGGAATCTGAATGTCGGGGAAGCTGAGTAGTGAGGGCAAAGCACCCCAAGCCTGGTGTGGTGCTTCAGCACCTTTGTTTACGTCTTCTGTTCTCATATCCCCTTCTTGGTCCTTTCTAGGAAAAAGACTTCTGGTCTTTTTATTTGTAACTTTTACTCAGATCTTTCTGCTCATATCAACGGCAATCCTGGTTTTCATGTTTTAGCTAGTACTTCGCCACACATCTCGGCTCTTCTTTTTTTCAGTGGGTGACTGCTCAGCCAAGGCCTGGTGTTCCTAGACTGTGAGACTGTACTCAGTCTAACTAGTAAGTAGTGGAATGTGGCTTCTCTTACCATCAGAATATGTCTGGAAGTGACATGTCATTTACTGTTCTAGAGGTGGTGCAACCTGGGAGAATGGAGTCGATAAATGAGGCAGACTAAAATCTCATGCAATGGCCAACTTTATTCAGATCATCAGACAATTTATACTCCAAGGGTTACCAAGAGCCACCCAAATAAAATGTACAATCACAAGGATAAGCCGAACATGGCAAAAACATGTTTTTCCATAGAGGCATATAAACTTTTAATTGAATAACAGCAACAAGCAATACTGAGTAATTTAAAGTAAACTCACTCTTATCTGCTCCTCTTGGGAGGAGCATGAAAACCCATTCCGAGAACAACTCTGTGTTTTGCAGAGACCGAGGTCAGTAGACTCTTGTTTCCTTGGAGTCTTCTCACGAGCTCTCAGAGCTCTCCTTACGGGATGCCATTCTTGGATGGTGCTCTGACAACACATTTTACTAAAGGCAGTCTTCAAAAATGGTTGTTGGCTTTCTACTTACAGTTCTCTGGAGTGCTGGCTGCATTCAAAGCCTGATGAGGTGCAGAGGGAGAGACAGCCATGAGATGAAGGAGTTTAGGTCCTGAACTACTGTGTGAAGATAGTTAATGAGCGTCATTGTACATTCAGACAGCACCTTGAGTGCAAAAGACCTCCTGTTTTCTGTGTTCTTACTTACCCTATTATGATTCTATAGGGTGAGTATATTCTAGATGGATAAGAGTAGCTGTAGAGAGTCTCTGCTGTGAGATAGCTGAGTGATGATGTCAAATAGGTATTTGCCCACATTTTAAAAGAGGAAATATAGAGTCAGCAGTCTAATCCTCGTTTTTGACTCCAAGGAACTGCAAGGCTGACTACAGAAGAGGAGAGAGGATGGGGAGTGTATCCAAGAGTGAGCCTTAAAGTTCCTCAATTTTCAGCTTGTGGGTCACAACCCCTTTGGAGGTGTTGAATAACCCGTTAACAGGGGTCTTTTGATACCATTTGCATATCAGACATTATAATTTATAACAGTAACAAATTACAGTTATGAAGTAGCAGCAAAAATAATTTTATGGTTGGGGTCACCACAATGTGAGAAACTGTATTAAAGGGTTGCAGCATTAGGAAGGTTGAGAAGGCCTGACTTAGAGGATAACTGGAAAGGAATTTGAGAAAAAAAGTTTGAGGAAAATCAGAAGTGGGTCAAGAGTGAAGGAGTACCTCATTCTAAATGCTACTGAATTTTAGAGTAACTATGATAGTCACAGATGACTTTGACAAGAAACGTTTCATGGCAACGACAGAGCAGAGACAAATAAAAATGAGGTGAGGAGAGAACCAGAGGTGAAGAAGTACAGCTTATTTTGTCTAAGAGATCTGTTTAAGAAATTGCATGATGGGACTACAGAGACAGGTAGAGAATGATGGGATTTGGGGATGGAGCATGAAAGATGGTTTCTGATTCTCTTGCTAGGGTTGGAAGCCAGATCCTTCATCTCCTGAGCCCCAGAGGGAAACTGTATAAAGATGAAGAGTACTTGAGACTGTACTATTCAAAACAATTAAGTGGGAAGGGAGGGGAACGTGAGAGACAGGGACCGAGAAACACAGAGGCTGTGAGGAAGGAGGGGCATACCCTTGATTGTAATGGAAATGGAAAGAGTTAAGAAATGAATTCTTGAGAGCCTCCAGGAAGAGCACAACTCTGCTAACACCACCCTTTTGGCCCACTGATACTGCTTTTCGACCTGTGGCTTGCAAACAGTGAGAGACTATATTTCTGTTTTTTTAATTGAAAACATTTCACATAATATATTCTGATTATACTTCCCCTTCCTCAACCTCTTCTGTGTTTCCCACCTCCTCACCCACCCAACTCTCAAGAAACACACACACACACACACATATACATGCACACACATACACACACACACACACACACTCACGCACACATACACATACACCACAAAAACACAAAAATAAAAACCAACATATGTAAACAAAAGAACGTAAGCAAGAGCAATGTGAGACAAAACATCTACAAAAATACCACTGAGCTCATTTTATGTCGGTTGTCTGTTGCTGTACATGGACCTTTATACACCCAGTAAGACTTCACTGGAGAAAACGACTAATAAGTTTGTGTTTAATTTGGTGTGGCAAACACAAGAAACTAATAAAAGCTATTCTTACATTTAATTCAGTAGTTCTTGGTAGGATGAGCTAATTTCCCTGAATGAACCATTCATTAGTATTTAATAGTACACTGATGAACAATTGAATTCATTTTTTTTACAGTGCTGATATTGTCTTTACTTTATATACTTAAATATGTTCTCCTGGAAGAAAGTTTTTAAAAATGATTATGGTAGATGCCTACTTTGTTGGGGGGAAAGAAACTCCTTCTGTGTATGTTGTTGTTACTTAAAAATCAGCCAAAGACTAAATAAAACAGTGGTCTAAATGCATTCAATTTTATGTAATTCCCACAGAAATTCACAGCTAGCTGGCCTGTCTTTGAAGCTGGCAGAGAGTGATGTCTCTCTCTCACTGTTCTGTTGACAAATGCAGTGAATGAATGAGCTGTTTGTAGCATGAAGATGCTCCTGCCTAGGACTCAGTCTCAACTTGTATAGTTCCTAAGGTCAAAGCTGTGCAGATGAAGACTTTAGGAAATTCTTTGGTGACACTTGACAGTAGTGAACAATTTACTCTGAGTCAGAATTTGCTTTAATTTCTTTTATGTTGGTTATCTTTATAATTGTTTCTAGAATATGTTTTATTTTGTTTCTCTTGCAGTTTTGAAATTAAAATATAATTACACGATGTCGCTCCTTTCCCTTTGTCTTTAAATCCTGTTTTGTTACTTTTTACTTTTATGTTGCTGGGAAAAACACCATGACCAAAACCAGTTTGGAGAGGGAAGGGTTTATTTCAATTTATATCTCTTATATTTCTACCACTGAGGAAAGTCAAGTTCGGGAACTCAAGACAGAAACGCGGAGACAGGAAATGAGACAGAAACCATGGAAGAGTGTTGCTGGCTTGCTTCTCATAGCTTGCTCAGCCTACTTTGTTTTACAATGATGGATTACCTGTCCAGTGATGGCACTGCCCACAGTGAGGTGGGTCTTCCCACATCAATAATCAAGAAAATACTCGATAGTACCCCTACAGGCCAATCTTATGGAAGATTTTAATTAAGATCCCCTGTTCCAAGCTATGTCTATGTTTGTGTCAAGTTGACAAAAAGCAACCAGAACACCCCCTCCATCAACCTCTTTCAGATTCATGGTCTGTTTTTTTTTTTTTTTTTTAAATTGCTCTCTGTCTCTGTCTTTGTCTCTCTCTCTGTCACACACACACACACACACACACACACACACACACACACACACACACCACTCAGTCTGTACAATGCTGCTTACATGTATATTATTTAAGATCTGATCTCTTTGATATTGGAAAGCAATTGTAATTTTCCCTGGGGGAAGGAAATATTCTATTTTCTTAATCCCTGCTTTGAAACATTTATCCTTTTCTTTATCCAAGCCTTCCTTTGTTTCCTCCTAGCTTGGCTTGTTTAATAAAGTTAAAAGTGAGCTGGGATTGGTAATGTAAGGCTTGCAACTTAACAGGATTGGGCAGGAGAATCACACGTTTATGGGTTTTCTGGACTACAGAACAAGTTCAAGTCAAGTATTGGTATCTTAGAGAGCCCCTACATCAAAACAACAACAACAACAACAATAATAAAACATTTAAAATGCATGCTGTGTATATTGACAACTCCGGTTTCATAATGGCGGTGGTGGGGAATACACTCGGTGGGGATGGGAAAGTGAAGGCATTGTAAAGGACGCTTCCCAGTGCATTTTGATTTAAACTGTGAAGGACCATAGTTAGGTAACAATAGGAGTAAAACACTGTGGTATTGTCCAATCAGAGCCACTTTTTCAGATATAATGTAGAGCCCTTAGGCTTTGGAGTGAACCCTTTCCTCCAAGACTCCAATAGACAATAAATAAAATTTTTCTGTACACCTACCCTGCACAAGTTTGGCCTGGGAGGGGCATACTTTTTGTTGTTGGAATGTCCGGAGTGGAGGCTTCCTTTCTCTGCTTCCCAGTACATCTCCAGGCATGTCATCCTTTTGCTTTCATTCTTATTTTGTACTCCATTACTTATTTTTAAATACAGGGTCTCACTGTATACCTCTGGATAGCTTGAAACTAGCTGTTCATACCAGGGTACCTTCAAACTCTTATAGAGCTACCTGCTTCTGCTTCCCAAGTGCTAGTGTTAAAGGCATTTTCCATCACACTAGCCCTTGCTTCTGCTTTTATACTTCCAATTTCTAGCTATTCTTACCTATTAAGTGTTTGTTAATGGATATTACCCTAGGAGATGGTTATTCTTGGTTGTCAATTTGACTTTATCTGGAATTAAATAAAACTTAAATGACTGGACACACTTGTGAGGGACTCTTTTTTTCTTAGTTAAATCATTAGAAGTAGGAAGACCCACTTCTAATCTGAACTTTGGACATGGGAAGATCCACCTTTAATCTAGATAACATACTTTGTGCTGGCAGCCTATGTAAGGATGTGGAAGAAGGAAACTTACTCTCTTAGCCTGCTTGCTCTCTGTAGTAAGAGGTTTCTGGCCTGGACTTTCAGGCCTTACCTCAATGTTTATACTCACAGACCCGTAGTCCTGCAGTCCATAGAGACACACAGATGCTTTCAGTAGTGTAGGGCTGATCAGCCTAAGGCCCAGGCATATCACTTGCTAGCTCTTTACCCTTTAACTAACCCATGTCTCTTATCTTGTTCAGCCATGTGGCTCGGTACCTTTTCTTACAGCAGCATAGTTGTCCTCATAGTTGTCCTCTGCTTCCTCTGGCTTCTCTCTGCCAATCTGCTCTGTGCTTCCTGTTCTCAGAGTTTTCTTAGTCTGGTAGCCCCGCCCACACTTCCTGCCTGCCTTTGGCCAATCAGCGCTTTTTATTAAACCAGTGGTTGGGACAATTATTTACAGTGTAACAACATAATCTCCCATAGCTCTCACTTTTGATAGCAAGTCCATTTCTTCACTGGCGTTAGAGCCTACTTCTTCACGATTCCAGTGTATACTGAAGACCAGCTGAGGCATTGAGCCTCCTGGGCTGAATAACTACTAAATTCTTGAATCTTCACTCACAGAATCCCTTGTTGTATTAGCTGGGCCACAGCCTGCACCATTCTAATAAATCATCTCTTTGTTCTCTTCTCTCTCTTTCTCTAAATTACGTTCCTCTAGAGAACCCTAACTAACACAACATATGGCTATCTCGATGTATCACATGTCTCTTCTGCACAATGCTCCCCTGACTTCTATAGGTAGGCACTCCTGCAGAATGGGCATTGTTCTTCAGTACCCTGATCACACTTATGGACAGCTATCCTCGCTAACCTTACTTTTCCATACTATGTGAGCATTCTTAGCCACCAAGACTGCCACATTAGTCTTTGGATACAAAATAATTTGTATGTTTTTGTTCACATAATAGGCACCAAAAATGTGTACTGAATAGACATTTGAAATAGATCAAATTGGCTCTTGTTTATTTGAGTTGGCTGTTACTAATAATCTTTATGTACTTAGTGCCTAAACTGTATCTTTTTACTAATGTAGGTTTGCATATTTCAAATTCAATTATACATTGAGCTGTTCTAAGAATGAAAAAAAGTTCATTCCACTGCAAAATGTGTTTCAGCTTAAGGACTGTATGAACTAGGAAGAACTGAAATTGGGCAGAACAAATGCACTCTGCTGATTAAATTGCTTGAAAAGGAGCTTTATATTTGGAAGAAATTAAGGGGAATTATGTGTTGTATTTCTGCTGATGAGAAAGTTAATTCTCATTGGGTTTCAAAAATTAATGTGTGATGTAGTGTCAGGACTAATTATCTAAAATTGACGATGACAAACGATCTTCATGGTGCTGCTTTTACTGAAATGAAATTATTGTTTTAATCCATTCTTAAAAGGGAATTGGAGTAGGGAGGATATTACGTCTTATTTTCAGGGCAATTTACAAATGCACTACTTTCAGTGAGACTGTTTGTGATTCACCTGTAGGAAATTTAAAAAGCCATACTCATCATTTAAAGTTACCAGGAGTGTATTTGTTTTATGAAATAAGTGTCTTTGAAGTCTCTGTGATTAGTTTATTCCAGAGAGCTGTGGACATCTATCTCATGATGAAAGCTAAGAATCCCATTTCACTTTAGCAGATGAAAGGGCAACTCCACACTGCGTGGAAGCTAAGGGTTTCCTGTGTAAAACTGTCTGGAGCACTGAGGGAGATAAAGTGCTCATGGCAATTTACCAATGCTACTAAATGGCTTAAAAACTCAACGCTGTGATTAGGAGCCTTCAACTTGGAGATTTGTTTTGTTATTTTGTTTTCTTTCTGCATTCAAACAAAACCTGAACCCAAATCTTTGGCTGACATGAACAAAAGCTACCCATGGAAAATTACAATAAAAAAGCTAAGTTTGGGTATCAAGTCATATAAGATTGCAACTATATATATTTATATCTCATTTAATGAGTGAAGAAAACATAGGCAGATGGAAATCCTCAAAGTTTAAAAATATTTTATATTGATAGTAACATTTTCACTGGCCATGCTAATGGAGATCACTGTGTTAATTTCCATATATACACTTCATAGGATCTGGTCAAAATCAGCTTCGTTCCTTCACTGCCTTTCTTCCCAATCATTTGCTCCTTTAAATTCAGATCCCCTGAAAACTCTGTGTTTCTAACAATACAATATAAAACTGCCAAGAGACTCATGCCTCCAGAATAATTTTAAATCTGCTGATTTTTAGTACAAAAAAAACTATAGAACTGATATATAATTTTATGAGCCTATTCGTCATTCTAAGCAGCAGATCTAAGGAAGGCTGAAAAATGGAGTCACTGAGTGTGGCTCCTCCCACCATTCACAGATCTTGTTAGAAATGCAGGCTAAAATCCCAGGTAGCTCATATTCACCAGAGAGTTCTAGAAATGATGTTTCGGGCTATTGACTGCAAGAGTCATTTTCCCATGTTGAGCCTCAGTTTCCTTATCGGTCAGTTGGATAGAGTAGTGCCAGTCTTGGGAATTTTGTTCCTAACTTTGGAAAGACCCCTGGCAAAGAAAGAACTATCGACACCAGACATCTGGCATGTGCTGCATTAAATGTTACCAACTTAGTATCAGAGAAAACTCAGCATACATGTAAAAATGGATCCATTCCTTGAAGGAATATCATATCTGGTATTTTTCCTATAAACTCATGATGTGAGTATGGGGTGGGTCATTTCTCATCAGGACCTGAACATTGGGAGGCTGAAATCAATCGAAAGAAAAAAGGCCCAGGTAGCTTAAATGCAGTGATCAGGAGTGAAAGAAAAGGTGGAATACACAGAGACCTTGAGCTCAGCTGAGCAGTGGTAAACAGGGCAGAGCTACTGATAGCTGGAGCTGCCAAGTAAAACTCCAAGAGACAGGTAGCATACTCGATTTGACTCAAGGAAGATTTAAAGATGAGTTAAATACCTTCAATCAGTATTTTCCAGAGGAGCTGAGGAGAGTGAGATAGACTGTGTGTGGCAGCTTGAGTCACAAGATGGACAAAGCTTCGAGAGCTCTGCAGCCCTCTCTGCTCCATGTGGGGCTGTGAGGAAAAGCAATGAGTCACCAGCTTTCTTCTCTTTGGATCATATTAATGATGGCTCCCTTATCTTGCCCTCTTCTCCTCAGGGTCTGTGTAGTCTGCTCTGGCCTCCAATTGATTTCACAGCCTCCCACGTCTTATCTTCCCCAATCCACCCTCCTTATCTACTTCTTCAACAGTTCCTCAGCACAGTGCACAGGTGCTGCCTGGAGCTAACATCTGTTCTGCTAAGCTGTTCCTTTTCAGTTCCATCTTCTGCCAATTTTTTTCCCAAGAGCCACAGATGTGCAGAGAAATCAGAAATCACAAAAAAAGTTGGCACTCCAAATGATGCAAAAGAGAAAGGGATCAGAAGAAGTCAATGACAGTACAACTAACTCTTGCATAATTCAGAGGGGCTGATGTGACTGTCGCTTCTGTCAAGATTTTTGAAAGACATAGGTCCACAGAGGCTCTTGCCCATTTAGAATGGTATGTTCCCCATGATGGCTCCTCATTCTGCCATTTAGAAAGAATTGGTTTTAGTTCTGTTACATTTTGTGGTTGAATTACTATTCTAGTTTGCTTTCTCTTGCTGCGATAGATAACCACTATGGTCAAAAAGGAAAGGTCTATCTGTTCTACACTTCTAGGTCATAAGCCATTATTGAAGGAATTCAGTGCAAGAATGAAAGCAGGAACTGAAGCAGACACCATGGAAGAATGATCCTTTAATGTTTTGGTTCATGCTCAGTTATCTTTCTTACATAGCCAGACCCATCTACCTAAGGATGGCGCTACTCACAGGGAGCTGAATAGTACATCAACATTTGTGAGGGGGACTGGTCTGTAATTCTCTTTCTTTGTTACATCTTTGAGTGGTTTGAGTATCAGGGTGATTGTGGCTTCATAAAAAGAGATCGGCAGTGTTCCTTCAGTTTCTACTTTATGGAGCAGTTTGAGGAGTATTGGCATTAGTCCTTCTTTGAATGTTTGGTAGAATTGTGCATTGAAACTGTCTGGTCTTGGGCTTTTTTTTTTTTTCTTTTTTAAACTTGGGAGACTTTTAATAACAGCTTCGATTTCCTTTGGGGTTATAGGTCTGATTAAGTCTTTAATCTGATCTTGATTTAATTTTGGTAAATGGTACTTGTCCAGAAAACTGTCCATATCTTTTAGATTTTCCATTTTAGTGGAGTATTGATAGATTTTCAAAGTATGAGCTGATAATTCTCTGTATTTCTGGGTGTCTGTTGTTATGTACCCCTTTTCATTTCTGATTCTGTTAATTTGGATACTCTCTCCCTGCTTCTTGGTTAGTTTGGATAAGGGTTTATTTATCTTGTTGACTTTCTCAAAGAACCAACTCTTTGACGCATTGATCCTTTGTATTGTTCTCTTTGTTTCTATTGTATTGATTTCAGCCCTAGGTTTGATTATTTCCTGCTGTTTACTCCTTCCAGGTTTGTTTCTAATTATGCTAAAGTCTTTAGCTGTGCAGTTAGGTCTCTTGTGTGAGATTTCTCTAGGTTTTTCATGTGGTCATCATGTGCTATGAGTTTTCCTCTTATCAGTGCTTTCATTGTGTCCTATCAGTTTGTGTATGTTGTGGATTAATTTTCACTAAATTATAGGAAGTCTTTAATTTCTTTCTTAACTTCTTCCTTGGCCCAGAGGTGGTTAAATTGAGAGATGTTCAGTTTCTATGAGTTTGTAGGCTTTCTGTGATTTTTGTTGTTGTTGAACGCTAACTTTAGACCATGGTGGTCTGATATGATACAGGGAGTTATTCCCATTGTTTTGTATCTGTTGATATTTGCTTTATGACTGAATATGTGGTCAATTTTAGAGAAAGTTCCATGGGGTGCTGAGAAATATGTAAATTCCTTTGCTTTTAGGTGGGAGTTCTCCAATTGGGCCCTAACGTCTGTCAGATCCCTTATTTCTCTGTTGAGTTTCTGTCTGATTGACCTATCCAAGGGTGAAAGTGGATTATTGAAGTCTCCTACTATTAGTGTGTGGGATTTGATATGAGGTTTAAGCTTTAGTAGTGTTTCTTTTACATATGTAGGTGCCCTTGTATTGAGGGCATAAATATTCAGGATGGAGACTTCATTTTGGCAGATTTTTCCTGAGATGAATAAGTAATGCCTGTCCTTGTGTCTTTTGATTGATTTTAGTTTCAAGTCTATTTTGTTAGATAGTAGGATGGCTACACCAGCTTGTTTCTTAGGACCATTTGATTAGAAAGTCTTTTCCCAACCATTTACTATGAATCTGTGTCTGTCTTTGATGTTAAGGTGTATTTCTTGTATGGAGCAGAAGGATGGCTTCTGTTCTTGTATCCGTTGTGTTAGGGTGTATCTTTTTATAGGTGAATTGAGTCCATTGATATTAGGAGATATTAATGACCAATGATTGTTATTTCCTGTTATTTTTGGTAGTAGCTTGTGTGTATTTCCATTCTTTGGATTTTTCTTCTGTGGGATTATTGATTGATTGAAAGCAGATCATGAGTATATCTGGTTTCCTTAGGTTGGAGTTTTCCCTCTAAAGCTTCCTGTAGGACCAGATTTGTGGATAGGTATTGTTTAAATCTAGTTTTGTAGTGGAATATCTTGTTTACTACGTTTATGATGATAGGTTTGCTGAGTATAGTAGTCAGGGTTGGCAGCCATGCTCTTTTAGTGTCTGTATAACATCTGACCAGGACCTTCTTAATTTCATTGTTTCCACTGAATAGTCAGGTGTTATTATGATGGGTCTGCCTTTATAGGTAATTTGGGCTTTTTTCTTTGCAGCTTTTAGTATTTTTCTTTGTTCTGTAAGTTTAGTGGCTTGATGATTATGTGGCGAGCAGACTTTTTTTTAGGGGAGGGTCTAGTCTATTTAGTGTTCTGTAAGCTTCTTGCATCTCTATACACATTTCCTTCTTTAGGTTGGGAGGTTTTCTTCTATGATTTTGTTAAATATATTTTCTGTGCCTTTGAGTTGGTATTCTTCTCCTCCTTCAATTCCATCTACTCTCATTTTCGGTCTCTTCATGGTGTCCTAGATTTCCTGGACGTTTTGTGTTATAACTTTTTTGATTTTATTGTTTTCTTTAGTTGATGTATCTATTTCCACTATTGAATCTTCCACTCCAGAGATTCTCTCTTGCATTCTGTTGGTTATGCTTGCATATGTAGTTCTAGTCATTTCTTTAGGTTTTCTATTTTCAGCTTTGCCTCGGTTTGTGCCTTCTTTATTGCTTCTATTTCAATTTTTAATTCCCACCTACTTGTTTTCTTTATTTTCTTTCAGGAATTTGTTAATAGCTTTCAATTTTTTGTTTGTATTTTCTTCTATTTCTTTAGAGGAGTTTTTAATACCCTCTTTTAAATCTTCTATTATCTTCCTAAAGCTGTTTTTAAGGTTGCTTCCTTCTGTTTGCTCTTCATTGTTATGCTCAGGTCTTCACGTTGTAGAACCACCAGCTTCTTCTGGTGGTGTCTTGTTATTCTTTATATAGTTATATATATTCTTGCACTGGTATCTGCCATTACTTCCTTGGTTCACTCTTAGTCAACTCTTGTTCTGGTCGGCTCTTAGTCATTTGTGGGCCTGGGGGCTATGTGTCTCCAGCAATTGCAGGGGCAGCTCTTAGTTGGTTGGCTCTAGGCCAACGATCTGTGTGTCTCCAGTTGTCACAGGGGTCATTCTTAGCTCTCAGTTGACCCTTAGTTGGCTCTTAGTCAGCTGTGGACCAGAAGGCTTTGGGGTCTCCGGTTGTCAGTGTGTGATGATGCAGATAGAAGTTTGGGTGTGGTTTGGCCTGTGGGATGTCCCTCCAGTTGTGTTTTGCCAGGGATTGAGCTTGAAGAGGACTCTTCCAGATTTCTTTGGTTTAGGACATCGTTGGGTGTGGTTGGGGTGCCAGGGGTTGTGTCCCTGGGCTGGGGTTTAGAGACCACAGTCTCACTTGGCCTGGGGGTTTGGGTACCACTCACCTCTTAGTTCGCTGTGGACCAAGAGGCTTCAGAGTCTCCAGTTATCTGTGTGTGATGACACAGATTGCCTTATTAAGGGATTTATTTATAAGACACACTCACTGATACAAGATTGAACCTTAGGGCAATTCCTGGAAGGTTGAAATATCCCATGCAGTGATGGTAAATTTCTTTCTGAGAATGAAGGGAACAAACAGGAAGGGCAGGCAGCATGCAGTGGGTCTCAAAAGGGCTGGCCACACCCTATTCAGGGTCCTCAAGACCTTAAACCCAGGCCTCTTGGTTTCACTCAGTTATGCCCAAACCTGCCACAAAAGAGGATGTCTTATCTTTAAGAAATGTGGTATCTCAAGTAGGTGGTTTAATCCCAGCACTAGAGAAACAGAGGCAGGTGCATTTTTATGAGTTCAAGGCCAGCCTGGCTTATAGAGCTATTTCCAGGACAGCTAGGGCTACATAGAGAAACGCTGTCTCAAAAAACAAACAAAAAACTGTGGTATCTCCAGTGTTCTTGATGACATAAAGAATAATTGTGTGGGAAAATACAAAAAAGGATTTCAAAATGATAATAAACATTGTAAGCTATATGAATATGTTGTACTATAGCCTCATTATGTAGTGATACATAGTCCAGTTATGGTTGTAGTAGGATCTAACCTTCAATGCCTGGATAGATGCAGCAGCTACTACTTGTGGACCTCTTCAGAGCCAGTATTCATGTTTTAAAATGTTCATGGCACTTTGTCAGCAGGATAGAAGAATGAGTTCAGATAAGTGAAGAAAATACATGAAGAAAAAAAATTGGCAGGTTTCTAATGTTCAGTTAACATGTGAGAATGTCCAATTTATCAGTCATAGGGAAGTAGTGACTATTACAGCCCCATTGGGCATGCAGAGAAGCAAACTCAAAAAAATCTCACAGGAGTGTCAGGAGGGGCATGTATGCCTCCTGAAGAATGAGCAGCCTTCCCTTCTTTGCTTAAAACCCCACAGAAGTCCTTCAGTGTGACACGAGGATTGGAGACATTCATAGGAGTGTTAGGTCAGTGAAAATAGCAGTTTTATACATTCTGACAGTTGAGGAAAGGGTACATTTAGGAGGTAAAGACATAAATTTGAAGATCTACCAGGATCTGCCCCCACAAGGTCTGTTACACTCTCTAATTCAGAAACATCCTGGACTTGGTCCTTTCCTGCCTTACTTCTTCCATTTTCATATGTGGTTTTTATAGCCAAGTACCAGTCTCTAGAAAGAGACTCCCAAAAGACTGAGGGGGGAGCTAAATGGAGCCTAGTTTCTAGCCAGAGGTCTTGGCTATGGAAGCCCAAAACCAGGTTATGGCTGTGGCAAGCTAGAAGGCCCTGTTGTACTTTGCATCTCAGGATGTTGCAGAAGAATTTAGGTTCTGATGCAGGCAAGAACACCAAGATGTGGAGTGCAAAGAGCTGGAGAATCCATCCTTCTGCTTTTCTGTCAGGGAGCACTTGGCAGGGTCTCATCAGATATGTGAGTTTGGTCCAGCAGTTACAAGTACCAATTTGCTTAACAGTACATCAGCTACATTCTTGTATGGAGATATAATAGGGCAATGTATCTACCAATCTTCCAGCAAAGTTCTTTGTGTTTGTGAGGCCTGAAGTGGAAGATGGTGAGTCCCTTCTTGATTATACAGCAGTATCCTGAATAGGGTTTAGAAATCCAAAGCGAAGTCTGAGGAATTCTTTTCTTTCCAAGCAGTTTCAGTCATATCTTGTAAGGCCTCAGTGCCCAGGTTAAGCACACATGTGGAAGCTGTTGCTTGGGCATTTTCTTTGCTCTAAATGTCCTTTTCCAGTTTGTCTATACATCCAACGCTCATCTTTTGAGATGCAGCTCAAATGTCTGCTCCTCAGAGAAGCCTTTCATCTCATTTAGAGAAAGGGGATGTCTGTTCCATGGGGCTGTACTTACTACATAGTGCACTATGAACCTGTGGGCAAGTAGTGGTAATGTTTATTCTTACTCAGGCATTCCTTGAACACTTAATGTATTGTCACTGTGTGGACACAAGGAAATTAAACCAAAGCAGTAGCGGAGACATTCGTTCCTGTACTTAGCATTCTTGATTACAGTTGTTTCTGCTTTTGGTGTGTGGGTTCACCCTGGGGAATGACTGCAAATTCCCCCCCCCCCACCTGGAAATCCCTTTCTGAGATGTTCTAGCTAGGTTGACCCCTTTTATCCTTGGTTACCAATGTGCCATTCCTTGATGGTTCTTGGTTTAGGCACTTACTTCTTGCTCAGTATTTCTGCCTTATCAGTTAAATCTTAGTCACATATATGTTTCCTAAGCCACCAGATTGTGCCATGTCTTCTCTCTTTTCCTGAATGTCAAGGGCAATGTCTTGACACAGAAGGTGTTTGATTGCCATCTATTGAAATGAATCAGCATTGATTGAACTCAAGCTCTGGGAGGTTTTCCAGACCATGAAAGAGCCATGGATTTGTAAACTGGCTAGAATTTTTGTCAGAGCACACGCTGAGTAATTCTCCCCATCAGGCAAGCAGACTATTCTAGACACCAAATCAGAATAATAGAGGAATATTAACAGAGCAAGGGAGAATGAGTTGAGAGCAAGTGTGAGTCAAGTAAGCCTCTCAAGTTCAAAAAATGGTACGGGGTGTCTGGTGCACCCCGATACTCCTGCATGGAGAGGCAGGAAAAGCAGCCTTTCACTATGCTTCTGTAAGCTTTTGACTGGACACAAGCTGAAAGATTGATTTTAGATGTCAAGAGATAAGACAAAATTAAAGTCTCTCTTTTGAGGAGACCCTGGGAAGAAATGCATTCCCTCTGCTGGAACACTGTTTCAGAACCCTCTGGTTCTCAGAGGCCATAACATTCTAATTTCTGTTCAGTTAAGCAGTGCTGGAGAAGAAAAGAGCCCAACTGACTGAGAACAATTGGTTTAAATGGAGCATCTAGAGCTTGTGGGACAGCTAACACCCTTTGTGAATCCATCAGCTCAGACATCATCTGAGTTCTCAGCCTAGAAGCAGAGGCCCATTATGCAGCAAATAGATGAAGGGCCAATATTCCCCTTGATTCTGTCATTAGGCATCAGAGATCTCAAAATGTCATGCTTGCATCATGAGATGTGATTCAGCTCCTAAAGCCAGGGCAGTAACTTCCAGCTCCTTTCTTGACTATTAAGACATAAAGCTATTGTTTGCTGATCCTGGGATTCAAGACAGGGTGAGGAGTTTCTCACTGCCTGACATTAGGACAAACGATCCCAACCTAAGACAGATTTTACCTACATGTTGAAATGAATATTCAGTCAAATGCTCTGGGATGATTGAGTTTAAAAAAGAGTTCTTAAGTCTTGTCCTTTAACATCTCTAGTATTCACGGAAAGCCTGTTTGTTAGGTGTGAGTAGAGATGGCCATCACAAGAAACCTCATACTATCTTCAAAGACTAATAGGCGATTTCAACTGTCAATGTGAGGCAGTATGTCTTCTTTTACTGAAAGTCCTGAATATATATGTGGAGAATATTCAAAGTTTGGAATCCAAAACTGGATGCCATTAAGGAGCTATGAGTTGCAGGTAGTGGCATACAAGACAGTGGTGTGGGGCTTGTACATGTGAAGAGAGTAAGAGGGTACACGGAGGGTCTTGCTTTCCTGAGTGATGAACAATTGCTGGGATGAGATTACACCTGCTCATAGACAAAAGTCTGATGAGGGTTTATTGGTCCTTTGGGGTGATGATATGGTGCTACCATTTCTGCCAGAGTTTGACAGTCTATGAGACAGTGAAGGTGTGGGAAGTGGATGTACACGAAGAGATGAGCCAGCCAGGCACCAGATCACAATGCACCATTGACTCCTGGTTTTAGTTTTCTATTAATTTGCTTGTATGCAGTTGTAAGAATAACTCCTGACAAGGTCAGGAATTTCAAATACATGTATGTAAAAAGTGAGATGTAAATTCTGGGCTTACACTACTGTTTAATTTTTCAGAAGAATAAAAACCATTGATATTTCCAGTCTTTCAGACATTTACTGTGTATAGTCATGTCCTTTATTATATAAGCAATACCATGCTCTACATATGCAAACTATTTTTACTTTGAAAAATTAAAAAATATAATTCCTTTGCAGTTATATTGGCCTCCTTTTAAAATTATTTTTCTTTTAGTTTTTGTGTTGAATATATCTTGGACAGTTTTCCTTCCCTCCACCCCTTCCACTACTTATCACCTTCCCCAGATCCTCCCTTCCTCTGTTTCCTCTCAGAAAAGAGCATGTGTCTCAGGGATATCAACTGACATTAAAAGGTTACCATAATATAGGCACAAACCCTTATATCATGGCTGGAGAGACAACGCAGTAGGAAGAGGGTCCCAAGTACACGTGAAAGAGTTAGAGACACCCCCACTCCCACTGGCAGGAGTCCCACAAAACACTGAGCTAACGACCATACTTATATGCACAGGACCTAGAGCAGACCCACACGGGTTCCCTGATTGCTGCACTTACCTCTGTGAGCCCCTATGATCCCTGCTTAGTTGATTCTGTGAGTGGTCTTTGCCTACTGTCCTCCACTATTCTGGTTCCTATAATTCCTCCTCTTTCTTCAGAGGGTTTCCTGAGCTCCAAGGGGAGGGGCTGGATGAAAACTTACAGTTTGGGCTCTCTCTCTGCTTAATGTTTGACTGTGGGTCTCTGCAACTTCCCCCATCAGCCACCATAGGGAAGCCTCTCTGATGATGACTGAGCTAGGCACCCATCTGTGAGTATAGCAGACAATCCTTAGGAATCCTCTTTTTGGATTTGTTTTTTTCTACCTAGGTCTATGAACTATTCAGCCTTTACTTTCTGGTCATCCAGGTAGTTTGGGCATGGTGCTCTTTTTGTGGTGTGGGTCTCAAATTAGACCCATTGTTGGTTGGCCACACCCCCAAGTTATGGGCCTCCATGGCCTCAACACATCTTGCCGGCAGGACAGATTGTAGGTGGAAAGTGTTATTGCAGGATTGGTCTCCCAGTTCCACCAATGGTGGCCCTGTCTGATTATAGAAGATGACCGATTTAGACTCCATAGCGTCCATAACTAGGAGCCCTCACTAGTATCACCATCATAGAATCTGAGGAGTTTTTATTGCACTAGGTTTCCAACCCCTCTCCCCACAAATGTCCTCCAATTCTAGTCACCTCCCAAGCAGAAATAGATTTGTTTTGTTTCTGATGCATACTGCCATGTAATCCTACAGGAACTTTACTCAACATGGCAAACTTGGGTTTGACTACTTGACACTTTATAAAATTGGATGTCATTAAACTTGTAATAGTTGATAATGTGTTAGTTGGACATCTATATATTTTATTTCTTCTTTATCAAAAATGTATTCTGCTATCAATAGCTTGCATTTCTTATAGATATTCAAAGCCCAAGTTAGGATAAAAAGAAGAAAAGGTAATACTAATATAATATTCTTTATATGTACGTTGTCCAAATTGGTACTACAGCTCCTGGAATGTTTTATTTTTCTACCTTAGTTAGGTAATTATAGTAAGTTAATTTACATACTGCTTTATTTTGTAATTGATGTTTTTATTCGTTGGCAATTTCAGACATGCCTATAATGCATTTCTGTTCCTTTAACTCTCTATTGCCTTCTTTCATCCCTCTGCCACTGGAATCCTCATTTCCAGCAAGTTCTCTTTCTATTTCTGATTGTTTGTTTTGTTACTTGCGTGTGCATGACTAGGAGGATGCCAGGAGTTCTATCACTGAAGAAAATGACTACCTCTTCCCCATTAGTTAGGGTTCTCTTCAGGAACAAACCAATAGAAAAACATATATATTAAAGGAAATGCATTAGCTTGGCATACACTGTATGTTCTGAGTAGTCTAACAATGGCTGTCTTCACACTGCCGAGGCCAAGAATCTGATAGCTACTCAGTCTTTAAGACTGTTTGTTTTAGTAGTTCCAATCTGGAGCTTCAGGATTCCTAGAGAGCTGGCTGTCTTCAGTCCCCGTGTTGGAGGCTAGAAGAAGTTCTGGTATCAGCAAAAGATTGCAGAGGCATCGGCAACAGGGGAACTTGACAGAGGGGCATGATGGTAAGCAGACAAGAAGCAAAAGCCTTTCCCACTCACCCTCCTTAGAGTGGGGCTGCTACCTCAGGTGCCACCTACATCGAGGGTATGTCTCCCTACTTTAAGTTCAAGTAGTCAAAATTCCTTGCCAACTATCCTCAGAGGTTAACCTTAAGGTTATCATAAGAAAACTACTTGGTTAATCCCTCATAGGTGCACCCCATGCACCTATGACATGGCTTGTGTCTTAATTGATTTCAAATTCAGTCAAGATGACAACCATCATTAGCCATCACAGATGGTCATGTTATTAGACAGCTCTGTTCTCTGAAGGCTATGATGTGAACATTTCAGGTAATCTCAAGGAACTCCTTCCCACTTTCCAGCTTATGTATTCTTTCAATCTCCTCTTTCACGATGTTCCATGAGCTTTGGAGGGGGTGACCTCAATCTCTCACCTAGAGTTATCACTGAAAACTCACTTTTTCAGCACTTTGACCAGTTATGGGTCTGTGCATTAACTGTTGCCCACTATAAACGGAATCTCTCTGACACCAGGCTTAAGTCAGCACTCATTTTTGTTTGTAACTATAAACATATGGAAGGCAGTATGACATTGTGGTGATTTAAACAGGGAACGTCGTCCATAGGCTCTGATATTTGGAACCTTGTTCCTCAGTCCGTGTTGTTTGGAGCAGATTAGGAGGTGTGGTCTGCCTGGAGGAAGAATGCCACTGGGAAAAGGGTAGAGAGCTTAAAGCCTCACCCTACTCCCAGTTTGCTCTTTCTGTGTTTAAACTATAGTTTAAGGTATGAGTTCTTACTGTGGGATTACGCTTTTGTACACTGTAAATATTTGTCACTAATATTGGTTTAATAAAATGCTAATTGGTTGAGTAGCTAGACAGAAAGTAGAGGTAGGGCAAGCAGGAATTACGGAAAGTGGAAGAACAGAGCAGAGATGACAGTGAGATGCTGAGGAAGTGGGATGAAATGCTGCACTGAGCAAAAAAAATACCCAGCCAGGTGGCTAAACATAAATAGAAATATGGGTTGACTTAAAGTATAAGATTTAGGAAGTAATAAGCCTGAGCCATAGACCAATCATCCTGTAATTAATTTAAACCTCTGTGTGTTTGTTTGGGATTAAGCAGGTACAGGACTGCAGGTCCAGACCTAGGGGCTCGGCCAGTCTAGAAACTTATTACTACAAGCTCTAGATTTTCTGGTTCCTGCTGCCATGTTTGCTGCTTGCTCCCATGCCTTCCTGCCATGATGGATTCTTACCCATTGGAGCCATAAGACAAATCAATCCCTTTTTACCCCACCGTAAATTGTCTCAGCCATGATGTTAATCACAGCAACAGCAAAGTAATGAATTCAAATACCATGTGAATTGGACAAAACAACAAGAGCAGGTTTTTCCACAGGTCCTGTGACCTCCATGGCAATGGAAATGTGACAAGCTTTATAGAATACTAGGCATGAGTTCCCTCCTGTGGATCAGGCCTCCAATCTGATCAAAGCAATTAGATACACCCACAACAGACACATCACTGGTGCACCAGTATGAATCTTACCTGAAATGTTGACATCAGAGCCTTCAGAGCTCAGAGCTAGTAATACCATCAATGACTTCTCCTCCACAGCCTGCATAGCACTTTCTTGTCTGTTATAAACCTGTCAGCAGGTTGGAAACTTCCAGCTCGGTTCAAGCTTTGTTTCTATATGTCCTTCAGCCAAAGGAGTTGAACTTTTTTTTTTTTTTTTGTCCTTAGTTCATTATCTTTGTTGTACCTTTTGTGTCATTAATGCCCCTTATGACTTCCTAATTTTTCAAGGGTAATTGAGTATTCTGATTTCAGCTTGTGTTGTAGTTGGATCGAAAGTAAATGAACAAGTATAAAAGAAACCAATAAAATTTCAGGCAGAGAGAAATGTTTAAAAAATAAAATGTGAGCAGTATTAGATGGTCTGTGTTTTAGGGACCGTGAGTCAAATAAGAAGGAGAGAATTGGGGAAATGAAACAGAGATGGGAGTATAAAAATACTGTGGGGTGGGGAGGAGTTTTACATTATTGAGATAAGCAAGAAGCCAGCCAGGTAAGCAAGGGAGAGAAAGGTAAGGGTCAAGACATGCAGCACAGTAGACAATCTGGATTCAAGGGGTTAAATCTGGAGCGTGTCACATACTGATTGAGGTTTTTACAGCAGCCATCAGGGGAGACAGATGCCTCTCTGGCTGCTTCCCATGGTCTTCAGCCCATTTAGCTTTAGGAATCTTCTTCCTCTGTCCCACCACTTGGCATTGTGAAGCTACAAGTCGAGCAAATGAAATGGCAAGTGTGGTCTTTTATTTCTTCTCAGAGTTCTGCAATTTATTTCATTAAGATAGTTTAAGTACATCCACTCATTAAGTATTAGATGAAACATATTGAGCATTGAAAGGTTAGTGCCATTAAAAACAGCCATTGTTGTCTTAGATCATGCCCAAGTATAGTTTTGTTCTGCTTGACATTTAAGAGAAAAGCAATTTAAATGAAATATTTCCCTTTCCTCTGCTTTTCACATTTTTACTGAAATTCCCCTTGTTTAAAAATAAAAGCCAACCTAAATGTGAATTGTTTGGAGTTGCTAGATTGTGCTCTTCACAGACCCATGTTTATTTTCTGGGGTCCTCTGCTGGAGTGTGTCGAGTCATTCCCAGGATGTGTTCTGGGTATTCCCTATCCATACTCTGCACACAGACCACTGAATTTCAAATCAGTTGCAGAATAATTCTCTAATAGATACATTCTGGGTGTTTCCCTGATCTCACAAATCTGGAATTATTTTATTAACTGCACTTGAATCATTACCTACATCATTTTTACTCACATAATTCATGAATGTGCAATCTTTTTGGAAGTTACAGCTTTTCTTCCTACTGGAAACCCTGATTAAAAAAAAAATCAGCAAACCATTGTGTTCTGTGTAGAGATATAAGATCAGAAACCAAGTAGTAACAGTAATAAAAACATGACTGATTTGAACTCAACTCTGAGACTACACAAGTGACTAGCCTGAATATAGTGCAAACACAGGAAGACTTTGGAATTGTTAGTGAGAAAAATGGGAAGAAATACACAGTGTCTGGGATTAAACTATCCTTCCTGCACTGTAGTTCTTGTACGATGCCCAACACAGTAGCAGAAGGGCAATCGCCAGTGATGCCAGCCAGACAATTGTTGCTTTTATTTCATCCATCAGTTTCTGGTCCACATCCTCAACTTGAGATGCTAAATTCTTGGACATGTATATATATGTAATGTTTTTTGCAGTCATAGCTCAATGCTACAAGCATTTATTAATGATCTGTTGTGATATCTCTTCTCCGAAAGGACACTCATCCCATACCATTATATTTAATAGTTCAACAGGGTAGGGCTCCCATTCATACACACACAGACACACACAGACACAGACACAGACACACACACACACACACACACACACACACACACACATACACACATATGCATTTGTTATCATTTGGGTACTGTGTTACTTGTTTATTAGGCTCACTGTCTATTTTCTTCTCCCTTTTGGACTGTGAGCCTCACAATTAATTATTTGCTGCTCACATGTCTAAAAACTCATTTATCACAATGTCCATGGTGTAGTGGATAATTCATAAGTAATTGTTAAATGTTATGAATTCCTAAGTGATATTTCACAATAATAATAGGTCATTTAAAGTTGACTGCTTAGGTTATTGTTTTGAGCATCTAATTAATTCAAATCTCCAACTAGTCTATACTGTAAATATTTTAGCTTGTAACATATATCTACATATGTCATAAGGTTTCATATGGTGATTTCCTTATCAACCAACACATATATTAGTCTTAATTTTGACTACAGAACCATAATACTAGCTATTAGCTCATTAATAGAGGGTTTGATATGAAGTAGTTCAGCTATAACAATTATGTGATATCTTGACATATTTTCAGTGTGTGACACTTTCTACTTTATTTTCACATAACTATCTTTTTGCATAGTGCCAGCAGACAGCAATTAAGAGCTTAGTAATGAACTGTAAAAAAGCTGTACAAATTTCCCTCTCTCAGCCATTCCTTTGTAACAGTGTAAGTGAGCTCTTAGCTCTATTAGCGTTGGGTATAGCTTATAAAGAATTATTGTTATGAAATATAAATCCACTTACCTTTGGCAAATGTTGCCTTCTATTTTCTTGTCCTAGCCTTCCCTCCACTTATTCTTCACAACTTCAGCAGTTTCTGAAAAGCCCAATTCTGACCACTTAATGACCATTTCAAAACTTTTGCGCATCCTCAGAATCTGTATACACTAACTGTTAGTTCTGAAGTTTCCCATTGCAAACATTTTTAAATCACCTCCTATTATTTCCGCAGCCTTGCATTATATTATTTTTCATCTTCCCACTAGGATCTGTGCTTTCCTCCATGTACTCTGGGCATCTCTAATTCTAATGCTGCCACTTTGCTCTTGCTGACTCTTCTGACATTTCTCTGCCCTGGGGCCTGGATTTTATCTGTCTAGTACTTTTCATCTTTCAGAAGGCCATCTTTCAAATGAAATCTTTCCTAATTCATAATATATATCTGATATGCAGGATATTTGATACGGGGTCCCTTGAAAAGGCCTTTGACCCCCTAACGGGGTCATGACTCATAGGTTGAGGACCATAGAGGGTCATTTAGCACGTGTTCCCACTCTGCATAGAGGCTCGGATTCATCACTGTTGGTTATACGGATTCCTCTGTGTTCTCTCCGCTTCACTCACCCTCCATAAAAAGAAGTTACCAGCACACACTCTCTTAACTCATCTCTTTTATTTCCTTTTATTTAATCTTCTAAATGTACCTAGCTTAGCCCCTTCCCTGAGGCCAGATGGACTGGTCTATCTTTTCCCATCCCGTTTAGGATTTCTCTTCATTTTCAACTCTCCTCTATGTCCTCGGTGTCTCACATCCTCCTTTTCCTTAAGAAACCACCTACAGGCTAGGAAAAGTCACAGTAATTATAGCTCTTTCCAGTCACATGGAAATGAACCTTCTCTTTGCCTTGCTTTGGTTTGATTTTGTTTGTTTGTTTGTTTGTTTGTTTTTCCCCTGTCAGCTGTCTTCCAAGGCCCATCTGTGTGGCCTCTACCTTCTTCCCCACTTTATCATCTTCTCTGCATCACTGTGAAGGTCAAGACTCCACCTAAGACACTTGATGCCTCCTAATTGCCTGACCCAAGGCCTCGAACCCTTGTGTCCTGTAGCTTCACAGCAGCAATAGAAACTGCTGGTTTCCCATCTTCCTCTCATTCCCTCCCACCCCATGCTGAGCACCTGCTTTCACACCCCAGCAGGTGCTTCTTCCCTGCTTAACTGGCCAATGACAGCCCGTAAAGCAATGGTGTCCAGTGAATATGGTATGAACAGAACTCTCTGTCTTATAAACCAAAATAAGTATTTCCTTCTTGTAAGTTGCTTGTCTCAAGTATTCTGCAGTGATGGAGAAATAACATGGACAGGGCACGTCTGGATGTCATCCCGGGCCACTCTTCAGCTGTATATTGGGGCAAGTCCAGCGGAACACCCCTACCCCTGTTTTTCTCCATTGCTCTGTTGCTGTATTGGCTGTATTCTGCTCTGTAACAAAATAGATGCCGGGAAGCAAAGGTAACAGTAGGGACAGGAGACAGGGTTCCAATACCATTTCAAAGGTAAACCTTGAATTATCTACTTTCCCCCCAGTAGGGCCTACGCCTACGGTGTCACCTCTTAATCAATCCCAGGTTAAGAACCAAGATTTCCCATGAGCCTTTGGAGAGCACTTCAATTCAAACTGTAGCACCCCCTCTGAGAGGCTGAGCAGAAACTGTTATTTCAGTTGACATGGAGAGGACTCAGTGTCACATGAAGATGCATAATTTCATATAATTTTTATGCTAAATGAGAGCCAGATATTCTAGGAGACAGCCAGAGAGCAGAAATGTGGAATGTCTACAACCACAGCCTAGGCAGGTGAGCAATAACCAGAGATTCTTCAAACCCATGCCCCAGAATTTAGAGTCAGTGCAGAGACAGGAAAGGAAACGCTAAAATAACTGACAAAACTCTGGATTGTTTCAATAGACTCTGAACGAAGCAAAAGAAATCACCGTTCACTGGAAATGCAAAGACTTGGTAGAGAAATTAATTCTTATAGAAAACTTGATTTATATTTTTAGATACCCAAAGTTATGAAGTGACATATGTTCCATTTACTATACAAAATGCACTTTGATCTGCACCAAAGGACTCAACCCCCATTTGATGAGGAGACAATCCCCTGCATTAGTGCAGCCACCTCTAGCTTCCACCTTCAATCATCTGCTTGGACTTTAGCTAAGGCTCTTCCTGAATGGGCGACCTACTCAGTGTCTCTGCTCCCCTCCTCCGACTTATGTCAATCACATCTTTGTCGATTGTGCCTTTCATATGGGTCCCAAGGAACAGCCATAGACTCAAACCCAGTAGGCGTGTTCAAGTTCTTGTTTTACTACATTTTATATAACGTCTATCAAACCACATCATATTGTATTTGAAGCCTCACTGGGCCTCAGAGCCCACCTTCCTCCTTGAATTTGCTAACCAATGGTTCCCCTGACCTTCTATCTTTCTACCTTCTTGTCCTTCCTATGAGATCTGTCACCTCTTGTTATACCAATAAGAGCTCTCTGTCTTATAAACCAAAATAAGTCTTTGAGCTTCTCCTTCTGTATGAGTGAGTATCTCTGTACCACCTCATCCACTCTCAGAGTTCTAATGGTCCCATCAATTAACAATGGATAGAAATATCTAACTGACTACTCAGAGGATGCCCCAGCTGCCACTCAGCACAGTTTCCTTCAACACACACATACACATATCACTAAACTTGTGTCTCCTACATGTCCAGTGCTGAACCCGGCTCCCTTATAAGTTATCCAGCCCTGTCAGAGGTGACCCCCTCATGTGTGACTTGAATTTTTGGTACCTTTTCCTTTCCTACTCCATATTCACTTATCGCCAGGGTCCTACCAATCTGACATGCTAATTATTGTTTGGATTTTTTCATTTGTTGGGTTTATTGTAACAGGGTTTCTCTATGTAAATGCCATGGCTATCCTGGAAATCACTCTGAAGACTAGGCTGGCCTCAAACTCACAAAGATTCACCTGTGTCTGTCTTCCATGTGCTGGGACTAAAGGGGTGTGCCACCACTCTCTGGCTTCTAATTATTTTTTAGGAAAAAAACGATTCTTAGAAAAAAATATCTCTTTTTCTCATCTCTGGTATGACTGGCATAGTTTCAGTTGCTAACCTTTCCTGTTAATCAGTTCAAAATCCCCACTTTGTTGCTGCTATAGAAGGCAAATGGGAACCATAACATTATGCTCCACTTTGCCTATACAGTGAAACCCAGTTCTTCAATGTTCTATAACCTGCCTCCTTATGGGGTCCCTTTTAACCATTCACTGCCACCACCCACCTCACCCCATGCCTTTCAGTAGAAGCAAAGACCTTACAACTTCCCACACAGGCAGTTACCATCACTATGGAGTTGATGACATTCTCTCCTCCTAGTACATTAACCAACACACATTCATGTGCCTTTTATGTCTCAGTTCTTTGGCAGACTTCAAGACTTACCTTAAAATGGTCTCCAATAAGTCTTTCTTGGATATTTAAATAGGTTAATTGCCTTTTTTAATGTTTATACCCCTCTGCATACTGCCAATCATTGCAGAATAAAAATACCATTTATATAATATTTTACCCATTGGACACTAAACTTCTCAAGTGAAAGAACTGTCCTGCTTCTGATATTCTCAGAAACTTGCTTAAATGTGACTCAGAGGAAGTATCCAAGAGAGGTAATAGGCTTTCTAATACATTCCAACTCAGATATCCAACTAATTTTCCATTTCAACTAATCCAGAAAAAATATGAAGTGCCAATTACATTTCTGGCACTGTGGTAGAGCTATAAAATAAAAATAGTTTATATTCATATTATTTTTTATTTTTGAAGTGCTTTTATACACATGAAGTTATTTTTATTTTCACTACATTTTCAGGCTAAATGAAAGCTACATATTCATGAGACAACCTCATGAGGTAATTACTCAGAGTCTCATATGCTGAGCATTAAATGTCTTGAGATAAAGCCAAATACAAGGATGAGGAAGATGCAGTTATTTTGAATATATATTCACCCAATTCAATATAGCAGTGAAATATCACAACACATCTGGTCCCGTCTTTAATTTATGTACATGGGGACTTCTAGTAGTGGAGGGGAACATCACATACACACACACACACACACACACACACACACACACACACACACACACACACACACACACATCCCTTTGAGAGAATTCAGGTGCATGTTGGACGTATAAAGTTATGGTTTAGAGACACACCCAATAGAAAAATTACAGTAGAAAAATTACAGTTATGATTGGGGGTCACCCTAACATGACGAACTGTATTAAAGGGTCACAGCATTAGGAAGGTTGAAAATCATTGCTCTAGGGACAAAGTGAGGCTTTCCTAGCCCTCTAGAGGACACACCAAAACCAGCACGGTAGGTCATCGTTTATTTATGCTGCTAGAAGATAAGGAGTAACAGCAATAATGATAATAATAATTCATTCTACTATGTGAAGTTTTACAACAATAATTTTAGAATAACATTGTACTTAATACAGCTACATTCTACATATAATTTCCATTTCCCACAGAAGGTAATTTAAGTTAAATGGTTTATCCAAGTTCACATAGCCAATGAATTTTAAGTCCAAATACTAGTCAGCTCTTTCAGTCTCCATTTGGAGGGCTTACTAACAATGGCAGGCCATTTCTAGTAGAGTTGAATTTTCAGAAATAATGCATTGTTTTATTTAAAATGGAAACTCAGCTGGAAGGCAAGTCCAATGTCTTTGGACCTCAGCCAGCTTGTATGTGAACTGTAAAGGACAGGTTTGGGGTCAGGGTGGGGCAGAAGTTGACTTAGGCGATCTCAAGTGTTTCCTGGCTCTGATATTTGATTCTAACACACAACATTGAGGTTCAAACAGCTTTTGCTCGGAGCTGTGGAAGAAAATGCAGCAGCAGCCTGGGCATGGTGGCTCTGATGCCTGGGTTCTGTATGGATCATTTTATTTGCTATTCTTTGCAATTCAGTCTGAGATTCTAGGCCTGACAGCTAATATTTTATTCTTGACCACATTTTTTCCTTTTCTCATACTTGGTAGGAAATGGAGATATTACATTTTCTTATTTTCTACAAAGTCCATGTTGCCATGCCCCTGCTTCTGGCACATCTGTGATCATAGGAGCTAGAAGGCAGACTTTATGACCCCTCACAGACTGCAATCTCCTCTCAATCAGTGTTGTCAAGTGGCCTGCTGGAAGCTGCCGTTTAGTTTGATTGGGGGATAGAGTCCTCCTCACCCGCAGATTCTCCTTCTTGCTGGATATCCCCCAATTTTAGTTCAGTTCCTGCTTGGGCAGGTGTTTTGAATCACTGGGTCTCACCTCAGCACCTTTCATTGCTTGAAGTTGGAAATGATTCTTAGAAATGCTTTCCAGTCAGTTGAGGAATTTCCAGTCACTGTGACTGCTTTCTCTTGGAACAGAAATGTACTTTTCATTGGGAGGAAACGCAGGACTTCTCATCCCTGCATGCACGGATGGTGACTTTATTGCAAGTTTGACTTTTAGAAGGCAGTTGTGTGCTAATGGTTATGAAAAAAAGTGACACGCCATGGCTGAAAAAGTCTGGGAAGAAATTTAGGGATGTATTTTTAGAGTATGTTACCTTCAAGTCTTTCAGGAGATTTACAAATATTTATTAAATTAAGCATACAGATATTTTTATATTTGATATATGAACTGAATTTTTTCATTGTTTATAATTTTGTGTAGCTGAGACATCAAAGAGAAGTCTCCATAGGCCTTTCCAGAAGCTGAAGCACACCGAGACAGAGATGCAGAAGAGGGGACAGAGGCTGTAGACTTGACGCTGCAGGCATGGGGTGTCATGTTTCTACCATCAAGAGAACCCACAGCCACCCGAACTTCTGCTTAAGTGTTTGGCTTCCATTTACCTTGTAAGTTAATAATCTTTAATATCCTCTCATGGATAGACAAAGAAGGCAGTCCTGGTTAGCCTCTCTGATACTGTGATAAAACGCTGACCCAAACCTACTCGGGATGGAAAGGAGTTATTTCATCTCAGGGCAGGAACTGAAGCAGGATCCTGGAGGCAGAGACAATAGAAGGATGTTACTTACTTACTTTCTCAGGCTTCCTCAGCTCCCTTTCTTTGAACAGCCCAGGTTCACCTGTCTGTAGATGGTAACACCCACAGTAGGTTGGGCCCTTTTATATCGATTAACAATGAGAGAAATGTTCCACAGCCTAGCCCATAAGCCATTTGGATGGCAGCAGTTCCTCATTTGAGGTTCTCTCTTCCTAGGTGACACTAGTTTGTATCATGTCAGTGTAGACATTTTAGAAGATAGCACTATCTTAATTTCTTCAACACCTGTTTTCTGTGAGTACCGTGTGCCATGAGAATTTTGGTCTGTTCTCTCTCCTCTTTGGGAGACAGTTTTATAGTGTATATTATATTTATTTTTATATGTTTATTTTGCCATACAGTGAGAAACCAGTCTCTGGCTACATTGTTTTGGGGCCTTTTGGCAGGACAGTATGCAGTAGTAAAAATATGTGATGGAGGAGACTCTTCACTCATGGCAAGAATACAGACAGGAGGAGCCAGGTAAGGGAACAGCATCAACAGCCCGATTGCCTAGTGTTTCTACTGTGTAATGATCCTGTGAAATTCAGTACATGAGAGGCGAGTACTTTTTCAACACCAAAGCCTTCTCCCTCTCTTTGCCTTCCAGAAATCTCCATACATTAGGACATGTCCTGTCTCTCCCCACCATAGGGAAGGGGTGTATGGAATGACCCATCAGACTTGTGCGTTTGGAAGACACTGAGCTCTGTGGTTGAGACCCCCGTCACCATAGCAACTGTTGTGTTTCTCCCTGTCTGCCTGGAAATTTCCTATTGGCAAAAAATGCCTTGATTCTCATATACTTAAGCCTTTCTTGTGAGTAATGACACTAAATTAGTGATGATCAAGGTGGTGTGTATGTTTCTAAGATACGGCTTGATGGCTGCTTCTAACCAAATTCTAAACTCAGGTAGAGGAGAAGTTGAATAATTTTTTGACTTTCTAATATCCCAATAGGAGATCATTCCAGGAAAAGAATGCTATGTTTTGAGACCAGAGCGGAGAATATAAATATAAAGAGAAGTTACTTGTATGCCAAAAAAGACATTTTAATAACAGACTCAGCTGAGTTAAGCCTTGTGTTTATCTGTTGCTTGGAAAATTCTATACTGATTTTAAGCAGCTTACCCTCAATACATTGCTTAATAAGAAAAACCCAAATTTAGTGGCTTATGGCAATAAGTATTTATTCATTATTTGTAGGGCTGACAGTTAACCATGGTCCTGCTAGGCTTTGTTAAGCCTCATGCTTCTTACTCTGAGCTGAGTTATTCTTGTAGATGGGAGATTGCAAAGGTGGCACGCTGAGACTCTTGCAGCTTCTTATAGCAATAGACTTCATGGCTTGGCTCTTTGGTTGACTCTTCTCTGATATTCCAGACTGATTTTATTAGATATATATCACCACAATTCAGAGTTATGAACTACCATCTCCATTCACATATGACTGGTTAACACAACCCACAACCAAGCCCAAAGTCAATGGGTCAGGAAAGAACACTCTACTTACAGTGAATCATGCTTTGAATCTCCATCCAGAAGGAGACATTGGGAGACAACCTCCTACATACTTCTTTAGCTTTCATTTGGCTTCTTACACATAGACTCTTCAGCTGCTTTTTGTGCTATTTGCATAATCTCATTTATTCCATCTGTCTTTGATAAAGCTCTGAAAACTTGTGTAGTTCTTTGACTTACTCTCTTCTTATAAGACACCATTAAAAATCCTGCCACTGGGGCTAACGATATGACTCACTACTATAATACCTTTCTAGCGGGTGTGAATCCCTAGGTCTAGTCTCTAGTAGTGCAAAACAATAAAAGCTAAATTAAAACCCCTGCCACCTAAAGTACTCATAGGAGTTATTTTAATATCTTGAATAATATTAAACCCCAGAGAAACCGATGGATTTGTATACATTCTCAAATACCAATTTTTTTTTTATTAATCTGAAAAAAAAATCAAAGCTCCGAATGATTACTTTGCCTGTGTTGGATTGATTCTGGAATACATCCTTGATGTCTGCCTACTCTTGTGTACTAGTCAGTTTTCCACCTCTCTGACAAATTATATAGACGATCAGCTTATGAAGATGGAGCTATTTATTTTGCCTTATAATCTGGGTGTTTCCAGTCTATGGTTAATTGGCTGTGCTGCTCTTGGGCTTGTAATAAAATAGCATATCATGGTAGGAGTATACATTGGAGGAAACTGTTCAGCCTTAGCAAGAGAAGAGACAGGGAGAGTATGGTGACTCAAAGGAACTTGAAGGACATGCCCCCAGGGACCTAACGATCCACAAAGCCTCATTTCTTGAAGGTTCCATTAGCTCTTATTAGTAGGCTGGGAACCAAGCTGTCAACACATGAGCCTTTGAGGGAACCCTTATTTCAATTATTCTACCCAAGATTCCCTTTCTTTGGTACAGGCATACCTGTGATTTTACTCTAATCAACAGAATAGGATAAAGGTGATGGGATATATGTAGTCAAGTGATGTGGGATGCCTATATGCTGTGAATAAGGACTGTTTTGAGCATGGCAGGCACCACAGAAGTAGGTGGGAATCAGAGCATAGGGATGAGAAGAAGGGTAGAGTTAGACAGAGACATGATCCAGCCACCCAAAGAAGCAACATGTAAGGAACACAGATGAACCACGGGCTATGTGGCAGACAGATTAATGGAGATGGGTTGAATTAAGATGCAGGAGTTAGCTAGCAATGTGCCTGAGACATAGATTAAACAGCGTGAAATTAATATATATGTCTGAGTCATTTTGAGGGCCTAAGCAACAGTGGGTGGCTAGGCACCTGGGATTGCAGGTCTGTGGGTCTGGAGCTCTCGCTGGATGGGGCCAGAATCTCCTGTTACAATCAGGCTTGGTAAGATTCCAAACCCTGTCATACAAAAGGCAGTTTTCTACTGCCTTTCAAAGGAGCATGATTATTGGGAATGTCCTCATAGCAAGGGAGTGGCTTCTGCTAAAAAAAAAAAAAAAAAAAAAAAAAAAGAATCACTAAGCGATGGAGATATTCCAATATCTGGTTAAAAAATGTATGCGGCTTGGAATGAAGCCTCTCTTCAGTTGAGACTGAAACTATGACTCTATGACTGAAGTTTCCGTTGGAATCTGATGACATCATAAAGAAGAGGATCCAGGAGGCATTTATCATATGCCTGACACATAGGATAAGTGCTGGTCCACACAGCTATTTGTGATGATGTCACATAGTAGAGGCCTTTTCAGCCATTACCCTATTTCATTCGATTATTAAAAATTATTTTCATTAATATCTCTTACCTTTTACTTTTGTGTCTTTGTTCCATATTGATTGTCTATTCTTTTTAATGTTGGTTTAGTTTATACTTTAACATGAAAGATTTTGGAGTGGTGATCAGATTTGTTTACATTTTTTAATGTCATAAGTACTTGCATACTTAAAGAGAACTAAAAAAATGCCTGCCTGTTTGTTGATTAAATAATTACAAATCCATCACTGAAATGGTTTCTCTCTTCATAAACCTTAATTTTGTTCAAAGAACCCATGAACAATGATTAGTTTTTAAAGTATTAGCTACTGCAAGGAAAAAATAAATAGGTCTCTAGGATCTAAAATAACTAGAAGGTCTTACCCAGAAAAGACTTCTGCAGAGCTAGCATTTAAGCTGAGATTCAGCAGATGAGAAATGGCAAATATATCACTGAATTCCCACTAGTTTAGAACTGGGTGAGTTCTTTTGGTGTGAAATTGCATTTGCTCATGTGTCTGTCTATGTGTGAGGGTAGAGATAATACAGTTGAGAAGGAGAATAGGAATTGGGTTCTGAAATAAGTTCAGAGAAAATAAATGTCTGGAATTCAGGATAGGAAAAAAGCATAGTTAATAACAGAAATAATACACACTGAAATATAGTATCTTAATAAATTGAGTAGGAATGGCATGATGGAAGACCATGTTAACAATTCATAGGGTTAAGACCAGATATTTTAAATTATGAGCTAGATAATTGAGTTTTAGCTAACACATTTTGGCCAAGTACATAACTAGCTTTATATTTAAAAGAGCAGAGTCAAAACAGTTTCTTGAGCATGTTGTATACCCATCATTGTCTGGCATTTTTCTATGATTCACTCTGCTGGTTTTTACTAGGCTATAGACATCTAAAAGCACCAAGGTCTTAAATCTTTTGCATCTGTCATTTCTGCAACTCACTGCATTTAGAAGAGGCCAGGATGCACTCTGGTGCTGCCAAGAACATAAAGAGGCTTCCTTTGTTTGGCTTCATCTCTTCTCTTTCCAATTAGTTTCTTAAATGTTTGCCTCTTAGGTATTTCTCTTGATGGCAATAATCATTTTCCCAGAAGTATATTTAGATATGAGAACACATCTGTCTTGAGAGCCTGGCACCGTATTAAGTGTAAGCATATGGTGTGTACACATTAGTAATGACTAGAAGAAAGTTTGGAGAATTGTATGGAAAGAATGGGATAAGAAGGGGGTGGGAGAGAGGGAAGGAAAGGGGATGAGTGGAAAAGAGGATTGGAAAGAGATGTGAGAGGATGAAAAGAAGGGAGAAGCAACAGAAGGACAAAGGCAGAGAGAGAGAGAGAGAGAGAGAGAGAGAGAGAGAGAGAGAGAGAGAGAGAGAGAGAGAGAGAGAGAGAGAGAGAGAGAGAGAGAGATTACATGGAGACAGAAAGAGAATGTATATGAAACAGAAGAGAAGAAAATGAATGGGGAAATTTTTTGAGAGAGTTGATAAAATAATAAACCAAAATCAGTTTGACTTAAAAAGTGCCGGGGCTGTGGATTGGACAGCAAAGACACAACATGAACTGGCATCTTGGAGCCCATTTCCTCCAGAGGAACACCTAACTCAGCCTTAATACTGGGTTGAGGGAGTGGACCTACCTCAAATTGATACACCAGACTGAACTGACCCACCTTGGGCCTCTTGCCCTCCTCGGGGGAATGGAGGAAGGATGGTGTGGGGGGAGGCTGAGGGAAGATTGGGAATAGGAAAGGAGGGGAAGCAGTGGCAAATATAAAAATACCTTTTTAAATATACAAGTGAAGAAAAAAGTAAAGATTAGATCCTATTAACTGTGCTTAGATAGAAACAAGTTAGTAAAGCGTCCAGTTTTTGGTGTGAGGATTTGTGTGGGTCTGGACTAGGTAGGAGCAGATGATCATGTCTGGATATATTTCAGAGGCAGCAGCAATGGAAGTTGGTAAGTAGATGGATAATAGGTTTAAGAAAGGAAGGGAACTTTCTGGTAGAGAAGAAAGAAATGCATTTGGGAAATGATGAAAAATTCAGTTTTGGATATGTTTTTGAAGATCCTAGAGATAAACATAAACCAAACAAAGTGGGATCACCTGGTGATTAATGTGTGTAAGATTTTCCTGGAACTACTAACAGCTGGGAGAATGGTCAAATGAGACAGGCCAGCAGAAAAACAGAGGTATTTGCCAGAAAGCCTAGAGAATTTTTTTTTAAATGGGTGGGTCTGGATATTTTGACATGTGAATGAAATCTTTATCTGGAAGAGGAAAGGCTTGAATTTAGAGCTTCTTGGTATTGTTCTTGCTCAAAATAGTGAAATTTCTCCTAAATAGCTAAGTATGTGAGAAGAGTTTTCATTAGCTCTGCAGAATAAAGGGAAGTTTGAAGGTAAAAAGCCAGTTTGATCCCAACTGAATAGAAGCAAACAGAAAAAAAAAATAAAATTTTTAGTATTGTGAATAGACATTCTGGATTATATATATATTCATATATATATGAATGTATATGCATGTATACACAATCTCTCATCTTTCTATATATTGCCTTAAACTTTCTTTTGCTGAAAAGTTTTAATTCAAGAAGACATTGCTACTTTGATTCTTTTTGTGGAAGAGACATCTTAGAAAATAGGATCTGATACATTAGAAATTATAGATATAATTATGTAACTGGATTTTCTTTTCTTTCACCTAAAAGTATGTGCCTTTTCATATTAGTATAAAAAGATATATAGAACGAACTGTCTGGATTCCATTGCATCTATGTTCAACAGTAGATAAGCAAACTCACACTAATGTCAATTTATATAATTTTTGATCTTCTCCATGTAGGCACTGCTACAGTGAATAGCCATCCACACCTGTGCCTTTTATAGCTGCTAATACACCATATTTATAAAATGAAAGCACAATTGCTACATGAAATAATAACATATAATTTTAGTAACTATCACCAAATCACTACTGTACAGATTGCTCCAATTTGCATTTCTACCAGTTAGATATGGGTTTATATTTTCTACTTAGTAACAATTTGTCTCCAAAATGTCAAAACCCTGCCAATCTGATGAATGAGAAAATGAGGCAGGGTAGTTTTTAATTCCTGTTATGAATATGATTAAAAATAGTTATTGTACTTCAAAACACTTTGTAACTTATTTGTACATGCATTTTGAGTTATCTATTTTGTTTCTTCAATCATAGCAATTTATTTTGTATATTAAGAATAATAGTATATACATTTTCTTAAATTATTTCTTGTCTTGATTTTTTATGGTGATTGGTAAAAAGCTTTTAAAAACATTTTTCTTGTAGTTAAATTAATTTATCAGCAGTCTCAAAATTCTTTCTAAGTTCAATAATTCGAATTGTGAATTAGTAAAATAGGTTCCTTATTTAATCCTTCATTGATTTATGATTTTCTTTGCTTTTTACTTTGAAAATTTAAGCTATTTGGAATTTTTCCCAATGCAAAGCTAGACTCCTTGCATAAGGACTTAGCTTAGAACCAAAGTCTTATATTTCTAAATAAGAGAATAATTAAGAGAGTAGAAAAATTGAAGATATTCTTCTATTAAAAGAGTGATTAAGAAAACTTTGCAGAGGCAGTGTATATAAAAGATGACTGCTATGACTTAACAAAAAATTACAAGCAAATTTGTCTTCTTAATTTTGTTTTAGTAATATGACGAATAGAATTTATCCAGAGGAAGAAAATCCTATTCTGCTGTCAGCTTGAAGGCAAATGCAAATAATTCCTATTATACACATCCAACACACAACTAGATGCCATATCACGTGTGTTGGGATGGCTTTCAAAAAGGTACATGTGGTATATTTCAGTGGATGAGATCTTGCCTTGCATTCATGAGGCCATAGATTTGATCTACAGCATGCATGTGTGTGCCCTGCATGTGCACACCATACATACAGAAAAAATAAAAGTGTTGATTGGGTGGCGAAGAAAAATGAATCTTAGCTCTGTGGGAAGGAATATGAATGTAAAGCCAAGGGGTAAAAAGTATGGAGGGTCTTCCGGAATTTTTAAGTAGACCTATTGTGATCCTAATGTCCTATTACTGGGTTCATAGCCAAGTGAAAGGACATTTGTATGTCAGACAGAAGTCATTGTAGCATTATTCACAACTGCCAGGGAAAGAAACAAGTTAGATTTATATCAGCTGAAAAGTGGATACAGAAAATATGGTGTAAATCCACAATGGAGTATTGTTTAGCTTTACAAAGCAGGATTCAAAGAATTATGAGTAGAATAGATATTTGGCCAGGAACTAGGAAAGAGGAACATGTCAGTGACAGAGGTCAAAACTACAGCTATGTGAGATGACTGAGCTCTGGAGGTCCAGTGTGCAGCATGGCGATGGCCATTAATAATGCTGGATAGTGAACTCAATTTCCTGGGAGGGTGGATTTTAAGTGTGTTCTGTACACCAAACAAATGAACAAAAATTGGAACTATGCTAGCCAATGGAGATGTTAGCTTGAGGGTGGTGACCATTTTGCAATGTGTGCATGTGTTAAAGCATCATATTGAGGCATAGAGATGAGATTTGCTCTGTAGTAGATTATGTACAGAGTATATGAAACTCTTGAAGTTTAAGCCCCAGCACTGTAAGAAGCAAAATAATACACTGTACACCTTAAATATATTTTAATCCTTGCCAATTTTACTTAAATAAAGTTGAAGAAAAAAACATGAAATTATTCTGTATCATCCCTCTCTCCTCAAAAACCCAACCCAAACTAAACCAAAATACACCTAGAATTCCAACTAGGGCTAGGGGAATACTGCAAAGTAAGGTTTTGCAAAGCTGTAGTGTAGAATGAGAGGTCAGAATAAGAAATAGGATCCTTTGTTGACCTTCTAGCTATCATAAAGTCCAGACACATCAGGAGAAATCACATAGTACTCTTTCAGTTTCTAAATTGCTAACCAGATTTTTGTGAAGCTGCAGAAAGATTATTGAATACAGTGCTGGTCAGTAGCCCCAGTGGAGTGATAAATAAAGTCTTTGTATAGCCCTTGGGTTGAATTTTGCAATCAAATTGGTTCAACTTAGGTTAGCTGTTACTGCCAATGAGTTTCTGCAAAATTTGTTTTTATAGGTTTTTTTTTTTAACTTTTAAATTTCTGTTATGAGATTATAGGCACATATTTTACAGATTCTCTGAGCAGTTTGTCTGCAATGTTATTTTTTTTTCTTTCTGAAGCCATCTGGGTCAGCAGAGAATTTTTGTTTCCTGTGGTGGAGACAGAGTATATTTTGCTCTTCAGATAATGATTACAAGTGTGAAAGTACAGACTAATGTTTTAAATATGTCTTTCCCTATAGTTTTAGCTAATGAAGTGTTATGGATAAAACTTTTTCCATCAAATATTCATACACATGGAACATACATGGATAACTCCAAATTCAGTCTTCTCTCATTTTATACATTCCCGATCACCTGTTTGTGACTGAAACTTATAATCTTACTGACTAACCATTTTGTATGTGTTTTCAGTGTACTATGTTCATGACTGGTAAAACAGATGAAGAATGAGGTGTTTTATTTATCTATATGTTGACTTCACTGAGTGTGCTCCAGTGTGTGACTGGTAGTACACATAGGTACAGGGTGAACTGGCAATTCTATTTCCCATTCACAGTGTAATTCACGGACCCTTCCTTTGAGTTCTTCTTGTTTTTTAGCTTCTCTGGGTCTGTGGATTGCAGCATGGTTCTCCTTTACTTTACAGATAATATCCACTTATGACTAAGTATATACCATATTTATTTTTCTGGGTATAAGTTACTCCACTCAGGATGATCCTTTTTAGTTCTACCCATTTACCAGCTAATTTCCTGATGTCACTTTTTTAAACAGCTGAGTGATATTCCATAGTGTAAATGCAACACATTTTTTATCCACTCTTCAGTGGAGGGCATTTCTTTAAGTGATTCTTGGATATTTGAGAATTCTCTGTTTAGATCTGTACTCCATTTTAAAATTGAATTATTTGGCCTTTTGATGTCTAGTTTCTTGAGTTCTTTATATACTTAGATAGTAGCCCTCTGTCAGATGTGGGATTTTGAAGACATTTCCCATTCTGTTTGCTGCCATTTTGTTCTGTTGACCATGTCCTTTTGCTTTGTAGATCTTAGTGCCTACATGGCTTGTGTTCTGTCTAAGAAATTGTCTCCTGTGCTAATGCACTGAAGCCTATCCCCCACTTATTCTTCTGTCAGGTTCAGTATACCTGACATTAACATTATGTTAATGTCTTTGATCCACTTGGATTTGAGTTTTGTGCAGGGTCATATATATGGATCTATTTGCATTCTTCTACATACCCAACATCCTGCTAGGGCAGCACCATTTGTTGAAGATTCTTTTTTTCCCCATTATATTTCTGGCTCCTTTTTCTCAAAAATTAGAAAGCAAGTGTCCTTAGGTGTGTGAATTTACCTCTGGGTCTTTGATTCAGTTTCATTAATCAACTTGCTTTTATGTCAATACCATGTATTGTTTTTAATTGCTATTGCTCTGTAGTATAGCTTAAAATTAGGGATGGTGATACCTCCAGAAGTTCTTTTTTATTATTAATCAAATTTATTCATTTATTTTACATCCTAATTGAAGTTTCCCTCCTCTCCTCTGCTCCCATTCCTTCCCCCCACCTCCTATCCACCCCCTCCAATCCACTCCTCCTCTGTTTCTGTTCAGAAAGGAGCATGCCTCCCATGGGTGTCTACAAAGCGTGGCATATTAAGGTGAGATGGGACTAAGCTCTTCCCCTTGTATTAAGGCTGGGAAGGCAATCCAGTATGATGAATAGGTTCCCAAGAGCCAGAGAAGTGTTAGGGAAGTCCCTTCTCCCTATGTTAGGAGTCCCCAAGTAGACCAAACTACACAACTGTCACTCATATGTGGAGGGCCTAGGTTGGTCCCATTCAGGCTCCCTGGTTGTTGGTCCAGACTCTGTGCACTGTGATGAGCCCAGGTTAGTTATTTCTGCGGGTTCCCTTGTGATGTTTCTGACCCACTATCCCTTGCTCTTACATTTCTTAATCTCCTCAGCAGGATTCCCCAGGCTTCACCCAATGCTTGGCTCAATGTGGGTCTTTGCATCTATTTTCAACAGTTTCTGGATAAAGTCTCTCTGATGACAATTGTGGAAGTCACCAATCTATGAGTATAGCTGAACATTATTAGTATTAGACATCATCAGAAAAGTTCCTTTATTGTACAGGATTGCTTTAGCTATCCTGGATATTTTTTTAATATGAACTTGAGTATTATTTTTTAGATAACTGTAAGGAATTGTGATGGCGTTTTTATGGAGTGTATTGAATCTGTTTTAGGTAAGGTGGCAATGTTTATCATGTTAATTCTGCTGATCCATGAGCATGGAAGATCTTTCCTTCTTATAATATCTTCTCCAGTTTCTCTTTTCAGAGACTTGAAGTTCTTGTTACACAGGTTTTTTACTTGCTTGTTTAGAGTTACATCAAGATATTTTATTGTTTGTAGCTATTGTGAAGGGTGTTGTTTTCCTGATTTCTTTCTCAGACTATCATGTATAGGAGGGCTACTGATTTTTTTTGAGTTAATTATTCATTTAAATACTTCACTGAAGGTATTTATCAGCTTTAGGAGTTCCCTGGTAGAATTTTGGGGTAATTTATGTATACTATTATATCATCTGCAAATAGTGATGCTTTGATTTCTTCCTTTCCAATTATATCCCCTTGATCTCCATTAGTCATCTTATTGCTCTAGCTAGAAGTTCAACTATTATATTGAATCAATATGGGGAGAGAAGACAGCCCTGTCTTATTCCTGATTTTAGTGAAATTGCTTTAATTTTCTCTCCATTTAATTTGATATTGGCTATTGTTTTGCTGTATATTGCCTTTCTTATGTTTGGGTATATCCATTGTACCCATGATCTTTCCAATACTTTTATTATGAAAGGGTGCTAGATTTTGTTAAAGGCTTTTTCTGCATTTAGTGAGAGGATCATATGTTTTTTTCCCTTTGAGACTGTTTATATGGTGAGTTACATTGACAGATTTTTATATGTTGAACTATCCCTGCATGTCTGATTCACAATATTCATCCTTCAATATTCTTATTGTTTTCTATTGCTCTAGTTTGTTAGTTAGAGAATGTTGGATGGTTAAAGTATATAGAGAATGAGATTTTTGTTGGGATTGCTTGTTAAATTTAAGATTAAAATCTCTTGACATCTTTATTATTATTCATTGTGAGCTGGAATACCACATACTACTTTCTGCAGCTTTGTCTAAGGTGTCACATAAAATGTCTTTGTCCTGGAAATTGGAGAGATGGTTCCTCCTTATCACTATACTGTTCTTTCCTCACTGATATATTACCTGTTATTAAATTCCACAGTCCTTGGTGACTCTCCCTTCTGTAGCTCTTCTATGCCACAGGGCTTCTGTACAATCTACCTGGAATTGTTCTTCTTGTTCTACTCATGGCTGTTACTTTTTCATCTTTCAGGTTTCAGATGACAGTATAGTTTCGTAGCTGTATTGTTCAGTGTGTTATGCATATAATGATGATGAAAAGATACTCCATACTTGTAATGGGATTATGTTGTTACATTGTAAATAATTTTCCCTCCTACTGGCCAAAGGCAGACAGGAAATGTGGGCGGGGCTACCAGACTAAGAAAACTCTGGGAACAGGAAGAACAGAGCAATAAATGTTATAGTGAGAAGCCAGCAGATGCAGAGGACAACTATGCTGCTCTGAGAAAAGGTACCAAGCCGTCTGGCTGAACAGAGAATCACGGGTTAGATTAACAGCAAGTGCTAGCAAGTTATTTGCCTGGGCCCCAGGTCAATCAGCGTACAATTAATACAAATGTCTGTATTTCAGTGGGACTATGGGACTGTAGGCCAGAAAGTCTGGGCCACGAGGCTAGGCCAGAAATTCGGAGACAGAAACATAATACAACAAATACTCATTTTCTTAAAGATTGATTAATATGAACAAAGAATGAAATTAGCATAATGTTTTAAGTAGATGAGAAACTTGAGGATCAGAAAGCTCAAGTAACATCATCAGCACCAAGAAGCTCATATACAGAGCAATGCATTTGAACCTAATATTCCTCATTCCTCATAGACATGGCCTTGCTGCTTCTATGGGGTCGTGTTTTACACGTAGGGTGTGGTTCCTCATTTCTAAATAATAGTATTTCTTTCAGATAAGCCATCTTTGATAGTAGCTCCCTATTATCTTCAGTGTCTGCTTTTTAAAATTTATTATTATTTTATTTTAAAAACAAGTCCTGTAATCTGAGTTGGATTCTTTTAGAACTCAGTGGAAGAATGATTTTGTTTTCCTTGCAGAAGGGAAATTCCCAGTCTATTTGGAGCTGATTTGAAGTGATGCTTTCCCTGGGGACACAATCAGCCCTGGACAGTTTGTTCTGATGGAAATCTCAGTTTCTTTCTCTTGCCTTGCCCTGAGGAAGGTGAGAAGTTTTCAGCCTTTACTTTATAATGGCCATCTAAGGAGAAAAGAGCGAGCTGATGCCGGAGGAGAGGTCATTCATGTTGGAAATGGTGAGGGGAGCTGCAAGGTTAGAAGCCATGTGTCCCTGGCAGGGGCTAATCTGGGAGACCTCTCCCTGTCCTTGGTGAATATTTCAAGCAGTTTAATCAAGTCCACTGCAGTTCTGTGTAAATCAGAGAGAGAGAGAGTGAGAGTGGACTAATTGCCAATTTCTTTCTTTAAATTACATCACATCTTCTTATTAAACAACTCCAGTGCGCAGCCACACAAACTGAATGTTCACTGTCTTTACTTATACAGTTTCTTCCTTTCATACCTCTAAGCTAGAGTGAGGGGCAACCCCAAAGAATCACAATTTCAAAGAGTACTGGCAACCATCTAATGAGAACATGAGACTAATTGCTCAGGGTGACCCATATTCTTTTCCTTTCTTGGAACTGTCATAGAGTTCTTAAAATGCTTTAATTATCCTTATTATTTTCAAACATAAAATTTATTTAATGTTATTAAGTTAATCTTCAATATTTCATTACAACACACTCTTCTTTGGGAACAATGATGCCATAGAGAAATTTATTGTTTTTGTTGTTATATTAATTCATTGATTCACTCATTTATTTATTGTGATAATGTCTCATTATAGTGCAAACTGACCTTAGATTTGCAGCGTTCCTCTGGCCTTATCCTTCCAAGAGATAAGGTTATAGACATGTGCATTCATGTTCAGCTTAGAGAAAAAATTTAATAGTATTATCTTGAACCTCTGTAGAACCCAAGGACACTGCCAATGCCTACAAGAGCACTATTGCATGGCAATTTCCTTCCAGATAAACAGTTCATCCTAGAAGGAAGCTAATTAAAACACAGAATGTTGAAAGAGAGGGAAAGCAAAGGATGTTCTAAAGAGAGAGAGTACACACATACATCTTGCAGAAAAGCTTACCAAAGTCAGGAAGTAAACAACTAAATAACTTCTGAAAGTCTCTTAAACTGGCCAGATGCACTAGGTGTTTCCCTCCCCAAGGTTATACAATCAACAAGTACTTCTGAGAAACACTTGAAGGCTAGCCAATCTGCCTAGAAGACACTTAGAGAAGGTGAGCCACCTGGAGGAGATAGACAAGAAGAAATGTCTATAAGGACAAACTGAGCTGCCTGGAAGAGATGTTTTTCTACCTGCTGAATTGACTTTAAATTATGCATTTGGTTCCAGTATTGTAGTTTTCATGAGCCTTCATCCATGCTGAGGTGGGCTTTGGGGATATAGTGGTCTCTGAGTCATTTCTGTTCCAATAAGTAACTCTTCATTCCTATTCCTGTGAGTACTTCCTATAAAATTTATAGGTTCACCAACTTGGATGTTGGTGATATCTGTACTTCCATCTGTCATCAGTTTCCTATCTGGGGTGAGTAAATGTTTGTTCAAATCTTCCCAGAAATAACACCACCCAGAAGGTACCACTATGGCCAACTTTTCTTTCCTGGCCGCCAGTCCCATGTAACCACACAAAAGCTTATATTAATTATGAATGCTCAGCCTATATCTCAGGCTTGCTACTAGCTAACTCTTACATTTATATTAACCCATATTTCTTATCTATGCTTTGCCATGTGACTTGGTAACTTTTCTCAGTATGGCACTCCCATCTTGCTTCTGTCAGCATCTACTGTTGACTGTCCAGCTCTACCCTTAATTCTTCCCTCATTTTCAGTTTAACTCTCCTGCATAACTATTCTGTTCAGCTATTGGTCAGTCAGTTTCCTCGTTAAACCAATCACAGCAACATATATATTCACATAATGTAAAAGAATATTTCACATTTTTCCTTTTTTCTAATTAAAAAGGAAAATTTTAACTTTAATATAGTAAAATTATATACAACAAAAATAGTTTTCAAGTAAGAATTACAGTTGTAATATATAGTTCATTTGATTTGGCAAAATTATGAGAAAACATTCTATTATTTATTTTATTTTTGTGACTCTAAAATTTTATACCTAATTTATCTTTTATCATAACTAAGGAAAACTTTAACTATGACTATGTAGTCTTTAACTCTGTCAAAGACTCCAGAAGGGTAAAATGTCACCTAATGACAGGGATATCTGACTGCCTAAACAGTCACCCTAAGTTCTTCTGTATCATTGGGACATCCATTTTTGAGCTATAGGCTTAGAGTATCTGATAGACTTTTCTCTGAAGCAGGCAATTTTGAAGGATTGTCCTACTTTGTCTTGGCAAAGTACGGTGGTCACTTTCTTTGTGTCCTGAGGGTCTAATTTGGACAATGTACTATTAGTAACCGAGGCAAGGGCAGTTTTTTTTTTTCCAAATGGTTATTCTTTTCTGTAAAGAAAACAAACTCCATATGGAAGTTCTTCAATGCCCATAATCTTCTCTGAAGTAAATTTGTGCTGTCAGGAGACATTTCAGACATGTCTCACTATCAAGAAAAGCCTTATATTATTAAAACATGTTTGATGCCATATTTTGTAGGTCTTTGAAGTGTTTGAGAACCATCTCTCTATATAAATGTTATCTGTTTATGATCTTCAGAACAAACATGACATGACCATAAAATGACTATTATAGGTGACTATTAATCTAAATTTTGAATTATACATTACATTTTAAATGAGTTGCATAGGCATAGTACTCCAAACAAGAGTAGAAACACACATATAGTATAGCACAAATAACTTAAAATATCAATAAACCAAAATTTGTACCAATGTAAAATATTTAAGACTGCTAGTGTTTTAGTTTAAAAGTAGATTCAATAATCTACCCTTTTATCTTATCATTTCTATACCTCCTCTTTTTTCAGAATGAGATCTCTGAATATAATCTCCTTTGTTCAGTTTTTTTCCCCTAACCATTACCAACAGCAATTTGTAACCAACACTTCGTAAATGATAATAATAAATACCCATCTTTTGGGAATGTGGACAATGTTTTCTCTAGACTTCTTCCTGCTGTTTTGGGGGCACTGGCATCTTTGGGGGAACCTTTATAAAGTCAGAATAATTAATTCTTGGCTGGAGTATTCTGTGAGGCTGGATCATCTCAGTCAGCAGCCTTAAAGCTGCTCTGGATGCTGAATCACCTGGGCCATTTTTTTTTTAATACATAAACTTTTAAAGATAACATATGTTGTGGGACTCTGTTCTTCTACACTGTAAATACTTGTCACTGTCAAAATTGGCGTAATAAGGTGCTAATTGTCCAATAGCTAGGTGGACAGGAGGAATAAACGGGGTGGCCAGACAGGGAGAAATCTGGGAAGAGGAAAAGCAGGGCAACTGCCAGAGAGATACAGAGGAAATAAAACGAGAATCCCGCACTGAGAAAAAAGTACCAAGTCACATGGATAAGAATCATGAGTTAGTTTAAGAGTAAGGGTTAGCAAATAATCAGCCTGAGCCATAGACCAAAGAGCTTATAATTACTATAAGCCATTGTGTGATTATTTGGGACTAAATGGCTGTGGAACTGGCTGGGTGGGACAGAGAAAGTTCTGACTACAAAGCATACATATCTGCATTAATATAAGTATAGGCCATGTAATATTATGTAGCAGTCATTCAGAAATTAATTTTTGTTTTATGTTTGAGCAGACAGAATATACACCATGGGTCTTATAGTTCTGCTAGGTTTATTTCTTTGTATCTCTAGCCAGAATTTTCAGAGGATCTTTCCCAATCAAATTTGATTGATCCCACTCTGGAACAAATCCACAGCCTCTCATTTTATGTGAGAATAAAAGCAAAACCTATTTCCCAAAGTAACATGTTTTTGGCTTTTTTCATTAAAAAAAGTTAAGATGTTTTAAAAATATGTAGGTTAGTTTAATACAGCGGTTTTTATATTTCCATGTCTCTTAGCAGCCAAAAAAATAAAGATAATACAATAGCATAGAGAATTCAACTCTGTATATTTTCCATCTTTATGTGACTTTTTTCTTTTATATTACCTTACCCCCTTTTAAAGGACTTTTTATTTTAAAACTATATTTATATTTTTATGACTGCCTATACCATTTTTTCTCGACCAATCTTAATGTATATTTTAAGCACACTGTAACCTGTATAAAGGTTTTATTTTCCATCTGAATCTGTCTTCACTTTATACCTGTAATCTTTTTCTGACCACATGAGCTTTTCAACTGTTAAGTGGCATGGCTGGGACCTCTGCCTCTGTTTTAAAAGCTGGTTCCACCTCATTTGTTTCCTTGTAAGCCTAGCTTCATGGCGTAGGTGTTAGTCATGCCCTCCTCTGAGCTATGAAGTCAAGTCCCAATTAAAGAAGGACTTTTACCTCTGCATCTCTCTCTCTTGACTTTGTTTCTCTTGGGAATGCCCCCCCCCCTCTTCTCTCTCTCCCTTCACTTACCTGCTATCATAACCTTCTCCATTGTTATAACCTTCTCTGTTAATCACAACCATAGCCCTCTAAGAATAAAGTCCTTTTTACATAGAAACAGCTTCTGTCTCCTGCTACCTGCCAGATAATCGGGTAAATTATATTTGTGCCATACCAAATCCTCACAAAATCCTAACAATAGGTGCCATTTGGCAAAAGCTGTGTTTACTACCTCCATTCTGGGGGGTTTTGGGTCCACACTGCCACCTAATAGTGTACCACCTGCTGCTTATTTATACGTCAGGGCCTCTTAAAAGAATCATGCCTGCTTTTTGGCACTAGCACTGAGCCAGGTAGCTATTTCTTAAAGGAGCCATGTCTCTACTGGCTGCTAGCAAACAGAGCCTACCTGAGAAAATGAGGTTACCAAGAAGATGTGCTTGACCCTGTTTTTCTATGTTTAGAATCCTCTTTCAAGTTTTGTTAGGTCTTATGTGGAAATTCTGGCCCGATATTGGAATGCCATTTGTAGGAAGACTTTTCTTTCATGGGCACCAGTCTCAAGTAACCACACAGTGTTTATATTAATTACAAATGCTTGACCAATAGCTCAGGCTTGTAACTAACTCTGACATTTAAATTAATCCATATTTCTTATCTCTGCTATGTCACGTGATTGGCCTTCCCGTCTTGCTTCTACTCTCTGTGTCTGCTGGTGACTCTTCCACTCTGCTTTTCATCCCAGCATTCTAAGTTTAGCTATCCGACATGACCTTATCTTGTTCAGCTATTGGCCGGTCAACTTCTTTTATTAAACCAATCACCACAACATATATTCACACAGTACTAAAAAATATCTCACACAGCACTGTCCTTTTTTCTGCTCTATGTTGGGTTGCATGATGGTGGTATAAATGTGCACTGTGTCCTGTGAAATCATGGAGGAGCAGAGACTGGGTTTGTACTTTTACCCAAACCTTCTGCATGTGACAGCCAGGAGAACTAGCAAGTGCCATTTCAGCGTTGGTATGGCTGAAGTCTTATGCCTGTCCAATGGCCCCACCTTGATCTCTGAGTAATTTCCTGCTTTCTCTGAGTATTTCCTCGTGTTGTCCAGTTGATTGTGCCACAGGGAAGCAAGTATTAGACCTCACAAAACAGGCTCCAGAGTGGCGGTGCTGATGGCAATGACTCACCCTCACCTGAGCTGGGTGTTGCTAGGAAACAGAAACCTAAAGTGTGTTTCAGAAGCTCTTAAAGGCTGGCTGAGTGTTGCTAACTGCAACTATCGGTACCTTCTCTGTCTGAAAATGTCCTATACTAACCAACTGGCCACCCCAGCTTCTGAGCAGCCTCCCTGTGGCATCTATTTATATAAAATCCAAGCAACTTTTGCAGTTGGGCATTGGCCTTCACTGTCCAAAACAGCTGGATATTTTTTAAAAATTAAAATGTTCTTCTCTTCATGAAGAATGACTGTATTCTGTGGTTTCTTCCAGAACCTTCTTACATGTGGTACAGAAACTCAGGAGAGATGCCAAGGTTTTCCTTTGCAATCTTGTCCCACCTTCAACTGAACCAAAACCACAGAGCTGGTCCTCTTGGGGTATGTATCATTTGCTTCCACTGGCTCCTCCTACCTACCACATTTGGCTCAAAAATCTAAGAGTCTTTCTCTCTGATCATTTTTCTTCTCCATATACCCTATTCACATGCCTCTTCTTGTCTACTCAGAACTGCCTGCTCTGTCTCACTGGAGTGAGAGCTGGAGCCTTGCTAAAGTCTTAATTGGTACACCAGGCAGTCTCTCTATGCCATCTTAGGCTCCTCATCCCACATATGAGGCGTTCCTGTCCATAAGATCTTGGGCATCTCTCTGACAAGTCTGGGGACAGCTTCAGATATAAATCTTCCTATGACACTTCTTACTTTGTTGGACACCTTCTGTCTCTTTGTCTATGCTATCGAAATCTACCTTCTGGGGGGATTCCTTGTGTATGGCCCCTTTTTCTAAGTCTCCTCCTCTTCCTTGCCTTGTTCCTAGAAACTCTTTGCTGCCTCCATTTTAAGAATGTTTTCTTTCCTTCTTGTTCTATCTCTGCTACTGGAACTTACTTTGTCTCTCTTGCTCACTGGCTATAGTCTGAACTAACAATGGGCTTTTTATCAGATTCATAAACTCTGTTCACCTGTGTTCTCTAATATCTCTTCCTCCTCAAACTCAGAGATTCTATTAAAGACTAGATACCTTATTATTATTATTATTATTATTTATTTTTACTGTAGTGTGGCTTAGCCTCAGTACAAACTAGATAATCAGTCTCAACTGTCAGAAAGTGGCACACCTGATTATAATAAACTTTTTTTCTGTATTGAATTAATGTTTGAGTTGTGTTGGATCCAAGTGGGTCTCATAACAAAACTTTGCTTTTTTACTATTGCTGTATGCTCCAGTGGTGACTTATAAGGACTTGCTTCTTCAATGACTACTCTCAAAAATCAAGCATCTGTCCCATAGTAAATGATCAGGTGTTTCCAGATACAAAGACAAATGTTTATATAAAGTTATGCAAATTGTCAGGGTCTATGAAAGCTATTTAAGTTTTTCAAAAAGTAAGACAGTATTAGTCAGAGTTCTCTAAAGTACTGGTTCTCAACCTGTGGGCTTCAACCTTTTCTGGGATTGAAAGACCTTTACACAGGTGTCATATATTGATACCCTGCATGTTATAAATTTACAGTATGATTCATAACACTAGCAACATAACAATTATGAAGTAGCAATAAAAATAATTTTATGGTTGGGGTCACCACAATATGAGGAATTGTATTAAAAATTTGCAATATGGGGAAGGTTAAGAACCACTGCTGTATAGTAATGGAATTTATAGAATGAATCTTTGTATATTTAGAAAGGGGATTTACTAGAATGAGTTACAGGCTGTGGTCCAGCTAATCCAACAGTGGCTTCTTGTGAATAGAATACCCAAGAACCAAGTAGTTCTTTAGTTCATGAGGCTGGATGTCTCATCTGATCTTTAGTATATACTAGAATACCAAAGAAGTAGGTTCTAATGCCAGTGAAGGAATGAATTTGTTAGTGAGGTGAGGGCAAGCAGGCAAAGGGTAAAAGTTCCTTCTTCCGTGTTTTCATACAGGCTTTCTGCAGCAAGCTCTTTTCACTTTCCCAACAACCAGGACTGTGCAATAGGCTTAGATGTTTCAAATATACGCCTAAGATAACTTTACCCTCTATCCATGGTCCATGTCTGTCCCAACAGATTTCTAAACAGCTGGCAGATACAATCCAGGAATCAGCCTGGGACCTACAATTATTCTACAACAGCTTACACCCTCAGCCTTACTGGTCTCATAAGACTGAAAGGCCATCTGCCTGGTGACTGGAAGGCACTCGTTTCTTCCTCAATGAAGAATGTCATTAGCTATGTATATAAACCTGTCCATGTGGAAGAAAGGGTTAAAAATAAACAGGAGCAGGCATCCAGTTTGACCCCTGTGAGGTGATGCCAATGCAGGACTCTCCCTATGTCTTTTGTGGGCTCCTGGATCATGCCTCTCCTCCCCTGGGTCCTCTTACTTCTATTCTCCTCATAGTAATAATTGTTCCCATCTCTTCAGAGGTTTCTGAAACTTTTTTTAAAATTGATTCTTTGGGACCTTTACATCATGACCCCAATTCTGCCCATTTTCTATTCCTCCATATCTGTCCCTCACTCCTGTAGCATCCCCACAGAAGAAGGTTTAAAAATATTAATTAAAAACAAAACACTCCACTTACTCCTCTGCCTTTCTTGTCTCTCCACCACCTCTTCATTCATCTTAGTGACCTTGGGAGCTGCAGTGTGTCACACAGTAGACCCTTTTGTCCACTCACCTTTACTTTTAAATGTCTACTGCAATGAGATCTCAGTCTGGCTCAAGGCCTCTGGCTTCTGCTGCACCATCAATATTGACCTTCACTGAACTCCTCTCTTAAATTCTGCTCTTGCCCTAAGTCATGGAGGTCTTATGGCTATGGTTCTATAGGACCAGTCCTCATATACACTTCAGCAGGTGATAGATGGGGTAGATGTTGAGGTGGGCCAACTCAAAGTTCTGGATGTATGTCTTCTGGGTGGTAGCTTATTTGGTCAGTCCAGGTGAGGAGTGGAGCCAGCTCTTCTATACCCATGTCATCTGAATCAGCTCTCTCATGCCTCTTTTGTTGTAGTGGCCAGTGAGGGGCAGGGCCAATTCTTCCAGTGCCTGCACAGGGTGGTACCTGTTCAGCTTGGCTCTCAAGATTTCAATAGGCAAGATTCCAAGGGTTCCTATGCCCCCCCCCCCCCCCCATGGTATCATTGGCCATGGAAATCAACAGACCCCAGCTGCAGCAGAACCATGGACCCAGATATGTCCTTTGGAAATAGTTCTGGCCTAGATGTCAACCATGGCCCCAGATCAATATGGCCCCAATATCAGCATGGCCATAGGTCATCAATATAGCCTCAGGAGGCTAACCAGACCCCAGGTATCTGCATGCCCTTCCATGATATCATGCCTTTCAGAGTTTTTTTTAAGGAAAAAATTTATCAGCCAGTGAGCCAGATACTTTTGATGGGAATCCCTCAGGTCTTTTACTGTGTTCTGTTCATTTGAGCCTTTGCTTTGAACCAACATTCCAGACTCCCGTTTTCCAATGTGCCCATTTGACACAGTCAGAGGATCACCATTGCCCTTATCATAAATGAAGGCTGGAATTTTATGTCCCCAAAGTTGCAATGCTGGGCCAAGGACCTGACTCCCACCTGAGCTGGGGTTCGCTAGGAAACAGAAACCTAAAGCATTTTGTAGAAGCCATTAAAGGATGGCTGCATCTCCTAACTACAGCTGTCAGCACCTCATCTGTCTGAAAAAGTCCCCAGGGTAACTATCCTACCCAGCCTGCACTGAGCTGCCTGCTCTGGCATCCACCCACATAAAATCAAAAAAAACATTTGCAGCTGGGAATGGTTTTCCAATGTCTGATGGAGCTGAACAATTTTTTTTTTTTTTTTTTAGTTTTTTAATTTAAAAGTAGTTTTTTTTTTTTTTTTTTTTTTTTTACATACCAGCTACAGTCCCCCTTCCTGTCCCTCCTTCTACCCAGCCCCCAGTTATCCCCCACCTCACCTCTCCATCCCCTTCTCAAAGAGGGTAAGACCTCCCATGGGGAGTCAACAAAGTCTGGGATATCAAGTTGAGGCAGGACCAAGCCTCTCCCCCTGTATCAAGCTCGAGCAGGGTATCCCTTTATAGGAAACAGGTTCCAAAAAAAAAAAAAAAAAAACCCAAACAAACAAACAAAAAACCCCAAAAAACCCAGTTCATGCACTAGGGATAAATCCTGGTCCCACTGCCAGAGGCCCCACCAACTGCTCAAGGCACACTACTGTCATCCACATTCAGAGGGCCTAGTTCAGTCCCATGCAGGTTCCCCAGCTGTCAATTCAGAGTCAGTGAGCTCCCAGTCAACTGTCTTTGAGTTTCCCCATCATGATCTCAATCCCTTTGCTCATATAATTCCTCCTTTCTCATTTTGAGTGGATCAGTGCTTAGCTGTGGATCTCTACATCTGCTTCAATCAGTTGATGGATGAAGGTTTTATCTTAACAATTAGGGTGGTCATCAACTTGATTACAGAGGAAGGCCAGTCCATGCACCCTCTCCACTAATGTTTGGAGTCTTAGCTGGGGCCATCCTTGTGGATTCCTGAGACTTTCTCTAGCACCACATTTCTCACTAATCCCCAAATGCTTTTTTCTGTCAACTATCTATTTGTTGTTCTCCCTCTCTGTCCCTCCCCTAACTCTAGCATCCTTTTCCCTCACATCCTCTTCCCACCTTCTCTTACCCTCTCAGGATCCCAATTTACTCAGGAGATCTTATTTATTTCCCATTCCCAGGGGATCCATGGATGTCTTTCTTAGGAGCCTCCTTGTTACCTTCTCTGGGGTTGTGAATTGTAGCCTGGTTATCCTCTGCTTTATGTCTAATATCCACTTGTGAGTGAGTACACACATGTTTGTCTTTCTGGGTTGGGTAACCTCACTCAGGGTGATTTTTTTTTTTAAATCAGGGTTTTCATATAACATTTTATCTTTTATTCTTCAGGAGACAGGCTCAGTAGATGCAGGCAGAGTTCATCTGTCCGAATTGAGAGAGATTTATTTTTTTCCTGTTCTGAAGAACTTAGACAATAACACAGTGATGGACTTTGGAGACTCTGCTGTGATGTGTGTGTTAAAGGTGATATTCTAAATTCCCATTGCATGGTGACTGAGAAGGGACACAATGACTCATCAGGATAATTTCCTATAATATTTCATGGACTGTCAAGTCTCAGAGCTTCAAGAAACCAAAAAAAAATTAATGGAAGGTTTTATGTTCTACATAAGCACGTTGTGTGTGTGTGTGTGTGTGTGTGTGTGTGTGTGTGTGTATACATATACACCAAGTGTGTTTATGATCACCCTACAAGTCTTTCACTCTATTCCTTAGTTCAGAAGTAATTCTTTTAGTGACTTAACTGTTTCCATTTCAGTTTTAAACAGAATAATATGAGATATCGAGTTTGTTACCTGCTTCACATTTTATATCACTTCTATATACTTAGCCACTCTCCCAAGCATACCTGTTAGTGTCCAAACAGAAATGAATGTCACTGAAATTAGCTTAATTTGAGCGTGGTGTACTAGACAGACTATTATAAGAAAAATTGGGAGTTAGAAATTCCAGAATACAGCAGGTCAGCTGCTAATAACACAGGACTAGAGTGAGGAGGAAGAGGAGAAGATTCTGGAATTCTACAGGAGTTAGCAGCAGCAGGGTTATATTGGGAGAAGTGGCCGTTACACGTGGGAGAAGAAATCAGCTCAAGACAACTTCCCAGTGGCTGATCATGAGGGAAAGCAGTGTCTGAGCCCACTGATGTGGTCCTGTGGGTTAGCTGTCATCACAGAGCAGGATTACAGTGCATGCAAGAAGTATTGTTAGGCTTCCTGTCCTTCCTTCCTTCTTTACCACATCAGAAGAAAGACTGTTGTGCTTACATGGTTACTGAAAACAGTCATCATCCTCTCCTGTATCATAGATCGTATAGCTCTTTCTTTACTACTGATTCCTTCCAGTCACTGAGCTATTTTAATTTTGCTTAAGTTTATTTATCTTAAATATACACACACACACATACATGTGCACACACACGGGCACACACATACACACATGCACACGCACACACACGCACACACTCACACTGTAAAAATCACTCAAGCATGTCTTCTGTATCACTTACTCTTTAGCTTCCTGAAAAGAATGGTTAAGACCTGTGAGTTGAGAACGTGCTAGCCTGGTGAAGAGTGCATTCTAGGCAGGGAGAGAGCTTCCGCAGCTGGAATAAGCAAAGCTCAGTGTGGTGGGGCCTGATGTGGTAACTGGAGGCACAGAAGAGAGCAGAGGCTAGAAAAGCTCACAGAACAGCAAGGAGCCAGGTTCTGTGCCTGTGGAAAGCTAGTTTATTTACTGTATTTCAAATTACTCCAAAGTTTCGTGTGATCTTAGAACAACAACTTAATTTTTACTCAAAAAACTTGTCTGTTAGCAATTTAGGAGCCAGCTATCAGTTTTCATTTATAGTCTTTTATGTGACCATGGCCACAAGTTATCTGGGGCTATAGTCAGGGGGACTAAAGATGTGTCACTCTGACTGGCAAGAGAGGCTAGATCTCAGCTGAGAGTCTTGACTGTGGTCCCTGTGTGTGTCTTTCTAGAACAGTGGCCTCATGACAATTGAGCTTTTGTAGCCCTCCTGGACACCAAAAGCACCTGTCTCAAAGAAATAGCTGGCCGCTTGGTGGTATTTCTCTCTCTCTCTCTCTCTCTCTCTCTCTCTCTCTCTCTCTCTCTCTCTCTCTCTCTTTTTGTTAGTTATTTGATAATTCTGAACAATGTATTTTGATTATGTTCACCTTTTACACCCCCCCCATTCCATCTCCATTCCAAACCCACCCAGCTGTGCCATGCATTCTCCTTTAAGAGCCTCAAGTCCTGTTTGCGTTGCATATATACTCTCGGGTGTGTGATATTCACTGGAACGTGGTTATTCTTCCAGGGACCACAACCTTAAAAAGCAGACTCTTCTCCTAGAAGCTATCAGTCGCATCTTGGCTAAGGTTGGGACTTTGTAAGGTTGGGACTTTGTAAGGCTCCCCTTTTTCATGCTGGGATTTCGTACAGGTCTTGAGTAGTTCGTCTCAACCATGTGAAAGTTCCTGTGTGCAAGTGCCCTGCTGTGTCTAGAAGACACTGTTTCCTTACCCTTTACCACTCCTGGCTCTTAAAACTTTCCACCCCTTCTTCCAAACAACCTGAGCCTAAGGGGGAGGGCGTGGAATAGAGATGTTCCCTTTAGGGATGAGTATTCTACAGTCTCTCTCTCTTCATCTTGACCAGCTGTGTGTCTCATTGCTTATCATCATCTATTACTAAATGAAGTTTTTCTGATCAGTGCATTAGAGATGCACTGGTCTATGGGTGTAAGTCGTTAGGAGTCAGTTTAACCATTCCCATTTAGCAGAGTAATGCAGTGCTCTCCCCAACCCTCACTGAATATGCTACTATAAGTCTCCCATACAGAAATAGGACATAGAAATGCAAATAGGAAAAGGAAGTAGTAAGTCTCCCTATCTGCAGATGACCTTATTCTGATCTTTCCTATGTAAAAGACCTCAAAGAGCCCTCCTACAATTGATACATGCAGAAAAGTAGCAGGATACACAATTAATTCAGGAAAACCATTAGCCTTCCTATATACAAGTGACAAGCATGTTAAGAAAGAAATCAGGAAACAAAACCCATTCACTAGCAATATTTCATCAAACCACAGAAGCTGAAAACTTGTACAACAAAAACTTTAAGACGCTAGTGACTCTCTTGGATTGAGCTCTGCAAGTCACACTGTGATTTCCAATGCATGTCATTAGTGAGTTAGAAGTGAGTCGCAAGGCTAGTCCCAATTCAAGGGGAGTGGAATTTACTCTAATATTGGTTGGGAAGACTTGGGCTGCATATTGTTTAGTTTGTTGGTGTGGCTATTACAGAATATCAGAGCGTGGGTGATTCATAAATAATAGAGATTTATAATCTCATGGTTATGGAGGCACAGAAGTCCAAGATCTATTTGCTGCCCTTAGGTGTTTTAAAGTTGTTTTCCCCTTTGTGTATATTGTGTGTTGTGTTGTGTGTCTGTATGTATGTGGTGTGTGTGTTGTGTTATGTGTGCGTGTGTGCATGTGTGTATGTGCTCTGTGTGTGTGTTGTGCTATATGTGCATGCGTGTGTGTATGTGTATGTGCTCTCTGTGTGTGTGTATGTGTGTGTCAGTGTGTATGACAGGAGAGAGGTGTGTGGATGTCTGAGGAAACTTGAGGTATAAGTTCTTTCCTAACTATGTGAGTTCTGAGGATCAAACTCAGGTCCTGAGACTTGGTGGCAAGTGTCTTTGCCCCTGAGCCATCTTATCAGCCACCATCAATTTCTAATGTCACTTAATTAAAGACAAAAGGCTAAGAAAGAATGAGCTCTCTTCAGGCCCCTTTTATAGTAGTACTTAATCCTCATGACTGAAAAAAATCTCTTATGAGGCCCATTTCCTAAATAAAACCCATTCACTAGCAATATTTCATCAAACCACAGAAGCTGAAAACTTGTACAACAAAAACTTTAAGACGTTAAACATTGCCACTTGGATCAAATTTCTAACACATTAATTTGAGGAGACACACAATCAGACCACAGCATATGTATAAATTGTACACAAATCTGACATGGAAGTTTATGCTGGCCTTAAAAGAAAATGCTACTGTTCAATCTATCAATGATCTTCAGCAAATCCTAATGTGAATTAACGTGTTTGACATTTGTGATTGCTATTCATACTGTAGTTTAGTTAAAAAAAAAAAAAAAGCTGTTGTGGGAGCCCAGGGGGTGATGCAGACATGAGACAATACTGTCTCGGTGTAGAGTGCCTCAGGAGGGGGAAATGAGCAGGTTTTAATTAAACGGTAAATTCTCTTGCCAAGGTGTAAAGAACTGTAGAAGAGGATAAAGAATACCAAGTGTGACTCCTAGGCTTTTGGGTGTGAAGCTACTAGAGAATTGCAGATGTCATTTATGGAGTCTGAACCATCAGGAAGAAAGTAGATTTAAAGGTGGAAAGTCCAGATTTCAGTTTAAGATAAATCTGAGTTGGGTTAGGAACATCCAAGTAAAGTTGTCAAGAACACTGGCACCCTGTATCCAAGCTTTCAGTTGAAATATCCAGTATTTAATGTTTTAATAGAAGACATACATTCATGTGTATATTCTATTTCAAATATCTTATATATATATATGTATATATATATATTACATTACATTATTTCTAACCCACATGAGCTAATTTAAATATGTGACCGGAATGTTAGATATGTTTCTGAATTAATACTAAAAAGGGATTCCCTTCCTGTTCCTCAAGCATCTTTCATACTTCACAGCCAAAGACAGCACTGTCTGGTACTGGCTTCTACAAATGGGGTATTTGTTTAAAATAATTAAACATTCTAAGTGTTGGTAGAGATGGTGCTTTCTGTCTGTTCCCAAATGACATACTTAGCATATAATGTTCTTTTTATTTAGAAGGTACCTCTTTCTTGCAGGAATAAAAAGTCATAGTCTATAATTACCTTTAAAGGTGAGCATCACATCACTTTACTTGAGGCACTTTATTTGGCTTCCTGTTAGAACTATTCTGAGGTGAATGTGTTAAGATACAGAAAAGAGTATTTGCATATGACCTGCGCATCTCCTTTTGTGCTAGACCCAAACATCACTAGATTATGTGTAGTAGATAAAATGTAGTAAATGGTAAAAAATGGTTGTTGTATTATTTCATTTGAGACCATCATTGTCTCCTCAATACATTTGTTGTCTAGGAATAGTTTCTACAAACCATGAATGGAATGTATAAAAAAATGTCTGAAATATTTTAGGAAGTATCTACAGCAGTATATTTCTTTATGGATTTTTCAAAAAGTTTAATGTCTGCCCCTATTTCCTCCCCTATCCCAGCCCGCCATTTAAATTTTACTGTTCAATTAGAACATTTTCCCACTTTAATTCTACATTTATATTCTATCTCCCTTCTTTCTCCCCCATGGACCCTGCTAATTTCTTGACCTCCCTCAGTATTGCACATGGAACACATATAACTGAAGATTCAAAGGCAATATCCACATATGGGAAAAAAAAAAAACAAGTAATGTCTTTCTGGGTCCTGGTTACCTCATTCAAGATAATTTACCTGAAATTTTCATATTTTCATTTTTAATAACTGAGTAATATTCTGTTGTGCAAATGTATCACATTTTTATTATTTATTTATCAGTTGATGGGTATATATGCTGTTTCCATTTCCTGGTTATTGTTAATAGTGCAAAACCAAACATGACTGAGCGATTATCCCTGTAGTAAAATAAATAATTTTTGAATGCATGCTTAGGCCAAATCAAGTCAGCAAACATGTATTCTACTTCCAAATCATATAGGACAACAACGGTTTATATTATTTGCAATGTGTCAAGCAGAGATGATTTAAGGTGTGTAGAAGTTTCATTAAAAAAATACGTCAATAGCAAAGGATTAAAAAACGATTTCTCTATCACTTTGGCAACAAGCCAAAGAAATTATATATAATAATATAATATATATTATAAAGTTCTACCTGTTACTTCTATAACCAAACTCCATTACCACCAGGAAATAATCCTGAAGATATACATAGAAATAAAATTTGGCAGATGAATGTTTTTTATTTTACAGAATTTAAAAGATTAAAGTATGTACATTATACAATAGATATATTTACAGGATTTTAAAGTGTAACTGTTTTGAGCTCAGAAAAGGCTTATTCTATAATCACACATTTGCTAGAAGTTATGGCCACCATAAGAATACCTGTACAAATTAAGACTGACAGTGCTCCAGCATAAGTCTCTAGTAAAATGAAATAGGTTTTTTTTTTTAATGCTTTTTATAATTTAAGCATATTACAGGTATACCATACAATTCTACAGGGCAAGCAGTCATAGAAAAAACAAATCAAACTCTAAAGGATATACTAAATAATTGAAAGGGGTAACAAAGAACCCCCAAATAGATTACACAATGCTGTATTAACTTGGAAATTTCCCAATGCTAATGATAAAGGAACAACAGCTGCCAAAAGGCATTGGACTATAGAAAAAATAACCGAGCTAAATCAGCCTGTCTACTTCAAAGATGTGTTGACCTCAGAATAAAAAGTAGGACATGTGCTTCATTGGGGAAGGAGTTTTGCTTTTGTTCTCACAGGTGAAGAAAAGCTGTAGATATCATCAAAATTAATAAAGAGTCAATTCAAACAGGAGAAACTTCTTAATAATGAGAAATGATGGCCCATCTATCCATGTGACAATTCTTGAGAAGTAAGAAAAACTCAACAAACAAGGGTTGGAGCAGGGTTCTGTTTTTGTCTTTACAGAAAAATAGAAACAGCCGTCTTCATGAAGTCAAGTATCTTGGACATATAAATGTCTAAATCAAAAGGAAAGGATATCCAGAAAAAAAATTAGAAGCAAAGAAAACTCAGACCTATTACGGTACAGGGTAAAATCTTACTGCCTCACACCTATATCTTTTTACTTCTAAGAAAATTTAAAATCCCATTGCAGTTGAAAATTAAAGCTGTTTTTGGAATTGGAATGTGGCTCTCTCCTTATCTAAACCTAAGTATGCTCATTAAGAGAAAAATGCAAAAATCTTTGTATCATATCAGAAGAGCCACCTAATATGAGACAGAATAAAAACCAAAATTAAGAAACTATTCTATTGCTACAAATCTCATGATCCTTTGGTTTTACTTTGACTATTTAAAAAATTTATTAAGGTATCAATCTTATACCAAAATTTCTAAGATTAATATATATTTTAAACTTTTGTCATGATATTAGTGATAATTTAAGCATTAACTTATTCTGGAATAAAGGCTTCATATAGCTTCCTGAACACTGTGTTGTGTTTGAGTTTCTATAAGTTTTCTGCATGTAACATGACAATGGCTAACTGTAACCTTTGAAGTCTCCAAAAGGATGATGGAGCCCTACAATGATGATTTCACATGAACTATAATAATGTTATTAAGCTGACAAACACCACCCAAATATCAGCTTTGGACTACAAACTGCTCAGGACAATTTCTACGTGGCTGTCTGAGATCTAACTTTATAGACTACGTTAGCCAGGACTTGAGACAAGCCCTGCACTTTTCCATTACTGGACAACAAATAATATAGCTACCTCTTCCAGGAATTGACAATTAACCTAAATTTTCCATTCAGGATCTCCTAAAGATGCCATCACCCACAGATAACAGGAAGTAAATTTAAGAACACAACACCCACATTCCCAAGAGTTGGAGTTAAGTAGGTTTTGGTCTTTCAATAGGTTATGGATAATTGTCACTGTTTAGGGAAGTTGGTTACAAGTTGTTATTGTTAGTTGTCAGGAAAAAATCTGGACAAAGGAAAGTAGATTTAGGGTTCTTGTTCAAAAAAAGATTTAAAAGGGATTATGGATATGCCAGGATAAAATGTAGATTACTGAATCTACTTTTAAAACTACTTGTTTCAAATATTTTACATTGGATTGTATGTTTGTATATTTTATATAAATTGTGTATATTTATACAAAGTTGAAATTAATTTTGTTACTGTACATACATTTCTACCCTTGTTTAAGGTATTGTACCTATACAATGCATCTAACAATATAATGCAAATTGCTTGTCCTTAAAAGTTTTTATTACCAACTAATTAAGATATAAAGAAATGCAAGTTAGTAGTTAGACATAACAATCAAATTTATAGTCATGTTAGATATGTTTTCAAGGTTAAGTAGAGATATAATTTAGATAGGTTGTCTTCAAACACTTCAGAGATCTACAGAATATGACGTTCATAATATTTTAATAATATAGGTTCTTTTCATTTGTATGACAATAAGACATGTCTGTTCCTGGCAGCACCAATCTAATTCAGAGAGGATTATAGACAATGAAGAAATGCCATATGAAGTTTATTTATTTATTTATTTTTTTTGTGGAAAAAGTTAGTCACTGCAATAATGTGCTATTGCCTAAACTGCTGACAGTATAATGCTCAAAATGGACAAGGACACACAAGAAAGAACTGCCAGACTTTGCCAGGACAAGGTAGAAAGTCTTTAAGAATATCTTGATTCACAGATAAGTCTGTCAGATAGGCTAGGCCAAAAATGGATGTGCCAATATTTCAGAGGAAACTTGAATGATTATTCAGGTAGTCGGCTGTTTTTGTAATTTCTCACATTTTTGGGGGGAGCCTCTATCTTGCACTTCCATTTACTAAGTTAGCATTATTTCCTTCTCAGGTCTTTGAGGGAATTGAAAACTAAATAGTCACAGTTACACTTTTTCTATTTACACATTCAGTAAAGAAATGTATAAAGTGTGTAAGTTTAAGAGACATCAAAAAATAGTTTTTGTTGTTAATATAAGGTGAATAGAAAGTGAATAATGTACAACCTTTAGGACTGACCAAGTTAAGATAAATAATGAAGTATTTCTCTGAATTTGAAATTGTTAGTGGACTGAACATTATTGATGTAATTATTGCCTGTATTATGTATAGTTATTGTACTTATTGTATATAGTTTTAATTATATTAGTTATAAGCTTTTTTATTTTTAGCAAAAAGGGAATATGTGGTGATATATTGTGTATTTAATAGTTTACCTGAAGATCAGAGGACAGAGTCAGCCATAGATTTTAGCGATGAGTGTTAGGGAGTGATTTCACACATGCTTTTAATCTCAGCATAGGAAGTTTGAAACAGAAAGTGAGATTGCTAGACAGAAGAAGACTTATAAGGCAAGTAAAAACAGAGTTTGATCCTTCTCTTTTGGCTGAGGACTCAGAGGCATTCAAGCCTAGGATTTGTGGAGACAGGATGTTCCCCTTTGAGCCTGAGGTGAGAAGTGGCTGTGGTTTGTTCGTCTGTCTCTCTGATCTTTCAGCTCTTCTCTAACATCTGGCTTCAGGTTTTTATTATAAGATCAATTAGGATTCATGAAATACCTTAGAAATCAATAAAGCAAGAGGAAGTTCCTTAGGGTATACTAATGTGCAATTATAATGTTTCTCTCTCCCAACCATGAAAACGAATTTTTAAAATTACTCTGGACCACTATAACGTAACTTTTTAAATAGCAAACTGCCTTTCTCCAGGGAACTTTCCTAGGTAAAAGCAACATCATGGCTTTGTTCCTATTGCACAGGTTTCTGAAAAGCCTGCTTTCTAATTGTTATCACTGAGACCTGAAATCTGAGTTGTGTTTGCAAGCAGCTTATTCCAGAGTCAGTCACTCCCTGAAACTGTTTCAAGGACACACATTGGTTTATCTATTATCCAATAACATCTCACATTAGTCAGTGCAGATGGCTAGGTCTGTAAATGATTTTTAAGAGTTCCATATACTATACTTTAAGTCTTAGGTTGAATTGATAGTATTGGGGACAGTGGGTCACACATGTTACAACATAATTGCATTTTATATATGATGAAATAATGACATACAAATGAGACCTGCCTAAACTGCCTCTAACCTGGAGGAAAAAGATCAGCTTTTTATCCTAAAGTTTTCCTGTCCTTATAATTGAGTGTTTGAGGTCATTGGAGATCTGTCCTCTAAGCATCTTCTTAAGGCTTTAAAACAGGGATGACCTAGGAGCAAGATGACAGTGTTGCTTCAAGGAAATGACTAGGGGCCATTTCCATCCTTGGTTTCCATATTATAAATAAGCATGTGAAGAACTGTGGTATGACAGACATTGAAGCTCCTGTGACTTTGAAGCAAAAGATACTTAAAGCTGAGTGATTTTTGAGATTATGAAGACAAAAATAACTTTTTTTTTTTAAAAAAATTGAGCACAGCACTGGAGCACTTGTGAAGATCAGTAATGTTCAGCTCAACCTGCCACAGATATTTTTCAGAAGAAATGAGGTGTTGAGACTTTTTTTTTTTTTTACATTTTCCAGAACTATTGATTATTTTTAACCTCAAATAGTGTTACAGATTTTCCTAGTTTTAGCTGTGACTTAGTACCATTAACTTTAACTGGATTTAGTTCCAGCACACTGGAAGAGTGGTATCTAGCATCACAGAATCTGCCTTATGCCACCTTAGACCCAAGTCAACACACATGTATTACCATCTTCCCAACACTGCTCTGCGATAAACTGCCTTGAGAGGAACAATGAGAAAAGTTTCCTTTATTTCTTTGTTTGCATTGGGGAGTAAATTAATTGGGAATTTGGTATTGCGTGGTCAATAGTCAAACCAAACAGTACTAAGAAAATGCATCTAACTGCAGGCTTACCATTCTTCTCAGGTTTTGAATTAAGTATAAATGAGTCCTAAGAAACTAGAAAAAGGTGCTCAAATGAAGCCAATGCATAAAAATGAAACCAAACCAAAAAACAAGAAGCAATTTAAATTTGTAAATTTCTATAAAGATAAAATTTCTGGGACCAAAAACTTATCATGATGCAGATATTATATGGACATTGAAGTCAGTATCGACTAATAAATAGTAGACTAATAGAGAGTAGGTAGCTATTGACTAATAAACCTGGCAATTTGAATGGAATGGATTTTTTTTTTTTATAAGACTAGCTCTCATAGTTTGCTGGAGAAGAAACAGCTAATCTGAGTAACTATCTCAAATACAAAATTATTTCATCTATACAAATTATAGACCTTAAATTCTTCCTTAGTGATTTGTACTAAATGTTTAATGAAAAATATCACTCTTCATAACACCAAAGAAGAGAGAACATTGCCATATTATCTTAGAGGTTTGCATTGTCCTGATATCAAAAGCTGGAAGTGACTATGAGAAAGAAGAGGAAACCATAGACCAACATTGCTCATGAAGAAAAAGTAGAAAATCTGAAAGATATTTCAGGAAAATGCACTCAGTTTATGTTAGAAAAAGGTTATCTTGACTCTGTAAAGTTTGTGCCAGGAATTCAAAGGTTTGTATATCATTAAAATGTCAATTACTCTAATTAAATTAAATTAAATTAACTATGTTAAACATATTGACAATCAAAAAGGAAGCTGTACAGAGAATCTTAGTAATCAGTAAAGTATCTGAAGAAGCCCAGCATATTTTTATTATGTTTATTAAAAATCTTTCAAAAAAGTAAGACAAAGGGAGGTTTAGCTTGATGAAGGCTTCTTGGGCAAAACTAAATCTCATAGCATAGAAAAGACAGAATACTTCCCCCTAAAATTAGAAAAAATTGCAGGTTATTTATTTAATGTTGAATGTGAATGTAGCCTGTAGCTGTTCTAATAGGGAAAATAATTAGGTAATAACATCCATATTACAAAGAAAGGGCAAACAGGTGTTGATGAATAGAGATCATCAATGTAGAAATTTGATAGAATCCATTAAAAATATATAAACCTAAAATGGTGACCTGCCTGTAAGATGAATTCTTGCAACTGAAGCACAAAGCTTCTGGGAGTTCGCAACTGGTGACCAGTATCGGATTGGATTAAAGGCTCACTTCATGAATTGCAACTCATCCCAAGCATTGCCTTGGTGTCCAAGAACCGGACACTGACAAGAGCAGGGAGCTCCCTCGGGGAAAGCCAAATACTTCTGTGATACTAATAGAATGTAGTAATAAAATGACGCCTAATGGCATTTGGCTGTACTCAGATCAGTGTCTTGCTCAGTTATCCTCAAAAAAGCTTCACAGTAGATCGGAACAAATACAGAGACCCACAGCCAGTCAATGTGTAGAGAATGAGAGACCTTAGAACACTCAGTCCTGAACGGGATATCTCATCAGTCTCTCTTCTCAGGGCTAAGGGAACCCTGTGGAAGAGGAGGTGGAAAGAATATAAGAGCCAGAGGCAAGGTCATTGGTCTAAACAGAGTAAGACCAATGTACATATGACCTCACAGAAGAGACTAAGGCCACATGCTTAGAGCCTGCGGGGGTCTGGGCCAGATGGGATCCCAGAGCTGAGAGGGGAAGTGAACACATGGCCTTGTCCCTAATCCAGAATCTATTTACAATCGATAACTACTTGTAAATGAACGTGGAGCTTTCCCCAAGAGTCTCACTAGATTTGCAAACCACTCTTAAGGATGGTCCCTATGCACAGTAATAGTTGTCCAAGTCAATATAAATAGAACTCAGTGGTATTTTTGGAAGTTTTTTGCCTCATGATACTTTACTAGGGAATTAAAAAAAACTTTACAGATCATTTACATATATATATAATGTACATATGCCATGGTTCATTTTTTATGGGATTTCTGTGTGAATGAATGTGTGGGTCTGCATCTATATGGGTGTCTTCTATTTCATTTTGTCTCTTTTTCTTCTGTCTTTTGATTCTATTATGATTTGTTTGTTTTTGCTTTATCTCATTTTATTATTATTTTTAGATGCTTGTATGTTTTCTAATTAGAGAGAGAAAGAAAAGAAGGCTATGGATTTGGATGGGAGGGCGTGTGGAGAAGATCTGGGAGGAGCTGGTAAAGGAAATTATAATCAGAATTGTGTTCTCTAAAAAATATATTTTCAATGAAAGAAAATAGGGAAAAGAGAGAAAAAATAGTGGGAAATCGTATCAAGGTCGATTATATAAGCTTATTCTATGGAAGCTATGGATGTATAAGCTATCAGTATTAATCAAATTTGTATATAGAAAAAGTATAAAAGTTTTCTGACAAATTAAAGATTATAAATAAATGGAGAGATACACTGTGTTAATCTTAAGGCATTGATTTCATTCAAAATAATTTATTTAATCAATGTAACTTCTAAAATAAAAAGTTAATAATGCTTTCCTCTTGTAACTAAGAGATTCTAGGATTTATGTGGAAATAAATTGCTTATAGAAGCCAATGTGATTTTGAAGATGACCAAAACTGGGTTAATACTACTTTATGTGAAAGCAAAACTATGAACTTGCAGCAATATTTATTGTATTTACAAATAGATTTTGAAAAAAAACCAAGATCAGGAATGGCAGGATATGCTTTTAATCCCAGCACTCTGAAGTCAGAGACAGGTGGATATCTGTGAGTTTGAGGCCAGCCTGGTCTTCATAGCAAGTTCCAGGTCAGCCAGAGCTACACAGTGAGATATATTATAAGTCAAAGAGATATTAAACATAAAAGTGCAAATAGATCCACAAATTTTTGAATAATTGATGTTTGACCTAGCAACACAGGCAACCCATAGGGAGAAGACAGAGCCTCTAAGTTCTCTCAAATGAGTAGCCATGTAGAGAACGTAAAAAACAAAGACAGAAAACCAAGAAGAACTTTTCTTCATACTTTGAAATCTGGCATCATTTATAAAACTTATCCACAAGAGGATCATACATCTAAAGGAAAATTACAGACTTCAAAATTCTCCAAAAGCAAAGGAAGGAGAGAATCTTCATGATACTGGCAGACAAATTTTTTTTTAAGACAACACCTAAAGTATGGTCTGAAAATGAAAGCAATGATAAATTATGCATCAAAATCGATCATTTTTTCTCCAAAGACATTGTTGCAAAATAAAAAAGAAACAAACTAGAAAAAAATTGACAATTAAAGTTTATGTAGAACTAGAAATCAATATATATAGTTGTGCTGGCGGCCAAACTTGGTAACATGGAAGAGTTTCCCAAGTGATACTGGTTTTGATGGCATGAAGGAGTCATCAAGAACAGCTGAGACTTGGTACTGTGAGAGGCAGGAAGAAGCCATTGGTGAAGGTGCAGCCTCCTTGGCAGTAGAGACTGAAAGATTGAAGGGGACATGAAAAAATAGGTGAGGCTGAACACCATGAAGAGAGTCCAGGAGAGGCTATCAGTGAAAGTGCAACCCCGTTGGCAGAAGACCCCAGTTTCATGGGGTGACCCCCAAGATCAGCAGCAGTGGAGTAGAACCAGCCAAAGTCTAAAGTACAAGCTGTGTGTGCTGCAGGAGCAGAGGCAGAGTGGAGAAGAGACCCACGCTCCTTGGAGGAATTCAAATGATGGTAAGTGAATTACAGATATCTAACAGTGAATTATTTACACTGTTGACTTTGGCTTTGTTTTGCCCAGATTGTGAATACAAGAAAGTTTTTAACTTAGTTTTAATTTTATAGGAGCCCACAGTTGAGAGACTTGATTTAAAAAAAATATTTGGGATTTTTAGATTTGGATTTTTAGAGATTGCTTTTAAAGTGTTTGAATTAGCAGACTATGGCATCTTATTTTGTAATATGTTTTGATTTTGTGGTCTTTATTAATTTGAGATCTCGGAAATGAACAAAAAAGGAAAGGTTATATCTTAAAAATGTTGTGGGTCAAGCTGACAAGGGGTCATTTTTACTGGCTGGTTTCATGTCAACCTAAGCTAATGTCATCTGAGCCAAGGGAGCCTCAACTGAGAAAATGCCTCCATAAGACTGAATTGTGGGCCAGCCGGTAGAGAATTTTCTTAATTAGTGGTTGATGGGGGAGGATCCAGGCCATTGTGGGTGGTGGCACCTGGGCTGGTGGTCCTTGGTTCTATAAAAAAGCAAGTTAAGCAAGCCACAGGAGCAAGCCAGTAAGAGGCACTCTTTCATGGCTTCTGCATCAGCTCCTGCTTCCAGGTTCCTGTCCTCACTTCCTTCAGTGATGGACTGCAAATAAACCTGTTCTTCCCCATCTTGCTTTTTCAGTCATGATATTTCATTATACTAGTAACTCAAGTTAAGTCAGTAGTAAACTTTCAAAACGTAATAATCATAAAGCAATAATAAGAAAATGGCAAAAATCTGAGCAGATATATTGCCAAAATATATAGATAGTAAATGTGTGCATGTTTGGAAAACACAATTTGGAACTATAATATCATGATATACCTGTTTGAATGGCTCTAATTAAAATGTCTGTCTCTACCAAGAGTTGTAGATTATATGAAACTCTGAAATTTCTGGTAGAAATGTAAAATGGAAAAAACCATTTAGAAACAACTTCAGAGTTTTTTTTTTTGTTTTTTTGTTTTGTTTTTGTTTTTGTTTTTTTTACAAAGTTAAAATTTTCTTCCAGATGATCCAGCTATTCTATCCCAGCCTCTTTGAAAGAGAAAACAAAAACATGTATTTGTACAAAAACTTCCAGGAGTGTTTGTAGTTGTTTTACTTATAAGGTATGATACCCACAAATAGTAGCTGTGGCTTGAATGTGAAAGGTTGGCTCCTGTGATTGAACATTTAGACCCCCCACTCTAGTGGAGCTGTGCTGGGAGACTGGGAACATTTTCTCTTCTCTTCTTATCTTTTTTCTCTTTTCTTTCTTTCCTTTAAAAAGTTAATCTCTCATGATATACCCTGACAACAGTTTTCCAGCCCCTTGGTTCCCCCTTCCCCTGTCCTTCAGATTCACTCCTCTTCCTCCCCGGATATCAACCAAACATGGCATATTAAGTTGTAATAAGACTAGGTACTTCCCCTCATATTAAGGCTGGATGAGGCAACCAAGTAAGAGGATAAAGTTCCCAAAAGCAGACAGAAGAGTCAGTAATAGCCCTGTTCCCACAGTTAGATGTCCCACAAGAACACCAAGCTACACAACCAAAATATATATGCAGAGGACCTAGATCAGACCCATGTAGACTCCCTGATTGTAGCGTTAGTCTCCATGAGTCCCTAAGACCTTGGTTAGTTGATTCCGTGAGCCATTTTCTTGTGGTGTCCTTGACCCCTCTGGCCTCTACAATCCCTTCTCCACCTCTTCCAAAGGATTCCCAAAGCTCCACCTAATATTTGGCTGTGGATCTCTGCATCTGTTTCCATCACTTGGAAGCCTCTCTGATGATGAGTACGCTAGGCTCCAGTCTATAAATATAGCAGAGTATCATTAGGAATCATTTCGTTGGCTTTTTTTCTGGTCATGTTTGGTTTTATCCTAGGTCTCTGGGCCAGTCAGCCTCTGGTTTCTGGCCCTCTGGGCAGTGTAAGGTGTGGATTCCCTTTCATGTGTTGGTCTCAAGTTGGACCAGTCATTGGTTGGCTACTCTCAACAAGTTCTGCACCACCTGTGTCCAGCACATCTTGCAGGTAGACAAGTTGTATGTCAAATTTTTCTGGCTGGGTTCATGTCCCCATACCTCCACTGGAAGCCTTGCCTAGTTACAGAAAATGGCCAGTTCAGGTCCACCATTACTAGGAGTCATTGCTAGGGTCACCCTTATAGGTTCCAGGGAGTTTCCACGGCACTAGGTTTATATCTCAGACCCAAATGTCCCCCAGTTCCAGTCATCTCTCCCAGAACTGTCTTCCTCTATCCCTTCAAGGGAATGTAAAGAATTCTTAGGTCATTATTTAAAAAAAACTCTTCTCCACAAAATTGGAAAATCTAAAAGAAATGTATATTTTTCTTGATAGTTATAGATATCTTTAACTTAGCAAAATTAAATGAAGAGCAGAGACTGGAGCTTTTATGAAGTGGAGCCTCACTGGAGGAAGTAGGCCACAGAGAGCAAGCCTTGGAGCATTACAGCCCACTGCCACTTACCATCTCTCTTAGCTTTTATCTCTGCTTTTAGATTCACCTAGATGTGAGCAAATGGGTCACCATCTTCTATCTGATACCTGATAGCTACTCCCTGCATCCTCCAGCATAATGTTCAAACATGACCCAACATAAACTTTCCTGAGTTCTTCTAGTCTGCCTTTCATTCAAAGCAACATAGCTAATATAGAAAATTGGTACCAGAGAGTGAGGCTGTTGCTGTGATTACAGGATTATGTTCTTTGTCAGTCTTTGGAAATGGTTTAATGGAGAATTTGAGTCTGTGGGCTAAGAAACCCAAGAGGGCTATATGCAGAGTTTAATGGTACATTCTAGAGGAAGTACAGGAGACAAGAATATTAAAGGTTGATAGTAAAGTTTGGACTCCTGAGGTTCCCAAGAGGGAAAGACTCCATTGAAAACTAAGCTAGAAGCTAGTTACATTCTATTCTGGGGGAAGAACCTGGTTGTATTCTGCCTTAGTCATAAGAAATTAAATGAATCTGAATACAAAAATAATAGACCAAGTTGACAGTGAAAGAAATTTCAAGATACTCTGATATTCAGGTTGTGTAATGATTATTGGTCACTTCATTTACTCAGATTTACAGTAAGAGGTAGTGAGGAGTGGAAAATAAAGACATTAAATGTGTGCAATTCAGTAAGGAAGGTATCTTAAACCCACTTGAAGCTGAGGAAAGTGCTGGAGTGGATGACATGGTTGTAACTGTTAAGGAAAACATTGAATTTTACACCAAGATATTAAGGCTGACATTCCTTTAAGGGAAGATGCCACCAATAGAGAGCTCTAGAGTGCAATCCCGCAAATTCATCTCAAAACCTTCATTGTATTGTATGTTTGAGTTTTGTCTTTTGAGACAAAGTTCTATGTATCCAGGGTGACCTCAAACTTGCGATGTGGCTGTGTTCTGGGATCATCCGTGTTATCAAACTCAGGGATTTGTGTGACAGTCAAACATTCTACCAACTGAGCCACAGTTTGAGCCTCGGAGCTTTCATTTGTAAAGACAGTAATGAAGCAAGGAGAAACTAAGTGAATCTACTGGAGCAGAGTTGCCTTGGGAATTGTTTGCTCCTGCTCAGCCTCAAATGCACACTATTACCTGTGATTAAACATTTAAGGTTGGCAGGACTTGGTGTAATCTATATGGTACTACTTTCATAGGCATGTGAGATGCAGGAGTGAGGGAGTCATGGAGGCATTTACGAACATTTTGAATTGCTTAGGTCAGGCAACCAATAGCAGGTCAGATTTCCTGCATGGAGCGCCTGGTTGGGCAGTGCATGAAGCTGCTAAGGTGATTTTTCAAGTTTCATAGTAGATCCAAGACAACTGGAGATGCAGGAAACATGGGATTGTAACCACCTTCACTCTGGGAACCAAGTTCATGCAGCCCAAGAGAGAGGCCACAGGTGTTATTGAGAACAGGGTTGGACAGACAGAGATAGTCAAGCTCTTTGGGATTTACATACACATGAGTCTGCAGTATTTGATGTTTGTCCTGGTAAGCTTCAAACTTGCTTTGGTCTGATGCCTTCTTATCCTCCCAAACCTCCCATTTTTCAACGAGAATATTTCTTCCATACCACTTTATGTTAGTAATATGTAACTTGCCTTTTGATTTTACAGGAACTCACAGTTAGATACTCCTTAAATTTCACCATAGACTATATACTTTTTAACAACATTGAAACTGTTAACTAAGGACTTTTGTATAGTCACAAGTTCCTATCTCCCATCAGGAACTCTCAAATACTTCGCAGCTGCTTCCCAGATAATTGACACAGGCTTGATTTTATAGTAAATTCTGGGTCAGTAGTTCTGGCATATTACTATCTAGGTCTTATGCTTAAATTAACCCATGATTCTATTTGTGTTTAGCCACGTGCCTTGGTACCTTTACTTTGGTGCAGCGTTCTCATCTTCCTCCCTCTGTGTCTGGATGGCATCTGCTGCTCTGCCTTTCCTCTTCCCAGAATCCTCCTAGTCTAGTCACCCCACCTCTACTTCTTACCACTGGCCAATCAGTGTTTTATTAAACCAGTACGAGTAACAAATCTTTACAGTATACAAGAGTGTAGTCCCACAGCATTTTTGTAATTGGAATAGAGACATTTTGCATTATGAAATAGTCATTAACAGATAAAAGCCACGGGCAGACTGTTGTGATTTAACTGGGAAGTGCTCCCCAACAGGCTCATGTGTTTGAACAGTTCTCCAACTGGAGACACTGGTTTGGGAGGGTGTGATGATATATTATATATTTAATAAGATAGTCTGAAATCTCAGAGGATAGAGTCACCCACAGAGCCAAGCCAGGAAGGCTTTAATCCCAGCACTGGGGAGGCATAGATCCTCAGGATGAATGTGAGTTCAAGGCCAAATAGTGCCAGAGGGTGGTGGCTCACACCTTTAATCCCAGCATTAGGAAAGTTGAATGAGAAGTGAGATAGCTGTGTTGACCAAGAGGAGGCTGGAGTCCAGCTTCACCTGCATTTCCCTTTGGCTGAGGGCTTGGTATTCAGTCTAAGGATTCTTGGACACAGGAGCTACCCTTTTGGCCTGAGGAGTTGGCTATGTGAGAAGTGGATGTGGCTTGTTTCTTTGTCTCTATAATATTTCAGCTTTTCCCCAATATCTGGTTCCAGGATTTTGTTAATAATACAAAATAGAATTTGTTCAATAGGAGGCTGTGGAAAATTTAGGATGTGTCGATTTGGTGGAGGGATAGGCTATTGGGGTCAGCTTCTTTATAGCCCAGAGTCATTTTCTATTTGTTTAGCGCTTCCTGATCCATCAAGATCAGAACAAGCTTCATGTTTCTGTTGCCATGGCCTAGAGCTACTTCACCACCCTGCTGACATGAGGCAGTATCTGACTATGATAGGCAGTATCTCCAAACTATGAGCTACAAGAAACTCTTCTAAGTTACTTCTATTTGGTCACAGAAATAAGAAAGAAATAACTTATACAAGAATGTGCAAACTGAAGTATTCTTACATAGTGGAAACTTACAACCAGAATTATTTAAAATTTATTATTTTGGCAGACAAATAAGAGTAATCACTGTTACTCTATATATGTATAAATAACTGTCTTAATTGTGGTGATAATTTCATGGGTATATGCTTCATCTATAAACTTGTAATATATAATTAACTGTGTGCTAATTAAAACTCAACTGTTAAAGTCCAAAAACAAGTTTGTAAAGGGAAATTTTTTTAAAGTCAAAAGAAGAGTTTAATCTGAATATTTTTCATGGATAAAGGTACAGATTAGAATATGAGAAATATAGAAACATCAAGAAATGAAAAAAAAGCGCTAGTAGGAATTAGATCATTGCAGATTTAAGACTTTAAACTCTTTAACTACTTAAAGAAATCCTTGTACAAGAATACTTCTGTTCATGTCAGTAATTACTTTTCAGCTCTGCTAAATTTTGCTATCCATCCTGCTCAGTGTGGCATCTCAAGGGTCTGTCAGATGCCAGGTGCTACAATTATGTAAAATTCATGTTCTTTCCTCACAAATGGAAAGCTCTGCAAACAAATGATTTTCAAGTACTGTGTGGATGTCTGTTCTGTGTGTGAACTTTCTGACCTTGATGATACAGTGAACTAGTAAGCAGCTGCAGCTGCGTCTCCTACATCCATCTTTAGACTGGACAATAACTCTTGGGTGATGTTATCACTGGAAAGGAGAAAGAAGGCATGAGAAAATTGAGAATGCATTGTCTTGCTTGAGGGAATATTTCTAGAAAATGACAAATAGATATTTTTATTAATTATAAGTAATCATCAGAAAAGAGTAGATCATTGAATGTCTGACTCCCAAGTCAGTGTGAAAGAAAAGACAAAAGGAAAGATGACACATAGAAAAATTGGCAATTATAGTAAACAAATGTTCATATTACAGAAATCTGAAAACACCAAAGTGGAATATAATGACCACTGAATACTGGATATTTTGACTGGCAATCCAGATGTCCACCCATCAAGATTCAGTGATATCTTCTCTATAGAAAGTATAATACATAAATTGGAGAATTAAGGGTTTTTGGTAATATATATTCCTACTAAGAAAATAGTGAAAAAAGCCCTTTGTGGCAATTTTATTATTTGTAAAATTTATAGAAGGAAAAATGACAGAACAAATATCTGTAGGATCTGGATAAATAACCCTGATGGTTTGCTGTTCTTGTAGAAGATAGATTCTCTCACCAAAGAAGGAGAAGGAGAAGGAGGAGGAGAAGAAGGAAAGAAAGGAAGAAAGAAAGAAAGAAATTCTGCCTCATATAAGGCCAGTACAACTTTAGACTAAAATTGAACAAAATTCAAGAAAATTTAATTGCAAGTCCCATCATTTAGGAACTCCTGTGAAAATTCTAAAGAAAAACAATTCCTGTCTAAATTAGATACTCCTTTAAAAAATTAGCAGGTGTAAAGTAAGCTGTCTCTGTGAATGCAAAGATAGTTGGATAGCATCATAACTAGCAATGTAATCTAGCATGGTAGTAGAGCCAAAGAGAGAAAATGTAGGAACTGACTTACAGGTTTTCTACACAAACCTCTGTGATGGATTCCAGGGGAGTGTGAAGGAAAGGGAGCCCTAATTGAGGACTGAGTCTCCACCAATTCCCATTGTACACATTCCATTTATTTCATAACATTTAGGTTTTTGCCTCCAATTTCAGTAAATATAATCTGATACTATTACGAGGCATGTATCTAAATATACTTGTTACCTCAGGTAATTACTTAAGAAAATAAAAAGCTACAATGCTTAGAAATCTCAGAAAAATATAACTTGCATTTCCTATCTTGATTGACATATCAAACAAAAGGAATTGCAGAGTGATTTCAGTAAGAAATTTAAGACCGTTAGATATAACATTAAGCTATAAAAATGAGTAGAATTTCATTAAGCTAGCAACAACCAGATGAAAGTGCTGTTAAAATAAGATGTCATTTACAGTAAGAGTACCAAAAGCCCAAACAGCAAGGCACCTTATGATGTGGTCTGACCTGTGACTGGCCTAGGATGGTTATGAATGAAGCCCAAATGCCAAGGTTTACTTTGTAAACTTACTTAAAACATTGAGTTTACATTTTCTCTTACAACTCCATTGCATGGTTCTTGAGCATGACCCTTGTCATTGGCATCATTGTGCTACAGTGTCAATAGTGTAATACACAGGAAAATGTCCAGAGATTATCAAAGAATAAATTCAGAAATTCTTCTGGGGTATGCACTTTCACATGTTGGTCAAAGAATATTATGTATTAATTTGAAGAGAACAGAGCAACATCTCACATTTTAAGACACTCTTTCTCCCAAAATTTGTCTACCAGGCACCAGCAATGTACCCAGGGAGCCAGGAGGTCCAGCTGTTTGTCTGTAGATCAGGTTTTTGTCAGAGCAGAGCTTGCTTATGCTGTCTGTGGTTCTTTTGATTTACAGCAACTTAGATGAGTTGCTGCAAAGGAGACTTCCTGACTTTAAAATTCTACATGGTTTGTGAATAAAGCCCCAATGTAGACAGTGCAGTAAATATCATAGGGTAAGAGGGAGATTCGTGAATTTGTTTATATATACAAGATTTTGTTTAACAACGTGAACTATGGAGATAGTTAAGACATTTCTAATAAGCTCTATAAAGATTTTGTAAAATCCATAATGAACAGTGTATTTTCAGCCAGGATATTAAAAATGACATTAGAAAGCCTGCAAAAAAGTAAGGGAAGCAAAAGATGACATGCATCAGGTGAGAATTTTAGAAAGGAAAGCTAAAATGAGTATATCTCCGAAAGATGTTTATTTAGACTAGAAATAGAGAACTGAAGGTTGGATTCTTTTCACATTCTAGTTTGCAAATTTTACTCATGATGGGTAATAACATACACTGACAGTGAGGTGGGCAAAAGAAGCCCTGCACCACTGGGGGATTGGTAATTCACACAGCCTCATAAAGAAGCAGTGAGTTAAATTTAGTGAAACTCTGGATATCTTGTGCTAGGATTGCTACCTTTATTCAAGGTTACCATTCTAGATAAATTATCATACACACATAGAAGGGGAGATATTATGATCATGAAGAGACATTTGATAACCTATCATTTTATTCTTTATGATTGCACAAGTTGAAGTACCTTCGTGAAACCTTTTTTTCCCTCTAGAGAATGGAAATCATGTAGCTTCAGGTTAATCAGACCAGCTCTGCATTTGTTGACATGGGTGGAGTCCACTGGAGTTCACACAGGTTTAGAATAAGTGACAGCACTGAATCCCTTGTTAAAAATTAAATAATTCCCCATCAAATTAATAATTCATTTCCAAGAAGAACATGCTTGCAAATAAAGGCATGGAAGGTGACTTGGAAAGACATGCACTCAAATCCAGAGAGAATATTTCGAACCAGAGGAGTAACAGTGGGGCTGTGATGGTGAGGGGGTGCTCTACTTTTGTATTAATTGTTGAAATTAATAATTGTAATTAGTAATTTGTAATTGATAATTGTGTAGTGAATAAAATAAACACAAAGCCTCACACGGCCCACTGAGCAAAGTTCAGTTTTCACAGTGTCAGAGACACAGAGGGGCTGGTGGTTTCTGATACTGAGTGTACTTGAAAAGTGAGAAAGATGCCACAGTTGCCTGGATATTGAGGGTGACCAAGGCGTATACATGCTGGAGGATAAGTGGGCATCCATGAGCCATTTATGAAAACTGTATCTATAGCTTTAGAATATGGACAAGACGTCAGAAGCACTCCCTATCAGATTTGTGAACAAGACTTGAATAATCTTGGCTCTGTTAAATTAAACGACCCATATGCTAATGTGTCCATAGCTCACATTTTGATTTTGGAGAACTGATCTTTCTGACAACTACTCTGCACAGCCTCTGTGATTACATTTGGAGAAGGAATACACAGAGACACACATTTCTTTTTCATGAATTGTTTCCTATTTTATTCCTACATTTGAAAATGGAAAAGTCACGCTTTCAACAAACAGGACTCTGCTGCCACCCTTGTCTGTTTGAACATGAATGTGGAATCTGACACAGAACAAACTAACTGAATATCAATCATGGACCCATTTTGCTTTGGGGGCTTCTGACTGTGGCCTCCACAGACCCAGGAGATCCTTGGAGTTGACTGGTCACACTTTCTTGCCAATCAACACTTTCTGTGGTCTTCTGTGCAGGACCACTGATTGCTGACTTGTGAATACAAAGGGCTTACCTAATTGTTTAAATCCATCATTTGGCCCAATTAACCTTAAAAATGCTTAAATTGTTTTAATACAATATTTGTATTAAAAATTCATCTAGAAAGTTCCTTAATGACTGCTTTTAGAATTCTAACCTGCTATAACATCTCAAATATAATCAAAACCATATCAGTTTGAGTCCAGTGTTAAAACTTTTTATGTATTATTTCTTATTTTTCATTTACTAAAAATAGATATTTTTCTATATGATAGATACTGATTACAGTTTTCCTCCCTTTACCTCCAATTCTTCTCTGCCTTCCCTCCCGTCTGGATCCACCCCCATTGCACCAATTCTAGTTAGTATATAATGAAAACCTGAATCCAGATATTGGGGAAAAGCCTGAACATCAGAGAGAGGAAACAGACCACAGTCAATTCTCACACAGCCACCTTCTCAGGCTGAACAGGGTAAATGCTCTCTTCAAGGGTCTTCAGCCTGACTAGTTGCTTCTACAGGATGCCCGAATCTCTGCCTCCTTCTGCCTTAAAAACCTTCCCTGCCAAGTTGTTACACTTCCTGGTTCAACTCTTTACCATAATCCTAGAGTTAGGATAAAAGCTGTGAGCTTCTGTGTGGTTGTTAGGCCTTAGATGCACAGACATTCAGAAGGATCTCTGTCTCTTGAGTGATGGGATTAAAGGTGTGTGTCACTACTCTCTGATCTTGGTGGCTTGACTGTGGGTGATTCTATTCTCTGATATTCCAGGGTGATTTTAATAAACATAAAACATATCATCATACACTCCTTTTTTGTCTTTCCTTAAAAAAACATTTAGGCATCTAGGAAATACAATACAATACAGTACAATACAATGCAGTGCACTGTAATACAGTACAATACAGTACAGTACAATACAATACAATACAATACAATACAGTACAGTACAGTACAGTACAGTACAATACAATACAATACAATACAATACAATACAATACAATACAATACAATACAATACAATATATAATAGTGAGGAAACAAAAGCAAACTGGAACAGAACAAAACAAACAGAAGGAAAAGAGCCCAAGAAAAGGCACAAGACCAGATATAGGCACAGAGATCAGTTCATTCACACCCGTAGAAATTCTCAGAACACAAAGCTGGAAACCATAATATATACACAAAGGACCTGAAGAATAAAATAAAAATAAATAAAATTAAAAGCCCTAACACAGCACTATGAGACAAGGAACCTCCAAGTATGCCACTGGGTTTTTTTGTGGTTGTTGTTGGCCATCTACTACTAGGTGTGCGGCCTACCATTAAGTGTAGTTTGATTCCCCAGTGAGACTCTTTTAGTGTCCATGTCTCATTTCAGCTTTAGGAACCATCTGGTGCAGATCCATGCAGGCCCTGTGCATGTTGTCTCAGTCTCTGTGAGTTACTGTGTGCATCGGTTGTGCTATGTTTAGAAGGCCTTGTTTCTTTGGTGTTTTCATGCCCTCTGGTTCTCATGCTCTTCCAGCTTCTTCTGCAAGGATCCCTCAGGGGTAAGGATTTGATAGAGATGTTCCAGTTAGAACTGAGTGACCTAGGCTCTCTTACTCTTTGAATATTGTCTGGCTGCAGGCCTTTGTACTTGTTCCCATCTACTGCAGGAAGAAGTTTCTCTGGTGATAGCTGAACAAGACTTTGCTCTGTAAGTATAGCAAAATGTCATTAGGAATCATTTTATTGCCATGTTTCTTTAGTAGAACAGCAGTATTTTGTTTTTCCTCTAGGTCCCTGGTATCTAGTCTTAGGTTCTTGGTCACTCAATCAGTATAGAGTATGGGTACCATGTCATGGAGTATGCCTAAAGTCAAATCATATATTCATTGATTACTAATACAGGCTTTGTATCACCATTGTACTAGGACAGGACACCATTATGGATAGACGGTTTGTAGCTGGGTTGTTTCTCCATTAGTATCATGCAGAGTACCATGTGGTATGAAGAAATTCAGAGTTCAGGGCTGAAGGTTCTAGGCAGGCACTAGCTCGGCTTCTCCATGTTCAATGAGTTGTATTGGTATCATCTCCAGCAGTAGAAACTTGCTGAAAGTTTATGGAGACAACTTATAGTCTTGACAATAGCCTGGGTTGTTTGGAGATTCCTATGGAATTCCTCCAGCCAACAACTCAATTAGATGTAATCATTCCTGATACTGGAAACTTCACTTAATGACTCAATTGTTTTGTCATTTCATTTAGATCACCTTTAAAATATATTCATTTTAGGAAACTTCAACAGTATTAGTTTTTCATAGGTCCACTCAAGTTATCCTTATTTTAGCAGTTCTCTCCATATTCCATGTTTATTCCCTTCTCCCTGCTTTATTACCTCCTCTTCATCTATCCATAATTATCTATTCTATTTCCCTCCATAGGGAGATCTATCCATTCCCCCTAGTTCCTTACTTTATACTTAACCTCTGTGGTCCTATGGATTGTAGCCTGCTTATTATAGATTCATCAGCTAGTATCCACCTATAAGATACTGCATACCATATTTATATTTCTGGGTCTTGGTTACCTCATTCAGGATGATTTTTTTCTAGTCACATCCATTTACCTCTGTGTTTCATAATTTTATTATTTTTTTAAAACAGCTGAGTAATATTCCATTGTGTAAATATTTGTTGTCCATTCATATGTTGGAGGATTTCTAGGTTGTTTTTATTTCTGGCTGTTATGAATAGAGCAGCAATGAACATGGTTGAACAAATGTCTCTGTGATAGAATGAGGAGATCCTTTGGGTATATACCCAAGATTTGATATATCTGGATCTTGAGAGGTAGATAGATTATCATCTTTCTGAGGAATGACCATGATGTCTTCCATAGTGGTTGTGTAGGTTTGCACTCAAACTAACAATAGATGAGTCTTTAAATCCCTTGCTCCACATCCTCATCTGTATGAGCTGTCATTTGTTTATTGATCTGTGCTATTCTGATGGGAGTGAGATGGAATCTCTAAGTAGTTTAATTTGTATTTCCCTAAGGATGTTGAACATTTTAAAAATGTTTCTCATCCATTTGAGTTTCCTCTTTTGAAATTTCTGTCTAGATCTGTGCCCCATTTTAATTAGGTTGTTTGCTAGATATCTAGGTTTTGTTTTGTTTTTAGTTCTTTAGGTATTTTGAATATTACCCGTATATTGAGGTATAATCGTAATCTTTATTCATTATGTAGACTGTCACTTTACCTCAGTGACTGTGTCTTTTGCTGTGCAGAAACTTCTCAGTTTCAGGAGGTCACATTTATTAATTGTTGATCTTAGCTCCTATGACAACAGTGTTCTATTAAGAAAGTTTTTCCCTGTGCCAATGAATTCAAGGCTATTCTCCAATTTATCTTCCATCAGACTTAGTCTATGTTTTTATTTTTATGTTAACCCATTTGGAGCTGAGTTTTGTGTAGAGCGGCAAGTGTGAATCTATTTGGATTCTGCTATATGCAGCCAACCAGTTTGACCAGCACCATTTGTTGAAGACATGGCTCCCCACCCCAGTGTGTATTTCTATCTTCTTTTTGAAAAATCTGGTGCCCATGGTTATGTGGATTTATTCTCAAGCCTTCACTTCAATTCCGTTGATAAGCATGTCTGTTTTTGTGCAATACCATTTTTTAAAAAAAACTATAGCTCTGTAGTACAGTTGGAAGTCAGAGATGCTAATAACCAACAATTTTATTATTTAGGATTGTTTCATCTATCCTGATTTGTGTGTGTTTATGTGTGTGTGTGTGTGTGTTTCTAAATGAATCTGAAAATTGTCCTTTCAAGGTCTGTGAATAATTGCGTTGGAATTTTGATGGGGATTGCACTGAATCTGTAGATTGCTTTTGGTAGGATGGTTATCTTTACTATATTAATTCTAAAATTTATGTACAGAAAATATCTTTCCATATTCTGATATCATCTTCAATTTCTTTCTTCAGTTTTAAAGCTTTATCATACAAGTCTTTCACTTGCCTGATTAGAACTAAGTTCACTTTTGAATATATAACTATAAACTCTGAAGAGTAATTGATACTTTTATTAATTGTTCCCCCACTAAGGGTGTATCTTAGTTCTAAGGTTAGCATATTATCCATATATGTAATATGCTATATAATGGTATCTAATAAGTTGCTTTTGAATTTTCATATTTTAATGTAATGAAAACATATTATAAGCAATTCTACAACTATTGCTAATAAATTCATTAAAAGTCAAAATTTGTGACAAGCAGGAAAATAGATCATTGTGCTGTGGGTAATAAAAACTTTACTAGGTAAATTCTCACATGCGAGGAAGCCCCTGAGCCTGGAAGGATTATTGTGCTATCATGAGTGGGTTAAGTGCATACAAGCAATCAGGAAAGAAGACTGAGGGCCACAGAGGATGTCTTTAAAACTTCCTGCCATGATGAGTCTGAAATGCTGACATTAATCTGATTTAAGATAAAGACAAAGCATAATAGTACTACCAAATTCTCTAGGTCTGCAGGTTCATGAATTTGAACTTGTATAGACAAGTATGCATTTGTATATAGAGACAGGTGTGAGTGTGTTGATCTATGCATGTATATATCCCCTCCCTCCATTTTAGAAAACACTTTAGTGATATGTAGCTTATAACTCCATGCCTTCACTCTGATTACTTAGAATTACAAGCTGATGTTTTAAATCAGTGTCACAATGAGGAAATAAAAGGATAAAGAAGGTGGCAAAACATGAGTATGTAACTAGCATGAGAGAGTGTGTAACTAGCATGAGAGAGTGTGTAACTAGCATGAGAGTGTGTAACTAGCATGAGAGTGTGTAACTAGCATGAGAGAGTGTGTAACTAGCATGAGAGTGTGTAACTAGCATGAGAGTGTGTAACTGACAGTTCTACAAGAGTCACAGCTGTGCACTTGAGTATGCATATCTGAATGAAGTAACTACAATGAAGACAATTTTGTGGTAAAGATGTGGGGTAAGAAATTTCAATAAAATTGATTCCCCAGATACTTCCTCTTCTGTTTCTTCAGTTGCTGTTGTCTGCCTGGAAGTGGGGTACATCAACGTCTTCCTTCTTGATCCTAATTAATTGTTGTCTGTGGGAGGTTGTGTTGTTTCATCTTAAATAATTGTTTTAAATAATAATAAAAAGAGCTGATTGGCCAAAGGCAGGCAGGAAGTTTAGGCGGGACTACCAGACTAAGAAAAATCTCTGAGAGCAGAGTGCCAGAGAGAGCACCAGAGAGAAGCCACAGGAAGCAGAGGACAACCATGCAGCTCTAAAGAAAGGTACCGAGCCGCATGGCTGAACAAGAGACATGGGTTAAATGAAGGGTAGAGAGCTAGCAAGTGATATACCTGGGCCTGAGGCTGATCAGCCAAAAACTAATGAAAGCGTCTGTGTGTCTCTGAGGAATGCGGGTCTGCGGGTCTGCGGGTCTGCGGGTCTGTGGGCCTAGACCTTGAGGTTAGGCCGGAAAGTCCGGGCCAGAAACATAATACTACAGTTGTCCATTATGGAAATAATATCAGTCTCTATTTTTACCATGGGACTTTGCAGATATTTATTTGGGTTACACAATATTTACTGACTGATCTACCAGCATGTGTGTGTGTATGTGTGTGTGTGTGTGTGTGTGTGTGTGTGTGTGTGTGTGTGTGTATTTTCACATAAAATCATACACTGAGCAGTGTTGGCCATCACTTCAGGCTTCTATAACAAAGTACTATAAAGTGGGTATCATGCGATAGTCACAGAAGCTGAAAGTCTAGAAATCTAGGTCCCAGAATCATAAAATTCTGAAATGTAATCTGCAAACTTCCTCTGTGTGTCTTCATATGGGGAAAAAAGGAAGACAAAGCCACTGAAGTCACTTTTATAATGCCAATAACTTTGTACGTGTGGGTTCCACTCTCATGACCTGATCAAGTTCCAAAGTCTCCACCTTCTGACACGGCCACCTTGCATAGCAGAGTCAGTATATGAATTTAGAGAGAACACAAATATTTAGTCACTTAATGGCTAATTAAAAAGGTGAAAGTAAGTTCCTTGGCAAGTTAGCCACAAAAATGACAAAACCTGGAGTATACAATTATAAAGTGTAAACAGGCCCTGAATACAAAGGCATCAGGGAGTCAGCATGGTCAGGAATGTGGAGAAGAGTGTTCCAGCTGAGGTTTCAATGTGCTTATATGTAAGAGTAGCAAAGATACTTGAGGCAAAGATACCTTTCAGATAAAAGTATTCTGAAAGTAGATATTGACTCTGTGGGAGTTTAGCTAGGTGTAAGGTGAGGAACTGGGGTCTAGAACCCTTTTCAGCTTTCTCAGACTTTATATGGATGCATATGCACCACATTGGAGCATCATTTGTCATAAGTTTCTGTTCCACCAGAAACTCTCAAATACCCAGCAGCCAATTCTCAAATACTTGACTCAGAGGCTTAAAATTATAGTAATTGCGGGGCTAGTAGTTCAAGAATCTTAATATCTAGCCCTTACACTTAATTTAACTCCTAATTCTTATCTATATTTAGCCATGTGACTTGGTACCTTTGCTCAGTCTAGTGTTCTCTCATCTTGCTTCCTCTGCGTCTGGCTGATGACTGCTGTTCTGCCTTTTCATTTCCCAGAATTCCCCTAGTCTGGGCACCCCATCAATACTTCCTGCATGGCTACTGACCAATGAGCATTTTATTAAACCAATATGAGTAGCAAATATTTACAATGTATGAGAGCATTATCCCACAAGGAACACTTTGGCCAAGATGGAGAAAAGAGATCACATAAGCTGGTAATTATATCTTTCTGTAGTTAATGGGTATTTTTCTCTCCCAAGCACAGCTCTTCCTCCATTGTCATGTGAGTCTTTAGACTTCTGAGTAAAGGCCCTCATGACTCTATTTCAGAGCCTGTGCTGACATTAGGAGGTAGTATAAACATGTAGGCATCAAAGCTTAGAGGATAGGATTCCAATCAATAAGAACACAGATTTGGGTTCACATCTTGATTCCTTTATGATCTAACTGTAGGCAATTTCCTGAATTTCTGTAAGTCTTTTGCTTTCTATTTATAAAATGACAATAATAAAAATTACTATATCTTTGTTCCACCAGGGAGAGATAGGGACACTTGGCTTACTATAGATTTTGTAGTAAATAGAAGGGAATCCATGCTGTTCAAACCTGTGTTAACGTTGTATGTCCTAGGTTTTCCTTGGTTGGACGAGGCCATATGACTCGTTCTGGCAAATGTATTGCAAGTTGACATCAAGACTGTCATGGGACTTTCCCAAGACCCACTACCACTGTTTCCATACAAAGCAATGATTTACAATGAGCTACTCAAGAGCAGAAACTCATTGCTGACTTGTGTGGGCCAGTAGTACGAGGTAGTTATGAAACTCTAGCAAGTTATGAAAAACTTTGATGTTCCTAGTTACATCAGCAGCAGTTGCTATTTCCTGATATTATAGGGATGTGCTTGACAGAACTTCTGGAACACAGCAGATAGTAAAAACAATGTAGTTATTAAAATGAACAATCTTATTATTACTTCATTAGGCATAGTCTCCAAATATTCTTTTGTTTCAATTTCTTGTCACTAGTGAGAAAGGAATACAGAGGAAGCAATAAAAATGCTTGAGTATATATGGGATTTGAGTTTTCTGGTTTATAGTCATTAAGTCCAAGTCTTTATGAATAAACATACAGACAGAGCATTACTGCACACATAATTATCTTAGGAAACTTGGGAAGTTGAGACTAGTGATTGATTGTATGGAAAGTTTAATGCAAAAGCTTAATTATAAATAGATACCATTCATTCTCTATAGTTAATACCTATGATCATTCTTGGCTGGTTTATATCTGGATTATAGCTCTGGACAACATAGTGGCTATTATATCAAGGCCTATTATAAATAAAGATAATAGGAAATAAGAAAAAATCCTATTAGGTTTCTCAAGGTGACATTCACACGTGTTTTGTGACTTCCAAATGCCAGTCATAAGAACCAATAAGCATACTAATAGGATATCTCAGGTGGTAAAATGCTTGTTACACAGGCAGAAGGACCTGAGTTAAGATCCCCACTCCCATGGAAGAGCATGGCTTGGAGATTTTTGCTTGTATCTCAGTGCTGTAAGGTGGAGATAAGAAAATTTGGGGGGTTTGTTGGCTAGTCAGTATAGATAATTCTTGAGTGTCAGGTCAATCAGTGATAGACTCTGTCTCAAAAATTAAGGTGGAAAGTGATGAAAAAAATGCCAGACATTGACCTCTCATCTCCACAGGTCTATGTATAGGAGCCTGCACATTCACACACATACACAGTTTACTGAGGGACAGGAACAAAAACTCTTTAATTTTGAAGTAATTTTTAAATCTGCAAAAGTACTGTAGCAATATATGCAACTACATTTTATTAAGATTTAATAATTTTAAGTATTTCTTCTACATTTGTCTCCTATCATTAAGGTTATCACACTATAGCTCTCGTGTTATAAGAATTTTAAATTTGTGCTCTGTTAGTTTCTAGGGTTTAACTTTGATTTTATTCTGATCTGTTATTTCTCAAATGCCTTACAAAGTCCTATTTATCTCTTTTATTCCAAGACCCAGGCCAGAACCATGTGGTATTCAATTTTCATGTCTTTTTATTTTTCTTTAATCTAGAATATTTTACTAGCTTTTCATTGTCTTTTGTTGAATTTATATCTTGAAACATATAGGCCAAATTGGGTATTTCATGCTAGTTATGTTCAACCTATGTCCTTCTTGGGCAAATTCCACAAAAAATGTGTCTTTTGCTCAGTGTCACTTGAAGATATTAGTGTCCATGTGCCTTATTGATGCTGTTAATTGTAGCTATCCAGAAAGATTTTGTTTACCTTCTCTGCTGGATACTTGCTGATTTTTTTTTTCTCATAAAAATAATGTCATTTATGAAAAAGACCTCAAAAACTATTTACATAATTCAGACATACCCTAAAGTTGAAGAAACATTACTTTTGATCATCAAGGAAAAATAACCAACTCTATTGTTATCATTTAAGCAGAAAACAAAACAAAAGCAAAAACCAAACAAACCAACAACATTGACAACAACAACATGAGTAGTTTGGGGGCAAGGGAAATAAATTTGTTTTTTACTTGCTGAATGCTACCAGAGATGGAGCCTTCAAGTACAGGCTGCCCAATAAGAAGACCCAGAAAGAAATTGGAAGATGTATCCAAACCAACACTTGTACGAATCTCCACAGAGAAATGTGAGAAGCTGGGAAAGAGAGGAAAAAGCGACTCTTCTATAAGATTCTAATGTCTCACTACTGATCTCAGATATACTGAGAAGTAAAATGCCAGGTGATGATTTAAATTTCTTTTTCTGGTAAAAATGATCAGTGACATGAAAGAGGGCAGGATCAAGCAGACAAATTCAATTCGGGACTTCCCTAAAAATGTTATCAGCCTAAGTGAAAGAACCTTCAAAGGGTGAAAAAACCAGCAAAATGCAAATAAAAGCACAACTTATCAACTGCAGGGAAACAGCCAAGGCAGTTATAACAGGAAACTATGTTGACACAGACAAACCAGACAGTTCTCATACAAATAACTGATGAATACACTTAAACATTTTAGAAAACAGCAAGAATTCAAACCCCAAAGCAGCAGGTAGCAAGAAATAATAAAATCAAGCAGAAATTGATAATGTAGAGAGTAAAACACCAAATGCATTGACATAGAGATTCTGTGTAAGAAATAAGATTGCCAAGCCCCTATACAATATGAGAGAAAGAATACTCAAATTAGTAAAATTATAGATAAAAGTGAGGCAGTAGCAGCAAATTCCACTGAATTCCCAAGGATATTAAGAGAGTACTTTTCTTTCTTTTTTCCTTCTATATACAGGTTTTTATAGAACTAATTTGAGGCCTCTCTGGTCTTTGCTGCAGCATCAATGTTGGGCCCTCCCTGGGACTCTTCTAGGTCTTGTTGACATTTCTCCACATCTCAATTACCTCCTACTTTGTTTCTCTGTGCCTGAAGTCCCACATATACCCCTGCCTAGCTATTGGCCATTTAGCTTTGTATTACACAAATCACAGCAATACATTTTCACACAGTGTATAGTGAACAAATAACCCACAACATTTCCTCCCTTTTGTCTAAAAAAGGAAAGGTTTCAACTTTAACACAGTAAAATTATATACAATAAAGACAATTATCAATTGAGAAGTATATTCACAATGTCCAGCCTATCTAAATTTGGCAAATTTAAAGAAAAATGTCAGTTATCCTATATTGGTGAGTTCAGAGTTTTGTAACTAATTTAATTTTTATTCTAACTTATAACTAATTGTATTTTTATTGTAAGTATAACTATCAATTCTTTAATCTCCATCAGAGACCCAAGAAGAATATATTACCAGAGTAAACAGGAATTACAAAGCAACAAACATCAAAAACTATAGAAATGACAGACATAAGGCTGTTTGGATAGTCACCCAAGTTTCCTCTGCAACATTGGGACATTCATCTTTGGTCTACAGACCTTGAATATCTGAAAAAATTTTCTGTGAAGCAGAAATTTTGAAGGATTGTCCTATCTTGTTTTGGCAAGTTTTAGCAGCCACCTCCATTTGTGTCCTGCTCATCTAATTTGGACAGCAGTTGAGGAAAAGGCAATCCCTTTCCCAGTGGCTAACTTTCCTCAAACAAAAGAAAGCTCTATATTAAACATTTTAAATGCCACATTCTGTATATCTCTGAAGCATTTGAAGAAGCTATTATAAAGGGGGAAGTTTATCTAATTTTTTTCAACCCTTTTATCCATAGCGTATAGGAGGGCTATTGGTTTGAATTAATCTTATACCTTGCTACATTGCTGAACGTAATTATCAGCTGTAGGAGTTCCCTAGTAGAATTTTGGGGATCACTTATGTATACAATCATATCAGCTGCAATTAGAGATAGTTTGATTCCCTTAATCTCCTTTTGTGCTCTTATTGTTTAGGTTAAAATTTTGAGAGCTATATCAAATAGATAAGCAGAGGAAGAGAGGACAGCCTTGTCTTGTTCCTGATTTTAGTGGAATTGCTTTGAGTGTTTTCCTATTTAGTTTGATGTTGGCTGTTGGCTTGTTGTATATCACCTTTATTATATTTATGTATTTCCCCTGTATTCATGATCCCTCCAGGACTTTTAATATGAAGGAGTATTGGATTTTGTCAGACTTTTTCAGCATCTAATAAGATGATCATGGTTTTTTTTTTCTTTTTCTTTCAGCTTGTTTATATGATGGGTGACATCCACAGTTTTTGGTATGTTGAACCCTGAATCTCTGGGGTGAAACCTACTTGGTCATGGTTGATGATTTTCTTGATATGTTCTTGGATTATGTTTGCCAGAATTATATTGAGTATTTTTGCATTAATGTTCATGAGTGAGATTGGTCTGTAATTCTTTTTCTTCGTTGCATCTTTGAGTGGCTTGGAGTCAGGGTTATTGTGGCCTCATAAAAAGAGTTTGGCAATGTTCCTTCAGTTTTTACTTTATGGAATAGTTTGAGGAGTATTGGTATTAGTTATTCTTTGAATATCTGGTAGAATTCTGCACTGAATCCATCTGATCCTGGGTTTTTTTACTTGAGAGACTTTTAATAACAGCTTCAATTTCCTTTGGGTGTATTGGTCTGTTTAGGTCTTTAATCTGATCTTGATTTAATTTTGGTAAATGGTACCTGTCCATAAAGCTGTCCATTTCTTTTAGGTTTTTCATTTTACAAGAGTATAGATTTTCAAAGTATGACCTGATAACTCTTTATTTCCTGGGTGTCTGTTGTGCCCTTTTTCATTTCTGATTCTCTTAATTTGGATACTCTGTCCCTGATTTTTAGTTAGTTTGGATAAGGGTTTATCTATCTTGTTGACTTTCTCAAAGAACCAACTCTGATTCATTGATTCTTTGTATTGTTCTCTTTGTTTCTATTGTATTGATTTCAGTCCTAAGTTTGATTAGTTCCTGCCATCTACTCCATCTACTCCTTTTAAGTTCTTAAAAGTTTGCTTTTAATTGTTCTAAAGCCTTCATCTGTGCTGTTAGGTTTCTTGTGTGAGATTTCTCTAGGTTTTTTTCATATAGGCGGCTAATGCTATGTATTTTCCTCTTAACACTTTCTTTGTGTCCCATAAGTTTGTGTATGTTGTGGATTCATTTTCATTAAATTCTAGGAAGTCTTTGATTTCTTTTTTAAATTTCTTCCTGGGTGATTCAATTGAGAGCTGTCCCGTTTCCAAGAGTTTGTAGGCTTTCTGTAATTTTTTTTTTTTGTTGTTGAACTCTAGCTTTAGATCATGGTGGTCTGATATGATACAGGAAATTATTCCCATTTTCATATCTATTGATATTTGCTTTATGACCAAGTATGTGATCAGTTTTAGAGAAGAAAGTTCCATGGGGTACTGAGAAATATGTAAATTCCTTTGTGTTTGGGTGGAAGGTTCTGTATATATATATCTATTAAGTCCATTTGGGCCATAACATCTGCTAAGTCCCTTATTTCTTTGTTGAGTTTCTGTCTGGTTGACCTATCCAAGGGTGAAAGTGGGGTATTGAAGTCTCCCACTATTAGTGTGTGGGGTTTGATGTGAGGTTTAAGCTTTAGTAGTGTTTCTTTTTTATATGTGAGTGCCCTTGTGTTTGGGCATAAATATTCAGGATTGAGACTTCATTTTGGTGGATTTTTATTTTATTAGATATTAGGATGACTACACCAGCTTGTTTCTTCAGACCATTTGATTGGAAAGTCTTTTCTCAACCCTTTACTCTGAACCTGTGTCTGTCTTTGAAGTTGAGGTGTGTTTCTTGTATGCAGCAGAAGGATGGCTTCTGCTTTTGTATCCATTGTATCAGAGTATGTCTTTTTATAAGTGAATTGAGTCCATTGATATTAATGACCAATGATTGTTTTTCCTGTTATTTTTGCTGATAGCTTGTCAGTATTTCCATTCTTTGGGTGTTTTTCCTGTGGTATGATCAAGTGTTTGTGGTTTCAATGATGTATCTGCTTTCCTTAGTTTGAAGTTTTCTCTCTAGAGCCTTCTGTAGGGCCAGATTTATAGATAGGTATTGTTTAAATCTGTTTTTGTCCTGAAATATCTTATTTACTCCACTTATAGTGACTGACAGTTTTGTTGGGTATAGTAGTCTGTGTTGGCAGCCCTGCTCTTTTAGTGTCTGAATAACATCTGACCAGTACCTCTTGCTTTCATTATTCATGAATAGTCGAATGTTATTTTGATGGGTCTGCCTTTATAGGTAATTTGGGCTTTTTCCTTTGCAGCTCTCAGTATTTTTTCTTTGTTTTGTAGATTTTGTGGCCTGATTATTATGTGACAAGCAGATTTTTTTGGGGGGGGGGTTCTAGTCTATTTGGTGTTCTGTAAGCTCTTGTATCTTTATAGACATTTCCATCTTTAGGTTGGCAAAGTTTTCTTCTATTATTTTGTAAAATATATTTTCTGTGCCTTTGAGCCCATGTTCTTCTTCTTCTTTGATTCCAATTATTCTCAGGTTTGGTCTTTTCATGGCATTCCAGATTTCCTGGAAATTTTGTGTTATGACTGTAGTAGGGGTATTTCTATCCAGACTTTCAGGCCTAACCTCAAGGTTTAGGCCCACAGACCCACAGTCCCACAGACTTGCAGACTCGCAGAGACACACAGATGCTTACAATTAGTTTAGGCTGATCGACCCAAGGCCCAGGTATGTAATTTGCTAACTCTGTACCCTTAATCTAACCCATGACTTCTATCCTGCTCAGCCATGTGACTCAGTACCTTTTCTTAGAGTAGCATAGTTGTCCTCTGCTTCTTCTGGCTTCTCTCTGGTGTTCTGCTCTGTGCTTCCTGTTCTCAAGAGTCTTCTTAGTCTTGTAGCCCCACCCACACTTCCTGCCTGCCTTTGGCCAATCAGCACTTTTTATTAAACCAGTGGGTGGGATAATTATTTACAAAGAAGCAGCACAATCTCCCACATACGACTTCTTTGGTTTTAGTGTTTTATTTAACTAATGTATCTATTTCCACTATTGAATCTTCCAATCTAGAGATTCTCTCTTCCATCTCTTTCATTCTGTCGGTTATTCCTGCACCTGTGGTTCCAGTTTGTTTCTTCAGGTTTTCTATTTCCAGCTTTGCCTCAGTTTGTGCCTTCTTTATTGCTTCTATTTAAATTTTTAGTTCTTGGAATGTTTCTTTCATCTGTTTGATTTCTTTTTCTTGGTTTTCTTTATTTTCAGGGATTTGTTCATCTTTTCCATTTTTTTATTTGTATTTTCTTTTATTTCTTTAAGGGAATTTTATTATATATTCTTCTAAAGCTTCTATTATCTTTATAAAGTTGGTTTTTAATGTCATTTCCTTCTGTTTCCTCTTCATTGTGATGCTCGGATTTTGACATTGTAGAGCCATCAGCTTCTTCTGGGGGTTTCATCTTGTTCTTTATATTCTTATATGTATTCTTGCACTGGTATCTGTCCACTGCTTCCTCGGTTCACTCTTTGTCGGCTCTTCATCAGTTGTGAGCCTGATTGCTAGTCAGCTCTTAGTCAGTTCTTAGTTAACTCTTAGTCAACTCTTAGTTAGCTCTTAGTAAGCTGTGGACTAGGAGGGAGGCTTCCAGTTATTCAGTTGTCGGTGGGTGATTATGTAGGTTGCAGTTTGGTGTGGATGGGGTGTGGGGGCAATGTCCCCAGGCCAGGGTTCAGAGACCATGGTCTCCACTTGGCCTGAGGGTTGGAGTGCCACTTACATCTTAGTTAGCTGTGGACCAGGAGGGGGCTTCTGGTTATCCAGTTGTCAGTGAGTGATGATGTACACAACTCATTTTCTAAATTTTATCTTAAAGTTAATAGATCCTTGAAATATCTAGGCCTGCTTAGTTTAGCAGTCCCCTTTTATAATCTCATGTCTCTCAGAAGCTGCCATTCAACCATCAGAATTCAAAAAACTCAAAGTTGACTAAACACTATACAGGATCCAGACTCCCTGTGTATTTCCCATCTTTACATAGCTTATTCTTTTTATATTAACTTTACTCCTTCGCACCTGTGTACACTATAACCGGCTTAAAGGTTTATGAAAATAATTATAGTACCAAATGGAATAATCCAAGAATTAAAAAAGTAGTCTTTCATGAGATTAAAAAACATCTTCACAGAAAAAGAAATTGCCAAAGTGAAGAGATAGTCAAGAGAACTGAAAGATCCTGTTTTAGCTGCATAACACGTAGAGGATCAGTGTCTAGAAGATATGAAAAGTCGTACACTCCCAAACAAAATTACCAAGTTAATAAATTGGCCACTGAATTGATTATATAGCTCTTAAAAGAAGAAATTCCAATGGTTAACTCATACCTGAAAAAGAATTCAGCATTCTTAGACATTAAAAAAATGCAAAATAAAGCTGACTCGGAATTACACTTTATTCTGGTTAGAATCACTATTATTAAAAAAAACAGATGCTGATTCCTGCCAAATATTTGCAGGAAGAATCCTTGTTCATGGCTGGTTTATGTTATGAAAATTGCTGCACTATGGAATTCAGTATGGATGCTTCTTAAAACATTAAAGGTAGAAAACTTCCATATCACTAAGGTGTGCTATTCTCGGGCACATGTCTGAAGGACTTTGTACCACAGAGGTACTTGTTTATCTACATTTATTACTGCATTATTTACAAATGCCAGGAAAAAGAACTAGCCAAAATGTCTATCAGCAGGAGAATGTAAAACATGTACAAATAGAATATTTAATTCAGCTATAAAGTAAAATGAAATTATGACATTTGCAAGATATTGGGTGGGCCTGGAAATCACTATATTAAGCAAAATAATTACTGCGTGCATTCTCATAGGTTGTAATTTAAATATGCGTGTTTGTGTATATGTTCAAACTGGAAAGGTTACCATGGGAAGGGAGAAAGATACCCTACAAGGGGAGGCAGGATAAGGAGGAACTGGAGAACACGTGCCACAAAGGCATAAGTATACATCTGAGGAGCTATCAGGGAGCATATGGAAACCAACTAGAGGTAGGCAGGGATCATGGAGAACCTTGATCAGGGGGACAAAATAGTACAAAGTATTATGAAATATGCATGAAGATTGCACAGAGTAATTCACCATTTTGTATGGCAACTCCAAGAATTAGTAACAAAAGAGACCATGTACATATCTTATGGTAACTGACATTTCAACTCAAATTTAACAACCTATTTTTGTTAAATCTGGGTTTAAGGCTAATCCCAGTTCATATTCTCTGTGCTTACACCAGTATAGTAATGTGTCACCATACTATCTTATTTTTGTCCCTTTTCTGTATAAAAGTATAGAGCAACATAGATTCACATGTTACTCAATGGGAAATTAATACTGGTACCCATTTTAATATTCAAAGTATGTCAATATGGCCAGTTGGAACCCTGTAGACTAATGCCTGTGTCTTTCTCCATGCCCTGTGTGTGATTGTGTCAGGAGGAGAGGTGGTAAACTTTTTTTTAACTTTTCTAAATTGCAAGATATTCTAACTTATATCATACCTGTTCTTCCTCAGGCCCAGATTTTCAGATATCAAATCTAAGTGACTGAATTAAATGTCAGGGAGTGCAGCTAGATTTCTGTATTTTAAAATAAAATATCCCTAGTGGTCCTAATGTTCAGGTAGCTATACAAAGTGCTGAATTACTTGACAAGGATACTTAGAAAAGGTCTCAGCATGTTAATGATCAGGTTTCCTGACCCAATCATGGATGATTGTTTTCTTCAAGGTTCGGTTTTACAATTGCAGAGGAACAGTATGACAACCAATTATCCTAAAGAAATGTCACATTGCTCATTGGCTAGATTGTGACAGGTGCCTTTTCCCATTACTACTTCTCTTCTAGATGGTTTTAAATCTGTCTTAATAACACAACTTAAATTTAGACACTTATTACCTCTGCTCCCTCTTCCTTCCTCTCTGATTTATCATTCTATAGCAGCAGCGATTTAACACACAGTGCATGTGATAAATTATCAGATCATGTGAGGGGAAGCAATTGTTGAGTGTTGCGGAATATTTGTTTAACTATGTAAAGATGTGTTGAATTTGTTTAATTATGTAAAGATATGTTGCTGTTTTACCTTGACTGCCTAAAGTATCTGATTGTTCTAATAAAAAGCCAAAGGGCCAGGAGTGAGGGAGGAAGTGGGACTTCTGGGCAGGGAAACTAAATAGGAAGAGAAATTTAGTCTGGAGTGGGGGGGGGGGGGAGAAAAAAGAGAGATGCCAGGGGCCAATAGGCCTGACACAGAGGAAGCAGGAAAGTACGTATCACAAATGTCCTGTTCACACCAGTATCTTCAGATCTTGCTGTTTTTAATCATTGTACTATCACAAAAACATATAGCCCTCTTTCCTTGGTGCAAACACCTGGGCTCTTCCTGTGGCTTCACTGCACAGCACTAGCTCAAATAGAGAGCTGCTGGAGAATAAAGACAATTGACTTAAAATCCAAGTATTTGGATGGGGATATAGGTCAGGAGTAAAGCACTAACCTCTGTGTGTGTGTGTGTGTGTGTGTGTGTGTGTGTGTGTGTGTGTGTGTGTGTGTGTGTGTGTGTGTGTGTGTGTGTGTGTGTGTGTGTGTGTGTGTGTGTGTGTGTGTGTGTGTGTGTGTGTATCACTTGGGTTTCATCTAACTTTTTCCAGGAAACTTGATCAAGCTAGTGGTAGGGGTCAGGGGAGTTGCGGGGGTGGAAGGGGCTGGGGGACTTTTTTATCACTGTGATGGGTGCAAAACTTACAGAGCTGATTGGAAGGGAGGAAACCAGTAAGTAAGTAACTGCTGCACTGTGTTAGCTACAATGTTGCAAATATAGCTGAGAACAGTTGTTTGCACTAGCAGGGCAGCCAGTCAGGTAGTTTAGGGAGCTAATAAGCAGCTTTCTCATCTCTGTGGGATCCTGGAAGGTAAAGGCAGAGGGTTGTCCTCTAGCCCAGTCTGCCTCTTGAGGTATTTACTGCATTCTGGTTACAAGGTTATAATTTTTCCTTTGATGTAAATGATGCAAGTTTATCATTTGTAAAACAAACCAACAGTTTGTGAATTCTCTTTCTATAATCAATAGAATCCCCTAGGATAGATGAAAGAAATCTACCCTAAAAAAAAAGAGCAACCCAGAATCACCTTCCAGTTGTTGGAATCTCCAGGGGAATTGATGTGCTCTTAATCAGAGTGCATGGATCCATCAGCTTTGGAGAGGAAGGTTTATTTGTCTGTTTTGATGACTTGCATAATTTCTCACAAGAGAAACAACAGCAAGAACAGATCAGCTAGTCAAGGCCCCAGCAAACAGCAGTGGCTGACAATCATAGTGCTTTGATCTTGGTTAGTGATCCTTCCTCTACAGCACCTCTAGTGAACCGGTCTCTCAAGTGCCGGACCACTGCTCCATACCCAGATCTCTATCTCAGAATGCTTAGAAGGTATCGCTTGAGTCTGCTGTCAGTCATCCCTACTGTGGGGTGCAGAAGAATATGGAATATGAATTAAGGCTCATAGGTAGTGGTGCTTTTAGGAGGTCTGGTTGTTGGAGCAGGTGTGGCCTTGTTGGAGGAAGTGTGTCACTAGAGGTGGACACCAAGGTCTCAGAAGCTCATGCCAGGCTCAGTGTCATCTCTCTCTTCAGATGAGACAGATCTCTCAGTTCTTCTCCAGCACCATGTCTGCCTGCATGCCACCATGTCCTGCCATGGTGATAATAGACTAAACCTCTGAACTGTAAGTCTGCCCTGATCCAATGCTTTTCTTTTTAAGAGTTGCCATGGTCGTAAAATCTATTCACACCAATAAAACACTAACTAAAACAAGGAAGGACTAGTTTTTTTCTTCTTCTTCTAAGTTTTCTAATAATTGTGACATTTGCTTCAAGGCTTCTCTGGACAAAGTACCATAGGGTGTGATACAGAATGACTTGGGCAGATAGGTTTTATAATCATGTATTAGATTTTATAGACCAATTGTATTTAATATTAGCATTTAAAGGGATTTTTTTCTTCTCCATCCACTCATAATGGACTAAGTTCTTTGGTAGCTTTCAAATGCAGCTTATCTTAGAAGAGAGACATCCTTCTAATGTCTCTCAGATTGCCCTAATAATGAGATTGAGAGAGTTATCATCTATTGGGAATCCTTAGTGTGCATGCCTAGAAGAACAGAACAAAAACAGAAGCAAGTGTTTTGGGGATAAGGAGGAGGCAGCAGAAGAATCATACAGGCAAGGGCAACCTCGGCTACATGTCAAGAAAGAAAGAAAACAAAGCAAAATTAGAAAAATCTTAAAATATAAGTAGCTGCTTAAAGCTTTTTTTTTTTTTTTTTTTTTTTTTTTGGTTTTGAGGTAGTCCCGTGTCCCCCCCACCTTCTTTGATACAGAACAAAAATTAAAGATGCCACTTACACTTTACCCAGAGAGTGAGACAGTGACAAACCCATCCCTTAAGATACGCATTGCTTTTGTGTTCTGTTGTGGTCATGTTTTTTTCAGAGGTAGAAAGTAGAGAGTGGAATTGACGGAATGCTGCTGAAGAATCACACACAGCTTCTAGGTCATCTTTCCTGAGAAATAGATACAGTCACTAAACACAGATTATTTTGGATGGCCACGTATGACATGCCTTTTGAGCTTTATCTAAAGTTTCTGCATTTCTTGAAATAAAGTTTCACGTATCTTGTTTGATGGTTAAAAAAAAAAAAAGAAGGTAAGTCATCAAGAAGAGGCTTCAGAGGCTCACTGGGCACAGTATGATAGAAATTAGAATCAGGGAAAATATAACAGAAGGATAATCTTGACAGGACCTTGAAAACCAGCAAGACTGATCCTTCTGCCTGCATCCTGCCTAATTGATAACAGCTAAGAATGTGGATCTAGCCACCTCCCAATATTCATTGCAATGACCTTCGGCTATTCAGTCCATGAATAGTTGTCTATGGAGTGGAGGACAAGAAAGAACAATACCCATATTATTATAATGCTTAAAAGTATAATCAGTTTTACAAGTAAGAATAGAATTCTGAAAAATGGCTTGATTCTCTCCTCTGGAGTTGGCCCTCAGCAAAAGATGAAGTAGAAATGGGGAGATAAAAAATTTCAGAATGGAGAGAAATACCAGAAAATTCAAACTATTAGCTTTCAAATCTAATCACATGGTTTTTTGAGGGGATTTATTTTGTTATTATTTGTTACTAGTTCAAAAGTAAAATAGCCATTTTTGTATGACTGGAAAAACATGGAAAATATCAGTAAGAAAAAGTGCCATTGCAAACTTTATAGAAATCCTTTGACTTTATTTATATTCAATTATCATTTATGTTTTCGCCTGTATGCATGTGAGTTTTTGCTTAGTCTTGAGATTGACAAGAGTATTTGTATTTATGCATTTATATATGTATGGGTACACATTGTGTGTGTGTGTGTGTGTGTGTGTGTGTGTGTGTTGAAGGCCAGAAGACAACCTTGGGTATTGTTCAGATGAAATCAATTTTTTTTTAAAAAAAAAGAGAATCTCTGATTGGCCTGAAATTTGTCAGATAAACTAGGTTGGCTAAGCAGAAACCCTGAAGACCCAAGGCTCTCTGTAAGTCCTTCCTCGTATTGGGATTAAAGTATTCACCTACATGTCTTATTTTTTTATAAGTGAATTGTGATGATTGAACTAGTCACTATGTATATATTTTCCTGAGTTTAATTTAGTGCTACCCATATTAGTGTACTCAATTTAGTGCAGCCTTTGGGCGCAGGGCTAAGCATTTTGGGATGGGCACACTATTAGGGGGTACATCCTTACAGAAAATACACTCTGCCTTCCTCAGAAGTCATTGGCTGCCTGTATCTTTCAACAACGGCTGGGGATTTGTGTGCTTTCCCGCTATCTATGCTGGAATGTGAGTTGGTATGTTCTTGTGAAGATCTTATGCAGGCAACTCTATTGTTGGACATTCATGGATGCAACCTCCCTGTCATATCCAGAAGATACTATTTCACAGCATTCCTTCACATCCACTGTTATTGCAATTTTCCACCTCTGCCCCTACAATGGTCTTTGAAGCTTAGGTTTTTGGTGCATGTCCAATCTGGATCTGGAACCCTACAGTCAATTGGTCTCTGCACTTTGACTCTTTGTGGTTACCCATGGTATTCTCTGTCTGTTACAAAAAGCAGCTTCTTTGATGAGGGCTATGAGCTGCACTAATCTTTGGCATAAGGTTATATATTTAGAAGCCAGTTGGTTGCCATATCATTTTAGCAAAATAATGGTGGACTTTTCCCTGTAGGGTATATGACCTTTCCATAGTGAGTTCTTGGCTAAGTTTATAATACCAGACATGAATGCCCTCCTATGGCATATGTCTTAACCTTATTTAGAAAGCTGGCATAAGTATACCATTGGGCATAGCTTTCCCAGTCTGTCGTTATTGTCATTCACTGAAGTTAAGCTGCGAAGGACTGTTGATAACTTCTGTACTCCATGCTTTACTTAGCACCTTTGGACACCATTGGAGCTTAATATCAGGGAGAAGCTTCCAGGATTTTATCAACATGATTTTGCCAAGTCCTGTTACCAAAGTAGGCAACGTCTTTAGCAATAGTGTCTTATTGTCAAGTTCTAGAAGGCAACTAAGAATGGTTGATGTGGGAATGTCGTTCTGTATGCTGTGAATATAAATATTTAAATAAAGGAGCTGTTTTGGCCCATGACAGGCACCATAGAGGAAGAGGTGGGGAATCAGAATAGGTAGGAAAGGAAGGGCGGAGTCAGACAGACTGAGCCAGAAGCCCAAAGGAGCAACATGTAAGGAGCACAGGTGAGCCACGGACCAGGTGGCAGACAGATTAATGGAAATGGGTTGAGTTAAGATGTAAGAGCTAGCTAGCAATGTGCCTGAGCCATAGGCCAAACAGCATGAAGTTAATAGAAGTGTCTGAATCTTTTTGGGGGGCCTGAGCAGCTGCGGGCGGCTAAGGGATCTGGGGCTGCAGGTCTGTGGTTCTGGACCTCTGGCCACCTGGGACCAAGAAACCTCATTGTTACAAATGGTGGGGAGTTTCCGAGGTTTCTTGGGCCCCATTAATAATACTTTTTATAAAAAACATATTATCATATTCCCACGTTAGTGAACTGTCTGTTATTACAATAAAGCACCCGAAAGAACTCCCAAAGTGAGAAGGTTAATTTTGTTGCCATTTTGTTTGTTTCAGTATATAATTAAGTTATGGGGCTGACTATTATGATCTGAGACCTGTGGTGAGGCACATCCTGGAGCACATATCCCCTGCAACATTGTTTACTTTATGGCCTGATGTGCTGCAGATTCACAGTCCATTTTGAGAGCAAGTACCCAATGACTTAAGGACTTCTCATTAGGTTTGGTCTCCTACTGTTTCACTCTTGTAAGGACCCAGAGGCTCTGCAAACACCACAACCATCGGCATAATGATTGAAAAAGGAAGTCCAGTTCAGTATGACTCAGAATCTGGCACCAGGCAGTTTATTTTAGGCATATTTAAATACAGCACAATTTGGAGAAAATGTTTCCTGGTGATAATAAATTCAATCCTATCTGCACAATAAATCATTAAGTCGTGGCTACATTGAAATGCTTTGCAAAGTGCATGTGACCTCTTCCATAAAAATGGGTTCTATAGATTGACTGATTACATGTGACATCTTAAGGGTCTTTGGGAGGATCTGGTGTGGTCCCAGTTATATAGATAGTGCAAAAATCACCAGGCTACTAATCACTTTCATTCCCTGATTTCTGGGTGGAAAACAGGTTGTATTTCTCTTCTCTTGAAGAGACATCCCTGAGTGTTTAACATTCCTGGTTTCCCTAGTGCTTATCTGTGAATACACAGACCTCATGGTCACTATAGATTCTGGAGAGCAAGCCTGGATTACATGGTCTTTGAGAGATATTCTACCTCCAGACTATAAGATCTTATACACTAACCTAAAATAAAGTTTACAAATAAATAATTTATACATAAACACAACTAAAATGCCCTAACTTTAGGTGAAAAACAATCAATTTATGATAATATATAACTCAAAGTACATGATCAGAATTTTGAAATTCTCCTTTATAAGACATGTTGAATCAGCCAGAGGTATGAGTTATATAAAATGAACAAGTTTACATAAAATACACGAAACTATTCTGAATGAGCAAAAAGGAAGTACAAAACAGAGATACAGAGGGTGTTAGCTAGCAGATCCAGTGCACGTTAGAACTGGAAACTTCTTTGCTTTGATGTCAAACAGAATTAGATTCTGATGACAAGGGGTTTCACCTATTCAGATATCAGAGGGACATTAGGATGGAGGAGAAAGGTCTTGTTGTATTAGACTGCTATCATTGTTTCAGGATTTCCCACACCCTTCACTCAACCTGGGAAAAGCTATCCACTCTGTCCAATCATTGAGGCTAAAATGTCTCCTAAGGCTGATGTGAAAGACCATTGGTCTTGCTGACTTCCTTTAAAAAGCTATTGTAAGCTGACATTCATTGATAGCCTATACTTAATGTGATATAAACACATGTACATTAAGTAATAATCAAATCAGGGAAATTAGCATATCCATCACCGCACATAAAATTTTCTCTTGTAGATCACACATAATCTACAAGATAAGTCATAAGACTAAAAAATTTAATATTAATATCATACCAAATATCTTTTCTGACCATAATAAAATAAAACTGATAACAGAACTTTGAAAATATTACAAAGAGGCACTAAGTATCATATCCCAGTATATATATTTAAGGTGATATTATAAATTTATGTTGTTACCAGACCTGCCACTAAGTTTTAAAAATACACTTTTAAGAAGGTACTTATGTCTTAACATCACACTCAAACACTTTGAATTTGCATTTCAACAAAGTATAATATTTTGTATTGTTTTTCATGCATTTGAATAAATGCATGTAATCTGATAAGTTCATCTTGTTGTAAAGGATTATTGAAAGCATTCACTGCCCATCAAATGATTAAGGACTCTGAAAAAGGGTACTACAAAGAGCCCAATGAGCCAAGAACAAAGCATGTGATTTTACCTTTTGTAAATGTGTTTACTAAATAATTTTATAGTATATTTAATGTTTATAGAGTATTTAAGATTATCTATGGCAAAACCACCCATCTCTTCATATCTTTTATTCATGTTGAAGAATATATTATTGTTAACTATAGTGACCCTGGTGTGCATTAGAATGTGAGAGCTTCCTTCTGTTTCTACTTTTGCACCTGCTGATGAGACTTTTTATTCATCATCTCCTCTCCCTCTTCTCTCCCCCCTTCTCCTCCTCTCCCCTCTTCTCCCCTTGCTCCTCCCCCTCCCCATTCCCATCCCCATATTAGTCTCTGGAAACTGATTTCCTGTCGTTGACTTCTATTAAGTAGACTTATTTTAGATCCATAATGGGTGAGATCAGATAGTTCTTTTTTAGTCACTTTTTACATTGCAGTGACAAAATACTTGATAAAAACTCAGGAGAGAAACAATTTATTGTGGCTCAAAGGTCACATTACATCATTTGTCCTGGGTGCTTTGAAAGAGCATTCTGATGGCAGAAGCATGTGGTGGAAAAAGATGTCACTTCATGGTGGCAAGAATCATAGATTATGACAGGAAGGAGTCAGGGATACTGTATACCCAAGGACACACCTCTGTGACCCATTTCTTATATCTAGGTCATATCCATTAAAGTCTCCAGAGCCTCCCCAAATAGTATCACATGATGGATAACAGATACACATCTTGAGTCTATGGAGGGCATGTTATTTAGCCAATTAGATAATGGTCTTTATCTCTCCATGTCTTGCTCATTTTGATTAACATGAAATCCCTCCGATCCATCCATATTGTTATTTTAAAAAAGTTTTATTATATTTAATGACTAAATAGTATACCCAGCTATTGCCTCTTATTTTCAAGCACACCTTCAAGTTGTAATTCTACCCATCTTTTCCTCATCATTTCTGCCTCAGCAAGGCTCTGAATTAGGCTACTTTTCTTTCCTTTGCTGTGTAAGAAACGAGCACTAATTATTTTCTCTCCAAAAGTAACATTAATAGGCTTCTTCTTATTGCCTTATGATAATTTTATATGGGTTATATTTTTTCAGTGAAATACTAGCTATATACTCATTCAATGACCTACAGTAATATGGGTCATTTCCCAATTTATCTTATTGTTTTTGTAACAGTTAGGGTAGGCATTTTTTTTTTTTTACCTCAATATGAAAACCAAGGAAACTTATACCTACAAGGATTAGAAGAGGGTAAGAACAGAGTCCACAGAGATCCAGACACCATGAGTAGAGCCCAATTCCACCAACACCTAAAGAATTTATGCATGAGTTGGAGGTGTGCTTTTCTCTTTCTTATGTGTCATTCTTGGTGAGTCTGATTTTAACCTCATTTCTCTCTTTCCATTGGTACTATATATATATATCTCCAAAGAGGAGCCACACACAATGTTTACAGGATTCAATCTCTTACTGTATACCCTAATAGCTTCTTGGTGTCAGTGTTGGGAATTACTTCAGGAACTGTCATGCCTCCAGGTTTTCTTGGCAAACTTGAGTTCTTGGTACAGAGGTTGAAAGATGGTGGCCATTCGCATCACTAAATCAATCTCTCATATCCTGAATTTCTGCTTGCTACTTCTTCAGTTTTATTCCATCTTATATGTTCTCTCTGTCATCGCAAGCAAGCAACCATTTCCTAAACTGCTAGCTTATATAATATAACTTGTTGATAACTCATATAGACTGTGTTTCATTAAAGGCTTGAGACATCCAGTGTGTCTTTCTTCTGTGATGTGATTTTGGTCATATTGTCATCTTGAAGTGGGTAAGGAAAGAAACATTTCTCATTTTCTCCCCCAAAATAAAATCTTTCACTTCTTTTTTTTTTCTTCCAATTTTGGAATACGTATCTTTATTTATTAAAAAATGACATTTTTATCCATGTATCTCCCTGCTCCCCCTCCCTTCTCTCCTCCCAACCCCTCCCAGTCAGCCTTCAGCCTTTCCCCTCCCCATCCACCCATCTCCTCCCCCACAAAGGACAAGAAGTCCCAAGGTGGGTCAGCTCAGTGTGGCACATTCACTCCAGGCAAGTCTGATTTCCTCATCCTAAAGTCAGTGCTGGGTTAGGTGTTCCTCTGCAGAGAATGGGCTCCAAGGTGCCAGCCCATGCACAGAAACACAGTCTGATCCCACCCCTCAAGGCTCCACACACTGCTCATGCCTACCCTAGTTCCTTTCCTCGATGGATCTCCAGTGACTGGTCTTGATTTAGTGAACTCCCCTCTCCCAGAGCTCCAGCCAGCCATCACTGTGGGAATTTTCCTCATAATCCCTAACCCCTTGCTCATACAGACTCTCCTCGCCTGCTCTCAGCTGGACCAGGAGAAAATCATTGTTGTTGCTTCCTATTAGTTTTTAATGTTTTTCTTCCTCACGTTAATTTAATCATTGATTTTGTCTTTCTGGAATTTCTTGGGTTTGTCTTGGGTTCCATCTTAACTGTCTCTTGGTCTGTGCAGTGGTCACCTGTAGGGAATTGTGTTGTTTCATGGTAAATAATTGTCCCACCCACTGGTTTAATAAAAAGCACTGATTGGCCAAAGGCAGGCAGGAAGTGTGGGTGGGGCTACCAGACTAAGAAAAACTCTGAGAGCAGAACGCCAGAGAGAAGCTAAAAGAAGCAGGGGACAACTATGCTGCTCTAAGGAAAGGTACCCAGCCACATGGCTGAACAAGAGACATGGGTTAGATGAAGGGTAGAGAGCTAGCAAGTGATATGCCTGGGCGTTATGTCGATCAGCCTAAAACTATTGAAAGCATCTGTGTGTCTCTGTGGGACTGTGGGACTGTGGGACTGCCGGTCTGCGGGTCTTCAGGTCTGTGGGCCTAAACCTTGAGGCAAGGACCAAAAGTCAAGGCCAGAAACTTCATACCACAGTCACCCTCTCCCTATATGTCACCTTTTGCCCCATTGTGCTGTGCTCAGCAATGATCATTACCATATCCTATAAACCTACAGTGACTACCACATCATCTGTTGTATTGAGTTTAGTAATATTTTGATATACTAAGTATTTCCCCCCACAATTCCTCATTCTTTCTTATTTTATCAGGTACTAGGTCCTCCATTTATCACAGAACACGGATAGTAAATTCCTGGAAACAGAAATCAATGGAGATCTTTCTTAAATGCTTGAAAAGTAAGCCTTGGAGCATTAGAGAATGTGGAACCATTATTAAATGCACTCACTCTCTCCCTCCCTCCCTCCCTCTCTGTGTGTATGTGTGTGTGTGTGTGTCTGTCTGTTTGTCTGTAAAAACATGCAAGAATAAAGGCTGTTCAAGATAAACTCCATTCTTGGAGGAAGAGGAGAGAGGCTGTGAGGGCTGTGCAGTCTGTTGTCAGGATGGTAGAGATTGTGGCAACAATCATGGTAATGTAAAAATGGATTTTTTAAAAATTGTGCTGCAGGTAGAGAAAAATCTTAAGGAGATTGTGATGCTCTGAATGGAGGAAACTGTATTGAAACAGTCCATTCACAGCTCCTTGCTCACAGTTTTTCTGCTTCTGATATTTCATTGGCCCTCTCTCTTATAAAGTACTTACCAATCTTAGGCTAGCTTTCTTTCTGAGATTGGTTGAAATTAGATGCATTCTTACAGCATGACTCTAGTCTGACTCTTCTCCGCATGCCCAGAGACCCTTCTCCCACTTTCTCTTTATCAAAATCCATTTTAGCTTTTCCATTCCACCCCATATTTCATCTGTATCATGAACTGTCCCTATTGTTTTTCTTATGTGAACTCAGGAGACATTGCGCATATAAGCCATGATCTGTGGGATAAGAAATGTTGGACAAAGTCTTTATATTCAGCTTTGATTTTGGATCAACTGACTCTAGAATTGTATCTGCTCATCCCAACAATGTACAGATAACTTATGTCATGGTCTCCCCCCTTTTTATAATGAATGGTAGAAAATAAGACTTTGTGAGTTATGTGGGAGCCATTTTCAGTGACCATTTGAGTAGGGATCAGAGCCAAATTAGGGGAGAGCTTCAACAGTGATACCTAACCCAAAGTGCAACCATGGCACAAGGACAGTGATACTTTTATGGCATAGTCTATGTCACCATATTCATAATCTCAGGAAGTCTTTAATAAGTCTAAATCCCAGTTTCCACCCTCATTTATTTGTCTCTGTTTTCTCTCAGTTCTAGGATACTGTAAAAACAGCAGAAATCTCCAAATCTATTTGGAAGGGCAGTTGCCCAAATGAGTGAATCTCTATTCATGCTTACATTGGTCCTACTGGCATGATTATTAAAGTACATATTTCCTTTGATCATTTAGGAACTTCTAGAAGGTAAAGTCTATTTTGTATCCTTCTTAATAATTGGTTTGTAGGTAAATTGTCAATGGATGTTTATTGAATTGTGTTCTTTCACGGCAGTAATTAGTCCTAGTAAATCTTTTTCTGAATCATTCATCTTTTAAAATATCATCTTAATATGGGTTGAGACATTGTTAATAGCATGATAATAGGAACCATCTCAGACAGATGGTTTTTTTCAGTTGTAGAATTTATATTTTCACACCATCAAATTCATGAGTCAAAGAATAAATTAGGTGATATGTATTCATCTTTATACTTGAAAGTATAGTTAGGTGTTCAGTAATGTTGGTTGTCTCTGAACTGACTGCCTTTGTGAAATTATGCTTTTTAAATAAAAGCAGATTAGACAAAGTTCTGCATTTCCGTAAGAAGTGAGTTGAAATGAAGGGTGATGGTGTATTGTCTTATGTGGGCATTAGTTCCTGTTGGGTGCATTATGCTTCTGGTCTGTGATTATTCTATTGTAAAATTCAGTTGGAAATTAACCACCTCATTTCTCCCTGGCTTACCAGAGGAGTGACAAATTTATTCCAGACATTGATAGGTGTGTGAAATGCTGCTTGGCTCAAGGGAAAAAAAAATCAATTCACAGGAGTAAATGCTGATGAGAGATGCTTTTGAGCTTGCTAAACCACCCTATCCTGGTAACCTATGAGCCACTGAGTCTGCAGTTTTAAAATAGGTTCAGTTTGGGAAGTTATTAGCTTTATTAAGCAATGATGAAGACAAAGATGTGGCCTTTCAGTCTTTGTTCTAGGAATAAGCATAAATAAAGACATAGGAATAAAATTTGCTTCTTCTAAGAATAAATCAAACTATTTTTAAAAACTTCCTACATTCCATTTATTGTATGTGTATTGCATGTGCACATATATCATATGACTTGTGTGGGGCTTAGAGGACAATTTACAGTGGACAATTTTCTCCCTTCAGCATGCAGGTCCCAGGAATTAAACTCAGCTCATCAGGCTTGGTAGGAAGTGCATTATCCTCTGAGCTATTCTATGGGTCTTGAATTACTTCATTGCTCATATTTCATGTGGCACTGGAGGCACTGGGAGTGTTGTGGAATGTTTGAAGCATTTTACAGCAAGTGTCAGCTACTCAAGATCATTTGTATATAAGTCTCCTGGGAAGAAGGGACACATAAGAAGACAGCACGCTAACATAGCTCGGTTGGATTCACAAATGTCTAATAAATTGATCGTTGAGGTATCTGTACTTTAATGTACTTAAAAATAATGAGACTTGAACTCATATTATTTGTCCTTTATTCTATGCTTTCAAAAGCACACAGAATTAAGGGGTACAATTTACTAGATGAAAGAATTTTAAGGAAAGAGAAGAGAAAGGAAAAGAAAGGAATAGATTGTATATGGGTTACTAGACCCCTTAAAATTGTAGGTAGATCACAGATTCAAGAAAGATTTAAAAGGTTTACCACTTCTGTCTTAGTTAGGGTTTATATTGCTATGAAGAGACATAATGACCCCTGATATTCTTGTAAGGAAAACATTTAATAAGTCTGGCTAGCAGTGCCAGAGGTTTAGTCCATTATTATTGCACAAATCCTAGTTAGCAAATCATAAAAACTGGAGCCAGATACTGAGGAAAAGCTGGAGTATCAGAGAGAAGAAACAGACCACAGTCAATTCTCACCCAGCCAACTCTCAGGCCCAGTAGGGTAAATGCTCTCTTCAAGGGTCCTCAGCGTGACTGGTTGCTTGTATAGAATACCTGAATCTCTGCCTTCTCCTGACTTATATATCTTCCCCACCCATCTGTTTCACTTCTGGCTCAACTCTGTATCATAATCCTAGAGTTAGGATTAAAGGTGTGAGCTACTACTGCCTGGCTGGAACTCACCGAAATCTAGACAAATCTCTGGACAGTTTGGACAGAGTTCTGCTTTTCCATGGGATGGGACTAAAGGCATAGATCACTACTTTGTCATCCCCAGTGATGAGCTTAGAGGCATGGGTCACCACTCTCTGACTTTCAGGGCTTCACTGTGGGTGATTCTGTTCTCTGATATTCAGTGCTGATTTTATTAAATACACAATATATCACCACACATTTTCATCATGGCAAGAAGCAAGGCAGCATGCAAGGAGATGAGACACTGCAGAGGTAATTGAGAGTTCTAGATCTTTACCTGTTAGTGACTAGAAGTGAACTGACCCACTGGGCATGGCTTGAGCATATATGAGACCTTAAAGCCTGCTTTCACTGTCACATACTTCCTCCAACAAGGCCACATCTACTCCATTAAGGCTACACCTCCATAGTGCCACTCCCTATGACTAAGCATTCAAACACATGAGTCTATGGGGGGGGGGGTGCTTACCTATTCCAATCACTACAATTTGTTAACTTTAATGGCTCATAGAGCAATTGACTGAGCCATAGGTATTTGGTCATTCAATATTCCACATGTTTCTGAAAGAGTTTTAGGATTAAGTTAGCATTTTAATTGGCATGGTTTTTTTTTTTTTTGTCCTGTATAAGATGGACTAACTCCATTAATCAGAACAACGTAATAGCAAAATCTGCCTTTGCCTCAGTACAATGCAGTTCTTTACCTGCTGTCCTTGGGACTGAATTTATACCATGGTTTTGGGTCTTCAGTTTCTAGTTTGCTTATCTGTAGAGATGAATTAAATTTGCCAGTCCATGATTTTCTTATAACAAATCAATTAATCAATCTCTCCCTCTTCCCTCTCTCTCATTCTCTCTGTGTGTCTATATATCTGTCTGTCTGTGTCTGTCTCTGTCCATCTCTCTTTCTCTGTGTATTGTTTTGTTCTGAGAATTTGGATCAAAATAGCACTGGGATAAGTACAGGCAAATTATCTAGACTCCATAAAGCTCTTGCTTTATTTCTAAAACTGAAAAGAGATAATATTGCTTTTTGTAATTGGAATTATAACTTACTGCACACAGTAATCAGATGCTTAAAATTAATATGCAGCTCTACCTTGAGTACAATAACCATTTAACCCTTAAAACCATTCAGTGAGATAACACCCCACTATAGATAAGGTAAAAGGAGGCCCAAGGGCATTCAGTTTGTTCAGTATGTTAGACAATGCTATGTATTCACTGAAACTCACAACCACTTTCCTGAGTATAGTAGAGGGGAATATCCTGGATTATTTTGTGGATAAATAGGGGCTTTTTGATTGATTTCAATCTAATGAACAATGCATAGAAATGATGTTTGCTATTTTATGTCTGGCTACTAAACACACTCACAAAATGTTACATTTTCTCTTTCTCTTCCTGTGGTTGAGGATGGCAGAGCTGTGAGACTGGAGCAGCCTGATTCTCCCAGACAAGGCTTGGAAATTGGAAATAGAATTACATCAGAAATATCTATATTGTACTTTGAGAAGATAAACAATAATTTTTCACTATTTCGAATCACTGGGATTATATAATTTGTTCCCACAATAGACACCAAACTTAGACTGTTTAGGAGTGTGGTACAGTTGGGAGTTTGAGACAGGCATTCTATATGTAGAGATAGTTCTCTAAATTGGTATGACATAATACATTTCAGTTCCTAGTGTCAGAAAATATTAAGTCTCTGGACCAGATAGGCCATGGACCTATGGAAATACTATTATGCCAAATATTTAATACAATATATATGTTATATATGTATGCATACTATATTGCATTATTTATATAATATATAGCTTATATATTATTTATAGATATATTTTATAATTATAAGTATAATATAAATATATATAATGCCAAATACTACTAGGCTAACTAAACATAGCAATGTAGTGACTCCTAAAAACATTATGCCTTTACCCATAGATCTACTGAGCCATCATCAGAGAAGCTTCCTCCCACAGTAGATGGAAACAAATACATGGACCCACAACTGGACAATATGCAGAGAGATCTTGGAACCTCAGTTCTAAATGGGATGTTCCCGCCAAATTCCTCGGGGCTCAGGGGACTTTTCAGAAAAGGAGGGAAGAACGTAAGGGTAAGTGGGGATGGAACACATCATAAACATGATGCCTTCCAGACACAACATGACTAATGCATGTATGAACTCACAGAGGCCATGGCAGCATGGATAAGGTCTGCACAGGTCCAAGCCAGAGACAGTCCAAGCACTGAGAAGAGGAAATAGACATGATCTCCCATTCCTAAACAAGACAATCTCTAATTGATAACTGTTTACAAAGGAAAAATTCGCTTTCTCCAATAGAGTCTCACATTCAAGGGCAGACCCCATGCACAACAGTAGAGTAATAAACAATGGCCAATTCAAAACTAACTCATTAGTATTTTGGGATTCTTAAAAAAGTCTTACTGATTTTCATATTATGGTGTTATGGTTTCTGATTTATGCTCTTTCTCTCGTGTGTGTGCGCGCATATCTCTCATGCTGTTCTTTCTCTCTGTTTTGTTTTATTCTGGTTTGTTTATTTCTTTATTTGCCTGTTTGTTTTCTAAAGAGTGTGAGAGAAAGAAGTCATGGAGTTGGATAGGCAGGGAGGTAGGGAGAATGTAGTAGGAGATGGGGAAGGGGAAGTGATCTGAATATATTGTATGAAAAAAACTATTTTCAGTAACACAAACCAAACATGTGACAAATATAAAAAAGAATGATGATTTGAAGTAAAAACAGAATACTTCAGTATTTGTTGATTGAGTTGTGCCCAACCCACAAAAAAGATTTGATTGTAGAATTGTCTTTAGAGATGTCCTAACTTAAAATTAAACCCATTTGAATATTTGGTTTAAGCAAAGCTAAATACTTATTTTTATAGTTTGAATTTAATATTCTAACTAATTCATAATGTAAGTCTACATAAAGGGGGAACCTGTGGAAAATGTTTCACTATGACATGTTCCATTGAACTTTGTGCAAAGCACTTTGGCTAAGCTTTTTTCGCAGCCAGCACATAGAGCAGGCACACTGGAGACTGACTTCCTGAGTTGTGAAACCTCGACTTCTCCGCTAGCAGTGGAGTTAACTTGGACACACCTCCTTCCCCTCCAAGTTTAGTTTTTTAAGTCAGTGGAGATAAATAACAACAAGGTTTATGGGAGACTGAGATGAACGAGATGGTAACACCACTTGGCATGTGACTGTGGGCATACAAGTGCATGTGTGAGTTTGTGTTTCTGCATACATGGATTCATGTGTGTATACCTCTGTGTGTATGTGTGTATGAGTGTGTGCATTCACATATGTGTTCATGCAAGAGTATGTGAGGTAAATGTGGGGATATGTGATTTATCTTGTTTTTGTCTACCAGCCGTTTACCCGAGGAGTTCCTTACAATCCAGCAATTCCCTTTCCAGTATCTGAGTCTTTATTAATATCTTAAAACCCAGAAATAAGTACCCAGAATACACTTGGTGCTTAATAAAAAGTGATGGAATAAGTGAAGTTGAACATAGATTTCATTCCGTAGTAGGAAAGTAGCAATCCAAACACGAATATTTGTTATCTTTAAAATACAAGCTTTAAAAGGCCCAACTTTGTTTCCTGTGTATCCAATCACTATCAGGAATGGGCTCCATCTCATGGAATGGGCCTCAAGTTAAATCGGACATTGATTGGCCACTCTCACAAGCTCCGCACCACCATTCATTGCCCCAGCACATCTTTCAGGCAAATTGTTGGTCAAAAGTTTTGTGGCTGTGTTGGCATCCATGTTGTTTCTTTTTTAGTATCCTGCAGAGTGCCTTCCTGTACCAAAAAGACTGGAATTCAGGAGTGAAGGCTTTATAAAGACACGAGTTCAAAATCTCCATCTCCAGTGATCTGTGTGGAAGTTGTCCTCAGCAATGGAGCCCCACTGTCAGTTTGAGGAGAACAACTCCCTATCCTAGCATCAGCCTAGGATATTCAGGAGATCTCCACAGGACCCTGTTGGCCTACAAGTCAATGGATTATAACTTGATCCTGCCACTAGAAGCAATGTCTGGCTCCAAGAGTTGGGCAGTTGAAACTCTGTATCCCATATTACTAGGAGTCCTCTCCAGGACCATCCTCATAGATTCAAGGGTTTCCCCTCTACCAGGTTTTCACAGTACCCCACAAGTGCCCTCAATTCTAGCTGCCTCTTCCTCTACTCTTTTTTTTTTTTTTTTTTAAATCCCATCTCCTCGTCCACCTGATCTCTCCCTCTCCCCCCTCTACCCTCAAAATGTATTTCTCCTCAGGGAGATCCAGGTGCTCCCTGCAATCTCCTCTTTTTTAACCTAACTTTTCTGTGTTCACATATGTAGCTTAGTTTTCATTTGTTTCAAAGCTAGTATCTACTTATAAGTGAATACCTACCACATTTTTGTTTCTGGGTCTGGGTTACCTCACTCAGGATGATTATTTTTTTATCATCTATTTGCCTGCAAATTTTATGATGTCATTGTTTTTAAAAGCTGAGTAATACTCCAGTGTGCAAATATATCCCCCCCCCTGTTTTTTGAAAATTCATTCTTCTGTTGAGGGACATATAGGTTTTTAAACTTCTGGCTATTATGACTAAAACCACAATGAATATAGTTGAGCTAGTGTTCTTGTGGTAGGATGGAGTTCCCTTTGGGTATTTCCTAATAGTAGTATACCTGGGTCTTTAGGTAGATTGATTTTCAATTTTCTAAGGAGCCACCATATTGATTTTCATAGTGGCTGTACAAGATTGCATCCCTACCAGCAATGGAGGAGTATTCCCCTTGCTCTACATCCTCACCACCGTGAAACTGTTCCCTTGATCTTAGCCATTCTGACAGGTGTAAGATAGAATTTTGATTTGTATTTCCATGGTAGCTAAGGATGCTGAACATTTCTTTGAATTTTTCTCAGCCATTTGGGAGCCCATGCCCGATACTTCTTGGATAGCCAGAAACTGGAGACAGAGAGTAGAACCAAACATGAGGAAAAAAGAGGAAGGAAGGATGGAAGAGAAGGAGGAAGAAAGACCAGTGAAGTGAGTCCTAATGATATTCTACTATACTCGCAGATTAGTGCCTTGTCCAGTTGTCATCCGAGTGGCTCCTTTTGTCAGCAGATGGAAATAGATGCAGAGATCCACAGCCAGGTAAGGATGAGACCTTCATGAGTCTGTGCCAGGTCCTATGCATATATGTTGTGGCATTAGTTTGGTGTTTTGTGGGACTCTCAATAACAGGAGAGTTGGACACATTTCTGACACTTTTTTCTGCTCTTGAGACTCTTTGCCTCTTGTGAGGTGACCTTGTCCAGCTTGAGTGAAGGCTTGTTTTTTTTTTTTTTTTTTTTTTTTTTTGTCTTGTTTGTTTCTTGTCTCTTGGAGGCCTACTTTTTTCTGATGGGGAATGGAGAGGGAGTGGACGGGGAAACTATAGTTGAGATGTATTGCATGAAAGAAAAATCTGTTCTCAATAAAAAATAAAAAGGCCTTATTATCAGTAGACATCTTAATATCGGGAAACTAACAAGTAACATCAACTACTAAAATTCTGATACTCATTGGACATGCCTTACTTAAGATAAGCAACTTTTAGCCTCTAGTTGATAGGGCCTGAGAGAGCAGAGCCTAAAAATGAGGCTGACTAAAGTCTCATACAATAGCCAACTTTATTTAGAACATCAGACAGTTTATACTCTGACAGAGACACCTGAGTAAAGGTCTCATGAGTTCAAGCTGTATATGATCGCAAGGACAAGCTGCATGTGGCAAAGATATGTTTTTCCATAGAGGCATAAAAACAAAGAACACTGGCTAGTTGTAATGAATAACCTGAAGTAAACTCACTCTTAGTGCTACATCTAGGAAGAATGTGAAACACATTCCAAGAGTATTATGTTTTGAAGAAACTTAGGTCACAAGACTCCTGCCCTGCTTCCTTGGATTCTTTTCATAAACACTCAGAGATTTCCTCACACAACTTTCTTCTAACACCATGTCTGACGCTCAGGTTTGTCACATACCATGTGAGTTCTTATAGGAGAATTTTTATAGAGATAGCAGATGTAGATAAAGAAGTTTTTGCTAAGTTTACAAAAATCTCCTTACTGTCTATAATTATTCTTTGTGAGGGAAGCATTTTTCTCTTCTCCCTTCAGAAGGTGCCAGTCACAATTTACTTTTGTGCATATTTAATACATGATTTCCAGACCTCATAACCTACATCTATAAATTATCAAGAATGGAGGCTTAGGCTATGTGGGTGTAACTGATAGTCAGAGGCCAAAATGGATTCTTAAAGAAAACAATTAACCTCACCATGATATGTGCCTGTAAAGTGTACACTGGGGGCTGAAGCAGGAGGATCATGTGATCAAGCTAGCTTGAGATAGATTGTAAAACTGTCTTAACAAAACAACAAACAAACAAAACTTGTAAAGAATCATACCAGAAAATAAGTTGAAGACTGGATGTGGTGGCACATTGTATGTTTAATAAAATCAGCCTGGAATATCAGAAAGAAGAAACAGAACACAACCAATGTCTCAGGCCCAATAGGGTCCTCAGCCTGACTGGTCACTTCTTCAAAATAAATGAGTCACTGCACCCTCCTGTCTTAAATATCTTTCCCAACTCAGCTGTTTTACTTCTTGGATCAACTTTGTATTATAATCCTAGAGTTAGTGTGGGGATTTAGTAAAAACTCTAGAAGTTTCAGAGATATTAGAGAGAGTAAACACCACAGTCAGATCTTACCCAGCTGTCTTCCAGCTTCCTCAGCCTGGCTTCTCTTGGCTTCTTCTAGCTTCTGTCTTTCTATGCTTGCTTTAAATACCCTCTTGGTAAGTTAAGGCATGGCCCCACCACTGCTTGCCTGAGAGCCTGGAATTCCTTCTGTAAACTAAGATGACCTCTAACTCAGTTTGGATTAAGGACATAGGTAGGTCACCTTTCCCAGGATACTCCCTGTATCTTTCTAGACTGACTGTATTAGATCCTTCTTATATCTTTGAAACTTCTGGAGCTTTTTTTTAAATCCCCACAAGTTAGGATTAAAGGTGTGAGATACCACTGCTTGGCTGTTAGACCTGGAACTCACAGAAATCCAGAAAGAACTGTCTCCTGAGTGATGGGATTAAAGGTGTGGGTCACCACTCTTTGATGTTTAGGACTTGACTGTGGGTGATTCTGTTCTCTGATATTCCTGGAATTGTATTTTATTAAATAAACAATATATCTCCATAGCTGGGATCAAGATAAACATGTATCCCATAAGGAGAAGTTAAACACAGTGCTTTTAAGGCAGAGTTCAGGAGTGAACAACACAAGTAAAATTGGAGCATGAGTGTGGTTTTCCTAGGAGTCAGACTGGTATCAGGGACATTTGGATGGGTCTTAGTGATGGTGCATGATGTATGTTGTCATCTAAAAAATAAAATTAAAAGTCATTCCAACCACAGCCATTTTTAAGCATTACACTTACAGAAAATACACTGGGAGAAAGAAATGATTGAAAATCAATGTTTTTTAAACTAGGGTTCCAGAACCCCAAGTCTGAAGAGTGTATTTTAAGTCATCTGTAAGAATTTTCAGATACTATGTTTTTACCACTTTTTTTTTCTTTCTTCCAGACAGGGGATATTCTAGCTTATTTGCATGGGTACATTATTTATGATCACATAATGGAATGGTGACATGATAGAATATTTCACTTACTTTCAGTGCCCAAGTCTGTGGTAGATGAGAAAACAGGAAGATTAGCTATGAAAGTGAAATATTCCTGTCAAGTAGGGTGTAGGCAATGCTGTGATGTGCTGAAGTTTCATTAGGTAGATGTGGAGGAAGAATTGAGTAATTCAGAGGATGGCAATGTTTCTTAACAATATTTTTAAAATGTGAATCCTTTATGTTCATTCTGTTTCAGCAGGGATGCTAGAAAAATTCTATTTCACTTTGTCCCTGTCAAACTGATTTATAGACAGACAATGCATGAGTGGAAATATTTGCATGCATTTTAAAGATATTGTAGAGCATCTCTAACATTTGCTCCAGGGTTAGTGCCCTGTGGGGTGACAGTTCTGGGGTTATTTGGTATTTCTGAGAAGATGAGGCTGTTGAAAAGATAGTGGGGATCCTGGCATGGCCATGAGCCAGCACTAGGAAGTGGAAGATGTGCAATGGACAGGAAGGAGGGCATTTTTCACAGTGACTGGAACATTTTGATGATGTGATTCTCTGGAGAACTGGCGTGGGAAGAGGACTTGGAGAGATTGGATACTTTTCTACTTTATCTTACCGCAGTCTTCCTTCTCCTGACTCACACTTCTTGGAGGCATCTAAGAGTCTCAAAACCTAAGTGAGATAGAGAGAAGCAACACAAGCTCTGAACTAGCTACTGCTTTGGAAGAGGCATCTAAAAGGAGAAACTCAGTGGACTAATAGAAATAATTACAATAATGACTTCCAGGTACACTGGAGATTATGGACACTGGTGTCAATGCTACATATCAACTCAAGAGAATACAGGCAGTAACAGATGACTCCTTATTTTTATTGTAAGCAGTTGACTTTTGATTTCTGTCCAGCCAAGATTGTGTCACATTAGTGAATATTAATTAGTATTTTATTGACTTTGTTTTTTTAATTTAATTTGATTCTGTTTTCGAAATTATTAAGAACTATCAAAATTATAGTCAGATTTTTTGTGTACATATTATATATGTACACAAACATAGTATAATGACAATTATACTATGCAACAATGTTCTATAATGATAAGAATAGTATAATAATAATTTATTTAAACAGTAATGATTTAGGATTTTTTTTTTGAATGGAATCTAGATCATTTAAAAAAGCATCTAAAATACTATTGTGAGGACAAAGATGCTAAAATAAGAGAGAAATATAGTACCTCATCAGTATGCATGCTTCCTGTCTATGAATAAAACCATCTCATATTAAGATATTTGAAAATGATAGGTTGCTGCTCACATGACTATGTGTTCAGGTCTATGAATGTACTTGCAGGTATAACTATTTCTCATGCTGTTCCAACTCATGTCACACTACCACTTACACAGCATTTATATTATTTTAGGAGTAATAATATAATACAGAGACAATGCAACATGTGTGGAAGGTTGTTCTGTAGTAATAAGTTTCTCACCTGTCCAGACCTGCAGACCCATAGACCCGCAGTCCCACAGAAACACACAGACACTTGTATTAATTTTACTCTGCTTGCTGACTGACCGGGGGCCCAGGCATATAACTTGCCAACTCTTGCTCTTAAACTAACCTATGGCTCTTATCTTGTTCAGCCATGCAGCTCAGTACCTTTTCTCAGAGCAGCATTTCAACTTCTTTCCTCTGTATCTTCTGGCATCTCATCATGGTGTCTCAATGACTTCTCTGTGGCATTTTTGCTTTGTTCTTCCTGTTCACAGAGTTTTTTTAGTCTGGTAGCCCTGCCCACACTTCTTGTCTGCCTCTGACAAATCATCTTTTTATTAAACAAATAGGAGGGACAAATATTTACAATGTAACAATCCCACTACAATGTTCTTTGCTTATACAAAAGATTGTCATTTTACACAAGTGTCCTGGACACTGGAAAACTTTCCCCACTGAGAGGACTCCTATAAACTTTTCCTCATGGGTACTGAGGGATAATCTCATTTACCTTTGTTTTTCATATCTTATTAGAAACTGTCTATCACTAACTATGCAAACAGTTTCAATTCATTCTAGGAGTCATCTCTGTGTGGAGAAGGTCATCCACTACTGTTCAATCAGCAGTAAGTGTGCTCCGAGCATTATGTAGATATCAGACTTTGTAACAAGAGCTCTGAGAATAGAATGGTCAATAAACATGGCTCTTCTATTCAAATTGGAGTTCTGACTCCTATGTAGTCAGTGTATTTATTAGTTTGCTTTTATGCTGCTGTTACAGAATACAAGAAAGAAAAAACTCACTGTTCTGACTCATGGGTGAGGGAACACATTATGGTTGGTGTGGTTGAGTCTGTGACTGGGAACATCTCATGTGAATCCAGTTGTGATGAAGAGATAGAACCAGAAGAAGAGTTGTGCTATAGGTCCCCAAAGGTCCATTTCTTGGGACACACCTTCACCAACCAGCCTGGTACTACAATTTTCCAAAATAGTGCTCAAAGCTGGGAACTATGTGTTCAAACACAGGAGCCTGTAGGGGACAAGTCATATTCAAGTCATAACAGCATATATATAAGCAAATGAATAAGATAATAGTATGCTATGGTTCTTAATAAAATCTCAGAGATGACAAAGTGATTAGTTCTTTTGTGTAATGGGCTGGATATTGAAAAATGGGAAGTTGAAAAAAAGAGAATACTTATGGATGCTTTGTGGGCCCCCTTCACAGTCCTCCCGTGGAGATATGGCATTTATTTTCTCAGAAAGACAAATGTATCCTGAACACATGTATCATTGATTGAATGGCAGTATTCCCTCCAAAATTCACAAACAAATGCATTCCACCCATGCAACAGTATTATGAGGTGTGGTCTTGGTGATTCAGAAAAATGAGATAAGTGGGCTTGTACAATGGGTCACCTCTGATGGGAACACTCAGCTCCCCTTCTTCCCACTGTCTTGTCTTTCCTAACTACAGAATTGTTAGGACTAATTTCTGTGCCTTCTAAAGTTACCTAGCCTCAGGTCTTTTGTTATAGCATCACAAATTGAATAAAATAAGGTGGATTTAGATAAGCACTAATTCTATGGAGAATTAGGGCAATTAGCAAAATTATCAGATGAAAGCTGAGAAAAAAATCTTTCAGAGTGGGGCAACAATCATATAAAAACACCATGTTTTATTTTTTTTTTAAAGGTAAAGCAAAAGAAATCAAAAACACTTTACAAACTGGTTGTGTTGTTTCCCTTACCACTGACTGCCCATAGTTTTAACAGGAAGTTCAATATTTTTTCTTTTCCTACTGACGAGTTGGGTCCAATCCCAGCATTTAAAATCATGTTTGTCTTTCAGCCTTTTCTCACTCTGTGAGAAGAGAACCCTCCCTTAGGGCATTTTGCTGCTGACATTCTCTCCTACCATTAGCACCTCTGCTACAATCCACACCTCAACCAACTGGTTTCTAGAGTTTCAGCTCTTACACTAAGAGCTGATCATTGGATACTGGCATCATTGGCCATCGGAGCACCAGATACTGCTTTTTTTTTTCCTGTAACCAAACTTAGACTATGGCTGTTAGCCTCTAAAGCCATGCCCTCTGAGCTCTGACATCAAACCCCATTTAAAGTAAGGTTCCCATGTGCATCTGTCTCCCTCCCCCCTCCTTCCCCCCTCCCTCCTCCCCCTCCCTCCTCCCCCTCCCTCCTCCCCCTCCCTCCTTCCCCCTTTCACCCCTCCCCCCCTCCCCCCTACCTCCCTCCCCCCTCCCTCCTCCCTCCCTCTCTCCCTCCTTCCCCCTTTCACGCCTCCCCCTCCCTCCTCCCTCCCTCTCTCCCTCCTTCCCCCTTTCACGCCTCCCCCTCCCTCCCCCCTCCCTCCCCCCTTCCCCCTTTCCCCTTCCCTCCCCCTCCCTCCCTCCCCCCCTTCCCCTTTCCCCCCTCCCCCTTCCCCCTCCCCCTCCCCCTCCCTCCTTCCTCTCCCCTCCTTTGTTTCTCCTGGGAGCTGTCCCATCTCCCTCTCTTTATCTTTTCTTCTTCCTTTTCTTTCTCATTCTTCTTCCCTCCTCTGATGTCATAACTCCTGTTATCATAACCTTTCTGTTAGTCATAACCATATTCATCTGACAATAAAGCTCTTTTCTACATAGAAATGGTTTCATGCTTCTCTTGCTGCCTTCTGTTGCATTCCCACATGTATCCATAGAAATCCACCACCAGATAATTGGGTAAATGTGAACCATACCAAATTACACACAAAATCCTAACAATGGCCCTAGTATAGGCCATGCAGACGTGTTTGCATGTGGCAGATTCTCTTTGCTATCATGTGTGGCCACACCTTTTGGGCAGGACAGAGAAAATATGAGCAACTCTCCTGAACCAACACCATCACTAATCTCTGCCTACTGGTCTTCTCCATAGCCGCAGCTGCTCCCCAGATCCGATGGTGACAAGTTTTATTTCTATGTTGGGAAGAAGTTCAGTTCATTTCTATGCATTCCATTCCTGAACCAACAATTAGTCTCTTGGATGTCTTATTCCACCCCCATTTATTTATATATTTATTTACTTATATATTACAACATCCAATTTTGTACTTTTCATATATTCCTTAAAGCAAACCTTAATTTGATATTTCTTTATTTGGTACTTTTTTTAAACAGAAAGCCATTTCTGAATATTAATTATTCAATGCTGTGAACTATCACTAAGTCTTGGCACATACCCTGTGAAAGCGTTTGGTTTTTATACCTCCTCGAGTGCAGCCTATCAATGTAGAGTTTCCCAGATAAAGGGTGTGTTTTTTGACACCCTTTGTGACCAGCATGATGCTCCAAATACACATTTAGTGATTGATACTTAAATTCTTTGTGCCTGCTTCTTTTAATCCATAAATTATCAACAATCATGTCAACTTTATGGTTTTTTTGTGATAAATCACACTATTAAATGAAAAATTTTTAGAAAAATACATAGAGCAGAGGGTCTACCATGCCCATATGAGATGATGTAAGTTTTATTTCAAGGATCATGCCAGGCCCTAGGCTGAGAGTCCAAATAAGGCAGAAACATAGACCGCACTGCAAAGATGTCAATTATTCAGCAAGTGCCTGTAATACAGTATAATAAATGGAAATGTGGACTAAAGGTCTTGCTAGTGGATGGAAATCCACAACTCTCCCTCTCTTTTTAACATACCCATTTTACTTTCGAATGGATAAATATATAAAGCCTCAGAACATTGGCCCCTGAGTGCTGGGTGTTGTCAACATGGCTGGACAGGCTTTTATTTAAATCAGAAACAGAATGCCTATTTCACTCTGTCAATAGACTTCCAAAGAACAGATGCTTTAAGTTTTAAGAAGTTCTATTTATTAGTTTGTTCTTTTGTGGATCATGCTTTTTTGTGTCTACTCAAGAAATAAAATGATTTCTAATTCTAGTTTATTATAAGCATTTTGCAGTTTTCAGTCTTACACTTGTTTGTTCAAAAAATGTTTTGTTTGGTAGGTGTCGTTTTGTTTGGCCCCTACTGATGACTGAATTCACTGACATTTTCCTTCCTTGATGCCCAATCTGCTGTGTTTCACTGTATTTTCATACCACTCTATAGTTTTCACTGTAGAATTTGATATTGATCTTAAAAAGCATTTTTTAATTTTTTTCACATGTGGGGACTGACTGTGTTCACTTATCATAACTAAAAACATCCGTCTGCGATTTTCATCTCCTGTAACATTCTGAATTGGTTTTGATTGATTTTTCTCCTCATTATGGATCAAAACCTTTCTTGATTGTTGGCTCACCTGGTCATCTTTGATGATCAGACAGCTGTGACTCTTACCTTGTTGGTAAAGGAATATGTTTTTATTCTTAGAAATACTTTTGAGATTTGTTCATGGGTAGAGCTCAAGGTGTACAAACTGATTTGTTAAAACATTGATTTCAAAGATTTGCTAAGACAATAAGACCTGTCCACAGTTGAAGCTGAAGCAGATGCTTCTGGATCCTCTATTTGTCCCTCGGGTAAACATGAGGACTCCTGTCTAATGTAGACTAGAGGAAGAACTATCCCCAGCTCTTTGCAGACTCTGGCTATTGTTACCTCAAGCCACCAGGTAACTTTCCACTCAACCTTGAGTAATTTTCTTAAACATTTTAGCTGGTGCTGACCACAGGAAGGAGACTTTGTGGAGGTGAGCATCAGAAATGAGACTGTGTAAACAGCCACATTCCCTTCCATGCTGATCACTCCTGTGTGGACTTTTATCTACTCCAATAGCTTGGTCTCCTTAGATCTGACTTCATTGCCATTCTGTGCTGTGGCTGTCAGTCTGTCAAGTGGTGGACTACGTCACAAATAAGGCTTCCAGTGTTGTTTCAAACTTCAGCGATCACTATAATTCACTGCCTGATATCCATTGTCTTGGAATACACTGCTTTGTGAAATTCATGTATCTGGGTGTTGATCCAATAGGTACTAGAAATCACTCAGAAGTAGAAATTCCAAAATACTTTTAAACTATGGCACATCAGTTTAGTTGTCCCATCCTTGCTGAAGACTCATTTTAGAGTGATTTAGAGCTTTAGAGAAAATGGAATCTTTATTTTAAAATGTGGAAACAGAATCAGGAGGTTGAATGGTGCATCCAAGGCCAAAGAGTTTCTATTACAGAGCTAGGGCCAGATCACAGAGCCTCACACATGGGCAGATTCCCTATAAATAGGGAAACATAATGGGATATTATTAATTATTTTCACTAGTTAAATATGAATCCTACTTTGACTGTGCTTAACTTCAAGGAAAGTAATGTTTGTTTATCGGCCTAATGCAACACCAGATCTTACCAAAATTTTAACTTGGTTGATTCTTAAAAAGTCTTCTTTGTGATAAAAGCACATTGCAAGATATTTGATCACACCATGAACCCCAAGATTGGGTTATTTATTGGGAAAACCTATTTCTGTTTGCGATGTGACTTAGCCCTAGCATACACCTTTGTCCAAGAGCTTTGTGCTTGAATATTGCAAAAAGGATTGAGCTAAGTCAACTATTGGTTAAGAAGCAAAGCAAGCAACCAGTTGAAAGAAAAAAAAAAGCCATAGAGAGTAAGAGGGGGATAGGAAGACAGAGAGATGCACAGGAAGTAGAAGGGAGGGACATTCAGTTGAGAAGTTTTATTTGTGATGGTGGAGAAGAAAGCTCTTTCTAGGACATCATCAGAAGAGGAAGGTCAGCTATGTACTTTCTATGCCTTTCTGAGCTAGAAGACTTTCACCACAGCATCTGGATCCTGAGTCTTTATTGGTAAAATTGAATGATTTTGTTTTTGTTAAAAACAAGAATTTAACTATAAGAAAATAAGAAATTACTTGGTACATTGTTACTCAGGTTTCAATTCCTAGCACTGTACACACACAAACATACACACACACACACACACAGACACACACACAGACACACTATATATATGTGTGTGTGTATATATTATTAATATAATATAATATAATATAATATAATATAATATAATATAATATAATATAATATAATATAATATAATATAATATAATATAATATAATATAATATAATATATATTATTATTATTGTGCGCTTTTTCTGGGGCCAGCACATATGCAACTTGACAGTCTCCACACTCATCTGGCTATAAGGAGAATTAGTTTTTCATAGTCATTAAGAATGACTTCAACTTTGTGAGGGACTGCCTAGGCCAGGTTGGTCTATGCACATGTCTGTAAGGGATTTTTGTTAACTGAAGATGGAAGAGCCACCCTGAATGTGAGCAGCACCATTTCATAGGCAGGGCCCTAAAGGTTAAAATAGTGAAAATATATAGCTGAGTAAGTAGGCGGCATGCACACTTCCTTTCTCTCAGCTTTTGATGGTGGAAATGCTATATCTAGCTGAATTTCCTTCTGGATTTACCCCTATGGTGGACCGTAACTTGGAATTGAAAGTCAAATAAACTTTCTCTCCTAAGCTGTTTTTTATCAGCACATTTTTATAATAAAAACAAAAATAAAATTAGGTGCTTTCTCATATAACAGTGATGTGTTGTTTACTTAACTATGCAGAAATATAAACTAATGAATTTATGATGAGTTTTTCTTTTTTAGGTTTGAGTAAATGAGGTTTTTAAACACACAATGGAGCTACATCTCCATAAACCCATTGTAAATTGCAAATACATACCATAGATTAAAAAACACATTTAATATCTCTAACTCACTAGACATAAAGCTTAGTGTGGCCTGCCTCCAGCATGCTCTGAATACATCTACTAGTTGGACAAAATAATCTGACATAAAGCCGCATGCTAATAAAGTACTTGATCTCTTGTGTAATTTACTGTTATCCTTAAAGGGAAAAATGCAATTGTTTCGTATGGGCTTGCTTTCTTATTGTAAAGTCAAGTTAAATCAAACTATTTTAAGTTGGGGAGAGTTTACACAACCCCCAGGCAATATCTGATAGAAAGCAGTATTGCACTCAAGGCTTTCTATACTTTGCTTTTAGTCCTGATAATTCTGATGACCCAAATTTATAGAACTGTCACAAGCTGGTTAAATAGTATGATAGTATTAGATATGCATTGATTAAGATTCTTATTGTCCTTATTTCCTCAGATAAGCCAATACTTACAAAGAGCACTAGGTTGAGAACCTTTAAACATGTTTCATTAGTGATACCATTGGAAGAGTAGGGAAATTTGTAAGGATGATGTGGTCAAAATCCTAGTGTTCAAAGAGGCAAAGAGAACTTAGGAAGTTAAAGAGAACAGTCTTAACTTCCCTGCTCTTGCTGGTGCCAAGCTTTCAAAACATAAATTCAGTAAAGCATGTATGTGGCATGCCCAGAATTCAAGTGCAATCCTCCATACAGAAACAAGCAAAACATAGCAGTTAGAACAGAATATAGATAAGGGGGGCAGCATTTGGCTGAGGTCCAGTATGATGCTTTTATTTCTCCAGTCTGTGGGACTCCACACTCAAATACTGAAGAGTATCCTTTAATTGTCTCTTATGTGCCTCTGTTAGCATTTCCACTGGTGGTTTCTGAAAGCAGAGCTGCTCAGGTATGCTGTATTTCTTATGAGACATGGACCTTTGATTATTAATAAAGTGTGAAATATAACATGATTCTATAGATACTAGACTCACATTTCATTTGTGTATACTGTTGATGGTTGTTTTTTACCCTTTGGCTCTTTGGGCGGGCCACCACCCAGCTCCCAAGTACATCATGCACAGAGGCTTCTTTCATATGAGTGTCCAGTCTTAGCTTGGCTTGTTTCTTGTCAGCTTTTCTTAAATTATCCCACCGACATTATGACTCTGGGCTTTTATTTTTTCTTCTGTACATCTTTTTTTCTTACTCTGTGGCTGGCTGGGTGGGTGGTTGTGTGGTTGCGTGGCTGTGTGGCTGCGTGGCTGGCTTCCTCTTCTTCTTCTCTTGTTCCTTCTTTATTCTGTTTCTGCCTTGCAAACCTGTTTCTTTCTCTTTCCTGCTTAGCTATGGGCTGTTCAGCTCTTTATTAGACCATCAGGTGTTATAGACAGGCAAAGTAACACAGCTTCACAGAGTTGAGCAAATGCAGCATAAAAGAATGCAACACATCTTTGCATCATTAAAACAAATTTTCCACAGCATAAACAAATGTAACACATCTTAAAATAATATTCCACAATAAAAGACTTTTAAATTTTATTTCTCTTTTGTCTCTCTCTCTCTCTCTCTCTCTCTCTCTCTCTCTCTCTCTCTGTGTGTGTGTGTGTGTGTGTGTGTGTGTGTGTGTTGCACATGTGTCATGCTGTATGTAAAAGTCAAAGGAGAAGTTTGGGAGTTTGTTCCTTCCATCTTGGTTAAACAGGATCTTCTAGTTTTCTGTTGCTGGAAACTGTACTCCAGGCTGCCTGGCCTGTGAGCATCCAACAGAGTTCCCTGTCTTTGCCTCTCATATCACCATATGACCTCTGGGATTACCGACACATGCTAACACATCTGGTTTTTTGCATGGGTTCCAAGCATCCAAATCAGGTTGTCAGACTTGACTCAAAACTTTTATCACAGGGACATCTTCCCTGCCTTCTAGACTTTTAAATATTTCCATAAACCATTTTGTAGACTGTAAAGTGAACAATAATGTTATTCATGTTACCACACAGTAATTATGCCATTAAATTTTCTTAGGAGCTACACCATATGTGTCTTTTATTTGTGAATGTTTGATAGTACATTCTCAGCAAAGATTCAAGTAGGGGGAAGGAGTCTACAAAACCAAGTAGGTTTTGTTACTATGTAGACTTGAGTTCTTTAAAGGGATTTTAAAGTATTCTTTAGCACCCCAGGGCATCTTTACTAAGACTTTCTCTCTCCTGAAGATGTGGAAGAACTGAAGGATTTAGGGAGGATATTTTTAACCAGGTAAACTCTCTTCACTTTAACAACATCTCTGGATAACAGGAGAATGTTGTATGTGGGAGCATCATGTACATTCATGTGCAATGAAATCGTGTGACAATCAGAAAACTCTACACTGGGAAGCTTTATATAATAGCACCATTTCTGACTGGCAGGTTGCAGAGCGCTCTGTGATGGAGGCTTTGTATTCTTCAGCTAGGCAAGTGCTTTGCTCAACAGCTTTGTTTCCTCTCATGTGCAACGACTCTATCTCCCTATCCCCTGATCCCCTCCCCCCAAAGGGCAAGAAGTCCAAGGTGGGTCAGCCCACAGTGGCCCATCTACTCCAGGCAAGTCCCATTTCCTCATCCCAATATCAAGACTGTGTTAGGCACTTCTCTGTAGGGAATGGGCTCCAAGGCTCCAGCCCATGCACAGGAACACAGTGATCCCACCCCTTGAGCTCCACATACTGCCCATGCCAGTCAATAGTTGCCTACCCTTGGAGGACCTATCTCCTTTTCCTTATGGTTCCCCAGTGGCTGTTCTTGATTCAGTGAGCTCCACAGAGCTCCAGCCAGCCATCACTGTGGGAATTTTCCTCATAATCCATTTCCCCTTGCTCACACAGACTCTCCTCCTTCGCTCTCAGCTGGACCAGGAGCTCGGTAGCTTTGCTTTAATTGCACAATCTGAACTGTGTCTTTAGTGTTCACCAAAATAGTGTTAATTAACCAAAAGTTATAATAGGCAAATTGCAGAATATGTGCTTAAAGCATTAAAGTCCTCATTTTCCCTCTGCATTGTCTGATTCAGCAAATGTATTGTCGGGAATGTGCAGTTAAAAATCTGCCTCGTCTAGAGCATCTCATGGAGACTGTGTGCTCTGCATATGAAATACGACTCTTTATTTGACTCAAATTCAACTTATTGGATATCTACCATGTACAAACACAAGGCTAGACCATTCACGTTGGCATTGACGCGGAGCTGTATTGGAGTTTTCCAGTGCTTATTTTCTTTCTGCTCTTTTTAATAATGAGATTTACAAGAGATGCAAAGACCCAGGGGCACTAAGAAGTAAGTGAACATCAGGCTTCCTCCTCTTTTTGTCATTTTGTCCAGAACAGTTCCCGTGGATGCCTGTCAAGCATTCTCTTCTAAGTACCTGTATTCGTGGCAACTTTTGCAAAAAGTGATACCTGCTCTGATCATCAATTGAAACTGCTGGTCTGAGATTGGAGGAGGATGTGGTATATGCAGACTGATCAGACAGATGAGCAGCTAAAATTAGAGATTGTAGAAGAGTTGGTCCAGAAGTTATTTATATTTAAAATATTTATTACATTTTTACTTATCATGTGTGTTCACGGAGGTACACATGTGCCATGACATGTGTGTTGATGTCCATGAACAATTTACAGGAGGTGTCTTTTTTCCCTACCATGTGGAGCTTGCGAATTGAACTCACACTGATGGATTTGGCAGTAAGTGCTCTTGACCACTGAGCTATCTTGGTAGCCTAGAAGTTTTTTTTTTTTTTTTTTTTTTTTTTTTTTAAGGTGGTGCCATCAGTGTCTTCTCTGGACACAGGAGAAGAGAACAAAGCTTTTTTGTTGAACCTTTGAACTAAACAGAATGTCTGATTCAGCAAAGGGAATCCCCAATTATGGAGAAAAAGGTACTTTTAAACTGAGCAATGTGATAGAAGATGTTTCCCTGAGGCTTTAGTCAGAGCTAAGAATAAAGTGTTGTTAGGGGCTTTGAACAGTTAACAAACTAAATAGACAGCGTGTTTAAGACAAACCATGGCTTCATGAATGGAAACATGGCTATAACATCCATTAATGCTTTTTATAAAAGTCATTTCTGCCACCACACAGGTGGGATGCATATCAGGCATGAACATCAATTTACTTTGGGATGAACTTTGTGTGTCTCTTGTAGCTTGAAACATTAGTCTCTAGTGAGCCTGTTCTTCCTGAGGTGGCTACTGTCAATATTTCTAGCCCCAGAGAATAACGGGCCCCAGGCAATCCGCTGTAAGGATGAAGCATGAACAAGAAAGGAGCATCCATGTCCACTAGTTCCAAGTAGCCCATCCCTCCTAACCAGACTTCTACAGCAATCAGAAGCATATTCACTAAAACAGCAACAGATTCTTTCCCAGTATTTAGGGGTTTGAATACCATTTAGTAATTTTTTTTCTAGTATTTTTTTTTTCTCACCGAAGCAAGACCTATGACATGCTGATGGTAGCTAATTATACATGCATTCAAACTTTTAAAAAATGAGGAGGAAATTTAAAAGCTTTGAGAGCATGGCCAATAAACTTCAGTAATAAGTTGTCTACCTGCCTAAATGATAGGTTTGTTTTAACAATTTTGTGATGTGCTCTGACCTTAATCTATAGTTCATTTTCCTTTAGGAGAAGGAGTACCTGCTTATGTTTACTTCCAGGTTTTTCCTTCCTAAACCATCCTATTCTTTTTCCTTTTGAGTATAGACAACAATATGTTTTGCTTGGGACTCATTGAATTCAGTTTATGTGTATGTGTGCATTTCTTTGGGTTGGAGTCGAGACAGGGTTTCACTATGTAGACCTGGCTACCCTACAGTTTTCTAGATAGACCAGGCTGACCTCTAATGCAGAGAGGCCTGCCTGACTCTGCCTCCCAAGTGCTGAGATTAAAGGTGTGTGACACCGAGCCCATGGTGATTTACTGATTCTTATATTTTTGCTTACAGAGAAAAGAATCATATCTTTTGACTGATTCTTCTGACTCGATTTTTTTCCCACTCTGCACCTCCTACAAACTCTTTTCCTCTCTCATTCTCTTCTCCGTGTGTTCTTTTCTACTTTTAACCTCTTGTTTACTTATGCTGCTTTCTGGATACGTCCTTCCAGCTTTCTAAATTATTACCTGGCTATGTTCAACCAGCCAGTTCTCCTTGTTATCAGGTTTTGAATCAAGTGATCGTGTTTTTATTATTATTATTTCTAGAACATCTATTGGGATTAATTTTTTTTTCTTTTCATAGCAGTTGGCTCTTTGAGATTTTATTTCCCATGTCTTTATAATTTTAAAATTTATTTATCTTATAGCTCACTTAGGATCAATCCACTTGATAATATTTACTGGGAAATGTTATATTAAAATTGTTCCTGGCACTAGGGTTATAGCAATGAAAAATGGATGAAATTTTATGTTTTCTAGTGAAAACAAATATATAAAATATACATTGTGTCAGATGGTTTTATTAGTTTCTACTGCTGTGATAAAATACCATGACCAAGGCAACTTATATGAGGGATGGTTTATTTGGCTTATGCTTCTAAAGAGATAGGGAGTCTGTCATGGCAGGGACATGTGGCAGCACATAGCAGACATGGTAGTTGAAGCAGGAAGCTGAGAGATCACATCTCAAACTTGAAATGGTCTTTAAGTTCTCAAAACCCACCCCCGGTGACATACTTTCTCTAGCAGGACAACACCTCTTAAACCTACCCACACAACTCTACCAACTGGGCACTAAGATTTCAAGTGTGGAGAATATGGGGGACAGCTTATTCAGACCACTACAATGGTGGCCATTGCTATGGGAAACAGGAAGAGAAAGGGTGTGTGATGAAACTGTAGAGTGACAGGCAAGCCCTCTGTGAGATAGCAATTTTGTGTTAAGATGTGAAGGTGGTAAGCAAGGCATGTGGGCAATTACCTAGAAGGAAGAACATAGCCATAAAGAAATATCTGATGTGGAAACACACTGTGTTATAGGAACAACAAGAGAGTCATTGTGTCTGAAGTCAGGGGAATCAGCAGGCAACGTGTGTGTGTGTGTGTGTGTGTGTGTGTGTGTGTGTGTGTGTGTGTGTGTGTGTGGTGTTTCTTTCTGCTGCTGTGTTAAGAGTAAAGGGGTAAGGGAAGTCGAGAGGTTATTAGAAGGCTTATGGCTCTGTTCAGGCTGGAGAATGGTTAAGTGGAGGGCGTGGAACAGACTCACTGTTTCTGACCAAAGGCATAATAGCATGACCATTCAGGGCGACATATAGGGAGACTCTGTGCTTGCTACTGGAGTCGTAATGGCTGTGTGCTACTCCAGTGCTGGGGAAACCAAAAAGTTAGAGCCAGTTAAATGTATTTGTTTGCTTAGTTTCTACTTTGGGAAGCTATGATTTCAAAGTAGTTTTTATTTACAATGCAATCCATGTCATAGTATGAATATGAAAATAATGATTCCCAGAGGGAGAGTAAATTGCAGCAGGAATTTTGAGTGCTATTTTTGATCAGTCCATTAGGGATTGTGTTGTTTATTGGTTCTTTTACCTGGGATATTTAAATAATAAAAGTTCATGTCTAAAGGAACTCAACAACTGACAATTTTCAAGAGAATTCAAATAGAAAAATAATCAATATTATAACTTATCTTTGCTCTGGGACTTGAGATAAATGATTCTGACCATAAGGAAATTTAAAAACCAATATATCATCTTTCTGGGTAAATATGAAGTGCCAAGACATTGGAAAGAACTATTGATTCAGGCTTGGGTAGCTTGTAGGTCAATATTTCTTTCCTTGTAAAATGGGAAGGCTGAATTAGGGTGCTCTTCCAGTTCTAAAATTCATTATTTAATTTTCTTTCACATCTAAAGTGTGCACTCCGTCTACACTTGTCTATCCTCACCCAGGTTGGAGGTTCTACACAAGAGCTTTGGCAGAATCCTTTCAATATATCTTCTAAATGGGTCTTTAAAGTTTAAAACCTAATTATAGTTGTAGGAAAAAAATGCAGAAATGTCCATCTCCATAAGAACAACAGGGGTTTCAAATAGAGTCTGCAGACCAGAGGAAAAGCCTTCTTTATCGAAGGACAGGTAACATAAAGGTGTAGAATTGTTCAATTGACACAGTGTTTTAAAACAGTTTCCCACTTTAATTTTAGTTTTAGGATAGGCGATATTGGTCCTTTCTTCCTCAAAAAAGAATGTGGTAAAGACAATTTAATTCATCTCTTAGCTTATTGCAAATTCAAGGTGGATGTAGGAGATACTAGCCCATCTGTCTTCTATATGGGAGAATTTCTTGAAAACAGAAACGTATTTTCTAAAGATTCTGCTTAGTTTTGAATAATTCATTTCCTTTAACTGAAGAATTTCCAGATACTGGTTTGTTGCAGGCAAGATTCTCTTTCTCTTTCTTTTCTTTTCTCTCTGTCTTTTTTAAAAATATTTTTTTTTCTTATACATTTTAGTGGAGAATGTAGAATGCTTCTTTTTGGATAGTGACAATTCCTTCAAACATCCTGAATATTTCAAGAATATAGATGCTTTAATGAATCATTCTACCAACCAAAGTGTCCCCATTTCCCCAGCTGACACCTGATACTTCCAGGAAGACCATTTTGGTCTACCTGCACCAGACATGATGGATCTGGTGAGTTTGTTCCTTGGAAGCACCTAAAACACCTGCAGGAGCCAACCAGATCCATGCTGACCCTTCAACTCCCAGATGACTTCAAACTAATTTTGGTGACATCTCTCACACTCAGATCAGCATAGGTAAGACCATGTTTTATTTTATTTTTCCAACTTGTAAGGAGTCTCAGATCATGCCACTATTTGTTGAGATTCCCCCCATCTACAGGAGCTTCTCTGGAAAACCTTTAGAGCCTGGCTATAAGAGATAGGTGGTTAAAGGATGGGTAAATGATCCAGTTTGTAAGGTATTGGTCAGGTAAGCAAGATGACCTCAGTTCCATCCTAGGTGAAAGTGAGGCTCAGGAGCACACACCTCTAGTCCCAGGCAAGAATATTCCAGTGGCTTGCCAGTCTAGCTGAATCTGTAAGCTACAGGTTTAGTGAGAGACCCTGACTCAAACCTGGCACAGACCTTGGCACTCCATAAAGGAGTACACATGCATATGTGTACCTGAAGGTACACACACATACACACAAACACACACACACATCATGCACACAATACTGACAGATAATAAACAAGTAGACAATGGATGATAAATAAATATATAAAGACAGATGATAGGTAGATAATGGATGGTAGATGACAGATAGGAAAATAAACAATTATGAAACAAAAGCTGATACATCAGTATATTATTTCCAGAATGTGATTAGCTAAGATTCAATGAGCAATACACCGACTTGCACTAAGACATAAATCCATCTCATGTGCACTACCCTTGGAAGCACAGGATGGGATAATGGCAGCATAATGAGGAAAAAGACAGGCATATAGGCCAGACAGTGATCCAGAACAGTGAATAAAATTATAGTCACTGTTTGGTATCCAGCATCTCTCTAGTACTGAAAATTGGTTTGAGTGCATGTAGATCACTCCCCAACACGCACACACACACACACACACACACACACACACACACACACACACACACACACACACACACACATGCACACACATTCTTCTACAGGATGTAGAAACGAATCAGCTGATGACCTTCTTCTAATCTGCTTTTGAGGTTTGCCTTGTCATCTTTGTATATTTACTGTATCATACAGTGTTAATTGTTCTTATGTGTACCCCCTTTAAAAAACAATAGTTATTTGGAGATAAGGGAGCTATTTACAAGCATGTCCATTATTATCATGGATCATTGATTCGAGTTTGTTTGAGGCAATAGTAAACCAAAGGATCATATTTATGAAATTAGAGGCTTTCCAAGCTATTTGTGTCATTGAAAATTTAAACATCAAGATAATAGATGTAAAAAGGGACTATTATTATACAAATCCAGATTACCAAACTTAAGTTGGATATTATTTCCTAAGGGACCACTGATATTATCTGATATTTAGCAGCCTGTGAATGATTGAAGAACGTTGGAAAAAAATCACTGTCTCTTCTTGAACAATTTGATTTCGTGACTAGACAATTTCAGTATTCTATAAAGATTTCCAAATTCATTTTATTCTTTATCTTTAATTCTGTTATATTTGACCTTTCTCGATTTTGTCATCATTTATCTTACTTTATTATGTTAACTTTTCTATTAGTTTAAATTCCCAACTCATTTTTCTCATTTATAAACATTATATTCATTTTATTAGCCCCCGGTTTCTTAATTGTCTCTCTAGTCTCACAAGCTTTGAGCATTGTTACTTTTGGCTGCGAGTAACAATCCCTTCTTCTACCTCTCCCAGCCTCATTGACTGAAGCAACACTGAACTTTGTGATTGTGGATGATGATGGCCATGACAGCCTGTGGATGAATAAGTTAGAACCCACAGAGTGGGCCAGAGACTTTCTCTCTCTCTCTAGCCATAGCCTATTGGCTAGTGTCGAAGATGGCATCTCCTGTGACCACAGACAGCTGCTGCTTTCTTGTTGCCATATCTCGAGACAACATCCTGCCAGAAAAGAGGAGCTTTCTTCACCTATGTATTTTTCCTGTCAACCATTTTTCTCCCAGCGGCTAACTGCATGTCCCAGTGGGGATGATTGTAGGATAAAACAATTCTAAAACTGATTGTTAGTGACTGGAATGTGATGAATACTGCTGGCTTCAGAAATACAGTGCAGGATTTTACACTAGTGAACAGCATCCCAATCTCATGGGAGCCGTGGAGGGTTTAAGATGCACAGGCCGATGCTGGGACACCAGCCTAAGCAAATCAAGCCATTCTTAGGGCTCTTTGTCCCTTTGTTTAGATGTGTGTGTGTGTTTCTTTGAGCTTGGGTCTAGATTCTGGCTGTGATGATTGTTACTTTGAGATATTGATAATTAACTCGTAATTACTTAATTAATTCCTTGTTTGAGGCTAGGGATAAAATAGCACCAAGTTTTGAAGTCATTTTGAATACAGGATGATATTAACACATGGGAGATAATATATTGTACAAGTATTACATTTATTGAATCATAAAACAAAACAACAAAGACAGAAATAAATATACTACAAATGTGCTATTACTTGAACGTTGAATTTGCATTTAGAACTCCTTTGTCTTAGGTCCAGTTTCCTAGAGTGGACTCTGACATCTATCTGCAGGATGTACTCTCTGGGTAGTATGGGAGAACAGCCCAGTGGGGCCCTAACGGAGGTAGGGCTGGGCAAAATGGAAGTTGGGTTGCAATACAATAGCCATGTGATTCCCAAAGTGGCTCCAGGGCTGAAATAGGCCTCCTGGTTCTTCAAGATTAAGGCAAAGGGACTGGGCCTCTGTACCCCTCATAGTGCCCAGTCATTCACACAGACAACAGACAGGATCTCTCTGGTAAGGTGGCTTGCTTTTGGTGAGAAAATCCTGTGAGAAGGTGATACTGAGTCATTGTTCACAGCTTTGGGGGCTTTAAAAAGCATCTCAGATCTTGGTATTGTAATTTTGTGTGGAGTACCTCATCACCTACTCTACATTCTATCAGCTTTGGAAAATAGTAGCTGTTGCTCCATATGGGCAGCAGAGAAGATTATGGTACAAATTGAATTTGCAGATGGCTGTAGGTCAACAAAGGCTAAGTGAGCTTGGGGATTTCTGAGTTGAGGATTTGCTGAGAACACACAGGACCCATCTGCCTGGTACATAATTCAGAACTAGAAACCTTATGAGAGTCAGAATGTTTTGGAGAAAGGGAAGCCTTAATAATCTTAGAAAACTTTAACCTACCCGAAGAGACTAGGCATGAAAAGATGCCACAGTGTAAAAGACATAGCCCTCAAAATTCAAAACTTAGGTTATTAGATTGTGGTTAACTGTGGAGATTGCCTCGCCTCTTCGCTTGAATGCTTGAACTTACCTTTTTAAAAATTCATTTTTAGTCATGTCTTACATGCATGAAAAGCATGTTATCATTTTTACCCCTCTATCTCCTTTGGTCCTGCTCACGCCCTTCTGACAATCTATTCCCTTTCTACGTCCACGGCTTTTTAGTGGGTGCAGATATTGTGTCCACAGCCACTTCGACTGTGTGTTGAACACAGTTTTTAATCCAAATTCTTCTTCCTTATTAGTTCACCTAGAACTTATACCTGGTGCTTGACAGAGGCCTGTGCACAGTGCAAGACATGTTGAGTCCACAAAGGTATTCTTTCCATGTTGATAAATACATCCAGTTTTGTGCTTGTGCCACAGATGGCCTCCACCGAGTAGGTGATAAATATTTGCAGTAGGAAAGAAATGTGGTGGAACACAGCACGTCTGTGCTGCTTGTGCCTACTAAGTAACCGCAGAACCAATTAAACGACAGCAGTAACACAAAACGAATAGGCAGAACTCAAGACCGATACCACACTCACCGTCTCTGCTTACTCTCTGGTTTTTCACATTGAGAGTTTGAGAAGTAGCTAGTTGGATGATCATGAGAAGGAGAAGTGGCAGAGAATTTGTTTTGTTGGAGTAAAGCTAAAGAAAGAATGGAAATTGTTTCCTGGGGAGGTGAGGCACAGACAAGAAGGAGGGGCATGCTTAGACTCCTGCTTTGTGTTTCTTCCTTTGTAAGTTTGAAGAAATGATCGAATGTGGGGAGGAGAGGCCGTGTATATTGCCAGAAAACATGGAGTCCTTTGATCTGCTGGTATCATGAGCTTGAGAAAATACTGCTGTTCTTTGGAATCGTGGTTTGCCAACTGACAAAATGACATGGAACTGGATATTCACTAAGGTGTCTTCATTTCCATAGTTATGTGCCCTAGCAAAAGCATCAAATATGAGAGGGCTTCTGTTGGGTGCAGGTGCTCCAACTGAGCTACAGCTTTTCTATCTCTGAAACATATCCCCTGGGTAGAATATGGCTCCGGCTCCTCTAGGCCACTCAATATTTTAATAAGAATAAGAGATACACCAAAAAATTTTAATGGTCTTTGAGAAGCCTAGAGATGTAAGACTTAAATATATAATTACATGTTTAAAAATCTTTGATTAAAACATGTACTCAATAGCATTCAGACATAGTCCTCATGTAATACCTTCACAGATGATTATAAAGAACATTTTTTATTTATGGGTTCAAAGGATACCAAGTGGAGTCATAGCAAATTAATGTGTGGGGTGCTAACATGCTTGTGATTTCTGAGGATTGCTGGTAGTGTGGCCTGAGAGAGTAAGGTGCTTCATGGGAAAGAATTAACTACAAAGAAATTAAATTAGTTAAAGTTAGCTCTTCCCAGAAACTGGAAAGTTAGAGAGATGAAGAACATGAGATTTATGTTTAATTCCTTATGTCACCTGAATCCTAGAGGAAGGCAGAGGGGCTAACATTAGTTAAATGTGGGATACAAAGTGCCAGGTTCTCTCACAACCAAAAAGATGGAAAGAAGGGCACAAGCAATCTGTCCCAGGAGGGAGGTGCTCCCTTGATGGTTGCACGGAAGCTTGAAAACACACTGAGAATAAGGGACAGACAAGTGACAAATAAAGGAATGCAAACCAAGGAGAGCGAGATGGAATTGGAGTTCCAGAAAGAAATGAGTAAGGCACTCCTGAGTTCACAGCAGTCAGAAAGGATGGCAAAACCCAAACAGCAGAGGCCCACTGCTACACACACTCATACACTCAGGAGTCCCATAAAAACACTAAACTGGAAGCCGTAATACATACGCAGAGGACCTGGTGCAGATCTCGCAGGCCCTGTGTGTGCTGCCTCAGTCTCTGTGGGTTCATATGAGCTTTGCTAAGTTGATTTTGAGGACTGTGTTCTCCTGGTGTCTTCCATCCCCTCCAGCCTTACACTCCCTCCGCCATCTCTTCCAAAGGGATCCTGAGCTCTTGGAAGCATATTCTTTTCCAATGAGAAACAGAAAGGGAGTGGATCCATATGGAAGAAGAGGTGGGATGGAGCTGGGATGCATAGAGGGAAGAGAAATTGTAATCAGGATGTACTGTATGAGACAAGAATCTGTTTTCAATAAAGGGGGAAAGATGGAAGTGAGACAAGGCTACGGCATGGTTATCACCAAAGCTTCTCCAGTTAGTTCAGTGATGACAGAATCTGCCAGACTTTCTCCACACCAAACAACATCCTCTGTCTTCTTGGAGACACGACTATCAATACTTTAGTTCATCTTTGCATTTTGATGTGGCCAAAGACTGAGTTCTGACTAGAGATTAACAGATGTGAAGTGCCCTGTAACTACACCTGGCATATAGAAACCTCTTCCTCTTTGGGTGCATCTTGTAGAACATTCACAAGGAACACACGGTTATATATTAACAATTTGTTCCTTTTTAGAGCCAAGGAAACAAAGTATCATGTCAAACTATATTAATCACTTGTGCATATTATTACTTTGATTTTTATAATTTATATCTCATGTGAATCTTTTATTAACGTTTAGGGATTGCAAAAAAATGAAACCCAAGTTCATGAACCAGTCTCAGCCCCCAATCCCATTTGTTTGTTTCGGTCAGATGGTAGCTAAATGTTACTTAGATACATTGTCAACACACAGACATAAATATAGACATTTTCTTTATAGAGAATAATTCATGAGAGTGGAGCTTCCGGATTTGGATAAATGAGTTTATTCAGTATATAGCAAGCAAAGTAAAAAGAAACAAATAGCAAACAGCAGACAGAGGTAGCAGAAAGGCAGTGAGCCTTCATGAAATCAGTCACATCTAACAGAGACAATGGGAACAGCCTAACTGACAGCGCAGAGAAGTAGTAACAATTCAGATGCTTTTCTCACCCAACAGAAATGACTGGGGAAGGTTTGCTGACACGCCGTGCTGGAGGTCCAACTGAAAGTCTTGTGCAGGGCCTGAGAGTTTTCTCTACGTTTGAGCTTCCAGCATCTTGTTCTCACTTATTGTATCCTGAGATAAACAGTGGTGATCTCTGTTGGAAGTGATTTGCTTTCTAAGGATTCTTAGCAATGTTTTTAATACACTTAGCTGTTTTCTGTTTTCTTCTGTGTTGCAGAGTCAGAGGGCCAGACTGAGCCGGCACAAGGAGTTTGGAAAGACAATTGACATAAACCTTCTTGAGTCTGAGACCAGGTATTCTGGTTCTTAGAGCCAGTTCCTAATAAGCACAAACAACACATGACAATTGGCCAAGTTTATTCATAGTACATCACATATGTATGTGTACATACACATACATATTTACATACCTCTTCAAGTATACGTACATATTTAGCTTTCCTGCAAACAACAACCACAACAAAGTAATGAAAAGTCTCAGAGTAATTATTATCTGTTTAGTCCTACTCTAGAATAATAGCTGAAACTGGGGGATTAATAGAGAAGCAATTTAGTTCTTACAGTTTCAAGTGTTAAGATGCCCATAATCAAAGATCCTATATGTGACAACAGCCTTAGAGCTGCATCAACTTCACAGTGGAAGATGGAGAAGCAAGACAGCACCGGAGATCAGGAAGCCTTCCTTCGCAGCCTTAACCCATTTTATAATTGGCATTAATCCATTCATGAGAGTGGAGACACAATGACATAAACATTCCCCATTAGACAGTATCTCTCAGTACTGTTGGACTGGAGCTTTAATATTCTAGCCTGTACATTTTGGGGAATCTATTCAAACCATAGCCATTTCCTAACACTGGGAGGCAGTGCTATGCTATGCAGGTTGAGCAGAAGCCACGCCTACTTGTGGAACAAAAGCATTCTCTATGCATTTCTGTCTCCTCCCCCCATGGCACCATGGCCAACTCATCTTTCTCATTCATGTTATCTGACAGAATTCAGGAACCTTCATGATTTGATAACTTGTCATCAAAATTTTACTTATATTTTTGAAGAGGTATTTTGGGTTGCTTCTCCCAGTGACACTTCAAATGTTGCCTAAATGCTGTATGATAAGACATCTTTCTCTTATCTCCTATGCTTAGTTTTTAGCCTTGGCCGTGCTCCTGTCACAGAAAATAGGTACTCTATCCAAATCTGAAACTTTGCAGGCCTCTGCCCTAGCCTTTTGCTAGAGAGGGTTTGTAATCTAGAATATCCCCAGTGCAGTGCTCCTGCTGAGGTCCTTCTCATCCATCTGAAGCCCATACATCTGCTATGGAGTGTGCAAAGCAGGAGGCATCAAGAACAATGGTGCCAGCAAGAGTTATAACTAGCTCTTCGTTGAGGGATGTGGAATTGTCAATTACTGAAGGCCCCGCTATGCTGACCCTGGGAGCAGCCACAGAGAAGCCCTGATAAGAGGGCGGAGACAGATTCCACTGTCATCAGCTAGTTACACAAGATCAGAGTGGGCAGCCCAGACCAGAACACGGAGCAGCTTTCCTTTATGGATGACTGGCGTCGTAAAGAGTGTTTGTTTAAGGACTTTTGTTTCTGGGAGGAAAATAAAGCCTCTCTACAAGAGAACCACACGAAGTGTCTAGAGTTAGGGTTATGTAAGCCATATGCTTTACAGCAACAGCTCATGGGAACAACCGAATATCCATTATGAACTAAGAAATCCAAGGAAATGGTTTAACTCCAATTATTATCATGTCTGCTTAATTTTTAGAGTCATAAAATGCTGAACCATTTCCTCATAGTTCTCTTTTAATGACTTTATTCAAATCTAAGTTTTTCCCCCCAGAGTTCAAACGAATGAATCAGACTCACATTAAGTCAGGGCCAGCAAGAGAAATAGGCACCATTTAATGAAAGTAATTGCAGATTCAGAATAAACCTTGCTTGAGCTTTTCCATGTTCTTTTAGTATGTTAATCCCTAGCTGGCACAAGAAGCTGCTCCCACCTTCCTGATGACCCATCTCCAACTAAGGCCAGGGTTGTGTTCTCAGCTACATTGGGGATTGACACTTTTCTATGCCACCCATCTTGCTGATACATGCTCCTGTGAGAAACAGTGTAACTCACGTATTTTTCTTTGTAACTGGCTGTGCAAATCAAGGTTAAGAAGTCTGTAGTCAAGGAGTCTGTATTTGGCAAAGGTGTCCTATCTGTTTCATGCCCCAGTGGAAGGTGGAGGGGCCCAGTGTTATAATAAGGTTATATAACACTGGCGGTCAATCTTTTAAAAATGATTTAGATATTTGTATTAATTTTATGTTGTTTGGTCTATAGCTTAGGCATTCTGTCAGTTTGTTTTTTATTCTAATTTAACTTATTTTTATCAGTTTATGTTGTCACGTGGCCCATGGCTTATTTGCTTATTTGTGTGTATATATATACACACAAATATATATTGTGGAGGGCAGCTGGCTTGATTTGTTTTGACTTTGTCTTTTCTTTTTATTTTGATTATTTTCTTATTTTTTATGGTGTCTGTCACGAGTCAAAACAAGCTCTTTTATTTAAAGATTGATATTTACAGCATATAAAATAACTTTCCCACATCACCCCAGAGCATCAGAGAGCAAGAGGTCTGTCTTTGCAACTTCAAGCACCTTTATATCGGCATTAACTCACTTAGGAGAGTGGAGACTTGGGCCTTAGGCATTTCTCATTAACAGCGTTGGACTAGAGTTTAGGCTTCTAACAAGCACCAATGGGAGGGACACATACAAGCCATAGCAGTTCTCTCCCCTGGTAGGCGTGGCTTGGTAGGTTGTCCAGAGGCCACGCCTATCTGTGTAGTAAAGCCATCTTCTCCATGTCTAGTTCTCTCCTCTCCCTGTTGTGTGTGTCATGACCAACTTATCTACCTCTTCTATCATTGCTATGGCTATTCATTTACTTCTTTTAAGATAGGCTTTGAGTCCTAGCTGGCCTCAGACTCACTATGTAGCTGGTACTGACTTCTGATGTGGGGATGTCTTTCTGTATGCTGTGAATAAAGGAACTGTTTCTGCCTATATTGAGCACCTTAGGAGTAGGCGAGGAATGGAAGCATAGGTAGGAGAAGGAGGGCAGAGTCAGAGAGAGACGCCATCCAGCCACCCAGGAAGCAACATGTAATCAAATAAGTAAGCCACAGGCACATGGCAGGACAGATTCATGGAAATGAATTGAATTAAGATGAAAGAGCTAGCTAGCAACATGCCTGAAACATAGGCTAAACAGGATGTAATTAATATAAGCATCTGAGTCATTTTTGGGGGGGGGGGCTAAGCAGAGCAGGCAGGCCTGGACCATGGGGCTGGGCAGTCTGGGACTGCAGGTTGGACAAGCCAGAAACCTCTTATTACAGATTTCAGATTTGGGGTGGTCTCTGTTTTCTTTCTCCCAAGTGCTAGGATTATGGGAGTGTGCCACCATCTCTCCCATCACATTTCTGGATATTTAAAGTTGAGTCTGCAAGATATTTTCAGCCACTCCATTATTGTTGAGACTGATTTCTTGAGTAAGCTATTTGTAGAACTAGGTTTTTGAGCTACAGCCTGACATACTCCCTTGTTGTGGGTGATTTTTTTCTTTTTTTGTTTTTTACTATATATAATGATAAATATTTATTAGTTAAAAAATCTCAGCTGTGTACCCTTCCCCCAAGAGCAGGAGACAATAAAACAGAATTTGAATTCTTTTTTTATTCCCATACCCACCACTGCTCCCCCTCCTCTCCCAGTCCTCCCCCAGAACTTCCCCCCTTCCACTCTCTAGAGAGCACAGGAGTTCCTAGGTGAATCAATTAGGTCTGGTAGGACGGAGTCCCTCCCCCAAGTATCAAAGCTGAGAAAGGTGTTTTCCTCGAAAGGCATGGGCTCCAGGAATCCAGTTCATGGAGCCAGGATAGAGTCTGGTTTGAGTGCAAGAGACTCCAGAAACTGCCCATAAATTTTGACTGTTATCTACATTCAGAGGGTCTAGATCCATTCCATGAAGTTTGTTAGCTGGAATTTTTTCTAGACAAAGTAATTCATACAGCATACAGGGAATATGACTTGTGAGTCTTATGGACTGCCATGACTCTTTTTAGGTCCAATTAGTTGGTTACTGACTGGGACTTCTGTTAAATCTCCATTTTTATCAATTGGGTATTTCTCAAGTGTTTATCAAACCAAGTCTGAGACAGGAATATATTAATTTTCTTCTTTTCTAATTATTTACAGAATTGCAATAGATGCCTATTTAGATGTATGATAATGTGGCAAAAACAGAATGCATGATGCTCTTAAGTCTCAGCAATTGGATAATGTGTTTGCCATTGCTAGATATAACAAGAGGCAGAAATTGGGTGGGGATAACTTAGAATACTTTCCTTATGCCATCTTTGGTAATAAACAAATGTAAAATTTGGATGCAAGCTAATGTGTGTGTATATATATGTGTGTACATATATATATGTACATATGTTCCTTTTTTGTGTGCATATGTTTTATGGAATCTGCCTCATTATTTTGTAATCACATATGCATACCCATAGCACAAAGCCTTGAGTTGATTGACAAGTGAAACTCCACACGACACAAACAAATTTAACACTTCATCCAGGGTGTAGCATATGATCACCTACACAATCTGTGTGTATGTGAATTTGGATTTGCATATACTTTTCTCTGGGGGAAAAATGACAGACTCTTATTCTAAATATTTCCTAACTTTTTTACTGATCTGGATTTCTGATTACTAGTGATATTTAAGTAGTTGAAATGATTAGGTTTGACAATAGAAATTGTCAGAAAACAAAGAAATTGAAATAATATGATATCCAAAGAGAATAAAACACATCATTTCCTGGTTTTTGTAAGTAAAGTGTATATCAGTAGGTCATGAAGGTGCCTAGAGCTGGGCAGCATTGTGAAGAGAATTATCATTTCTGCCTTCAAACCAGACTATTTTTCTGGTGACTATTTTTCTATAAATATTGTGCATGAATATCCAGCTGCCAGTGTGACAGTATCCAGAGGAGAAGCTTTTGGGGGCTTCTAGGTTGGGGCCCTTACCAAAGAAGATTGGTGTCCTCTGAGAGGCACCCCACATGATAAAGTAAGAAGATGATGTCTGGTCAGGAAGTGGCCCTTACCTGCACTTTGTGCCTCGATACTAAAGCAACCAGCCTGCAGAACCATACACATAATTTTATGTTGTTTATAAGTTACCAAGCTTATTTTTAAAAAGTCGTCTGCACAGATCAATATAGTAATTCTGTTTCTTAAAGCAATAATAGGGCTGTGCAACATGATGATTTCCATGTGCCTTTGAGGTCTGCTTTGATAAAAAAAAATATTTATGTTTATTATAAAAGATTTTGAATTCATAATTTAGAAAATTAAAATACATTCTTATTTCAAAGTTGACTCAATTTTCGGTCTGTTTAAGAGGCATAAGAATCCCATTGATGTTGTCCTCAAATAATTATGTTACGTTTTCCCTGCTTCTCCTTTCTCCTTTGTCTCCTCCCACTTCCATCCACCCTCAAGCTGATAGCCTCTTTTCCTTTTAGACTTGTTTCACATGTACATATACAAATATATAGAAATATAATTTACCCAGTCTGCTTTGGTTGTAGGTACGGTTTCAAGGCTGATTATTTAGCATCAGATAACAAATAAGGGTCCTTATCCCTTACTGGAGACAATAATTCTCCGTCTTTCAGTTTTCAATAGCTTTCAATCTCTGCACTGTACCTTGTTTTCTGTGATGGCCTCCATTTGCTGTAAAGTGAGGCTTCCTTGATGGTAGTTGCACTTATTCAGGAAAGGTGGATCACACACAAACAGGGCTTACGGGCTGTGGGTTCTTTGGTAAATGTATTAGCTAATGAGGCAATCATGATGAGTACCTTCCCACATATCTAAATAAATGTGCATAGGTTAGTTTTCTCCTCTTGGTTCCTTTATTTCCGTTGCTTTCCTAGAGAAAGTAAATGATTTGGCAGAAGAGGTTTATACCTTGAGTAAAATGAAGACTGAATTTAATGGAGACCCCAGAACATGAGTTTCCTGTTTAAATGGGTAAGAGATTAAATGGCCATTGGTTGGTTGTTGTTTTAGTTACAAATCTGTAGTTCTTCCATAGTGATAAACAGTTTTCAGCGAAGTTAGTTGAGTTTCAATGAAAATAGTACGTGCATATCAATTAAGTGCTTACTATATATCAATACTGCCAATTATCTACAATGAGTTGCATTATTTAGACCTTAGAGCTCCCATGTGAGGTATATATCATTGTTCTATTTTATAAGAAAACCAGTCCTAAAATGCAGAAAAAGTTTATGTTCTTACATTCCATTGTATCTAAGAAATAATGGAGTCTTCCAATGGCTACATTCATCCGGCATTTATGTCTGTTACATAAACATGAACACAGAGAAGAACTCTTGCAGATGTGTTAAGGCCTCAGGAGAAAATTTCAGAGCAAGTCATGGGATTTTTATCTTCAGGAACCAAATGGCTCTGAGGTTAATGAGGTGAGAGAGGTCACACTTATATATTCTCATAGTCAAATTTGGTGTTAACAGCACACTGCCCAGTGGAACTCGGAAGCAGGCAACTATGCTTAGCTCTCCAGTATTCCTTTACAAAATGCTTCATGAATTGTAATCTGGTTTGGCTCTACATGCTACCATGTCAAGGTACAGCAATACCTACATGTTGGAGTCAGAAGAGGATCAAGAGAATCAGATGTGTGTGAGTAAAGTTTACAAATATTCTTTCATGTGGATTTTTCTCAAAGCATTTAATGAAAGTGATCTTTGATTAAAATATGCAGCCAATTAAGTTTAAAAGGATTCTTTTATAATTTGTATAAAATGTTCAGTTTATTAAAAATGTTATAATCTGAGGTCACTAATATCTTATGTTTATTGTGCAAATATCTAGGAACATAAAGATAAAGGTTTGTCTGCCTTGAGTGACTGCTCTGCTCATCAGTGTTTCCATATCATTGCTTTAATTTTCTTCGTTGCAGATGAACATGGCAAAGACTGAGTCATCCATGTGTCCTGAGTCAGCAATACAATATTATTATGCCATTAACATTATTAAGATGTCAAAATAATGATTTGCACTAATCTTTCATTGATTTAACTTGACACACAATCTTTTGAAGTTATCATTGTTATTACGTGCTCATTCCTTGTAAAAGGAGTTCTAGGTGAATCTTCACATACAGGTTGATTTATGGTTGAGAAGAAGGTCTCAGAGCTGGAAATGTTTATTCAAGAATCTTCCTTGTAAGTGTTCTTAGTCATAGCACCCCCTGAGATTAGGAGAGAGCATGGCTGGGCAAAGGAGGTTAGCAGCATTGAGCTTGCAACAGAGGCCTCTCTGTTGTGACTCTCTGTGACTCCATAAGAGAACTCTGGAATTGGTGTGATTGTTTTTAGCAGTCCTTGATTGAGGTAAGAGGTCAGGATTTAGTGTTCCTGGGTCAGTTAGTTATGATATGTGACCTACAGGAGAGAGGGGAGGTAATCTTAAGGAATTGCATTTCCTGAGGAATGCCTCAGCCATAAGCCATGGGCTATCAACACTTCCTGGAGCTGACACTGTGAACATTCTAAGCAAGGAATCTGGGTAGAATGTTTTTCGTACCTCCTAATATTGTCTTCTTCTGTTGCTTGGTCTGTTGTGTATCAGTCACCCCGTACCTACCCGCCCCAAGATTTAAATAATCCATACTACATGGAAAATCCTTAATCAGGAAGGCAAATGACTCAAAATATCTTCAGAAAGTTCCTGAAACCAACCAGATTCACTAGGCCCCTGCCTGCCAGTGTAAGCAATAGAGGCTTAGCTGTCAACAAAATTCAGAAAAGCTGAGTTTACAAAGAAGACTCTCAGTGGAGAAAAGGTGCACCGAAAATCCGAAGACCAGACCAGTTGCTTGGAAGAACAGAAGCAAGTCAAGATGCCTGGGAGAGGTGTACACTAGGACATATAGAAGGGACGTTCTCCAATCTTTCCAGCTGCCTGCAGGCCATGCAGTATGCTCCAGGTTCCCAGATCTGTGAGCTGTCACCCAAGCTGGGGATGGATTTGTTGATGCCGGGGTCCTTGAGTCATTTCTGCTCCTGTAAGCAACCATAATCCTGTAACCCCAATAAAATTCATTGTTTACCAAGGGGGACTTTGGTGGTCTCTGTACTTTGGTCTGTTATGGGCTCTGAAGTGATGAGCATCAGTTCAGGATCCCCAAGTCTGAGTTCTCAGCACAAAGAAGACTTATTTGCTCCAGAGAGACAAAGAGCTAAAAATAGGAGATGAAGACAGAAGACACAGGATGAGAGAAAAGGACAAGGGAACAAAGGAGAGGGGACAGGAATATTTTCTCAGGTGGGACCAAACACTGCCTCTGGATAGAGAGAAGACAGAGCATGTCCCATTGGGAACTGGTGGCTTATAAAACTAGGAACTCTGTGTTAGGATATGATGTTTAATTTTAATTGGACATGTTAATTAGGTTAGGCAAACGGGGCTTTTGATTACTGGCCTTCAATATTTTGATAGCTGGACCTTGGTAGTCAGCCTCAGGAGGAGGAATTGGCCAAATAAGGGAATAGACCTAGTGGCCAGGCTAAGGAATGTAATCTAATGGCTTTTAGCAAGGTAGAGAGGGAGGGTAAGACCTGCCAAGATCATGTCTGTAAGATAGCAAGCATCCCTTGAGGCTTTCTACCTGGGTTGAGTAGATGGCTGCATAACATCTCTACAAGAAACGTGTTTTCATACAAAAACCTCCACTTGCTTTACATAAGGTCAGCCCATGTGGCAACAGCTGCTTTCTGATTCCGGAGTGTCTTTGTCTGGGAAGAATGACAAAAGGACCATGCATATGAATATACCTCCCATTTCTTGGCTAGATTTGGGTAGCACACCTATATACTGTAGGGTAAAAAAACTAAGAGGAAAAAAATACCCTGACTTGGACTTGACCCCAAGACCAGGGTCAAAGAAAGAACAGCCTGCCCTTGACTTGATGCCAAGCCTCAGCCCCAACTCAGTGTTAATGGCCAAACAATGTTTCTGATCTTACCATACTTTCCAACTAAGCTCAATGCACATGCTACAACCTCCCCCCACCCCATTCTTTTGGCTGCCTCTCTCCCATTCTATTCTTCTTTCCCGTAAATCTCTTGTGTGAAATTTGTTGTATGGTGTGACTTTGTGTTATTCCTTGGCTCCCAACTACCAAGATGCCCTTTGCCATTCAAACTCTTACATGTACCTTACCTCCTATTACCCTCATTCTTCATAGGGCTTACACTGGTCTATGTGAATTCCCTGGTTGGGCAATACAGATCTTTATCTATTAGAAGTCAGACACCCTGGCCATCCAGGTATTTGCTGGCTACAGTTGCTGTCTCTTTATTGTCAACACTGGGAATACAGGACTAGGAAACATCCCAGTGTATCAATCATTTGGATGCAACATACCTGTTCCATGTGTAATAGCAACTCTGTCTCCTTCTTTTAACTGTATGACAAGGAAAATGACTGCTTCCAGGATCATGGCTCTTTGCCTTGAATGTTTTTCTCTTGGTTTGAGATGCTCAAAGCAATGAATGGGGTGGCATTCAGAGCTGAGACTTTAATGGGGCACTTGCTGTATCTCCTACTAAAAAGAGACACCTTCTGGCAGCTCATACTTAAATTAACAGAGCTTTGGAGAATGTAAAAAAAAAAAATCCTCTAAATTAGGTGACGGGAGTGAGGATCAGTCACGACAGTACCTAGTTCATCTCTATGTGGGCAGCAGAATGTCCTGCACACTAGTGTGAATCAGGTATTCAGAGAACAGTTACCCTCAGCTGCAACAAGAGGTTTCTGGCCTGACTAACCCCATGGTCCAGAACTGCCCATGGCTGCTTCCCTTCCCCCCACAAATTAACTCAGACACTTATATTAGTTTTATACTGTTTGGCCTATGTCTCAGGCACATTGCTAGCTAGCTCTTTCATCTTAATTCAACCCATCTCCATTAATCTATCCTGCCATGTGGTCTGTGGCTCACCTGTGTTACCTTACATGCTGTGTCTTGGGCAGCTGGCTCATCTCTTTCTGACTCAGCCCTCCTTCTCCTACCTATGCTCTGATTTCCCTGCCTACTTCCTCTATGGTGCCTGTCAGGGGCCAAAACAGTCCTTTATTCACAGCATACAAAAGACATTTCTACATAAAGGTGCTGGCATATCTACTGCTAAAATGCCATATCATTTGTAAGATAGGAGTCAAGAAGGTGGCCTCTTCAAAATCTCTGTAGATTAGGCTATACAAAGCATGGAGGGTTTGTATTTGCTCATTTGATTTGATTGCTGTATTGTTAGGAATTAAACTCAGGGCAAGGTACATATTAGGCAATAGTCTATCATTAAATGATTGCTCCTAACATCTCTCACTTTCTGGACTTCTGAGAGTACAATGTGGTTATAAAATGGCCTCTGGAGCTGTACAGATACTAGGTAGATAAAGGATTTGCTGCATAAACCTGTAGATAATAGTTCGGAACCCTAGAACCCATATAAATGGCCAGGGGCAGCAGGGTAAGCCTGTAACCTAAGGTCTGGGCAGTCAGAGGTAGGGGGAATCTTTGGATCTTGAAGGCCAGTCTGTCTAGCCAGCTGGTGAGCTCCATGTTCAGTGATACCTTGTCCTGAAATATAAGGTGTAGAGAAAAAGCAGAAGGCAGTGGACATTGACTTCTGACCTCCACACATGTGTACAGTCCCATACAAAGCCCCACTCCCCCTCAATACTCACATTTTTTTTTTCTCAGAGCAATTGTGAGGCTGTTGGGATGTGGCTGGTCACTTTCTGTAGATGCTTGCTGAGAAAATTCCATATTCCACAACTGGAGCCTTAAGTCTTGCCTGCTGCCCCAGCTAAATCAAGTGAGACAGCTGTTTGAATAGCTTTTGGGCTTTCCTGAATGTTCAAAAGTCCCTTTGAGAAGCACAGTATCAGGACAGTGCTACTCTTCAAGTGTGAATTGAATCAAAGAACCTTCTCCTGTCATTTCGCATAAAGAAACAGCTGTGGCTTAATCTGTTAACCTGAATGCCAACAAAATTATTCCATAACATTAACATGTAGGGAGGAGAACACTTGAGACCCTTGTCTACATGTGTCTAGGCTACAATGATGTCATCTTGGATTCCCTAAGGATCTTTTTGAAGAATCTGTCTCTTCTCTCTCACTGAACTTGTAAAGTTCTCTGTGTGAGGTCTATCTTCATAACTGTTCATCAAAGCTCTTTAAGGTAGAGTGGTTGTATCTTAAAGGAGCAAAGAAGAAATTGATGCTAACTATAATGAAGCAAACCAGTATTCTGCAAGTACCACTGAACATTTGCCCCTCTGTGCTACCAACCTTCTGCATTTCTGTATTTCTGTATCCCAATAACCCCTGGTACTTGGTAGCAAGAAGATAGTGCCAGGGTTTCTGTGGCCTGGAGATTCTCCAGATGCTCATCATAGCACATCTGTAGTGCCCCTCCTATGCTGAGCTTTCTATCAGAAAGAAATAGTTCTATCAAAGTCTTGCTTTAGGGAAACTTGTTTCGGAGGGCAATTCAATTTTATGCTAAACACTTTTCTGTCAAATCCATCATACCTAAATTTTTAAATAGTTCAATTTTTCAAAAGTTTCTTGTAGAAGAAGAAATCCTAACAACATCCTGGCATATACTAAGCATGTAGTAGACATCTGGTTATCATGCTAAAGCCTGCAGTTTGTAGGTCTTGCAAGTATTTTATTTCAGTTAATATTTTTTAAAACAGAGTCTCTTATCCTTGGCTGGCCTTGAGTTCCTTATGTAGTCAAAGATGACCTTCAACTTCTGATGTTCCTCGCTCTACCTTCCAAGTACTTAGGTGATACAGTGCTAGCAATTAACGCCAGACTTCTGGCCTACTAAGCAAACTCTCTACCAAGTGATCAAAATCTTCAGGTCATTCATTATTTTTTATTCATACTATGCTTAAGTTGGTCAATATCTATTGTGAAGATATTTTTAAATATAATAAAAACAGCCAGAGATGTCAGAGGTATCCAACCACAGTCAGTCTAGGAGGATCACACAGTGGTAACTCACTCCTTTAATCCCAGCACAGTATCCCTGGAGTGGTGACCTAAACCCTTAATCCAATCTGAATTCCAGGTCATCTTAGTTTACAGAAGGAGTTCCAGGCTCCCAGGCAGGCAGTGGTGGTGCCATGCCTTAACTGAGCAAAGAAAGTAATTAAGGCAGGCATAGAAAGACAGAGCAGGCAGAAGCCAGGAAGAGTGAGGCTGAGGAAGCTGGAAGACATCTGGGTGAGATGTGACTGTGGTGTTTCTTCTCTGATATCTCTGCCCTTCCCAGAGATCCGGCTCTGCGTTTTCTTTATTTGTACAACAATCTATACCATAGCAAAGACCCTGCAGCTGGAGCACAGACAATTCAGAGCATTTCTGTAGAGAGAAGTGGCCTCAATGGCTGCTAAGCCCCTTCTCAGCTCAAATTGAGGGCATAAGCTCACTATCCTCCATCCTTGTATTTTAATACATATACAAATCTACCAAAGAGCTTGAAGGATAAATGAGATATTCCTCAATAAAATGTCATCTTTTCAGATTTCTAAACCAGTACAGAAAAGAGGAGGTTTCTGCCTACTTGGAGAAGAGAGTTGGTAGTTTGAGTGAAGGGAGAGTCCTGTAGGAAGGTGAAGACTCTTCTAGGATGCACAAGCATGTCTAGTGTGTGAGAGAATGATTTCTTTCCCTGAACTTTTACTATCCATGTTTCAGTCTGTAGAGAGACACACAGCTTCTTGCCCCAAGGTAAGAGGTGACTAAGATAGAACCCCTCATGTGTGTCACTATAATAAAAGCAACTTTGCTGTTCATCTTTACTCTGTTAAGTATTTTGAGTTTCTGTGCTGAGTTTTACATGGTGTGTTTGGGCATCATCTCACGTCAGATGTACTATCATTCTAATCTCCAATGCTGGGCAGATCACAGTGGAAAAGCTGCAAAAAAAAATGGCCAATCTCCATGATTCCCATCCATTCTGATCTTGATGAACAAATGTGTGGGCGTGATACAGATTCAAATGGAATAGCCATCTTCCTAGGGGACACTCAGCTGCCTTCTAGATTGTTCTGCTTCTCAGTAATCCTGTCTTCAGGATGCTGAGCATGAATTTAGAACACCTCTCCAGGGATAGAAATTCTGAATTTCAGATGAGAGAAAGATCACTTTATGCAGGGAGTGTTTCCATTTCAAAATTGGAGATACACGCAGTATCTGGAGGTAAAGCTTGACTGGGTCTTCACTTGAGCACACGCATTCCTGAAAAATTAAAAAATCAATGTATAAAAATGAGCTCTTCTAAAAGTCAGGCAAATGCTTTTTTCATTTCAAGTATCTTATTAGCATATATTTACTATACATAGTTTTAGGTTTTATAAAGAAAATGTATTTTAAGTGAGTATATTATCTGTATTTACCTCACTCCTTTGCTGTCTCCCTAAGACCCTGTCTTTCTCCTTCCCACTGGTCTCCTTACTTCCATTTTCTTTTGGCTTTAGGTCATATACAACATACACAAAAATTTCTTGAGGCAGTTGTGGATTGTATTGCTTTCCTGATTTCTTTTTCCTTATATTTGCTTTTGAAATACACACACACACATACTGTATATACATGTTTATGAATTAATACAGAATTACACCCACACATAGCGTGGGTGATACATGTGTTTATTTCTAGGATTTACAAATAAGAGGAAACATGAAGTCTTTCTGAGTCTTCCTTATTTTGCTTGAAGTTTGCTTCCATTTTCTAGAAAATTACATAATTTTATTCTTTATAATTAATGAAGCTCCTTGTGTGAATTATCATGAATTAGTTTTATAATTCATCTGTTAGATAATTGAGTTGATTACATGACTCAGCTATTGGGATCTGCAGGTATTTCTATGGCATGCTAACTGGAGACACAGTAGTATATTCTAAGAAGCGGTATAGGTGGGTTATAATGTGGATTTACTTCTTGAGAAACTTCCATGCCAATTGAATGGACCAATGTATTAGAATTTATTTTCTTCTACATTGGTAAGTATTGTAGCTGGAAGATTTCCTGTGTCCCATGGCTGGTAGGTCCCAAATAAACACATAGAGGCTTTTCTAAATTGCAAACTGTTTAGTCTATAACTCAGGCTGTTAGTAGATAGCTCTTACATCCTAAATTAACTTATTTCTATTAATCTTTCTATTGTCATATGACCGGTGGCTTCCTGATACAGTCACACCTTGTGTCTTTGGAGGCTGCACTCTAATCTTCTCCTCCTGTATTTCTGCTTGGAAAGATATTCTGTCTTTCCATAGGCCAAAGCACCTTCTTTATTATCCTATGGCAGCAACACATATTCACAGTGTACAGTGTGAATATCCCTAAGCAAAGAACATCCCTAAGCAAAGTATACACCAGCTGTGGATAAGGGCTTAGTTCCTCCTATGCCATTTCTAGCATTTGTTTGCTTCCTTAATGATAGCCATTCAGATTGGGCCAAAATGAATCCTGGTACTGTTTTCAGTTCGGTTTCTCTGATGACTAAGGATGTTGGATATTTTCCCATGTGTTTATTGGCCATTTGTACTTGATTTTTAAGAACTGTTCATTTCATTAATTGATTTATTATGTTGCCTGATATCTTTAATATTTGTTCTTTGTTCTTTTGAAGTCTTTATATGTTCTAGATGTTAATCTTCTCTTTGAGGACTAGTTAGTGGATGCTTTCTCCCAGTCAGTGGTCAGGTTTGCATATGCTGATTGTTTCTGTTGCTGGGCTGGAACTTCTGAACTTCACACAAACTAATTTGCTAATTCTTCCTATTATCATCCATTCTTTTGTACAGGATCTTTGCCCAACCTACCTCTTGAAGTAATTTGCCTGTGTTTTCCTCTTTTCAAAGTTTTAGGTCTTACGTATGGTCTCTAACTCCTTAGCAGCTGATTTTTTTGTACAGGGTCAGAGATAATGATCTAGCCTTACTCTTCCACATGTGGATGTCCATTTTCCTAATATCTTTTGTTCAAGAGGATGCCTTTTCTCTAAGCATGTTTTTGGGGGCATCTTTCTCAAAGACCATGTTGTGAAGCTATAGTAATATGCATCTGGGTTTTCCTTTCTGTTCTGTTGATCTATGCATCTTTCATTCTTCCTTTTATGCCAATACTGTGCTGTTTTTATCAGTCTGGATTTATAGTGTGTCTTGACATTAGGGATAGTGATACCCCCAGCATTATCCTTTGGTTGGAGATTAAACTATCTACTGTCTTTTGTGCTTCTATAATAATTTGAAGATTATTTTACAGCTTTTATGAACAGTTTTGATTGGGATTACATTGATTCTCAGATTGTTGTGGTAGATAGCCATTCTCACAATATTATTTATTAGAACCCATGAGCATGGGAGTTCTTTCTATCTTCTAGTTCCTTCTGTAATTTCTTTCTTTGATGTCTTAAAATTTTCTCTGTAGAGACATTTGACAGCTCTGGTTAAATCTATTGTTGGAATATAGGGTATCTATTTAGATTTTTAGGACTCCTTGTCTCCAACTTGATTGCCAAAAGTATCTATCAAGTCTATATATTGTAGTAGGAGGCTTCTGGCCCTGACTTTCGGAACTAGACTCAAGGTTTAGGCCCATTAGGACCATAGACCCACAGACCCGCAGACCTGTAGACCCGCAGACCCGCAGAGACACACAAATGCTTACAATAGTTTTAGGTTGATTGGCCTAAGGCCCAGGCATATCACTTGCTAACTCTGTACCCTTATTCTAACCCCTGATACTGCCTGTTCAGTCATGAGGCTCCATACCTTTCTTTAGAGCAGAATAGTTGTCCTCTGCTTCTTCCAGCTTCTCTCTGGCATTCTGCTCTGTTCCTCTGGTTCCCCGAGTTTTCTTAGTCTGGTAGCCCCGCCCACACTTCCTGCCTGCCTTTGGTCAATCAGCGCTTTTTATTAAACCAGTGAGTGGGACAATTATTTACAAAGAAACAACACAATCCCCTACAATATATGTTCTGGTAGAGTGCTACTAGCATCTATGTATAAAATTACTTATCTACAAATAAGGATACCTTGACTTTTTTTCCTATCTGAATCATTTTAATTCCCTTTAATAAAAAAAAAAATAAAAAAATAAAAAAAACAAAAAACCAAAAACCTGTCCTAGCCAAGACTTCAAGTACTGTATTTAATAAGAGTGATTTAAGTGAAAGGGCTTGGGGTATTTTTTTCCATTTATTATAATTTTGGCTATCAGTTTATTATTGATAGCTGATGTTATATTGAGATATGTTCCTTTGGTTAGTAATTTTTCCCTAAAGAATTTAATAATGAAGGGGTGGTAGATTTTGTAAGTACTCTTTTCTGCATTCATTGAAGTAGACTTATGTAATTGATTGTGTTATTGATCTGTGTATGTGCAGTTTTTCTTGCATCTCTGGAATGAGACTAACCTGATATGGAGAATAATATTTAAGATGTAATCTTGGATTGAGTTTTCAAGTATCTTAATGAGAACTTTTGAGTCTACATATGTTGCACGATTAAAGGAAACTCAGGGCCACATCTCTGGGAAAGGTAGAGATATCAGAGAAGAAACATTACAATCAGATCTCACCCAGCTGTCTTCCAGCTTCCTCAGCCTCGCTCCTCCTGGCTTCTTCTGCCTGCTCTGTCTTTCTGTGTCTGCCTTAAATACTTTCTTTGCTCAGTTAAGGCGTGGCACCACCACTGCCTGCCTGGGAGCCTGGAACTCCTTCTGTAAACTAAGATGACCTGTGTTCAGATTGGATTAAGGGCTTATGTCACCACTCCCAGGATACTCCCTGTACTGGGACTAAAGGTGTGAGTTACCATTGTATGATCCTCCTAGACTGACTGTGGGTGGATCCCTCTGATATGCATACATCAGTAAAATTAGCCCATGATTTCTGTTTCTTGTGTCCCTGTCTGGTTTTGGTGACAAAACTGTACAGGCTTCATCAAATGATAGGCAGCGTCCTTCCATTTCTATTTTGTGTTGGTTCTTTAAAGGTTTGATAGAGTTAAATCATAATTCCACTTGTGTCTGAGCTTTTTCTAGTTTGGAGACACTGTATTAGTATTTCAACTTCATTACAGATCTATTTAAGTCATTTATGTGTACACTATCTAGGGGCTGGGGTCATGACTTAGAAGTATAAGTACTGAGTTCAAATCCTTAGCACCTAGTAAAATCTGGGCCAGGCAGCATGTGTCTGTAACCCACCATGGGATTAGCTGGGACTTTCATTGGAATCATGCTCATGAGCCAGTCTAGCTAAAATGGCAAGCTACATGTTTGGTTGTCTTATCTTTATAAAAATAATGTGAAGAGTAATACAGGAAGATACTTGGTTTTGACCTTCACAACTCATGTGTGGGTAAGTGTACTTATACACATCCTTTATTCCACACACATACCCTCCCTCCTAAGAAAACAAGAAAAATCTCCAATAATCACCTGTAGACACATATATGTTTAGAAATTTATCCATTTCTTATGTATTTTCTTATTTATTACCACATAGATTCTCAACATACACCCTGATAATGCTTTGAATTTTCATCTGTTGCAACATTTCCCTTACTTTTAATTTTATTAATTTGGATCATGTCTTGGCTAGTTTAGCTGAAAAGGGTTGTCACTCTTGTTTATGTTTTTGAAGAATTAACTCTTTCACTAATTGTTTTGTATTTTTTAATAATTTCATTTCATTCTGTGCTGGTTTGCATTATTTTGTCATTTTGCTGTTTATTCATTCTTGTCCTTTTGTTGTTTTCTGATACTTAATACTTTTAATTATAAATTGTTTATTTGTTGTTCTAGCATGGTTTATTCTTTCCTGTGTCCTTATGGATATATTTTTCTTTCATCTGTATAAGGTTATTTGAATATCTTCTTTAGGAAAATGGTCATGAAGAAGCAAAAGAGATTTTGAATGCCAGATGGGACCAAAAATAACCCCCTCACATCACAGTGTAGTTAAAACATTAAATAAACAGAATATAAAAGTATATGAAAACCTGTAAGAGAGACGTTCTAAGTCACATAAAATCAGTCTGATTAAAAAGACACAGTAGATCTCTCAAGAGACTAGAAGTCAGAAAAGAACAAAACAATGCATTTCCAGTTTTGAACGATAATAACAGCCAACCCAGATTAATATATGTAACAAAGCTATTCTTTGTCATTAAAGGAAAAAAGAAAGAGCTTGCATGACAAGCATGAACGTATGGAATTTATGATTGCAAAGCCCTCACTAAAGAAGTTTTGGTAGCTACTCAAGTAGATAGTAGGCACTTTTATATTATGACATAAACAAGAGAAGCAAATAGCTGTCATCAAGGGCTTTTCCTCATGGTTGTTTTGGTCTCTATCTCTGTTATGGATTTGGGGTCAAGAAGCCCAGCTACATACACAAGGTCATGGAAACATGTTGAGATAAATGAATCTGTAATGGGGGATGGGGAGTAAAACCCTGTGTACGTAGTTCACTTCTTGGTGAACACATATAACACATGACAATTTACTAACATAGTGTGTATTACCCATCCATTAAGATAGTTGTGCTCCAAGTCTCCCTTCTAAGAATGCTACAAATCAAATGTTGAAGGGGAAAAAAGCCAAAAACAAAGTAACACTGAAACTGTTGTAGAATATTATTTTTAGGTGTGTTACTTTTGTTTATACCCGAAAACATTTGTATAATGATGAAAAGATGTGTTACCTCTGTTTGAGCAAATAAAATTCACCTGCAGTCAATTGACTAACTCAGTAACTCACTGACAGGAAGTAGTAGGGTGGAGCCAGGTGGAGAAGGGCTTGTAAGTTGGGGCAAGGAGAAGCAGGAGGGTTTTCCACGGACTCCAGAGCAAGGAGAAGAGGAGAACTTTATTGTAAGCCTCTCTGAGGAACAGAATTCCACCTCAATTTTTGAATCAGGGATAGAGATTTAGCTAAGTTTTCTTTGTAGTTTTGAAAGAGTCAATGCCTGGGGCAGCCACAGTTCAAAATGAGAACAACAGAAAGAAACGACTGTAGTAGTTTGGGCAGGCTGGGCACATCCTCGGTAGGCCAGCTTGAGAAAGAAAGAACAATTATTCACAGCGTCCACACAAAGAAGAGCAACAAAGATGAGTTGTAGGACAAGTTCATTTTGGGAGTCCTTATATGAAGCTTAGGGTTCAATAGAGGGTCAGAGGTGTATATGAGTTAGCAGACCTGGCTGAACTGTGGCCCTGACTCTTCTTAGTTCCAGCTTTTCCTTGAAGGTGTTCTGACGTAGAGTTAGCACCATGTGAATTCCTTCTCCAGAAGACACTTCACTGTCATTGCATTATAATTATTTATAAAATGCATAATAGGGTGTTGTAAACTTCTCTGGGGTAAGGCTACAATGATGTAGACTGGCAGCTCCCTTTCCTTGTCTCCAAACCTGTGGTGACTGTGGATCTGTCCTGCCTCCATAGTTGCTGAGGTCCTCAGGGATGTGGCCTGTTGGAACTCTCCTTTATCATTTTCCCTCGAATGGGAAGCCATCAGCTCAGAACTGGGCCAAAGGTGGCTTGGATGCTTATTTCGCTCCGCCGTACTGTTTGTCTAATGGGATTCTGCTCTCTTGCCTGCTGAATTCTAATGCTTTCCACCTCAAAATGCAGCCGCCTATTTGCTGTTTTGGTTCTTTGTTGAGGAGGAGAGGGACACTGGGCATATCTCCTAGGCCACCTTGTAAGTTTTCTTTCATTAGAAAGGAGAGATTTCCTGTGTCTTAATGAAAATTACAAGACATCAAAATCTAAGATTTAAAAAAAATGATCTTTATTGTTTTACACATTGATGAGATCTCAGGTGAGATTTGGTTTATGTTTAGGAATAAGGGCAACATATTTGAATTATATGAAACCATAGGATTTTAGTAGTTCATGATAATAAGGAATCTATGTAATTTCTGAGAACTATATTAGTACAAAGAATGAAGAAATAATCTATATCCTGTCTGACTCTCAAGAGGGTGGAAACAGCATTAATAAAGGAGGAAGAATGTCACGATGGTGCAGATTTCAGACGTGTAGCATTTGTCACTTTTTTTGGTGTTAGTGGCGGGAATATGTCATAGTCACAAGAAGTACGGGAGTTCTAACATGAAGCGCATATTCATCTGAGATTTAATTTTACAGTCAAAATGAATTAATTGTAAGTAAGCATAATTAAAAACAGAACTCTTCTCCTTGTCCCAAACATGCTAAAGGAAATGGTCTTGTTTTGGAATGAGGATTAAAGAAAACTGTGGGCCCAGCAAGCTGGTTACACAGATAAAGGATTTTGCTGAACAACTCCTGTGACCTGTGGGCCGGCAGAAGAGAGGACTGCAGTTCCAGGTGGTCCTGAGCCACCATGCCCATGCTGGGAATTGAACTCAGATCCTCTGAAAGAGCAGCCAGTGCTGTCAGCCACTAGTCCACCTCTTTAGCTCATGTACTAACTTTGTGGTCACATGATTTTCAAAAGAAATTAGACGCAGCTCCTACCTTTGCTCCATGTTATAGAAGATGAAGTGGGATTTGAGGAGAGGATAGGGGAAATTGAGACAGGATCTCATATAAGTTCATGCTGGTCTTTCACCTCATTGTTTAGCTGGGTGGGAGAGGGTCTCATGTACTGCAGGTTTGCCTTGAAACCGTTTAAAGGATGACCTTGAGCTCCCAATCCTTCTACCTGGACCTCTAAGTGCATTACCACTACATAGCTTGGATAAGAAGTTCCCAACACTCAGAGTTCTTTTAGGAAATATTTATTTTGTCTTTCCATTGTTTGAAAATATTGCAACTAAGAATAGTGAGGGTTTTATTGTTATTTATTTATTGTTGGGGGAGGCTGTCAGTATCTATCCTGCTTGATTGTTTTCTGAGATTCCTAAATCTAGGACTTGGTGTCTGATATTCAATTGAGGGAACTTCTCTGTCATGGTTGAAATACTGTGTCTGCTGCTTTCTCTAGCGTTCTTATTATTACAAAGGCCTTGAAAGTGGTTGTGCAGACCTGGGAATTCCGGTTCAGGCTTTCTTCTTACATTTTTAGCTTTTGCCCCTTTTTCTTTCCCATGTTGGAGCTCATCTAGCTCAGGAAGTCTCATTAGTCACGTCCAAGAGAGTAAATTCACCAAACATATCCTTCATTTGTTTTACAGTGGCTCTTTATTTATTTCTTTATTTATTTTGCTTCATTTCTCTTAGACCCTTAGTTATATTTTTATCTTTCTGTTTGTGGCTCTCCCTTGTTCTCTGATATTGTGTATTAAAGTCACTAGTGTGTTAATCATAACTATTTTAAATTCTGGGTCTGAAGATTGCAACTCTCCTGCCTTATCTGATCCCCACACTTGCTCATGATGTTATTTTAGTTGCTTGCCCTTGGTCATCTGTCAACTAGACATAAGCTAAGCCATTTGGACAAAGGAGCCCAATGGAAGAATCTTCTCTATCAGATTGGCCTGTTGGCAAGCCTGTAGGTCATTCACTTCATCGATAATTGATGTGGAAGGCCCAGTCCGCTGTGGGCAGGTGGTCCTAGGGTTTATATAGTGAAGCATTTGTGGGATTCATGAAAGCAAACCAGTAGGTGCTATTTCTCCATGGCTTCTGCCTCAGTTCTTGCCTCCAGGTTCTTGTCTGAGTGCCTACCCTGACTTTTTCCTCAGTCAGAATATAACATGGAAGTGTAAGCCAAGCAAACTCTCTTCTCAGGTTGGCTTTGGTCAGGTTTTGTACAGCAAAAGAAAGCAAAATAGAATAATACATCAGCTGTGTTCAATATACTGGACAAAAGAATTGCTATAGGCCAGCAGTTGTCGTGAGATGTGGGAACTAGGAATCTGTCCCATAGGCCTGTGATCAGCTTTCTTTTGAGCCTGTGCCTCTAAATTGTGATCTTTATATATGTTTAGTGGGGCAGGATGGCTTGAGGGGCTGAGTTGGGCATTGCCCCTTGTCTTGTGCTCATCAGATTCTGGTTAAGTAGTTTCTCCTGAGAGTCATCTTCATTAAGAGGATGTGCATTCCAAAATGGCCACTCTTCCTTTGCTCTGCTAGAAGATGCCATGTTTCCCAAATGTTTCCAGAGAGAGCTTTTTGAGTAAGTTTTCCACAGCCCTGAGAGCTCCATGCTGCAGTAGCATTCCCACAGCCATCTCCACATGCTAAGTTGGCACCTCTGCTGGTCTCTCTAGCCCTGAGAACAACAGTTTGCTTCTAGGGAAGCTGTTGACTTTTCAGTGTGTCCATCTGAGTACTTGTTGGATTGAAGATATAACTTCAAAGCTTCTCCTTTACAGCGTGACTGTTGATTTGATTTGTAACGCAGAGAATTACTCCTCTTATTCTTTTTATCTGTCTTTATGTTGGCAAGGTGAACCTCTAGTCTCTAATGTTTAAGGCAGCACAATAGATAACAAGAACATAGGAATCCCTTGAACACCCACTGCAAGCTGAAGATTTGGCATCCACTTTTAGGGATTAGGCCAGTTTTCATTTACTGCTGAGACTTTCTGTTATGTTACAAATTAATAGTTTTTGTTAAGAGAGAGAGGGAGAGAACAAATCATCATCTCTTTTTAAAGATATGTAGCTTCCTGGCAACAATCCGTCACTGTTTGCTAAGAGATTCTGGAGTTATAGTTGCAATTATGTATAAGAGAGAATATTTTCACCATCAGAACGAGTCTTTTTAACAGTATACTGGGCTCTGAAACCAGCTGTGAATATTCATGTTGGGCAGGGCAAGCTGGACACCTGAGCTCACTCAGGAGGAAATGCATGACCCCGGAAACTCATTGAATGATTTCCATGGCAGGGCATTTTAATAGTGTCATGTTTTCCTGGGTCATATTCTTAGAAAGTTGAGGTTTGAAAATTCTTCAGAAAACCACTGGTTATCCTACTTCTAAGATTCCCTCTCTCCTTTCTTGTGATCCTGTCTCAAGCTGAATCATCTCTAAAGACACTAGGTGTCCAGAGATGGTGAAAGGCCTTTGGGAAGCTAAGTTAGGTTGATATCTTCTACCCCTCAGCCAAGCAGCACAGAGTCACTCATGGATTCACAACTTCTTGATTAGGTTCTATAATGGAATTTATGTGAGAATTTCCAGATTAGCAATGATATAGATCTGAGCATTCCAAACTCATGCTGTTAGGGCATATTTCTGAAGGATTGATCCATACATAAAGCTGGATTTGTGTGGGGTGTTTGATCCCGTCCCTAGTTTTTGAATTTGCAGATCAGGTGGTTTGACTTGTGTTGATAATGAACTTCTTGTAGCTAAGTGAAAATTGAGTCAAACTGAGTAGCAATTTTTTCACTATACATTGTCTGCTTCCACCTAACACAAAGCAAAAACATGCTAAACATGGTTTTTATAGTTGTCAATTTTAATGCCCAATGGAATTCCAAGAATATACCATTTCCTCTTTAAAACAGTGCTCTAGTCTAGTTTTCCACTCTGAGCTCTTCCATATAAAATATCACCTCAACAAAGAGTAAAGTTCCTATTTTAAGGCCCACGCTATATGCTAACCTTAAAATTTTGAAGATGTTTATTATGCAACTGTGTCTTATACTGTGTCTTAATCAATGGGAACTGTGAGGAAAAAAGAAATTGTATGTGTGATAGAAGCAGACAATTGTTAGACAAATGAACTAATCTCATTATCTGGATTTTAATAATGCACTTGTTACTGCCTGTCACAAAACCAACTGGAAAAATTCAGTCATATTAGCTCAGCTATGAACATTGCTACAAAGGCTCAATTTTTACTGATTTATCATACAAAAAGAGAAATCTCTTGGTCGTTTTAAATACCTCCTAGTGGAAATAATTTCATATAGTCATAAATAAGTAGCATTAACTTTGAGAGTTTGCTCCTTCCAGAATGTGGAAAGCAGTTGATGTTAAACTATTTTGCACCACCATGTGTGAGATAGCACAGCAGGATGAAAATAGTCTCTCCCTGATGGAGGAGGAATGCCTGCCTCATATTTGGAAGCTTCGGCAATGCATTTAACTTAATGTTGAGACATTTCATTCCTGAGATTTTAAAGGACCAGAATCTGCTACTTAGGATATTTGCAAAGTTTTATTTTTCAGTTTCATTTTTTCTTTTAAAGTATGGTTGGTTATATATATTCCCAAAGGTAGACTACTAAGAAGGTAATAAAGACAACAATTAGACAAGGAGGCATCGTTTACATTTATGAAGGAACCCAGTATTTACTGAGTTCATTCTGTTCTTCGGTCATGTTGAGCCTTTCAGAATAATAGCAAGGTGATTGCTTTTCAAGCTCAATTCTTTCTTTCTCAGTTAAGACAGAACTCAAATATTTCTCTTGACTATTACTTAGTGGATGATCTATATATTTCGTCACCTGTTTTATTTCATTATTTTTGTTCTGATGTTTATGATTTTAATGCCAGGAGCTCACATTCAGCACTTTGCTGGGTTCTTAAGCAGAGCAAAGGGCTGCATCTTCGTGGGGTGTGAGTTGTGTGTGCTGTCCATTGTGTTGTCATCCTGAGAGGGCTCTGAACTTTGATTTGGAATGGAGTTCTTACCACTGAGAATATAAAAATGGGCCTGGATTACATAGGCTGGTGTTTGGATTGTGGCACCTAGCTTAATGGAAATCTACGAAGAGTGGCAATCAATCTCTCAACAGTATAGTGGGCTAAATAATAGTCAGTCTCCTCTAAACCCTCTGGTACTAATTTTTAGAAACTGTTGCTCTAAATGGCAAAGGGAGCTTGTGGCAATAACTAATATCTTGAGGTGGGGAGTGTTAATTGTACATATGGTCCTCAAACATCACAGGTTCTTGTGTGAAGGAACAGAAGGGCATGCCACAGCACAGAAGAAAATGTGATAAAAGTACAGCATAGATAAAGGCACTTTGCAGATGGAAGAAAGGTGTCTTCAGAGCATGGAATAGAAAATGAGAGAGGGTCCTTAGATGCTGGGGGAAAGGAACAGAGAAGTGGTTTCTCCTCAGAACTTCCAGAAGAAACTGGCACTTTCATTTAAACCCAGTGAAGCACACTGCTGACTTCTTCCAGACTCTCTGAAAATGCAACTGTCTTATTTTAAACCCTCACATGTTTCTGATATGATTAAACTGCAATAGGTAACACAGGTAAGCACAGGTGACAAGCATTGTCATACCTATCTTTAAGGGATAAGGATCAAGGGATCACGTGGTCTATGAAATGCTGTAGATATAGGTGCATAAATAGATTTAAGGTCAAGGTTCTCAATAGGACATTGTGTACATGAACATGATTTAAATTCTAAGGCCAGCCCTTGAAGACACATAAAGATAAAAGATGAGAATAAACAGAAATAAATGGAGTAACTTGTATCTGACTAAAGCCTGCTCAGTCCTGGCAAATGCTATAAAGGAAATAGCATCAAAAATTTGGACTGCTGGGTCAAACTCCTTAAAATCTCAGAGTATAAAAAATTGATGGAAAGTCTTTTAAGCAGCTAGGTAGCTTCCTCTACTGTCTAGTTGCCTGACCTTGCAGTAGCTTTCCTGGGAACAGACAAGTCATTGTACAAAGCCTACTGTGGAGCTGAACTGTTCAGATCCCAGTTAAACTAAGCTTCATAAAAGAGAGTGAGTCTTTGGGGCTGACAGCAGGGTTGTACTTTGTGCTTTGCTTATTTAGCACAGGTCACACAATCTAGTTTAATAGAACAGGGAAAGAAAGAAGGTAAAGTCTCCAGGCTTGAGTGGGCTCAAGATAACTTTGTGTGTGTGTGCCATGGGGGTGAAATATGGGTAGATTCCATTATTGCTGTTGGCTGAGGTGGGCCAAATCTTGAAACTGTACCTAAAGAGTGACAGGTCTTTCAGATATGCAGTGAGGCAGTCTTCAGATGGCATGGGGATAGTAGAACTGATCCTTGTGAAGCAGGAGCATTGACTTTTCTAGCAGGTGACTTAAGCCATTAAAGAAGATTGCATCCAGGGTTTGAATTATCATACTCTACATCTCAGTGTGGCACTCTCCTTGGAGTAAAGTGTTCGTTCTGCAGAGACAACAATTAAGTCATTAATTAGAACTGCTCAGGAGTCATAAAAGAATAGACCAAATAAATTGATAGCAAGTACATAGTCTTTGCAAATTAGTCATTTTTAATGGATATATCTTGGGGAAAATATGTTTACTAAGGACGTGACTTTAGAGAATGAAGTACAGAAAATAAAAATGATCTAACTTTGACATGGAAAAATAAATCATTTTTCTATGTGAATAATGATGTGGAAGGTTTGGGCATTTGTTTTTTCTCTGAGAAAATAGGGAACTCTTGAAAGGTTTATCTGAAGTATTGGGGGTAAGATCAGAGGAGAAAAGGAGAGCCACCAGGGTCTTTTTACCTCTCTGGATCAGATCCTCAAACCAAAAGGAAGTGTGAGATCCTGTCTACACCTACCTTATATTCCTGTCTCCACCTCCCAAATTCTGGGATTAAGGGTGTGTGCCACCACTACCCAATTTATATGATTAACTAGTGGCTAACTCTGCCCTCTGATCTCCAGGCAAGCTTTATTTGTTAGAAACACAAACAAAATATCACACGTCTTCTGCTTTTTCTATTCAGAACAAGATCCCTGAATATAATCCCCTTTGTTTAGCTTTTTACCTGACCACTACCAATAACAACTTGTAACCAACCCTCTAAATGATGCAGATAACCATAGTCCAGTTGTGTGTGTGTGTGGGGGGGGGGTGAGCATAGTTTTCTAGACTACTTCCTGCTGATTGAGGGCACTGGTAATCCTTGGAGGATCCTGAGAAAATTCAAGATTGTGGTCAAGTCCTGATTGGAGAACTCTGTGAGGCTGGATCATCTCAGCCAACAGCCTTGAAGCTGTTCTGGATATAAAACTCAGAGGAAACTGTAAAACATTGGATGATCTGTGCTATCTGTGCCCACTGGATGTTTTTCAAGGTGTCTTCCTCAATAAAATTTAATTTTTCTTAACTTGCAAAAAAAAAAAGAAGGAAAAAGAAAGTTCTTATGGGTCGTGGAGCAGGTAGTAAGGTGTAAGATGACTAGATGGTATTTTGTAAAGGTTGCCTAGGGCCTGCCTGGTGACTCAGCATGCAAAGGCACTTGCTGCCAAGCCTGGTAATCTGGCTTTGAGAATCTGGTACCCACATGGCAGAAGAAAAGAACCAACTCTTGCAAGTTGTCCTTTTGACTTCTGTGTGCCCACACTCATATACATGCACACAACTGATCAATCGTCAGTCTAATTAAAAAGAGGAAAGTTTTGCCCTGATGCTATGTAGAATGTGTTGGAAAAAGTAATGAAGTAAACGTGAGAAGCTAATTTGATGAGTGGAGGAACAGGGCCAGCTGTTTTTTTTTTTCAGGGGTCAGTTGGCTAAGACCTCTGTCTCATGTTACCCTACCATCCAATGTTGACTCATTTCTGGCTTCAACAAGAACCTCAGGAAGTGCATCCTGTCTGGTAGCCAATCAAGGTCCTACCTGACCAGAACACAAACAAGAACTTTTCTTGCTATTTTCAGTCATGCAGACCCTTGACACAGCAGGCCAACCCCTGACACCACAGCCGCAGATATCATGAGCCCACCATACATTGATTCCTGTACCAGTAAGGTATACTATACCCAATCACTTCAAAGAACACTTAACCACAGCTGGACTTCCCCTTAGCAGACTTAAAAGGGACTGCCTTAATTCTCCTTCCATGATGGATTTTGGTTGGATCCAGGCTGCTTTTACTGTCTCAAGAATAATCTGATTTCTGCAATTGTGTATTGGGTGTCTTCTGGTCATTTGGAGCAATGGAAGGATCCTACAGTGAGTACTACATTGAACCAGGCAAAAGGACATGTTAGGAAACATGAGTGAAAGTAAAATGTGAGTGAAATCCAGAGATCTTAGAAGAAATTTCAGTGTGACTTATTAATGGCTTGAATGTGGAGGGAAGTATTCAGAACACTGAAGTCATCCATTCTGGGAGCAATCTATAGCCGTTAAACGTTTAGCATCTTTTTGTCCTTAAACTCTTACAGAAACAAATGCCCTCTGGTGAAAGCTTGTAAAAATCATAGGTGGAGGTAAAATGAAGTTTGTTAGAGAAGGAATCAGTATTAAGAAAAGCTTGTATGTTAAATGTCCACATGGAAGTAAACTTTTATTTTCTTCTAAACATTAGCTTAAAGTTTTGCTCTGCATCCTTAAGCTCACAGTCTAGAGTTTTGGATTTTCATTCTTTGAGTGTCTCAGACAATGTTCTGGGGATCATATTCACTCCCTCTGCACTTACCCAAATCAGTACCTCCTTCTCTAGCCAACTAACTCTTTGTCTTTATTTTTCACCCATCAAGTCTAATGTGTACTGCCCATATATTCTTGGATGTATGGCCTTTCATTGGTGTGGATGATTTACCAGGGGCAAAACTCTTTAAAAAAAAAAAAACTGACTCTCCCTGCCTATTAGTTTCCAATAGGCCTCAGCTAAGGGCTGGGATTCTGTCCCCAAGTCCCTTCTCCATGCTGGGACTGCCATCTGGCTTGAGCTTGCAAACTGTATGGACAACACGCCCCCATCCCATCACCATATTCAGAACTTCGCCTTATATACTTGAACCTAGCTTTATATGCTTGAACCTTGCCTCGATCATATAAGGCAGACTATCTACCACTGAGATATATTTCTAGGTCACAGCCTAGTTTTAATCCAGTATTTAAGGAAGAATAAATAGAAAATAAAAATTAGTCCCTTTTTGATATTTTAGAGTACTGGAGTTTATAAAAATATAGTTACCTAGTATGGCAGTTTGAACGAAACTGGCCCCCAAAAGCTCACAGGGAGTGGCACTATCAAGTGGTTTGGTTTTGTTGAAGTGTTTAACCTTGGGAGTGGCTTTGAGGCCTCCTTAGACCAGTCAGTGTGACACTCAATTCACTTTCTGTTGCCTGTGGCTGAAGATGTGGTAGTACTCTTAGCTCCTTCTCCAGCACCATGTCTGCCTGTACGCTACTATGTTCCACAACAATGAACTAAAACTGTAAGCCAACCCCAGTTAAATGTTTTCCTTTATAAGAGTTGCCATGGTCATGGTGTCTTTTCCTAGCAATAGAAACCCTCACTAAGACATGTAGTGATCATCTCGCTCAAGGTTTCAGGGTAGCATAGATTCTGCTAATACTGGCATGGGACAGCTCTACTCTGAGTTAGGTTTCTTGCTGGTCCCAGTGGCGATTGTGCCTATAAGGAATTGGAGTTCTACATACAAGGTGATTTGTTTTTGTATATTAATTTTTATCTTGAACTATTTATGTACAGTATTCTTATTACTATCAAAAAGGAGCTCGTTTTGCATGCTAGCTCAGATGGACAACTCAGCCATCAAAGAAAAACTTCATCACAAAGGAAAGAAGCTGGCTTATAATGAAGACAGGACTTCTGAGGGACATGGATATTATTACTTAATAGTCACATATCATTTTAGCAAATAATATAAGGATCATTCTGAAGTCTGATTATGAAGTACTGGTTATGAAACTTTTGTGATTTCACAGGGCGAAACCAGAGCACATAGGTTTAATAGTCTCTAGGACTGAGAGATTGTATAGTTAGCTACAGTTGAAAACTAAATCTTTTTAGAAAACGAAAACACTTGAGAGCTGAGCCTGCCTTCTCTTAGGAACTATGAGAGTGAGGCGGGGCTGGGGTTAGTTGTTAAACGGACTAAACACGGGGTGAACAAGTAGTGGGGTGAAGAAGGAAGGATACTCTTTCTTCTGTCTGCTTTCTTCTGGGAATGCTCTTCAAAAATTTGGACTGAAGGCTGAGCAGAAGAACAGCCCTGGGAGGGTTTGCCAGACAGCTGACCAGGGTGTGCATGTGGGAGGTAAAGAGAGATACAGGGCTCTAGACAGTTCTGTTTGTAAATTTGAAAAGAAATAGAAATGGGTTATTAAATACTCACTGGTTATTTCGGCTCACGTTTTAATTAAATGCAGATACCTCACTGTTAGTGGGGAAAACATTTGAAACCTTTAGGAAATAATTATTTGATCTCTTAAGTACTCATGGCAGGTGTTTGCAGTCTGACGACAGGTGACAGAAGAAGTTAATTGCTTGTTAGGAAGAGCCCTAGAATTAATTGATAAATTACTGCCAAAGATAAATTTTCCTTGATTTTCAGAGAAATACAGACCATAGTTTGTGGGAAAAAAGTACAAAATTACTTAAAAGTGGACGAAATAAGAACTGGACTATTAGGACTAAAAATTCATTGAAAGAAGGTTGTAAAGGCAGAGAAAGCTCTAGAGAGACACACACTCGGTGCTTAGTCTTTGTTAATTATGAATTAAGAGTAGATAGATTTATGAAGTAGAGAGTATGCTTGTGGTGATATATATTTAATAAAATTAGTCTGGAATATCAGAGAATCAACCACAGAGCCAAGCCATGAAGGTCAGGGAGTGGCCTGGAGACAGACCTGAGGAGTTGGTGTATGAGACATAGCTGTGGTTTATTTCACATCTCTGATATTCCAGCTCCCCCCCCCCATATCTGGCTCTGGTAGTTTATTATAATACCAGATAGAATTTGTACTATATGCTTTACTTATTCAGTAAATTATCTCTTTGAGAAAGATCCTTTTTAAAAGTCCTTTTAGGTACATATGAAATAAGAGGTTTTATTATGGCACATGCGTGCTCTATGTCTTTTTCCATTGTTCATTGGCCCCGACCACCTCTGTTCATCCTCCTCCTCACACTCTCCTGCAATAGCTCGCTTCCTCTCCCCCAAGCTTCTTTCTCCTGATTTCTGCCATCTATCTAGATTCCACTTGAGAGAACAAAGCATTTATTCCTTTGTCTTTCTGACACTCTTACCTTTTCCTGCATCTGCATGTCCTATGTTGATTCCACCATGTCACACATGCCTAACAGTTGAGCAGCTGTGTGACACAGAATAGTAGTCATATTTTATATGGAGCAATTAATGTGAGAGCCTCTACATATTAAACATAGTTTGAATAACTAGAAAAGAAATATAATGTAGGTTAAAAATGTTAGAAAGTGTAAAAATAAATATAAGATGACCACAATCACTCCTTTGTGCTTTGGAAATGCAATTCAACTTCCAGGTTTAATTTTAAATAATTCTGCTCAAGATCTCCCCACCCCTTTTCTTTTTCCTCCTAATCTTGGGCATTTTGCATACACTATTTCAGTACCTCCTGCCCATCCTACACCGAGACTCTGTGTGTGGAATCTGGATCATTTATGAATGACTGATTAGTATAGCAGCATGTAATTTAGATGTAGATCTACATTTCATCTTTTCTAATTAACATTGCATTTCCAGCCAGTTTCAATACATAGGTTCTCAATGTACTGTTTAATGCTTGCGTAGTCTATTATATAGCTATATCCTAATTTATTTTGCCTATTATCCAACATTATGTACTTTCTTTTACTATTTTCAATAATTCCATAATAAAACTGATATCTTAATGTATTTGTCCATATCTTCAACTTATTCCCTCGGGCTAGTCTTAAAGTCTAATTACAGGGACAATGTAAGTGAGGTTCTCTTTACTGTTCCTAAGTGTATTTCTAGGTAGACGATGCGAGAGTCAGGGAGAAAGACAAAAGTTAAAGGGACTGAGCAAGAGCTCATCATGCAAAACACTAGTTAAAGATTCCGAATTCCAGTCTCATTAACATTTGCTGTAAGGATTGCTGCATAGAAGCGATAGTCTTTCCGTGTAGGTAGACTTAAAAATAAGAATGCCCAATAGCAAGGAAACGCGCTCATGGCCTAAGTGTGGATTTTTTCTTTTTTTTTTTTTTAGGCTTTCCTCCTTTTCTTGCTCGAAACATACCATTTTCTAGGAACCTCAGAAATGAAACAATAAAGCTTTGTTTACAGTCAAGCATTTCAACTTCCCCTGCAATCTTACAACCCAAAGTTGTCCTTCCTTGTCTGTTGTTATTCTGTGCATTGTGTTCTACGAACTGCTCTGTAGTCTGTGAATTCCTTAGCAACCCTTCGAGATGTAGCTTCAGAAGCCTTCAAAGAGACAAAGTGTGACTGTCTATGTTGGGGAGCCTGCATGCACCAATGGGTGTGTCCTTACCATTACCAGAGCTTCTCTATTGTAACCACAGGCTTAGCCCTACATTAGCATCCCTTAAATAAACTCCAACTTGGCTTCATACAGATTTATCCTAAAATTCTTTTCTGAAGCAAAGTAAAGAATCCTGGCTTCAGAATGGAGGCCTCTAAAGAATTCTGGCTGCCATAAGCAGCAGTGTAGACCTGAGACTAAGGTCTACACTGACTACCCCAGACATACTGAGCTTCACTTCAGAAGAACTGTTTTAATTCTGCTCCCTGTCTTCCTTCATTGAGATCAAGTCTCACATTTGCTGGTCTGGAACTCATTGTTGTAACCCAGACTGACCTGGAACTCAACGAAGTCTCTCCTTCTTAGCAGGGAGACCCAAGGCATCTCAGTTGTTGAGGCCCATTGGTATGGCAGTGCACTACTCAGTGTCTCAGCTGGGACACTGAACAAGTCCTTCTCTATGTGTTTACTCCAGTTGGCATAGAGCTCAGGGGTTTTGCATGTCCATTTGCAAGGGATCAAGTCCCAATTTAGCTTCCCAAGGGTTGGGATTCCAAATCTGAGCCACCATACCTGGCTTTAACCCAGTCTTGCTAATAATGTTCATTATTAGTGTGTTTTGTAGCACAAATCGAATCGGTCTTCATAATAAAAACCTGGAGCCAGATATCAGGGTAAATGCTGAAAGATCAGAGAGACAAAGGAGCAGTCAGCCACAATCATCTACCTCTCAGCTCTCCAACTTCTCAGCCAAAAAAGGGGACAGCTCCAGTCTCCACCCACCTTATAATCCTCTCTCCACCCAGTTATGTCACTTCCTGTTTCCTCTTCCCAAGTGCTGGGATTAAAGGTGTGGGCCACCACCGCCTGGCCTCTATGGTTAACTAGTGGCTGGCTCTACCCTCTGATCTTCAGGCAAGCTTTATTTGTTAGAGCACAAACTATCACCACAGTGTTGCTTAAATTTTGTTAAATAAACAAAAGCATGTTTTATTTGTGTGTGTATGTTTATTTGAAGTGAAAGGACATACTTATTTTAATTGTTTTATTTTTGTGCATTGGTGTTTTGCCTGCTTGTATGTCTGTATGAAGGTATTGGATAACACTAAGCTGGAGTTACAGACAGTTGAGAGCTGCTATGTGGGGCTCCCAGGAATTGAAACTTGGTCCTCTAGAAGAGCAGCCAGTGCTCTTAACTGCACAGCCATCTCTCCAGCCCATGTTTTCTTTGTTTTAACACGGATTTTGCTTTTATTGATGAGGGCAATCATTATTTTATTTATTTTTTCATATGATATATTTTGATGTTTTCCTTTCCCCAGTTCCTCTCATTTCCTCCCCGGTTTCCTACTCACCCAATTTTATATTCTTTTCCCTCACTGTCTTTAAAATCACACACAAACAAAGCCCCACAAACCCACTAAAAAGCCCTGCCCCAAACAGAAGCAAAAACAAGGAAAAGACAATTAAGATACCCCCCAAAAAAGAGGGGAAAAAAAGAAAATAGGAAAACTTTATAAATTGATATTTATGTGGGAATACCTGTGTTGCTTTTGACCTCCATGGATCATTTCACATCTGAATATGTATCTTCTTGTTAAAACCAAGGATAGTGGGTAGGCAGATGTGCTAGAGGCCATGGATTCTGCTGTATATCTGCAGCATGCAGGACAGATGCCTCTGACTGCTTCCCTGCATGCATCATCTCATCTCACTCCCAGTAGTACTGAAGTGAGGAAACCCTGCTTTGTCTACAGGTCCTTCCTATAGTAGTGCTAAGATTGACTAGCTGCCCAGATTGTGGTGTTTTCTTCAATATTTAATTGTCTGATCTTTTCTACAAATAGAAATCATGATAAGTGTGTGTGTGTGTGTATGTCCATATCGTATTTTCCAATAATTACTATTCCTGCGGGCTAGTTTTTTGTGGAAACATTTTAGTTTTTCTTTCTACAAACATGTTTGTAGACTATGTATGCGTTAGTTTCAAGTGTCTTAAATTTCCAAATAATGCTTTATAGTTTTATTATAAACTATACACCCATTTCATTTTAAGATCGTTTTTGATATCTCTCCTTGGTATGGTACATGGAGTATCTTAACCATATTTTTTAATATTAGAGTGATATTCCAAAGGTGATATTTTGAACATCTATCTTAATGCAATGATATCTAAATAATAGTCATAGAGCTCTATGCACATAAAAACCAAATAGGACAAGATTGTCTCAAGCCAAAGACATGGAAAATTCTCTCATCACTTTCTCAAAATCCCTTTCCTTATTGTAGGGGTGGTGCTTTCTTCATGTTTCTTGAGAGGTGGGATGGGAGGTAGTTCTTCCCTTTGTTAGTATTTCCAAACCTGAGAGAACAATATAGTTATAAAAATATTTTTATAGATGAGATTCTACCTTACATTCTATAAACTTGTCTCAAAAATATAATTTATTAGTCACTTTATATCTGTTATATCTTCAAAAGGTAAAACAATCCTGAAGAGGTTCCAAGACTGTTATAAGGAGCCTTTGAATACATTCTGTTATATGGCAAAGTAATGAGGCTGAAACCAGCCTTAGGGGAGGAAGAACCAGTAGAGGCCAGAGGTGTTTGTGACTCCTGTAGAACTTGGAGAGGTGACAGCACAGCCTGACCTGGTTGGAGAAATGTCATAGGGCAGAAGCCAGAGCCTCGTAACCATAGTGTGCTATGATGATACCCAAGCAGAGAGGAACAGCAGTTCATCCTTCAGTACCTTTTTGCCTAGTGCTAGAGCCATGAGAGGTTGGAGACCGGGTGCTGAGCTGCTGATGGGTCAGTATAGGAACATTTAATGATAAGTCTTCAAATACCTTAAAGTTCAGGATTGTCCAGAAAATACTGTTAACTTATGCTAAAAATTAAGATTCTCGATAAAGTAAATTAAATGAATCATAACTTTCAGATATGATGGGCAAACTGTACTAGCAGGTAGGAGGCACTTAGTAGCTGCTAATAGTGCTGCAATCAAGTATTTTAAGTTGTTACTCGAGCAATTGCAGAGTGTTTTCAGATTTCTTAAGGGGAGAGAAAGATTATCAGGATAAATCAGTTTCTCTGAATAGCAAAATCTAAATGTTAAGTTATGTTAAGTAGGAGATAAGAGTAAAAAAGTTCAAAATCAGAAAATCCATATGCAACGAACCAAGCAGTGTTATAAATACGTGCATAGATCAAATATTCAGTACCATAAAATACAGACAAGAATCACTAAAGATTCACGCAGGCAGAAAATAGATCGCATCTAACATGCCATGACAGGGTAAATAAATACAGTAAAACATGGAATGGATTTAGCTACACAGTTTGAATCAGAAATGGAAGCTTCTGGTTCAAATTGTTGAATAAATTAGCATGTGAGATTCAAAGTCCAAAATAGGAAGTGAGAAATTATACTGATGTTCCATGCTTGGAGTTAGGTTTGGGAGAGAAACTTCGCATAAATACAAAATCAAATGTATCTCTGATGAAGTAATTCATGTAGCCTGATGAACAGGTAGGAAAATCAGAACCAACTAGATTTGAATTTGTGTTCTTCATTTGTTCCCTGGATAGTCTATGAAATATTTAGCCATGGAATCTTGAATGGGAGGATAATTATCTGTGGTACACAGTACAGACTCATCGATTATGATAAAGCAAGCAGATAGTGCTGAGGGATAATAGCTTGTATACTGTAAAGATTTGTCATTTATATTGGTTTAGTAAATGCTGGTTGATCAGTAACCAGCAGGAAGTACAGGTGGGGCTACCAGATGAGGAGAATTCTAGGAAAAAGAAAGGCAGAGAACAGATGCCAGCCAGATGCAGAGGAAGCAAGATGAGAATGCTGCACTGAGCAAAGGTACCAAGCCACATGTCTATACATAGATAAGAATTACGGGTTAATTTAGGTGTAAGATCTAGATAGCAATGTGCTTGAGCTACTGACCCAGGAGTTACTATAATATTAAGCCTCTGAGTCAATTACTTGGGAAGCAGCTCCAGGGTATTTGAGAGTTTCAGACGGGACAGAAATTTCTGAATACAAGGTAGGTATGATATGGAAGCAAGAGTGACAAAAGACCATGGAAATATTTCCAACATTATAGTTATATTCCTGATTTTATTGTGATGGGTACATAGATACAAACATTTATCAAATATTATGTTTTGTGCATGATAAATTTACAATTATACATAATAACATACAAAATAAATATTTTAGCTTTAGACATTTCAATACTTTTCATACTATAGTTCTGCTGGTCATTTTTTGTTTTATTTGTCCTATGCATGAGCAGGTTCATTTCAAACTTTTTAAAAAAGGGGCTTTGACTGGATATAAAATTTTAGAGTGACAGCCACAGTTCAATAGATAATCCTCAGTGCCTTCGTAATTCTATAATGTTGTTTTTCTTTACATAGCATGTCCTTTACTTGCAGATTTAAAGTATTTTTCTTGTCATTGAACCTTGTTCTATTAGACTATACGAATGCTGTACATTTTAAGATAGTTCAATATTTCTTGTGCTTAGAATGAGTTGGAATCAAAACAATGAAATCTTAGAACTAAGGATTTTTAGATTTTATGCAAATGTGGAAATGTTCCATTCATTCTTTCCTTCAGCACTCTCTCTATTTCGCTGTTACCTTTAGATACTCCAGCATCAAGAGTATTAATTGACTGAAGTAAGTTGCATAGCATTGGAACATCCTGTTCTTTCATAATGTTTCTCACTTCATTGTTTTGCTCTCTATTTTCCATTAACCTTACCTACTGTCTTTCTCATCTCCTGCACTGTAACTTTCTTCCATGTGATTGTGTGCACGTGTGTGTACGCGTGTCTTAGTGTGTTCTATCTTTCATATTTCAACTTAACTTTTTGAATACCTACAATGAATGGTTATAACAGCAGTTTCAGTATCTTTTCTACTAATTTATGACATTTGAATTTCAGGCCAGTTTAGACTGACCCCTTGTTCTCCTCATACGGATTCCTTTCCCAACTGCGTTAGATGCCTGGGGAGCATTGATTTTTGTATTTTTATAAATTATTACAATTTTTTCCCTAAGGAAGAATGTAGTTAGAAGAAAGAATTTTGTGGGGAGGGGTTTGTTTGCATAATTTCTTATCTGTGACCAGAGCAGCAATTCATAGCAGAACTACAGTTTCTCACAAAAACTAGGCGATGCTCCACGAATTATCAATGTCAAGTGTGTGTGCTAAGCACAGGTACTGTTTGGGCCCTTGGTCAATGTCAAATAACACCATTTCTTCAATTTCCATGGTTGTCTTTCTAGAACGGGGTAGTTTATTCACAAGCAAGTATTTAATATTCTATTTATTTGATGAGAAATTCTTGCAGATTTGTGAAGTTCTTTGTTCTGACAGCTATTGTTGGTACTGTGCCCTGAGCACCCCCATGGCCCCAGTTTTTAGGATCCTGGCTGTTGCTTCATCGATGCAGGTGTCCATTGATCTCTGCCTGGGTTTTCCCTCCTCTTTCATGGTCGGTGTTCTCTGAAGATCACAAGCTGAAATAATTGTTGGCTTACCTGATTTCTTTGTCATTTCCCTGGGATTCCTGTCACTCATAGCCTGAGGCTCAGTCTCTCAAATGTTGTTTTGCATAGTTTTCTTTCTTTTTTTTTCTTGTTTTGGTTGGCCATTTTCAAGCAAAAGGATATATACAATCCCTATTTCTATATCTTGTTCAGTGTTATAGTTCTGTATGCCTGTGTCTTTTCATCCTTCTGTTTTCTTCCTATGTTTTTACATATAGTGCCAAAGCCAGAAGCCAATATCAAGATGCTGCAGGGTAAAATTTATTCACAGCTGGACTTAATTTACAGTCCCCTTCTTGGGAGTAGAAGAATGTAAGCAGCCCTTAGCTGTAGCAGCGAGAATCCCATATAGACTTTTCATGATCTTTGCAAGCAATCAAAGCTTAAAGGAAAGCTGAACTTTTTGCTGTTAGCACTTAGCACAAACACATTACCAAAGTTTTTGTCTCATTGTGATTGGCCAGTTTTGAAAAGCCTCGTCAAGTCGACCTGGTTGTTCAGAAGGTCTTTGTGGTCTGTTGGTTTGAAATAAAAAAAAAAAAACACAGTCTATACAGTAGGAACATGAATTTTATTACACTTAAGAAACACAGCATAAAGATTCTGGAAACAGGTCTGGGAGCTGGATAATAAGAGAAATGGAGACTGCTATTTTAAATTATTTAACCCATACTGAAATCAGTAGTAGTGAATGATTTCAGAAATGGAGGAGTCAGCTTCTAACAATATATATCAAGATGTATAACATGTTTGATATGCATATATATATACACACACATATACATGATCAGTATAGTTAAGTAAGCTCCCGTAACATATCCATTCCTTAAACAGCTATACTTCTGTCCTATGGTAAGAAGATCCAAACTCTGCTTTATGAGCAGATTCCTGGTATGTAGTACATCAACTGGAGTCTTCATGCTGTGCATTGGACCTCCAGATTAGCTGCCCCATGTGACACTTTTTCAGTGCCCCTGACTGACACTGAATTGCTTCATTGGTAACTACTACCCTACTATTTTTGTATGTGTTCTATATTTAATTAGACCTCTAAGTGAGAATGTGGGCTTTTCAAACCCTCCCATCTGATTTATTTCACTTAGCACAGTGTCTTACAGATTTGCCAGTGTTATTGTAAAGATGAAATCATTCTTTGTAAAGCTGAACACTATTCACATATCATAATTTATTAGCCATTCATGTCAATGGAAACTTAAAGTATTTCTATCTATATCCTGGTGATTCTGGATAATTTGACAATAATCATGACTTTTCAGATTTTTGTGAGTTGATTTAATTTTCTTTAAGTATGTAACAGAGAGGGCATTCCAAAGTCATGTGGTAGCTCCAATTTTGCATTTTGGGTGAACCTCCGAGCTGGCGTCCATGTTGGCACCAGTTTGCATACTCATTGGAAGTACAGAGGGCTTCCCTTTGCCTACACCAACACTTACCATCTTTTGTGTTCTTGATAAGAGCCACCCTGACAGGTGTGAGATCATAGTTAATGTGACTTTAACTTGTATTTTTGTGGTTCACAATGTTGAACATTTAAAAATACGTGTCTGTTGACCAGTTGTATTAATGCTTCAAGGGGTGCCAGAATGGGTTTGTTTTTTCAGTCAATTAACAAAAGGTAGGAAAGAAGTGGTCCTGAAAATCTTAGGGGTATTCCAGCAGGGCTAGCTTGGAATTCAGGTTTCTCTAGTAAGGTTCTTCATTTTATCAATAAAAACATTTAAGAATGAACACAAAGAGAAGCCCTAGAGTAATTTATTAGAATTACAAGGGGCTGCTGTAAATCTCCCAGCTGCCTGGAAGAGAATAATGAGGAGAAGGGAAAAAAGCCACACTGCTTGAGATGTGGTCATCTACCTGTCTAATGGACAGGGGAGCTTTAGGAAAAAGAGGAAGGTGACCTAAAGCATACTTAGGCTCTAGAAAGATCCCAAAAGGAAAAGATGGAGTAAACAAAGCATTTACTCTCTTTTGAATCAGGCCTCAGCAATGTGGGTAATAGCCCAATCTCATGGCAACTTGCCGACTTGCAGGGATTGTTCTAGAGGGCAGGAATTAAGGAAGGGAAAAGCACATTTTCTCAAGGTGAACTCACCCTTCTAGGGGTGGTCTCCTTGCTGAGTGCTGGACCTGCTTCATAATATAATAATTTATGGGTTATTAAATTAACCCATTGGGACAAGGCAAGTGCAAGTCTCTACCTAGATGTAGAATCCATCCTCTTTAAAATTTTTATTTTATTTTTAATTAAAATACAATTCCATTCATTCCCCTGCTTTCTCCTTCCCTCTCCAACCCCTCCCACATCTTCCCCCTTCTCAAATTCATGGCCTTTTTTAAATTTAGCAAGTACTGTTTTATACACAGATAGATAAATAAAAGTAAAGTATGAGTCCATTTAGTGTTGCTTGTAAATTATTTAGAGGAATACTAATTCTCTTATTTAGTAGTTGTTAATTACCAATCATCGTTCTTATCTAGGAGTGGGGTCCCATCCACAATGGCTCATCAGTTGGTGATGCCATTGTTCAGGTCTTGTGTAGGCAGCTATATTGTTAGGATTTGATGGGTATAGCTTTCCTGCCACATCTAGAAGATACAATCTTGCAGTGGATTTCTTGATCCTCTGGCTTTTAAAATCTTTCTGACTTCTCTTCCACAATGTCTATAATATTTACTTATGTATATGGGTTGTGCTGTAGGCATATCAGTTGGGCCTGGACACCTGTGGTAGTTTGAATAGATTTGGTCCCCTTAAGTTCATAGGGAGTGACACTATTAGGAGGTATGGCCTTATTAGAGAAAGTGTGGTCTTACTGGAGGAGGCTATATGACAAATGCCTTTACAGACCTTGAGGCTAGAGGGTACACCTTTATTCTGGGCCACACCTGTTGGAGGTTTATCACTGTCGAGGCGATATTTGAGGGCTTTTGTCAAGCTTCCCTCAGTGTGACAGTCAGTTGATTTTCCTGTTGCCTCTGAATCCAGATGTAGAACTCTCAGCTCGAGCACCATATCTGCCTGCACAGCATCCATGCTTCTCTTCATGATGATAAAGGACTGCACCTCTGAAACTGTAAGGAACAATACTCAGTTAAGTGTTTTCTTTAAAAGTATTGTGGTGGTCAGTTAAGTGTTTTCTTTAAAAGTATTGCGGCGGTCATAGTGTTTCTTCATAGCAATAGAAATCCTAAGACAACTCCCCAGAGTCAGTTTTCTACACTTTGACCTGATAAAGCTTTCTGAAATGGTCTCTGGTGCAAAGAGAAACATTTTTGATGAGGGATGAGAGCTACATTTTACTGTGGATATAAGTGTAAGTATTTAGAATTTAGTTAGGAATTATACTAGTTTAGGAAAGTGGCTGTAGTAGATTCTCTTCTAAGATCTATGACCTCACTAGATATAGGTAGTTGGCTAGGTATATGATATCAGGATCAAGTTCCCTCCTGTTGAGTCAGCCTTAAATCCAATTAGATAGCTTCTGGTTACCCTTAAGATATACGTGCCATTATGTGTTACAATGAGGTTTCTCCCCCCATCCAGGCAAAGGTCCAGACCTACAGACCTGCAGTCCCAGACCACTTAGGGCCACTGCTGCTTAGGGCCCCCAAAAGACTCAGACACCTATATTAAGCTCATGCTGTTTGGCCTATGGCTCAGGCACATTGCTAGCTAGTTCCTTCTTCTTAACTCAACCTATTTCCATTAATTTATCTGCAAAATGGTCCATGGTTCACCTGTGTTCCTTACATATTTCTTCTTTGGGCATCTGGCTCAATCTGTCTCTGACTCCGCCCTACTTCTTCTACCTATGCTGTTCCTGGCTACAGTGTTCACCAAGGGCCAATAAATCTCCTTTATTTAAAGATTGATATTCACAGCATACAGAAAGGCATTCCCACATCAATTATGCCACCTTAAGGGATCTGTGCGATGCTGGTTATGGTTGTAATTCATAGGTAGAACTATTAATTGGTTCTCCCCCTTGGCAGCTTCCAAGCATCTTTAGATACTTTGAAAGCTGGACCTTAGGGAGGAGGTTTCCAGGTTAGATATAACCTGATTTCTCTGAGACTTGTGTCTGAAGTTCATGATATCTTCAGGAGTAGAGACTTACCTCCAATTCTGTGAGACACCTATACAGCAACAGTATAGAGTGATTTCTGAGACTCACAGGCTTTCCTGACCAACAGCTTGAGAGAAGTTTCTTATGTCTGGCAGTGGGGATTTTCTTCAATAGTCTATAGCTCTTATGTATATGTAGTTAATTATTATCATAGTATCCTTGCCTCATTAAAAATATGTATGTGTGTATATACATATCATATACATCTGATAGCACATCTAAGTACTTAGGCAAGAAAGGCAGATATCTCTCAGTTCAAAGTTGGTATAGTCCGCATGGTGAGTCCTAGGACACCCCAGACCACAAAGTAATACACTATCTCAAAAAACTAAAATATATATGTATGTGTATATGATACCAATATGTATGTGTAGTCAGAAGTTTCTGACCTGTGGTCTGGAGGAATCTTCCCACCCATGGTTCCACAGCCACTTATAAAATAATTACCAGAGGTTTATATTAATTACAAACTGTTTGGCCTATGGCTTAGCCTTATTGCTAGCTAGCCTTTGCATCTTAATTCAACCCATTTCTACTAATCTATGTTTTGTCATGTAGCTCATGGTTTACCTGTACCTTTACATTTTGCTCTCTTGGCAGCAGCTCACAGCATCTCTGTGTGACACTTTCACCTTTATCTATGCTTGAATTTCTTGCCTGCTTTTAAGATGCTTTGCTATAGGCTAGAACAGTTACTTTATTTTCAATGGTAATTCATACAGGAAGACACCCCACATCATGTATGTATGTATATATTCCAGTATGTCTCTTGAGAACTGTTCTAATGTGTCTTTTACTTTTGTGTTTCTTTTGTGACCCACTAGGTTTAACCAGGACTTTACACCCAGACAAGCGTTTTATACTATCCACTGGAATAACTTGAAAGTGGCCATGTAACTAAAGATAATGACTTCCTCTCCCCAGGCAGCCTTCAATTGTTCCCCTGAGCAGGTAAGTCCCCGTGTTTCTGCTCCATGACCAAATTCAGGCTAAACCTTGTATGGTAAAGTCACGCAATTTTTGAGAAGCCATTGTGATTTATTAAATATATTGTTACTTCTTTTTAGGTTATGGTATTTAAGTTTCTTTCTAAATCTACCTCAGGTCCCTAAGAGTCAAAAATAACTGGAGATCCAGGTTTGTCCTTGAAGATCTTATTTATTATTTGTGATACTTGATGTTGAAATAAAAAGATTATTGTCTGAGCAGAATGCAGAGAGGAAATGCTGAATTGACGTGTAATTCCATCATGGAAATTATCGTTTGCCCATTCCCACAGAAACTGATTGAAAGAAACAGAGAGCAAAACTAGAGGTGGGTATTGAGCTTGGAATGCAGATCATCTGAACTGAGATGTGCTTTGAAGATAAAATACATGCTAAATTATTAAGGACTTAGTATGAAAAAATTATCTCTTTGTGGGAGACTATGTTGTTACATTGTAAATAATTGTCCCACCCACTGGTTTAATAAAAAGCGCTGATTGGCCAAAGGCAGGCAGGAAGTGTGGGCGGGGCTACACTTTTCTGGGGAAAGTGGAAGTTGGGGTTTCCCACTTATGATGTAAACAGGTTGTCTTGTGCTACACCTATTAATTGGGTAATACAAGACCATAACACATCAAACATTTAACAGTAAAAAATAAATTCATCCCATAACAGAGTTATTGTTGGGATTAAAGAAATTTCTAACACCATTCCCCCTATAGTGACAGCTTTTTGGCTGAGTACTCATGTCCTTAGGGTTTCTGAGTGGTGCAGAGAGATGTGTGGTCCATACTGAGACATCCTTTCTACTTCTTCTAGGACATTTGAGGGCTTGATAAATTTCTCCTGTTTTTACTAAGAGTTGGAGGGAATGGCAGGTGCAAAATCTCTGAACAAGGGCCAGGTCACTTGTTGACATTCTAAGTAGCATGTAGTGACACAGGGCGTCAGTTTCTGACAAGAAAATATAAACATCAAATTGTTGAGCGAAGGCTTAAAATTTTAATTCCATGGTATTTTAGAAGTTTTTACTTTGACAAAGTTCTGTCTCCTGAGCGTTCTACATTTTTTTTTCCAGAGTATGAATGAATTTGAGATTTCCTGCTGAAGAGATAATATAAAGTCTGACTTTGACACATAATTAGTCCCTACAAAGCCATTTACTAAAAAGACAGAATTAAACTATTTTATATCCTATCATGTGTGCCAGCCTAAGGACAGTCAGTAAACGTACTGGATGTTTAACCTTGGACTTTAGCACAAGAACCAACCTCGGAGCCTTGTCAAGCATGTGTCCTGAGGGGCTTGCCACCAGCAGGGACAACTTGTTTACTTAACCAGAAGGTTGTGAAAAAAAACTTATAATTCCTTTTAAAAAGTTCTTTTTAAAAATCGTGATAATTTATTTAAAAAGTTTTTGTTACATGCTAACTACTGTCTCATTCAGTTCTTCCCAGTCACCCCCAGCTTCCCTTCACCTTATCCATCCATCCATTTCTCGGAGAGGATAAGGACTTCCAGGAGGAGTCAGTATACTTTGGCATATCCAGCTGGGGCAGGACCAAGCCCCTCTCCCAAGTATCAAGGCTGAACAAGTTATCCCTATACAGGAAAAGAATTCTAAAAAGTCAGTTCATTCTCTAGGAATAAATTCTAGTCCCACTGCCAGAGGCTCCACAAACTTCCCATGTTACACAACTGTCATCCACATTCAGAGGGCCTAGTTTAGGCCCATGCAGGTTCTCAGCTGTCAGTCCAGAGTCAGTGAGCTCCCCATAGCTCAGGTCAGCTGTCTCTCAGGGTTTCCTCATCATGCTCTTGACCTCTTTGCTCATATAATCTCTCTTCCCTTTTTACTGGACTGGGAGCTCAGTGTAGTACTTAGCTGTGGATCTCTGCACAGGTTTCCATCAGTAGCTGGATGAAGGTTCTATGATAGGGCAGTTAATATGGGATGTCTTTTTGTATGTTGTGGATATCATTTGTTAATAAAGGGGCTGTTTGTGTCTATGGCAAGTATCTTAGAAGGAGGTGGGAAATCTAAGTATAGATAAATGGGAAGAAGGAAAAATCAAGAGAGATGGGACCCAGCCTCCCCCCAAAAAACAAGAAATAAAAAAAGCCACAAGCCATATGACAAAACAAATTAATAAAAATAAAAATAAAGATAGATAAACTAACAACATGCCTAAGCCATAAGCCAAGCAACATATAATTAACATAAGCCTCTCTGTGTTTCTATACAACTATAAGTGTACAAGTTTAGATCACAGGCCAAACAGGCCAAAAACCTTTATTATAGGTGGTCATCAATTTGATTATAGGAGAAGACCAGACACATTCTCCACTATTGCTTAGAGTCTTAGCTGAGTAATGCTTGTGGGCTCTTAGGCATTTCCCTGGCACCAGGTTTCTCTCTAACCCCACAATGGCTCCTCTATCAAGGCATTTATTTCACTGTTCTCTCTCCCTGTCCCTCCCCCAACTCGCTATCCCATTCCTCCAAGCTCTCTTCCCACCTCCCCTCAGCCCCTCCCCTGCTGTAGCTCCAGTTTACTCAGGAGATCTTATTTATTTCCCCTTCTCAGGAGATCCATGAATGTTTCTCTTAGGTTCCTTCTAGTTACCTCGTTTCTCAGGGGTTGTTGATTGTAGCCTGGTTATCTTTGCTTTACATCTAAAATCCACTTGTGAGTAAATACATAGCATGTTTGTCTTTCCAGGTCTGTGTTACTTCACTCAGAATAGTTAATTTTTTCTTTCTTTCTCTCTTCCTTTCTTTTCTCTAGTTCTATTAATTTGCTTCCCAATTTCAAGATGTCATTTGTTTTTGTACTGTTGAGTAGAAATCCATTGTTTAAATGTACCGCATTTTAAAAATCCTTCTATAAGGCATGTGTGATATTGAACAATCCAACTTTTCCTCAATGAGTTGCCACCTTGGTTATGAGATGTGTCTATGAAAGGCACTGGATCTGTTTCTGCTCTTCCCAGAGTCCTACTGATCTGCTTGTTAATACTCTGAGGCTGCTTCAAACCCATTAAATGTTCACATCTAGAAATTTCCTTTGCTTGTGCAGTCCTGCTTTATATCTCATTTGCTCTCCCAGTCCTGACAAGTCTTTCCATGAAGTTCCTTTGAGTCCTTCTAGGTCTTAATGTTCAAGTGTTAGTGCAGCTTCAGGTCACCAGTATTTCTCAGTTCTGTGAATTGACCACCCTCTCTTTAACCCTGCAAGATTGGAGGAGTAACTCAGTGGTTGAAGACTTGCCTCACATCTGACTTAAAATCAGAATAAGCTTTCTAAAATAGAATAGCATCATAAGACCTAATTTCTCAAAGCACTTAGTCTTTTATTGTGTTCTTGTTGAATTAAAATATCTATAGTCCAGTTGGTAAATGTTATTAGCAAAGACTTGTTTTCTGCCATGCTTTAATATGGTGGTTTGAATGTCATTGGCCCCTGTAATCGCATAGGTAGTGGCACTAATGATGGCCAGGACACTTCTGACCTAGCAGAATAAAGATCATCTTCTTCAGGGCTATGGTCTTAGTTCTGCTTGCCAGAATGATGTTGGGTAGTCCCTGTGCTGAGAAACATGTAGCTCAAATATGTAACTGGAGTCACAATCACATGCTATTGTCTCTGCCCCTATAGCATGTATGTGTACAATTGAGGATTGGTTTTAAAAAAAAATGTAGATTTCATTTGAGAAATCTGGTGTATGGTATGAGAGTATGTGTTTCTAGCAAGCTCCTCAGTGATAAGCAGAGATGCTGCACGAACACTACATTTTGAATATGCGGCATCCAGAGGATAAATACTGTAAAGGTTTTTTGTTGTTGTTGTTTGTTTTGCTTTATTGTGTTTTCTTATTTCACTGTATCCTGAAACACGTATCTTTTAAAAATGTGTTAGTCATTCTATGCATATTAAATTTAAAGCAAAATATAGAACTGGTCATATGGAAAGTATTGCTCTTAGAAAGAAGAAAGAAGAATATTTGACCTCTTTTGTAGGATCTCTGAGGAGGGAAAATACATAAGCAAATAAAAGCCCAGTGTGTTTGTGTTTTAAAAGTATGTGTAGCTATAAATTAACAGAGGTGTGTAAATGTATTTTCTATACCAGCTATGGAAACATCAGACTGGACTTGACATTTTGACAATGTGTAAAGAATCAGCTATAATTTTAACCTATTATGTCTCTCAAAGACCCATGTTTTAAAGGCCTGAATCTTCTCCATCCTGGGAAATAGTGAAAAGTTGAATAGTTGGGGCCTGGTAGAAAGAAGTTGGTTCACTGGAGATATGCCCTTGACCAGGGCTATGTGGTCTCTGTGCTCTCAGTATCTCTGTCTTTGTTTCCCATTCACTGTTGGTTTAAAAAATTTCCTCTGCCATGTACTCATGCCATGATGTGAAGATGCTGCCACAGGCTCCAAGATGAAGAGTTCAGTGACCAGGGACTAAAAACCCCAAGTCCACACATTTTTTTTTCCCTTTTGATGGTCACAGCTGTTTCTTACATTAGCTTAGAGAGCTGACACATGACCTCCTGGATAAAGCTAGGAACACACCAAGAGAGAAAGAAGGACATAGGACAAGATCATGCTTTGGTGGCTTCAGAAGTTATGGTTTATACTTGGAGCAAACATGTCTGTAGTCAGAAGTTCTGTCCTGCTAACAGCTCCAAAATACCCAAATGCTGCTTCACAAATAACTGACTTGGAAGCTTAATATTATAGTAAATGCTGGGCCAGTAGCTCAAGCATATTACTAACTAGTTCTTACACTTAAATTAATCCATAATTATTATCTATATTTAGCCATGTGGCTTGGTACCTTTTCTCAGTCCAACATTCTCATCTTGTCCTCTGTGTCCTCTGTGTCTGGCTGGAGTCTGTATGTCTGCCTTTCCTCTTCCTAGAATTCTCCTCTTCTGGTTGTCCTGCCTATTTCCTGTCTTGCTATTAGTAAATCAGCATTTTACCAATATGTGTGACAAATCTTTACAGTGTACAGTTCATTATCCCACAGCACATATCATATGGCTAAGGGGGCATCTTTAACACTTTACCTGTTAGCCCTTCCTTCTTCCTCAACTTTGACATGTGTAGTATAAATTTAATGAGAGATTTAATGAGATACTAATTAAAATGTGCTCCAAATTGGTCTGAACTGAGTGGCAAAATCTCTAGTTAGGATTATAAAGGATATGATGCTAGTAGAGAGAATATTACATTTTAGCCAACAGAAGTGACAGATCCTTAAGTATATGTTGAGTTTTAATATCATAAATCAATATACTTACAGCATAGAATGACAAGTTATTGTGTCATTAATTTCTACTGAAAAGTACATGCTCCTAATAGAGGCATAAACTTGATGGCTAAGAAAAAAAGACATAGACATTTGTCCTGATGGGACACAAGGGAACATCTTTAAAAAACCACTGCATTGATGGTAGATGCCATCCTAGAACAGATGATCTTGGCACATCATTACAACACATTCAAATGCATTGCACATGGGAACACATCCAGAGCTTATCATGTTATATTTGTCTGTTGGTGATTGACAGGGCAGATGTTGTTAAAATGACTGTATGTCTTTATGTATGTGTTTATTGGATGTGTAAATGCAATTTAAATATTTTAGATACATTTTAAAATCAAAAAGTGAAGTCTGTAGGCTTTTCTGAAACAATCTGTAATGCATGGAAATAAAGTGACATAAACTTGATATGAATATTTATTCCCTGAACATCTGCTTGAATACAAAATACACAGTTTAAGAAAACCTAACATGAAAAAAACTGCTGTTAAAACTATAAGCAGTTAAGAGGAGTGTTATCTTGAAAGCAATAGACTTCACTTGCTGACAGTTAGGAATATATTAGGCTTATGAAATGACAAAGAACAAAAGAAATCATTAGTTGAAATTATAGACTGCTAATGAGAATCATATAAATAATTGTAAAACTTCATAGTATTCAATATTTAAAGGAAAAGATATTTGAATAAAACTTTAATAAGATAGACTAAAATATTTTAAAAGAACAAGTTTACCTCTTTTTTAGCCTTCTTTCAGGTAACACATTTTCTGGCAAATATATATATATATATGATGAGGTCACTAACATGTTATATTCTGTTTTAGCACATGTCAGATTTTATATGTAGTCAGTGGCAATTTGACTTTTAATGATAGCATCATACTCTTTATTTTCTTTTGTCAAGCAGAATTTATCAGTGTGGAATGGATACTTTTACTCTGTAATTGAACTGTGTGAGGATCAACATGCAAGCTCCTTTTGGAAGGCTGGTAGAATTAGCATCGACTTCTTTGGTCCAGGATTTCAGGGGTTTTTTTTGTTTGTTTGTTTTATTGAGACATCATGCTATTGTTACAGTCTCTTTGGTGCTTCTGGATATATTTAAGATGTTTATAGCCCATTTTGTCCAATTGTAGTGGAAAACATGTATCTAAGAATTTATCTAGATACATGTCTATATTGTTCAGCTTTTGAGACTACTCTCTGTAGTATTATGTGTCTGGCCTGGCCTGTCTGGCCTATGGTCTAGACCTGCAGACCCACAGTCCCACAGAAACATACAGACACTTGTATTAATTTTATGCTGATCAGTTTATCGCTCTGGCATATTTCTAGCTATCCCTTGCTCTTAAACTAACCCATGACTCTTATCCTGTTCAGCCATGCAGCTTGGTAACTTTTCTCAGAGCATCATAGTTGCTGCTGACTTCTGGCATCTCTGTTCTGCTATTCCTGTTCCCAGAGTTTTCTCAGTCTGGTAGTCCTGCCAATGCTTCCTGTCTGCCTTCAACCAATCAGCATTTTTATTAAACCAGTAGGTAGGACAATTATTTACAATGGAATAGAACACAATACCACTACATTTCGCCTTTATTCTTTTTAAAACAAACCCCCCCAAATCTAATTTTCTTTGTAGGATTTTTTCACTATTATCTATAACAACTTTTAACTGACCCTGTAAACAAAGACAATTGTCCATAATCCATTTGGGGGGGGGAGCAGGTGAGCATCATTCTCTAGACTACTTCCTGCTGAATGGGGATGTTGGCAATCCCATGGGGACCCAAAGAAAAAATTAAGATTATGGACAAGTCCTTAGTGAAATAGTCTATAAGGCTGGGTCATCTTAACCAGTCTCCTTGAAGTTGTTTTGGCTGCAGATCTCAGAGGAAACTGCAACTCACATGCTCTGAAATTTTGAATCATCTGGGCCATCATTTTTTAACAGAAAGCTTGAATACATTATTTACAGCTAAATGCTTTCATCTAGGCTCCTGTGATCCTTCAGGAACCAGCCATGTTAAGCTATATTCCAAAAGCCCACCATTTTTTAGCTCAAGTTCATATGCTTTACCAGGATGTCTCTGTACCACGGCTCATGTGAGAGACACAACTTGGAAACTGTTTTTGGCTCCTATTTTGTGCTCTAGAACCCTTTTAAATCTTTCTCCAGCTTTATGTGGGTATATATCAGCATGTTGGGTCGCCTTCACAGTATTATGTTTCTGGCCTGTCTGGCCTGTGGTCCAGACCCTCATACCCACTATCAATCTCTAATGATTGTTTGAATTTTATTGGAATCAGTTTTCTCTTCCCTGTTCTCATTTCTAATTTTGCTAATTTGGTTTTCACTCTTGTTTTTGGCTAAATTGGCTAAGGGCTTTGGTTGCATTGGCCAAGAGTTTTCACTACTTTGGCTAAGGGTTTTGGTTAATTTGGCTGAGAGTATGCTAATACTGCTGCATGTTTTTAAAGACTCAATTGTTAGTTTGTTATGTATATTAATATTTGAGTCCCAATTCACTAATTTCTGGTTGTTATTTGTTGATTCTTGCTCTATGCTGTTCTGTGGTCTGGATTCTTCCTATTTTCTGATTTTTGAGAATCTTATGCTACCTTTTGTACTCTCTCTGATTTACGAGTGAGCATTCTCTTGGTTACAAATCTTTCTCTCAGAGCTTCCTTAGTCATACTTCAGACTTCTGGTGAGCTGTGAATTTGTTTTCATTTGATTCTAGGAATTTTTAAGATTTTCTATGATTTCTTTCAGGGACCCATTTTCTTTTTCCTCTCAACTTTCCAAACACTGTCACTACCTTTGTGGATTCCTAAAGCTGTCTGTCTGTCTCTCTTCTTTGGAGTCAGATTTATTTTTTTCTTTCTTTGAGTCTTCTTGACTTGTCACACAAAATCATGTCATAGTCTGACATCCCAGAAATCCCAAGGTCTTTGTTGATATCCATGGGTCCAGAAGCAGTATTTTAAATTACATTTGTAAAGTAATATAAAATATATAAGATTTATGGGGCAGATGTAGTCCTATGCAATATTTCCTAGGTGTTTAGAAGATTTAATTAAATGGTCTTCCTACTTACTCTCTAAGAAATTAAGGTATTTCAGATAAAATTTTAACATAATATCAATATTTATGTGTAGTACGAGGTTTCTGGCCCGGACTTTCGGGCCTAACCTCAAGGTCTAGGCCCACAGACCGGTAGACCCACAGACCTGCAGACCCGCAGACCCGCAGTCCCACAATCCCACAGAGACACGCAGAGGCTTACTATAGTTTTAGGCTGATCAGCCTCAGGCCCAGGCATATCACTTATTAGCTCTCTACCCTTCATCTAACCCATGTCTCTTGTTCAGCTATGTGGCTCGGTACCTTTCTTTAGGGCAGCATAGTTGTCCTCGGCTTCCTCTGGCTTCTCTCTGGTGCTCCATCTGGCATTGTGCTCTCAGAGATTTTCTTAGTCTGGTAGCCCCGCCCACACTTCCTGCCTGCCTTTGGCCAATCAGCTCTTTTTATTAAACCAGTGGGTGGGACAATTATTTACCATGAAACAACACAATACCCCTGCATTTATGGATTCTTAGGTTTAGAATAAAACAACCGTAGCTGGATACAGAGAAAAACATACAAACAACTCATAAAAGTGTACAAGTTGCTATACAAATCTTCTTACTCCAAAGGTGAATATTTCACAATTCTCCTGTGAGCTTCTATAGTATTCTATGGAGTCACGGAAATCAAATTACAAAGGCAAAGAACAAATACTCCATTTACATTGCAGCTCCATATTCACTGTTTATACTCATTCAAATAGTCATGTGTTACAATATGGTTTTTGACCTGGTCCAGCCAGAGGTCCCGGACCCATAGACCTTCTGCCCCAGACCCCTTAGCTCCCTGCTGATGCTTAGGTTCCTCCCAAAAATGATTCAGATGCTTATATTAACTTCATGCCTTTTGGCCTATAACTTAGGCATATTGCTAGCTAGTTCTCTATCTTAACTCAACCCATTTCCATTAATCTGTCCTGCCATGTGTCCCGTGGCTCACCTGTGTTCCTTACATGTTGCTCCTTTAGGCAGTTGGTTCAATCTGTCTCTGAATCTGCCCTTCCTTTCCTACCTATTCTGATTCCCCACCTACTTCTTCTATGGTGCCTGTCATGGGTCAAAACAGCTCCTTTATTTAAAGATTGATACTCACAGCATACAGAAAGACATTCCCACATCACTCATGGCTCCTTTTCAGACATTCTAGGAGCTGGCCAGAATATGTTTCACAAAGAGACATATGGAAGGTGCTAGAAATTAATAAGAGTATCCATACTTTGAAACTTACATTACAATATACCTTACTCATCCTCAATTTTGCATTTCAAGGTTTTTCTGCAGTGTGAGAAGCAATAAAGACATTTTTACAGTTACTGATATAGCTTGTTGGTAAGTGCTTGCATGGTATGAGCAATGTCTTGGGTTATATCCTGACGTCACACATGCACACACACCATAGTGATAGGCACTCATGCTTATGGGCATGGACACACACACACACACACACACACACACACACACACACACACACACACACACAGGTTCAACTTTCTGATTGAAATTGTTATCAAATCCAGTTCCCCAGATGCTGTTCTGGTTGGATGCATCACTTTCTCCTATGTGCTAAAAATCAAATAAAATAAAACCATGTGATAGTTTTTTTTTTTTTTTTAAAAAAAAAAACCTTTCTCAATCCGGGCTTTCAGTGGGAAAGTGCTATAGAGTTCTTGTCTCCACCTGTACTGCCAAACATGGAGGCAGCGGCTGTGGACCAAATTATTTAAAAATTTTACAACTTTGACCCACCCTTCACTGTAGGCAGACTGCCAAAAGTGTTTCAATTTCTCTATCAGAGTCTAATTGTCACCAAACTCTGAAAAGGTACGTAGAGAACTTCTTGAGACCAAGTGTAGTGGTTTGAATGTAATTGGCCCCAATAATCTCATAGGGAGTGGCAGTATTATGAGGTGTAGCTTTGCTGGAAGTGGGAAAGGCCTTATTAGAGGAAGTATGTCACTGGTGGGGGAGAGGATTTGAGGATTCCTATGGTCAGGATACCATCCAGTGTCTCAATTGACTCCCAGTTGCCTGGAAGATGTAGGACTCTCAGGTACCAGCTGCCTCCATGCCACCATGCTCTTGACATGATGACAATGGACCGAACCTCTGAAATTGTAAGAAAGCCCCCTGTTAAATATTGCCTTTGATAAGAGTTGCTGTGGCCTAAATGTTCAGCTGAACTCCCAGGCCAGTCAAAGAGAGGGAGAAGGGGTTATATGAGCAAATAGGTCAAGGTCATGATGGGGAAACCCACAGAGACAGCTAATTTGAGCTTCTGGGAGCTCACTTATTCTGGACTGACAGGAAGGGAATCTGCATGGGACTAAACTAGGGCCTCTGAATGTGGATGACAGTTATGTGGCTTGGACAATTTGGGGGCCTCTGGCAGTGGGACAGGGATTTATCCCTAGTGCATGAACTGGCTTTTTGGAGCCCATTCCCTATAGAGGGAATACCTTGCTCAGTGTTGACAAGCTTGGTCCTACCTCAATGTAATGTGCCAGACACATGGGGACTGTGAACTAGCATGGCCCCAGGAAGATGGCTATGTCGTTGTCCCTGCTCCTTCAGAGCCTCGGTGACTTTTAACTGTTTACTCAGTGCCCTCTCAGCCCTTGTTGGTGGGGGGCTTCATAATTACCCTCCAGCTCATTAACTGTGTAAGCCTAGTACAACCTGTTCAGGGAAGCCAGCCCGTGTTTCTCATGTGTTACTGGTGG